>CM060381.1:100367178-102767178 GCA_030545235.1 Helianthus tuberosus | reverse complement strand
CTTCTTGAGAATCCTGGGTATTTGGTTGAAATGATCTTATTGTAGGATCAAGCCTCCGGAAAGCAGCAAGCCTTTCCTTCGTTGCAGGTGTTGTAATAAGGTGTGAAACAGTAATAGCTGCAAAATAGAAACAAAAGGATGTTAGTGATCCTTAGCAGAAACAAGGTTATCCTGTGATCCTTCTCAGGATCCTCTATCCTACCATGAGTGGTCCATTTCCTAGGCAGATCATTTCCATCAGGGATAGAATCCCTTCTGACAAAGAAGAATCGCCGCTTCCAGTTGGTGTCATTCTTAGTGGTTTTGAAGATGGGGTGTTCTTCACCAGGTTTATGTTTGAATAGATATCGATGAGATCCGTGGCTCACAAGGTCGTACATTTCTGCTAACTCCGACATTCCCAGATCAATACCTTCATGCACAATGATTCTTTCAAGGGTATACAAGACCCTCCATATCATTGGCATTGCTTGGATGTAGGAGATGCCGGTGAGAGAGAAGAAAGATTGGGTGAAATCAGGAAAAGGATACGAGTATCCTATTGTAAATGGGGTGACCGGAAAAGCTACCCAGGTTTCAGAAACAAAGTCGCTTAGGATGGTGGGGTCAAAGGCTTTAAAAACGGTGTTCGCCGGAAAACAATGGCGGATCCTGTCTATCTGCGGATCAGTAAAGCAGCATCGTTCCTTTGCAGAACCTTCGATGATCCCTTGGCTCTTCAAAGGACTATCCTTTTTGTGATCCTTAGCCGGTGAAGATCTTAGCATCATCTTGGTCATGATGATGGTGAAGAAGAAGAAACAGAATGAGAATATGAAGAGAGAAAGGAAAGAGAAGTACCTGATCAGATCTTCGAATGAGGATTTAAAGGATGAAACGCACGAATTTAAATGCTTCCTAACCCTTATCTCTAACTTCAATTTATAATCATGATTTTGCAGGATAGTCACTTCAATGACGTCAGATTGGCAACGGCTAGTCAGAAAGTAACGGCTATATATCCGTTGGTTTGTTACGGATAAGAACGAGAAAATATAACTCGTTTATTTACACATTACTCCTTATATTTTGGGGGCAATTGTTAGGGGAGGATTTTCCAAATATCAGTGATCCTCAATTACTGTCGGGCTTAGGATCCTCAATTCTGTTTGAGTTAGTGATCCTTAGAGAGTATTGTAAGATCAGGATCCAGGATCATCGTAGTGATCCTTACACTAACAATTGTCTGCTTTGAATATGATGATGTTTTGCAGGAGTACGTGCTTGGACTTGGTCTTGGCGATATTCCTGGAGCATATTCTCTTTTTATTCCGCACGTGCTTGACTAATATGAACGTTATGGAGGTCGTGGAAGACTTGCATGAAATGCGGATTGTAACACCCCAACCCGGAAGGGCTGACGTGTCACAATAATAGTATTATAAACAAAAGTCATAATTCCATTTATTTATTTGATAAGGATACAACGACAACTAAACTTAAGGTTAATATACAAGCGGAGATATTTGACTTAATTTACTAACATCTTCAGATTTATTCCTAGGCTTTATTCTTCTCTCTTTTCCCCGCCCAAAGTAACATGCGGACCTGTATATACAAAAATTTACGGAATGAGCCAAATGCTCAGTATGGAATAATAGGCTCAAATAACAAATAACGCTATATATGAAATGTTATCCGGATGGAACTTTATGCGAAAATGATACAATGCAAATAACGTAATTTCATAATATAAATCATACGGATGTACCCATGAGCCAAACTTAAAACGTGACAATACACAGGTAGCTACTCCTGCATAATTATCACATGAGATGGCGAGTTGGCATACCCGCTATCCACCTCCTTAACTTAAATCCTAGGATCGATCCATACGCCTCCTAGTAGCTTTGTACCTCACTAGTACCTAGGGACGCCGTGAACTGATCTCTCCGTCACGGATGGAGCACATGATGTCGATGCCGCAACAACATGCTCGTGGGACACTCCACGAGAAGCGATACTCAGGGTATCAGAGTACAAATGGTCTTATTCACATAACTTATCAAAATATTTTTCATAACACGACGTAACATATATTGGAACATGCGATAATGAGTACAACTAACATAATACTATCGCATGACATGAAAGCTAAATCCAAAGTTGTGATTAGAATAGGAATTCAACGGACTGTCAAATGAATCGATAATCAAAGACGTGAGGAGTGTATGAATTTAATGGTTTTATAACAATTTGAATATGAAGCAATAAGGAGTAGGGGTAAGGATCCGTACCTTAATAATTCCAAAGTGATGCTACTTTGTGATAATATTTCAGATTTATACGGCCAGAGTTTAGACTACTGATTAATCTTTTAACCTAATTTAAATAATATATACACAACTAGGTTAGTAACTTAATACAGCATTTACGATAACTCACGAGATTAAAATCCTCACAACGAATGACAAAGTGTGATACTTAAACATCCATCGGATTCACAATTAATGACAAAGTGAAATCACTTAAACATCCATCGGATTCACAACGAATGACAAAGTGTAAACACTTAAACATCCATCGGAATCACAACTAATGACAAAGTGAAATTACTTAAACATCCATCGGAATCACTACTAATGACAAAGCATAACCCAAATTTGAGCAGCACTTAAACATCCATTGGATTGATTTCAATCAATCGGACATTGAATCGTAGTAGTGATCGAGTTTTTACCCTGTTCTGCAGCACCTCACTATACTAATTAGTGATTTATGTGTGTTTTGAGAGTATATGGACGATATCTCACCGTGTATTTTGAGTTTCTTCGTCGTTTTTGTGCCCAGAATCAAGTCCCAATCGCTGCTATTTATAGGTGAAATTTGACCTTGTCGCGGCCCGCGTGAACCTTCAGCCTATCCTTACGCGGCCCGCGTAGACACTTATTTTATGCATAGGGTTGCCACGTGTGGAACTAGCCTAGCTGAGTCGACAGATTTTAAAATTTCAACTTAGACAGCAAGTTATTAGGATAATCGTCAAGTAGGGAATACCCCCCCCCCCCTGAGTTTTAGGGGCCCTGATCTTGATGCTGAAAATTCTAGGGTTTTGTACAGAATTACTTGGGTGTCTTAATTAGGGTTTCCTATTGGATAATTTATAAATAATAGTTTTGGTTGATATACATAAATATAGATCATAAAATAAATGTTTAGTTTATTCTAAATTATTATTATTTTTATTTCTAGAATAATGATTTTAAATTTATGGTCATTACAACTATTACCCCCTTAAAAGAAATTTCGTCCTCGAAAATTTTCAAATAAGAATATAACCTATCGCATAGGTAACGGAAACGGAATTTTCATAGCAGAGTTACTAACTTATATAACTAGAATCTCCTAAACACACATGTGTATCTGAAATTCATAATTAAGTTCATGACTATAATTGTCAATTACCTTACATATGTGCCCTAATGGTTCTTCCACTACTTATCTTAATAACATATTTAATTATGCAGAAAATCAACATAGACTTACAGATAACAAGAGTGACTATTGGTACTGATATCTCCTACATAGATATGCTTAATTATAGCTAAGATATATTCACATAAGGTAAAGCATGAATGACCGTAAACAGAAACAAATGAACATATATCAAAGAGCAAGATTTACCGTTACTCGACTAAAATTCTATTACTAGAATAGATTAGGGTATAGAGAGCGAATTGATTCTTCAGATTCCCATGTTGCTTCGCGTTCAGGGTGATTTTTCCAGAGGACTTTAACAAACGGAATTACTTTCCTACGCAAAACCCTTTCTTGTCGATCTAAGATGGCTTCTGGTTCCTCTTCGTAGGACAAATCTTTGTGAATTGTAAGTAACGGATAATTAATGACATGGAGTGGATGATAATTATATCCTCTTAACGAGGAGACATGAAAAACGTTATGAACGTGAGAAAGTTGAGGCGGTAGAGCTAGTCGATATGATACTTCTCCAATTCTTTCAAGGATTTCAAATGGACCGATGAAACGAGGACTAAGCTTCCCTTTAATTCCAAATCTACGAATGCCACGCCAAGGGGATACTTTTAAGAATACGTGGTCACCAATTTTAAATTCGAGGGGTCGTCTATCTTGATCTGCATAGCTCTTTTGTCTGCTCTGAGCTTCTTTCAGTTTTTCTCGTGCCATAGTGACTTTTTCATTTGTAATCTGAACTAATTCTGGCCCTTCAATAATCTTTTCTCCAACTTCATCCCAGCATATCGGTGCTCGACATTTCCGACCGTACAAAAGCTCAAAAGGTGCCATGCCAATACTTGCTTGCCAACTATTGTTGTAAGCGAACTCAACAAGGCATAGATATTCATCCCAGTTTCCAGACCATTCAAGTGCACATGCTCGGAGCATGTCTTCCAAGGTCTGAATCGTGCGTTCTGACTGCCCATCTGTTTGTGGATGGAAAGCCGTACTAAACTTCAGTCGTGTCCCCCAAGCTGCCTGAAAACCTTTCCAAAATCGTGAGGTGAAACGTGGGTCTCTATCGGAAACAATGGAAGATTGTGTACCATGGAGTCGAATAATTTCTTGAAGAAATATTTTGGATAACTTATTAACCGAAAATCCTTGCTGAATCGGTAGAAAATGTGCTGACTTCGACAATCTATCGACAACAACCCATACAACATCATTCTTCTTGAAAGTCTTAGGCAAACCGGTAACAAAATCCATTGTGATCTCATCCCACTTCCATATGGGAATATCCAATGGCTGCAATAGACCGCTTGCTCGTTTGTGTTCAATTTTCACTTGTTGGCAAGTGAGGCATTTACTTACGTATCGAGCAACGTCTTCCTTCATGCCATTCCACCAGAAGTTCTGTCTTAAGTCTCGATACATCTTGGTAGATCCTGGGTGAATTAAAAATGGTGAGCTGTGAGCTTCGGCTAACAATGACTTACGAAGGGTGGAGTCATCGGGTACACAAAGTCTTTTACCGCACCAAATCACCCCATGATGGTCTATACTAAATTCAGATTGCTTACCCACCTCAAGATTTTGCACAATTGCCCAAAGTTCTCCATCTTGCTTTTGTGCATCTTTGATCCGTGATATGAGGTCGGGTTCAATCTGCATTCTAGCTAGATATCCATCAGATTTACTAACCTGAAGCCAAATGTTCATTCTTTCGAGATCCCTCCTAATACGAGGCTGAATTTGTAAGCAAGATATAGTCCCGGAATTCTTTCGGCTCAACGCGTCAGCTACAACATTGGCTTTGCCTGGATGGTATTGAATATTTGCATCGTAATCTTTTAAAAGTTCTAACCACCTTCTTTGCCTCATATTTAGCTCTTTCTGGGTGAATATGTACTTGAGGCTCTTGTGGTCAGTAAAGATGTCACAACTCTCACCATACAGATAGTGTCGCCAAATCTTAAGTGCAAAGACGACTGCGGCTAGTTCTAAATCATGTGTAGGGTAGTTAACTTCATAAGGCTTCAACTGACGGGAGGCATAAGCGATAACCTTCCCATGTTGCATTAGCATACAACCTAATCCTTTCTTTGAGGCATCACTATAGACTTGGTAACCTCCTGATCCAGAAGGGAGAGCGAGTATTGGAGAGGATACAAGTCGTTTCTTCAATTCTTCAAAACTTTTCTCTTGTTCCTCATTCCTTTCCTTAGAAGTTTTGTGAGTGGTAAAGTAATTACCGAGAATCTTTCAACAAATCTTCGGTAATAGCCAGCAAGACCCAAGAAACTTCGTATTTCGGTAACAGAAGTGGGTCTTGGCCATTTTGTAATAGCTTCAACCTTTGTTGGGTCTACCATAATTCCCTCTGCTGATATGACATGACCTAGAAATGCCACTTGGCTAAGCCAAAAGTCACATTTGGAAAACTTAGCGTATAACTTCTCATGCCGCAAGGTTCTAAGTACTGCATGTAGATGTGCTTCATGCTCTTCACGACTCTTAGAATACACCAGAATGTCATCGATAAAGACAATAACGAATTTGTCTAGGAATTTATGAAATACGCGATTCATCAAATCCATGAAGACTGCGGGTGCGTTAGTTAGCCCAAAGGGCATAACCAAAAATTCGTAATGACCATATCGAGTACGAAAGGCGGTCTTGGGAACATCATCATTCTTGATCTTTAGCTGATGATACCCGGACCTCAGGTCGATTTTTGAGAAGAACTGAGCCCCCTGAAGTTGATCAAAGAGATCATCAATGCGAGGCAGAGGATACTGATTAAGAATAGTAATCTTGTTCAACTCTCGGTAGTCAATACATAAACGCATACTACCGTCTTTCTTCTTCACAAATAAGACCGGAGCACCCCAAGGTGAAACACTGGGTCTTATGAATCCTAGATCTATCAATTCTTGCAATTGTTCCTTCAACTCCTTCAGTTCCATTGGGGCCATACGGTATGGAGCTTTAGAAATAGGTTCGGCACCAGGAATCAAGTCGATGGTGAATTCTACCTGACGGTCGGGTGGTAATCCCGGTAGTTCATCCGGAAATACATCAGGATATTCACGAACAACGGAATGGCTATCGATACTCTTAATACTAGCAGAAGTATCCTTAATCGATGCTAAGAATCCAGCACAGCCGTTTGATAAGAATTTTCGAGCCTTAAGCGCAGAGATAATTTTAAGAGATTTATGAGCTTGAGTTCCCTGATATATAATATCAGGATGATGAAGATTACCGAAAATAACACGGCGGAAATGACAATCTATAGTTACGCGATGTCGAGACAACCAATCTATCCCTAGAATAACATCAAAGTCACACATATGTATTGGAAATAGGTCTGCCTTACACACAATAGATTCAATATGGATCGGACAATCTTTATATACGTAAGTGATTACGGATGAATTTTCCAAGGGAGTGGAAATGGTTAAAGTATGATTTAAGAGAGTTGGTCTTATCGGAAGGTACTTAGTAAACGAATGGGATACTAAAGAATGGGTCGCTCCTGTATCGAATAACACATAGATACTACGTTCACCAAGCTGAAGGGTTCCAGATACAGTACCTGGGACATTAGCAGCGTCAGTAGCAGAAAGTGCGAAAACTCTTCCTCCAACATTGGGTGGTGCAACGTTTGGTCGGTTATTCTTCTTAGTGTCTTTCTTTGTACACTCCTTGATCATGTGTCCAGTTTGGCCACATCTAAAGCATGCTCCTGTACCTCGGTGACATACACCCTGATGTCTCTTACCACAAGTATTACATAGAGGATATGTAATCTGATTCGGGTTTACATGTTGATTTAGTGGTTGAGCTCTAATAGGTTCTGCATACAACTGAATCTGGTTTTGAGCAGGCCTCGGGTTTTGCGGTCTAGGTTGCCATGGACGTGCCTGATTTCCAGAGTTTTGATTTCCTTGCACTTTGCGGTCTTGATGCTGTGGCGTATTGGATGATTGGCCGATTGCCTGCTTAAATTGTCCTTCTCTGTTTCTCTTCTTATTATCCTCAGTTCGAGATAAAAATTCTTTCCTCTCGAACTCAAAAGTTTTGATTGCATCAGCAATTTCGGTGATATCCTTAAATTTCATGTACATGATCGACTTCCGAATTCGATCATTGACTGCCCACTTGCATTTTTCTGCCTGGGCTTCTGCTGATCCTGCAACGTCCCCTACAATACTAACTAACCTTGAAAATCTAGAAATGAACTCAGAGGCTGGTTCATCACTCCCCTGTCGAATCACTGCATACTCTCTGATATAAGCTTCTTTATCAGCAGTAGAAAAATACTTGTCGTAAAAGATGGTACAAAAGTCGACCCATGAAAGATTAGCGTCAAAATCATCCCCTCCTTTGACTTGCTTATATCCTTCCCACCAAGTTTGTGCGTCATCTTCGAGTTTGTATGTAGCCAATCTAACTTTGTATTGCTCCGGAACTCCAAGAACTCCGAAGATCTTTTCAACATGAGCTATCCAGTTTCTTGCATCGACTGGATTAGTAGCGTGACTAAAGGATTTCGGCTTTTGTTTTTGGAATTTAGCGATCCATATGTCTATACTATAGGTAGTATGGTTCGTGGTATTCTCACGAATTTCTTCACCCGAGATTGGATTCGTGTTATTACGTTCTGGATGACGAGTTTGTTGAATAACGGCCTCAGCTGTTTGAGCAACAAGGTTTGGAAGCAACCCGGCAACAGCCTGATTGATAGCATTAATTACGTTTGGATCAACTGGAGTCTCATTCGAAGAAGTGTTGTTACGCACATGGTTAGTACGAGTACTCCTACGTAGCGGACGACGAGGAGGCATCTATAAGAATAGACATAGGAGTTAAACCAAATAAGAGACCAAGTTGAATCCTATCATAGATATCTACCCATTCCTCACAGGTTTTTATTACTATCTTCAAGTTTTCTACAGGAAAGAGCCTTTGCTCTGATACCATAGCTGTAACACCCCAACCTGGAAGGGCTGACGTGTCACAATAATAGTATTATAAACAAAAGTCATAATTCCATTTATTTATTTGATAAGGATACAACGACAACTAAACTTAAGGTTAATATACAAGCGGAGATATTTGACTTAATTTACTAACATCTTCAGATTTATTCCTAGGCTTTATTCTTCTCTCTTTTCCCCGCCCAAAGTAACATGCGGACCTGTATATACAAAAATTTACGAAATGAGCCAAATGCTCAGTACGGAATAATAGGCTCAAATAACAAATAACGCAATATATGAAATGTTATATGGATGGAACTTTATGCGAAAATGATACAATGCAAATAACGTAATTTCATAATATAAATCATACGGATGTACCCATGAGCCAAACTTAAAACGTGACAATACACAGGTAGCTACTCCTGCATAATTATCACATGAGATGGCGAGTTGGCATACCCGCTATCCACCTCCTTAACTTAAATCCTAGGATCGATCCTTACGCCACCTAGTAGCTTTGTACCTCACTAGTACCTAGGGACGCCGTGAACTGATCTCTCCGTCACGGATGGAGCACATGATGTCGATGCCGCAACAACATGCTCGTGGGACACTCCACGAGAAGCGATACTCAGGGTATCAGAGTACAAATGGTCTTATTCACATAACTTATCAAAATATTTTTCATAACACGACGTAACATATATTGGAACATGCGATAATGAGTACAACTAACATAATACTATCGCATGACATGAAAGCTAAATCCAAAGTTGTGATTAGAATAGGAATTCAACGGACTGTCAAATGAATCGATAATCAAAGACGTGAGGAGTGTATGAATTTAATGGTTTTATAACAATTTGAATATGAAGCAATAAGGAGTAGGGGTAAGGATCCGTACCTTAATAATTCCAAAGTGATGCTACTTTGTGATAATATTTCAGATTTATACGGCCAGAGTTTAGACTACTGATTAATCTTTTAACCTAATTTAAATAATATATACACAACTAGGTTAGTAACTTAATACAGCATTTACGATAACTCACGAGATTAAAATCCTCACAACGAATGACAAAGTGTGATACTTAAACATCCATCGGATTCACAATTAATGACAAAGTGAAATCACTTAAACATCCATCGGATTCACAACGAATGACAAAGTGTAAACACTTAAACATCCATCGGAATCACAACTAATGACAAAGTGAAATTACTTAAACATCCATCGGAATCACGACTAATGACAAAGCATAACCCAAATTTGAGCAGCACTTAAACATCCATTGGATTGATTTCAATCAATCGGACATTGAATCGTAGTAGTGATCGAGTTATTACCCTGTTCTGCAGCACCTCGCTATACTAATTAGTGATTTATGTGTGTTTTGAGAGTATATGGACGATATCTCAGCGTGTATTTTGAGTTTCTTCGTCGTTTTTGTGCCCAGAATCAAGTCCCAATCGCTGCTATTTATAGGTGAAATTTGACCTTGTCGCGGCCCGCGTGAACCTTCAGCCTATCCTTACGCGGCCCGCGTAGACACTTATTTTATGCATAGGGTTGCCACGTGTGGAACTAGCCTAGCTGAGTCGACAGATTTTAAAATTTCAACTTAGACAGCAAGTTATTAGGATAATCGTCAAGTAGGGAATACCCCCCCCCCCCCTGAGTTTTAGGGGCCCTGATCCTGATGCTGAAAATTCTAGGGTTTTGTACAGAATTACTTGGGTGTCTTAATTAGGGTTTCCTATTGGATAATTTATAAATAATAGTTTTGGTTGATATACATAAATATAGATCATAAAATAAATGTTTAGTTTATTCTAAATTATTATTATTTTTATTTCTAGAATAATGATTTTAAATTTATGGTCATTACACGGATAGTTAGTTAGCTTAGATATTTTCCAAATTTATAAGTGGATAGCGAGCTAAATTAGAACGCTTGGCTATTTTTAGCTTAACACACACACTCGTAACTGCTCCCATCTGCTCTTGACAGTTTGCTTGGCGATTAAACACTTTTTTGCACATTACACTCTAGTGATCCTTGTAACAAGCTCGCTATCATCCAAAGTTGTAATACATTTTCTGTTTAATCTGAATTGGTGATCGGTAGTTTCCATCACCCGAGGTTTTTATGCCAAAGATTAACTCTTGATCAAGGGCTTTTTCCTCGTATAAATCATTGTGTCACTTGTTCATCGCATTTCTGAGTGATCCTTAATATTGTTCATTGATTCAAGCATCACACCTCACAACAGAAAGTTTGTTTGCATTATCTGTGCTTGATTTTTGACCAAAACACTCATGTCTGAACGTGAGACAAAGGATCTGTGCGTAGCTTGCCATAACTCAGAAGTAAAACGTGGGTCACGGTTAGAGATGATAGAAGTTGGCACTCCGTGCCTGGCAACTATTTCTTACAAATAGATGGCTGCAAGTTTCAAATACTTGTCCGTTTCTTTGATTGCGAGGAAGTGTGCAGACTTTGTTAAGCGATCTACGATCTCCCAAATGGTGTCGTTTCCGCTTTGGGACCTTGGTAAGCCAGTAACAAAATCCATGGAAATCTGTTCCCATTTACACGTAGGTAACTCAGGTTGTTGTAGTAGTCCAGAAGGCTTCTTGTAGACGATCTTGACTCTTGCATAAGTCAAGCATTTACTTACGTACTTTGCGATGATTACTTTCATGTTTGGCCACCAATACAAGGTCTTAAGGTTGTGGTACATTTTATCAGCTGCAGGATGTATCGAGTAGTGAGACTTATGAGCTTCATCCATCACAGGCTCTCGAAGATTCCCATAAAGTGGAACCCAGATACGCTCCATGAAGTAGTAGAAGCTGTCATCTTTGCGTTCAAGTTGCTTTTCCATACCATGCAGTGATTCTGCTAGCATATTTTTCTTCCTTTAGTGCCTCGGTTTGAGCATCACGAATCTGTTTAGGAAAGTTCGAGTGAATAGTAAGTTGAAGCGCACGCACGCGCTTTGGTTTAGTGTCCTTATGACTGAGGGCATCAGCCACAACGTTTGCCTTGCCTGGATGATACTTGATAGCACATTCGTAATCATTCAAAAGTTCAACCCATCGGCATTGACGCATGTTTAATCCCTTTTGATCCAAAATATGCTGGAAACTCTTGTGATTGGTGTAAATCGTACATTTGGTACCGTACAAGTAGTGCCTCCATATCTTGAGTGCGAACACTACGGCTCCCAGTTCCAAGTCGTGCGTAGTGTAGTTCTTTTCGTGAATCTTGAGCTGTCATGAGGCGTAAGCTATAACATTCTTACACTGCATCAATACACATCTAAGCACTTGTATGGATGCATCACAGTAAACAACGAAGTCGTCAGTGACGTCAGGTAACGAGAGGATAGGTGCACTACACAATTTTCCTTCAGTTGCTGGAAAGCAGACCCCTGAGCATCACCCCACTTGTAGGTGACACTCTTCTGAATTAGAGTTGTGAGTGGTTGTGTGAACTTCGAGAAACCTTCAATGAATCTACGGTAGTAGCCCGCCAAACCCAGGAATTGACGGATCTCGGTCGGAGTTTTGGGTACGGGCTAATTTATAATGGAGCTAACCTTAGCTGGATCAACATGAATCCCAACTTCATTGACCACGTGACCGAGGAAATGGACTTCACGAAGCCAAAAGTCACATTTCGAGAACTTGGCGTAGAGCTGTTCGTTTCGGAGGAGTTCTAGAATAAGACGTAGCTGTTGCTCGTGCTCTTCTTGGCTCTTCGAGTAGATCAAAATGTCGTCAATGAAAACGATAACAAACTTACCGAGATAAGGTTTACACACTCGGTTTATAAGATCCATGAAGACCGCAGGCGCATTGGTTAACCCGAAGGGCATAACCAGAAACTTATAATGGTCGTAAAGAGTTTTGAATGCCGTTTTAGAGATATCTTCATCTCGGACACTCAACTGGTGATAGCCCGATCTTAGATCGATCTTAGAATAGAAGCTTGACCCTTGCAATTGGTCAAATAGATCATCGATACGAGGGAGTGGATAACGGTTCTTCACAGTTACCTTGTTTAGTTCGCGGTAGTCGATGCACATACGAAAAGTGCCATCCTTCTTTTTGACGAAGAGTACTAGGGCTCTCCAGGGTGACAAGCTAGGACGAATAAAACCCTTATCTAACAGCTCCTAAAGTTGCGTAGATAGTTCTATGGGTGCTGCTCCAGGGGTTAGCTTGATTCGAAATTCAACTTGTCGATGAGGTGGAAGACCAGGTAGTTCCTCAGGGAATACTTCGGGTAATCACGAACGATAGGAATATCTTCAATCTTCCTTTCCTCAGCCTGAGTATCGGTAACAAGAGCTAGAATAGCAGTATGGCCTTTTCGTAGACAGTTATGGGCTTTCAAGAAAGAGATGATGTCTGTAATTGCACCACTCTTATCACCTTGAATAATGAGAGGTTCGCCGACAAAACGAGGAATGTGGACAATCTTCTCTTGACAGAGTATTTCTGCTTGATGCTGGATAACCAGTCCATCCCGATAACAATGTCGAAGCTCCCAAGAAGAATTGGAAAGAGATTGATAGAAAAAACTTGGTCAGACAGAATAAGTGTACAATTGTTAATGACGTGAGTAACCTCGATATTTCTACCATTGGCCAATTCGATGACGTGCTTAGCGTTCAATGATGTTGGTGGAGACTTAAGCTTCTTACTAACACTTAATGATACGCAACTAGCATCGGCTCCAGAATCAAATAATACGGAAACAAAGAGATCATCGAGTAGGAACTTACTCGTTAACACGTTGGGGTCGTTCCTTGCCTCTCCTACGCCAATCACAAACACGCGTCCTCTTCCGTCGTTGTCACCATTGTTGCCATTTCTGTTTTTGTTGTTTCCCCCGCCCTGATTGTTGTTGCGATTCTGGTTCAACTGCGGGCAGTTCCTTTTGAAGTGTCCCTCGTCCCCACACTAATAACACCCTTTGACATTACCCTGCTGCTGCTGGGACTTCTGGTTCTGCTTCGCTGGATGAGGACTCCTACAGTCCTTAGCTGAATGTCCCACCTTGTTTCACCTTTTACAACGGTTCTTCTCACAAGGCCCATAGTGGTGCATGTTACATTGGTTGCACTTGGGTCGAAACCCTTGATAACCGCCAACTTGATGATTAGGGCCCTTGTTTCCATCGACCTTTCTTTGCTGGTTTTGAGACTGAGACGAGTTAGAACATTTGTTGTTATCCTACTTGCGCTTGTTGTCTCCAGAGACTTCAGTAGTAGCGCTGATCCTTTTGGGCAACTTTCCTTGTTCGATAGCCTGATCTGTGAGTCGGTGTGCTAGTCGAATGACTTGCTGAATAGTAGTGAGGTTGGCGGAAGCCACCAAACTCTGAATTTCAGGGACCAGACCCTTTAGGTAAAGCTCAATCCTTTTGTAGGCAGGCTGTATACCTCTAGGGTGGGCAGCCAAAGCTGCAGCCAGGGTGTTGATCAGATTTGTCAGCTGATCCTGCGTCATGTTGACGTTGCCTCTTCCTCATCCGCTCATTGTCTTCACATCCAGAAAACAAAGTATGAGAACAACGCCAGAAAGGTTGAGAGCAGGGAGGTAAGCAGGTGTCTAACTATAACACGTGAACCTCTAAGCATCGCTTAGAATAGAACAATATAAGTAGTATAATGTATCACTAAGTACACTATCACGTCATACTTCAAGCAAGTAGCAAGCAGGCATATACTTATGCTGAGTAGTCTTAGATTAAGCATGTAGTAAGCATGCATTCACTTATGCAAGTAGTAAGTAGGCATACATTTATGCAAGTAGTAAGTAGGCATACACTTATGTTGAGTAGTCTTAACACGCTGAGTCTTGCCTTGGAGTGTGGTGTCATCACGAATTGTTTAGCATAAAACATGTTATAGTTTGGTTTTTCTAAAAAAAAGTCTTTTTCTTTTAAACCAAGTTCACTACAACTGATGGCTCTGATACCAATCTGTCACACCCTCAAATTCCACATGCAAAGTATCACCGCGAGGCATGTGACTGCCCAGGATCTAGCCATCAATCACATTGAACATTTATCGTAAGTAAAATAAAACATAGTAGGCTTTTGAAATAAAGTTCCAAAACATAGCAAGTTTAACAAAACAAAGTTCGAGTGTTTAGCGGAAGCATTAAGTTCAAAAGTAGCTTAAAACATAAGTTCAAACGTCGGAATCCGATAAGGGATTCTAGACAACCACCACAGCACTCCATGCAATCTCCAGCTCATCATCTACGGACCTGCAAGCATGCAGTAGCGTGTCAACATAAAGTTGGCGAGTTCACGGTTTTCGAAAGGTTTTCACGTTTTATCCAAAAACATCGTTTTACGTAGTTACCTTGTAATCAACATATGAAGTGGGGTGCTACCCCATATAATTGTACAAATGAACCAATCAATTCACTAAACTGTGCAGTACCAAAACTTTGACGTAATTGTTGTTTGCCCTTTTGAGCAATGTCTACCGTCATTGATCAGAGTTCCTAGATAATAGTTCACGCCCGTCCTCCTCTAGAGGCACGGTATGAGGTTGTCAAACCTAATAGCGCTATCAACTAATATCTCGTCCGCCTCGCATGGCGGTAAATCAGTATAGGTGAATAAGGGACTTTCTAGTAGAGTTTCATTTAGTGTATGAAGTTCCCAACTACCGAGAATGTGTGAAGTTCCCAAACCACCGGAAATAAGAGAATTTCCCGTCCCAACGGGAATATATGGAGTTCCCAAACCCACCGGGAAATGCATGCTTTTTTTAGATGTAGTGTGAACTCACCTTAGATTGCTCAGTAGATATTACGTTTATCCTAAACTTGGTCAACCACATCCTATAACGGTTACCACTTGTTAGGACCGTATGCAAGTAGTTCACATATACACGTATTAAGTAATCACGTATTTCACATATTTTCACACGTAGCGTACAAGTAATACTTATCACGTATGTTTATACAAACACCGTATGTTGAAGCAGTAGTAGTCGTACATAATTAAGACAAGCATTGGACGAGTGTGTGGACCTTAGGGGTTTGGACCTTTATCTAGTATGCAGCCCGTTAAGTCGAAGCCCAAACATAGCAGTGTATGCTCTACGCCGTAGTGTGAGACCAGGATTAAATTCTTAAATGTGCCAATGAGATGCAATCCAGTATATTATCAACAGTGTGCGAACCATTCCATTCATGTGGTATTTCACTCACTGTGCAATTGAAACATTAATAAAAAGTATGACCCAATTATGATGCATTTTATCCAAAAACATGTGGCCCAATAAAGATGTGTGCAGCCCAAAAAGAATTTTTGTAGGTTTGTTAAAAGGAGAATTAGTGTGCGGTGAGTTGATTTGTGCGACTAACAGAAGTGTGCGAATCCAACAAGTGGGACTAGTAAATGAGTGTGTGGTTAGCCACCATTGTGCGACCAGGATTTATAAGAAATCAATTTGTACAACAGTGGGGCCCTTATTCTAATTGTGCGATCTATATTCAGAATTACAATTAAGTGGTGGGGGCCAATTATAGTGTGCGTTCGACAAATCAACAACAACATATAATTTTTTTACTCTTTTTGAATCAACAGGAAAAGACAAAAAGCATTAAATCACAAAATTTTCAAATCATCATAGGACACCCATCATTTCTGAAATCAATAGCATGCACCTATCAGTTGTACCTTACGCATGAAGTGTTGTACACTCCATGAAAGCATGGATTCAAGCTTTCAACAACAGCCAACAAATTTCAATCACAGATAGTTATATATTAGAACATTCATTTCCTAGATCCTTATCATTCAAACATAAGCATTTACCAGTGACAATCTTTATCATATGCATAGTGACTAACAGGGATCATTAACTCAAATGTTTAACAGGAATCATCACTTAGAAACATAAATCAGGAAACATTATCCTTAACAAATATCAACCATAATGATTATCATCATCATCACAACCGAATCCCTAAGTCACTATGTCATTCATAAAATCATCTTAACAATATCATAAACGTGCATGACCAGGTTGTATGTAACCCTTGTGCAAAATTTTGGGCTTTCAAAAAAAAGCTTTTTCTTTAGAAGCAATTCGATAACCGATACTTAAACATAACCCTTTTAATGCAACGTACTCACTAGGACAATGATACAAACTACACATACCCTAAATACCCTTTACATAACTTAGAAATAAGTTTTGAGGGGTTCGGTATGACAAAAACATGATTATTCAAACTTAGGGACTAATTGCGACAAACTGCGAAACGAACGTCGGTGACCGCCCGGATAATATTGAAATCCTAAAAAAAAATTGTTATGATTAAAATTCTATTTTAATCATGTTCGTTTTGAAAAATAAATTTAAATGCTTAAAAACGTTATTTTTCGAGTTTAAGCGCGTACCGCATGTTACTACGCGTATCTGAAAAAATATTTTCAACGCAGCCAGTCTAGACAACTGATATTTATTTCAATAATAATTTGGCTAGTTTATTTTTATTAAGTGATAAAAATAATTTAAAACGCCTTAAAACAGGATTACAACGCTAGTTAAAATAGCCGGTGATCAGTGAAATACCAGTTTAACACTATATATTATATATATACATGTATGTAGGCAAATTGTGTGTGCATATGGACAAGTGTCGCCCCAACCCATCTCCCAACACATGCAATCACCATTTCAAGATCTTAGGAAGGAGAAACCATGACAAGTGTCCAACATGCACTACAAATTCTTACAAACTTAACTTTATACTTCAAAATTTTCCTTTCTCTCACACACTAAATCGTATACATGCATACTCATCACCATTTTCGATTTCTTGAATACTTTATGAAGATTCAAGATTAATCCAAGTAACCTTCAAGTTGATTTGAAGATCCAAAGATGTTTTCACATGATTCCAAGAAGAAACAAGCTTCATAACATCAAAATCTTGTCAAAACCCACCAATAATATTGAAGGTATAAAATTTATTTTTAAATCATACTCTTGATTCTTGGTGATGTTTATGATGTTGGAAGGTTTCTCTTGATTCTTGGAATATCCACAAACTTGAAACTAAAATAAATGGGTTTTTATACAAAATATAAAAATGGAACTAGTGTGTATGTTGATATGGCCGAAAATTTTAGTGTGTATGAATTAGAGATTGAGTTTTGATGTTATTTGATTTTGATGAGGTGATTCATGAGAAATTCGATGCATGCATGATCAAAGAATTATTTTAACAAAAAGTTCTATGATTGAGGATGATCATGTAAAAGTGAAATCTTGGAAGTTTATATGTGTGTATATATATGTCGTATATGTATGTATATGTACACATGCATGTGGGTTTTTATCATATGTTCAAAAATAGGAGTATGTATTGTATTTATGTTAACATGATTGGATGATTATTTGATGAATATGTTTTGGATTATGTGAACATGATTTAAATATGATAATAGATGCATTTAAGTTCATGTGAAATGATGAGATTATGATGACATGCTTTAGAAGCTTGTACATGAGCATGCATGAGGATTTTGTGATCAAGAAATGATGAAAATATTAGGATATACCAAATTTTGTTTGAATCTGATTATTAACACTAAAAAAATTATTATTTGGAGTGTTATAATGATAGGAAACTTTATCATAGGTTTACTAGCTTTACATGTTGTACATGGGGCTTAGAAAGTTGTAAAATTGGTGAAATGATGTGATTTGTTTGTCTTATGTAAGACCTGCACTATCATAAGTATAACTATCATTTTAATTAGTAAATAACATGGATTATATTAAAATATCAAGTCGTTATGATTTGCGATGGTTATGTAACGTTTGGTGCAAAACTATGCGGTAAAACAGTTAAAAATAGGCTTTTCGGAGGATTTTTACAAAACTGTTTTAGATCAGTAAGTAAACTGATACTTTTGATATAAAAATAAGTATTTTAACTTATATTAAGTTTACTTGGTGTTTGGTTAGCCATACGTGACTTTCGACGCCCGAAAACGTTACCGAATCATTAAAATACGTGTTTCTCAACGTTCACTAAAGTGGGTTGTTCATGGGTGAACCTTATGTGTTACACTGTGTTATGTGATTTAGAATATACGTATGATGATATGTTAAAATGTTGACATGATAGCGGGATTAAGACTATGCATGTACACTTGTGTGTTTAAAGTGGTAATATTGATAAAGTCGCGTTAAATGCATAACTTAATTGTCGAGCATGAAAATGATACATAGGATAACTTAATAAGTTATTTCATATATAATGCTTTAAAAATGATGAAGTGTATAAGTTGCCGAGATTACGTGTATTACGAAATTGACTATATGTTCACATTTATGTATATATTACGATGCGCAAATCATAGATATATTGCTTATAAACGAGTGCGATAACGGATATATCATAACGACGGTCACCAACGAAATTGTTCAAGTAGCAAAGTTCTGAATATATATATATATATATATATATATATATATATTTATATACACCAACATAATCCAAAAACAAAGACTTTTCGAGAAAATCTCAAGCTATGTGAAAATTCTAAGTATTGGAGAAACTTAGGTATTTTCTATATTGTTGATTTTTAAATCGTTCTTAATTAATTTAGGACGAATAAACAATTTGAGGGATTGTGTTAGCACATAAAAACGCACCCAAAGGTGAGTACATAGTCCCCTCTTTTTACTTTTTCAAGTGTTTTGGGGTGATTCATATGTGTAACCAATTTATTTTCAATGTACGGCATATATGTGTTTACCAAGTACTTTTTGTGTATTATTCCGATTATGCAAACACGACAATTGAGAACACATCCTTATAGGATCTATCTATCTTCATAGTTAGATTCTTATAGGATATTTGAAGTACAGTCTTAGATCTTTCTATCTTCATAGTGAGATTTTTAAGAAGTACTTTACAAGACATTGGTTATTATGACATTATGCATTTGGTTTGAGTAAAGATTTTCTTTACTTGCCATACAAGACATTTATTTATACATGACATTATGCATTTGGTTTGAGTAAAGATTTTCTTTACTTGCCATACAAAACATTTGTTTATACATGACATTATGCATTTGGTTTGAGTAAAGATTTTCTTTACTTGCCATACAAGACATTTGTTTATACATGACATTATGCATTTGGTTTGAGTAAAAACTTTTTATTCACCATACAAGACATTGGTTATTGTTTATGTGTAGAGACTGTTGGTGATTTAGATAACAAAACTAGTGTAATACAATAAGGACATGGTGGATACTCCGCTGGTACTTCCTATATATGAGTGTGCCTATTGATTTACCCTTCGTAGCGTTATCCCGAATCACCATTAGGATTTAGGATGTTATGATTCAATGATTCAGAATTTTGATTATCCAAATCCTTATAGTATCTATCTATCTTCATAGATTGATACTTATAGGATGTTTAAAGTGCTAATTTGGAGTCCTTGTTTAGATTCATTATGTACTTTAACGCGTATATACAAGTTGATGCTTATGTGTTTAGTTGATTCATTGTACAATTTTCCAAATCCTCGTAAAATCTTCCATATTTTCATATGACAAGATTCTTAGAAGGATACCCAAAGTATTATTTTAAATCATTGATTTGATTTCTAAATAATACTCAGACAAGTTATGACAGATTTCAATAGTGTTATTATTAATCCTTGATTGAATTTTCTAATAACACACTTACAAGTTATTTGACAAATTTCAATGAGATTACAAAGATCAAAATACCATTTTACATTGGCATAAAAATTACTTAGTAATAATCAAATTGCCTTGTACAAAACTCTTTTGACAAAAGATTTCACAATCAAGATTTAGTATTGCAATACTAAACCTTTTCGCCATTCCTTGGCTTCGAAGATTTCATTTTCAATAGACGACTCTCGTAGTTGTCAAAGTATTGCAACACTAAAATTTTTGCCATTTTTTTTGTTTAAACAAAACATATGTACCCGCCAGCTTTTATGTTGACTCTCATTTTCACATATGTTTCGGGATTTGGTTATTCAAGCATGCTACACATAGGAACGCATCCAGACTTTAGACTTCCTTATCAAAAGACAATCACATGTATTCTTTGTAATGAAAAACAATGTTAATAATAATGAAACAATTTAGTACCAGTGGTTGTGAGCAATTTGTAACGTGACTCTCTGATATTTCCGCCGAGTGTTACGCGATTGGGGTGTTACATTGTACCCTGGGCATTCGCTGTTGTACATTCAAATGAAAAACACCCAGTTTCACTAACATCATTGTGAGCAAGCAAGCGTATGATTTCTATTTGTTTTATACTTCCCTATATGACATCAAGAATCACCCCACAGTAGGCACAAAACAAACAAACATAGTCTATACTAACCTGAAAGTATTGAAACGAATTGGTGTGCGAGAAAAATGAGGATATCCAAAGAAAAGATGGTTGCTTAATGATGGAAGGCTGCACGTGCTTGGCTCAGATCTCCAAAAAGGATAATACAAAAAGGAAAGTTTGTTGTTTTTGAGGATGCTTCCAAAACAAAGGGGAAGGAATGTTTAATGAAGAGTCGTCGTCAAATGATTGGAAGGGAATTTGCTAGGGTTTGGCAATATGTACTTAAATACCCCTACTGAGGGTGCTTCACACACAAAAAAATGGTGTACAACTGTCATTTCCAAGTTTTTATAAGTGTGCGACCTTCACTCTCATACCCGACAGAAGTGGTTTTGGCAGATTCTTTAGGCCCATTGGATGAGAGTGTGCGAGAGGAATTAAAGTGTGCGGCATTTTTAATAATGATAACTATAGTAAATGGTAGTAATAGTAATATTAACATTCATTCTCACAGATTATAAATATTAACATCCATATCTCATTAATAAAGTTCTCGTATCAATAACAAATACTTAAGTGGCTTAGCTCAACAGGAATGGAACAGAACGAGCGGGTTGTCACAAATAAATACTCCAAATGGGCTATGGGCGAAATTCACCACATTGGGATACACTCGTCTTCGAACCAAGAAAAACCCTCACCTAGGGCCGAAGCCCGTGAACACTCACCCGAAGGCACGACAGTGCTGTGAGGTAAAACCCGCTCAGTTCAAGGATCAAAGTAGCGATCTCCACCTATTCACCTAGTCTCTCATCATCACCGGGTGCCGCAGAAAAAAATGGGGAGGACAAGAATCGAACTCGGGTCCCCTTAGAACACCAACTCTCTCCCTTATCACTCCACCACCACCTCGTTGGCAATATATTTTATTGTAATTGAAATAATATTTTATAGAGTAAAGATCCCGTAGATATAAAGGGCAATAATGTAAAAAATGGCGGTAAAATTTTCGTAAATTTTCTATTAGTAGAGTAATTATCAAATTTACCCTACAAGTTCATCAAACAACATGAAATTCAAAATTACTCTACAAATGCATCATAATTACTTTATTAGTTCATCATTAATACACTATTACAATATATCATTCAAAATTACTTTACAAATGTATCATAATTACTCTAAAAGTTCATCAAAATAACATAACAAACACAATTACTCTACAAGTTCATCAAACAATAAACAATTGGCATGGAAATGTAAAAAAGGCTGGTAACATTTTCGTATTTATTCTATTAGTAGAGTAATTATCAAATATCCTACAAGTTCATCAAACAACATGCAATTTAAAGTTACTCTATAAAGGCATCATAATAATTCTACTGGTTCATCATTAATACATTATTACAAGATATCAATCAAAATTACTCTACAAATACATCAAACAACATAAATTTCAAAATTACTCTACAAATACATCAAACAACATAAATTTCAAAATTATTCTACAAGTGTATCATAATTACTATAACAGTTTATCAAAATAACATAACAA
Organism: Helianthus tuberosus; assembly: GCA_030545235.1. Taxonomy (NCBI): domain Eukaryota; kingdom Viridiplantae; phylum Streptophyta; class Magnoliopsida; order Asterales; family Asteraceae; genus Helianthus; species Helianthus tuberosus. The sequence goes on along the minus strand of CM060381.1, from coordinate 102,744,783 downwards.
ACACAATTACTCTACAAGTTCATCAAACAACAAACAATATAAAATTACTCTACAAGTTTATCAAACAACAAACAATTTAAAATTAATTACCAACTTTGCCCTAATGACCCTCCACTTGCTCTTAATTTGATATTTGGTATGATAGTCGTCCCCTTTTCTTATTTCGTCGAAAAGTTCTTTCATTATTCGCGGCCAAAATGTATTCTCCTTTTGTAAGTAGCTAAAATTAAACAAAAAATAAATATTTACATTTTAAATATATTAAAATTAATATAGATAACCATAAAAATAAGAGTTAAATGCTTGGTTGGTCCCTGTGGTTTGCCAAAATTGCAGACTTGGTCCTAGTGGTTTACTAATTACACGCTTGGTCCCAAAAGTTCTCAAAAATGCACTCGGTTGGTCCCCAGCCCTAACATCAGTTAAATATCTCAGTTAAGTCCATGTTAAATGACCAAAATACCCTCTCTTATTAACAAAACCCACTCATATCACCATCATCATCTTCATCAGGTGTTTAAAAGCACACACATCTATACACACAACCACTTCACACTCTCTTTCTCCCCCCCCCCACCCCACATCAATGGCGGTACCTCCCTGCTTCTTCTCACCTTCTTCCTCACCATCACCACCACCCACTCTACCCCTTCCGACGACGTCGTTTTACTCCTTACCAAAATCAAACCCTCACTCCAAGGCCCCACCCAAAACCGCATCTTATCCTCATGGAACACCTCTGTTCCACTCTGCAATGGCAAGGCCTCAAATGGGTTCTCACAAACGGAACCCAACTCATCTGCACACCTATTTCATCCCCAAATTGGTCAGACCTTTCTCTCTCTAAAAACCCAGCTCTCCACCTTCTCTCTCTTCAACTCCCGTCGGCGAATCTCTCCTGCAACCTCCCGCCAGAGCTCGGAGACCTCTCAAATCTCCAAAGTTTGTATCTTTCTTTCAATTCAATCATGGGTTCTATTCCTCTTGAACTTGGGTACAGTTCTTCTCTTCAAGATATTGATTTTAGTTACAATTTGTTAAAAGAGTTTGATGTTACCTGATTTTGGTGGGTCAAGATTTGGGTTTACCGGGTTAAAAGAGTTTGATGTTAGTGAAAATAAGTTGTTTGGGTTGGTTCCTGAGGGATTAAGTAGATTAGGATTGGAAAAATTGAATCTTTCTTATAATAATTTTAGTGGGGTGTTACCTGATTTTGGTGGGTCAAGATTTGGGGTGGTTGTGTGTATCGATGTGGTGTGCTTTTAAACACCTGATGAAGATGATGATGGTGATATGCAGTGGGTTTTGTTAATAAGAAAGGGTATTTTGGTCATTTAACATGGACTTAACTGAGATATTTAACTGATGTTAGGGCTGGGGACCAACCGAGTGCATTTTTGACAACTTTTGGGACCAAGCGTGTAATTAGTAAACCACTAGGACCAAGTCTGCAATTTTGGCAAACCACAGGGACCAACCAAGCATTTAACTCTAAAAATAAATATATAACACGAAAAAAAGTACTTACCAACTTTTAGGTCCTCGGCTATGTCGAGCAAAAAACGTGCAAAAGCGAACTCTCCAACCGACTCCCATGACGTATTTGCTATCCTTACCGTTAGCTCCATCAAATCTTTTTTCTTTGAGGTTAACCTCTTGTGATTTTGTGACGGGCCCGCCTTGTCAGGTGGCGTCTCAGGCACCATCTCAGCTTGTGATTAGGGAAAAGTAAAGCCTTGAGGCGTTTGCGGTTGCGGTTGTTGGAAACCCATAACAATTTGTTTATACCCAAAAGAGTTCATTGGCATATTAGCCATTATGTTAAATAACATGGGGCCATCGTTATTTTCGTAAAAATCGGGATTCATAGGCATCGGATTTGGGTTTGGTGGATTTGACGAACGAGACGCATTAGGACGGTTCATGGCTTGACAGGGTGGGTAGTATAAAGGATTAAACGGGCCTCCATGCGGAAACATCTTTAATCTTTTTGTAGAATGGTTGAGAATGTATAAATAAGTTGAGAGTGTTCAGTGAATTAGTTTGTATGATTTAAAAATGTGAAATAGGTTTATATATATCGAGTTTTTTTAATTTTAAAGAAAATAATTTTTTTATTAAAGGATTGTCATCGTTCAACAATAACTTTCTTAAATTAAGACAATATAATTTTCATCGCATGGTCTGAAGCATGAGGGACCAAAATTGACCGACCCGAGAGGGGGGGGGGGGGGGGTTGTTTCCCTCGTGGTCACGCATGGTTTGGCCAACCACAAAACCACTTCCAACTATCTAAACCGCGGTGAGAACCGAGATCCATTGTAAACTACTTGTTTAAAATTATATTTGTACACTAAAAATGTTATCTAAATTAACAATAAAATTTTTAAAATATTTTGGGAACTTTATGAAACTGATCTTGACATCATCAAATAATTAAAATTAAAATAAATAAAATCTGAATTATCTTAAATAGTATACACTTGGTTGTTGGCTAGAGGAATATTGTACTCGAGAACCGGTCAACAAACATTCAACAAAAATTCATAATTAAATACGAATGGGGCCACTCTAGCAGAAGTCGTCTCTAGATCTGACATACCTTTGATTTTCCTTCTGTCTTTATGTCTCTCGGCATATATATAGAGTCAGACAATTGGAAACTTTTAACATTACAAGCACCAAAACAGAAAAAAACATCAAAGGCGGCAAGAAAGAGCTACAAATATGGAATGCCGAAAACTCGAGTTGACCATTATTTCGGCCAATGATTTAAGAGAAGTTAGACGGCTTTTCAAAATGAAGGTTTATGCCAAGGTATTACTCTCTTTGTTATTTACAAAAAGATCAAAAATATAATCAGTTATTTCTACATGTCTAGTGTCCGACAGACACTAGACACTACACACTACACAGGCTATGAGTTACAAATTTATTCATAAACCTAATTTGTGTTGTTTAATATGTGATTTCTCTATAGGTGTTTATCGGGGGTAACCAAGAAATGGAGAAGCGAACGCCTGTGGACAATCACGGCCAGACCAATCCGGCGTGGAACTACATGATGAAATACTCCATAAGCGAGTCATGGCTAAAACATCATGGCACGATGCTAGTGATCAAGCTTTATTGCAAGCGTAAGCTTGGAGATAGATACATAGGAGAAGTTCATCAACCGTTGAAACAGCTTTATGATTACGCGTACCCATTGGGAGGTAGCGCGGTGGTGTGGTTCCCTGTGCAAATGGGATCGGTTGAATCGCAAGGAAAGCTTTGTTTCTCGTACAGGTTTGGTGAGAAGGTGGCTATAGAGAAGTTAATGCTTGCAGAAAGTATTGCTTCCTTTTTAGTTACTGGTCCGGGTGGTGCAATTTGATGGATCTAAGACAGACCATTCTTGTTGTCACCATGTTAGTCGTTGCAACCACCAGCTAACGTGTCCGTGCAACATATATACGAAGCAGAGCAAATGTAACATCCAGTTTTAGGATATAAGTTGTAAAATATCTTATTTAAATTATGAAGTGTTTTGTATATATTTAAGGATTAAGTTTTGATTTATTAAAGTTTGCTTATCATACATATATGGAATGTTGTGGTTAGTTAAAAGCAACGTTAAGGGACTAAAGGGTACAACTCTAATTTTCCTTTGTAAAACTAAAGGGGCTAAGTTACACTTGCCTTTGATGCGTGTGCTGCGACTCGATTGATATTGAGCTCGTTGCCACTGCTAAGCAGTTATAACTAGAGATGAGCTCGGTACTAACCAGTATCGGTTACCGAAAATCCTAAAAATTGGGTACAGGTACCGGTACCGAAAATACCCGGTACCGTACAGTACCTGTATCTGAAGGTAAAAACCGGTAAATACAGGAACAAATACCGAAAACGTTAAATGTTGTTAGCGAAAATCATGTCGGTTCGGGAAATTTGGTACCGTTTCCGAACCGATACCCGGTACCATTTGCTCATCCTTAGTTGTAACAAGTGGCAGACCCATAAATTTTTTGCTGGGGTGCGGAATATTTTTAAAGATTTTAGGCCCCTGGCTATATAAAAAAAATCGGTTCATAGCGGGTCGAATCGGGTAGGGTCATGTAAGACAAAAGAATATCAAACCAAAATTTATATAATCATTAAAAATAGGTCCAACGTCATTACAAACGTATTTAAAATTGTGCCCTACAGATTTTCATTTTTTGAAATATATCCTAAATCTAATCTAGAGATACTAAACACTTCATAAGTTCATTACATTCTTAGTCATGTTTCCTATCACATATAAATCGCTCAATAAGTTTATAAAATAATACTAAACACTTAAACAAAATAAACAATATTGTTCAACCATAGTCCATAATTTTCAATTTTATTTTCAAATATTTAATCCCTTTTTTTTTGAAGGCGAGTGTCTCAGCGGTGGAACCAAACGATGCACTACCAATCGACGCGAGTTCGAGCCCGGATCCCCACAGCGTGTGGGTGTACCCGTAGGATTTACCGTGATCAACGTGACTCGAACCCGTGGCAACCCCGGGCGGGAACCCCACAGATAATGGGTAAACCCTCCCCCCTCAGGATCGAACCCGCGACCTTAGGCCACGTTTCCGAACCCTCATTGGGGTGGCCATCTGAGCTAGCTCCGATGGTTCAAATATTTAATCCCTAGTATTAAATGTTGATTACTTGTAACTAATCATTTAAACAACCAAAGCAACAAATAAAACAACAAAATCATTTAACTACAAGTCTAAAACAATAAAAAAAAACATAAAAATATCAAACCCTTATACGTCTATATTTTCTCCTAATCATCACATAAAAAAAACAATAAAGAAACCATACTAGTTCTATATTGGAATTCTGGCGTAATATGGGTCGGTCTTGCCGGAATTTTGGTTTTTCTAGCAAAAAAAAGTCGTTCGGTCGTGAGCAGTGGCATCAAGTCACTCGGAGGTTTTTTTGGGGTGGGATTTGGAATTGAAATGGGTGGATATGTTTTGGTTATTTTAGTTAGTTCAAAAATTGGAATGAGTGGATGGTTTTAGGTTATTTAGTTCAAATTTCTTTGGGTTGGGTTTGAGCTTAGATTAATAAAGATAGATCGTAGATTGAGCTTTGATTTGGTTAAGTAATTAAGTGAATAAGTAGTTAAAGAATACTTACATAAATTGTGTTATATAGTTATATGTTAAATAATAATTACAGGTTAATTTTTTTTTTTTTTGTAAATTCATAATATTTTTTTTCTAAGTGGGGGGTGGTTGAAAATTTTCAAGAGGTGCGGGTGAAAATTTTCCAAGGGGTGCGGTCGAAATTTCCGTCGAAAAATAACATTAAAAAATATTTTTTCAAGTGGTGAGCCCGCCCACCCACGACTTAATGTGGGTACGCCCTTGTTGTAACTGCTTGGCCCTATTGAAAAATATTTTTTCCAGTGATGTGCCCGCCCACCCACGGCTTAGGGTGGGTACGCCCTTGTTGTAACTGCTTGGCCCTACTGATGTTACGACAGAATAATAGGAGGTTTCCACAGAGTATCCACTCGTCATGAATTAAATATTGCAAAGTTTTAGTTGATCAATTAAATTCTCTTCGATTCTTAGATCATGCGTAGTGGTTTTATTAATAATGTCCCCACCATGGGGCTTTTTTTGCCATGTGTCAGTCCAGTCAGCATGGGGGCATTATTGGGCGTTATTGTAAAAGTGGCGTAGTGGGAATAATGCCCAATAACGCCCCTTCCAATTATTAAACAATTATTTTTTTTTATAGAGAGGAGGTTAAAAAAAAAACTACTAGTTGGACCACTCCCATTGGCCAGTCAACATGGTCTCATGCAATTTTAAGCGTTGTTTAAAAAACGCGGATGTAATTTTTTTCAAAAATAATGCTCAAAAACGCCCGTATGTAATCGGCAAGGGGCGTTTTTTGGCGTTTTTTTTGAATTTTTTTTTAAAAAAACGCCCCACTACGGGGGTCTTATAAATTTTGTTTCTTGTAATATTAGCTACAACAAAATCCTTTTTATTACAAGATTAAGATTGTAGTTTTGGTTTCTCTATTGTGAGATTATAAATTGAACCAACTTAATCAAAACAACAATTTGGCACTCCCATAATGCATTCAAAGATACATTCAGAAAAAATAATTGCATTTTATCATGTGAGATTATGTTTTTGCTTGTTCATTCACTAAACTATAATACGATAATACACCAAAAGGGGCTCTCGTTGTCGGTTAGCTTATGAAACTTTAAATATTTAATTTTTTAAAAACCAACGGTAATCAAACTTTTAAAAATCATATTTACTTTTATATTTAAAACATGATTTGTAAAATAAAATACGTTATTATAATGAAATAATAAAAAGAGTTAATTGTTTTTTCGTCCATGTGCATTACCTCAAATTGCCAATTACATCAAAGAGCAGTTTTGCCGTTTAGTCAAACAGGTGTTTAAGAAAATGGATGATGTTAGTGATCTGGACTCATATGACAAGATTTGAAAAATAAATAGTTCGGCAAAAAAAGTTTGAATGTAACTTGCAATACGGGGGGGGGGGGGGGGGGGGGGATATTCCACGGTCCTCCCAACCGCTGAAGTGATCACACTCCACAAGCTAGCTTAGCCCTATAGCTGTCTGGGGTGACTACCCAACCGAGAGCGAAGAGCTTGGCCGTGGGTTGCGGACACCAAGATTAGAACCCGGGACCTCTAGGGAGAGGGTGGGTGAGGCTGGCCCTGGGCTACCCCAGAAGGTTAATACAGGGTAAACCGCACAAGGATGAAAAAACAAATTTACTCTTTTAATTTCTTGAAGAAAACAATTGGAGATGCAACAAGTTCCTTTCTTTTTAAAATTTTAATCTCTGTCAACACTACAAGTTTTTTCCTTTTAAATTTTAATTTCTCTGTTAATACTACAATAATTCTATAGCAATAGCGGAGACACATGTCCCTGCTAAAGATACGCTTTTCGCCGCTAATGATGATGTCGCTAATTCTTGGCGGCCATTGAGAAAAATGTCGTCGCTAATACACTGGTCGCCGCTCTAATGCATTTGCCAGAGAATTGCCGGAAAGCTCGCCGGAGACGGAAACTACAAATTTTCATAAACTCAAACATCCATAAATTTTTCATTTAAACAATCAAATCTCATATATTCATAAACTCACACAAAGCATCACTGGCGGAACTAGAACTTTTCATCCGGAAGGTCATAATGTAATATACTCTTACATATAAATCATAAATTATAACTGTGCCTACTATTCATATCCTCTTTACATGACAAAAACATAAAACAAAATTGTTTGGAAGCAAAGAAAGTAATGGATCTCAAATCAATTCAAATAAAACAATAAGGTAATATAACATAAAATAATAGAAGTAAAAAAATGTATCTCTTTTGATCTAAATAATCTAATAGAAAACTTAGATCTTACATTACATTATAAATAACTAATAGTTAAGTCATTAGAATTTTTATCTTAACAATATAAAATAAACATTAGTAACATAATTCAGTTCATAATTTTACAAGTCACAAAACGAAAATTAATGAAAACAAAAAAAAGCAAAACTAAAACTAAAAGTTAAAAATAGGTCACCGCTATTGCTATATGTGGCCGGTATTTCCGGCGCCGCTAATACGCTGATTTCTTTTGTGTAACCCCATATTACTATAGTCTGCTGAACCCTTTCAGTCTATTAGGCCGTGGGGTATGGGGCGGGGGTTTGGGCGTGGGTTGGGGTAAAACGCCCAAGGCACCACCCCGGGTGGGCTTGGGTTGGGGCGTGGCCCCTTGGGGCTTGGGTTTCAAGCCGGGCGTGGGGCGGGGGAGCAAGGTGACATGGCGGTTTGTGAATGGCTAAAAGAAAAGAGCCGTTGGCCAACGGCTATATTAAAAAAAAATTATTCCATTTTTTCACTACAAAACTCACATTTTACTTCCATTTTTTACCACATTCAACCACATTTTCTATACATCTTCAATTCTCCTTCTACAAAACGAAAAAAATGCATCCTTACAACCGTCCTTTTGACCCGAGCAACCCGTAGAGATGCCCTGAAACAAAGACGTGATGATTTGAAGATTCTATCCCAGCCGATTGATCACCTACAGGGTGACGAGTTAGAAATAGTCTTGGCGTTGAGAGAAGAGATAAAAAAACAAATATAAAAATTAGGAATTTGTTTTTTTTTTTGTAATTTTCTTTTCTTGTAATGATCTTTATTTAAAAATATTAAAAACTTAAATTTGTGTTTATTGGGTCTGCCCAGCGGGTCAGCCCAGCCGGTCAGCCCACAAGCCCACCAAACCCACGCCCCAAACCCACGCCCCAAACCCCCGCCCTACCATACCGTGATCAATGTCGGTTTACCCATGTCTGCCACCCCATTCCACGTGTCAACCAATGCCCAACCCACGCCCCACCATACCCCATGGCCTTAACTTCAGTAAGTCAAAGTACATACACTACGTAGACCCCAACTTCAATTTTATTTTTTCCGGTAACAAGTTGATGGCACCAAGTGCATTTATTTTTTACAGTAAACCCATGTCATCAAGCAAGTTGTAGACACTGAAATGTCAGTTTCCTCAAAAAAAAAAAAAAAAAAAAAAAAAAATCAACCAGTTCAATATCATTTTTAAATTTTTAAGTCTCAAGATTTATTATTTCAGTATAAATATATATTTTATCATAGAGTGAATTGCAAGGATTGTCCTTTATCTTTATACACATTTGCAGTCACTGTCCTTTATGTTTAAAATTGACGAGTTTTGTACTTTATGTTTTCAAATCATACACGTTTTGTCCTTTAGCCCTAACCCAGTTAGATTTTACTGTCAAATCTGGTCATGTGCAATGCACATGAGGGTAAAATTGTCTTTTCACCCTGCTCTTTAAAAATACATATAAAAGAAAAAAAAATTATATATCTTCTCTCTCTTTCTTTACACAAACACCCAATCTTCTGATCATCCATCCTCTATACCACTACCTCCTTCCACCATCATCTCCTTCTGCATAGATAAGAAGTCTCAAAGACCAGGCATACAACTAATCTGTAACATACCTAATTCATTATCACCAATATCTTCTCTAAACTCATTGATACCTAATTCATTCGTAATTCCTTCATCTTCTCTATCTCTAACAATCAATTTCAACAAACTTTGATGTTGAACGAGTCTAACCTGAACAAATTAACCATCAAAACCATCGCCGTCACAGGCTCTGTCGCTGCAGTGACCCCACCGCCGCCATAACTGCACCACCGCACCACTGCCTGTTCACCACCGAGAACCACCGCCGCTGTAGACGGCGGCGTCGCTGCCGTTAATCCCAGCCGTCGACCACCAGTATTCTCTGACATCTCTCATCGCGTTTCTCTCTCCCTCGATCCATCCACGGATCTCCTTCTCTTCGTTCTTCTGCTCTCGTTTCTCGTCGGCTGTCTGTCCGATTTGGGTGTGTGTGACGACGGAAATGGTGGCTGACACCTCCCCACCTCATCACTCTATCCCTGCATGGAAGAGAAGAAATTAGGTTTTGGATCGATTTGATGTGGATTTGAAGAAACCGATGGTGCTGGAAGGAGGTAGTGGTACAGAGGATAGAGGTTGGATGATTAGAAGATTGGGTGTCTGTGTAGAAGAAGGGAGAGATAAATGATATATAATAATTTTTATTTTAAATGTATTTTAAAAGAATAGGGTGAAAAGACAATTTTACCCTCATGTGCATTGCACATGATCAGATTTGACAGAAAAATCTAACTGAGTTAGGGCTAAAGGACAAAACGTGTATGATTTGAAAACATAAAGTACAAAACTCGTCAATTTTAAACATAAAGGACAGCGCCCGCAAATGGGTATAAAGATAAAGGACAATCCTTGCAATTCACTCTTTATCATATTATCAATTTAGTATACTTCCCCTTCATCAACGGATTGTTCATATTGATTTCTAAAAGTCATTGTAAGCACTAGCTTTAACATGAAATAACTGAGCTCAAATATTGAAAACTGAAGAGGTATTGTCCCAATTCCATGTACACATGGCGGGGACCACATCACATTCCTCATCCGACATGGTGCCTACATCAGCAAGCGAATCCAGAAGCTTCTGGAAGACGTCAAGGTAGCACCGAAGATGCTCCTCCAGACAAAAAGGACAACACGTGTCACCATTAATCGGACGCCATGTGGACATGAGACACAACCTGGGGGCAGACCGACAGCTGCAGTACTAATTCTCCTACATGGACAAATAACGGCGAGCCACGTGTACCACTATCCTGACTACAGCAGAGGAGACCAAGAGGATATTCCCCTTGGTTGGACAGCTGGCGCCCGGTAGCAGCTGGCAAGGTCTCTCCTCCCTCCTTCACCATCCGGCTATAAATAGGACCCTTCATCATTCAGGTTAAACATTCTACTCTCCTCACATTTCACCTACAACACAAACTATTTTCTCCTCAGAGAGTACTTATTCTCACGCCGGAGCCTGGTTAAGAGGGAAACTCCCATATTCCCCTCTTAACGAGCTAATGGTGTTGCTGTCTTGTAGGATCCCAGTCTTAGGCGAGTAGAGAAGGAGATTGAACCCACATACGAGAAGACATAGCTGGTTAACCTTAGTGTTATCCGGTGGTTCATCATTGGCGCCCACCGCATCTTTTGCAAACCATTTTCATCTCCTTTTTCATCAAAAAACACTCTCCAAATGACTAAACCAAACCCTTCTCCTCACGTGGACGGAGAAAGCTCTTCCTTTGAGCTGCTTACGGACACTTCTCACGTCCAAAGGCACCAAGGGAACGGGACCGTCAGAGAAGGACAAGTGAACAACGAAATACCTGATATATTTGGAAGCACTTCCATAGTTATCAGCCAAACCACAAACGGAGCAAGTTTCCAAACACCACCTGGAGTAGTTAACCAACCAACTCCGGAAGTTCAAACGCCAAACCATGGAGCTGGCCCCTCAGCACCATCGGCTTAGGCGCAGTTGAATTTCTCAGCATTCTTAGGAATACCTGAAGGAGAAACTCTGGCCTCCTGGTATGCCAAACAAACGGCGTCTTCGAATCTTGTCTATGCGCAACTAAGTGCGCAGCAAGCATTGCCCCAAGCGCAAGCCAACCAATCCGCTTTTGTTACTCCACCACAAAAACCACCAAGTACCCATATCCCTCAGCAAACACAAGCGCGGAACCAGCAACATGAGAAAATATCCAACATAAGAAGACAAAGCGTGCACGACATGTGCGACACCTACGGTGATACCGAGAGTAACTATGTACAACATACTCACCAACAAAATAGATCGGTACACAGCCGTTTGGGTCCGCGCAACATAAATGATGAGTGGAACAGTTATAATGAAGACGATGACACAACATATAAGCAAGAAAGCACGGTCTTCAGCAGATTACCACCAAATCATGAGGCGTACAAGCCCCGCAAGCGCGCAGGGTACAATCCAAACATAGAGCACGATTATACGTTAAGCTATCGCCCGGAAGGCATAGCTGAAAGATCGAAGTTTATCCGAGAAATTGCAACAGCTGATATTAACAAGGCAAAACTGCCACACAACGTGGGCAAGTACAATGGCCTAACGGATCCCGACGACCACCTCCAAGTCTTCAACGGCGCAGGGTTAGTAGGTGGTTGGTCATTACCTACCTGGTACCATCTGTTTGCACAAACCTTTGTTGGCGCGGCGCGCGTATGGTTTGACAGTTTTCCTGAAGGAAAGATCAAATCCTGGATGGATTTCCAACATAAGTTCCTCGCGCATTTCTCCCAGCAGCGCAGACACACCAGAGACCCAGTAGATTGCTTGAACATCTAGAGGAAAGATCATGAAAGCATTGAAGATTTCATTACCAGATACAACAAGGAGTGCCTGGAAATCGGAGATGTAGGGGAAAAATGATGCGTGCACACTTCATGAGGGTTGTAAAATGCGATGATCTGATCAAAAGAGTGAAAGGAAGAGATGGGGGTCCCAAAGATTGGGACACTTTCATCGAATCAGCAAAGACAATCGCAAGAACTGACAAACAACTGACCGGTGATGATAGCCGTCAGTATAACTATAGCCAGCATGAAAGGCGCAACAAGAAAGGCAAAGGTCAGCCTTGGAAAACATTTGGTTACAAAGAAAGAAGCCCACCAACGGAAGATGCACGCGCAACCATCAATCAGATAAGTTACCGCAAAGAAGTAAAAAAAGAGAACAGAGAAAAGCAGTGGACACCTTTGACAAAAACTCCTTCTGAAGTCCTGTCAACAGAAAATCATCAGTTCAAACCTCCTTTGCAAATGAGAAACAAGAGGGGGCAAGACCCAAACCTCTTCTGTGAGTTCCACAAAGACACAGGTCACCTCACAGATGACTGTGTCAGCCTCAGACAAGAAATAGAACACTCCTTGAAAAATGGCAAGCTCACACATCTGGTCAAGGGAGGAAAGAGAGACAATCGTCAGATCCAAAGAAGGGAAGAAGGCCCAGACAACAAGAAGCTTCGAAAGCTGGAAACTCACATGATCCAAGAGGGCCAAAGAAGACCCCGAAAGAACTACAACAAGCGTACCCAAGATGACTCTTGGCGCGAAAGGCAAGTCGTCTTCCCTGTGGTACAAGGAGGTCCAAGAGAACGAAGACCTATAGTCATTTCTGGTGTATTCGGCCATTACCAGACCGATGACATTTTTATAGATCCAGGGAGCACCGCGGACATCATCTATAAGCAATGCTTTAATCAACTAGACCAAGAAGACAAAGCACGCCTAGAGCTAGTGGATTACCCACTCACTGGTTTCTGCAACGAGGCCGTCTTTCCTCTTGGTCAGATATCATTCCCGGTGCTGCTCTCGGATGGGAAGAACTCAAGATCAGAAGAAGTCACATTCATGGTTTTACTAGCAAACTCGAGGCACGATATCCTTTTGGGCAGAGAGTCTCAAGGAAATTTCAACATGATTTGTTCAGGGCCACATTCAGCCGTCGGCTTCTCGACAGAAATAGGGGTAACAATAATTTATGCAAGCAAAGAGGTCCTGGAAACCGATGTGATCAGACCAGGAAAAACAAGCAAACCCACACCGCGCGCAGAACCTGAAAAATGGATACTAAACAACAAGTATCCGGAGCAGACTGTCACTTTGGGGCCAACGATGTCAGAACTCACGCGCACAGCACTCAAGAAGTTATTATTCGAGAATATGGACATTTTTGCCTGGACACCAGTCGATATGGTTGGCGTTCCACGACACATAGCAGAACACAGACTGAATGTCGCTGAAAACGCCAAGCCAGTGGTACACAAAAAACGTCATCTGGGAGACATAAAGCACGATGCCATGCAAGAACAAATCACGGAACTGCTAAATGCTGGTATCATCAGAGAAGTACGTTATCAAACCTGGGTAGCCAGCCCAGTGATGGTCCCTAAAGGAAATGGCGGTTGGAGAATGTGCGTGGATTACAAAGATTTGAACAAAGCATGCCCGCGCGATTGTTATGCTCTACCCGAGATTGACGAGATGATCAATTCGTTGGCGTCCTTCAGATGGAAATGTTTTTTAGATTGTTACAAAGGATACCATCAAGTGCAGATGGCGATCTAGGACGAAGACAAAACCGCATTTCGCACACCAACAGGGCTGTATAGCTACACAAAAATGCCCTTTGGGTTAAAGAATGCAGGTGCAACATATCAGAGGTTAATGAATGAAACATTCAGTGACGCCATCGGAAAATACATCGAAGTTTACATGGATGACTTGGTCATCATGAGTAAGGAAGAAAATTTGATGCTACTAAACATCCAGAAAACGTTCGACACGTTGCGAGGGGTGAACATCAAGCTAAACCCAACGAAATGCTCCTTCGGGATGGAGGAAGGGAAGTTCCTGGGTTTCATCGGCACCAAGGATGGATTCAAGGTCAATCCCGAGAAAGTGAAAGCAATAGAGCGGATGCCTTCACCATCAACGATAAAAGAAATGTAGAAATTGGCCGGACGATTAGCAGCATTAAACCGTTTTCTCGCTAACCATGCAGCAAAATCGTTTCCATTTATCAAAACCCTTCGCAACTGCATAACGAAAAACTAGTTCAAATGGACTCCAGAAGCTGAACCTGCATTCCGAGAAATGAAAGACTGTCTGATACGCATACCAACGCTAACAGCTCCAATGAAAGGCGAACCACTGGTCATGTACTTGTCAGCTTCAGAAAAAGAGGTAGGAGCAGTACTACTAGTCGATAGACAAGGTGTGCAAACGCCGGTGTATTATGTATCTCGCACTTTGAATGACCCAGAAACAAGATAAGCCATAATGGAAAAGCTGGTCCTCACATTGATTCACGCGTCAAGACGATTGCGCAGGTACTTTGCTAATCATGTTATTCATGTTCTGACAAACTACTACATCGGCAACATCCTTGCAAGACCAGAGATATCAGGAAGATTAGCAAAATGGGCTATCGAGTTGGGGGGCCATAACGTGGTTTTTAGACCAAGGCCAGCGATCAAAGGTCAAGTGTTAGTTGATTTCCTCACTGAGGTACCCGGGGATAAAGACAGAGAATGCAAAGCAATGGAGAAGGCAGAAAACAATACTCGGAGGAGCCATGGCTGTTGTATATAGATGGCGCGTCTAATGAAGATGGAGCAGGTGTAGGACTACGGCTGGTAAGTCCGAAAAAGCACGAGTTCACATACGCCATACGGCTAGACCTCAAAAGCACAAACAATGAAGCCGAGTACGAAGCTTTTCTTGCCGGATTGCGGCTGGCAATCAAGATGGGAGTCAAACACATAGAAGCGCACGTCGATTCAATGCTCGTGGCTGGGCAGATCAATGGTCAGTATGATGCCAAGGGAGACGTCATGGCAATGTATCTAGAACAAGCAAAAACATTGCTTCAAAGCTTTAACTCTTACAAGGTGCATCACATCAACAGAAGAAAAAACAAGCCAGCAGATGCACTAAGCAAACTTGCATAAACCATTTTCCAACATTTGGCTAAAGACGTGCGCATTGAAGTCCTAAGCAACCCATCAGTCCCACTGAGACAGGTAAACGTCATCCAACTTGGGGCAACATCCTGTATGACCCCAATTATCATGTATCTCCAATCCGGAATCCTGCGTGAGAACAAAGCTGAAGCAAGAAAGATACAGTACAAGTCTGAACATTACCAAATGTCTGATGGCATCATGTACAGAAAGTCATAACTTGGACCGTTACTACGATACGTAGACCCAAAAGACGCCAACTACTTAATCCGCGAAGTACACGAAGGCATCTGTGGCATTCACGCAGGCCCAAGAATGGTGGTAGAAAAGGTGATGAACGCGGGATATTACTGGCCAGGGATGCACCTGGACACAGTCAAAGTTTTAAGGAAATGCAGTGGTTGTCAGAGACACGCCCCAAAAACAATGCGCCCGAAGAATGAACTAGTTCCCGTCACAACGGCATGGCTGTTCCAGCAGTGGGGAATAGACATGGTTGGTCCTTTTCCAGAAGCCCCAGGAGCGGTAAAGTTTATCATAGTCGCAGTAGACTATTTTACTAAGTGGGTTGAAGCAAAAGCACTGGCGTCAACCACGTCGACAGTGGTTTGAAAATTCATCTGGGAACAAATAATTTATCGTTTCGGGCTACCCCTGAGAATCATAACAGACAACGGAACAAACTTCGCTGCTGAAGACCTCCAGAACTGGTTCCAGGAGCTGAACATTGAACATACTTTTTTCTCAGTGGCACACCCCCAAGGAAATGGTCAACTTGAAGCATTGAACAAAAGTATCGTGGATGGTATAAAAGCAAGGCTCGGGACGCAGCGAAGAAGATGGGTTGACGAGTTGCCCAGTATCCTCTGGGCTCATAGAACTATGCCGAAGACAAGCAACGCCGAAACACCGTTCAGTCTAGTCTATGGGTCCGAAGCTATGATACTTGCGGAGATTGGTCTACCATCTCCAAGGATGCTGTCAATAAACGCCATCAATAACGAAGAAGAAAGAAGGTTGGATCTGGACCTTCTAAAGGAAAGAAGAAAAATGGAAGCACTCAACAAGGCGAAATACAAAACCAAGCTGGAGAAATACTACAACAGCAAGGTAAAAGTTTGCACTTTCAACCCCGAAGATTACGTCCTGAGAGACAATGAGGCATCCAATGCCGAAAGACCCGGGAAACTGGCTCCCAAGTGGGAGGGACCTTACGTCGTAGACAAGGTCCTCGGGAAAGGAGCATACAAGTTGCGCACTTTCGAGAACAAGGAAGTCCCCAGGACTTGGAATGCTCAACAATTAAGGAAATGTTATATGTAATCGGCCATAGTTTTTATCTTTCCTTGTAATGAATGGCCATGCGCCCAACACAGTCGTCTTTAATACATGAAGTGTTGGCTATTTTATCTTCTGTGAATTTCTATTACAACTGCATATATTACTTCGGGCATACACGAAAATACCAATGGCTTAGACATAGGAAATGTTGTAGACCTCTAAGGCTCGTCACAACTAAGTGCACAGTCGGGTCAAGTATACACAGCCAAAGCCTGTCAGTCAAGTGCTACTTCGTGCCCACCTACACACGAAAACATCGTAGACATGGTAAAACGAACATTGTAAGACCTCCAAGGCTGAGCACAACTGGGTCAACACAATAACCTGTTAAAAGGATCACTTCGTATACACGAATAAAACTATGCGCACAACGACTGAACAAACATTGTAGAGTCACCCAAGCATAACACAATACAGTGTGAAGCCAAGATGACTAACACAATACAACCTGTCACAGCCATCATTCCTTCATGATACCTAATCAAAGTAATTGAACACATGCACATATTGTAACGGAAACAAAATTCACAAACTAACAACCTACGGTTAGCATCACATATATATAAAAAAATGTGTCAAAGTATCAAACAACCATAGGAACAGTAAAAGAAAATTCTTCAGAAATACGGAAAGCAGGATAATTGTTAAAGGAATTACAAGGCCTACAGGCCTATACACGACATGCAAGCTGGAAATCATCAATCTTGGTGACTGGGTCCCGCATCCCTACCTTTAGGATCTTGATCACCAAGAGCTTTCTTCAGGACTTCAACAACATTGGCCTTTCGAGACAACTTCCCAACAGCTTTAACGATGCCAAATTCAATAAACTCATACTCCCGACGCTTGGCGGTGTAGGCAGCAGTACAATCTTCCTTGTATAATTCGAAATGGTAGTCTTTTTCATTACTCGCAGCTGCTGCCCTACCCTCAGCATAACCATCTTTCTACCCACTATTGTACACAGCTTGACCTAGCTCAAACATGTACTTGGCAAGTTCATCAGATTTAACAATACGCTCAGAAATCTGCAAAAAGCGATACGAATATGAGAAAAGAATAAATGAGACAGAAAAAATGGAACAAAAAAAGGGAAAAGTACCAAAGGAACGACACGCGCAAGTAACCACTTGCAATCAGCAGCGGTTTCCTCAGCCAGAATTTTAGAAGCCTTGCTCTCCTCAACCTTCTCGGAAGCAATCTTCTCCAGCTCGGCTATACGTTGGATGTATTCGTTTTCTCTTTTCTGATACAGTGCGCGCTCCTGTTCTGCCTCATTACTTATTTGCGTCTTCTCACCCTTCAACTTCATTATCTGATCACGAGCAGCCTGCATCTCACGGTTGGTCCGTTCACAGGCCGTCTCCCATTCCTTCTGCTTGTTGGCATTGAACTGCTTCTCTTTGGCAAGCTTATCTTCAGCATCAGAAACCCTCCATAACAAACCCTTCTTTTTCGCATTAAATTTTTCCCTCTCATCAGCCAACTCCTTCTTGGCGGTCTCAAACTCCAATGTATCCTCCCCCATTAATTGCCACTTCCTTACAATCTCTTGGCAAGTAGCATAAAAATTAACACCAGCATGGATATGATCATCCAAAAGATCCAGCCGGTGGCGTTTTTTTTTGGAACATTCTTTCAGCTGGGGGGAGGGACAAAGAGTAGAATTCGCGACAGTTGGCAATATTGTTCATTCTAGAACCTTGTGTCAAGGTCCA
Organism: Helianthus tuberosus; assembly: GCA_030545235.1. Taxonomy (NCBI): domain Eukaryota; kingdom Viridiplantae; phylum Streptophyta; class Magnoliopsida; order Asterales; family Asteraceae; genus Helianthus; species Helianthus tuberosus. Next base: position 102,726,673 of record CM060381.1, on the reverse strand, counting down.
GTGAGGGGCATGCGGAAGATCATCACAAGCAGGATTATGAGTATCCCAAGACCCACCTTGAACATGTTGAAATTCCGGGCTCCGGCGAGTCCCCGGATGCACCACCTTCACCAGAATCCCGTACACGTTTTGTATAAATGGTGCCCTGTTGGGGAGTAGCCTCGCTATACTCCACCTCAGTTTCAACACCTTCAACACGAGCCTCATCTCCACCAGCTCCAGCAGCAACATCTTCTCTAACCTGTTCAACCTCGACATCATCTTCTTTCCTTTTTCCCCTCGGGTCAGAGCGGGGAGGAGATAAGGCAGAGGTTCTGGATGAAGGAGAAGCAGGAGGAGTAATCTTGGAAATATCAATCTTACGCGCACCCTTACCAGACTTAGGGGCTGCAGCATAAGAAAATATACAGTCAACATAAAAAAAACACACACACTCAACAAAAGAAATCATACCTCGAGAACCAGAAGCAGACTTAAACAGCTTCTCCAGGCGATTACCAGCTTTCGCGCTGAACACGCCCAAATCAATCTCCGACTCTGAGGGTGCAGCGGTAGTTTCTTTTTGTAATCTGGATTTCTTCTCAGCTAGGGCAGAAGCAGCCTGCGCATCGAGCTCTTTTTTCTTTTCTTCAAGGGCTTTCTTCTTCTCCATTATCTCAGTCAATGTGGCGTCGTCATCAGGATCACGCTCTGAACGCTTAGCCCCTGCGTTTAAACCAGACAGCATGTCAGACACGACAACATAGTCCAAGAAAGAGGAGTTAGAAGGACGCTTACGAGGTGTCTCCGTCACTGGCTCCTCAGCCTTCTTCTCCTTAGTCTTGTCTCTTTTCCTTTTCTTCCTGGACTCCTCCTATGCAGTAGTCTCACCATGAGGATTCACAACAGGGGTATCAACATCATCAGTAGCAGGTTCATGGACAGTCCCTCGTGGCAGACCTGCATGCGAGGAACGTTGGATTAGATCTTGACATGACTCAGCAGACTCCTCACTCGAAAGGATGATAACTTCCCCTCGAGTAGGAGTAAGGTCAACGTCAATATCATCAGCAATGTTATCTCCATCTTCTTCACCTAAAATAGTGTTGGCATGAGCAACCATGCTTTCACTAGTGGGGTGCAAGAAGTTATTCCTTATTTGCTCGAGCCACAAAGGCCTCCCCTCAGGTAATGCAGCGATAACCATGGCACCACCGGCCTTAGGGTCAAAGATGTTCATCAAACTGTATCCTACTGCAAAATACAAGAAGATGTGAAGGGGCACATAACAAGAATAAAGGACAAGTCAAAGAATTAATAACAATGATACCTTTCCCATGGTATCCATAGATCGGGAAACCCCTAGAGTTTTGAGGAGCCCACAGCATACTCATCACCGCAGCCATCAAAGCTCTCTCTTCAAGCTGAATAATAGGGGTAACCTTCCGGGTCAAAACCTTATACCACTCCTGTTCAATAAAATCCACCGAGACATTTATACGTGGAACCCCTTCACTCTCGGCCCTATAATGCATATCAATAGGGATGACTCCACGGCAGATGTAGAAAAACTTTTGCTTCCAGTCATGAAGACTTTTTGGTGGGTGACTGCTACAGGGATTAACCCCACTGGTATGAGAGTTAAAGGAGTAGAAACCACCAGTGTAACTAACGAAATAAAAAACATTAAACTTTTCAAAGGTAGGTTCAACACGGTTAGCCCTACATATGAACTTGAAGTGGGTAACCCGAGGCAAACCCAAGGCACTTATTTGGGAAATATGTAAGCCATAACCGGTAAGCACTTCTCCGATAAACTTTGACATTGGGAGACGAAAGTTCCCTTCCCGGAAAAAGTCGGCATACAACGTCAAATATCCTGGAGGAGCATACAACGTCAAATATCCTGGAGGAGCATCCAACGCAGTAGATTTGGGGGTCGGAAACTGAACACCCCAGTCAGATTGGAAACCAAGATCTTGAATAAGATTCTGGAGTTCTTCTTCTTTCCTGTTTATCTCTGCCTGATCCGGACCAGGAGGATTCCTTGGCTTATACTTCCTCTTCTTAGTGGTAGGTTTTTGCACCGGTGGACATGATTATGGAAGAGGAGTGGAGATGAAAAAGACGAAATCAGTGGAAGATGAAGAGAGAAAAAAGGGAGTTTAAATTTTGAAAATAAAGATGAGGTGTTGGAAAGATGTTAACCGCCACCTATTTATACCCATCGCATTTAGTGTGATGGGTAGTGGACCGTCAGAGAGACAGGGAGGCAACCATTAGGGAACTGACACGTTAGGAGAGAGAGTAACCGTCGCCTCGACTTTAGGGCGCGTGGCGGCGAAAACGTGCCTGACAGATCTGAAAAAGCAACTGTTCACATATTTGAAAAGACGGCCATCTCAGACGGAACATCAGTCATGTTAGTTGTCTTAACCCTCACAAAGAAACTTCCCTTGGAAGGAACCTCCAAAAAGTGAAGTTACCATCATGCGCCATGCGCCGTTTTGGCTCAACTTTGCAAGGTTGCCATCATGCGTCGTGCACCGTTTTGGCTCAACTTTGCAAGGCTGCCTTCATGCGTCATGCGCCGTTTTGGCCCAACTTTGCAAGGCTGCCACCATGCGCCATTTTGGCTCAACTTTGCAACAATGCCATCACGCGTCATGCGCCGTTTTGGCTCAGCATTGCAAAGCTGCCTTCATGCGCCATGCGCCGTTTTGGCTCAACTTTACAAGGCTGCCACCATACGCCATGCGCTGTTTTGGCTCAAACTTTGCAAGGCTGCCACCATACGCCATGCGCCGTTTTGGCTCAAACTTTGCAAGGCTGTCATCATGTGCCATGCGCCATTTTGACCCAAATTGTGGCAAGGCTATCTTCATGCGCCTTACAGAATCAAACAACAAAACCACTACCCTTATGAGTCCAGAATCCCTCCTAGACGATAAACTCAACTAGAAGGCACACTGGACTGGGGGACTTGAAGAGGTATGGTCCCAATTCCATGCACACATTGCAGGGACGACACCACATTCCTCATCCGACATGGCGTCTACATCAGCAAGCGAATCCAGAAGCTTCTGGAAGACGTCAAGGTAGCACCAAAGATGTTCCTCCAGACAAAAAGGACAACACGTGTCACCATTAATCGGACGCCATGTGGACCTGCGACACAACCTGGGGTCAGACCGACAGCTGAAGTACTAATTCTCCTACATGGACAAATAACGGCGTGCCACGTGTACCACTATCCTAACTACAGCAGAGGAGACCAAGAGGATAATCCTCTTGGTCGGACAGCTGGCGCCCGGTAGCAGCTGGCAAGGTCTCTCCTCCCTCCTTCACCCTCCGGCTATAAATAGGACCCTTCATCATTCAGGTTAAACATTCTGCTCTCCTCACATTTCACCTACAACACACACTATTTTCTCCTCAGAGAAGTACTTATTCTCACGCCGGAGCCTGGTTAAGAGGGAAATCCCCATATTCCCCTCTTAACGAGCTAACGGTGTTGCTGTCTTGCAGGATCCCAGTCTTAAGCGAGTAGAGAAGGAGATTTAACCCACATACGAGACGACCCAGCTGGTTAACCTTAGTGTTATCCGGTGTTTCATAAAAAAACATATACTAATAAAAAAATGATTTGTTTAGGCGGTGTCAATGTGGATTATGAGCGGTTTTATGACCGCCTAAACAAATGTCGTAGGAATAAATTTACACAATGGCGAAGCTTGAAAATTTCCATCGGGGGGGGGGGGGGGCAGAAGTCATCGAACCTAAAAATTCGATATAAGTAAAATTTTATTTTATAAAACATGGGGGTCGAAAACCTATATACCTAAAAAATTCTATATGAAATGTACATACATAAGAGTACTGAACGAAAATTTCGGAGGGTCGGGCGCTCCCCGGACCTTGAAAGCTACGCCCCTGAATGTACAATTAATTTTAGCGGTTAAAAACCCGCCCAAAATGAAACGAATTCCGACCAAAAAAACATGTCAAAAATTTGTGATTTTATGATTTTGGGCGGTTGTTTAATATCCCAACAGCCCACAATTAATAATTCCTAAAACAAAATGTTGGCTCAAAATAATGGGTAATGGGAGAGCTCAAAATAATGGCTAGTGTATACACAACGAGAACTAAAACAAACAAAACTCAGCCAATATCATAGAACCTTTTGATTACATAATAACTTCCAAAGTTTACAAAAGTTGTTCAAATAACTACACTAACCTAACCTACAGCAATAAGCTATCAATCTTAAAAAACTGCATCATTATATATTCAACCAACCTACACTCTTAAAAAACCGCGTCATGATGTTTCAACCAACATGTCAATTTCCTCTTGTGTTTAGCTTGTTATCTGGGTTCAAATCTGAAAAAAATCAAGTAACATATATTAGTTAACCCGAAACATTAAAAATAAACAGAAAACCCGAATAATACAACCTTAAACTCGGATCGGTAACCCAACATGCTAAAGTCAAAATAAGTAAATTCTAAAAGAAATACTTACATTGTTTGGAAAATGAAATCGCTTCTTTAAAACAAACTGGAACATCAACCAAATCACAACGAACCCACACTACCAAGACTTGTCTTGTTGCATACACTCATGGTTGTAAAACAAGGTTTCCAAGTCCGAGTAGTCGCTACAAGGTAGGCTGCCAAGACGACTTTCTCTAACTCCGCCTAATTACTCGGAATCAATCAAACGCGGTCAAACTCGGCCAAAATCAAATCTAGTAGGTCAATTCGCGCCGAGTTTGACTTAAAAAAACTAATAAAACATAATTTATATTACTATCATATTAAATAATGGATATCATTTTCACGTATGTGTTATAAATATTAGTAAATTTATGTTATTAGACATATATTTAATTTCCAAAAACTAATTTCTTTATAATTTAACATGTCCGAGTACTCCCCGAGTACTCTCCGCCTATGCCGAGTACTCTCAACTCCCCGGTCGAGACCGACTGGGGAACGCTTAGCGACTTTTGCAACCATGCATACACTGCATTAAAATTAAAAGAAAAAAAATCAATTACTAAAATAATCACTTAATTGTATAAAATACAAGAGAATTAATCCGTATAATACTGGTGACATACTTGAACCATGGTCCATGTATGTCCACTTCCAAAAGAAGATTCTATTTCTCTCGAAATAAAATAATCATCTTTATTCTTGTGGGCCTTAAACGAAGTTGAATCCAAAATCCAAACACTTTGTTCCTTAGGAGAAATGATTAACAAACCCAATGGGCACTAGAAAAAAGAAAGGTATAAAAAATAATGTTATAAAAATAAAGAAAATTAACTTGAATACACTAAAAACAATAAAATATATATTACCTATAAAAAAGGGTGCAATAAAATATTATGTGCCATTTTTTAGTTTGTAGACACTTAACAATTGTTTTTTTTACACTTGCAAAATTTGTCTCGCATTCTTTCCTAATTATTTTGTGAATATTGAAGTAGACAACTTTAGGGACTTCTGGAACTATTTTATAAAATACTATGTTATACAAATATCTGATATCAAACAAAAAAAATTACAAGTTAAATATTCAACAATGTTTAAAAATAAATTTATTCTACGAGAAAAAAATAATAAAGAAACAACTTACAATTATTGTGGAAATCCATGGATTATACTTGGAGAGGAAGTTGAGAAATTAATAAAAATAATCAAAAGATAAAGAGGGGGGGGGGGCGAAAATTGTCAGGATAGAGGTGGGGTTGTTATATATATATATATATATATATATATATATATATATATATATATATATATATAATGTAAGTATCTATAGAAAACCCACTTTTATTTAGAAAACTTGGGAAACTCTAACCTCCCGATTTTTTTTTTTAAATTTACACATGTTATATACATGTTTTAAGGGTTTTGGGCAAAAAAAATTAAAAAAGCGCCGAGTAGATATTTAAAAAAAAAATAAAAAAGTTTTGGTGTAACACGTGTAACAAATATGTCAGATGAATGTAACACATGTTACACCAAAACTTGTTTATTTTTTTTTAAATATCTACTCGGCGCTTTTTTGATTTTTTTTGCCCAAAACCCTTAAAAACAGATATATAACATGTATTAATTTAAAAAAAAAAAAAAAAACAACGGGAGCTTTGAGTTTCCCGGGTTTTCTAAATTAAAGTGGGTTTTCTATAAATTAGAGGAACGGTAAAATGAAAACCACTTCTAGTTGTAAGAACCGTGAGAACCAGTTCCTAGCGATTAGATCAACAAGATAGATGGATGAGATTAAAAGTAACTAAAATTAATATTAAATACTTTTTGTCTTATTATGTCTTTACTATTTTAATCCAAAATGGTAGTTTAGTAAAATTGCTCTATTTTGTCATTTTGTTTTTATTGTTTTTTTATTACTTTTTTGTATTATTATATTAGTTTTATTTTTTAAACATATATTTTTTATTAAAAAAATATTTTTAAATTCAGATTTTTTTACAGATTTTTTAGACTTTTTACGTTTTAGGTTAAACTTTTTACGTTTTACGTAAAACTTTTTACGTATTACGTTTTTACGTTAAAATTTTTACGTTTTACGTTTTACTTTTTATGTTTTATGTTTTACGTTTTACGTTTTACCTTTTACGTTTTACTTTTTACGTTTTACGTTTTTACATTTTACCTTTTACGTTTTACGTAAAACTTTTTACGTTTTACTTTTACGTTTTACGTTTTTACATTTTACGTTTTTACGTTTTACGTTTTTACGTTTTACGTTAAACTTTTTACGTTTTCCGTAAACTTTTTACGTTTTACGTTAAAAAGTTTACGTTTTACGTTAAAAAGTTTACGGTTTAACTTTTTTTTTTTCACAAATTTTTTTTTACGCAAAACGAATGCTCCCAGAAATCGCAAACTCGGTAGGTGTCTCAGATAGATTGTTATCATCATCGAATGGGGAAAAAATATAAAAAACCTACAACATCAAAGCAATGCGTATCTCGAAAAAAAACCGGGGTTTGGCTCAGATTTTCCGATAATTAAAAGGCTGCAAAAGTGGGGTTGCAGGTTCAAAAAACCTACTCTCCGCTGTCCTTGCCGCGCCATCGTCATCAAAATCTACGTTTTTTTTTTGCATCATTGCCGCCCCAAATCCAAACCGATCAAAACCCACATAATCAAAGAATACAAATGCACCATTCAAGCAACCTGTATCCATTCAAAAACATTCAAACAAGTGCAACTAACTTTTTCTAGATCCAAAAAACATTCACCCATCAAACAACGTCAAGAACCGAACCAAAAACATCAAACAACCCACCAAAACAGAGACACCCTTCCTCACCCCACCCCCCACCCATCATTCACCTCCGCCGCCGCCGACACACCACCCCCTAACCCACCACAACAATCCCCCTTCACCGGCCACCGCCGCCAAAAAAACATGAGGATCAGAACCAAAAACATCAAACAAACCCCCAAAACAGAGACACAAAGAAAACATCGCTACCTTTTTATCTCTCTTCGTGTTCCACCACCACTGAAGAACTGAACCACCGGCATCACGCACCGCCACGACAGTTGGGTGGCCGGCGATTACTGTGGAGACAGAGGGGGTGGGTGGGTTGTAGTTAACTATCGCCGGAGAGCCCACCGCCATAAACGGGATGAAAGAGATGAGAGGTTTTGGGGCCACCGAGATCACGCGTCGCCACCATAGTTGGGTGGCCGGCGATTAATGTTGAGACGGAGGGGGGGGGGGTGTTTTGGCTGGTGGTTGTCGTCGGAAACAGGGTGGATGAAAGGAGTGGATGAGAGGTTTTGGGGGGGTTGCATGTTTTGTGTGGTTCTCGATGACATAGATGAAAATGGGGAGAAGCATTTGAATTTAAAAGACATAAATGAAAGAGAAGCGTGAAGAGAGAGGAGAGATAAAATAAAATACAAATACCTGCTACAATTAATGAAGAGAGAGATAGAGAGATTAGACATTTGGGGTAAATGAACAAACAACCCTTTTGGTTGGCATAATCTGATTGGTGGAGAGTGGTTCTCACGGTTCTTACAACTGGAGGTGGTTTTTATTTTAGCGGCTCCCTATATATATAGGGGAGCGCTAAAATGAAAACCACCTCCAGTTGTAAGAACCGAGATAATCACTTTCTAACCATGAAATCTTCAAAATGGATGGATGAGATTAAAAGTAATTAAAAATAATATTAAATATTTTTTGTCTTATTATGTCTTTAATATTTTAATAAAAAAAGGTAGTTTAGTAAAATTACTCTATTTTGTCTTTCTTGTTTTTTTATTTCTTTTTTTGTATTATTATATTAGTTTTTATTTTTTATCCATATTTTTTTATTAAAAGCATTTTTAAATTCAGATTTTTTTTAAAGATTTTTTTATACTTTTTACATTTTATGTTTTACGTTTTACGTTTTTACGTTTTACGTTTTTACGTTTTACGTTTTTACGTTTTACGTTTTTACGTTTTACGTTTTTACGTTTTACGTTTTTACGTTAATATTTTTATGTTTTACGTTAAACTTTTTTACGTTTTACGTTAAAAACTTTACGTTTTACGTTTTATGTTAAACTTTTTACGTTTTACGTTTTACGTTAAACTTTTTATGTTTTACGTTTTTACGTTAACCTTTTTTCGTTCTACATTTTACGTTAAACTTTTTACGTTTTACGTTAAAGTTCTTATGTTTTACGTTTTTACGTTTTACGTATTTACGTTAACTTTTCTACATTTTACGTTAAAACTTTTTACGTTAAAACTTTTTACATTTTACGTTAAACTTTTTACGTTTTACATTTAAATTTTTACGTTTTGTGTTTTTACGTTTTGCGTTAAAAAGTTTACATTTTACGTTAAAAGTTTATGGTTTAACTTTTTTTTACAAAAACTTTTTTTCGCGAAACAAACTTACCCGGAAATCGCAAACTCGGTAGGTGTCTCAGATAGATTGTTATCGTCATCGACTGCGAAAAAAATATAAAAAGACAACAACATCAAAACAAAGTGTATCTCGAAAAAAACGGGGTTTGGCTCAGATTTTCCGATAATCAAAAGGCTGCAAAGTGAGGTTGCAGGTTCAAAAACCTACCCTCCACCATCGTTGTCGCGCCATCGTCATCAAAATCTATGTTTTTTTTTTTGCATCATCGCCACCCAATCCAACAAATCAAAACCCACATAGTCAACTTATAAAAAATCACCAGAAAAATCAACAACACAGGCCAAAAATCACCAGATCCAAAAAACATTCAAACAACCTGCATCATTCACCGATTCACACCCCTTGGGACAAAAACAGGGACACAAGATCAGAACCAAAAACATCAAAATCACCAGCAAAAACAAGCAAAACACCTTACCAACAAACACATGAACATGATCAGCCGTAAAACAAAACCAACGAGGAAAGAGAGGCCAAAGATACCGCCACCAACCCCCACGCCACCACAACCAAACACCATCCTGAGTGTGTTTTATACATTACAACATCATCCAAAAACCATTTAATAATTAAAAACCATCATTCATTAAAGAGAGGATTACAATAAGTTCCTAATAAAAGCATAAACTAAAACTTAGATAAGTAGGTCAAGAAACACAAGAAATCTAAAACCGCAAAGAAGTCCTAGCCTATAGTTTATTTTAAGAGCAAAATTTCCGACAAAGATAATTTTCTCGGTTGAATGAGGCTTGAAGAACTTCTCCTCCGGGTATGGTCCCTCACACGTCGTTGAGCCATTCTTTTATCTCCCTAGGGAGAAGAAAGGCGGGCTCATTGGCATCATCATTTTGAGGAGGTGTAACTTCCACCGGAACTTCTTGCAAATTGTCAAGAGGAGGTTCCGCGGGGATGTCATCCCACCCGGTGGGGTTATTGACTCCAAGTGCTAAGTTCCAATCTTCTTGGGGAAGGATTGGTTCCATGGGAGGTGTCACAAGAATGTTCAACCTCTGGTGCAAGAGCTTGATTTCTTGGAAACTATTTTCGAGCCCCAGTGTCAGATAATTTATACGGTCGATCAGGACCTCTTCTACGGATGTCATTTCGTCGAGAGCTTCTCGTAGTACCATCACATAGCGTACAAGAGTTGCTTCAATTGAAAGCCTTCGTTCCCTTCGACTGTTTCTGGAATGTGCTGAAGAGGTTCCACTGTTTTGGCTTGACATTCTACGAAAATAAACCGAAAAAAGTTCATTTTTAATGAAATAGTACCTCGAACACGGCCCCGTGTTCACCTCTCTGCAGATTTTTGGAACAAGGAATCTTGGAGCTTTAAATTATTTTTCTGACTTTTGAGGCATTTTTAAGCAGAAATAACTTAAAACAGTGTTGTAAAACTTATTTTTAACAAGATTCCTTGAATGAAAATCTAACAAATATCACAATAAAGCTTGAAACCATGGTGATTTCAAGCTCTAATGGAGGTGTTGAGGGAAAAATGAAGAAGAAGGCAATGGACAAGAGTAGAAAAGACAAGATGGTTGTTGAGAACCTTCTTTAGAATATACCTAGTATGGTATGTTTGAAGATCCCACCAAATCTCTGTCTTTGGAATGGTCAAAATGTGCAGGAATCTTGCTGCATTTATAGAAAACGATAGCACGCTGGACACGGCCCCGTGTCGGCTGGACATGGCCCCGTGTGCAGACGAGATTCTGACACTTTTTGTCCGTATTCTGACCGAAAGTCAGATGAGAATCTTTTGGTGGACACGGGGGCGTGCTGACCTGGACACGACCCCGTGCTTAGAAGCTGTTTATGAAGTTTTGTCTATTTTTAAGGAATTCATCTGGATCGGGTGGTTCCTTACTGGACGGAACAACACCGAAGTGACTGAGATACCTTAGTTGCCATAGTTTTAGACGAGAACGCAAGAGGTTATCGTAAAGGGTGATTCCTATGCTAAATGTAGGTGGACAAGTCCAACCCTTATCCGGGCTCCCGTTAAAGAAGGTGTATGTCGAATCGCTCAGGTCTATGTATGCATCGACGGAAGTCGATGGGGAGTCCTTCATGGCACAATCGACACAGGGACGACTATCGCTCAAGTCTTCGAAAGAGTTAGAGGTGACTTCGGGAGCGACGATGTTGTTTTTATCCGAATGCGATCTCAATAATTCTTCTTGGGGTTGTCTTGAGATGAATTAGTTATGTCCATCTCAAGCTCCTTTATCCAATTAAGAACTAGATCTTCCATTTGAAATCATTCTTCAAGAATCATTTCATTTAGAATAGATGATTGTGAGCATTCTAGGGAGAGATAGGGATTATTTTTACTCTCGCCCCTCTTAAGGCTACAGGAAAACGATGAGTCTATATAGTGGGGAGTGTAATTTAAAAAATAACATTTTAAATCTTCATGAGTTCCGCCACATATTTGACACCACGTACCATAAGAGGAGCGGAAGTAAAAAAATCAGTATCGCTCATGTTTGTGTCAGAAATTACCAATCGTCGGGATCTTACGGTTCTGTTTTCAGTATCTGATACTTGGGCACGAGGCGTGTTTATTGGGCACGGCCCCGTGTTCAACTACTGTCTGACTTAAAACAGGATTGCCAGTACCAAAGATTGGGCACGGGGCGTGTTCAGCGGGCACGACCCGTGCTGAGCTCTGCAGAAAACTAAAAAATTAAGAAAAATCCTAAAAAAAAAAACAGAAAAATAAGAAAAACGATTAGGCCGTTGATTCCTAACTTTCTTAAACTCCTTGTGTCCCAGACAACGGCGCCAAAAACTTGATGCGTGTCGAGTGTGATATATTTTTATGTATATTTTTAGCCCCTTTTAACACTTTATTCAAGTTTTAAATTTATAAAACACGATATTCTACTAACACTAAACACACATATGGGCAAGTGCACCCATCGTGAGCGTAGTATAGCGTTGGTAAGATACCGAGGTGGTCCAAGGACACAATAGCTTTTAATACCGGTTTATCCTCAACGTCTAATCAAATCAAAAATTTAGAAAAAGGTTTTAAACATGAAATTAAAAACTAAAATTGTCGAAAATAAAATAAAAACAAAAACTGATAGACAAGATGAATCACTTGGATCTGACTCGCCTTTAGTGTAACCTTTGATGTTTTCCGCACTTTTGCAATTTTTAAGAGATTATCTTAGTTATAATAGTAGGCCCCTCTTTTGAAGGTGACGTTACCCTCAACCCAGTAGTTTGAGTCAGCAAGGATACAATCCTAAAGGGTTGGATTATTGAAAGATAATTAATTAAGTTATTAATGCGTAATGTGGTAGGCCCCTCTTTTGAAGGTGACGTTACCCTCGGCTAAGTGGTTTGAGTCAGCAGGGATACAATCCCAAGTAGCCGGGTTAATGTATTAATTGTAGTTTACATATGAGGGGATCAAGCCATTCGCACCCCCGCCATCCATTACCAGTGAGTATTGAAGGAGGTCCTAGTAAGCTTGACCCAGGTCCTTGCAGGATCTATACACTGAACAAGGCAAGAACCTTACCAAACCATTCCCTTAACCCCCGACCAGGTAGCCAACATGTCTCTATATAGACCGTAGAGATATGAATGGTGTAAATCATTTATTTTATATAGACAGTAAAATAATGCCAAGACACAACGGACAAATGATAAGGAAGTTTCACCTTCAACATAAGAAACTAGTTATTAAAGTCATTAATACACAACCAAATAAAAATGCGAAAAAATTAAAAAAAAACAAAAGTATTACACTAAATGCTTGTCTTCACCAAGTGATGTAAGAGACTTAGGCAAGCATGGCCTTTGATTGTCAAGAACTCTTACTATCAATCTTGGATCCCGAGACTACTACACACACTCTATGATGGATGATGGATGATGGTGTTGTGATGGTGGTGGAGTGTGGGTGAAGTAGGAGAGAGGTGGTTTGTCAAGGAATGCTTTTGAAGTGAACTAAGCACCTCTATTTATAGCCTGCACAGAAGCCCGGACACGGCCCCGTGTCCAGTGGGCACGGCCACGTGTCCATCCACTTTCTCTTTATTTATTAAATGCAGTTTGTCTGCATTAGTTGACCACGCCCCCGTGTCCGCTGGGCATAGCCCCGTGTGCAGAAGCATATCTGTACTATCAAGATTTGCTTGGATTCTACGACTCTTAGCGTTGACCACGGCCGTGTTGAGCTGGGCACGCCCCCGTGTTGGGAAATAGAAGCTTCTACAACTTTGTCTTTTCTGCAGACACTTGGGCACGCCCCCGTGTCCGCTGGGCACGGACCGTGTTCAGCCTTCTGATCTCTTGTTTTTGCTTGGGAAGATGCTGTCGAGGGGTCGGGCATGCCACGTTTATTCTTTTTCTTGTAATTATGTTGGATTTGGCTGTATTTTTGTTTCTTTTGTCCGTTTACGATCATTTAGTCCTGAAAATACAAAAGGAATACAAAAGCACACTTTTTCCAACATTAGTACTAAAAAAGAGTTAGTTTTATGACTCATTTGATATAATTTATATGTTGCATTTTACACACATCAGTGGTTCTCATGGTTCTTACAACTGGAGGTGGTTTTCATTTTAGCGCTCCCCTATATATACACACACACACACACACACACACACACACACACACACACACACACACACACACACACACACACACACACATATATATATATAGGGGACCGCTAAAGTGGAAACCAACTCTAGTTGTAAGAACCGAGAGAACCACTTTCTGGCCATTAGATCTTCAAGATCAATGGATTAGATTAAAAGTAACTAAAAATAATATTAAATGTTTTTTGTCTTATTATGTCTTTAATATTTTAATCCAAAAGAGTAATTTAGTAAAATGACTCTATTTTGTCTTTTTGTCTTTATTGTTTTTTATTAGTTTTTGTATTATTATATTACTTTTTATTTTTTAAACATAATTTTTTTATTAAAAGCATTTTTAAATTCAGATTTTTTAAAAGATTTTGAGTTAATTGCCAAAATCGTCCCTGAGGTTTGGGCAGGTTTGCCATTTCCGTCCAAAATGACACTTTTGTACCAAATTGCCCCCAACGTTTGTAACTTTTTGCCATTTTCATCCAAACCACTAACTTAGTTTACTTTTTCTGTTAAGTTGAGGATATTTGGATGAAACTGGCAAATATAAAACCACAAGGATGATTTTGGCAATTTACTCAAACTCTTTTAAATTTCTTTTATTTAATTGATTTTGTTACATATATAATAAAAAAGAATATATATGCAATTTTTATATAAAAAAATAATAACTTTGTCACATAATTTTTATAAATTTTCATCCAACCACTAACTAAGTTAATTTTTCTATTAAGACGAAGGGTGTTTATAAACTAAGACATAAATTAATTTTTAATTTTTTATATAGATGAGTTTTATAAAAATAAAATCTACTTAAACCTCTAAATTTTATAAAACTAAAATGCTGGTGACCTTATTAAAAAAAGTCAAATAAAAAAAATCTTATCATATGTACCAAGTTTGTAATTCATCTTCTACTCTTTTAAATTCGCTCCTAAGGAAAGACATAAGCCAGTGCCCCCCCCCCCCCCTATCAAACAACGTATCATTACCAAAACTTAAAATTACCCACCAAATTGTCATTATAATGCTATGAACCAAAATTTTCTTTACTCAAGCCACTCAGAATAAGTATTATTTAGTTACCCTCATAATCTTAATTAAATAAATATTTTATTTCTACCAACATATTTCCTAGGTGCTCAACACATTTAAAAAATATGTAACATTTTACAATTTTTTTCTATCTCTACAACTGATAAATACTAAAAGTTGTATTCGATTGTTATGTGTTGCACACCAATGACGTTTTCTCTTTATAATACTGATTTATATAAAGAAGCTGTAAATTAATTTATGTCTTAATTTATAAAATTTAAAACATCCTTCACCTCAACAGAAAAAATAAACTGAGTTAGTGATTCGGATGAAAATTTATAAAAATTATGTGACAAAACTATTAATTTTTTTTCTCTAAAAACTCCATGTATATTCTTTTTTATTATATATGTAACAAAAATAATTAAATAAAAGAAATTAAAAAGGGTTTGAGCAAATTGCCAAAATCATCTCTGTGGTTTTATATTTGCCAGTTTTATCCAAATATCTTCAACTTAACAGAAAAAAATAAATTAAGTTAGTGGTTTGGATGAAAATGGCAAAAAGTTACAAACGTTGGGGGCAATTTTGTACAAAAGTGTCATTTTGGACGAAAATGGCAAACGTGCCCAAACCTCAGGGATGATTTTGGCAATTAACTCAAAGTTTTTTTTATACTTTTTACAATTTAAGTTTTACGTTAAACTTTTTACGTTTTACGTTTTTTTAACGCGTCGTTTTTTCGCCCGGCTTTTTCAAGCGGTATTTTCTTAACGCGTCGTTTTTTACGCGCTGTTTTTTACGCATCGTTTTTTTAACGCGTCATTTTTTACGCGTCGTTTTTTCAAGCGTCGTTTTTTTAACGCGCCATTTTTTACACGTTTTTTTAACGCGCCGATTTTTACACTTTTTACGTTTTAAGTTTTACGTAAAACTTTTTACGTTTTACGTAAAAATTTTTACGTTTTACGCAAAACTTTTTTCGTTTTACGTTTCACGTTTTACGTAAAAGTTTTTACATTTAACGTTTTACTTAAAACTTTTTACGTTTTACGTGAAACTTTTTACGTTTTACCTTAAAAATTTTACGTTTTACGTTTTACCTAAAACTTTTTACGTTTTACGTAAAACTTTTACGTTTTTACGTTTTACGTTAAAAAAGTTTACGTTTTACGTTTAAAAAGTTTACGGTTTAAACTTTTTTTACATAAAACTTTTTTACACAAAAATGAACGCAACCATAAATCACATCTTGGTAGGTGTCTTAGATAGATTGTTATCATCATCGACTGGAAAAAAAAATAACAAACCAACAACAAAAATCAAAACAATGTGTGGTTTCTTAAAAAAATGGGGTTTGGCTCAGATTTTCCGATAATCAGAAGCTGCAAGGTGGGGTTGCAGGTTCAAAAACCTACCCTCCACCATCCTTGCCACGCCATCGTCATCAAAATATACGTTTTTTTCCCATCATCACCGCCCCAATCACAACAAATCAAAACCCACATAATTGCAGTTATCACAAAAATACCACAGAATCAAGAACACCAATCAACAGAATCAAAAGAACCCCAATCAACAGAATCAAAGAACCCCAATCAAAACAGAAACAAATCGAACCTTTGGGCCAATCATGAAGAATCACAAAGACCCAAAATTCAAGAACACCAATCATCAGTATCACAGAATTACAAAGACCCAAATTCAAGAACCACAGAATCAAGAATCACAAAGACCCAAATTCCAGAATAAAAAAGAACCAAAATCAAGAATCACAAATTCAAGGCTTGAAATTCTTACCACCTCTACCCCTACCTCTACCACCACCACCGCCTAGGGTTCCGCCACCAACCCCAACGCCACCACAACCAAACACCAGTCGCAAGGGTGGCGGCGGAGAGGAAAGGGGGGCCAAAGATACCCCCGGAGAGCTGCCGGAGATGCCACCGTCGTCAATCCTCAACGGCACCCTTCACCACCGTCGCCGGAGAAACGAGGGGGGCCGGAGAAAATCGATTGTTTGGTGTGGTGTTTAAGGGTAGCCGGAGAACCGAGGTGGGGCCGTTGCAACGAGGGGGCACCATCACAGGTGATCAGGTGGGTGTCGGTGACCCACCACCACCGTTGAGGATCGGGGTAGCGGCGGAGGTAAAGGCGGTGGTTCGATGCTCGTGGTGGAGGAGGAGGTGTGGTTGATTTTCTTCTCCAACATTGAGATTCTTCATCATCAGATGAAGATGATGAAGATGAGAGTTTATTTGAGGAGAGATGAACAATTTCCAAAGAAAGATGAGAGATGGATTTCAATTTTGAGAGAGAGAAAATGAGAAAGGAGGGATTTAAAATAGAGAGAGAGAAGAAAGATATGATCTGATCACATTAAATGAAGAGAGAGATGGTAGGATTTAACATTTAGGGTAAATGACCAAAATACCCTTTTTGTTGGCTGAATATGATTGGTGGAGAGTGGTTCTCGCGGTTCTTACAACTAGGGGTGGTGATGTGCGTGAGTGTTATTAGTTTTTAATGTATATGTTAAGCCCTTTTAAAACTTTTTAGCCAAGTTTTAAATTTATAAAACACGATATTTTACTAACACCAAACACACATATGGGCAAGTGCACCCATCGTGAGCGTAGTATAGTGTTGGCAAGATACCGAGGTCGTCCAAGAACACAAGAGCTTTTAGTACCGGTTTATCCTCAACGTCTAATCAAATCAAAAGTTTAGAAAAAGGTTTTAAACTAAGAAAAATAAAACTAACTAAAATGCTGAAAAATAAAATAAAAGTAAAAACAGATAGACAAGATGAATCACTTGGCTCCGACTCATGTATAGTGTAACCTTTGATTATTTCCGCACTTTTGCACTTTTTAAGAGATTATCTTTGTTATTTTAGTAGGGCCCTCTTTTGAAGGTGACGTTACCCTCAACCCAGAAGTTTGAGTCAGATTATTGAAAGATAATTAATTAAGTTATTAATGCATATTATGGTAGGCCCCTCTTTTGAAGGTGACGTTACCCTCGGCTAAGTAGTCTGAGTCAGCAAGGATACAGTCCTAAGTAGCCGGATTAAAGTATTAATAGTAGCTTACATATGAGGGGATCAAAGAGTTTGGACCCCCGCCATCCAATACCGGTGGGTATTGAAGGAGGTCCTACTAAATTTGACCCAGGTCCTTGCAGGATCTATACACTGAACAAGGCAAGACTCTTACCAAACCGTTCCCTTAACCCCCGACCAGGTAGCCAACATACCTCCATATAGACCGTGGAGATATGAATGGTGAAAATCTTTTATTTTATATAGACAGTAAAATAATGCCAAGACACCACGGACAAACGATAAGGAAGAATCACCTTCAACATAAGAAACTAGTTATTAAAGTCATTAATACATAACCAAGTAAAAAGTGCGAAATGATTAAAAATAAAAAGTATTACACTAGACACTTGTCTTCACCAAGTGATGTAAGAGATTTAGGCAAACATGGCCTTTGATTGTCAAGAACTCTTATGATCAACCTTGGATCCCGAGACGACTCGCACGCTCTATGATGGACAATGGATGATGGTGGTGGATGATGGTGTTGTGATGGTGGTGGGTGGTGGGTGAAGTGTGAGAGAGGTGGTGTGCCAAGGGATGGTTTGCAAATGAGCCAAGCACCCCTATTTATAGGCTGAACAGTAACTCGGACACGGCCCCGTGTCCATTGGGCACGGCCCCGTGTCCATCCTCCTTTTCTATCTTCATTAATTGCAGTTTGTCTGCATTAGTTGACCACGCCCCCGTGTCCGCTGGGCACGCCCCCGTGTGCAGAAGCATATCTGTACTATGAAGATTTGCCTGGATTCTGCGAATCTTATAGTTGACCACGGCCCCGTGTCCGCTGAGCACGACCACGTGGTGGGCGATAGAAGCTTCTATAGCTTTGTCTTTTATGCTGGCACTTGGGCACGCCCCCGTGTTTACTGAGCACGGGGCGTGTTCAGCCTTCTGTCTTCTTGATTTTGCTTGGGAAGATGCTGTCGGGGGGTCGGGCATGCCATGTTTGTTCCTTTTCTTGTATTTATGTTAGATTTAGCTGTCTTTTTGCTTCTTTTGTTAATTTGAGCTCATTTAGTCCTGAAAATACAAAAGGAAGACAAAAACACACTTTTTCCAACATTAGAACTAAAAAAGGGTTAGTTTTATGTCACAATTGATGTAATTTGTATGTTGCATTTTGTGCACATCAAATACCCCACACTTGAATCTTTGCTTGTCCTCAAGGAAAACTCTTTTATAATGTGGCTATACACTCCCAAATGGAATGGGTAGAAGAGAAGGTTTTTGGGCTTGTCATAGAGTGTCGGGATTTCCAAGATTCTTTATTAAGTTTTATTTTTATTTATTTACAATCCTATTCATCATGATTTATTTAAAACATTACATAAGATAAATTACTTATTAGGGCATAACATGCCTTTTTTTAAAATTCCACTTATATACAAGTTCACATACCTCACGGGGGATCACTCAACACTCGGCCAAAGATGTATTTTAGTGAATCACTCGAGAGCGGCATGAAACTTACTCCTACCATAGGCTTGCCAAGCAATCAATCCTCCTCCTTTTTAACTATATACCTTTGTAAATATCAAGAGGAATTTTGGGTGAAGGGTTAGGCTTGGGTTAAAGGTAGGTGGTTGGGTTAGTGGTTAGTAAAAGGGCGAAAGGCGTAAAAAGTGTTGGTTTTCGTAAGACTTTTTATTTTTGCAATTTTTTTTTGATGAAGCCATTATTCAAACAAGGTTATTTTGGATGAACTTGTTTGTTTATTTCTCTTTTGCTTCATCATCAACAATTTTTTTTTTGAAAAGTTATACGAATAACCGAGCTTGTTACTAAAACAATGGGTTTAAAATAAAATGGGTTTTGGTGGGTAAAAAGGGTGTTTGTTTTTGGGTTAAGAAATGAAAAGGTTTAGGCTCAAAGGGGTTAACTAGGGGGATTTTGGGTAGGTGGTAAAAAAAAAAAGAAAAATAATGGTGTAGAAATAAAAAGGGTTAGTCCTAATGCCTCCATCATTTACTTACTCGGGTTTAAGTTGGTAAGGATTGGGAATGTATCGTCGTGGCAAGTTCTAGAGTCGTAAGAACCAAGCGGCTATTCACACAAGAAACGAAAAATGAGCATTTAGTTTAAAGATATGTATTTGTATGCTCAATAAAGGCTCAAAACTCACTTTTGTGGGAATGGGTTTTTATGTGATCAAGTATATATAATCAAATTTTAACTAAGCTTGTCATGCCATTTCATAATTTTCTTATGTTGGTTCTTTTTATCACGACGCTATCGGTTGTAAATTTGTAAAAATATAACCTTTTTAGAATTTGAAATTCCCAAGTTAAACCTAGACAAATAAAGAAAATGAAAAATTTTGAAAAAAAATTGGGGTGATTAGAGGTTCCAATAAAGTTTTGTGTAAGGCTTGTGATTAGGACTTGCAAGATTCAAAGTTTTAGCATCCCCCCACACTTAAATTACACATTGTCCTCAATGTGTCCCAAAAATAAGTTTTTAGGTTGATTGAATGTGTAAAAAGGTGTGATAAAGCAAAATTTATGTTACTGGGTGTCTGGACACGGCCCCGTGTTCAGATCGCTAGTAACAGAAATGAATAAAGAGAAACAGAAGCCTGGGCATGGGGGCGTGTTCAGTGAGCACGCCCCGTGTCCAGTTACCTGAACTGGGCATTTTCTACAGATTGTGCAGCATGGGGCCGTGTTGGCGGGCACGGCCCGTGCTGAACTTGCTGTAATGAAGAAAATTTTGTCGGATTGCCCTGTTTTCGAGCATGGGGTGCTGGTTCAAGTTTCCCTTGTTATCCTTCACCATCCCGAGTGTGTTTTATTCCTGAAAATTAAAACTAAACTAGAAAAGATAAAAATCTAAACTAAACTAAGGATAGTTCCACGGAATGCCTCCGTGGTGCGCCACGTTTATTAGGGTCCTTGGCTAGACCCGAAGCCTGGTCATATGTTACCCAAGTGGGATGTTTAGCATCCCATGCTACACCGTCGGAGAGCATCATCCAAACTTGAGTCAATGACCTTCATGTAGTTGACCGGGTCCTCGTCTTCTACTCTTTTTCTGACTCCAAACTTTACTTCCTCGTCCCCAACCCTCAATGTTAGTGTTCCATCATTCATATCTACCACTGCTTGGGCCGTAGCTAGGAATGGCCTCCCTAGGATGAGTGGTACTTCGGTATCTTCCTCCATATCTAGTATGACAAAGTCGGCCGGAAAGACAAATTTGCCGACTTTGACCAATAGATTTTCAGCGACACCTTGTGGATATTTGACGGATCTATCGGCGAGTTGTATGCTTATTTTTGTAGGACTTGTTTTTCCTAAGCCAAGTCGATTGAACATTGATGAGGGCATGAGGTTGATGCTTGCCCCGAGATCGGCTAGTGCATTACGAATGGGGGATTTCCCAATCGAGCAAGGAATTGTGAAGCTTCCGGGGTCAAGCTTCTTTTGTGGGAGTTTGTTGAGTAGTAAGGCGGAATATTCTTCGCCTAAGTTAACTAATTGCAATGATTAAATTTTCCTTTTATGAGTGAGGAAGTCCCTTATAAATTTTGAATATTTAGGCATTTGAGTTAGGACCTTGATAAATGAAATATTAACATGCAATTGTTTTAGTAAATTTTCGAACTTTGCGAATTGCTCATCGGTCTTTTGACGAATTAACCGATCGGGGTATGGAACCGGAGGAGTCTTAGTAGGTTCTTGAACTGGTGGGGAAGCCTTCTCTTGTTGGGGCGCGGGTGGAGTTGTGGTTTGGCTAGATTGCCTTCTTTCAGTTGGTGGAAGTGGAGCCTCTTCGGGACCCACGGTACGGTTTCTCAATGTTATGAGATGTACTTGAGCCTTTGGGTTGGTTTCGGTTTACTTGGTAACGCGCCTTGTGGTCTCTCGGAGAAATTTTGAGCTATTTGATTTAATTGTTTTTCAATGTTTTGAATGCTAGCTTGTTGATTTCTACAATTCGATTCCAATTGTTGAAATCGATCCGAGTTTTTATTTTCGGTGTCGGAGATGAGGCGAGATACAGTATCTTCAAGCCTTTCTCGTCCACCTTGCTGTTGAGAAAAATTTTGAGGTTGTTGAAAGTTAGTTCGTTGGTTTTGTTGGTTACTACTATTGCCGGGATCTCTCCAACCAAGGTTAGGGTGGTTACGCCATCCTTGGTTGTAGGTACCCGTTGGAGGACCCGACGACCTAGGTCTATTATCAATGTAGTTTACCGTTTCCGATTGATCATCTAATTCTTTCATACAACTCCAATTTTCATGTGGCCCACCGCACCCCTCACAAGCCATAACCGAGACCGATTTTGCCATTTCTAACTTTTTGATTTTTGAAGAAAGAGCCTCGTTTTGGGCTTGTAAAGAAGTGCTTTCATCAACCTTATGGGCGCCCGGGGCAATGGATTTATTGCCTCGGGGAGTGTGCCACTGAAAATTGGTCTGAGCAATTTCCTCGATTTGATTATATATTTCATTTGGGCGACGATTACCTAGAAGTCCACCGGAGCTAGAATCAAGTGTTTGTCTTGTGTGTGGCAACAACCCATTGTAGAAAGTGGATACTTGTTGCCATACCGCAAGACCGTGACGAGGACACTTTCTTAGTAGCTCCTTAAACCTTTCCCAAGTTTCATATAAGGATTCCCCATCCTCTTGTGAATATGTATTAATTTCAGTCATTAATTTAGCCGTTTTAGCAGGAGGGAAATACTTATATAGAAACTTTTGGGCTAGTTCATCCCAGGTTTTTACCGAACCAACTGGGAGGGTGTTAAGCCAAGACTTAGCTCGGTCTTTTAGTGAGAATGGAAATATACGAAGGCGGATGGCGTCGTTTGATGCTCCATTGATCCGAAAGGTATCACATATTTCTAAGAAATTAGTAATATGTAGATGAGGATCCTCGTCCGCAAGCCCATGGAAGGTTGCGGAGTTTTGAAGCATTTGTATCAAATGTGGCCGAAGTTCAAAGTTGTTGGCTTCGACATTCGGTGCATTGATAGCGGCACCGAGATTACCCATGGTGGGTCGTAGGTAATTCATGAGGGTACGTTGGTCCGCCATTGGAAGTGGGTCCCCCGAAACTTTCTCTTGGTTTTTAGCTTTAAGTCTTTTTCTGAGAAAGCGTTCGGGTTCTTCAAGAGGTTCTTTTATGTCTCTACTAGAACTGGAGCTCATACACTACGTAGAAAGTTCAGATATGGCGCCTGGGTTCCAAGTCCTGCAATAAAAACAGAAAAGAACGTTGGTCAGAAGGTTCACCACGGCCCCGTGCTCAGGTGAACACGGCCCGTGGTCGGAGATACAATGATTGTTTTCCGGATCCCTGTTACTGGGGAGTTGGACACGGCCCCGTGTTGCACCGACACGGCCTCGTGCTCAGCTCTCTGTAACTCGGAAAATAAAAACTGCCAGTAACTATGCTGGGCACGGCCCGTGTCCGACCAGGCAAGGCACGACCCGGGCTGAGCTCTGCAGAAACTGAAAAACTAAGAAAATCCAAAAAAAAAAAAAACAGACAAATTAGAAAAATCGATTAGGCCGTTGATTCCTAACTTTCTTAAAATCCTTGTGTCCCCGGCAATGGCGCCAAAAACTTGATGTGCGTGAGTGTTATTAGTTTTTAATGTATATGTTAAGCCTTTTTTAACACTTTTTAGCCAAGTTTTAAATTTATAAAACACGATATTTTACTAACACCAAACACACATATGGGCATGTGTACCCATCGTGAGCGTAGTATAATGTTGGCAAGATACCGAGGTCATCCAAGGACACAAGAGCTTTTAGTACCAGTTTATCCTCAACGTCTAATCAAATCAAAAGTTTAGGAAAATGTTTTAAACTAAGAAAAATAAAACTAACTAAAATGCTGAAAAATAAAATAAAAGTAAAAACAGATAGACAAGATGAATCACTTGGCTCCGACTCATGTATAGTGTAACCTTTGATTATTTCCGCACTTTTGCACTTTTTAAGAGAATATCTTAGTTATTGTAGTAGGGCCCCTCTTTTGAAGGTGACGTTACCCTCAACCCAGTAGTTTGAGTCAGCAAGGATACAATCCTAAAGGGTCGGATTATTGAAAGATAATTAATTAAGTTATTAATGCATATTATGGTAGGCCCCTCTTTTGAAGGTGACGTTACCCTCGGCTAAGTAGTCTGAGTCAGCAAGGATACAGTGCTAAGTAGCCGGATTAAAGTATTAATAGTAGCTTACATATGAGGGGATCAAAGAGTTTGGACCCCCGCCATCCAATACCGGTGGGTATTGAAGGAGGTCCTACTAAATTTGACCCAGGTCCTTGCAGGATCTATACACTGAACAAGGCAAGACTCTTACCAAACTGTTCCCTTAACCCCCGACCAGGTAGCCAACATACCTCCATATTGACCGTGGAGATATGAATGGTGAAAATATTTTATTTTATATAAACAGTAAAATAATGCCAAGACACCACGGACAAACGATAAGGAAGAATCACCTTCAACATAAGAAACTAGTTATTAAAGTCATTAATACATAACCAAGTAAAAAGTGCGAAAAGATTAAAAATAAAAAAGTATTACACTAGACACTTGTCTTCACCAAGTGATGTAAGAGACTTAGGCAAACATGGCCTTTGATTGTCAAGAACTCTTACGATCAATCTTGGATCCCGAGATGACTCACACACTCTATGATGGACAATGGATGATGGTGGTGGATGATGGTGTTGTGATGGTGGTGGGTGGTGGGTGAAGTGTGAGAGAGGTGGTGTGCCAAGGGATGGTTTGCAAATGAGCCAAGCACCCCTATTTATAGGCAGAACAGTAGCTCGGACACGGCCCCGTGTCCATTGGGCACGGCCCCGTGTCCATCCTCCTTCTCTGTCTTCATTAATTGCAGTTTGTCTGCATTAGTTGACCACACCCCCGTGTCCGCTGGGCACGCCCGCGCGTGCAGAAGCATATCTGTACTATCAAGATTTGCCTGGATTCTGCGAATCTTATAGTTGACCACGGCCCCGTGTCCGCTGAGCACGGCCCCGTGGTGGGCGATAGAAGCTTCTATAGCTTTGTCTTTTATGCTGGCACTTGGGCACGCCCCCGTGTTTACTGAGTATGGGGCGTGTTCAGCCTTCTGTCTTCTTGATTTTGCTTGGGAAGATGCTGTCGGGGGGTCGGGCATGCCACCTTTGTTCATTTTCTTGTATTTATGTTAGATTTAGCTGTCTTTTTTGCTTCTTTTGTTAATTTGAGCTCATTTAATCCTGAAAATACAAAAGGAAGACAAAAACACACTTTTTCCAACATTAGTACTAAAAATGGTTAGTTTTATGTCACAATTGATGTAATTTATATGTTGCATTTTGTGCACATCAGGTGGTTCCTATTTTAGCGGCTCCATATATATATATATATATATATATATATATAGGGAGAGGATGATGAGAAAACTAGGTATAAACGAGAAAACTAAAAAACTATAAAAAAAAGTCTAAAAAACTACAAAAAAGCCTAAAAACACACCAAAATTTTTATTTTATTTTTTTACTATTTTTCATAAAAAATCGCTATTTATAATGTATAAAAAAACTATTTGTTTTTCAAAGAAATAAAAAAAATAGTAATGCACATTTGCATTATATGTATATGTTGCACATACAGTTTAGCCTTAAGGTTTAGGTTTTGGGTTTAGTTTAGCTTTTACGGTTATGTTTTTAGGTGGGGAGGGGGGGGGGGGGTTAGGTTTTGGGGGGTGGGGTGGGGGTTAGGTTTTTGGGGAGTGGCGGTGTGGGAGTAGGTTAGGGGGTTTAGGTTTTTTCGTATTAATACACATGTTTAGTACTTATTTTTTTAATTTTAAATATTTTATAAATTAAAAATAGTGAATTTTAAGAAAAAAATTTGGTATGTTTTTTACGTAGTTTTTTTGTTTTCTCATTTAAACTAGTTTTCTCATGATTTATCACATACATACATACATACACACACACACACACACACACATATATATATATATGATTAGGTTCATGAGTGAACAACATCTTTGTTTGTGAACTGATCTAGACCCTTGATTTTTATGATCTTGAGATTTAAATGAGTGGCATGATGGTAATTATTTGGTTAAGTTTTTCCATTTAATTAAATACATAAAGGGTATATGTGTACTTACATAATCAAAATAGTTAAAACAGGAAACCTAAATTGTTTCCATTATATTAAAATCTCATCACATTCAATTCCATTATTTTTGTTTCTCTCATTCTTCGTTCAATATAATCCGAACCAAACCCTAATTTGACAAACTGCCCATCAAATGTAAGAGTGATGATTAGAACGATGATGATGACGATGGTAGACGATGCAGTCGCCGGAGATGACAATGAAGGTGGAGGTGGTTGATGGTTAACGACGGTGATGGTGATGTCCGTGAAGGCAGTTGTAGGTGGTCAGTGATGATAAACGATGGTTGTCGGAGATCGGTGAAGAACATGGTAATGGTACGGTGAAAGGAGGGTGTCGGAGGTACGGAGATGATTGATGAAAGTGGTTGGAAGATGATGATCGGAGACGATGACGGAACTACTGGTGAGATGAAGAGCCTATCCGAATTCCATCGATCCCCGAGCCCTCGAAGCCTGTAAGATTTCATTATTTCAATTCATAGATCTGTTTTTGTGTGTTTTGTTTCAGTTTCGAATCAATCGTGTGTGATTTCACCTAATATATGTGCGTAATTGAAATCTGGTTTGGTAGACCTATATGAAAAAGCTTCCCAGTAACATGAAGGTGTCGTGGTATAATACTGCCTGTACCAATGGAAGGTTGTTTATCTGCTGAGTCAATCCAATACCTGTAATTTATATTTTTGTAACATTTTATATCTCTCAATTTTATATTAAAAAAACAGTAACTTGTTTTGCAAAGAAGACGTACAGAGGTCCATTTTTAACTTATCAAGATATCCATCTTTTGCAAGTTCATCAACAATAACACCTGGAATACAAGTGTTCTCTTCACTGGCTATGAAGACAGCAACGACAGTGGGTTTAAGCTTCGGTTTTGTTTGGCCGAGGGTCTTCATATGCTTCGGTTTTGTTTCAGTTTATTATGTAATTTGGGTGTACACCTGTGTATACAGTGTTTGTACATTTGGTGTACACATGTGTATGCGAATTGATTGTAGGTATAAACTGTGTATACACCTGTGTAAATTGGGTGTACACTTGTGTATAAAGTATTGGTCTTTTTATTTATCTAACACATTCATTAACCTGTGTAAACGTATTTTTGTTTTACAGTTGGTAATTTGAAGGAATCAGTAATCATCCGAAATGTGGGCAATTTGAAGGAATAATACCGGATAGGTTGCTGTAAAAAAGTACGCTGTGAAGATTATGTACTCCCATGCTAACACGCTCCGTGATGAAGTAATGGCTAAATCGGTAGCATAGAACGTGGCGAGTAGGCTTAGTATTTAAAACGTTTCATGCAAACAATAGTAGTAAAGACTATGTTTTTGTTTTTCCGATATGCGGTTATTTGTTTGTTTGGTTGGGTTATTTTTTTTATGTAAACTAGATGTTTAGTTGGTTTGTATACCTTATAATATGTTTTTGGATTTATTTTTAGGACATGTTATGGTTTATGGCGAAGTAGTATAAGTTTACTAATCTAAAAACAAGATTATACACAAATGTATATATGTCTGTACATAGGTGTATTAAATTTAAATACACAGGTGTACTTCGGTATTCATGAATGTGTGTACGTAATTGAAATCTGGGGTTTTTTTTACCAATAAAGAAAAAATACATGATGATGAAGAACTGCTCGAATGAAAAAAAAATTGGCTTTTTTTGAATGGTGATTATGATATACATCTTGTTTAGGTTTAAAAGATATTTTGAGTAATCACAAAAAAAAAAAAAAAAAAAAAAAAAGGAAAGTGTAACTTCCATGGATTAATTAAAATAAATAATTAATGATAACTTAATGTATAATTACCATTCTATCCTTTTCAACAAAAAAGATAATCAAGGGCTATGATCAGTTCACACAGTTCACTCTTGGGAGGTTATATATATATATATATACATATAGGGGATGCTTTAAATGAAAACCACTTTTATTGTGAAAACTCGAAAACTAACTAAAAAAAGCCTAAAAAACACACCAAAAATTTTTTTTTCAATTTTTTTATAAAAAATCGCAGGTTTTTTTATATAAAAAAAAACTTTTTTTTCAAAAAAAAAAAAAATTTGTATTACACATGTGCACTACAATTTTTTTTTTTAAATTTTTTTATATACTAAAAGTGGTGAAAATTGGTATGCAAAAAAAATAAATAAATAAAAAATTTGGGTATGTTTTTTTGGCTTTTTTAATTAGTTTTCGAGTTTTCACAATAATTAGTGGTTTTCATTTGAATATTCCCCTATATATATATAAGGATCGGTTCAAATGAAAACCTCCCCAAGTTGCGAGAACCGCGAGAACCAATATTAACCAATCAAAAGTGGCCACCTAATTAAACATGTAAGTGTATTTGAGGGGTATATTGGTAATTTAACCAAACTGATCATTGTCTCTTCTCTCTCTCTCATATAAAAGTCAGAGAACTTTTCATTTTCTCTCAGATTACTTTCTCTCTCTCTCATATCACAAAATTCAGCCCTCTCTTTCTTGCTCTCTCCCTTATCTCACAGTTCAAAATTATGTGCATAAGGAAACAATCCCAAACCATAACTCAAACCAAACACACACATACAAACACATACTTTCTGTCTTGTGGTGGTTGATTTGCGGCGGTGTGGCGCGAACGTTGGAGGTTTGCTTTGGTCTATCATGTTGTTTACGGGGTGCGTGTTGTGGCGCCGTTGGGGGTGGTGGTGAGTTAGGGGTGTCACACCCCAACCGATGACGGAAATATCGAGATGAGATGAACAAATTGCTCAAAACATCATAACACTATGTGACAATATAAATTAAATTGAATTTCATAAATTGCTAAAGTATAATACAAGGAATCAACATAAACAACATTGTTTTGAATATACAACAACAAAATAGTTTATTCTAAGTGTGTTTCTAAGTCCACTTAAATCTTGTTTCTTCACTTAGCATCATCTTGTCTATCATCCTGCAACATGTATTAAAATACAATCAACAAAAGTTGGCGAGTATACAAGTTTGATACATAGTATAACATAGAATAAAATTGTTAACGTGCTCGTATCCAACATGAACAACAATATGCAAGTTACTAGTACGCTGAGATTGTGTAACAATATGTTCAAACCCAAGAATCCAATGCGTTAAAATAGCCTATCCCAAAGTATCGCGGGAGGTAACATGTTTAACTTAACAATACCCCAAGACTCGTGGGCGGTGCATTACTTCTATAGCGCTATAATTGTTAAGGTGGGCTAGCAAAGTTAATGAGCATATATCAACACAAATAGTTTACGTAGCATACGAGATTAACAAGCATCAAAATGTTCAAAGTTTCACTCCCAATAGTCTAGCGGGAGATTAACAAGTTTCAATATGGATAGAGTGTGATTCAAATAGTTTCAAGTGTTTTCTTGTTTTTACATAGAATACATGTTGCACCCAAAAGTGTTTAAAAGTAAAATGGGTTCGAGTATACTCACAAAATTGCATATGCTTTCCGATTTATCCAACGTGACGAGGTTGTTGAGACTAGGAAGTTGAATGTGTTCGATTTGGAGTTTAAGAAGATGTTTACGTTTAGGGTTACGAATTTAAAGTTTCAAAGACATGAAAATAGACATACGAAAATAATCATCCATCACATATGATGCTTAGATGATATACTTAGTAACTTGACAATGTCCACTTGATCATCATCAAGCGTTCGGTTTGTTTGAATGTTACATAAGTATTACATAGAGTATACTATATCATATATGTCAAGCATGAGGTAGAAGATTAAAGTCTTCATTTAGGCACCTCTAAGTATCACGGAATTCATACATGAGGTAGGAAGAATAAAGCTTCCATTTAGGTACCTCTATTGTTCACCACTACACTTGTTGTTATGAACAACAAGGAGGGTCATGAACTTACAAGAATAATGAAATACAACAACTAATCTATGAGAAAACATCAAGAAGTGAGTAGATTTTTATGATAGATAGCCCAAGCTAGTCTAACAATCACACATTCATCAAGCTTCAAGCTTGAACACTTCTTGTGGGTAAAACCCTAACCAAAACAGAATGTTTGTGAGGTTTTAACCTCTGATTTAACATTTCACAGCCTTGTTTTTAAGCCCAACTAATCATTCGATTGATTATGAGCATTAGGACATAGGTTTGAGATGAGATTAACTCAAGTTTACTAAGTTTAACAAAGTTTTAGATGAAAACAGAAAAAGTCAGTCAACTTTGGAGCCTTTTTGGTGACGTTCCAGGGCCTGGTTTTCCATGGTGGTTTTCCATGGAAAACCAATGGAAACATAGCTAAGGTCAATCCAAAGAAGTAGGAAAAAGAATCGATTGAATTGTATAAGAAATGAGTGAGTTACGCATACTTTTGTGAATGTTGGTATTTCTGCTCGAATCTTCAAACTAGCAGCTGATTAGAGGGATTTTAAGAGTCTTTTGAGTGATTAGAAAAGTGTAAATGGCTTGGAGAACACTTGGTATTTACAGGGAAGGTTTAGGTTAGTTTGTAGTTGGATAATTAATTATAAAACAAGGTTTAAACTCAAAAAGAAACTCAAAATCGCGCCTAAATTTGCGTCTGTTCAGGTCTGTTTGCGCTGATCAGGTTGTTTAACGAGTGCTTAAATGAAATGCAGGACGTGTTTGTTCAATAAAAAGGCTGCAGCTCAGCTGGTTGTGCGCGCAGTTGCTGAAACTGGTGACCCGGGTTCGAGTCCCGCGGTCAGCATTTTTGTTTATTTATTTTTTTCTTTTCCTTTCTTTTATACCTATACTTTCAGCAATTACCCAAATGGTCCCTGTAAGTTTAAAGTCAGAAATTGACTCTAACACCCCTTGACTTTAATTAAAACTCAAGTTATGTTATTTTTAAAGAAACTAACTTTTTAGTTTAAACTAACTAGGTTAGTTTGTATTTACTAACTTTAAAAATTAACGAGACTAACTAGTTTATTATAAAAATTAAACTTTTAAATAGTAAAATTAATTAATTTACTTAACTAAATAAAATAGTATAGTATAGGTAAATAACCATATTTATGAACGAATTTAAATTAGGATAAAAACCTTTAAACGATTATTCATTTCACGAAGCTTCCGAATCTTATTATTTTAAGAGTTTTGACTAGTTTAACGAGCATCGAGTTCCATTGTGTAATAACGAGCCAAGAGTCTTGGATAATATACCGATTGCAATGAAGGACGGCATACGAGAGTATAAAGTTTCCAAAAATAGGATTTTAAGCAAGGGTTTCCAAATATTGAAAATATGAAAACGCAGGGCATTACAGTCTCCCCTCCTTTAGGAAATTTCGTCCCGAAATTTATTCAAGAGGAAAACTTGAAGAGTTTTGGCAAAAAGGTGATTATTCAAAACACAGACTTGAAAATTTCGAACGTAAAAAGTAAGAAATCTCGAAGAACGACAAGACAAATTGTAAAGGAGTTTGTTTGTCTAAATTGATTTGAGGTACCAAACATAACTGAAAATATCAATTTAAAATGTCTCGTATTAGGAAGGGGAATCTTGTGTAAAACAATTTATATTTTGATGAAAGTGGGGTAGCTTGCATAGGAAGTTTTTAAGGATAGTATAAAATCGCACATTTGTAAAAGTTGTTTATTGAGAGGAACGAGAGGGTTTGGTAACTAAAGTGATAACGGTCTACTAAGTATGTTTACACAAGAATAAAGAATAGAAAGATGGTTTTAAAGGTAAATAGATAAGTTTGGATTTGAATGTTTAAACCGATGTGATTGTGAACGAGGTTCGTATAAGAGGACAAGGAATAATGGAGAATAATGAGAGTATAAAAGTGAACGATTTATGTTGAATACACGAATGCGAGTATCAGAAATAACATAAGTGCTGGATGGACGAAAGTAGTGTGCTTAAGAATGAAGTCTCGTTGTGGATAATCGGATAAATGCGTTTGTGAGTTGTTTAAAGTTGAATTAGGTCCAAAGGTTTGCAAAGCACTGAATTACTCATGGCACGTTCTACGAAAGTTCAGTAATATGATGGAAACACTTATATATAGGATGTACCAGCGGCATATCCACCATGTTTCGACCATGTTACATCCGTTTCGTTATTCGGTGCAATGTTACATTCCGTGTTTTACCAAACGAAGTAGTACACTCTATGGTTCTCATATGCCTATCATCATAATCCCGTGTGCACCGACAATTATATTGATCGTCGCATGATCCGCATAGCTTGTACTAGTTGCGTATGAATTAAGGTATACATAAATTCTGAAAATAAGATTGTGAGTGTATAGAAATGTAGCATATAAGTATGTTTGCGTTCCAAATAGTATAAGACCAACGTAAGCGAATTCCCTCGGGTTTCGCTCACGTACTAGTGTGAATGTATAAATTTTGTGTATGAAATAAAAGCATGAGCATAGTATATGTTTTAAATATGAAGACGCATGCGAGCATAACGACAAACGCATGGTTAATAGTATGATCACAAGTATAAACATGACACGTATAAAAAATGAGTACCAATGTGAGTGCAATTTGGGCACAAACGAATGACGTGAGTATAAACACAATTCGTATAAATGAGAGTATAAACATAAGTACGAGTATAACAGAAATCGTATAAACGTGCGTATAAATGTGAGTACGAGTACAACATAAATCGTATAAGTGAGAGTATAAACACGAGTATGAATACGAGTATGAGTATGAGTATGAACATAAAATGCATGAGCACGAATATGAACGCGAATATGAGTGCAAAACAAGAAGGTTCAAGTATGAATAGAATGTATGAGTATGAATATAAGTGTAGGAATAATTGTATAAGTAAGAACAAGGTGTATGAACGTGAAGATAAGTGTAAGCATAATTGAATAAATATGAGTAGAACATGATTGTGAATATTAGTGTAACCATAATTGTATAAGTGTAGGTGTAGGTGAAGTGTATGAGATGAATGTGGGTATGACTATAGGTGTAAAACATGTTTAAGTATGAAAAATGTATGAGTGGAAATATGAATGTGATCATTAGTATAAACGTAAACGAGGGGAAATATAAGTACCAACGTATAATGCATGAATGTGTATATGGGTATGAATATAGATACAAACAAAATTGTATAAGTGTGGATATAAACGTAAATGTATAAATTTTGAATTATAAACATAAATGTGTAAGTATGGATATATGTGTAGACATAAAATGTATAAATATGAGTGTAAGAAATAATGATTTTGTTTGTAACATTAATTGAAATTTACGAATTAAAGCACGTAAAAGATTAAGAAGGTTTGAGTAAGAAGGAGAAGAAAACGAGTGGTATGCATGAGATTGTTGTGTGATATTGACTAGAACGTGTAAAATGATATGTGCGTGTAGTCGCTTGAGCAAAATTGAATCAAAATAGATTAAGTCGAATTGGGAATGTAGAGTCTAGTTTGTGCAAGTGAAGAGGATATAAAACATCCATTGGTTGCGTGGAATGGTACTTTGTAAAAGATTGAAATGTTACTCTTATATTTTTTTCAAAAAAAAAAAAAATTTACATAAGTTGAAAAGTTATTGGTTCTTATATTCCTTGCCCACATGTTTCAAATTCATTTGACGTATCGAGTAATGTTTGAAAAGGTTCTAGAAGTTTTAAATAACTTTTCATTAACGAAGAAATTCGAAGTTTAGAGGTTATTGTGAAAACGTTGACCCTTAGAAAAGAAATTTGGTATATGAGCTTAGTGATCGTGAAAAGTGTTCTCAATAATAAACTTTGTTGATTTTTTTAAAAGAGTTTTGGCCAACGATCGAATAATATTTGTAATAGTTTGTATGAAAAGTTGGTTTGATTCTCAATTGAAAAATAACGATCTTTAGTATAATGATGCGAGATAATGTGTTTTAGTGATTACGTGGAATACGAAATTTTGTGGGCAATGGATTTATTGGGCCGGCTAAATTGATAAGTAGCATTTCTGAAATTTTGAAAATCAAGAATTGAGCGTTTACGATAATGTTAAGAATTTCGTGAATGTGAGAGAATGTGAAAATAGATTGTAGGATAAGAAGTAGGTCTAAATAGACAATGCATGTTGAGATGAATAAGAATTTGACTAATAATCATTTTGCGTATAATCGTGATAGTGCGTACATAATAAAGTCTATTAAAAGTAAGTCTTGGTAACGATAATCTAAGTAAGGGAATCACCCCTAACTTGTTGGTGAAATCATGTATGTGAAATCATGTATGTGAATAACGTATGAATGTATGAAAAAGTATTAGTGCGATATATGCATAAAAGTGAAATCTCGAAAATAATTCGAATTCGAAATGAGGGAATTATATCATAAATGATCGAGAATAATAAAACGTGAATTTGATTAAAACTTGGACGGTTCCGAAACGGAACGTTGACTAACCAAAGAGGTCGAAAAGTCTTTTGAATTTGAGGAGCATGCTTTGGCCTAATAAGTGGTATACTCTCGCCGACACGTCGGCTAACGGTATTCACCCTTCCAGTTACTACATGTCCCAATTCAATCGAAAATTCGAGACTTGGCTGGATTTATGAAAATCAAGGAGTGGGACTAGTCGACAAGATGCGGGTTTCACCCCTAACTTGACGATTTCGTGCCCTAAGTATGATTGGTACTAGTCGGGTCAAAAATTAATTTCGACACGTTGACGAGGGTCCACTAGAATTTGAAATTGAAATTCTTCATCAAGATGAGGACTTCACTCCTAAGTTGATGACGAACTCGTGTAAAAAGAATAGGTAGACTGAGAGTCGTTCACCAAATTGTGGGTTTCACGCCTAATTTGTTGAAGTCGTCTCGTTTATATGATACGAGTGTTTGCGGATTTAGAATAGTCGAGTAAAATGTACGAGAAAAAAAGCGTATGTCGAAGGTTAAACAAACAAGTATAAACATGTTAAGAATGGCACATAAAGAATGAAATATTGAAACAAATATTAACACATAATAGAACAAGTATCAACACATAGGAATAGCATATTAAGTATTAACACAGAAGTGGCATACATGTTTAAAAGATAAAAAAAAAAGATAAATAAGAAGTAATTAAAGTAGCATGCAAGTAGTTTCGACCAAAACGTAAAAATAAGTCTCTAAAACTATAGACTAGGTAAAAGCATTCCCACTTTTCCTAATTCCCTATAGTTATGGCTCTGATACCAATCTGTCACACCCCAACCGATGGCAAAAATATCGGGATGAGACGAACAAATTACTCAAAACATCATAACACTATGTGACAATATAAATTAAATTGAATTTCATAAATTGCTAAAGTACAATACAAGGAATCAACATAAACAACATTGTTTCGAATATACAACAACAAAATAGTTTATTCTAAGTGTGTTTCTAAGTCCACTTAACTCTTGTTTCTTCACTTAGCATCACCTTGTCTATCATCCTGCAACATGTATTAAAATACAATCAACAAAAGTTGGCGAGTATACAAGTTTGATACATAGTATAACATAGAATAAAATTGTTTAACGTGCTCGTGTCCAACATGAACAACAATATGCAAGTTACTAGTACGCTGAGATTGTGTAACAATATGTTCAAACCCAAGAATCCAATGCGTTAAAATAGCCTATCTGTCACAACCCCCGACCCCTATCCCGGGAGCGGGCGGCCGTGAGCCAGTTTCAGTGGTATCGGTGTTTATCAATTGGGCAGCGGAAAATTTCATCAGGACCGTAGTTAGGAAATATTTTATCGGAGTTAAAAACCAAAAATGTTTAAAATAAAGAAATGGGATAAAACCCAAGTTTCTCTAATAGTACATTTATAAGTGGGACAAATCCTGATTTTTCATTTTGATACAATTATAGGGAATAATTCCAATTTCTTGAAAACAATTCTCTTTTTAATTAGGTAACTTTTATTGCCACTTTTCTAAGCCTTCAGTGCTCTCCAGCTGGCTTTTATTGGCTTCATACTAAGTTACCTGAAACACGTGTTTAAAATATTTTATCAGCAGGGAAATACTGGTGAGTGAATCCGAGTTTAATCAAGTTTAAGTAAAAACCATTGTACAGTATTGAGGGCGGTCTCGCAATTATATTTGTTTCCAAGTCATATCAATTACCACCCACGGTACTGTCAACCCGACTTGTGGAAATGTTACCCCGCGCAAGGCAGTAACAAATTTTGTATACAAAACCCTAACATACCGACGATAATTGTATCCTTACAAATACTCATTAACTGCTTAATATATAATTAATTGTGTGAGGTTTTGTAAAAACAGTTAACAAAAAGGAGATTACTCACATTGCTGTCTTAGGTTTTATGTAAGGGTTTCCTAGTGATTATCTATAAATTATACAAATGCACATGCATTAGTATAATAACCCATTTTAACATTAGTAATACCCTCCCCGAGAAGGCATTCCAACGAATACGTCGGGTAGAACCACGACAACCGTTACGGAACCCTAGATCAATCGGGCAACGTATCTAATACGTATCCAGGGGTTATGATACTTACAATGAGGCACAACTTCTCTATTTAGGGGGGTATAATGCCCGGGTATAGGGCCTACACTACAGAAATTGAGAGAGATTTATTGATTTTGAACGGTTTGTGAACTGAGCCTCTCGATGCTTTTTATAGCGCTGATCAGATAGGGCGCCGCGCCCCGCCAGGGCCAAAAGGCGGCGGCTGGTGTGCTGAGTCATCGACACGTGGCGGGTTGTGGCTTTGCCGTTATCTTGTGCTGTCGCGCCCCGCGAAGGAATCTCCTTCGGCGGTCGCGGGCCACGATGGCACTATTTTATTTTCTTTATTTGTTGTTTATTAATATAAAGATTATTCGGGTCCGGTTTTCGTATACGGGGTGTATTTGGGAGCGTTTAGGAGTGTTCAAAATATTTTAGGAGTGTTGTTATATTTTGGGTATAACTCCCGGATTATTTAATAAAATATATAGTGCACTCACATTAAGTATGGTAACCCAATTTAACTTTATCCCTACGCCACGAGACAGAACCCCAACGAATTTAGGCAGAGTCTTAACATACGTTACGGGGCCCTAGATCAATCGGACAGGGTATCAGTGATCAGGAGTTACAATACTTAAAACGGGGCATGACTTTATTATTATTATAGTGTAAATAATAATAAAAATATATATATTGAGAGAGAGTAGACGAGAGAGAGCACAGAGGCTAAGCAATTTGGAAATGTTTGAAAGTGCCTTCAATTATACTACTTTTACGTTAACTTGGAGTTCACGTTTGCTTTCCATGTAAGTTTCAATTTTTAAATTCTAAATTTTATATTATTATTTTATTAATATATATATATATATATTATAATTAATTTAACTGTTTCACTCTTTTGGCGCTAATAATTTTTAAAATATGACGTTTTATGAAACAACAAATATGTCATTAGAATGAGAATAATCTTATCTACATTTTGAACCAAGTTTCATTAAAAATGGAGTAGGTTCAAATATAATGTATTTTTATTTTTAAAAACGGTTCCTAGGCCCTGTCTTGGTACTTCATATTTCTAATATCCAACTTACCCATGATCTATTCGTATAATAACTTTATTTTAAGTATAAACTTTTGGAAATGTTACATCCTCCCCACCTTGTTTTAAATCTCGTCCTCGAGATTTGGGCTACGATATCTTCTCGGGGTTACATCACGTCTTTTAGTTAGTTGTCAAGGTGTCTAGGATAGAATCAAGAGGATGAATGTAAAGATATCATAGGGTAATTGGAATTCAATGGTCTTAAAACTCAGTTTCAGGAATTGATGTTAACTGAATGAGATGAAGTGATACCATTATCAAGGTGACTAAGTTTCACAAATCAAATGAGAGATCTGATAGGCATAGATTTCGAAATGCAATGACTTGTAGAAACAATAGGATTCAATGCCAGAAAAGAACTTACTTTGATTATCAATTGAGAGAGATTCTGAATTAATAATTTCAATTTGTGAATGGAAGCATGAAAAAATGATTTGTCAATGATCAACCCAGAAATCAATCACGTTCATTTAAATGGCAAGGATACACTGGACAATACAATAGAATTTAGTGTATCATGGTCTTAATACATAATTGTATCAAGACTACTTGAATGATAAGTCAAATGAATAACGTATGATTAGGGTTTATTATTAGCACAGGCTATAAATTTATACAAACACCGCAAAGTGTTGTAGTGATTGAAAGAATTCAATAATTACGGTGACTGAATGAATTCACCGTTTTCGAAATTTACTGAAAGTTTCAAATGAAGTGAATCTGGACATTCAAAAGATAAGATGTTCTAATGAATATCCTAGGATTGATCAAAGAGATGTTGGAGGTATGCTGGAATAAGAATTTAGGTACCTTTATCTTAACACAAAATTGTTATTAAGACTGGTTTAGGATAATGAATTAATAAATTCGTACCTCATGTGTGAAAATGAGTCCAAGTTTCAAAGAAATTGCCACCGCAAGGTGTCGTGTTTTAACAAATAATATATCGAAATTCAGACAATGAGATTACCTCGAATATGATGATCTCAATTCATCATATGGGATTTTGAATTGAATGTATATTGAGAACAAATTCAAACAATTGAGCTTGGTTTGGATATATTCCAACAATGGATATATGTATTGACAAGAAATGGTTTAAATGAAAATTTAGTAACTCTGAAATGAAGAGAAGTTTTTTTTTTCAAGAATCGGTTGGCTTGATTATCAAAAGTCAGTATTTTAAAATCAGGGGGGATGTATCAAAATGAGTATAGCGAAAATATTTATTAAAACTCATGAGTAGATGATCTTTTTTTTTGACAAATAATGCACGTACGACATAGGAATTTGTCAAGAGATGAGACAAATAAGAGTTGATTCTATAAAAGAAAAACAAAGACCTTTTATTGATGAAGTTTTGATCGGAATTAAAAGTCGACTAATAAGTGCAGACAAAACATAAGGGTGCTTTATTTTAAAAGTTGCTGTTGGCTCGGGTGTTATAAATTTTTATGCATTCTCCTTTGCTTCATCGGGGTTTCGATCCTCGTTGTCGGGTGCCTTAGATAGTTTCGGGCAGTATGGACGGATGTGATCTGGGTCTCCGCATTTGTAACACACATTAGTTTTCCTTCTACATTCTTCTTCTGCATGTCCAGCCTTCTTGCAGAAATTACAGCGAAGTGCCTTCTTGGAATAGCGTTTTCTTGCATGTTTCTTGTTATTGCAGACAGGCTGCGCGATTGCTGGTTCCATTTCCTGGTCTTTGCATGATTTGTCGGAGCGGAATTCCTTATAGGAGTATCCATAGGTCGTGGTTTTCTTTCATTTAGAAGGTGAAGTTTTGATGTGAATATCATGACTTCCCTTGGAACTAAGGTTAGGTTTGAAGTGATGGGTATGTTTACAGTGTATAGTACGATCTTCGTTGATAGGCATAGAAATCTTAATAGCTTCAATGATCGATGGTATAGCATTCGATATTCCTTGAGCTATTATATTTTCTATTGTATTTTTATCCAAATCATTTTCGTTACTAGCTTGAATTTCCTGATTACATGCTATGTCCTTTGACATTTGATTTACAAACATGTTCATATATAATTATCATAGAACAAAGCAATTATACTGGTATATTTTGTTTAGCATCATTATACTCACGGCTATTAGTATTATGCGATGATAATTAAGGTAACATATACATGTTATATCTTAACATTTTCTTTTACTATATGTTTTATCAAATTATAAGGAAAGTGTAATCTTATATGTATTGTTTCTTCCTTTGATGTAATAGCTTTTATATTGCCTAAATTTACTTATATTTCCAGGACTTATGGCTGGGCAGATATTCAAAAATAAAGATAAAAGCTTTATATGAAATTCTGAGATTTTCCGTCATTGATTCATTTATCGTTTTTCAAGAGGTGGTGCTAATACAGATATCCTTAAGGTATCCTTTAGATTAAAGCTGGGTATCAAAATAGATCTTTAGTAAACATATAGGTTTGTTTCTTCTGTTATACAAAAGCTTGCCCTTTTACAGAGGACATTTGATTCTTATATGGTATATATTATCAAGAAAATTGTGTCTTGCATATATATATACGTATAAATATAAAGTTTTAAAATTTCCTTTATAATATCAACTTATAAAAATCCAGTTACATAATAATTGTATTAGCTATCATGTTTATTCTCATAACTTTGTTTATTCTTTGATATTAACCGAATAAATTTCTATCAAATTTATTGAAGATAATATTTTAGAATAAAAAGGAAATTCATCAAAAGAAATAAATTATAGAGATATAATTTTCTGGATTCTTTTTAGAGCAATTTAATCTTGACAGGTTAACTCAAATTTTGTTATAACATATTTATAATTCAATTTAAATTCTTAATTTATTATATCTATGTATTTAAGATTCGTAATAGAATACAAAGTCTGGTGTTTCTAAATTCGATTCTTAATATATTAAGAAATATTAAGAATGAAGTATTATTCTTATATCATAATATATATACATACGATTTAAATATAATTTAAGAAATGAATCGAACTTATCAAATGGTAATAAGTGTTTCCTTTGGAAATATATGTATATATATTTTAAACCATATTGTTACACCGTACTAAATATTTTTGTACATATTTTACTTCATGGATGAAATATTATTTATAATATTGGTACAAGTCGTATATATAAAAAGAATTTTTTTTTCTAGCATGTTAATTATTATTAATATTGACCATACATATAATTTCTGAATATTACTTAATATATCAAATTTTGATGAATAATCTACGTATTTAATCTTTAATAATACAATAAAGAATTATAAAGTGATTGACAAAATATTTTAATAATTGTATTAAATAATCCTGTAATATTATATTTTAATAAAATTAATACAATTATATGTGTCATCAAAACTTTGATAAATACATAACTTGAAATCGAGTAAAACTTTTGGATTATAACATAAAATATCTTGCTTTTATTGAATAATATTTTAATTATGATATTTCAATGTTACCGTACCTAAAAGTGTCATTTTACATCTTTGGTTAAAATATTAATATCAATATATAACTTATTTTGAATTATATTCACATAATTATATGGATACAGAACTGATTATTTTATGAAGATATTCCTTTTTTTTTTAATTTTTATAGCCTAGCATACTAGAAGTTACATATTTTGAGAATTTAAATGATGTAAAATCATTTAGATATAATACATATTATCTAAGTATTTATTTTATGATATTCAAAGTATTATATTTGAATTACACATATTTTATAGTAATTTTAAAATATTAATATTAACAATCTATTATTATTATAAAATTTATTATGTTCCCACATATACATATGGACATGATAGATATATAAGATATCACGAAATTTACTAAGACATGATATTATTAATATATATACCATTTATATATATATATATATATATTATACCATAAGTGTAACATACAGATATGGGTAACACATATTGGGAATTCAAAATTCGTTAAATGGCATAAAAATCATAACCAACTGGGGTGTCCCAGTTGGCCAGTCCCACCTCTACTCTTCACAGAGACCCGGGTTCGAGTCCAGGCAGGGGGTATTCTGCCACCTTCTTCCCAGAGGGAAACGGACTCAGCTCGGGATGG
Source organism: Helianthus tuberosus (assembly GCA_030545235.1). Lineage (NCBI taxonomy): Eukaryota > Viridiplantae > Streptophyta > Magnoliopsida > Asterales > Asteraceae > Helianthus > Helianthus tuberosus. The sequence continues at coordinate 102,685,112 of CM060381.1, read as the reverse complement.
GGTATTCACCGCCAGGCAGCATTGGGACGTTGCTAGCTTGTGGAGTGGGATCACTCCAGCGGCCGGGAGGTCCGTGCAATAACCCCCCCCCCCGATTTTATATTAATAGGATGACACATAAGATATTAATTTCCTAACACGAATGGTTAAGGGTTTAGGTATTAGAAGAACACCTAAAGGGCTTAAACCAGTGGCATAGCTCTGATACCACATTCTGTCACAACCCCCGACCCCTATCCCAAGAGCGGGCGGCCATGAGCCAGTTTCAGTGGTATCGGTGTTTATCAATTGGGCAGCAGAAAATTTCATCAGGACCGTAGTTAGGAAATATTTTATAAGAGTTAAACACCAAAAATGTTTAAAATAAAGAAACGGGATAAAACCCAAGTTTCTCTAATAGTACATTTATAAGTGGGACAAATCCCGATTTTTCATTTTGATACAATTATAGGGAATAATTCCAATTTTCTTGAAAATAATTCTCTTTTTAATTAGGTAACTTTTATTGCCACTTTTCTAAGCCTTCAGTGCTCTCCAGCTGGCTTTTATTGGCTTCATACTAAGTTACCTGAAACACGTGTTGAAAATATTTTATCAGCAGGGAAATACTGGTGAGTGAATCCTAGTTTAATCAAGTTTAAGTAAAAACCATTGTACAGTATTGAGGGCGGTCTCGCAATTATATTTGTTTCCAAGTCATATCAATTATAACCCACGGTACTGTCAACCCGACTTGTGGAAATGTTACCCCGCGCAAGGCAGTAACAAATTTTGTATACAAAACCCCAACATACCGACGATAATTGTTTCCTTACAAATACTCAATAACTGCTTAATATATAATTAATTGTGTGAGGTTTTGTAAAAACAGTTAACAAAAAGGAGATTACTCACACTGCTGTCTTAGGTTTTCTGTAAGGGTTTCCTGGTGATTATCTATAAATTATACAAATGCACATGCATTAGTATAATAACCCATTTTAACATTAGTAATACCCTCCCCGAGATGGCATTCCAACGACTACGTTGGGTAGAACCACGACAGCCGTTACGGAACCCTAGATCAATCGGGCAGCGTATCTAATACGTATCCAGGGGTTATGATACTTACAATGAGGCAGAGCTTCGCTATTTAGGGGGGTATAATGCCCGGGTATAGGGCCTACACTACAGAAATTGAGAGAGATTTATTGATTTTGAACGGTTTGTGAACTGAGTGTCTCGATGCTATTTATATCGCTGATCAGATAGGGCGTCGCGCCTCGCGACGGAAACGGAAAGGCCCGTCGTGCCCCCCCCAGGGCCAAAAGGCGGCGGCTGGTGTGCTGAGTCATCGACACGTGGCGGGCTGTGGCTTTGCCGTTATCTTGAGTTGTCGCGCCCCGCGAAGGAATCTCCTTCGGCCGTTGCAGGCCGCGACGACACTATTTTATTTGCTTTATTTGTTGTTTATTAATATAAAGATTATTCGGGTCCGGTTTTCGTATACGAGGTGTATTTGGGAGCGTTTAGGAGTGTTCAAAATATTTTAGGAGTGTTGTTATATTTTGGGTATAACTCCCGGATTATTTAATAAAATATATAGTGCACTCACATTAAGTATGGTAACCCAATTTAACTTTATCCCTATGTCACGAGACAGAACCCCAACGAATTTAGGCAGAGCCTTAACATACGTTACGGGGCCCTAGATCAATCGGACAGGGTATCAATGATCAGGGGTTACAATACTTAAAACGGGGCATGACTTTATTATTATTATATTGTAAATAATAATAAAAGTATATATATTGAGAGAGAGTAGACGAGGGAGAGCACAGAGGCTAAGCAATTTGGAAATGTTTGAAAGTGCCTTCAATTATACTACTTTTACGTGAACTTGGAGTTCACGTTTTCTTTCCATGTAAGTTTCAATTTTTAAATTCTAAATTTTATATTATTATTTTATTTATATATATATATATATATATATATTATAATTAATTTAACTGTTTCACTCTTTTGGCGCTTATAACTTCTAAAATATGATGTTTTATGAAACAATAAATATGTCGTTAGAACGATAATAATCTTATCTACATTTTGAACCAAGTTTCATTAAAAATAGAGTAGGTTCAAATATAATGTATTTTTATTTTTAAATTATTAAACGGTTCCTAGGCCCTGTCTTGGTACTTCATATTTCTAATATCCAACTTACCCATGATCTATTCGTATAATAACTTTATTTTAAGTTTAAACTTTTGGAAATGTTACACTATCCCAAAGTATCGCGGCAGGTAACATGTTTAACTTAACAATACCCCAAGACTCGTGGGCGGAGCATTACTCCTATAGCGCTATAATTGTTAAGGTGGGCTAGCAATGTTAATAAGCATATATCAACACAAATAGTTTACGTAGCATACGAGATTAACAAGCATCAAATTGTTCAAAGTTTCACTCCCAATAGTCTAGCGGGAGATTAACATGTTTCAATATGGATAGAGTGTGATTCAAATAGTTTCAAGTGTTTTCGCGTTTTTACATAGAATACATTATAACAACCCTCACAAATTTTCCGACACCCTAATATATTTTAAAATATCCTAATATGTCCTAAAATACACCCCATACGCTAAAACGGACCCCGAATACCTTGAATATTATTAAAAATAATTAAAAATCATTTTTTGTGGTTTAGGCGGGCCGCGTAAAGGACCCCTTAACCCTTACGCGGGCCGCTAGAGGCCCAAAATGTGGCGCAGCCCGGTGATGACACGTGTCCGACTCGTGTTGAACCTACATGCTGACCCGGATCAGCTACGCTGTTGACCAGCGTTGACGCGGGCCGCATAGGCCTTAGCCTACATTTACGCGGGTCGCGAGAAACTTGGATTACAGCCCAATAAATTGGGAGCTCGGGCTTCAGTCCCAAATCGCTCACGTACTTTTCTTTCTTACGAATTTCTGACAGTATAAGCTATAGTCGGTTATAATACCCCCCTAAATAACGAAGTTCTGCTCCGTTGTTAGTATCATAACCCCTGGATACGTATTAGATACTTTGCCCGATTGATCTAGGGTTCCATAACGGCTGTCGTGGTTCTGCTCGACGTAGTCGTTGGAATGCCATCTCGGGGAGGGTATTACTAATGTTAAAATGAGTTATTATACTAACACGTGTGCATTTGTGTAAATTATAGATAATTCTCAAGAAACCCTAAAGGATAATCTAAGACAGCAATGTGAGTAATCTCCTTTTTGTAAACAGTTTTTACAAAACCTTAACTATTTTACAATGCAATTTAGCAGTGATTGAGTCTTTGTAATTCTACGATTATTGCCGGTATGTTGGGGTTTTGTATACAAAATGTGGAACACGTTACCATTGGACGAAGAGTTAGCCAATGTGTAATATGACCCACCAGTCCGAATTGACAGTACTGAATGAGTAATTGGGTAGATATAAACATTGTAATCGCTCTCAATAATGTTTAAATTAAATTAATGTTTCTTGATTAAACTGGGATTCACTCACCAGTATTTCCCACTGACAAATGTTTTTAAAATGCGTTTCAGGTAACACAATGTGAAAGCCAATTAGAAGCCAGCTGGACAGCACTGAAGGCTTGGAAAAGTGGCTATAAAAGTTACCTAAATAAAGAAGGCGTTTTATTTCAATAAAATGGGATTTATCCCTATAAATAAGTTTGTAATGAAAACGTGGGTTTCATCCCAATGTGTTTATTTATATAAAATATGGTGGTTTTACTCTGATAAAATATTTCCTAACTACGGTCCTGATGTAATTTTCGCTGCCAAATTAGACAAACACGCGATACCACCGAAACTAGCTCGCGGCCGCCCGTTCCCGGGGATTTGGGATCGGGGGTTGCGACATACATGTTGCACCCAAAAGTGTTTAAAAGTAAAATGGGTTCGAGTATACTCAAAAAATTGCATGTGCTTTTCGATTTATCCAACGTGATGAGGTTGTTGAGACTAGGAAGTTGAATGTGTTCGATTTGGAGTTTAAGAGGATGTTTACGTTTAGGGTTACGGATTTAAAGTTTTAAAGACATGAAAATAGACATACGAAAATAATCATCCATCACATATGATGCTTAGATTATATACTTACTAACTTGACAATGTCCACTTGTTCATCATCAAGCGTTCGGTTTGTTTGAATGTTACATAAGTATTACATAGAGTATACTATATCATATATGTCAAGCATGAGGTAGAAGATTAAAGTCTTCATTTAGGCACCTCTAAGTATCATGGAATTCATACATGAGGTAGGAAGAACAAAGCTTCCATTTAGGTACCTCTATTGTTCACCACTACACTTGTTATGAACAACAAGGAGGGTCATGAACTTACATGAATAATGAAATACAACAACTAATCTATGAGAAAACATCAAGAAGTGAGTGGATTTTTATGATAGATAGCCCAAGCAAGTCTAACAATCAGACATTCATCACGCTTCAAGCTTGAACACTTCGGTAAAACCCTAACTAAAACAGAATGTTTGTGAGGTTTTAACCTCTGATTTAACATTTCTCAGCCTTGTTTTTAAGCCCAACTAATCATTCGATTGATTATGAGCATTAGAACATAGGTTTGAGATGAGATTAACTCAAGTTTACTAAGTTTAACAAAGTTTTAGATGAAAACAGAAAAATTCAGTCAACTTTGGAGCCTTTTTGGTGACGTTCCAGGGCCTGGTTTTCCATGGAAAACCAATGGAAACGTAGCTAAGGTCAATCCAAAGAAGTAGCAAAAAGAATCGAGTGAATCAGATAAGAAATAAGTGAGTTATGCATACTTTTGTGAATGTTGGTATTTCTGCTCAAATATTCAAATTAGCAGCTGATTAGAGGGATTTTGAGAGTCTTTTGAGTGATTAGAAAAGTGTAAATGGCTTGGAGAACACTTGGTAATTATAGGGAAGGTTTTGGTTAGTCTGTAGTTGGATAATTAATGCTAAAACAAGGTTTAAACTCAAAAAGAAACTCAAAATCGTGCCTAAATTCGCGCCTGTTTAGGTCTGTTTGCACTGATTAGGTTGTTTAACGAGTGCTTAAATGAAATGCAGGACGGGTTTGTTCAATAAAAAGGCTGCAGCTCAGCTGGTTGTGTGCGTAGTTGCTGAAACTGGTGACCCGGGTTCGAGTCCCGCGGTCAGCAGTTTTGTTTATTTATTTTTTTTCTTTTCCTTTCTTTTATACCTATACTTTCAGCAATTACCCAAATGGTCCCTGTAAGTTTAAAGTTTCAGAAATTGACTCTAACACCCCTTGACTTTAATTAAAACTCAAGTTATGTTATTTTTAAAGAAACAAACTTTTTAGTTTAAACTAATTAGGTTAGTTTGTATTAACTAACTTTAAAAATTAACGAGACTAACTAGTTTATTATAAAAATTAAACTTTTAAATAATAAAATTAATTAATTTAATTAATTAAATAAAATAGTATAGGTAAATAACCATATTTATGAAAGAATTTAAATTAGGATAAAAACCTTTAAACAATTATTCATTTCACGAAGCTTCCGAATCTTATTATTTTAAGAGTTTTGACTAGTTTAACGAGCATCGAGTTCCATTGTGTAATAACGAGCCAAGAGTCTTGGATAATATATCGATTGCAACGAAGGACGGCATACGAGAGTACAAAGTTTCAAAAAATAGGATTTTAAGCAAGGGTTTCCAAATATAAAAAATATGAAAACACAGGGTATTACAAGGGGAGGCGATTGGTGAAGGGTGGTTGTGGTGGTTGGTTAGGGGCGACGGTGGGTGAAGGGTGGTTGCGGCGGCGCTGGATGGTGGGTGGAAGGTTGGTTATGGTGGTTGGTTGATGGCGACGGTGGGTGAAGGGTGGTTGTGGGTAAATTATGCATAAGGAAACAAACCCAAACCAAAACTCAAACCAAACAAACATACCATAACCACACGCACTTCCGGCAACCCCCACACCGGTTCCACTGCTCCGGTTATGAACCCCCACACGGTTCCACTGCTCTTGTTGTTGGCATTTTGTGTTCCTACGCCATGATTGTTTTCCTAACGAGAGGATGAATAATCAGAAAATGGAGATGGGGAGATGGGATGGTTGTTCATCTGCTTCAGATCCTGTGAGTATTTACACTAATTACGCTAATTTCACTAGTTAGAGTTATGTTTGATTTGTTAAATGATGGAAAAATCCATCTGGCTTTGAAGGGTTTTGAGTTTGGCGAAATGGGTTTGTGAGTTTATATGATGGTGCGCGGTGGTGCCGATGGTGCCCCAGTGGTGCTGTTGGTGCCCGGTGGTGCCGGTGTTTTTTATATTTTTCAGTTGGTTTGTGCCGGTGGTCCCGGTGGAAATGGTTTCAAGATTGAGTCGTCATATTTAACATACCCGGGTTCATTTTCAAAATTAAGTCATCTTTTGAGGAGTTCTAGATCGGTTAATTTGGTTTCAAGAATTAGGGTTTTTTTCAGTGGAATTGGAATTGGAGTTAGGGGTTTGAGAATCTGGAAGTGGGTCGTATAGATCTGATGTTGTGTAAATGGATTTTTTTGTTTATTTGAAACTGACATTGTGTAAATGGATCTTTTTCTTTAGTTTTTACTTGTTTGAAACTGTGTTTTTGTTTCTTGGTTTTTGTTATTGATCTTTTTGTTATTGATCTGTTTAGTTGGTTTGTGTGTGGTTCTGTTGATAAAAGAGCACCGAAAATTGATGGGTTTTGATCTGTTTAGTTGGTTGTGTTGATAACATTTTTTTCTTGGCAGTGATAGTTCGAAACATTTTTTCCTGACAATTGATGACGATGGCGTTGCAAGGATGATGGAGGGTAGGTTTTGACCTGCAACCCCACTTTCCAGCCATGGTTTCTGGAAACTTTGAGCCAAACCCCGATTGGTCAGCCCGGAAAAGCATGAGTTCACATATGCTATACGGCTGGACTTCAAGAACACGAACAACGAAGCAGAGTATGAAGCGTTTTTAGCTGGCTTGCGCCTAGCAATAAAGATGGGGGCAGATCAACAGTTCGTACGATGCAAAAGGCGAAATCATGGCACTCTATCTTGAGCAGGCCAAAGAATTAATTCAAAAGTTTCAAATCTTTCAAGGTTGTGCACATCAACCGAAGTGAAAACAAGCCAACGAATGTGCTGAGCAAGTTAGCTTCCACAATTTTCCAACACTTGGCAAATGATGTCAGAATCGAGGTACTTAAGAATCCCTATGTACCCTTGCGCCAGGTCAATGTCATCGAATTAGGTTTACCTTTGTGGATGACACCTGTCATTCAATACTTGTAAGCGGGGATCCTCCCTGATAACAAAGCAGAAGCAACAAAGTGGGGCAAGAAGCACAGGGTAACATCGGACAAGTACTGAAGGTACGAGTGGCAGGGCATTGGGCCAATTAATAGGCGCTCGACAGGCGTATCGGATTATGCTGCACAATGAACAATCGTGCAGGGGACAAGAAGTACACAAGGACACATATGTGGCACCAATTAGCTTGCACCGGCCACTGCTCCATGATCTCCACTTAACTGATGATGACAGACTAGACAACAAGGACAGTCGTCAGGACACGTGGATCCATTCAACATGCGCCAAATACCCTCTCGCCTGGAATCATTAAACGGTCATGGCAGAGGAGACAGAATGGATATTTCTTGTTGATCTCAGGCCCAAGGCCCATCAACCCATTTCCTTCACAAATCACTTCGGCTATAAATAGAGAACTTCACCTCCAGTTTTAAGGATCACGTACTCTCTTACTCTATCAATTTATACACACACTTTTATCCTCAAAGCAAGTTCTTATTCTCACGCCGGAATGTGCTTACAAGGAGAACCCCCGACTCTCCTCCTTGTAACGAACTTTACGGTGTGTTGATTGTTTTGCTGGATTGACGTAGCTGTCCATCGAGTTCAGAAGAAGATTAACCCTTATTTGGACGAGACACGAACCACAAGCTAATCTCCGGATTAACTTGGTGTTTCTTCAGTTGACCAGAACTGCAAATTTTTGTCTTCGCTTATATGAAATTTGAGCATCTAAACACATTGACTTCATTGGAATGAATTATCGGATCTGCCTCTATGCCCGAACACTGTTGAAAACAAAGTTGTATTTTAAAGAGTGTTTTTATTGTAAGCTATAGCGAGTGCTATTAAGTATCAGTGCATTGACGAACTGAACCGATTTCATCACTTTTTTTTGGTGTTTTCAGCTTTCTCTTTTGGTTGTTATATAGAATATCGGTACTGTACCAATAGTATAATAAATTGAATGAATACTGACCGAATTCCTACCACAACTTAATTACATATACAAAAGTTGTATATTATTCCAGAAATATTGCACATGTTTAATCTAACACTCTCGTCTTTTTGTCACGAGCTGGGCGTCTTGATCACACATTGTTCTCAAGGGGTGGTAAGAAGCCAGATCTGGAAAGGTATTCAAAAAATATATTTGTTTAAGGATATATATTTGTAAACTTTGTGAAACCGAACCGGATATCATCAAATAAATTACATATTGGTCTGAATTATTTTCGAAACAGTGGGGTGGTGGTCCAATGGCAAAATCAAAGCTTTCAAACACCTTAGGTGAGGGAGGTGTCACACCCCGACCACGTAGAACATACAAAACGTGGCGGAAAACGTCGGGGAGTGTTGTAACAGAATTAATTGTTTCATAACCATGGCATACAAAGTTGTATTTTATTTATCAACATAAGAGTTACATTGTTTTAAACAGGAATCAAAGAGTTTATAACATAATTAAACTAAGTCTATCTTCGTTTTATGTCTCTAAGGCACAGGTCCGCCCTAGTGTCACGATCATCATCCTACACAAAAGCTCCTGAAAACACATGTGAAAATAGGTACGTCAGCATAAAAATGCCTGTGAGATACACAGGTTTTGTGAAAATAGGATTCATGACTTAAGTTTAAGAAAAAGTTGTTTAGTAAAAGTCAGTCATGAACCTTGTAAATTGTTTTGTTTTGTAAGTCATTTATAAAGCGATAAGATCAAATGATATGTATAAATAAAAGAATAATGTATGGTTAAATGTATAACCAAGTAAAATGAGTTGTATAAAGTAAATTGTTTGTAAACCAAAGTCTTGTGAAAATCGTGTTACTTGTATAAAATGTATAAGTACAAATTGAATGATTTAAATAACGCTATGATATGTAATATAATACAAACACTTATATATAGGAAGTACCAGCGACGTATCCACCATGCTTGTATCATATTACTCACATCTCGTTACGTAAGTCACTTAAACAAACCACCAATGTATAAAGTCTATGTTTAAACCAATAGTCAAAAGTCCTTGTATAAGTCATGTCAAATGTTTATAAGTCCAAAAGTAGTCAAGTAATGTGTATCAAATGTTATGTATTGTAAGTAAAGTATTGTCACATAATCCAAATGTAGAAATGTACAAAACAAAGTATTTTGAATATATCAAAAAGTTATGTTTTGCAAAGTAATGCATGTTACATTGATACAAACATTTATGTGGTAAGTTAACGCATACATTCAAGCCCTGAGACAGTCGGATAACCCTTTCAGTCAAGGTTATCAAAAGAAATGTTTTCGGATTCAGTCATTCCTTACATCCAAACAAACCCGGGATGTCAGGAATGGGATTTGTCAAGTCATATGGTACCAGTACTTACTACCGAGCGGCGTAGCTAATGTTAATGAACGTATATAAGTCTCGTTTGTGCAAACCAAATGTTATAGCAGTTGTATACATGTCATGTGAAAACAATGTACTAAGTATGCTAAGTTAACATACAAAGCAGAAAAGTCATGTAAATCAATGTGCTAGCATGCTATTAGTCAACATACATAGCAGAAATGTAATGTAAAACGATGTACTAAGTACGCACACAATGGGCATACATAGCATGAAATGTAATGAAATCATGTACTATAATGTACTAACGAACATAGCAGGTATACGATGTGAAAACAGGAAAGCATAAAAGTAATAAGTAGGCACATGTGTTCCACCCCAAAACAGTTTGGAAAACAGTAAAAGAGGGGTCTATGTACTCACTTGAGATTGCTCAGAAGTCCTAAGATAACCACCAAGCAATGCTAGAGATCACGGAATCAAACGGCACCTAATATAGGTAACTATGTTAATAATCCGGACCTATATCGGAAGATCGGATAGAATGAGGGCTCGTAAACCAAATGAGTATTGGAACTCATGTAGTATGGTTTAACAAGGCCTACATACTAAATGAAACCTAACCTAAGTGCTTACGACCCATTACGACCCGTTTAGGAAGCTTATGCTACTTTAACGCATCATTCGCGTAAAACGCGTTTGGACCGCCTAACTAGTCCTATGACAAGTAACATATGCCTTAACATGTCTAATATTGTTGTCAAATCAGTTTAGATGTCAAAAGTTATGTTACATATGTTTAAAATGAATTTTGGCATCAAAGGGGTATTTTGGTAATTTACCTAAGGCATATAAACTACCAATCATACAACTACTTAAACGAAGCGACCATAAGGTATAACCTCGGAAGGTTATTCCCTATATGCTATGGTCACCTAATGTGTTTGTTCGGATCCTAATGATCGACCAAATGGGTCGGGTTCAAGGTATAAGCGATTTATTAGATCGCTTACCCTTACGACAACGTGGTAATCAGTAGGCATAGTCACAAGGGACTATAACCATCGTGATTACAATCACGTTGCGAAGTTCAAACGAACTTCGCATTGACCATAAACTGGTCAATTCAGAAAGTCAAACAAAGTTTGACTTTCGGACTCGAAAAGCAATAAAAGAACGAAGGAACACTTACAAAGGGTCCCCGAATGCTAATCTTGATTCAAGTAGCTCAGGTATGAAACAAAGGTTTCAACTTAGAGCTTCTCAAATCAGATTCTTGTGAGAAATGAGTGAAAATGTGATGGGTATTTATAGATTTCGGTTCACCGTTAGGATCGTTTCTTGGAGAAGAGGGAATGATCTCGCCCGTACATTTGTCGGAATGTTGTGGTAACTGATTTTGCCCACCACAAGATATTAACATGTGGCACTTGGCCTTTGGGGAGTGTTTAAGGGCTGTTAACAGCTGAGAAAAACGTTTTGCTGCATCTGGCCCCTGCTTGCGCACCGCAACACTCACATTGTTGAGGTGCGCAAGGACCAAGTTTGGCAGATTTACAGTTTTGGTCCCTGTTGTGTTATAAGGTCATTTCCGACGCGTTTAAGGCCCGTTAAACCCATTTCAAAGCTCTAAAATGAAGTTAAAGTATAGGGAACTTAAAATGTGCCCAAAAATATCTCGGATGTTGGTTCGTTTAGCCGTACGGTTGCGATGTTCGGTTAATTACGACAGAATGCGATAAGCGCGAAAAACGATCCAAATGGCGTGTCGAATGGATTTTTCTTATGCCAAACACTAAAATAAAATATTTTAGTGCTTACATAAATTTTTGGATGTCCGAATGTATTCAGAACGCAAGTTATGCGCGAAAATGCAAACTTGTGCACTTTTTGACGTTTTTAGTCCCTGAATGACCCAAAAGTTTATTTTAGCACACCGAACCCTTCAAAGCCTATTTCTAAGCTATATAAAGGATATTTAAGGTGTGTTTAACTTATGGTCATGTTCCGGAATGTTCGTTACAGTTCAAATTGGCATACTTTTACAGTTTGTCAAGTTTAGTCCCTGTAAGCGAATTAACTCGTTTTTGCCATACCAAAGCGTTCAAAACTTATTTCTAATTTATGTAAAGGTTATTTAAGGTACGTTAAGTGTATGTTGATGTTCCGGAGTATTTGTCGCATTAAACTAAGTACGTTTACGCACCAGTTTGCGTATAACTCTCCAGAAAGTGATATAGAGTTTAAAATTGGATCGAAGTCAAAACATGAAAAATGTAAAACACAACCAAACAAACATTGGGATCAAATAACATTGTTTTATTGATAATAGAACTGTTCACAACGATTACAAGCACAGATGTTACAGGAGGTCTTGGGTTCAAGTCCCATAGACAACAGAAGCTAACAATAAATTTGCCGTTCAAAAAAAAAATTTATTTTAACTTTTTAAGTATTATAAGATTATATCATATACTAGATTATAACCCCGTGTATTACACGGGTTGAGTAAATAAATTTATATACTAAATAATAAAATATTATATCTTTAAAAACTTCCTTTATTGCACGGATTGAATAAATATAATTTTATATATTAAATAATAAAAAGTTATATATATAAGAACCATATTATACGGGTTGAATTAATGTAATTTTATATACCAAATAAATTTGTTTTATTTAAAATGTTTTAAATTAACAATTTACAATTTTGGATAATATTTTATTAGAAAAATAGAAGAATATTCGAAATTTAAAGTAGGATAAAATTTAATATTAGCTCATTATTCATTTAATTAATATAAGATAAGTTTGGAAGTAGGGCGAGAAAATCATAAAATAAATACCTACAATGAACGACATGTGTCACACATTAATGTTTTATTATATAGTATAGTATAGATAAAAATTTAGATTGATATAAATAGATTGTTTTGTTGTAGCAAAATTTGTTAACGAAGTCTCAATAAATTTAACCCATTATTTAAAACTCCGTAAATGTATAAATGATAAATAATATTAAATGTTAGGGGTCAAAAGGGTTAGAAAAAAGACGTTAGGGGCCAAAAGGGTCAGAAAAAAAGACGTTGTGGACTCAGATGTTAAAAAAAAAATTTGGGCTAAAAGGGTAAAAGTGATATAACCACAGGGGCCAAAATCGTATTTACTCTATTAGTTAAATAAATAATATTATAAATGAGAAGGAGATTAAACGAAATAATAATTATCCATAAAAAATTAAACTAAATAATTATAAATGAGAAGGAGATTAAACTAAATAATAATTATCAATAAAAAATTAAACTAAATAATATTTAGTAGAAGGATTATCTATAATTAATTAGAAAAAATTAAATTAAAATAATACTTATCTATAAAACATGGCCTAATATGATGACAAGTGTCCTCAAAATGGTTTCTTTTATTATATAGTATAGATTTGGTTGTTGGCTAGAATCATGTACACAAGAACCCGTCTAACAAACATTCACAATACATATATACAGAGCCGTTAGCATAAGTAGGCCAAAAACCCATGTATATTACAACACTGATCAAATAAAAGAAATAATAGATAATTAGATTTAGAAATAAAAAATTAATTTTTTAGATTAAAAAAGAATATTGAGAGGTGAAATAAGAGAAGAGAAAATAAAATTTATGTTCAAAAAATATAGAGTTAAATGCCATTTTAGTCACTGTGGTTTGAGTCATTTTGGCAGTTTAGTCCAAATGTTTTATTTTTCGACTGTAGGTTCAAAAACGTTTCACTGTTGCCATTTTAGTCCACTGAGTTAACTTCATCCATTTTTTTTGTTAACAAGAAGGGCAAGTCGGTCATTTTATATGGCCGAATTACCCTTCTAGTTAACAGAATTACATATAAAATGACCGAATTGCCTTTCTCGTTAACAGAAAAAATGGATGAAGTTAACCCAGTTGACTAAAATGGCAACGGTGAAACCTTTTTGGACCTAAAGGCGAAAAATGAAATCTTTGCACTAAATTGACAAAATAGCCCAAACCATAAGGACTAAAATGGCATTTTTATAAATATTTTAACTCAAAAAAGTCGTCTTAGACTTTCCTTCGAGGTTCCTTCTATCTCTCACTCGAGACAATTATATTGAGTCAAGACATTTGTAAACTTTAACACTCCACCAACCAAAACAGAAAAAGAAAACAAAGGCATCAAGAAAGAGCTGCAAAAATGGAATGCCGAAAACTGGAGTTGACCATTAATTCTGCAAATGATTTAAGAGAAGTAAGACGGATGTTCAAAATGAAGGTCTATGCCAAGGTATTACTTCTTTGTTATGTACAGAAAATCAAAGATAAAATCCATTATTTTCAACCATAACCTCTTGAGGTCACCTGTCTATTGCAAACTCTGATTTACTTGATTATGTTGGTTAGCAGTGTATTACAGGGTCCCCGTGAGTTAACCAGTAACCGGTTAACCGGTTCTCATGCTTACCAAAAAAGTATTTACTAAAAAAATTACTCATAAGACCGCACACATAACTTTTGTTGTTCAGCGTGTGGTCCATAGCAACTTTTCGACCCCTCAGGGCGAGACTTTGTTTTTAGTAGATTAGGGTTTTCTATTCAGAAGGGGATGGCGGCACAGTTTGTTGCTCGTCTACCTGCTATCCTTATGTAATTTTCCCAGTTGATTGGAATGAAAGTTTACTATTTGTGATTATAGGTGTGTATCGGGGGTAACCAAGAAATGGAGAAGCGAACTCCTGTCGACAGGCACGGCCAGACCAATCCAGCTTGGAACTACACCATGAAATACTCGATAAGCGAACAATGGTTACAACATCATGGCACGATGCTTGTGATCAAGCTTTATTGCAAGCGTAAGCTTGGAGATAGATACATAGGAGAAGTTCATCAGCCGTTACAACAACTTTATGATTATGCATATCCATCAGGAGGTAGCGCGGTGGTGCGGTTCCCTGTGCAAATCGGATCCGCTGAATCGCAAGGACAACTTTGTTTTTCGTACAGGTTTGGTGAGAAGGTGGCCATTGAGAAGTTGATGCTAGCAGAAAGTATTGCTTCCTTTTTAGTTACCGGTCCGGGCCGGTCCGGGAGGTGCACTTTGATGAATGCACCCCAACCCACACTTGTTGTCACCATGTCAGTCGTTGAAATTGCAACCACCACCTTTACCACTTGTAAATACAATATAGTGTGTCATGTGTATTTCTTATAAAAAAATTCCAACATTTTAAAGAGCATCTCTAACAACCCAACCCGGATATGATTAGCTTAAGGGTCAGTATTATCACATAAATAAAGAATAATTCCATAACTTATACAAAAGATGGTTCAACACCCATAATTAAAAATGTAAGATTAAATATGTTATGGTGTAATATTTAATCTATAAGTCATTATAATCATTTACATTATATAGATCAAAATATATAACAACCTATTAAATAATTAGTTGGTAATTGTTGATGGACCATATTACCCTTATTAACTAATTAGGGTTTCCTCCTGGGTGCATATATAAGGAGATAATTAGAGGGTTAAAGGGTTAGACACTAATCACAATAACATCATCATGAAATCGCCTCCCTCTCTCCATAACCGAATACCCTTTCCGGTTTATCATCACCATCATTAATTTGCATCCTAAGGAAGAACCAGATCAAGCTGACAATCATGTCAAACTCTATTGTTGCGTCTTCATCTGGATTCTCTGCTGGTCTGTTTTACAATCACGGGTATGTTTTCATATTTTCCATTATGTCTAAAACAGAATTGATCAACATGTGGTATCAGAGCATATGTTGATAAATCAGTTCTGTTTTCGTATCCATTATTCTGAGATTGAAATCTAGAAAACAGTGTTTTGAAAACCTAATAAAAACCATCACAGCTGTTTTTGAGTCTTTTAAATGTCCCGAGTTCACTGTTTCGGGAAAAAGAAAAGAAAAAATAATGTTAGTCGTTGACTCGAAATCAAACAAATTGGTAACCTTGATGTCCGAAATCTGTATAAAACCTTAAGATTCAGGTTTCGGGTTCCAGAATTTTGTTTTATTATTTAGGGTTCATCATGTGTTCTTAGGAAAATTCAAAATTCCTTTATGTTTTGGAATATGATTTGGATTATTAGGTGTTTTTACTGTTTTGATCTAATTTTGTCTATTAAAGTTTTCGAAAACATGTTAAAAGAATAAACAAATTACATTTTTTGATAAAATTAGATCAATATTAAAGCATGAAACTCTATCATAATCTCTAAAAATTTGAATTTTCAATATTATCTCCAATCACAGCTGTTGATAAGCAGATTCGAGACTTGGAGAATAAGTTTCGAGATTAGATGGTTTCGACTAAGGTTTCGACTGAGATTCCGACTCGAAACCTCATAATGGACTCGAAATCTCACTAAAATTTGAGGAGAACTGAGATTTTGACTCGCAATCAGGTTGTTGCGACTCGAAACCACATAAGTCACTCGAAATCTCATTAACGCATTAGTCTTCATTACTTGAAACCTCAAGATTTCGAGTGAGGTTGCGACTGATATTAGTGACTCGAAATCACCAGAGATCTCGAGACCCCACTTAGAAGTCGACATCTCATAAGATCTCGACATCATTAAGGGACTTGAAATCTCATTACGGTTTCGAGATTAAAAGGCCACTCGAAATCATAAAAGGACTCATAATGAGTCGAAATCTTACTCGAAACCTGACTCGAGATCTCACTCGAAATCTCAAGTTAAATTGAGATTTCATAACTGAGTCGAGATCCCACTCGAAATCTAAGTTGATCTCGAAATCTCATTAATTTATCAACTGCTATTAAATAATTGGTTTTGGAAATATTTAATTAATCAGATAATTTTGCAAAACCGAAATAGCTTAACTTGAATGAGCTTCTGATGTATCACCTCTGGCCAAAGCTGATTTGATGCATCTATTTATTGTTCAAGTATTATAAAAGCTATGTTGAGAATGCACTACGAACGTGAATGTCTTAATTTCTGGCCAAAACTGATTTAATTCATTCATGTATAACTTACTTAACAAGTGCATAACTAAAGTGATTGTCTCATTTCTGGCCAAAGCTGATTTGTCATGATTATTTTGCAAACATGCTTAAATGATTACATTTCTGGCCAAAGCTTATTTGTCTTTGTTTAAGTCGAATTTTAACTAAGTCTATTATTTTGATGTTAGTAATAGACATATCACAACTTCTTCATATAATGATCCCCATATTAATGATCCTTCATTAATCTTATGATCATTTTGTCTGCCTTAATTTTTTAGCACCCATAACTTTACTTACTATAATTTTCTTCTATAAATCTATATCTCATCCACTCTAATTCCTAAACCTAATATGTTTTGCTTTATTTAAAGTTTCTATAGGATTAGCTCTCTAACAAAATGCTATCACTAAAGTTGTTCCAGATTAAGTCTTTCCTAAGACTAATCTATTATCTGTGGAATAATCACCAGAACTCCTAAGATGCATGCCTTCATTTAAAATTCTAAACTATAAGGTTAAGTGGCATTCATGAATACATCATAATGTATAGTACCATGACCCATAAGATTAAGGGCTTACACATGGAAATAAGTACATTTTCCAGTACATTACATACTAAGATTTTCACTTGTACAATTTGATGCCTTATAAATCAACTATAACACTCAAAAGTACCAAAGGAAAATGAGTGTGTTGGTAAGCAACATATGTACAAAGAAATAAATGTTTGAAACTGGAAAATAAGATGTTATTCACCTTACAACCACTGAAACCTTAAAAGAGGATTGTTCTATGGTCCATAGTCAAAATACAAGTACAAAATTCCAACTCTAAGGTTCTTAGAGGGAGAATCTCACTGCATAATTATGCCATTAGACTAGGCATAAGCAACGAGACTATCCATTATTCAAAAGAACAGTTGGATAAGTTAATTAGGTAGTCACTTACTAATGATATCTAAGTCTGCTAATTTTAATATTCCAATTAACACATGATTAGTTGGCTCTAGTTCTAAACGTTTCCTTACCAGAACTCAACAAATAACTAACATGAGAGTTAGTGACAAAATTAAATTTTAAGGCTATAAGAACCACAATAAGTGGTCTTCTAACAAAGATTTTCGATACCTTACATATTCTAAAGATTAATCAGAATACAGTATCATTACTTAGGCTATGTTATGAAGGTTGTGAGGTTCGCATAGTCAACATAAAGTCACACTTACCTTAAACTCTTATCTTATTTGTTCTCAATATCTGGATAGAAACATTACTAAGATGAAACTAGATGATACCTTATACTTTCACAACTTTTGTCATCATGCAAATGAGAATTTGACAAAAGGAAAACGAGACCTATAAATTTCATCCATTATAATCGAAATTCATGAGAAATTATGACATGGTTAATGAGGATGATTTTTTCATCTAATCTCATTCTAAGTGATTTTAAATCATGACGTTAAAGCCCTAAAATATGACTTGGCTTAAGGAATAAGTATGGATCCATCATAAGTCATTCATTGACATTCGTGGAACTTATTCCAAATGGAATATTTAGAAATAATTCATTTATCAATTTATGGGTCTAAATTTTGTCGCATATGTCCCACAGTCTTAGAAGAAATCTATTCATATACATACTTAATAAGATTTCTATTAATATGTCCCTAAGTTTCTTATGATATCTGGACATTAAAGAAATCAAATAAAGTCTAACGTATATATGATATGTTCCCACATCACGTACCTCATTGAAATTTCTCTTGTAGCAGTCTAGAGATATCAAAGATTAGTGGGAGCATTAAGTATCTTAATAATAACTTGCAATAGTTGCCAGAGCTGGTGGAGTGAAAATTTCACATTACCTTAATTTACACCTCTTGTACAAGATACTGCTTCATCTTGACACTGTTCCATCAAAACTTGTCTCCTTAAAATCTAATGCTACTCTTACAAAAGTTTCATTGTTGCTTAATTGTGGGCACACTTAAATTTCTTACCTAAACTAACATAATCCTCAACATGAGAAACTAGAACGACTAACGTCATTAATTTGTTTTTCTCTATTAGAATCTGTTGGTCATTAAATATCGATCCTAAGCATGCTGAGTTCCTAAAGATTTCTAAGGTCAGTGGGAGCAGTAAAAGTCCTTATCATGACTTGCAAGGAATACAAAAGGCGGGGGGAAGAGAGTCATTAAATTTTACTCTGAATTTAACTTCGATTACACCTCTTGTACACCATACTGCACCAACTCTTACAAACTTAGAATCCTGAAAATGATAGCAACCTAACCAAGAGCTAATCCATAAAACTGAAACTTTTAATAAAACCCAATAATCAACTCAGGAGGTCATCTAAGTTTAGAAACCTACTAACTTTGATGATTACATAACCTCCCTAATTGAAGTTGAAATGGATTTTCGAAAAGTTTACTGATCAAATCTCTTCTAATTAAGCCATTACCGTCAATCAATCTTCTAAATGGAATAAAGATGTTTTCTAGTAAAACTGATTTTATATGCTAGTATAACAATTGGGATTTGATTGAATTACCTAAGAGTGTTTATAACTAAACAATCCTGATATAAGCATTAAGACACAAAGAAGCATGATTGATTGTCAAAGGGTATACTCAGGAAGAGATAAATTATCAAAGAGTCTTTTTTTACCTATTTTACAGAAGATTTCTTTAAGGATCATCACTGTTCTAGTAGCTTATAATAGTTTTGAGCTGCATTAGATGAACATTAAAAGAACTTTCCATAATAACTGGCTGATATATTTACATGTTCATAAAACAACCTGAAAGTTCCAAACTAAAGGTTAAAGAACACTTTATTTGTAAGCAATAAAATCCATGTTTGGGTTAATGCAAACATCATAATGTGATGAAAACTTAATGTAATTATTTTCATCAAGAACCAAGTGGGTTAATGTACCTACCTCAAAATGAGTGGGAGCAACTAAAATAAACTTTTCTTTATACAGATGACATTTTTTTTGACAAATATATGTTACATAAGTCAAAGCATTGTTAACACAAACTTTGATATAATAAATCTCAGAGATATCTCTTACGTGATAGATATCATAACATACCGAGATAGACCCAATGGGACATTAGTTTCGTTCCATAAGTTTATGTAACACCTCACAAAAATCGTATCCAATAATGTGAAGACACGTGTCATAAACCCTAAACATGTAATAAGTTGACTTTGAAGCACTAAAGATGACAAACAATGAAAAGATGTTTGCTGAGGGACTAAAAGTGTCAACGAGAGAAACTTATACTTTCGGGTGGTCTACCTATAAACCGGGAGCCTTAGAATATTTATTCACACTCCCATATATGGCCAATATTGGCTAAAATGGCTTTTGATAAGTTACAGGACCATAATAGAGGTTATACAAGTCAAGGGGCCAATTGTGTAAAGTTTTATAATTTTTCTCGCTGGTCAGTACGTATACGGACCGTATGGGGTCCCTGCTTACGGTCCGTAAGGACTGGTACTGGGCGAATTTTTGCTTGTTCTCCACACATATACTTCCAAACCACTTCCTTCAATACCATGGGCTGCATGGCTGCTCATAGCTCGTTTAGGGACACCTGGAGACATCTTAGAACAACAGAGAATACGTGGAATGGTCTTAATCAACCCTCTTGCACTATAAATAGAGCTCTTATGTTGCCATTCTTCCTTGCTCATTCAAAAATCATTCTCTTCTCTCTTGCTTGGCATTCTCTGAGGTTCCTGATCAAAATAGAAGCTCTCCATAGTTCAAGTTTCGAGCTAGGACCCTTTGTAAGTATCCTTAGCCACTCTAGTTCGGTTTTTATGCATTTAAAAGCCGAAAGTCAAAGTTGCCGCAAATCGGCTTTGACTTTCGGTTTAGACCTAAATGGTCCAGCCATTGTTCGAGGCGAATATGGCTACGTGATCGTAATTAGATAGGTGTTAATCCCTCAAAAGGGCACCTCCTAATTACCATGTTTACTTAGTTAATTATCGGGTCATAGTAATTAACATAAAAAGTCAAACGGGTCGGTTTTTAAATAAATTCAAATATGATAATGTAGAAGTTATAAAATATGTTTTATCACTTTAATAACATGGTACACATTATTAGAACATGTCTAGACATGTTCAACCCGACAATTCTAAGTTTAGGCTCGGTTCGCAACCAAAAGTCGCAAAAGCTTGACTTTTGCTTTGACTTTAAGTTCTGACCCGAATTAGCTTATTTCCTTTATGTATTAAGGTTCCTTTGTGACCATATTATGTAGTAATATAACCCTCTGAAGTTATATTACATGGTTCGTTTATTTACTTGATTCCGTTATTATGCTTAATATTGACTAATATCCCCTTTTATGTAAAAATGAGATTTTAACCATAAAAGAACATGCAAATGAGTTACATTCTGATTTGTAAACATGTTTAGCATATTTAGACATTTACATTCTGGTCATAAACTGAATTTACTCAAATAATCATAAAACATGCTTAAAAAGGACTAAAATGCCCTTTATCACATAAAATAAGTTTTAAGCATAATTTTAGCATAAAACTCAATGTTTACTGATATGATATCATATTTGGAATTATTTGGGATATTTAAACAGATTATTTTCTGAGTTTAACTTACAACTCTTGCATGAAGTTAGTAAATGACGATTATGCCTTTTTCACACATAAATTGGGGTTTAAATAAGATTAACATGCAAGAACCTTTTGTTACTGATATGATATGATAAATAAAGTATTTTGACCATTCAAAGCTGATCATAACCTCAGAATTTACCAAACATCGAAATAATCGTCATTTATCGATTTTTATGACATTAAGGTGCATAGTATGGTTTTAAACCATACTTATCACCCAATACTTGTTACCTACTGATTTTATAAACCATTTTTAATATTTTTACAGTAGGTATAAGTCATGAACTCAGAATCCCAAATAAGTCCTTAAAACTATGTGTGAAATGACCAAAATGCCCCTACGGTGCATAGTTTGGCCATAAATCATAAACCACACATATATATGATATCCTACAGTTATAATAACATAAGTTATATATTTTTAAAGAATGATTATAACCAGAACCTTTGTTTACATTTAAACCCTTTCATAAACCTTAAAATGACCAAAATGCCCTTATAGGGCTAAATTCGGTTTTAAAATCTTTAAGGGCATATTTGCTGATATCATAACATATTTTACGCATAATAACATATGGGACTTGTATATGACTCATCCGATTACCCGTTTATGCTTATACGCGTTCGGCTCGGTTTATGTAACTAGTTTGCATAAATTAACCGAAACGGATTTAACCTTATCATTTTGACTTCAAAATCCAGAATGTATTTAGTTTACCCATATAATACAAGTCTCCATACTTGTTGGGTCTAAATTACATTCCATTCCGGTCATCGCTTAATCTAGCGTTTTATACCGTAGATCTTACTTTAAACTAACCGGTCTAAGTCTACGACTTAAATAAGACCCGTTAGTGATCTAATAGGTTGATAAAACCTTCGTTCCAGATTAGGGAGCCCCGGTAAAAGCTATCTTCACAAGTCTAAGTAACAGGTACTACACGTACTAGGCTGGGAGCTTCTGGGCGTTAAGTAGAGGATCTTACAAGTCCGTAATCCCTTAAGTCTGTTGAACTTTGTTTTGTAATATATTTAGATCCGCCTGTAGATCCTTTCTTTACAACCGCCTGTATATTATTTTATTCGTACTTTGAACTTTCGGTTTGTAATAGTAATTTCTACCAAACCTTCCGTTGTGCCATAAACTGTGTTTAATTGACTATGATGATATCAACTACGTCACGATACTCCCCACCGGGCCCACCGGTTTGTGGTTAAAATATCGGGATGTGACAGATTGGTATCAGAGCCAACATTGAGTGAATTAAACACTAGCCTTTTGTGTTTAATCACAATGATATAGTAGCACATTCCTTAGACTTCTGAGTCTAGGCAAATGACCTAGGATTAATCTTAATCTTATTTGGTTTATATATTTTGTTTGTTTCCTTGTTTTTGATAGGTCCACATACCGAAAATGCCGCCAAGAGTACGAGGAAGAGGAAAACCACCTATGAGGGGAGGAAGGCATAGCCAAGCAGGGCATTCACATCGGCGTACTCCCTCTGCATAGTTTAGCTCCGATCCGTATGATGATTAGAGGCACTCCCTTGAACCAGCAAGACGTTCTGTCTCACTTAGCACTTCGCCCTCCTATCATCATTCATTTGGGCCGCAACAACCAGAAGAGCCCCAAGGCTCACACCATTCGCAGCATTCGCTGCACTTGCACCATTCACACCACTCTTCCCACCATTCTTCTCACCACTCTCACTCCCAGTGTCACTTCGACCCTAACGACTATATCAATGCACCAGCAGGTCATAACCTGCTGGGTCCAGAAGACCATTTCCCGTAAGACATGGATTTGTACGAGGATCCAGATCCAGCCATACCACCGTCTGGGACGCCCACGCATCCCAATGATATTTCTAGGGGTTCTTCCTTTGCGGGATCTCCCTATCGAGGTCCCGATAACTATTAAGAGTGGTTTAGGCAGTGGAAATTTGAATACACTCCCTCTCACCACAACTCACCACTGCAGCGGACTCCCTCTGAGTATCCGTACTTCCAAGCGGTCACACCACCGCCACCGCCAGCATAAGAACAACCTCCGCCGCTACCAGAACCGCCAAGGCAAAGGAGAAACAAACGAATGCCTGTGCGAGGGGGTCCATGTTTTAGCACCCCACAAACTTCAAGCAACTACCCTCCTATTTTTGAAGATCCACAAATGGGTGGACCTTCAAACGCTGTGCCGGAAATCGACATTACACCGGCCACTTTTGCACCACCACCACCTCCAATGGGTTTTGAAAACCCAATTCCTGCTTACCAAGATACAACTGGGTACAACCCGTTTGAGCTACAGGCTCCTACGGGTTATAACTACCAACAACCTGCCTACGACCCATACGTCGAGGCAGTCAATTATAATGCTCTCTATCCCTCACCTTTTTCCACCCGCATACCCAACTGGTTATCCTGCTTATGGGTATCAATACCCACAACCTCAAACCCCAGCCACAACCTCAACCTCCACTCCATCAACCACAACCACAATAAATCTTACAAAGGGTGGAAGAAGTTGAACGTAGGGTGGAGGAACGTGAAAGAAAGACCCATAAGTTTCTTAAGGGTCTTGCAAACTTTATCAAGGGGAAGAAGAAGGATAATTGAAGACCCATACTTTTATTTTGTAATTGTCATTTAAATTAAGTCCCTGCATGGACATTTCTTTTAAGTATCAGTCCCTGCGCGGACAATTTATTTTGTTTTGTTTAAAAAGACCCGTTTAGGGCAGTTTTTGTAATTCTTAGTTCTATTAATGAGAATTTTCTTTTGGATTTATATGGTTACTTTACATATATATATTCATTACATCAATAACCAAAGAGTCATTTCAATTTACAATTGATCTGCCAATAAATTCCAAAAGACCTTCTTAATTGTATAACCTAGCCTATATGTCAAAATAAATATTGGCTATGATGGTAAAACCCTCTTAAGATGATAAATCTTTGTTAACATCTAAGAACATGTTAACATTCCAGACAAATGTGCCCAAAGAAACCACACCAGTTATCCAAAATACTTGGATGCTTCCAAGTCTTATTGTATAGCCTAAATGATCAAAGTGAATCATGGCTGATATCGTCAAATAAGATGATCATATTAAAGCATCCATTGGTGATGTTATTATTTCGCCTTCGGGCTAAGCCTTACCATTTTAATAATAAAGACCGTAGTAGTCTATGACTCTCTGTCAAAAGGCGAAGAACTATGTTCAAGCCTTAATACCCTCGATCCATTAAGGTCATGGTCTATATTTTAAATTGTCCAAGTGACAAGGCCTTTTGTGCCACTTTAATTCTCTTGATTGTTTTATAACCTAGGTTAACTATAATAAAAAGTTCAAATAAATATTCTTAAAACGGATTAAACCGATTAACCAATGTGGTCTATTTATACCATGGTTAGTGAATCACCGAATAAGATGATTCAATATAAGACCACTAAATAAGTTGTTGTCATTTGATTTATAGCATTCAAGCTTCGTCATGGCCGACTCAGATGAAGCTCATAGTCACCCAACTGATGGGAATAATAACACGAGACTGAACATAACAGGAGCTGATTTACAAGCTATGATAGACACTGCAATAAGACTCATTCAGTGGCCCATTCTAAGTCCCCTTCCAAACCGCATACGTCTTAAAAGGATGAGTCAGAACATTCATCGAATCAAAACAGTTAACCATCCAAGAAGATAGTGTTTGACCAAGAACCACGTCCCAAAGCTTGTTCCTATAAGTACTTCGTCTCTTACAAGCCAAGAGACTTCACTGGTGAAAAGGGTGCCATTGATTGTATGAAATTGATTGACAAGGTGGAGACAGTTGTTGACATAAGTGGGTGTGCCAAGGAGGATGTTGTTAAGTTTGCATCTCAATCGTTTAAAGGTGATGCCCTAGTTTGGTGGAGGGCACTAATACAGGCCTCGGGGAAAATTCCACTTTACAATCTAACATGGGATTAGTTTGTTGAATTGATAAGAGAAACTTTCTACCCACAACATGAAGTAGAAAAAGTTGAAGCTGATTTCCTGACCCTGGTCATGAAAAATTTGGATTGTCGAGCATATGTTACTAGCTTCACCTCCATGTCTAGACATGTGCCTTATTTGGTAACTCCGGAACCTAAAGGCATAGCACGTTTTATAGGTGGCTTGGCCCCTGATGTAAAAGGACATGTTAAGGCCTCAAAGCCTGCCACTTACCGGTCAGCAGTGGATCTGTCTCTATCTCTAACACTAGATATTGTCAGAAGTAGGTCTGTAAAGACTACAGTTGAAGGTAAGAGAAAGAGAGAAGATGATAAATCACATCACTCAAATAAGAAAAAGAAGGGTAACTCTGGGTTTAAGAAAAACTCCAATCAGTCGGGTGAAAACCCCTTGTGCAAGAACTACAAAAGGAATCATTTTGGAAAATGCACCATAGATCCGCATGCTAAACCTTGTGGAATCTGTAAGAAGAAGGGACACAAGACATTGGAGTGTAAGGATCTGAAAAATGCAACCTGTTATGGTTGCAATGAAAAAGGGCACATCAAGTCAAATTGCCCGAAAAACGCAAAGAAGCCTGAAGAGGCTAAGAAAACAAACACCCGAGTGTTTCAAATGAATGCCAGGGAGGCGGTGCAGGATGACAATGTTATAACAGGTACTTTCCTCATAAATGATATTTATGCTAGAGTTTTATTTGATTCAGGTGCAGATAAGTCCTTTGTAGACACTAAATTTAGTAAATTGTTAAATCTGCCTATTAAAACTCTAGACATTAAATATGAGGTAGAACTAGCCGACGGTACCTTAAAAACTGCTTCGACAATTTTAGATGGATGTTTCATATCCAATAAGAATCATTCTTTTCCGTTGTCCTTATTGCCAATGAAATTGGCAGAGTTTGATATAGTTATAGGCATGGATTGGTTATCAATTAACCAAGCCCAAATTGTCTGCGATAAGAAGCAAGTTAACATCAAAACCCCATCTGGCGAATCAATCACTATCTAAGGAGATACGCACTATGGATTGCCTGATCAAGTGTCTATGCTTAAGGCATCTAAATGTTTGAAGAACGGCTGTTTCATTTACATGGCACAGGTGACAGTAGACGTGCCAAAGCCCAAGATAGAAGACATCCCAGTCATCTCAGAGTACCCAGATGTCTTTCCTGAGGAACTACCTGGATTGCCTCCCGAAAGGCAAGTAGAGTTCAGGATCGATATTATACAAGGAGCCGCACCAGTCGCACGAGCTCCTTACCGCTTAGCACCGACCGAAATGAAGGAACTGAGAACCCAATTAGATGAACTTTTGGAAAATGGTTTTATTCAGCCTAGCTCGTCACCTTAGGGAGCACCTATTTTGTTTGTAAAGAAAAAGGACGTTCAATGCGTCTGTGCATTGATTATCGTGAGTTAAACAAAGTAACAATCAAGAATCGCTATCCATTTCCCATGATCGATGATCTGTTTGATCAGCTACAAGGGGCAAGTTTCTTCTCGAAAAGTGACTTAAGGTCGGGGTATCATCAACTAAAGGTCAGAACTGAGGACGTACACAAGACCGCGTTTTGAACAAGGTACGACCACTACGAGTTCTTAGTGATGCCTTTCGAGCTCACTAACGCACCTGCAACATTCATGGACCTCATGAATCGAGTCTGCAAGCCGTATCTAGATAATTTTGTCATTGTCTTCATTGATGACATACTTATTTATTCCCGGAATCAAGCCAATCACGAGAAACATCTCCGGTGCATCCTCAAACTTCTACAATAGGAGAAGCTATATGCTAAGTTCACCAAATGCGAATTCTGGCTTCGCAAAGTCCAATTCCTTGGACACGTGGTAAGTGAGCGTGGTATCCAAGTGGATCCCGCTAAGATAGAAGCAATCATGAATTGGGAAGCACCTAAGACACCTACTGAAATTCGCATCTTCTTAGGGTTGGAAGGATATTACAGGAGATTTATTGAAAACTTTTCAAGGATAGCTGCACCTCTAACTACCCTGACCCGCAAAAATGTGAAATTTGACTGGGTCCCAAATAGAAGGAGTCCTTCGAGATCCTCAAACAAAAGCTGAGCAATGCTCCTGTATTGACATTGTCTGAAGGAATAGAAGAATTCGTTGTCTGTTGTGATGCTTCGCACATGGGCATGGGATGTGTGCTTATGCAAAGAGGCAAGGTGATTGCCTACGCATCACGACAACTAAAGGTGCATGAAAAGAATTACACCACCCATGACTTGGAATTGGGTGTCATTGTATTTACACTTAAGCTATGCAGACATTACTTGTATGGAACTAAATGTGTGATATACTTAGATCACAAAACTCTTCAACACTTGTTTAGCCAGAAAGACCTCAACATGAGACAACGCCGTTGGATGGAAACATTGAACGATTACGATTGTGAAATTCGCTACCATCCTGGCAAAGCGAATGTGGTCGCCGATGCATTAAGCAGGAAAGAAAGAGTCAAACCTATACGGATCAATGCTAAGAGTATTGAACTAAAGAACAGCCTGAACGAAAAGTTGTTGGCAGCACAGAAATAAGTCATATTGGAAGATAACCTTCCAGAAGAAAGATTAGGTGCAACTATTGATCAGTTGTCACCTAGGAATGATGGAATCCTCAGATTGAATGGTTGAATCTTGGTTCCAATTCATGGAGGGCTTAGAGATATAATCCTCTAAGAAGCTCATAATTCCAAATACTCAGTTCACCGGGAAGTGACAAAATGTATCAAGGTTTAAAAGCAAACTATTGGTGGATGGGCTTGAAGAAATCTATAGCCACACATGTGGCTAAATGTTTGACATGCTCACATGTTAAAGCCGAACATCAAAAGCCGTCAGGATTACTGCAACAACCAGAACTTCCCACATGGAAATGGGAAGTGGTAACCATGGATTTTATTACCAAGTTACCTAAGACAAGAGATGGAAATGATACCATATGGGTCATAGTTGACAGACTGACTAAGTCGGCTCATTTTTTACCCATCAAGGAGACGCATAGCTCCGATAAACTAGCCCAATTGTATGTGGATGAGATTGTATCTCTCCACGGAGTGCCAGTATCTATTATATATGATAGAGATACTAGATACCCATCTCATTTTTGGAAAAGTTTCCAACAATTTTGGGTACTCGTTTGAATTTCAGTACTGCTTACCACCCTCAGACGGATGGACAAAGTGAGCGTACGATTCAAACGCTTGAAGACATGCTTCGTGTATGTGTTATTGATTTAGGTGGAAGTTGGGATGATCATCTTCCTCTAATTGAGTTCTCTTACAACAACAGTTACCATACGAGCATTCAACCTGCATCTTTCGAGGCTTTGTATGGAAGAAAATGCAGAACACCCGTCTGCTGGGCAGAAGTTGTAACACCCCGAAAACAAATTTAGTAATTAAACTACGTTGGTACTAAAAGACGGGTAAATTACCGTAGGGGTAAAAGTAACCCGGTGAATATTAGGATATCTTGACATAATAAGAACCAACAATGGTTAAAATACCCTTTATAAAAATTGGGTAAAGTTGAGGGGCTAAACATGGACAAAGGAATTAAAGTTTTAATTAAAACAATTATTAAACACAAAACACCCACATACATGTGTGTGTTCTGCGATCCCAACCAGAGCCAAGAGAGCTCTCATGCTCAAAATCCTAATGTGCAAGAGTTGATCAAATAAAAAGGCCAAATCAAACCCAAATCGAAATTCAAGCACAAATTACTGATCACCTCAGTGAAGTGATCACAAGGTATGTCAAATTTCACACTTTGATTTCATCTCAAACTCTAGATGAACACATGAGATTTGAAATTATAGCTTGCATGATAGTTGTTTGGATGAAACAGTAAAGAAATCATGTCTAGGAGTAAAACCCTAGCCATTAGTTTGTTGAATTTGCGCCTAAACCATGAAATCCATAATCATCCATTATGTGTGTAATGGGTTTAGTGGAAACATGATGAACACTAGAATCACGATTTGTTAAACTAGTGTTATTTGAGAAAAATGAAATAAATCCAGAATATGAATGTGAAATTTGATATATGAACATTGTGAAGATGTTAAAATTTGGCAAAATAACTAATCATGAGACTTGGTTGTTGGATTGGAAAAATAATGCCCTTTAGGTGTTTGTAGAAATGCTTAAAAGAGGGCTAAATATCAAAATTCTGAACAAACACGCATATTAAAATGATGAGATGAATTATGCGTTAAAACTTATAAAAAGGGTTCTAAAATGATTGTGAATTGAACTCTTTAGGCAAGGAATCCGGATCGTCAAGTGGACAAGCCGGTGGAGAAACGTGTTTGAAAATGATGCTTAAAAGGTACGTAACTACGGTTTCGTTACGTTATGCTTGATTACGTATTTTTGCTAGTAGACTTTAAATTAGCATAATATATGAAATTGGTATTTAGTTGAAGTGATGAAGATCACTAGGTAAATAAACAGGTCGAACAATGGTTGAATTTGTAGTGTCGAAATGACTTAAACGTCACTCATTAAATTTAAGTTGTAAAAGAATAAGCCATGGAATGGACGTGATACGCTAAGGTTGACAAGCCCCGGGAATGGGTAATTATGGTTAGAAAACAATGTTGATGAATTATGAAGATACGCGACCTATGGTTTCGTTACACTATGTTATTTATTTATCCTAGTTAGTTGTATTGGAAATTAACCAAACAAGAAAACCCGTTAAGTCACGGAAGTGATGAAGTGCTTAGACAAATAAAATGAGTTAAAACATGTGTTAGAAATAGAGTTTGGAAGTAAATGACTATACGGTGTAAACCGGAGTTAGTCATATAGATAAGATGGTAATAAATATCAACTCATAGAGTTTCATGGTTCTTTAGACCAAACGGGTCAAAAAGTGAAATTATCACCCTTTGACAATATCGACTAATGGTTTGTTGAGTTATATGATTATAGGAATAAATATCAAATGGATATGTACATCACTATTGCTTAGCGGCTACTAAGGCAAGGTATCGAAACAGGTCAATATATTGATCCGAGTCAGGTATGTATAATGATTCAACTCATCATGTAGAGCTTGAGGTTCTATAAGAGTAGGCAAGGTTAAAATATAGATATTTGGTTACCTTTTTGGTAAACCGAATAAATTGAGTTATGATTATGGTGTTTTAGAAACATATTGGTTTCTAAACAAGGCTATAGTTAAAAGGTCGGATTTTTGGGTCAAACAAGTATTTAAAAGTCCTTCGTAGTAAAAGAAGGATGAAAATTGACCAAATGCCCTTGTAAGCTAATTCGAGCGAACGACCCTTAAAGGTGGGTCGGAAACAAGTTTTATGATTAAATAAATACTCGGAATAAGTATAGAAAGTGAAAGATGTAGATTCTTGGGTCGAATGACTTTATATGAGTCTTTGACGTAAAACGATAATCCGAGGGGTAAAACTAGGAACATATAGATATCCACATTAAATCCACCACACATATAGTTGTGGTGGAAGATTACTTGATAAGAAATGTAGGAATGTGATGCTAGAAATGAATGAAAGCGATTTTAAGCTTTAAAGTGCTTAAATACCCTTAATGGGTCAAAATAAGCACTAGAGCGTAAAAATGTTTTAATTAAGTAAGAAACTCGTGATTTAGGATTAATATGATAGGAGATATTGAAATTATGAATCTCATGAGTTTATAGATCTAATAAACATGTTTGTTTGATAAAATCACGAACGGGTCAAAGTTTGGTAAAAAGGGTAATAAGGCGAAGACTTAAAAGTCTGAAATTTTTTTAATCCGGATGTTGGATTTTAACTCCATAAGATGGAGAATTAAATTACGAGCGCGTAGGAAAAAGAATCGGGTAAAACGGATTAAAAACGAGAGAGTTATGCTCGTTTCCATGAAATCGGGTTATGCTGGGAATATGCAGCACTAGCAACACACTGTCTGTCAAATTGGGACCGTGGCGTCGCGCCACGGCCAAGGCCTTCTGCCGTCGCGCGCGGCGATGACCTAAAATGTTGAAAATTATGTTTATTTTTTTTATTTCGATTATTTGACCCAATTACATTGTTGTACTTGTTATTTAAGTATCAAAACTGACTTCTAAGTTGGTTTTGATCATAGGTGAATGTCAAGAGCCCCGGATGAAGCCCAAGCGACGAGCAAGAACCGAACACACGTTAAATGAAGCTTCCGCGTCAAATCTTGATTTGTTTTGTTATAAGTGAATTATGTAAACACTTACAAATATACCTTTGAAATGTTGTAAACATATGGGAATGTGGGTATGACAAGCTTTTGTAAAGTCACATTTTAGCCTTAAAATGTGTATCTTATTATTAAAATCTTGATTAATTGAGACGGGCGTTACAGAAGTTGGGGAGGTCCAGCTGTCAGGACCTGAGATAGTACTTGAGAGGACAGATAAGATTGTTCAAATCCGTGATTGTCTAAAAGCTTCCAGGGATAGGCAGAAGAGTTACGCAGATAAAAGGCGCAAACCTCTAAAATTTTGTGGTTGGAGACAAAGTGTTACTAAAGGTATCACCCTTGAAAGGGGTAGTGCGTTTTGGTAAGAAAGGCAAACTAAGCCCAAGATACATTGGACCATTCGAGATCATCGAATGTGTCGGGAGTGTGGCCTATAAGCTAAACTTGCCTGAGGAGCTTAGTGGAATTCACAATGTGTTCCACATCAGCAACTTAAAGAAATGTCCAGCTGATAAATCGCTAGCAATGTCTCATAAAGACGTGCAGATAAATGAAAGCCTGAGGTTTATTGAAAAACCTATATCGATCGAGGATCGACAGGTTAAAAAGCTTCGAAGGAAACATGTACTGATTGTGAAGGTAAAATGGGATGCCCGTAGAGGCCCTGAATATACGTGGGAGGTTGAATCCACTATGCGATAAAAGTACCCTCATTTGTTTCAGTAAATCTCGAGGTCGAGATTTCTTTTAAGGGGTGAGAATGTAACACCTCGCAAAAATCGTATCCAATAATCTGAAGACACGTGTCATAAACCCTAAACATGTAATAAGTTAACTTTGAAGGACTAAAGATGACAAATAATGACAAGATGTATGCGGAGGGACTAAAAGTGTCAACGAGAGAAACTTATACTTTCGGGTGGTCTACCTACGAATAGGGAGCCTTAGAATATTTATTCACACTCCCATATATGGCCAATATTGGCTAAAAATGGATTTTGATAAGTTATAGGACCATAATAGAGGTTATACAAGTCAAGGGGCCAATTGTGTAAAGTTTTATAATTTTTCTCGTTGGTCAATACATATACGAACCGTATGGGGTCCCTGCTTACGATCCGTAAGGACTGGTACTGGGAAAATTTTTGGTTTAGAGCCTTAGAATATTTATTCACACTCCCATATATGGCCAATACGAATCGTTGGCCAATACATATACGAACCACTCTAGTTCGGTTTTATGCATTTAAAAGCCGAAAGTCAAAGTTGCCGCAAATCGGCTTTGACTTTTGGTTTAGACCTAAATGGTCCTGCCATTGTTCGAGGCGAATATGGCTACGTGATCGTAATTAGGTAGGTGTTAATCCCTCAAAAGGGCACCTCTTAATTACCATGTTTACTTAGTTAATTGCCGGGTCAAAGTAATTAACATAAAAAGTCAAACGGGTCAGTTTTTAAATAAATTCAAATCTGATAATGTAGAAGTTATAAAATATGTTTTATCACTTTAATAACTTGGTAAACATTATTAGAACATGTCTAAACATGTTCAACCTGACAATTCTAAGTTTAGGCTCGGTTCGCAACCGAAAGTCGCAAAAGCTTGACTTTTGCTTTGACTTTCAGTTCTGACCCGAATTAGCTTATTTCCTTTACGTATTAAGGTTCCTTTGTAACCATATTATGTAGTAATATAACCCTCTGAAGTTATATTACATGGTCACCTAGTAATCTGAGTTTATTTACTTGATTCTGTTATTATGCTTAATATTGACTAATATGCCTTTTTATGTAAAAATGAGATTTTAACCATAAAAGAACATGCAAATGAGTTACATTCTAATTTCTAAACATGTTTAGCATATTTAGACATTTACATTCTGGTCATAAACTGAATTTACTCAAATAATCATAAAACATGCTTAAAAAGGACTAAAATGCCCTTTATCACATAAAATAAGTTTTAAGCATAATTTTAGCATAAAACTCAATATTTATTGATATGATATCATATTTGGAATTATTTGGGATATTTAAACAGATTATATTCTGAGTTTAATTTACAACTCTTGCATGAAGTTAGTAAATGACGATTATGCCCTTTTCACACATAAATTGGGTTTTAAATAAGATTAACATGCAAGAACCTTTTGTTACTGATATGATATGATAAATAAAGTATTTTGACCATTCAAAGCTGATCATAACCTCAGAATTTACCAAACATCGAAATAATCGTCATTTATCGATTTTTACGACATTAAGGTGCATAGTATAGTTTTAAACCATACTTATCACCCAAGACTTGTTACCTACTGATTTTATAAACCATTTTTAATATTTTTATAGTAGGTATAAGCCATGAAGTCAGAATCCCAAATAAGTCCTTAAAACTATGTGTGAAATGACCAAAATGCCCCTACGGTGCATAGTTTGGCCATAAATCTTAAACCACACATATATATATGATATCCTACTGTTATAATAACATAAATTATATATTTTTATAGAATGATTATAACCAGAACCTCAGTTTACATATAAACCCCTTTCATAAACCTTAAAATGACCAAAATGCCCTTATAGGGCTAAATTCGGTTTTAAAATCTTTAAGGGCATACTTGCCGATATCCTACTAATATCATAACATATTTTAAGCATAATAACATATGGGACTTGTATATGACTCATCCGGTTACCCGTTTATGCTTATACGCGTTTGGCTCGGTTTATGTAACTAGTTTGCATAAATTAACCGAAACGGGTTTAACCTTATCATTTTGACTTCAAAATCCAGAATGTATTTAGTTTACCCATATAATACAAGTCTCCATACTTGTTGGGTCTAAATTACATTCCATTCCGGTCATCGCTTAATCTAGCGTTTTATATCGTAGATCTTACTTTAAACTAACCGGTACAAGTCTACGACTTAAATAAGACCCGTTAGTAATCTAATAGGTTAATAAAACCTTCGTTCCAGATTAGGGAGCCCCGGTAAAAGGTACCTTCACAAGTCTAAGTACATTATACGGCTAAGTAAATAGATCTCGTATTTAGAAACTCAGGTAAATACTTTTTACTTATTTTCCCTTATACGGGCTTGGGAAACGGTAAAATATTACCGCTTGGTCAAGTAAGGGATTATTTAATCGGATTGTGATTAATAAATTTACAGAACCCATTTTAATCCGTTTTGTTTGATAACATAAACATTGGGGGTTAATGCGACCGTGTCCTAGATATTCTCGGCTCATTTAATTGCAAATGGCCACGACTTAAGCACGGGGTGTATGCATACACCTGACAGTTTCGTATGTAAAAAGATATACCCACATTGTTGGGATAACTCCTTGTGGGTTTATATTAGTGGTGTGTCGGTTAATCATGTCTCGGCTTTAATACCGGGCCCTAAATGTATGACAAACATGTAAATATGTATACAAGATTATAATTATACTTGTCCCAAGTTATAAAAGATTTTGTGCTTTATGCATCTAAACAATTTTCATAAACACTATTCAAAAGAGTCGGTTAATTGTATTTACCAGTGTAAATTGACGTATTTTTAAAAGACTAAGTGACAGGTACTTATGTGTGCAAAATGCAACATATAAATTACATCAATTGTGGCATAAAACTAACCCTTTTTTAGTACTAATGTTGGAAAAAGTGTGCTTTTGTCTTCCTTTTGTATTTTCAGGATTAAATGAGCTCAAATTAACAAAAGAAGAAAAAAGACAGCAAAATCTAACATAAATACAAGAAAAGGAACAAACGTGACATGCCCGACTCCATGACAGCATCTTCCCAAGCAAAATAAGAAGACAGAAGACTGAACACGCCCCGTGCTCAGCCAGCACGGGGGCGTGCCCAAGTGTCAGCAGAAAAGACAAAGTGGTAGAAGCTTCTATTGCCCACCACGGGGCCGTGCTCAGTGGACACGGGGCCGTGGTCAACTATAAGATTCGCACAATCTAGGCAAATCTTCATAGTACAAAGATTCTTCTGCACACGGGGTCGTGCTCAGCGGACACGGGGGCGTGGTCAACTAATAAAGACAAGCTGCATTAAATGAAGAAAGAGAGGATGTGGACACGGGGCCGTGCCCGAGCTTCTGTTCAGCCTATAAATAGGAGTGCTTGGCTCAAGCTCAAACCATCCCTTGGCACACCACCTCTCTCACACTTCACCCACCATCCACCACCACCATAACACCATCATCCATTGTCCATCATAGAGTGTGTGAGTCGTCTCGGGATCCAAGATTGATCGTAAGAGTTCTTGACAATCAAGGCCATGTTTGCCTAAGTCTCTTACATCACTTGGTGAAGACAAGTGTCTAGTGTAATACTTTTTATTTCTAATCTTTTCGCACTTTTTACTTGGTTTTGTATTAATGACTTTAATAACTAGTTTCTTATGTTGAAGGTGATTCTTCCTTATTGTTTGTCCGTGGTGTCTTGACATTATTTTACTGTCTATATAAAATAAAAGATTTTCACCATTCATATCTCCACGGTCTATATGGAGGTATGTTGGCTACCTGGTCGGGGGTTAAGGGAACGGTTTGGTAAGAGTCTTGCCATTGTTCAGCGTTTAGAGGTCCTGCAATGGACCTGGGTCAAATTTAGTAGGACTTCCTTCAATACTTAACGGTATTGGATGGCGGGGGTCCAAACTCTTTGATCCCCTCATAAGTTAACTACTATTAATACTATAACCCGGCTATTTAGGACTGTATCCCTGCTAACTCAGACTACTTAGTCGAGGGTAACGTCACCTCCAAAAGAGGGGCCTACCATAATTTGCATTAATAACTTAATTAATTATCTTTCAATAATCCGACCCTTTAGGATTGTATCCTTGCTGACTCAAACTACTGGGTTGAGGGTAACGTCACCTTCAAAAGAGGGGCCTACTACAATAACTAAGATAATCTCTTAAATAAGTGCAAAAGTGCGGAAATAATCAAAGGTTACACTATACACGAGTCGGAACCAAGTGATTCATCTTGTCTATCTGTTTTTCTTTAATTTTTATTTTTTAGCATTTTAATTAGTTTTTATTTTTCTTAGCTTAAAACATTTTTCTAAACTTTTTGATTTGATTAGACGTTGAGGACAAACAGGTACTAAAAGCTCTTGTGTCCTTGGATGACCTCGGTATCTTACCAACACTATACTACGCTCACCATGGGTGCACTTGCCCATATGTGTGTTTAGTGTTAGTAAATATCGTGTTTTATAAATTTAAAACTTGGCTAAAAAGTGTTAAAGGGCTTAAAATATACACCTAATATATATAACACTCCGACACGCATCAAGTTTTTGGCGCCATTGCCGGGGACACAAGGATTTTAAGAAAGTTAGGAATCAACGGCCTAATCTTTTTTCTTATTTTTCATTTTTTTAGGATTTTTCTTAGTTTTTCTGTTTCTGCAGAACTCAGCACGGGCCGTGCCTGGTCGAACACGGGCCGTGCCCAGCACTATCACTGGCAGTTTTTATTTTCCGAGTTACAGAGAGCTGAGCACGGGGCCGTGTCGGTGCAACACGGGGCCGTGTCCAACTCCCAGTAACAGGGATCCGGAGAACAATTACTGTAAATTTGACCACGGGCCGTGTTCACTGAGCACGGGGCCGTGGTGAACCTTCTGACCAACATTCTTTTCTGTTTTTATCGCAGGACTTGGAACCTTGGCGCCACATTTGAACTTCCTACGTAGTGCATGAGCTCCAGTTCTAGTAGAGACGTAAAAGAACCTCTAGAAGAACCCGAACGCTTTCTCAGAAAAAGACTTAAAGCTAAAAATCAAGAGAAAGTTTCGGGGGACCCAGTTCCAATGGCGGACCAACGTACCCTCATGGATTACCTATGGCCCACCGTAGGTAATCTCGGCGCCGCTATCAATGCACCGAATGTCGAAGCCAATAACTTCGAACTTCGACCACATTTGATACAGATGCTTCAAAACTCCGCAACCTTCCACGGGCTTGCGGACGAGGATCCCCATCTACATATTATTAATTTCTTAGAAATATGTGATACCTTTCGGATCAATGGAGCATCAAATGACACCATCCGCCTTCGAATGTTTCCATTTTCACTAAAAGACCGAGCTAAGGCTTGGCTTAACACCTTCCCAGTTGGCTCGGTAAACACCTGGGATGAACTAGCCCAAAAATTTCTATATAAGTATTTCCCTCCTGCTAAAACGGCTAAATTAATGACTGAAATTAATACATATTCACAAGAGGATGGGGAATCCTTATATGAAACTTGGGAAAGGTTCAAGGAGCTACTAAGAAAGTGTCCTCATCACGGTCTTGCGGTATGGCAACAAGTATCCACTTTCTACAATGGGTTGTTGCCACACACAAGACAAACACTTGATTCTAGCTCCGGGGGACTTTTAGGTAATCGTCGCCTAAATGAAATATATAATCAAATTGAGGAAATTGCTCAAACCAATTTTCAATGGCACACTTCCCAAGGTAATAAATCTATTGCCCCGGGCGCCCATAAGGTTGATGAAAGCACTTCTTTACAAGCCCAAATCGAGGCCCTCTCTTCGAAAATCAAAAAGCTAGAAATGACAAAAACGGCCTCGGTTATGGCTTCTGAAGGATGTGGTGGGCCACATGAAAATTGGAGTTGTATGAAAGAAGTTGATGACCAAACAGAAACGGTAAACTACATTGATAATAGACCTAGGCCGTCGGGTCCACCAACGGGTACCTACAACCAAGGATGGCGTAACCACCCTAATCTTGGTTGGAGAGATCCCGGCAATAGTAGTAACCAACAAAACCAACAAACTAACTTTCAACAACCACAAAATTTTTCTCAACAACAAGGTGGAAGAGAAAGGTTTGAAGATACCGTATCTCGCCTCATCTCCGACACGGAAAAGAAAAACTCGGATCGATTTCAACAATTGGAATCGAATTTTAGAAATCAACAAGCTAGCATTCAAAACATTGAAAAACAATTAAATCAAATAGCTCAAAATTTCTCCGAGAGACCACAAGGCGCGTTACCTAGCAATACCGAAACCAACCCAAAAGCACAAGTACACCTCATCACATTGAGAAATCGAACCGTGGGTCCCGAGGAGGCTCCATTACCGCCAGATGAAAGAAGCCAGTCTAGCCAAACCACGACTCCACCCGCACCCCAACAAGAAAAGGCTTCTTTACCAAATCAAGAGCGCACCAAGACTCCTCCAATTCCGTACCCCGGTAGGTTAAATCGTCAAAAGACCGATGAGCAATTCACAAAGTTTGAAAATATATTAAACAATTGCATGTTAATATTCCTTTTATTGAGGTCCTAACCCAAATGCCTAAATATACAAAATTCATGAGGGATTTCCTCACTCACAAAAGGAAAATTGAATCTTTGCAATTAGTTAACTTAGGCGAAGAATGCTCCGCCTTAGTACTCAACAACCTCCCACAAAAGAAAATTGATCCCGGAAGCTTCACAATTCCTTGCTCGATCGGGGAATCCCCTGTTCGTAATGCATTAGCCGATCTTGGGGCTAGCATTAACCTCATGCCCACATCGATGTTCAAACGACTCGGCCTAGGAACAACAAGCCCTACAAAGATGAGCATACAACTCGCCGACAGATCCGTCAAATTCCCACAAGGTGTCGCTGAAAATCTACTGGTCAAGGTTGACAACTTCGTTTTCCCCACCGACTTTGTCATCCTAGACATGGAGGAAGACACCGATGTCCCTCTCATCCTCGGGAGGCCATTTCTAGCCACCGCCCAAGCAGTGGTGGATATGAATGACGGAACGTTAACATTGAAGTTTGGGGACAAGGAAGTGAAGTTTGAATGTGGAAAGAGAGTAAAGGACGAAGACCCGGTCAACTACATGAAGGTCATAGACTCAAGCTTGGATGACGCTCTCCGACGGTGTAACATGGGATGCAATACATCCCACTTGGGTAACATATGACCAGGCTTTGGGTCTAGCCAAGGACCCTTATAAACGTGGCGCACCACGGAGGCATTCCGTCGAACTATCCTTAGTTTAGTTTAGATTAATTTTCATGTTTTCTAGTTAGTTTTAATTTTCAGGAATAAAACACACTTGAGATGGCAAAGGATACAAGGGAAGCTTGAACCAGTACCCCATGCAGGAAAACAGGACCATCCGACAAAATTCTTCGTTTACAGTAAGCTCGGCACGGGCCGTGTCCGCCCAACACGGCCCCGTGCTGCACAGTCTGCAGAAAAGACCCAGATCAGGTAACTGGACACGGGCCGTGTTCACCCAACACGCCCCCGTGTCCAGGCTTCTGTTTCTCTTAATTTAATTTTGTTACTGGCACTTGAACACGGGGCCGTGCCCGGACAACACGGGGCCGTGTCCAGTGCCCAGTAACATAAATTTTTGCTTAAATCACATCTTTTACACATCCAATCAACCTAAAAATTTATTTTTGGGACACATTGAGGACAATGTGTAATTTAAGTGTGGGGGATGCTAAAACCTTGAATCTTGCAAGTCCTAAATACAAGCCTTACACAAAACTCTATTGGAACCGCTAATCACCCCAAATTTTTTCAAAAAAAATTTCAATTTTTTTACTTGTCTAGGTTTAACTTGGGAATTTTAAGTTTTAAAAAGGTTATATTTTTACGAATTTACAACCGATAGCGTCGTGATAAAAAGAACCAACATAAGAAAAATTATGAAAAGGCATGACAAACTTAGTTAAAATTTGATTATATATACTTGATCACATAAAAACTCATTCCCACAAAAGTGAGTTTTGAGCCTTTATTGAGCATACAATTACATATCATTAAATGCTCATTTTTCGTTTCTTGTGTGAATAGCCGCTTGGTTCTTACGACTCTAGAACTTGCCATGACGATACATTCCCGATCCTTACCAACTTAAACCCGAGTAAGTAAATGATGGAGGCATTAGGACTAACCCTTTTTATTTCTACACCATTATTTTTTTTTACCACCTACCCAAAATCCCCCTAGTTAGCCCCTTTGAGCCTAAACCTTTTCATTTCATAACCCAAACCAAACACCCTTTTACCCACCAAAACCTTTTTCATTTTTAACCCTTTGTTTTAGTAACTAGCTCGGTTTTTAGTATGACTTTTCAAAAAAAAAAAAAAATATATATAATTTGTTTGGCCTTATATATATAATAAATAAAAAAAAAAAAATTTTTGTGTTGATGAAGCAAAAGAAAATAAACAAACAAGTTCATCAAAAATAACTTTGTTTGAATAATAGCTTCATCAAAATAAAAGTTACAAAAATAAAAAGTCTTACGAAAACCGACGCTTGTTACGCTTTTCGCCCTTTTTCTACTAACCACTAACCCAACCACCTACATTTAACCCAAGCCTAACCTTTCACCCAAAAAGTCCTCTTGATATTTACAAAGGTATATAAGTTAAAAAGGAGGAGGATTGATTGCTTGGCAAGCCTATGGTAGGAGTAAGTTCCATGCCGCTCTCGAGTGATCCACAAAAATACATTTTTTGGCCGAGTGTTGAGTGATCCCCGTGAGGTATGTGAACTTGTATATAAATAGAATTTTAAAGAGGCATGTTATGCCCTAATAAGTAATTTATCTTATGAAAAGTTTTAAATAAATCATGACGAATAGGATTGTAAATAAATAAAAATAAAACTAAATAAAGAATCTTGGAAATCCCGACACTCTATGACAAGCCCAAAAACCTTCTTCTCTACCCATTCCATTTGGGAGTGTAAAGCCACATTATAAATAGTTTTGCTTGAGGACAAGCAAAGATTCAAGTGTGGGGGTATTTGATGTGTGCAAAATGCAACATATAAATTACATCAATTGTGGCATAAAACTAACCCTTTTTTAGTACTAATGTTGGAAAAAGTGTGCTTTTGTCTTTCTTTTGTATTTTCAGGATTAAATGAGCTCAAATTAACAAAAGAAGCAAAAAGACAGCAAAATCTAACATCAATACAATAAAAGGAACAAACGTGACATGCCCGACCCCATGACAGCATCTTCCCAAGCAAAATAAGAAGACAGAAGACTGAACACGCCCCGTGCTCAGCCAGCACGGGGGCGTGCCCAAGTGTCAGCAGAAAAGACAAAGTGGTAGAAGCTTCTATTGCCCACCACGGGGCCGTGCTCAGTGGACACGGGGCCGTGCTCAACTATAAGATTCACACAATCTAGGCAAATCTTCATAGTACAAAGATTCTTCTACACACGGGGTCGTGCTCAGCGGACACGGGGGCGTGGTCAACTAATAAAGACAAGCTGCATTAAATGAAGAAAGAGAGGATGTGGACACGGAGCCGTGCCCGAGCTTCTGTTCAGCCTATAAATAGGAGTGCTTGGCTCAAGCTCAAACCATCCCTTGGCACACCACCTCTCTCACACTTCACCCACCACCCACCACCCACCACCACCATAACACCATCATCCACCACCATCATCCATTGTCCATCATAGAGTGTGTGAGTCGTCTCGGGATCCAAGATTGATCGTAAGAGTTCTTGACAATCAGCGCCATGTTTGCCTAGTGTCTAGTGTAATACTTTTTATTTCTAATCTTTTCGCACTTTTTACTTGGTTTTGTATTAATGACTTTAATAACTAGTTTCTTATGTTGAAGGTGATTCTTCCTTATCGTTTGTCCGTGGTGTCTTGACATTATTTTACTGTCCATATAAAATAAAAGATTTTCACCATTCATATCTCCACGGTCTATATGGAGGTATGTTGGCTACCTGGTCGGGGGTTAAGGGAACGGTTTGGTAAGAGTCTTGCCATTGTTCAGCATTTAGAGGTCCTGCAATGGACCTGGGTCAAATTTAGTAGGACCTCCTTCAATACTTAATGGTATTGGATGGCGGGGGTCCAAACTCTTTGATCCCCTCATAAGTTAACTACTATTAATACTATAACCCGGCTATTTAGGACTGCATCCCTGCTGACTCAGACTACTTAGTCGAGGGTAACGTCACCTTCAAAAGAGGGGCCTACCATAATTTGCATTAATAACTTAATTAATTATCTTTCAATAATCCGACCCTTTAGGATTGTATCCTTGCTGACTCAAACTACTGGGTTGAGGGTAACGTCACCTTCAAAAGAGGGGCCTACTACAATAACTAAGATAATCTCTTAAATAAGTGCAAAAGTGCGGGAATAATAAAAGGTTACACTATACACGAGTCGAAACCAAGTGATTCATCTTGTCTATCTGTTTTTCTTTTATTTTTATTTTACAGCATTTTAGTTAGTTTTTATTTTTCTTAGCTTAAAACATTTTTCTAAACTTTTTGATTTGATTAGATGTTGAGGATAAACCGGTACTAAAAGCTCTTATGTCCTTGGACGACCTCGGTATCTTACCAAGACTATACTACGCTCACGATGGGTGCACTTGCCCATATGTGTGTTTAGTGTTAGTAAATATCGTGTTTTATAAATTTAAAACTTGGCTAAAAAGTGTTAAAGGGCTTAAAATATACACCTAATATATATAACACTCCGACACGCATCAGGTACGTACTAGGCTGGGAGCTTCTGGGCGTTAAGTAGAGGATCTTGCAAGTCCGTAATGCCTTAAGTCTGTTGAACTTTGTTTTGTAATATATTTAGATCCGCCTGTGGATCCTTTCTTTACAACCGTTTGTATATTCTTTTATTCGTACTTTGAACTTTCGGTTTGTAATAGTAATTTCTACTAAGCCTTCCGTTGTGCCATAAACTGTGTTTAATTGACTATGATGATATCAACTACGTCACGATACTCACCACCGGGCCCACCGGTTTGTGGTTAAAATATCGGGGTGTGACAATTTAACCTTAAATGGGTCCTCACATATGTAACAAACAATATTGCTCTCCTTTAGAGGATAATAGGATAAATGAGATTATTTCCTTACGCTTCATTAATTGGAAGCCTTATGTAAGTTCAAGTCTGTACTCATTTAGATACTACTCACATTGCAACATAGTAGATATGTCTAGATTAATA
This sequence comes from Helianthus tuberosus, assembly GCA_030545235.1. Lineage (NCBI taxonomy): Eukaryota > Viridiplantae > Streptophyta > Magnoliopsida > Asterales > Asteraceae > Helianthus > Helianthus tuberosus. Next base: position 102,641,486 of record CM060381.1, on the reverse strand, counting down.
TGAAGCATCTAATAGAGTATTACAATATCTTTAAAAGAAACGAGAGGCTATAATTTAAAGAAGAAGTGAGAACTCAAACCGGTTGATTACTCTAACTTTGTAATATTCAAATATAACAAAATGTAATTTCGGATATATCCTTATGTCAGCAGACACAACCTATCTCATGGAGGAGTCATAATAAACTGATAACAACAACCTAAGTTCTAGCGACATAATATAGTCACTAAATGTTGTTGGAAATTTATCAGTGGACTCATAAGTTTATTAACTCCATATAAATTATACATTGAAGACTTATTGTGATAAAGTCAGCTACCATGTCTCCTTGAACAGTAACAGTTCGAGAGGTGCTGCATTAAATTTCGATACACAATTAATTATTCGTTTATGAACGAATTGAGGAAACTAAGTCTTTGTATCGAATACATTCATGATATGCTTAAGGATCCTATAACTGAAGGGCTATTACCCATAACTCTTATTAAGAGAGCTCATAGACGGGTTTTAATTGATGGCCGTGCGCAACTGCATATCGTACAATGAATGACTAAGTATTAGTTAATTTTCCTCATCAGTTTGATTTTATATGTCTCTAAGCATATGTTAAACCAGTATAATGGCATATAGACAAATAAAATAACAAATCAAACAAATTGAGGTTGTAGTATGACTAGTGAGGGTCCTGAGTCGCATAATGATTCAACGGCTGTATTTCTCTGTTATACTTCTTGGTTTAAAGCTAAAATGAGTGTTAACTCTTGATCAGGCTTATCTAATACTCAGAGTAAATGATTACTCAGCTATGTGGGAGAATGTAAGATTAAATATATTATGGTGTAATATTTAATCTAGTAGCCATTATAATCATTTACATTATATAGATCAAAATATATAACAACCTATTAAATAATTAGTTGGTAATTGTTGATGGACCATAGTACCCTTATGAACTAATTAGGGTTTCATCTTGGGTGCATATATAAGGAGATAATTAGAGGGTTAAAGGGTTAGACAATAATCACAATAACATCATCATGAAATCGCCCCCTCTCTACATAATCGAATACCCTTTTCGGTTTATCATCACCATCATTAGTTTGCACCCTAAGGAAGAACTAGATCAAGCTGACAATCATGTCAAACTCTATTGCTATGTCTTCATCTGGATACTCTGCTGGCCTATTCTGCAATCATGGGTATGTTTTCATGTTTTCCATTATGCCTAAAACAGAACTGATCAACAAAAAAAAACATACATCACCAAATAAATTACAAATGCTTAAATGTAACTATTCCATTCCTTATATTTATTCAAAGATGCAAATATTTCAAAACCTCTACAAATGCTCTCTTCACCGCTCATGTGGAAGACCTTAAAACCTCACAAAATTATAGTGGTGAGCTGCAGATACAAAATTTCTCGATTGAGTATCAAATGCCTGTCAAAATTCTAATTTTAAACTATAATTCTTAATCCATGTGGGTCAAACTTATGGGCCAATAGTGTAAATAGCTAAAAAAATTTTAGTGTTTACTAGTGGATTTCTTCTCCACACTCCACGAAGGAAATTTGGTCGGTAAGAAAAACAAAAAGGGACGATTTGAGTCTTCTTTTTGAATCGAGACCGCTCAGTTTTATATAATGTCCGAGGTATAGTTCATGCCTTTGTCAATAAACACTCCTATTGAAATATACACTTATAGTGTAATTGTTTGATCATTAATCATACACATGTTGTGAAACTGAATACCATAAGTTTGTTTTAATGGTATGTTATAACTTCATAAAAATTAGAAAATGTAGAGATGCTTGGAAACAAACCAAAAAAATAAAATTTTATTAACATAACATTATAAACTTATAAAGGATAAACTAATATATCTATAAACATATATAAATATACACTGTGTTAAAATATGGATACGTCCACACAAAAGAATTGTTTGTAACCATATGCCAACCGCCACACGAATTTTTTTAGCCCAAGTGTGACCAAATGTTTAGTCATCGTAGGCATCATGCGGCCACATTGATGTTTAGTGTCTTTAGCTACTTGAATGTGTGGCTAAAGGATATCAACGTTTCTTGCTGGATCAAGCAACCGGTCCATTAAGTGTGGCCTAAAGGGTAGCAACAGTCACATGAATGTCTTATTAGTGTGGCCGTTTCTATTATATAGTCACGCACAAGAGTAAAAAAGTTTTTTTTGCCACAATAATTTAATAATATCGTGGCAAAAGTTTTGTTGTAATCAAGCATTTCTAGACACACAAGAAGTTTTGTAATTTTAAGAGTGGCTATTGTCCCAATTAGATATGTTTGACTCTATATAGACATAGAAAACTTGAATATTTTGAATTAACAAAACACTAGGTAATTAGTTTGTTTTTAAGGATTTAGAACACTAACTTTCATTATGGTAATTAGTACTTAAAGTCATTAACACACACATACGCATACACCTTGTTAATCCATAACTTGGTATATTTAATTCCCCATCAAAGGGTTAGTTTCCCCTAAACACCCACAAGAACCTTAGCCACTCATGGCTTTCAAAAAGAGTTTCTGACAAACTTGAAAACTCTATTATCACAAGATTGATAATTACTTAATGATGTTCCTACAATTTTTAATGACTACAAAGCTTAAAGAAAGTGGGTAGAAGTTGAGTGTGTTATGGAAGAGGGGGAAAGAATTGAGCAATGGAAATGGGAGGAGAAGGTCTTCTTTTAGAGGCTTTAGGAGCGAGGCATGGCCAGTGCCCGAAGATTTTGACTGTATATTTGCTAGGAGCGAGGCATGGGGCGTGTCCCCAAGACATGGCATGTGGTTAGCTCTTGTGGGCCCCACTAGATAGTGTTCGAGGCATGACACGTGCACAAGGCGTGTCTCGCCTTTTCCTTAGCTAATTTCTTGAACAATCCTCATAAGATACTTTTATCTTTTTTTTTTTGTTGAGGCATGGGGCATGCCTTGACTCCGTTTCAACACACCTTCTGTTTTTTCGCCCAAAATAGCTTCATTTGTTCGTTTTGGGTCTGTTTTGTCTTGAAAATAAAAAATAAACTAAATTAAACTTATTTCAGTTATATTTCCAACGAAACCAATAAAAGGTAGGTTTATTCTGATACAAAAACATGTACATTTGTACGCATATCAATTGCAATGCAAAACATATAAGGCAACGTCATCACATCAATTAATACGGAACTACCGGAGGAACTTAGTAACGTCCACCCGACTTTCCACGTGTCAAACCTCCGAAAGTGCATAGCCGACTACGATTTGCATGTCTCTCTAGACAATCTACAAGTGAACGAAACATTACACTTCATGGAAAAGCCTGTCGAAATCATGGATCACCAAACCAAGCAACTCCGACGCTCGCGCATTCCTATTGTGAAAGTCCGATGGGAAGGCAAACGAGGCGCAGAGTTCACTTAGGAACTCGAAAGCGACATGAAGGCGAAATACCCACAGTTGTTCCAGGAGAAAGTCTAGATAGAGAAAGCTCTCCACGTGATTCATGACGGTTGTCACAGCTTCCAGCTTAATTTCGGGACGAAATTCCCTAAACAAGGGGAGGCTGTAACACCCCGTGTTTTCATAAGTGAAAGTCAAAGTCAAGGTCAGAGTCAACGACCGATTTCGCGCAACTTGACTTGTAGAAATGTCTTTATTTGATTTGTATTATGTGGAGTAAGTGTCGTTCATTGCAATAATCGATGAGTATTAATCGTATTACAATCGACCTACGACTGTGAACTATAGGAAGTAACAATGCGATAAAGTTAATCAACTGATAATCAAGCTATGTTAATCGAATCGACATCAATTCGCAACTCGAGCTACGTATTTTTACTTGTTATTATACGTGTGTGTGTGCCTTACGTGTTACCTGTGCATGTTTATTTATGTTGTGTTGTGTAATCAAGCGAACTCAATCGAAACTTGAAATCTAACTCGAATGTAATCGAACTCGAATCACGATCAAACTAGGATAGATAGTGGAAAATAGATTACGCAAGGTACGAAGTAGTTGGGACTAAAAGTAATTTGACTAGGAAACCCTATCGAATCGCTCGCAATCGGAACCGAAACGTCAAAAGATCGTCGCACCAAACACACCACCCAGGCGCCAATCCGGACGGACTGATGTCCGCACGGACAGGCCATCCGCACGGATTAGCCGCCTGGGGAAGTGTTAAGTGCATCCGGCCAGGATTGTTATCCGCACGGATGACCATCCGGGTGATGTGCAATCCGCACGGATGACACTTTCCTCTTTTGGCATCCTATAAATACACGGGTCACTCTCCAAACTTTCCACTTTTGGCAAGTGACGTCCGACCAGCACGCTTTCTTCACCTTTCCTTCGATTTCTCTCAATCCAGGTAAGATCTCGCCCTAAATCTTGTACTTTCTTGATCTATACGCACTCCTGCACCTTTCTATCTTTTAAATATTAACTTTTAACCATGAAATCATCAAGATTTGAGGTATTCTAGGATGACGTCATCATGAAGTTCCTATGAACTTCAAGTTTGACCTCATTCCACCAAGAATAACTCGGATCTGAATGGTTTCCACAAGATTTCACAATGACTTCGCATAAATCTGAACTTTTTCAAAGGATAAAAGAGTTGAAAGAAATAAACACAAGTTTTCCCCTTCTTTTACACTAAAAAACGATAAGAATCAGATCAGTTCTAGTCTTCTACTCAATGTTAGTGATGCACTAGTCCTAAATCCGGATTCTACCCGCGAGACACCTGATTTCGGGTTAGACCAGAATGACCGTTCTGAGCCGCCGACCGGCCAAGCTGGGGTGATTCCTAGCCGGCTTAGTCATGCGGGTAAGAATACCATTCCGATTGGTCAACACGTAATCAAAACATCTCGATAGGACGACAAAAGCGACCAAGGGTAGACGAATGGAACAACCGGAACGAGATGCTGTCTGGACGGACTGATGTCCGCACGAACAGGCTATCCGGACGGACTGATGTCCGCACGGACAGGCTATCCGGACGGGTTGCCATCCGGACGGACTACACTTGGGACCCATATTCAAACAAGGTTTGAGTATCGACGAATGAACAATCCACACGGACGACCCTCTGAATGGATTACTCTTCGGATCATGAGATACTAAGACCTTAAACAATTTCCAACATGATCATCCGACCGGACTACCATCCGGACGGATTGTCGTTGTCCGCACGAACTACCATCTGGACGGATTTCACCAATTTCACCAAGTGACTCACCATTAAAGTCGTTGTCCGCATAGACTACCATCCGGACGGATTGTCGTCCGCACGACCGACTTGAAGGGTAGAGATACTTAAATGTTTTCTAAATACTACAACGAAAACTTCAAAGTACAAGCCATCATACACAAACACATCCTTAGCATAGGAAGAAACAATCCACTCGAATAGTTATCCGCACGGACAAATTGTCCGCACGGATGACTAACCGGACGGATTATCATCCACACGGATTACTGTTCGCACGGATAACCATCCGGACGATCAGCTATCCTACCCACTCTCACCCTGTATTGTTTAACGCGCCACTTATCGCTACGTTACCGAATCTATTCAGGCTAACCGTACTCGCTAAAAGCGCTCCCTTCAATCCATTAATCGCTGTGAGTATACTCGATCCCTTTTTGCTCTTAGCACTTTTGGGTGTTACATACGTTACGAATATTCAAACCACAACTATCACACTACTCAAACTATTTGAACGCTAACCGTTAATGCATGTTATACGTGGCTTATGAATGCTTGTTTGTTATGTTTACACATGGAATGTTGTCTACCTGCCTTAGCAACGATAGTACTATAGTTTGGACTCAGCACCCGTTCACACGGGGGTTGTTAAGGATCTTTTACTTGCATGGATTACGGTGGTAATCATGTATTGCGAACTGCCTCGGGCAGTCAACCCGCAGTCATTGGTATCGATGGATCTATGTCGATAACTAACTTGCTTCATTTCACTATGTGTACGTGCTGGTTATGCGTAAACGAATTCGAACTCTATATGCTATTATCAAACTTGTATGCTCATCTTTACATTATATATATTAACTTTATTTTAACGTATGTGACAGGTGCTTAGGAAGTTTACATGTTTAGCATGCTGTGAACTTGAGGCTAGGAAAGGTCTAGGATGCTCTCTGTGCCGTGATGAAATTGAAGCTAGGAATGGAGGTCCTAGAAACCAATAAATAAACTATTTTGTTTGAATCTGAGTTGTCGGAATAGAATATTTGTCTTGATGTTTATCTGTAATAATTTGTTTACTATTTGAGACATGGTATGGGACATGTTAACTTAAATTAAATGGTAATGATAGTTGTTAAGGAAACTTCTGGACAATCTATTTCGCTCAGTGCCATGCCCCGATGATTCCGCCATCGGTTGGGGTGTGACAGATTGGTATCAGAGCCATAACTATAGGGAATTAGGCAAGACTCGACCTAGTCCGGGTTGAAGTCTTAGATACCTAGACTATAGTTAAGAACCAGCAGACCGACTTGTGCATAACCAGTAGGGGTTATGGACGAGCTTACTTCTCGTTATTCTCGCTTAATCTATGCTATCACCACACTCGAATTTTCAACTATGAGTGGGCAATAAAGTCGAGAATAGGTGTGAAAACCGCAAACTCTCGACTAAAGTTGCTTAATCAACTCGCATTTTAAACTACAAGCGAGGAGAATTATACTAAATCAGGAGTGAAACCCACATTTTGATGAATAATCTCCTCTATTTTATTGAAAGTTCAGGAGCAAAAGTTGTCAAGTCAGGGGTGAAACCCGAACCTTGATAGCTATTCCTGGCTCATTTTGGTTTTATAAAACTCTCACCAAAGTCTCGATGGACTCCAATGTCACACCCCGAAATTATCAGAGCTGGCGTGACTGGACTGGTATCGTCATTGCACAGCGGAAGCAAAATAAGCTAAGACTTCTAGAAATTGAACGCCCACTAAGTACTCGACTCCACTTGGCTCTCCTATTCCAACGGTGCCTTGTCTTAAAACTGTAACCTGAGAAAGAAACATGCGAAAAATCAACATAAAGTTGAGCGAGTTCATAGTTTATTCGTAAAAGATTTGAGATAAATCTTTTGAGTTGTGAAAGGTTTGAAATAAATCTTTGGTGTTGTGAAGGATTTGAAATAAATCTTTGGTGTTGTGAAAGATTTGAAATAAATCTTTGGAGTAACCGGTTTTTGAAATAGTATTGAGAAAACGAATTTAAAAATCATTTTCTTGCCAAGTTATATGGAAACGTTGTGTTTGTAACACGGTATGTTCATAAAAACCATGTAGTTGTAAAGTCTTGTATTTGTAATGTTCATTTAACCGTCAATGCCCACCCTGACTTTGACTCCATACCCGCATAATGCTTTGAATTTGTATAAAACATGGTAGTTAATTTGTATGAACAAGTTGTTTCATAAGCATAAAATCCCTGGTATGTAGCAAATAAGGAAAAAGAGATCACCAATGGTTTGCAAGGCCATTGATATGTGTGAAGTGCAAGTAGGAAGACTCAAACCTAGCAAATTTATGCGTTGGGTACAAAGTCACCCCGAGGTCCGTTCTGGTTGGGCCTGGGGCTGGGCTCGCTACACCCAGATAGATCTACCGCTCCTGTCCCTCGGTCCTATAATGAGGATTAATGATCCCAAGTTGCGCCTACCCACTCACATGATCTGTACGTTCTAACCCTCCTTACGCTAACCATACCATGTATAAAAATGTCTGTAAAAATTGTATCATGTATTTTACCCCAGCCTCTAAGGCTGAATCTCCCCAGCCACTAAGGCTGATCCTCCCCAGCCACTAAGGCTGGCCTCCCCAGCCACTAAGGCTGGCTCCTCATTCTCTATATATATCATTACCAAACAATCCATCCCTAGTCATGAAAATCATTTATTTCGATAATACACCTTCGTTTTGTAAAAACCGGTATGTTTAGTATAAACCTTTCGTAAATCATTTGAGTTCCTTGAAATCCCTTCGTAATATGATTTAGAAATACTAGTGTTGCGTTTGTTAAAAACTTTGTTTATTTTTGCAAAACGTGCATGTCTTTCCACCCCGAAAACATTTACAAAACTGTAAAACAGTAAAAAGTGGGGTTATGAACTCACCTGAATATTCCTGTGCAAAGCTAGCTAATTACGACTTCGTGATGTCGTTTCCAAGACTTGACTTGCTAGCGTGCATTCTTCAATATTCCTAACACGGAATATCTAATAAGTTTCTAAATAACGCAGTAACTAACTACGTGTAATCGAGCTCTACCGTATCGTTAATCGAACGATTCGACAGTAAATTGTTAACTTAATGAAAATGACTGAGTTAAACTGTCGCGAGAAGTCGTTTGAGTATGTAGGAATATTCGTATGAAAGTATTATATAATAAACTTGTATTATATATATTGCGTCTTGTGTATATTTGCCAAAAATATACGTATATGCCGTTTAGGCGTATAAAATAAATATGAAAAGTTATATTTATTTTATAAAGAAATCGTCGAGTTGTTTTGTTTGTAAATAAATATAAACCATATTTATTTTTGTAAAAGATTTCGCGTTGTACGACATTCAGAATAAATATATAACTATATTTTATTTTAGTAACACAATTGTAGTGTCGTTTGAAATACGAGATAAATATATGAGCTATATTTATTTTGTAAAAGTATACGAGTTGACGACGTTCGAAATAAATATAACATTATATTTATTTGTAAAAGCGTTTGGAATTATCAAGGTTTGAAGTATTATAAACTCGAATTCCTTTAAGCGTCGTTTTTGAAATATAATACGTGTCGTGTTTAAGGGTTTTTCTCGAAAAACGGGCAGAGTTTCCTCTATTTTTGGACGCCCCCGACAACACCAGTTGTCGTTATTATATCAAAATTCAACAAAACTTTAACGATATAAGCACTATATATGTGATTTTGCCAAATGTATCAAAAGTAAACTTTTATCAAATCTATTCGGGTCGAGCTCGTTCACGAAATAATTAAAATTATAAGGATAATATAACGAAATAAATACGCCGTTAATTTTTTTACCATCTTCTCGTGTCGAACAGCTAAGCTGACCGAGTTGACTCGGTTGACCGAGTCGGACCGAGTCGAGCCGAACTTCACTGAGTCGAACCGAGTTGGACTGAGTCGATACCCGAACCGTCACGAAACTGATGACTGAGTTGACCCGGGCCCGAGCTGAGTTGACCCGAGATAACCGGCTGACCCGTTGACCTGAACTGTTGACCAGCGTTGACCGAAACCCGTACCGCTGAATCTGAACCGGCTGACATGAACCGTGACCCGAAATTTAAAACCCGTTTCCTTCCATAACTCAGATCTGAGTTAATCAATTTTAACCACAACAACTCTACATCATCTTCAATCAATCAGAAGATAAAAGGAACCGAAGGGGGGGTATGTTTACCGTGAATCCGTTGGACCGAAACACAACCACCGTCACGCTGCCACTGCCGCCGCCGTGAGCGGCGGCGCTGCTCATCTCCGTCGCCCTCTCTCTCCTCTTCGTCTCTCTCTCTCTACGCCGTGAAACCACGCCGGATAAACCGGCTGACCACCGGAATAATGAACCGACCGGCGGTCCGAGCTTTTGACCGCCGGTTCTCCCTCTCTTCTCTGAATCTCTTCAGCTCTCTCTCTCTCTCTCTCTCTCTCTCTGTTTTCTGCATCGTCCGGCACCAACCACCACAGCGCCGCCGCCTGTGGTAGTGGTGATGTTGCTGCTGTAGTCTGCCACCACCAAAAGATGGTGGTGGTTGGTCGATTATCGGGGGGGGAGTAAAACATGTGGGTTGGGAGTTGATCTTGGCAGAGAGAATGTTTCAACTCTCATCGTTGTGTATTGTGGGTTTGTTAGGCAGACAAGGAGAGAAGAGAGACTGAGTTTAGTATTTTAGAAAGATATCGGCTGGTTTGTAGAAGGAAGTGAGGGTTGCAGTTTATTTATATTGAAACGAAAGGTCATTGTTCCTTATGTAACAAAGTTATATTCAGGTTTTCCCTCAACTTATTTACACAATGTGCAATGTGTTTCACATTGTAGGGACATAATCTTTTGTAGAAATTTTGTTTAGATTGTGCAAATCTCATGTAGATTTGATAAATCTTGTATAGATCCAGTAAATCTTGATAGGATTCTAATATCTTATGTGCAAGTTTAGGCTTGGGCTTGGGCCCAGGGCCTACAAGCCCATCTCATGTGAAAGTGGCCCGTAATCCCTACGAATCCGTTTTCGCAACCCGAATGCTCCATATGCATAAAAATATTCGTGTAACATCCATATTTGTCGGTGTCGTCAGTATTTTGCACGGTATCAGTCCGTTGTCACGTAATATTCAGCAGATTTCCCGTAAACCACCGTTCGCGCACTGTAAAATCGTACAAACGTTCCTGGGCACTCCAAAGGCCTAATTAAGTTAATTTGCTCTGTAAACACTAATTATTATTGCGTTAATCATCTGCTAATCACGTAATTAGGTGCCGAAATCACGGGTTGTCACATTCTCCCCCTGTTACAGAAATTTCGTCCTCGAAATTTAGACTATGTTACTTCCTCAGAATTGTGTTGTTCGCAGGTAAGTCCGAATAATAAAAAAATGAATGACCGCGTAATCGAAACAAGACTTATTCGAATCATGTGAATTTAATGACATTCCTCCACAATAGGAATCCCAACGGTTTAAAAGAAATGTGTCTCAGTAATTGATGTCAAATGAAACGAGACGTATAGGTACAGTCACTAATGTGACTAAGTTAACAGGGATTCAACAATGAACAGGAACTTCGACCAATCGAATTCCATATGAACGTTTACAACGTGTAAATGAGTTCTAGAAGCAATAACATCCATTGGATGAACTTAGAATCAACAATCTCAAATGTAATAGTTTGCATGAAACGTTCGATCGTGATCAGCGCAAGCTGCAAGTCATATCGACGCCACAAAGTGTCGCGATGAATAAAACAATTTAATAATAGAGGTGATTGAACAAGTATCACCTGTGTTTTGCATAAAACGCTCAATTATAATTAGCCCAAGCTACAAGTTTATACTGACACTACAAGGTGTCGTAGTGATTTAAATAATTCAATAATAGCGGTGATCCAACAAATCCACCGTGTTTGAAGTCGAATGAAAGTGTAATAAGGTGAATCAGAAAGTTTGTTTCAAATGACATCATAGAATTTTCAATTGAAATTTGAACATTAAAGAAATAATGTTTTCGATCGAAGGTGAAGAAGCAGTGAATGTCGCAAAGCATTCGATCGATGTTGAAAGAACCGTTACGAGGTACACCGGAATATGAAATGAATTTGTGTACCATTGTCTTAACACACGATTGTGTTAAGACTGCTTTAATATGATAATTCAAAGCGGATTTAAAACAAATTAATAAGGAAATAATTAAATCCGTGCATGAGATGCGTAAACGAGTTTAGCGCAAGCTTCAAGTTAATGAATACACCACCACAAGGTGTCGAAATCAACAAATGACTTATTGGAGTCGTAGACCAAACAAGTCTACTACGACTCGAAACAAATGAAACTCTTGTTAAAACGAATTTGAATATGATGTCTTCAATACATCACATGGTATCTTGAATTGAGTATGTGTAATGCAGAAGTTCAAACAATCGAACTTGGTTTTAGCGCAATCCGACAATAAATATATGTATTGACAAGAAAACTTTAGGGATGGTTACAACGAAAAACCATGTATGTAACTTGTAAAGAAATGATCGTGATACAATGACCATTAAGATGAGTAGAGATACGAAAGTCTACTCAGTAAGTGTGAAAGTCGAAATTTCAATAAAAGAAATTTGAGGACTTTACCATGGGGTTTCGTGTGACGACCAATTGTTAGGTGACATTACCATGGAATGTCGAACATAGCGTATTTGTCGTTAGTCAGGTAGGGGGGGAATGCGAAGACAATCGTCTTCTCCCTGGCGTGATTCGTGTCGTTGCAGGATCGTGTGACAAGTTGTCGTTTCCTGATCGTTAGTTCTCCTGCTGACAGGGATCTAGCGTCGTCGTTAAATTTGCGTCATCGTTCCTTCTCAAAGGCCTCGCCTCGATAGTCGTATGTGTCGTACTTCAACCTCCGTTGATGTATAGCTTAAGTTTCACGTATACCTGTGCACTAGCGTTGTGTGCCGCGTAGAAGGTGATGTACCCCGACATCCGTTGACGTAAAGATTTGTGCACTCGTTTTGTTATGCGTAGGCTGCCTGCTCGGGAAGTTAAAATATCACAGACAATATGGATAATGTGTGCCCGAGTTAATATTCGCGGTTCCTACGTGACGACCTTTAATAAACACACACATGCGCAAATAATCAATCATATAATCAAATGAACATGTTAGTCACCAATAAGCAATCAAGTAATTCCCCTAGTCCCACTAGTCTATCCTCCCAGCCTCTCAGACTGAACTTCCTAGTCCCACTAGACTATCCTCCCAGCCTCTAAACTTCCTAGTCCCACTAGACTATCCTCCCAGCCTCTCAGACTGAACTCCTAGTCTCTCAGACTGACTCCCTGTTCTGAAGGTCTTAAATGCATGTTTCCTAAACTCTCAGATTTTTGTGTACTGTATGTGATCGTTTCGTGTACCGTGTATAAAACATCACAATAGTGTATGTTTGAAAACAAAATTTTGACTGTTTGTTTTTCGGCAACGGTTGGAGACCATATTCGAGTACTATGCGTTCTGTATGTATTCAGGTTTTAATATTCTAAGTTCCCAGAGGAAAGTGAGGTTAGAGCCTAGGTATCACAACAGAAACCTAATTCGCTGTAACCTATAGCTCTGATACCAATCTGTCACACCCCGAAATTATCAGAGCTGGCGTGACTGGACTGGTATCGTCATTGCACAGCGGAAGCAAAATAAGCTAAGACTTCTAGAAATTGAACGCCCACTAAGTACTCGACTCCACTTGGCTCTCCTATTCCAACCGTGCCTTGTCTTAGAACTGTAACCTGAGAAAGAAACATGCGAAAAATCAACATAAAGTTGAGCGAGTTCATAGTTTATTCGTAAAAGATTTGAGATAAATCTTTTGAGTTGTGAAAGGTTTGAAATAAATCTTTGGTGTTGTGAAGGATTTGAAATAAATCTTTGGTGTTGTGAAAGATTTGAAATAAATCTTTGGAGTAACCGGTTTTTGAAATAGTATTGAGAAAACGAATTTAAAAATCATTTTCTTGCCAAGTTATATGGAAACGTTGTGTTTGTAACACGGTATGTTCATAAAAACCATGTAGTTGTAAAGTCTTGTATTTGTAATGTTCATTTAACCGTCAATGCCCACCCTGACTTTGACTCCATACCCGCATAATGCTTTGAATTTGTATAAAACATGGTAGTTAATTTGTATGAACAAGTTGTTTCGTAAGCATAAAATCCCTGGTATGTAGCAAATAAGGAAAAAGAGATCACCAATGGTTTGCAAGGCCATTGATATGTGTGAAGTGCAAGTAGAAAGACTCAAACCTAGCAAATTTATGCGTTGGGTACAAAGTCACCCCAAGGTCCGTTCTGGTTGGGCCTGGGGCTGGGCTCGCTACACCCAGATAGATCTACCGCTCCTGTCCCTCGGTCCTATAATGAGGATTAATGATCCCAAGTTGCGCCTACCCACTCACATGATCTGTACGTTCTAACCCTCCTTACGCTAACCATACCATGTATAAAAATGTCTGTAAAAATTGTATCATGTATTTTACCCCAGCCTCTAAGGCTGAATCTCCCCAGCCACTAAGGCTGGCCTCCCCAGCCACTAAGGCTGGCTCCTCATTCTCTATATATATCATTACCAAACGATCCATCCCTAGTCATGAAAATCATTTATTTCGATAATACACCTTCGTTTTGTAAAAACCGGTTTGTTTAGTATAAACCGTTCGTAAATCATTTGAGTTCCTTGAAATCCCTTCGTAATATGATTTAGAAATACTAGTGTTGCGTTTGTTAAAAACTTTGTTTGTTTTTGCAAAACGTGCATGTCTTTCCACCCCGAAAACATTTACAAAACTGTAAAACAGTAAAAAGTGGGGTTATGAACTCACCTGAATATTCCTGTGCAAAGCTAGCTAATTACGACTTCGTGATGTCGTTTCCAAGACTTGACTTGCTAGCGTGCATTCTACAATATTCCTAACACGGAATATCTAATAAGTTTCTAAATAACGCAGTAACTAACTACGTGTAATCGAGCTCTACCGTATCGTTAATCGAACGATTCGACAGTAAATTGTTAACTTAATGAAAATGACTGAGTTAAACTGTCGCGAGAAGTCGTTTGAGTATGTAGGAATATTCGTATGAAAGTATTATATAATAAACTTGTATTATATATATTGCGTCTTGTGTATATTTGCCAAAAATATACGTATATGCCGTTTAGGCGTATAAAATAAATATGAAAAGTTATATTTATTTTATAAAGAAATCGTCGAGTTGTTTTGTTTGTAAATAAATATAAACCATATTTATTTTTGTAAAAGATTTTGCGTTGTACGACATTCAGAATAAATATATAACTATATTTTATTTTAGTAACACAATTGTAGTGTCGTTTGAAATACGAGATAAATATATGAGCTATATTTATTTTGTAAAAGTATACGAGTTGACGACGTTCGAAATAAATATAACATTATATTTATTTGTAAAAACGTTTGGAATTATCAAGGTTTGAAGTATTATAAACTCGAATTCCTTTAAGCGTCGTTTTTTAAATATAATACGTGTCGTGTTTAAGGGTTTTTCTCGAAAAACGGGCAGAGTTTCCTCTATTTTTGGAAGCCCCCGACAACACCAGTTGTCGTTATTATATCAAAATTTAACAAAACTTTTACGATATAAGCACTATATATGTGATTTTGCCAAATGTATCAAAAGTAAACTTTTATCAAATCTATTCGGGTCGAGCTCGTTCACGAAATAATTAAAATTATAAGGATAATATAACGAAATAAATACGCCGTTAATTTTTTTACCATCTTCTCGTGTCGAACAGCTGAGCTGACCGAGTTGACTCGGTTGACCGAGTCCGACCGAGTCGAGCCGAACTTCACTGAGTCAAACCGAGTTGGACTGAGTCGATACCCGAACCGTCACGAAACTGATGACTGAGTTGACCCGGGCCCGAGCTGAGTTGACCCGAGATAACCGGCTGACCCGTTGACCTGAACTGTTGACCAGCGTTGACCGAAACCCGTACCGCTGAATCTGAACCGGCTGACATGAACCGTGACCCGAAATTTAAAACCCGTTTCCTTCCGTAACTCAGATCTGAGTTAATCAATTTTAACCACAACAACTCTACATCATCTTCAATCAATCAGAAGATAAAAGGAACCGAAGGGGGGGTATGTTTACCGTGAATCCATTGGACCGAGACACAACCACCGTCACGCTGCCACTGCCGCCGCCGTGAGCGGCGGCGCTGCTCATCTCCGTCGCCCTCTCTCTCCTCTTCGTCTCTCTCTCTCTCTTCGCCGTGAAACCACGCCGGATAAACCGGCTGACCACCGGAATAATGAACCGACCGGCGGTCCGAGCTTTTGACCGCCGGTTCTCCCTCTCTTCTCTGAATCTCTTCAGCTCTCTCTCTCTCTCTCTCTCTCTGTTTTCTGCATCGTCCGGCACCAACCACCACAGCGCCACCGCCTGTGGTAATGGTGATGTTGCTGCTGTAGTCTGCCACCACCAGAAGATGGTGGTGGTTGGTCGATTATCGGGGGGGGAGTAAAACATGTGGGTTGGGAGTTGATCTTGGCAGAGAGAATGTTTCAACTCTCATCGTTGTGTATTGTGGGTTTGTTAGGCAGACAAGGAGAGAAGAGAGACTGAGTTTAGTATTTTAGAAAGATATCGGCTGGTTTGTAGAAGGAAGTGAGGGTTGCAGTTTATTTATATTGAAACGAAAGGTCATTGTTCCTTATGTAACAAAGTTATATTCAGGTTTTCCCTCAACTTATTTACACAATGTGCAATGTGTTTCACATTGTAGGGACATAATCTTTTGTAGAAATTTTGTTTAGATTGTGCAAATCTGATGTAGATTTGATAAATCTTGTATAGATCCAGTAAATCTTGATAGGATTCTAATATCTTATGTGCAGGTTTAGGCTTGGGCTTGGGCCCAGGGCCTACAAGCCCATCTCATGTGAAAGTGGCCCGTAATCCCTACGAATCCGTTTTCGCAACCCGAATGCTCCATATGCATAAAAATATTCGTGTAACATCCATATTTGTCGGTGTCGTCAGTATTTTGCACGGTATCAGTCCGTTGTCGCGTAATATTCAGCAAATTTCCCGTAAACCACCGTTCGCGCACTGTAAAATCGTACAAACGTTCCTGGGCACTCCAAAGGCCTAATTAAGTTAATTTGCTCTGTAAACACTAATTATTATTGCGTTAATCATCTGCTAATCACGTAATTAGGTGCCGAAATCACGGGTTGTCACATCCAACGACCTAAAGTCACGATATGACCAACGGGATGCGTGCCAAATGCCCAAGAATCGAGGCAAGGACACAGTCCTGGAGGTTAAATGTGCACAACAGGTCCTTGTGAATAGTCGAACCACTTTGGTTAGTCGAAGTCTACTAGCCGCAGACAATCTATTCCTCGAATTTCATATGTTTCGATTTTAAGTCCGCAACTGCTGACTCTGATGTTTCGCCGATTTTATGTGCTTATTTATGTGCTTTCCTGTTTATGTGCTTAAACTTTGGGATTTACTCGATTTTTGTTTTTACTTCGATCGACACACACGACTCGCACTGCATCTTGTGATTATGTGCTTATTTTGACTCTGAAACGATTACGTAACAACACGTTCGACGTGCGAAATCCGTGAACGTGCGTGATCGAACACACAAGCACGTACTACAATCCGTGATTCTATTGACAGAACTGAAATCGTACAAAGCACCAAGAATCACCTTTTGCCACTTTCTCTCTCTAGTTTCTTTCTCCAGACCTAGGTTTCTGTTTTCTAACTGCCTCTAGTGACTAAATGCGTATGTGCTTCCGTGCTTCTATGCTCTACGTGATTACGTGATTTGTGCTCTAAGTGTTTATGTGGTCGCGTGATTAAGTGGTTCTGTGACTGCGTAGTTATAAGTCTATGTGTTTACACAGTACGTGTTACTGAGCTTTAGAAAGTAGTAGACGTGTGAGGTGAGATTCGAATACAATGTGATGAGTCCTGTGACGATGTCTGTTGCAGACCATGTCGTCTGGATCCCGTCATGCACTCTCTCGTCAGGAAAAGAGGGACAAACGCCTTGCTTCTATCATCGCGAAAAGTGTAGCAAAGGCCGTGAGTGATGTTTATGAGAACGCCAGCAAATCATCCGAGGAATCAAGAACCGAAGCTCCCAAAGCTAACGCAAGGCCTTTCAGTTTCAAGCAATTCAAGTCGTGTGGGCCAAAAGAATTCACTGGCGAAGGAGGTCCTACCGCACTATTTCACTGGTTTGATTCCATTGAGGTTACTCTGCGACAAAGTGGTTGCCCTGATGACCTTCGAACTCTGAACGCTACCGGCGTTTTCCAGTCCCGAGCTCTAGACTGGTGGACGGCTGAGAGGAACAAGCGAGGGAACGATGCAGCCTACGGTCTGTCGTGGGACGAGCTCAAGGAAGTTATGCTAGAGGAATTATGCCCTCCTCACGAACGTCAAAAGCTGGAAGATGAATTTTGGCACATACAGCAAAAGGATGGTGACAATGCTGGTCTCACTGCTCGTTTCAAACAGCTCAGCATTATCTGTCCCGATCAAGTCAAGACTCCCGACATGACAATCATGAAGTACATCCGAGCTTTGCCCGACTGCGTTGCTGATTTCGTGCAAGCGGCTAAGACTACGACGATCGAGGAAACCTATCTGCTAGCCGCTGAGATCAATGACAAGCGGGTTAAGGCTGGTGTCTGGGATAAGACTTCGAAGCATCTGCATCAAGCTACCGCTACCGCACCCACTACTGAACCCACCTCATCGAGCAACAAGAGGAAGAACAAGAGAAAGAACAGCTCTAGCAACAAGAATTGTGCGATTACTGCTGCACCGATTCAAGTTGTACCTGCCCAACAGCCTCAAGTAGCGGCGCCTGTGGCCAATGCACCGCCTGCAAAGCGTGCATACACTAGACAACACCCGCTCTGCCCTACTTGCACCTACCACCACCCGACTGCTATTCAATGTCGCTTTTGTGCTCACTTCAATGTATACGGCCACTTTACTGCCAACTGCCGTATTCGTCAAGCTCCTGCCAACCAAGCTCTACTCACTGCCCCACAGGGTCAACAAGCTCCTCCGGCACCCACAGTCAAAGCCAGAGCCTGCTTCGCATGTGGCGACCCGAACCATTTCGCCAATGTGTGCCTAAACAGGGTCGTGAAACAAGAGCCTCAGCAACAGCAGCCACAACAACAACAACAACAATAGCAGCAACAACAGGCCGCACGTGCCAGAACTTTCAACCTCAACGTACGACAAGCCCAGGCCGACAATAACGTGGTCAATGGTACGTTCCTTGTAAATGGTATTTATGCTTCCTGTTTGTTTGATACCGGAGCCGATAATTGCTTTCTGTCGTTCGAATTTGAGAAAATCCCTAGTCGTAAACGTTCCCAACTCTCCTCGACATTCGATGTGGAAGTCGCTACCGGAAGAACTGTCGCTGTCAATTCTGTTCTTCGTGATTGTACTCTTGAGCTCAACAATCACACCTTTTTGATCGACCTTATTCCGATGCAACTCGGAAGCTTTGATATCATAATAGGCATGGACTTTCTTCGAGAAAACCATGCTGAAGTTGTATGCTTCGACAAGATGATTCGATTCTCGCTCGCGAATGGTGATTTATTGTGTGTATATGGCGATACTACTTCAAAGGGGCTCAAGCTTATGTCATATATCCAAGCCAGCAAGTATCTCCGTAAGGAATACAGGGCTTTCTTGGCTAACATTGTAGTAGCGGAGAAGGAAAAGAAAGAGAAGAAGGAAGTGAAAGACGTTCCTGTGGTTCGAGAATTTCCTAATGTTTTTCCAGAGGACCTTCCCGGACTACCGCCAAGTCGTGATATCGACTTTCGTATTGACCTCATTCCTGGAGCCAATCCTATTGCCAAAGCTCCTTACCGACTCGCACCGTCAGAAATGCACGAACTCTCAACCCAACTCCAGGAATTACTTGAGAAAGGCTTCATTCGCCCGAGCACCTCTCCTTGGGGCGCGCCAGTCCTTTTCGTCAAAAAGAAGGATGGGTCGTTCCGGATGTGCATCGACTACCGGGAATTGAATAAGTTGACTATCAAGAACCGCTATCCTCTACTTCGTATCGACGATTTGTTTGATCAGCTACAAGGCGCTACGTGTTTCTCGAAGATCGATCTGCGTTCAGGTTACCATCAACTACGTATTGAAGAAGAGGATATACCCAAAACCGCGTTTCTTACTCAATACGGCCATTACGAATTCGTGGTCATGCCTTTTGGTTTAACCAACGCACCAGCGGTTTTTATGGATCTGATGAATCGCGTGTGTAAACCATATCTCGACCGTTTCGTCATCGTATTCATCGACGATGTCTTGATCTATTCCAAATCGAAAACTGAACACGCGCAACATCTACGTTTGGTTCTCGAGTTACTCCAGGGGAACCAACTCTATGCCAAGTTCTCCAAGTGCGAATTTTGGTTAAGGGAAGTTCAATTTCTGGGTCACATTGTTAATAGTCAGGGTATTCACGTCGATCTTGCGAAGATTGAAGCTGTCAAGAGCTGGGTTACACCTAAGAATCCGTCTGAGGTCCGTTCCTTTCTCGGACTAGCGGGCTATTATCGACACTTTATCGAAGGATTCTGAAAGATCGCTGTACCGCTTACCTCTCTCACGCATAAAGACTAGCCTTTTGTTTGGGGAACTAAACAAGAGACTGCCTTTCAAACCCTTAAGCGCATGCTTTGCAATGCTCCTGTTCTCACATTGCCCGACAGAAACAATGATTTCATTGTCTACTGCGATGCTTCCAACCTTGGTCTTGGTTGTGTTCTCATGCAACGGGACAAGGTCATAGCTTACGCATCTCGTCAGCTCAAAATCCACGAGAAAAACTATACAACCCATGATCTCGAGCTAGGCGCGGTTGTTTTTGCATTAAAGATTTGGCGACACTACCTGTATGGTACCAAGTGTACGATCTTCATCGATCATAGGAGCCTACAACATATCTTTAATCAGAAGGAACTTAATATGCGTCAACGCCGATGGGTAGAACTTCTCAATGACTACGACTGCGAGATTCGTTATCACCCAGGCAAGGCGAATGTTGTTGCCGACGCACTTAGCAGACGGAGCTACCTGCTTAGCGCTCGTAATGTTCAAGCCCATCACAACCTCGAAACTCTCATCCGCGACACTCAACACGCATGTTTCAACGAACGCACCTTGAAGAAAGAAAGAATCTACCACGATGGGTCCTAACTTGTGAGCAAATCGAACGGGATATTCCACTTTCTAGACCGAATTTGGATTCCCAAGCGAACCAACCTGCGACAGATTCTGATGGACGAAGCCCACAAATCTCGGTATTCTATTCACCCTGGCGCTGACAAAATGTACCAGGATCTTCGTTATAAGTACTGGTGGCCGGGTATGAAACGGGATATCGCTCTCTACAAAATGCCTAACTTGTGCTAGAATCAAGGCTGAACATCAAAGACCCTCTGGCTTACTTGAACAACCACCAATTCCCATGTGGAAGTGAGAAAGTATAGCTATGGATTTCGTAACCAAGCTTCCACCCACGTCATCAGGTCACGACAGCAGATGGGTTATGGTCGACCGTTTGACTAAATCAGCTCACTTTCTGCCGATACGAGAAGACTACAAGGTAGAACGATTAGCCCGAATCTACACCGACGAGATCATCTGTAATCATGGGACGCCTCGTGACATCATCTCTGATCGTGATGCTCGGTTTACTTCATGATTGTGGGAAACGTTTCAAACGACACTCGGTACAACGCTTAATCTAAGTACCGCATTCCACCCTCAAACCGACGGTCAGACCGAAAGAACGATCCGTACTCTTGAAGACATGCTCCGTTCGTGTGTTCTAGACTTCAGTGGTAATTGGGATAAATACCTGCCGTTATTCGAATTCTCGTATAACAACAGCTATCATTCTAGCATTCAAATGGCACCATTCGAGGCATTATATGGAAGAAGATGTCGATCGCCTATTGTGTGGCACGAGATCGGTCACTCGCAACTAACCGGTCCGGAACTACTACAAGAAACGACAGACAAAATTTTCCAAATTCGAGACTATCTAGTGAAAGCTCGGGATCGACAGAAAAGTTACGCTGATAAAAAGCGCAAACCCCGTGAATTTGGCTTTGGTGACTACGTACTCCTAAAGGTATCACCTTGGAAGGGTGTAGTCCGATTCGGCTAGAAAGGGAAACTCGCGCCTCGATATGTTGGACCTTTTAAGATTCTGGAAAGGATCGGAAAAGTCGCCTACAGACTCGAACTACCGGAGGAACTTAGTAACGTCCACCCGACTTTCCACGTGTCAAACCTCTGAAAGTGCATAGCCGACCACGATTTGCATGTCTCTCTAGACAATCTACAAGTGAACATAACATTACACTTCGTGGAAAAGCCTGTCGAAATCATGGATCGCCAAACCAAGCAACTCCGACGCTCGCGCATTCCTATTGTGAAAGTCCGATGGGAAAACAAACGAGGCGCAGAGTTCACTTTGGAACTTGAAAGCGACACGAAGGCGAAATACCCACAGTTTTTCCAGGAGAAAGTCTAGATAGAGAAAGCTCTTCACATGATTCATGGCGGTTGTCACAGCTTCCAGCTTAATTTCGAGACGAAATTACCTAAACAAGGGGCGGCTGTAACACCCCGTGTTTTCATAAGTGAAAGTCAAAGTCAAGGTCAGAGTCAACGACCGATTTCGCGCAACTTGACTTGTAGAAATGTCTTTATTTGATTTGTATTATGTGGAGCAAGTGTCGTTCATTGCAATAATCGATGAGTATTAATCGTATTTCAATCGACCTACGACTGTCAACTATAGGAAGTAACAATGCGATAAAGTTAATCAACTGATAATCAAGCTATGTTAATCGAATCGACATCAATTCGCAACTCGAGCTACGTATTTTTACTTGTTATTATACGTGTGTGTGCCTTACGTGTTACCCGTGCATGTTTATTTATGTTGTGTTGTGTAATCAAGCGAACTCAATCGAAACTCGAAATCTAACTCGAATGTAATCGAACTCGAATCACGATCAAACTAGGATAGATAGTGGAAAACAGATTACGCAAGGTACGAAGTAGTTGGGACTAAAAGTAATTTGACTAGGAAACCCTATCGAATCGCTCTCAATCGGAACCGAAACGTCAAAAGATCGTCGCACCAAACAAACCACCCAGGCGCCAATCCGGACGGACTGATGTCCGCACGGACAGGCCATCCGCACGGATTAGCCGCCTGGGGAAGTGTTAAGTGCATCCGGCCAGGATTGCTATCCGCACGGATGACCATCCGGGTGATGTGCAATCCGCACGGATGACACTTTCCTCTTTTGGCATCCAATAAATACACGGGTCACTCTCCAAACTTTCCACTTTTGGCAAGTGACGTCCGACCAGCACGGTTTCTTCACCTTTCCTTCGATTTCTCTCAATCCAGGTAAGATCTCGCCCTAAATCTTGTACTTTCTTGATCTATACGCACTCCTGCACCTTTCTATCTTTTAAATATTAACTTTTAACCGTGAAATCATCAAGATTTGAGGTATTCTAGGATGACGTCATCATGAAGTTCCTATGAACTTCAACTTTGACCTCATTCCACCAAGAATAACTCGGATCTGAACGGTTTCCACAAAATTTCACAATGACTTCGCATAAATCTGAACTTTTTCAAAGGATAAAAGAGTTGAAAGAGATAAACACAAGTTTTCCCCTTCTTTTACACTCAAAAACGATAAGAATCGGATCAGTTCTAGTCTTCTACTCAATGTTAGTGATGCACTAGTCCTAAATCCGGATTCTGCCCGCGAGACACCTGATTTCGGGTTAGACCAGAATGACCGTTCTGAGCCGTCGACCGGCCAAGCTGGGGTGATTCCTGGCCGGCTTAGTCATGCGGGTAAGAATACCATTCCGATTGGTCGACACGTAATCAAAACATCTCGATAGGACGACAAAAGCGACCAAGGGTAGACGAGTGGAACAACCGGAACGAGATGCTGTCCGGACGGACTGATGTTCGCACGGACAGGCTATCCGGATGGACTGATGTCCGCACGAACAGGCTATTCGGACGGGTTGCCATCCGGATGGACTACACTTGGGACCCATATTCAAACAAGGTTTGAGTATCGACGAATGAATAATCCGCACGGACGACCCTCTGAATGGATTACTCTTCGGATCATGAGATACTAAGACCTTAAACAATTTCCAACATGATCATCCGACCGGACTACCATCCGGACGGATTGTCGTTGTCCGCACGAACTACCATCCGGACGGATTTCACCAATTTCACCAAGTGACTCACCATTAAACTCGTTGTCCGCATGGACTACCATCCGGACGGATTGTCGTCCGCACGACCGACTTGAAGGGTAGAGATACTTAAATGTTTTCTAAATACTACAACGAAAACTTCAAAGGACAAGCCATCATACACAAACACGTCCTTAGCATAGGAAGAAACAATCCACTCGAATAGTTATCCGCACAGACAAACTGTCCGCACGGATGACTAACCGGACGGATTATCATCCACACGGATTGCTGTTCGCACGGATGACCATCCGGACGATCAGCTATCCTACCCACTCTCACCCTGTATTGTTTAACGCGCCACTTATCGCTACGTTACCGAATCTATTCAGGCTAACCGTACTCGCTAAAAGCGCTCCCTTCAATCCATTAATCGCTGTGAGTATACTCGATCCCTTTTTGCTCTTAGCACTTTTGGGTGTTACATACGTTACGAATATTCAAACTACAACTATCACACTACTCAAACTATTTGAACGCTAACCGTTAATGCATGTTATACGTGGCTTATGAATGCTTGTTTGATATGTTTACACATGGAATGCTGTCTACCTGCCTTAGCAACGATAGTACTATAGTTTGGACTCAGCACCCGTTCACACGGGGGGTTGTTAAGGATCTTTTACTTGCATGGATTACGGTGGTAATCATGTATTGCGAACTGCCTCGGGCAGTCAACCCGCAGTCATTGGTATCGATGGATCTATGTCGATAACTAACGTGCTTCATTTCACTATGTGTACGTGCTGGTTATGCATAAACAAATTCGAACTCTATATGCTATTATCAAACTTGTATGCTCACCTTTACATTATATGTATTGACTTTATTTTAACGTATGTGACAGGTGCTTAGGAAGTTTACATGTTTAGCATGCTGTGAACTTGAGGCTGGGAAAGGTCTAGGATGCTCTCTGTACTGTGATGAAATTGAAGCTAGGAACGGAGGTCCTAGAAACCAATAAATAAACTATTTTGTTTGAATCTGAGTTGTCGGAATAGAATATTTGTCTTGATGTTTATCTGTAATAATTTGTTTACTATTTGAGACATGGTATGGGACATGTTAACTTAAATTAAATGGTAATGATAGTTGTTATGGAAACTTCTGGACAATCTGTTTCGCTCGGTACCATGCCCCGATGATTCCGCCATCGGTTGGGGTGTGAAACATAATGCCCCCTACTCACTGTTCATAAGCAGATCACCCATAAATGCCCCCAATGGCTCAATGTCCCTAAGCAGACCACACATAAATGTCCCCTATGACTCATTGTCCATAAGATGACCACACATAAATTTGTTTAAACGTTACCATATAGACCTACCCTCAAGACGCCTACACATATCTATTCTCAACCACTAACCACCTTGTAATCTCGTTACCAACCCAAAATCCTCTCGTCTATGTCCATTTCTTTGTACTCTCCCAGAATATCCCTAAAATAATCATTATACACCTACGCAAGGTATTTTAAGACCAAAAAACTCATACGTCATTAAAACACAGTTTGACTATGGGAAAATATTTATACGTCACAAAACTCATTAATCAAAATAGCATAAGTGAAAAATTTAATTAAAACACCTAAAAACCCAAGTTTATGGTTTTGATCACGTATTGTCCGATATCGTGAATGTCTTAAACAATTTAATGTTCTTATTAAATGAGACCTATATTTAGCACCCCATGTAACAACAACACAAGTCTTCTGGACAATAAAACCCAAAATGTTTCGAATAAACCTGTAATCAAAACCCCAAGTGGACAAGAGAACTTAGTGGTTAAAAAAAACTTGACGGTTGATGAATTAACCCGCACAAAAGTACCTTTATTAGACTCGTAATTATAAACCTAACCATTTAGGATCAAGGCCCGAACATATGCGATAAGTATCAGCACGAAAATCAAGAAAAACACATGATTCGACAAAAAAGACTACGGGGGACACGTGTCATGAGGTTGTGACACGTGGCAGACCTAGGTCGACACGTGGCAACCTATGCCTTGTCTACCACGTCGCGCTACGCGACGGAATTGACACAAGCTAGTCACGCGACGCGACTAGGTCAAGGATCGACTATAAAAGGGACAAGCTCTGGACAATTTCAGTTGTTCACCTTCAGTTTCGTTTGCTCTCTCGCTCTCTCTCTCTCGTTCTGTCGTTATAATTCCCGAGTCCTTAAACCCTAATCCCTGCTACGTAAAAGTATACGAAGCCATGATCACTGGTACGACACATGTCCGATCGATTTGAAACCAATCAATGGATTTTTAAGTGCTGCCTGAATAAGGCTATACTTTGTCATCTATGTTGTGGTTTTAATCTCGTGATTATCCTTAAAGTTGATTCGGTTTTTACCCTTATGCATAGTGTACTCTGTTAAATTAGGTGCTTAGTTATCAGAAGGCTTAGAACTAAGACTAAAAACTTACAAGAAGCATAATTATCTGAAAGCTCAAGAACTGCAAGCTAGCAAGGTGAGTTCCTCTGAACCGTTTCTAAAATAGGATATGATGTTCTATCTGATTGGTAATAACTTTAGAATCGACTATGTACGACATCTATGATATGTGGCAATGATTGATAGGATGATTGAGGGCTGATTGTATATATCTGATTTAGCCAGTGGGGTTTGTATAGATAGCCTGGTTATGTGAACATACTGTGCTTACTCTGTTCTTATCTGTTTGCCACGATTATATCTGATTGATGTTATAGTCGATAAATATATGTTTTGAATAAAATCATTTATGTTCATGAACTCACCAGTTTATACTGTGTCCCAAATACTCACCAGTTTATACAGAGGCCCAAATATTTTTCAGCCACACATCCTAGGTGCCATGTGATAGCAGGAATTGAGGATGATGAGATTTAAGAGATAGAGGTCTAGAGGGTTGTTGAAGATTTAGATCTCTATTATAGTTAAATTGGTATAATATTATTGTGTAATATGAGATATGCATAATACTCTTTAATGGTTAAATAAAAAGTTCAAAATTTCCGCTGTGAATCCTCTGGTTACTATGTGTTCTGTTTATCCGATGCGTAACACTCCCTAGAGCTTATCCTGGGATGCGGGCGTTACACCCAATAATATTATGACTAGCTAATTTTTATAAAATGTTAAAAATGATATTAAACGCCATAATTATTGTATAAACCTCCACATATTACACCCACCCTTTAGATAAATACTCTATATATTACATTGTGTGTGTATATGAGTTACACGTTTATTATAAAAATAAAAAAAATATGACAAACCCACCCTATACCCTCATGTGTCGCTTTACCACAATACCCCACACCACCTACCATTTCACCTCATGATTACCCTATCCTACATCAACTTGCATACATACATGCTTTGCACTTTAACCCACACAATCCCTCCATCTCCTTCTCTCTCGGCTGAACCCACCCCCCACACACTTCCATTTTTTTTTCTTGCTCAATCTTGAATCAAGCATCAAACCTTTAAGTTTGATAAGTTTCTTATGTTGATCAGCGTTGAGCGCATCAAATGTGACGGCCTGACCACGCTCCCCCCCCCCCCTCTGTGACTAGTGGGTCCTCACTCGGAACGAGGCTCGGTCATATGGCAATCTGCATGATGCACGCTCCCCCGTAAAACAAACCCCTCTACTCCCCGTGAAACGCCGCCACAAACCACTCTGCGAGGCAGCGAGCGAGGGCGCACGATTGCCGCCATATAAGGCAGTACATATAGAACGGATCCCCTAGATTGCACCACTCGCGACTCTGCTTGCGTGATGCAATTGATGTGGCAATAAGCCTATGTAGGTAACGGTACAGGGGAATTGTAATGTGAGACACCTTGGATTTCGACTTGCTAAAGCGACCCCGACAGATCACTCTCTAGAATCTGGCGAGTGTCGATCGGGGTACAATGTGCAAGCTGTCGGTGTATAGTGGGGTGTCTGTCTTTGGCAACTAATACAAGCCGGTGTGCGTGGCAAACTCACGAAGGGACATATCAAACCACACCCCGCCCAATCTAAAACTAACCTCAACCCATAGGTGCTCAGGGTCCCCATCTTCCTCAAGATGGTCAGCTAGCCTCAGAGCAGACACGAACGAGGATAAAAAGTCGATAATGAGCACCCGACACAACTGCAGGCACGCTAACTTGAACATCCTGGCACATGATATGTTTAGTATTTCATAACCAAAACAAATAAAACAGAATAATAAATTGTATACCTGCCCCACAGAGTGTCGAAGCAGATAAAGTCTCAGGATCTCGCCGCCTCCTGCACCTCCTCCAACGTCGACCAATCGACGGCAGGATGGCCTCCAATCTCAGGCTCTCGCCGCACCGCTGGTCCTCCTCTGACCCCTCGTCGAACGCCAGATATGGGTGCTCTAGCAACATGTAACACCTCGCAAAATTTTACCCAATAGAATAAAGACACGTGTCATGTAAGATAAACGTGTCAGGAACCCGAGTCAAATTAGAAGATGTACGGTAGGATTTAAAAAGTGTCGACATGTTAGTAAACACCTCTGAGCAACCTAATTATAAATCCTAAGACCTTAATCATTACGATAAACATCTGATCTGGTTAGAACTGGTTATTCCTATGATGAATAAATTCAATTTATAAAGAATTTGGGTTTTTAAATAATGTTAAAACAAAGTTCATAATTAAAATTCTTGTTCAAAAGAATTAAAACCTTATTCAAGTGCATGTCAAGACTCTCC
This sequence comes from Helianthus tuberosus, assembly GCA_030545235.1. NCBI lineage: Eukaryota > Viridiplantae > Streptophyta > Magnoliopsida > Asterales > Asteraceae > Helianthus > Helianthus tuberosus. Next base: position 102,613,029 of record CM060381.1, on the reverse strand, counting down.
ACAAGAATCCTAGATGCAAATTGTGCATGGCAACATTCAGAGACATGCAGAGTCTGACTTCATGGTCCCTACACTGAAAGGAAAGCATGAGATTCGGAGTTACAAAGTTGCATGGTCAAAACTTCAAATTTGCAAGTTTTTGTCTTCTAATGAACGGATACGGACCGCAAAGAGACCACCTTACGGTCCGTAAGGTGGCGAAGCTGAACAAAGATAATAATTAAAAAGCGGATACGGACCGCAAAGACAAGGGCCTACGGTCCGTAAAGCTGGTAACTGGGCATTTCAGAAGAAGGTAGGTTACGGACCGCAAAGCGAAAAGCTTACGGTCTGAAAGAAATGCTTACGGTCCGCAAGGGTTATTTCTTACGGTCCGTAAGACCGTCCCTGGCAGCAGAAAATGGGCAGTAGCCTGTTCAGCTTGTTACACCGCCTTAAGAGAGTGGTTTTCGAAATCAGGGACTTGGCAACTGGTTTTGGCATTATAGGGACACATGGGACCATCATAAAACATCAGTAGACTTGGGTGGCATCATCTCATGCAATCTATGTTGGTATATATAGAGCATTGTTGCAACTCTTGAAACTTGCTCACTTCAAGTTCACTCAAGACTTAGTTCTGGAGCTTCTCTGATCAGCAACAAGCTTTCCTAGGATCCCTAATCATACGTAGGACTCTTGTAAGTGTCCTTAACCGTCTTTAATTCAGTTTAGCTTAATTAATTAGCTTAAAGTCAAACCGTCGTAATTAAGGTTTGACTTCGAGATTAATCTATAATTGTCCAGTCAAATCTCAAATTGAAAGTACCTATAAGTAGGTAATTATGTGGGTAATAAACCCTCAAAAGGGTACTCTCTGATTCCCACTCTAACTAGGTCAATTGTTGGGTCAAACTTGATATTAAAAAGTCAACAGGAAGCTTAATATCAAATTAATGCATAATTAGCAATGTAGAAGCTATGCAACCTGTTTTATCATTAATATAACTTGGTAATTAATTTAATAACATGTCTAAACATGTTCAACCCGACAATTTTCAGTTTAGGCTCGGTTCGGAACCGAAAGTCGCATAATTTGACTTTTGCTTTGACTTTCAGTTCTGACCCAATGTAGCATGTTTTAGAAATGCCTTAGAGCCCTATTAGGACCAGGTTTCATGTTAGTATATCCCTCTGTGATTACACAACTTGGTTCATTAATTATCAAATTCATATGCATGTTTCCGTTAATTGCTTATATGTTGACTATTATGCCCATATGACCTTAAAACATGAATTTTGAAAATGTAAAATAGTAGAAACCTTAGTTACTGATTTTTAGACTTGCACCTAAAATTTGACATCAGTTTGAGGTCTAGATTAGGAGTTATGCTCATTAGCGTAAATGAGAAGCTTTTTAGTAATTAAACGGTGTAATTAGCGTATAGCCTATCTAAACCCGGTTTTTGATACCAAACTTTTTACCCACTGATATAAAATAATATTTTGGGATTTTTGGAGATTTTTATTTATTTTGAGGCTGAGCATAACTTAGAGTTCTAAGCTTGATTTCGGTAATTGCCGGTTTTGCCCTTTTTGGCTATAAAATGAGTTTTACAAATCCTTTTGACCCTAAACATTTTGCTACTGATTTTATATGATAAATAAAATATTTTGAGCCTTCTGGAATAATAAAAATATCAGCTTTCCTTTGAAAACCCGGAAAAGGCTCCAAATCGCCTTTTTAAGCATTTTTAACGCATAATATGTATCAAAACTATTTTAAACATTTAAGGTTTGATGCCTACTGATAATCTTAGTAAATTTTATATTTTTACAGTAAGCAAAAGTTTTAAACTCAGATTTCCAGTTTTGACCTTTTAAGCCAAAGTGAAATTACCAAAATGCCCCTGAGGTGCATAGTTTGGTTTTAAATGATAAATTTCACATATATGCAATAACCTACTTTTATAACTTATTAAATTAAGTATTTTACTGATTATATCAGACCCGTAACTCAGTTTATTATTTAAACTCTTTATAACCTTTTAAATGACCAAAATACCCCTACAGGGCATAATTTGAGTTTAAATTCATTTGGGGCATAATAGAAGATATCTTACTGATGTCACAACATATTTAAGGCATATTAACTTAGAAAACTTGTATATGACTCATATGGTTAACCGTTACGCACTTTTCGCGTTCAAGCTTGTCGGGTCAAAAACCACATTCTAAACCGGTCTTCGCTTTATCATGCGTTTGAACCGTGTCTTCCTTTTGAAAACTAACCGGTCTAAGTCTAAGCTTAATTAAAGACCCGTTAGGATTCTAATAGGTTGTTAAAAACCTTCGTTCCAGATTAGGAGCCCAGTAAAAGCTACGTGCACTTGTTGTATTTGATTTTTACTTTGCTCAGGTAAATACTCTTAACTTATTTTCCCTATACGGGCTTGGGATACGGTATTATAATAATACCGCTTGGTCGGGTATGTAGTCATTTAAATCGAATTGTGATTAATGTATTTACATAACTCGTTTTATTCTGTATTATTTGGTGTATGGCCTTTCGGGGTTAAATGACCATGTCCTAGATATCCTTGGCATCATTCAAAGAAATGGCCACGACATAAGCACGGGGTGTAGGCGTACACCTGACAGATGCATTATGTAAAAGCTGGTAATCCACTTTAAGGAAATAATCCTTGTGGGCATTATACCTGTGGCGTGTCAGTTAATCTAGACCGGCCCTACAAACCGGCCCTGATGGACGACAAATAAGTAAAACTGTATACAAGATTATTTTAATAATTGTCCCAAGTTATAAAAGATATTTTTGCCGAAGTGCATTCAAATCAATTTTCAAACTCTTTTCAAAATGAGTCAGTTAAGTTGTATTTACAAGTGTAAACTGACGTATTTTCCAAAAAGGCTAAGTGCAGGTACTATACGAAATAGGCTGGCTGCTCCAGGCATCAATAATCAAGTCTCGCAAGCTCTAGATGTCGAAGTCTGTTGAACAATTTTCTTTTTTATTTTGATCCGCCTGTGGATCTGTTTCAACTATTATTGTGATAGTTAATATTACAATTTTACTTGGTTGAAATAAAATCTATCTTTTGCTTCCGCTGTGCATTTAAATATTGTGTTGTTTGACTATGATGAGATCAACTACGTCACGATACTCCCCACCGGGCCCACCGGTAATACGTGGAAATATCGGGGTGTGACACAACAGGTCAATGCCGGGGGCCCCGCGCCCCTGACCCCTCCATCCACGTCCACGACCCCATTCCCCGCCTACCCTACCCTACCGCCCATCCCGACGCATCTACCACCATCGCCCCTCCTAGCACCTCTACCACCACCACCACCACCACCTCGTCCACCACTACCACCACCTCCTCTACCAACAATCACGTCCATCTATAAAAAAATATAACATATTTCCTATTATTTTTTTAATATAATATATTCCTAATAGTTTTTAAAAAATATAACATTTTTATTATTATTGTTTTTTCTAAAGATTTCAAATTTTAAAAAATTTTCAAATTTAAAAAGTTTTCTGAAATCTTGAAGGAATTTCAAAATTTATAAAATTTTCAAAATTTTTAAAAATTTTATTAAATTTTAAAATTTAAAAAGTTTTCAAAAATTTATAAAGTTTTCAAGTTTTATAAACTTAAAAAAAAAGTTTATTTTTTAATTTTGGGCCTATATGCATTGTATAGGCCCAAAATGCGTCGTATAGGACCAAACTGATGAAAAACATACACGAAGTTTTGAACTGATGCGCATCGTATAGGGCCATACGCATCGTATCGGTTCAAAATTCTTCATAAAAATAAGATTTTTTTTTGAGTTGATAAGATGCGTATAGGCCCGATATGCATCGTAACGATCGACTGAAAATACATAAAAAAACTAAGTTATGCTACCTAACAACCCAAATTCAAAAACAAAACACCCCAAATACATAAATACAGTATATATATACCGTATAAGATACATAAAAACATAGAGGGATGGATTATTACTTACATGTATATGAATGATGTGTGTATACGATGCGTAAGTCCGTATTCCAAGCGTATTCGTATTGTATAGAGAGCGTATGTGTGTGTGGTTCACATTGTTATGATAACCCCCTGTAATTCAGGGGGTTTACCTTATACCCAATAGAAATCGTGTGGACCTATACGATGCGTATATAACCCCTCAGAATTCTCAAATAACCCTTTGTATTTTTTAGAATTCAAGGGGTTATATACGCATCGTATATGTCTATATGATGCATATATAAGTGCTATATGACACCGTTTAGACCGATACGTATCGTATAGGGCAAAAAATTAAAATTATGAATTTGTCGTTTCGATGCGAATAGGTGTCGTATATTGACATATTTCGCCATTACGTGTCATTCCAGTGACGTTCGGTCACTGGAATGACACCTGTTAACAAATACCAAAGTAACTGCTTGATGCGGGACACATCCGCGCTCGGGATGATAAAAAGGGAATAAAGTCGAGCTGTCTCCCATGTCTTGTACGTGAATAATCACACCAAACCTATGGACAAACATGAGTCCTTCCTGAGGCAGCTCCATACAATGTTCCATGGAGGCTCTCCCAACACTGGTAAATTTATCCTCTTTAGATACGCGTCGGAATCGCTCGACATATCCCTGTTAAATATGTACTTCCACATTTCTTTGTTCTCGCCCATCATTTCCACAACTAGTTCACTCCGAATTTCACCATACTGGCTCTGATCCATCCCTAAACCCACTGCCATAGCTGAAACCCACAACACCGATCCGTATAGGTTTTGTATGTGAACCCTATCTGCCATAGTTGAAAGACAACCTTGTACCAATATGCATCGTATAGCCCTGTATGATGCGTATTGGCTAAGCATGTGAAGACAATATCTTTTGATTGACCTTGGAAATTGAATTTAGCCTATACGAGTCGTATAAGTCTATACTCTTCGTATAGGTGGTGTTGGTGCATATGTCTGTCGACTTCGTCTTGTATCGAGTCTTGTAATAGGTTTGATAGATCAGGACACGTAGTACGAAAGAAACAGGAAAGAGTGCAGAACCAGCTGATTCACACGAAGTGGCCAGTTCGTACGAACTGACCAGTTTGTGCGAACTGGCATGTTGCTAGTTCGTGCGGACTGGCATCCCTATATATATGTGTCTTGTCATTTCATTTGGAATGTTCTGATTCCGGTAGCAAAGCTCTGCCGAAGTGTCTCCAGGCTGTAAAATGTTGTTATATCAATACAATCGACAGTTAATCTACTTCTAAGTGTAAATCAAGCTGATACAACATCGATACGTCTGATTCCGCCTTTCGTATTGATTGAGAGCTCTTCTGATTGTCTCGTTTGATCGATTCAACGATCCTACAAGTGGTATCAGAGCTCAGAAGGAAGAGTTCTAACCATTTCAGCTTGTTTTCACCGAAAAATCTGACTTCTACTCATTCTTTTACACTTTTTCATCAAATTAACCGAGATTTCACGGATAAAATGACTTGATTTTCACATTTAACACGTGAAACACTGTTTTAATCAATCCTTGAAAAAATCAGAACTTAATTCGACCTAAAACGTGATCAATTTTGATAAAAATCAACCGAAAACATGTCAGATCGTTCGGAGATGTTTCAGTTCGTTTGAATTAGGGCTCTAGTTCGCACGGATTGAACAGGATGGAACCCAGTTCGTACGAGGTGAATAGGTCCAGATCGTATGAATTGGATCCAGGTCGTGTGGAATTACAACCAGTTCGCACGACGTGAGTGTAATTTGTTTAAAGGTGAACCAGGTCGTGCGAAGTCGCTTAGGTCTGAACCAGGTCGCGTGGAAAGTTCATTCACTTCGCACGGATTGAAAAATAGTGAACCAGGTCGTACGGTTTGACTCAGTCCGCACGAAGTGATCTAGGTTGTTTAGAAGTTTAACCAGTTCGCACGAGGTTCAGATCGTGTGAGTGTATAACCAGTTCGTTTGAAAGTTTAGTCAGTTCGTAAGAAGTGGTCCACTTCGCACAAGGTGGTCCAGACCGCTCGAAGTTAGTTCAAGTCGTTTGTTATTGTGGACCAGGTCGTTTGGGAGTAGTTCAGATCGCTTGAAAGTTTAACCAGGTCGTGTGGGTGAGTTATAAACTTCATCAGGTCGTGTGAAACATCACCAACTCATTTGAACAATCAGTCTTTGTGAATCTTTCAAAACCGAATCATGGATAACGAATTTTACAACGCATTTGCTACCCCGATCACTATGGCTTAGAACGTGAACTTAGAAAATGAAATGGGTACCATGCAAAAACCGCCTAAGCTCATGAATATCGAGGAGTATAACGGATGGGAGGAACGTTTTGAGAATTGGGTTCAAGCAAATCACTTAGATGCATGGGAATGTGTTAAACAACGATATGTTAGACCGATTGATGATGACGGAGAGAGTGTTGCTATTAAAGATTTAAGTGATGATGAGAAAAAGAAATACAAAAGTGAAAATATGATGATTAGTATATTGCAACAAGCTAATAAGGAAGATATCTTGATTTTACTACAACACAATGGAAGTGCACACTCAATGTGGAAAGCACTAAAAACGAAGTTTGTTGGAAGTCAAGACATGATCAAGAACAAAAAATCTCTTTTGAAGAAAGAATTTGATCTATTTCGTGGATTAAAAACTGAAAACACCAAGCAGATTATAGAAAGATATTGCAATTTGGTGGTTAACATGAAGCGATTGGATATCAAGAAAGATAGAGAAGAATGGGTTGAAAAATTGGCTGACGCATTGCCACAAGATGTTTGGGGCACATATCTTATGATGTTGAAGAATAATGATGATTTTGCAAATCTATCGTTGAGCAAGTTTATTGAAAAACTCAAAGTTCAAGAGATGGAACAACGGAAGATGGCGAAAATGAAGGACTTTAACGGTGAACAAGACATTGGTCTGTACTACAAAGGAAGTACGATTGATAAAACCAACATTGCACCAAAGATCGAAACTGCTTTTAACGCAAAAAGTTCTTCTGGAGGGTCTTCTCAAGGATCAACCAAAAATACTGGATTCTCTTCATATCCATCATTTGATCCAAATTTTTCAGCAACCAATAATGGCCAATTACTACAATGCAATATTGCATTACATCTTCAGAATGGTCAAAATTTATCGGAAGAGGTTGCCAAAGGCCATATGTTTTTGTTGGTGACTGTATTAGAATCTTATGAAAGTTTGGTTGCGGGAAAGATCGAAAATCCTATGTTGACAAAAGAGGATTATGATCAAATTGATGCTGAGGAAATGGAGTTAATGGATATAAAGTGGTGTATGGCTAGTGTGTTGAGAAGAGCTGAGAATTTTAAACAGATCACGGGAAGAGATGATTTCCGTGATGCTGGAAGTTCACCTTTAGGTTTTGATAAATCTAAAGTTACTTGTTTTCGTTGCAGGGAAAAAGGGCACTTTAAGCGAGAATGCACAAATCGCGAAGCAAATGGAGCTCAAAATCCGTTCGGCAACAATGATTATCAACGAAAAGCAATTTATCATCAAGTTGCTCCACATCAACAACAATCGCCACAAACTTCACATGCTAGGAAGGAGATCGAAGAACCATCAAAGAGAGCTTGTTAGGGTTTGATAGATCAGGATGATGAGTTCATTCCAGAAGGTTTTAGTTGGGATAATTATGACCCTAACAGACCTTCAGTTGCTAAAGCATTTGTTGCTGAAATTTTTGAAGATTCAACTGCTGAAGATGAATTAGCGTATGCTTATTACGAATCTCAGCAATTCAGTCCTAAAAAAGAAGAAGAAGAACCAAAATCAACAAAAAAGACTTCAGAAAAGAGCACCGATTTTTTATCGCTCATCAGATGAAGAGAGTGATGATGATAGTGAAGAAATTCGAAAACTTGAATATTACAAAAGAAAATTTTCATCTGATAGTGATGATGATAATTTGTATTTTGCAGGTAAAAAGGAAGAGATCAAAGAAAGACAAGTTGTGAAAAACAAGAATCATAATGCAGAAACTGATGACAGTGATGATGAAAATGTTCGAGTGATAAAGAAGCAGGTTAAAGAAATTCTAGCTTTCAAGGTTGAGAAGGAAGCTGATGCAGAAAAGATGTCTGAGAAGTGTGAAAATTGTGATACTGTGAAAAGGCACAACAACAAATTGATTCATAACATGAACAGACTAAAAGAATCTTATGATGTTTTAAACAAAGCTATGAATCAATATAACAAGTCAAGCAGTGAACAAGCGATAGCTATGAAGACACTCAATGGAGCTTTCATGACAAAGTAGAAAATCATCAATAAGTGTAATACCCGTCTCAATTAATCAAGATTTTAAAAATAAGATACACATTTTAAGGCTAAAATGTGACTTTACAAAAGCTTGTCATACCCACATTCCCATATGTTTACAACATTTCAAAGGTATATTTGTAAGTGTTTACATAATTCTCTTATAACAAATCAAATCAAGATTTGACGCGGAAGCTTCATTTAACGTGTGTTCGGTTCTTGCTCGTCGCTTGATCTTCATCCGGGGCTCTCGACATTCACCTATGATCAAAACCAACTTAGAAGTCAGTTTTGATAGTTAAATAACAAGTACAACAAAGTAATTGGGTCAAATAATCGAAATAAACAAAATAAACATAATTTTCAGCATTTTAGGCCGTCGCCGCACGCGATGTGAGAAGGCCTTGGCTGTGGCGCGACGCCACGGTCCCAATTTGACAGATAGTGTGTTGCTGGTGCTGCATATTCCCAGCATAACCCGATTTCACGGAAACGGGCATAACTCTCTCGTTTTTAATCCGTTTTACCCGATTCTTTTTCCTACACGCTCGTAATTTAATCCTCCATCTTATGGAGTTAAAATCCAACATCCGGATTAACAAAATTTCAGACTTTTAAGTCTTCGACTTATTACCCTTTTTACCAAACTTTGACCCGTTCGTGATTTTATCAAACAAACATGTTTATTAGATCTATAAACTCATGAGATTCATAATTTCAATATCTCCTATCATATTAATCCTAAATCACGGGTTTCTTACTTAATTAAAACCAGTTTACTTTCAAGTGCTTATTTTGACCCATTAAGGGTATTTAAGCACTTTAAAGCTTAAAATCGCTTTCATTCATTTCTAGCATCATATTCCGACATTTCTTATCAAGTAATTTTCCACCACAACTATATGTATGGTGGATTTAATGTGGATATCTATATGTTCCTAGTTTTACCCCTCGGTTTATCGTTTTACGTCAAAGACTAATATAAAGTCATTCGACCCAAGAATCTACATCTTTCACTTTCTATACTTATTCCGAGTATTTATTTAATCATAAAACTTGTTTCTGACCCACCTTTAAGGGTCGTTCGCTCGAATTAGCTTACAAGGGCATTTGGTCAATTTTCATCCTTCTTTTACTACGAAGGACTTTTAAATACTTGTTTAACCCAAAAATCCGACCTTTTAACTATAGCCTTGTTTAGAAACCAATATGTTTCTAAAACACCATAATCATAACTTAATTTATTCGGTTTACCTAAAAGGTAACCAAATATCTATATTTTAACCTTGCCTACTCTTATAGAACCTCAAGCTCTACATGATGAGTTGAATCATTATACATACCTGACTCGGATCAATATATTGACCCGTTTCGATACCTTGCCTTAGTAGCCGCTAAGCAATAGCGATGTACATATCCATCTGATATCTATTCCTATAATCATATAACTCAACAAACCATTAGTCGATATTGTCAAAGGGTGATAATTTCACCTTTTGACCCGTTTGGTCTAAAGAACCATGAAACTCTATGAGTTGATATTTATTACCATCTTATCTATATGACGAACTCCGATTTACACCGTATAGTCGTTTTACTTCCAAACTCTATTTCTAACAAATGTTTTGACTCATTTTATTTGTCTAAGCACTTCGTCACTTCCGTGACTTAACGGGTTTTCTTGTTTGGTTAATTTCCAATACAACTAACTAGGATAAATAAATAACATAGTGTAACGAAACCATAGGTCGCGTATCTTCATAATTCATCAACATTGTTTTCTAACCATAATTACCCATTCCCGGGGCTTGTCAACCTTAGCGTATCACGTCCATTCCATGGCTTATGATTTTACAACGCAAATTTAATGAGTGATGTTTAAGTCATTTCGACACTACAAATTCAACCATTGTTCGACCCGTTTTTTACCTAGTGATCTTCGTCACTTCAACTAAATACCAATTTGAGTAAATTGCCATTTTAGTCCCTGAGTTTTGTCCAAATTTGCCATTTTGATCCAAATAGTTTTATTTTCCCCCCTGGGTCCCTGACTTTTACATTTTGTTGCCATTTTGATCACTTTGCCTAACTCCATCCAAAAACCCAGTTACTCTTTTCAATTTAAACCTTTTTAGTTGCCATTTTGATCCAATTCCAAAAAATCAAAAAAATTCCAAAAAATCAAAAAAATTCAAAAAAATCTAAAAAATTCTAAAAAATCTAAAAACTTCAAAAAAATCTAAAAAATTCTAAAAAATCATAAAAATTCTAAAAAATCATAAAAATTCTAAAAAATTCAAAAAAATATAAAAATCAAAAAAATTCTAAAAAAGCATAAAAATTCTAAAAAATTCAAATAATTCTAAACGGTTCGCGTCGAAACGGTTCGGTTCGATACGGTACGGGTCGAAACGGTTCGGTTCGAAACGGTTCGCGTCGAAACGGTTCGGTTCGAAACGATTCGCGTCGAAATGGTACGGTTCGAAACGGTTCGGCTCGAAACGGTTCGGGTTTGAAACGGTACGGTTCGGGTTCGAAACGGTTCGCATCGAAACGGTTCGGTTCGATACGGTACGGGTCGAAACGGTACGGTTCGAAACGGTTCGCGTCGAAACGGTTCGGTTCGATACGGTACGGGTCGAAACGGTTCGGTTCGAAACGGTTCGCGTCGAAACGGTACGGTTCGAAACGGTTCGGCTCGAAACGGTTCGGGTTCGAAATGGTACGGCTCGAAACGGTTCGGGTTCGAAACGGTACGGTTCGAAACGGTTCGGGGTCGAAACGATTCGCGTCGAAACGGTTCGGTTCGATACGGTACAAGCCGAAACGGTACGGTTCGAAACGGTTCGCGTCGAAACGGTTCGGTTCGATACGGTACGGGTCGAAACGGTTTGGTTCGAAACGGTTCGCGTCGAAACGGTTCGGTTCGAAACGGTTCGCGTCGAAACGGTTCGCGTCGAAACGGTACGGTTCGAAACGGTACGGGTCGAAACGCTTCGCGTCGAAACGGTTCGGCTCGAAACGGTTCGGGTTCGAAACGGTACGGGTCGAAACGGTTCCGCTCGATACGGTTTGCGTCGAAACGGTTCGGTTCGATACGGTACGGGTCGAAACGGTACGGTTCGAAACGGTTCGCGTCGAAACGGTACGGTTCGATACGGTACGGGTTCGAAACGGTTCGCGTCGAAACGGTTCGGTTCGATACGGTACGGGTCGAAACGGTTCGGTTCGAAACGGTACGGGTCGTGCCGAAACATTTAATGATTTTTGGATTTTTTAGAATTTTTTTGATTTTTTAGAATTTTTATGATTTTTTAGAAATTTTTATATTTTTTTGAATTTTTATGATTTTTTAGAATTTTTTAGATTTTTTTGAATTTTTTAGATTTTTTTGAATTTTTTTTATTTTTTGGAATTTTTTGAAATTTTTTTGATTTTTTTGGAATTTTTTTTGATTTTTTGGAATTGGATCAAAATGGCAACTGGAAACATTTTTTAAGGAAATCCCCAAAATACCCCTGTTACAAACTGGGTTTTTGGATGGAGTTAGGCAAAGTGATCAAAATGGCAACAAAATGTAAAAGTCAGGGACCCTGGGGGGAAAATAAAACTATTTGGATCAAAATGGCAAATTTGAACAAAACTCAGGGACTAAAATGGCAATTTACTCTTTCAATTTTATATATTATGCTAATTTAAAGTCTACTAGCGAAAATACGTAATCAAGCATAACGTAACGAAATCGTAGTTATGTACCTTTTAAGCATCCTTTTCAAACACGTTTCTCCACCAGCTTGTCCACTTGACGATCTGGATTCCTTGCCTAAAGAGTTCAATTCACAATCGTTTTAGAACCCTTTTTTATAAGTTTTAACGCATAATTCATCTCATCATTTTAATATGCGTTTTTGTTCAGAATTTTGATATTTAGCCCTCTTTTAGGCATTTCTACAAACACATAAAGGGCATTATTTTTCCAATCCAACAACCAAGTCTCATGATTAGTTATTTTGCCAAATTTTAACATCTACACAATGTTCATATATCAAATTTCACATTCATATTCTGGATTTATTTCATTTAGCTCAAATAACACTAGTTTAACAAATCATGATTCTAGTGTTCATCATGTTTCCACTAAACCCATTACACACATAATGGATGATTATGGATTTCATGGTTTAGGCACAAATTTAACAAACTAATGGCTAGGGTTTTACTCCTAGACATGATTTCTTTGCTGTTTCATCCAAACAACTATCATGCAAGCTATAATTTCAAATCTCATGTGTTCATCTAGAGTTTGAGATGAAATCAAAGTGTGTGATCACTAATTTGTGGTTGAATTTCGATTTGGATTTGATTTGGCCTCTTGATTTGATCAACTCTTGCACATTAGGGTTTTGAGCATGAGTGCTCTCCTGGCTCTGGTTGGGATCGCAGAACACACACATGTATGTGTATGTTTTGTGTTTAATAATTGTTTTAATTAAAACTTTAATTCCTTTGTCCATGTTTAGCTCCTCAACTTTACCCAATTTTTATAAAGGGTATTTTAACCATTGTTGGTTCTTATTATGTCAAGATATCCTAATATTCACCGGGTTACTTTTACCACTATGGTAATTTACCCGTCTTTTAGTACCAACGTAGTTTAATAACCAAATATGTTTTCGGGGTGTTACAAGTCTACCCCCTTAAAGAGGTTTCGTCCTCGAAACCTTTTCTTACATAATTTATCGAGTTTAACTCCATGCATTTGCTCTCGATTATCAATTGAGCATTGCTCATATTTTAACCAATTGTTAGTATTACCAGAAAAGTATGATAATATCTTTTTGGTTACTAATCATCCACATATCTTATACGACATAATGCAACTTGAAATAACGTAATCTCGTTATTTCCACTAGTTTAATTAACTTAGCAATATTCATCACTCGGCTCTAATGTGATTATACTTCACGTTACGCTTCTTGACCGTGATCATGTCACGTCATGCCAAATTTTATATCAACTTTTTATTTTCAAAGATATCACTTTTCGAATATATCGTCTTGCACCCATCAGTGTCAAGACTTATATCTTTCATGCTTACTATTTATATGTCTATCGGTATTCATATTTGTAAAAATGTTATTTCTTATCAAAACTGAAGTTTTAGTTTAGCATCTTCTCTTGAACGTTTGTCAATTATCCATACCGGGATATTGACAGTCCAAAATTTATTCTTTTGCAGTCTTTGTTTTATGCGAGGATTCTCAACTGATTCCCTCGCTTGGTTTAATTAACTCATAGGTTTTATCACTTAGCCTTATGGGCTATTTTATTAGACTTTCACCTCTTTAAGGCGAGGTCCTTATAATCTATTTCTTTCTAGTCATGATCCGTGGGTCGTTTTAGTCTCGTAGACATTTCCATTGTTTATAACCCCAAAGGTTAGGTTGATCCCGTAGATCATTCCTTACTCATGTCATTCTTAAAATACATGTTTGGTGTCAAGGCATCCTGTTTTTGTTTAAAATCATTTATTCTTGCCTTGGTATTTTCTTTGACCTTGAACGTAGTCTAAGGCTACATTCGTTTCCTTTCGGACAAATTTTCCGACTTTATGACTTCTCACGTCATTTATGCGTCGGTTAATCTTATGCTCACCATTATCCAGTTTACATACATTCGTATTTGATTATGTCCCATTACCGGGCTCATTATTCTTTTGCTTTTAACGCTACCATTATCCCGCTTGCGTTTACTCATGCCGTCCGGCATGATATTATATTCGAACCGTTCAACTTTAAAATAGTTGAACATAATTTATTCAAAATTTCTATTTACATTATCTTGTCGTCTTTTAGTTATGACTCAAAACCCGTGTCTTTTAACTTTCCATCCGAGTTCCCGTTTCTCGGTCTATGCATGTGTTTAATTCTTACCCATCAACCGGGTGTTTTACCGAAGTCGTTATTATTGCAACCCTCCCGATATGCATTAAGACATCGCTTCATTTTTATATTCCGACTTTGTCCTGAAGTTTGACGTTTTACAAAAACGGCCTGTTAAGAGGCTTATTTGCATTTTCCGGGTTCGAGTGTAAGTACACTCCCTCCCAATGCATATCCTAATCATTTTACATGTTTGCATTCTCCGGGTTCGAGTGTAAGTACACCCCCTCCCAGTGCATACCTTAATCGTTTTACATGTTTGCATTCTCCGGGTTCGAGTGTAAGTACACCCCCTCCCAGTGCATACCTTAATCGTTTTACATGTTTGCATTCTCCGGGTTCGAGTGTAAGTACACCCCCTCCCATTGCATACCTTAATCGTTTTACATGTTTGCATTCTCCGGGTTCGAGTGTAAGTACACCCCCTCCCAGTGCGTACCTTAATTATTTTACATGTTTGCATTCTCCGGGTTCGAGTGTAAGTACACCCCCTCCCAGTGCATACCTTAATCGTTTTACATGTTTGCATTCTCCGGGTTCAAGTGTAAGTACACCCCCTCCCAGTGCGTACCTTAATCATTTTACATGTTTCTTTGTCCCTTCACTCGGCTGTGCGTTTACATTATTATCAAATATTTTGCTTATCTGATTCATTTGGGTACTTTTTAATTTGTCCCACTCACCCCGTCCTTACTACATTGGATGTAAGCATGTCCATCATAAAAAGTTCATGGTACCACGTGCTCACCACTTACTTGGCCAGAGTAATCGATCAATACCTGGTATACATGACCTTTTTATAATTTTCACATTACACCCCATGTAAGTAATGCCTCTATTTATTTCTCTTGGAAACAATATCCCGGATAGATTTTCTATTCGGGTTTTTCTAAGTTTTTAATCTACATATGCAACTTTCAATCTCTACGTATTTGTTGCATATTACTATTCACGTAATAATTTAAAATGCGCACCTATAAATGCTTGCCCTAACGGGCTTTTTATGTCGTTAACCTTGTTCACGATCGTCACGGGATTTAGGTCCTTGATTAGTATGCTCTGCTTGTCAAACCTCCGACCGTTCCACCGTCATATCCACAATTTGTTAAACTCTCGCTATCTTCAGATGCGAGTGTCCTTCAATTAAAACATTTACAAGAATTAGTAACATCAACTTCAATAATCACCCGTATTATAATACAAGGCTTTTCTACTATACGCGTCAATGCGCGCAATTTCGTCAACTATATTTATCATTTAATTGAGGTAACGTGTATCACACGATAGCCCTATGTGTTGTTTACAACACTTTAGCATGCTAAACTATTAACATACATGTACATACCGGATTTGCGATCAAGCCTCGAACCGAACACTTTATTCTTTTTAAACTTGAGCTCTGATACCAACTTGTAACGCCCGTCTCAATTAATCAAGATTTTAATAATAAGATACACATTTTAATGCTAAAATGTGACTTTACAAAAGCTTGTCATACCCACATTCCCATATGTTTACAACATTTCAAAGGTATATTTGTAAGTGTTTACATAATTCACTTATAACAAAACAAATCAAGATTTGACGCGGAAGCTTCATTTAACGTGTGTTCGGTTCTTGCTCGTCACTTGATCTTCATCCGGGGCTCTCGACATTCACCTATGATAAAAACCAACTTAGAAGTCAGTTTTGATAGTTAAATAACAAGTACGACAAAGTAATTGGGTCAAATAATCGAAATAAACAAAATAAACATAATTTTCAGCATTTTAGGCCGTCGCCACGCGCGATGGCAGAAGGCCTTGGTCGTGGCGCGACGCCATGGTCCCAATTTAACAGACAGTGTGTTGCTGGTGCTGCATATTCCCAGCATAAGCCGATTTCACGGAAACGAGCATAACTCTCTCGTTTTTAATCCGTTTTACCCGATTCTTTTTCCTACGCTCTCGTAATTTAATTCTCCATCTTATAGAGTTAAAATCCAACATCCAGATTAAAAAAATTTCAGACTTTTAAGTCTTTGACTTATTACCCTTTTTACCAAACTTTGACCCGTTCGTGATTTTATCAAACAAACATGTTTATTAGATCTATAAACTCATGAGATTCATAATTTCAATATCTCCTATCATATTAATCCTAAATCACGGGTTTCTAACTTAATTAAAACCCGTTTACGCTCAAGTGCTTATTTTGACCCATTAAGGGTATTTAAGCACTTTAAAGCTTAAAATCGCTTTCATTCATTTCTAGCATCATATTCCTACATTTCTTATCAAGTAATCTTCCACCACAACTATATGTGTGGTGGATTTAATGTGGATATCTATATGTTCCTAGTTTTACCCCTCGGTTTATCGTTTTACGTCAAAGACTCATATAAAGTCATTTGACCCAAGAATCTACATCTTTCACTTTATATACTTATTCCGAGTATTTATTTAATCATAAAACTTGTTTCCGACCCACCTTTAAGGGTCGTTCGCTCGAATTAGCTTACAAGGGCATTTGGTCAATTTTCATCCTTCTTTTACTACGAAGGACTTTTAAATACTTGTTTGACCCAAAAATCCGACCTTTTAACTATAGCCTTGTTTAGAAACCAATATGTTTCTAAAACACCATAATCATAACTCACTTTATTCAGTTTACCTAAAAGGTAACCAAATATCTATATTTTAACCTTGCCTACTCTTATAGAACCTCAAGCTCTACATGATGAGTTGAGTCATTATACATACCTGACTTAGATCAATATATTGACCCGTTTCGATACCTTACCTTAGTAGCCGCTAAGCAATGGCGATGTACATATCCATCTGATATTTGTTCCTATAATCATATAACTCAACAAACCATTAGTCGATATTGTCAAAGGGTGATAATTTCACCTTTTGACCCGTTTGGTCTAAAGAACCATGAAACTCTATGAGTTGATATTTATTACCATCTTATCTATATGACTAACTCCGGTTTACACCGTATAGTCGTTTTACTTCCAAACTCTATTTCTAACACATGTTTTGACTCATTTTATTTGTCTAAGCACTTCGTCACTTCCGTGACTTAACGGGTTTTCTTGTTTGGTTAATTTCCAATACAACTAACTAGGATAAATAAATAACATAGTGTAACGAAACCGTAGGTCGCGTATATTCATAATTCATCAACATTGTTTTCTAACCATAATTACCCATTCCCGGGGCTTGTCAACCTTAGCGTATCACGTCCATTCCATGGCTTATGCTTTTACAACTCAAATTTAATGAGTGACGTTTAAGTCATTTCGACACTACAAATTCAACCATTGTTCGACCCGTTTATTTACCTAGTGATCTTCGTCACTTCAACTAAATACCAATTTCATATATTATGCTAATTTAAAGTCAACTAGCGAAAATACGTAATCAAGCATAACGTAACGAAACCGTAGTTAAGTACCTTTTAAGCATCCTTTTCAAACACGTTTCTCCACCGGCTTGTCCACTTGACGATCCGGATTCCTTGCCTAAAGAGTTCAATTCACAATCGTTTTAGAACCCTTTTTATAAGTTTTAATGCATAATTCATCTCATCATTTTAATATGCATTTTTGTTCAGAATTTTGATATTTAGCCCTCTTTTAGGCATTTCTACAAACACCTAAAGGGCATTATTTTTCCAATCCAACAACCAAGTCTCATGATTAGTTATTTTGCCAAATTTTAACATCTACACAATGTTCATATATCAAATTTCACATTCATATTCTGGATTTATTTCATTTAGCTCAAATAACAATAGTTTAACAAATCGTGATTCTAGTGTTCATCATGTTTCCCCTAAACCCATTACACACATAATGGATGATTATGGATTTCATGGTTTAGGCGCAAATTCAACAAACTAATGGCTAGGGTTTTACTCCTAGACATGATTTCTTTACTGTTTCATCCAAACAACTATCATGCAAGCTATAATTTCAAATCTCATGTGTTCATCTAGAGTTTGAGATGAAATCAAAGTGTGAAATTTGACATACCTTGTGATCACTTCACTGAGGTGATTACTAATTTGTGCTTGAATTTTGATTTGGGTTTGATTTGGCCTCTTGATTTGATAAACTCTTGCACATTAGGGTTTTGAGCATGAGCGCTCTCCTGGCTCTGGTTGGGATCGCAGAACACACACATGTATGTGTGTGTTTTGTGTTTAATAATTGTTTTAATTAAAACTTTAAATCCTTTGTCCATGTTTAGCCCCTCAACTTTACCCAATTTTTTTAAATGGTATTTTAACCATTGTTGGTTCTTATTATGTCAAGATATCCTAATATTCACCGGGTTACTTTTACCCCTACGGTAATTTACCCGTCTTTTAGTACCAAAGTAGTTTAATTACCAAATCTGTTTTCGGGGTGTTACAATAAGTACAATGAAAAATGTGCTAAACTTGAAAAAAAATTGGAAACCCAGAGGATAGAAACTGAGAGGGTAAACAGGTTATTAAGAAGTTACTCATGTGCTTCTTATGTGATTGACAGGATTTATCCTACAGTCGAAGGCATGAAAGCGTTTGAAGAGGAGAAAATTGAAGTAAAGGATACTGGTAAGAAACATAGTACCAATTATACCAAGTGTCCACCTCCACTTGAAGAAGGATATTCTCCACGAAATCCTAATTCTGAAAGAGTAAAAAAGGCAACCAATTTAAAGTGGGAATCTGAACCTTCAGATGGATTGCCAGATAATATTGACATTACATTCACTGCATCTAACACTGATCAACAATCTCAATTGATGAAGAAAGTGGTGGATCATGTGTTGGATAAAGATGAAACCGAGGAGTCAAACTCAAAGTCAAAGTCTGACACTTCAAGTCCTACAGTTGAAAAGAGCAAAAGGGTTTACAATAAAGATTTTCTGATGTCACAAAATAATTTGAATGATGAAACATTCAAAGTAGCATATACTTTGAATGATTCTGGCAAATTATATTCTGATGAAGAATTTCCAATAAGAGGTGTTAAAACTGAAATGATTAACAAGGTTTTCAAATTAACAGAAATTAATATTTCTAAAATAAAAGATGTAAATCTTATTGAAAAACCTAAAAAGTACACCTCAAGAGTTCAACAAAGATTAAACAAGAAAAAGGGTTACAGTTCTGGTTCGGATTATCGAAAGAAACCAAACCATAACAGTAGTTTCAAAAAGAAAGGATTAGGTTTTATTCCAAAAGAAAATGAAAAATATGTTAAAGATTTTAAATTAAAAGTTGTTTTTGTGTCAGGAGCAAGTTCTGAAAAAGAAGAAAATAGCTCATTCTTGAAACAGACGAACAAAGAATTCCTTGCTAAGAAGCAGGAAGGAATGAAGAATGAAGCTGCTTAGAAAAAGGAGACAAAATCATGTTACCAATGTCAAAAAGTTGGGCACATTGCCTTGAATTGTCCAAAGGCAACCAACACAAAACAGGGAGTGTCTCATAAACTCAAAGAAAAAGTTGTTGAGAAAACTGAACCACCAACTGAAAAATTTAAAGTGTTTAAAAATTCTACATTTGAAGTTGGTGAGTGTTCAAAAAGATTTTACAAAAGAAAAGTGAATCTTAACAACCAACAGTGGGTTGTTAAGAAATCAGATGTTAGTTCTGGCGATGAATCTGACTCGTCAAAATCAGAGGAGCCACAAGTTGAGCTAAAAAGTGAAAATTTTGTTCCGCCATTGGATGACGCAAACTTTCCACCATTGCGGACTGAAAATTTTAAACAAAAAGTTGGAAAAATAGAGATTTCGAATCAATTCTATTCTGAAAAGAAAGAATTTGATGTCGAAAAAGCCTTTAACCCTAGAGTTCTAAATATTTTTGGAAAAATGGTTGACGGGAAGGTCAAAGGGGTAAAGGAATTTTATGAAAAGAAAAAGAAAGGAAAGAAACCGAGTGATGAGGACTCGGAAACTCCCAAGGACCGTCAGGCTTGGGAGAATCTCTTTAACTGAAAATCCTGACTTGCCAGAGCTCCCAAGTTGGTAATCGTGGAGCATGAATCGGCATCATTCTTGGAAAAATGTTTTTGTGAAAAACCTAAAAGTGTTAGATTTTTACAAGTGGTTTAAAAAAAGGGGATTCATTCATAATCTGTATAAAGAACAAAGTGATGAACAAAACCCCGATCTTACAAGTGGTATCAACAAAACTAATTTTCCGGAAAAACCATTTAATTAAAACAAACTTAAGTGTTTTGAAATCATAATGGGAAAATAGTTTGTTGTCAGGGGGAGTTCTGATTGTTTATGCCAAGTGGATGGCAAATTGAATCAATTCACATCAGTTTGTCAGTTTACTTGTACATTTTTATTGCGTTCATTTTCAAATTTTCCCAGAAAATCAAAATTGAAACATATTTTGATTTTAGTGGGAGTAAAAAATTTAGAAATTTTGAAAATGTGAAAAATTCAAAAACATCATAAAATCTTAAAAGCCAAAAACATTGAAAATTCAAAAAATGAGTTTTGTTGTGAAAAAGAGGAAAAGATAGTACATCAGTAGACAATCACAGTACGCTAAAGAATTGGAAAGTCAAAAGTGATAAACGCTTTACTTATCTCGTGGGGAACATCTCTCGGATATATGGGTAACCCCCGAAATATTGTTTGAAGGGCTTTCTATTTCTGACATACTAGGTCTTTGTACATGATGATATCTGGGGTATTATACCAGGACTTCTGATTTTGCAGGAGCAATAGCCTAGTACTCGTATAATACTTTGCACTGCTTTAATCATAAAGCCCGCCCTCAGCATAAAAAATGATGAAACATTGAAAAATGCTAATCATGTGCTGTTGAAGAAAAGATTCTCTAAAGGGAACACACCTAAAGTCGAACCATCATTTCTCTGATTTTGCGGAAGCAATAGCCTGAGCTCTCATGGTCTCGCATTTACCCCGTTCAGATATCATTAGTGTGCATTCACCTGTAAGACTGAATATAGGAGTCTGGATACGGGAGTATATTCTGAGGTGGGACACGCGAATAAGTTAAGTCCATTAAAACACTAATTTCATATCTCGAAACAGTTGAACTTTGTGTGAAAATTTAAGTAGATCAGTATACTGACAATCTAAGTGAATCGTTTAGAACTTAAACTGTTTAAAGCTCAACGGTGCTAGTGATTTGTCATAAACTGATATGATCCTCTTACACAAACACACAAAAATATTGTCTGTAAATATTTCTTTTCTGCTTTTCATTTAAAACAAAATTCAAAAAGATTTTAGTGTGTTTTAGCATAAAATTTTGAAAATTCAAAAAGATTTTTCTTCATATTATTTTCGACAACTGATGTTGAAAAGCTGATTTTCAAAATTCCAAGTGCTGAACATGATGAACAACAGGGTTGGGAGAGTTTGTTTGAAATGAGAAATGATTTTGTAATAATTAAATGGTTCACTAATTTGAAATCAAATTTGTGTGTTACGAATACAAGCGGATAAACAGAGATTAAAATTGTTATAAATAAATATCTGCAAGTGGTTTCTAAATCTGTCAAATCTTAAAATTGTGAAATTTACTTTTGGGTAGAGATTTGTGCAGGTCTCTGTGTCTTAGCCTGAGCGGAGTTTGAGCCAGGTTACGATTCTAGAACGAGAGCTATTCCAGACTGCGATCCCGGCTTATCGAAAGGGGGAGTCTGAAGACATTAGAGCCAGATTCGAATCCTGCCGTCTACGCCAGCTGCTAATGCTAGAAAGAAGAAGAGAGAGATTGAGGATGCTTACAGAGAAAGACATTTTGGAAAGAGCGAGAAGACTGGTCAAGTCTGAAGACTCGACGTACTGAAGACTCGTCAACATCCAAGGGGGAGTTTGTTGGTGCATATGTCTGTCGAATTCGTCTTGTATCGAGTCTTGTAATAGGTTTGATAGATCAGGACACGTAGTACGAAAGAAACGGGAAACAGTGCAGAACCAGCTGATTCACACGAAGTTGCCAGTTCGTACGAACTGACCAGTTCGTGCGAACTGGCATGTTGCTGGTTCGTGCGGACTGGCATCCCTATATATATGTGTCTTGTCATTTCATTTGGAACGTTCTGATTCCGGTAGCGAAGCTCTGCCGAAGTGTCTCCAGGCTGTAAAACGTTGTTATATCAATACAATCGACAGTTAATCTACTTCTAAGTGTAAATCAAGCTGATACAACATCGATACGTCTGATTCCGCATTTCGTATTGATCGAGAGCTCTTCTGATTGTCTCGTTTGATCGATTCAACGATCCTACAGGTGGTGTCGATTCAAGGTGTCACGGTATCCCAATAATACAACCCTTCTAAAAAGCTTGAGAAAGTCGTGCCTCTTTAAATAGTGGGTGTAATCCTATTCTAGCATCTTCTAGTTTTTATATTATACTAGTTTATAGACCCGCGTATTACACGAGTTTGTACAATATAAATGATATAGTTATATAATCTTTAAAAAACTTTATATTGCCTATGTTAGTTAGTAACGAAACTTTATATATACGAATTTCCATTACCATATAATGGTTCATACAACTAACTTGATTTTATCACAAAAACTGACCCATCTTAATTAGTAATACTGAAAATACCATAATAGTCGTGTATTACAAAAGTTAAATACTTAAAAACCTGTAATAAACAAATGTATATATTAATGAAAATATGTATTACGCTACATATAACAATGTATAAATAATAATAATTTTTATCATTGTGTATCTTTTATGTATAACTTTTATAATAATGTATAAATAATAATATTTTTTTATCATTGTGTATCTTTTAAATATAACTTTTATTTAAAATAAATCTCTAAGACCTCAATTTTGTTTTCAAAATTCATTATTTTAGTTGTTCTTTTTCTCTTTATCGGTAAAAAGCCAAGTTTTTGGTATGACATAGATTAGATTTGTTTTTCTTACTAATAATTGTTATGCGAATTTAATTAATAAATAGTATTTGTAAAGTTATGATATAAGTTAAATGTTTATATATGATGAATAAATCTTTTCATTATTAAAGGTTAATAGACTATGTCACAAATTGGTATAAAATGAAATTAATATATTTCTTAGCTCTATTAGATTGAAAACACATCATAAATCAATATAGCTACGAATCTTAATATTATCCCATCTATAAAACTTCAAAACGTTAAGTTCTCTCTGTCTACCATTTTAAAACCGAGTTCAATAAAATTTTAGTCTTGTTGCGAGATAGTCCTGTGGTTAGTTACTCTTTTTTTAGCTTTTATTTATATGTTAGAAAAACTCATATGTTGATTTTATAGACAATCTCATATATGGATAATAGTTTTTATTTTTTTTCTTTTGTAATTTAAACTATTTCATTTTAAGATGTACTAAAATCATAGCTTTAAATATTATAGATCACTTATGTACATTTTTTAATCATAAATTAGAAATAAATATTAATTATTATATATTATTAATGAAATATCATAAATTAGAATTATATATTAATTATTATATATTATAAATGAATTAAAGATGAAAATGTCATATGACACTAAATAGAAGGATGTTAGAGGAGAAAATGTCATATAACATTGGAAGTATTCTTTTATTAGTATTAGAATTGATAAAACTTTTTTTTCACCGTTTTTATATTATAGAGTTAATTGCCATTTTAGTCCCTGTGGTTTGGGCCATTTTGCCAGTTTAGTCCAAAGGTTTCATTTTTAACATCTGGATCCAAAAACGTTTCATCGTTGCCATTTTGGTCCAACTGACTTAACCCCATCCAATAAACTCTGTTACTCAGGGGGCAATGTTGTCATTTCATATATTATTTTTTAATTCCACTTTATTTTTTTCTTTTAATCATTATATAAGATTTATCTTATATATAATAATTATAATATAATTATAATAACATATATATATATATACACAGATATTGTGCACCACCACCACTCATCTCTCACTCTCTCCTGTCTCTCTCTCTCATCCACCACAACAATCACCATCGCCCCCTACCAGTCACCACCGCCCACCACTATCAGCCACCACTGCACACACATACACTCTCCTCTCTCTCTCTCTCTCTCTCTCTCTCTCTATGCACTCTCTTTATTCTCCATAACCAACCACCACCAGATGATATCATCACCATCAACAAATCCTAACCCTAACCGGAGATTATCACCTACAGAAGAATGAGCGACACACCCGATTATCCACAACAACCTGCAACCGAACTCTCAAAAACCACTAGTGGATCTTTCGATGCCAACAGAATCGCTGAAGTAAAATCATGGCTAGCTTCTCAATTCGATGCGGCCGGTAAAGATCATGTTCCTGATTTCGAATACACCTCTCGTAGCATCTCACATTTGCATAATCTCGCCACAATTTCTCAAGCCAGAACCCAAGCTGCCTCCATAATCGCCAATGATTTTCGACTTAAAGCCTCCGAGTATCGATCCCAAGGTTGTTGTTAATCTGTTTTGTTTATGTTTTTGTGTTATGGTTCTGCAATGGTTTCTGAAAATTTGCCCTAAATTATTAGGATGGAGGATGATGATTACATGTACATTGATTTAAGTCTGATAAATTTGATGAAATGCATATAGTTATGATGATAGTATAGGGATGTTTGGTAACTGTTTTTGTTGAAGTATTTAATTGAGAGAAAGGTTAGACTATGAGAGCGGCGTTCTCGATTTTGCTAAATTGATATGGTATGTTTGCACTTTAGAAAGAAAAAGTAATGGTTACAATTGATATACAAAATCTTACAAGCTTAATTCACTGGTGGTATGGTATTATATAGCTGTGAGGATTAGAGAGATATTAGAAAATGTTGGGCTAGCACAAGAAGGATTGCTAGCAAACGTGGTGGCATCATCGCAAGTTGGTGATTCCATCTTCATGAGCACGTAGGATTTGGGTGGCGGAGGTGGGTGGCGTGGTGGAGGTGGATGGTTGTGATGGTGGTAACAGGTGGAGGTAGGTGGTGGGGGATGTATGGTCTGGTGGTTTTGTTGTGTGTATAATATACATACTTCTTTGTTCATTATATATAAATAGGGAGGGAGATGTTAAAAGGATTAATTAAAATAGTAAGGGAAATGACTAAAATGCCCTTGACTTAACAGAGTTCATTGGATGGGGTTAAGTCAGTTGGACCAAAATGACAACGCTGAAACGTTTTTGGATCCAGATGTTAAAAATGAAACATTTGGACTAAACTGGCAAAATGGCCCAAACCACAGGGACTAAAATGGCAATTAACTCTATATTATATTTTAGTAAAACTTTTCCACGTTCATAAAAACAAATTAAACAAATATAAATTACGTGTAACATATTCGTTTTACTAGTCAATATTCCAATTTCTAGAACCCTAAAATAAATGAAATGAAATGAATTGATTTGTGCTAGTAGCGTATTCGTCGGTACAATATGGTCTTTTGACTACAAACGACGAATTTATATTAAATGTAGAGTAAAGCCCATGTCACAAAGTTTAAGAAACACATGGCACATTCTTCAAAATAAATACAAACAGTTTTAATATTAAAAGTCTCAAAATTTTATATATCTGTGTTTGACATTTACACGAGATATTTCATTTGAAATGTCAATCAAACTCACAAACGAAGGAGGTAAACACCATCCGGTTGATCGACTGAGCTCGCTACCAAACAAAACAGTTAGTATTCAATATTAGATTGAATACACTAGGCAAGGTATATTGTAATTATAATTTTTATCATACTTAGCAGATATTACTTAATTATGATTCTTTTGTATTTTTTTTATTGTTTTACTACACATATTGATCAATAATACATAATAATTTAAAAGGTTTTCGTTGTATTACTACACATATTGATCAATAATACATAATAATTTACAAGGTTTTCATTATCTATACAAAACTTCCTTTGCAGTTCACTTGAAACTCAATAGTCGAAAAACTCTAGAAACCCATTAGGGTTCTGTCAAAACTCATGCCATTATCATTTTTCTTGGAACTCAAGAAATGCATTACACACGGTTGCCCACACAAGGGAAAGGCAGATTGATCAACCGTCAACTTATGTTTTCATGTTGATATAGGGCGAACAACGGATGAAGGTGAGGTGGCGTTGTTCCTAAGTACCCGTGAGGATCAGCGCGACATGGTAGGGATTATAAAATACTTGTGCTTTTTAAGATTATATTTGTACACAAAACTAGTTCTTTTTAATAATGATCAAACTAGCTAATCAGCCTGATATCATCGTATAAATATAAATTTTTTCTGACTTGTCTCAATTCTCATATGTTAGAATATATCATATAATTGGTAGTTGTCTAGTTGCACACCATGTACTGAAGACCCAGTCAAGTAACATTCCATAGAAATTAATAAACATGGAGGGCCACTCTAACAATATATTACTATAATTTCTAAATGTATTTTAATTTACAAAGTTATCCAATCTTCCAAAAGTCGTCTCTATACTTTCCTTGTATTTTCCTTCTTTCTCTGGACATATATAGAGACAGTCACTGCTAAATATCAACACTCAACCTACCAAATCACAAGAAGTTACAGGCAACAAGAAAGAGATGCAAAAATGGAATGTCGAAAACTCGAGTTGACCATTAATTCTGCAAATGGTTTAAGAGAAGTAAGACGGATTTTCAAAATGAAAGTTTATGCTAAGGTATAACTTTCTTTGTTATTTACGTACAATCAGTTATGTTTCTTATGTGTATTTTATGTGATTCCACTATAAGGTGTTTATTATGTATCTTATGTGTTTTTGATGCTTGATTTCACTATAGGTGTTTATAGGTATTACTTGCTTTGTTAATTTGTTATTTACATATTATCAAAGATAAAATCAGTTATGTATCTTATGTGTTTTAAATACGATTTCATTATAGGTATTTATTATGTGTTTCTTTTATATGATTTCACTTAGAAACTTATTATTTATCTTATGTGTTTTTGATATATGCTTTTGATGACTATAGGTGTTTATAGGTGGTAACCAAGAAATGGAGAAACGAACTCCTGTCGACAAGCACGGCCAGACCAATCCGGCGTGGCACTACACTATGAAATACTCCATAAGCGAACAATGGTTACAACATCATGGCACGATGCTTGTGATCAAGCTTTATTGCAAGCGTAAGCTTGGAGATAGATACATAGGAGAAGTTCATCAGTCGTTGAAACAACTTTATGATTATGCGAAACCATTGGGTGATAGCGCAGTCGTGTGTTTCCCTGTGCAAGTGGGATCCGCTGAATCAGAGGGACAGCTTTGTTTCTCATACAGGTTTGGTGAGAAGGTGGCTATAGAGAAGTTAATGCTTGCAGAAAGTATTGCTTCCTTTTTAGTTACCGGTCCTGGTGGTGCAATATGATGGATACACTTCAGACCACACTTGTGGCCGCCATCAGCATAGTCGTCACAAATAAAACCAACATGCCACATGTAAATACAATACAGTGTGTAAATTTGTTAGAGGTGTCTTTCCCACATGTCAAGGTTTACCATTTTCATTTCAATCGAATGAAACCGAAAGTTTTTGTGATGCATAACCAATCTTATTGTACCAATTAAATCAGAACCAGAACCTTAAAATTCATAGACAAGGTTATCAAGTATGAAATATATAGTGATGGTAAAGTACGGTAAATAAACTTGCTTTTTGCCATTTTTACAATCTCTGGTATATAGTTGTAGAAGTAATTAAAAATCAACCTAAAAAATAATTGAGGGATGAGACCATATATTTATAATAAAGAATTACAAGGGTATCTCCTATAATTGAGGAGAGTCAATTAAAACAACAAGGAAATAAGATAATTACAATTATTACAATAATTACAAATCGTTTCCTGTAATACCCCCCTTAAATCGAAACGGTGGCGGTCCAAGACGAAACATTTTACGGAAAACTTCAAAGTGCGGAAGACTCTTGGTAAATATGTCAGCCACCTGAAGATTGGTTGGAACAAATTTAGTATAAAGCTTACCAGAGTTGACCAACTCCCGAATGAAGTGATAATCCAGATCAATATGTTTTGCACGTTTGTGAGATACCGGATTTTGGGTCATGAACAAAGCACTTTTATTGTCGCAAAGCAACGTAGGACGGTCAGGAGGTAGATCATGCAATTCTTGTAGAAGATGAGTAACCCAGACGAGCTCAGCAGCGGTGTTTGCCATAGCACGATATTCAGATTCACAACTGGACCTAGAGACAGTAGGTTGCCTCTTAGCACTCCAAGACACTAAATTTCCACCCAGAAAAATAGAATAGCCATACGTGGAGCGGCGTGTATCAAGACAACGAGCCTAGTCAGCATCAGAGTAACCAACAACGGATGGTGTGTCTGGACGGGTGTAGGTGAGTCCAAAAGAGATGGTTCCTTTGACATATCGTAAGAGACGTTTAACAGCTTGAAAATAATCAAGTCGGGCAATGTAGAAATTGAGAGAGCTGATTCACTGCATAAGATAAATCAGGTCTAGTAATTGTCAGATATTGTAAGGCACCAACCAAGAAACGATATAAAGTAGGATCATGATGAGGTACACCATCAGCCGAGAACGATTCATGAGGAGAAAGGGGAGTGATGACAGGTTTAGCATCGTACAGATTCGCCCGAAGAAGAATATCTTTAGCATATTTGGCTTGTGTGAGAAAAAGACCCGAGGTAGTGTAAATGACTTCTAAACCCAAAAAATAATTGAGATCCCCATGATCTTTGATTGCAAACTCTCGATGAAGATGAGAAATAAAGATAGAGTTAATAGATTCATCATTACCTGTAAGGATAAGATCGTCCACATAGACAAGAAGATACATGATGTGAGAGTCTTTGCGAAGAACAAAAAGAGATGTATCTGCACGACTGCATGTAAACCCATAAGATAGAAGAAAAGTGCTCAAACGTTGAAACCAAGCACGTGAACCTGCTTCAGACCATATAGAGCCTTAGATAGTTTGCAAACGTGATTTGAATAGTGAGAGGTCACAAAACCAGGAGGTTGCTCCATAAAAACAATTTCACTTAAATTACCATTAAGAAAAGCATTCTTAACATCAAGTTGATGTAATCGCCAGTTGTTAAGAACTGCAAGAGAAAGAACAATACGGACCGTTGAAGCTTTGACAACTGGACTGAAAGTGTGTGAATAATCCAATCCCGGGACTTGTGTAAAACCTTGAGCCACCAAACGCACATTATAGCGTTCAACGAAACCATCAGAGTGATATTTAATTCTAAAGACCCATTTGGAGCCCATGACATTGGTTGATGGCGGGCGTGGAACTAATGTCCAACTTTGATTATGTTGTAGAGCCGTAATTTCCTCAACCATGGCTACCATCCATAAGGGGTCCTTAGCCGCAGATTTAAAGCCACGTGGTTCGGTAATGGATGATAAGGCAACATGCAAGGCATAAGAGTTGAGACATGCAAGATCCATTTGGTACTTTGGCTTAAAATTCCTGCCTTGGATTGGGTTGTCATAGGATGATTATTAGTGGAGGTGTTTGATGCGGATGAAGTCGATTCAGGAATAGGATCGGGTACAGCCATAGGCTCAGTGTCTGGGATGGGTTCAGGTTCAAGAATGGGATCGGGATCAGGTAGAATGGGTTGTGGTTGAGGTGAGGATGATTCTGGGCGGTTTCTGGGTTTGGTGAGGATGGACTAGGTGAGTTTGGGCCAGGATGTAGATGTGGAGTATTTGGTCCGTTTGATGGGGCACAAAGTGGGCAGGAGATTGGTGGATTAGAGTGAGTGGACGGTATTGGGTTGGGCGCGGATGGGTAATTGGGTTCAGAGGGTGATGGTGTAGGCTAGGTTATTTCATCAGTAAAGGTTGTAAGTACCAAGCTTTGAAGATCCCTGGTTGCATTTGCGTCTTTGAAGGGAAAAACCGCCTCATTAAAACAAGCATGTCATGAAATAAATATCCGATTAGTGACTGGATCTAAACAACGGAACCCTTTATGAGAAGAACTATAGCCAAGAAAAACGTGTGGAAGACTCCATGGCTCAAGTTTATGCTTGGCGCAGTCCCGTAAATAAGGAAACACTTGACACCTGTAAACTCGAAAATTAGAGTATTGTGGCAACATATTAAACAAGATTTGGAATGGTAACTTGTTATCTAACAAAGGAGATGGCACGCGGTTAATAATAAAAGTTGCCGAGGTGAATGCATCGACCCAAAAAGGGGCCGAATGTGAGCATTAAATAACATAGCAAGACATGTTTCAATTATATGGCGATGTTTACGTTCAGCACGACCAGTTTGTTGAGGCGTGTATGGACAAGAATATCTATGAAAGGTTCCATTGTCTTCAAATATTTTTCGAACTGTGTGATTCACAAACTCGATGCCACCATCACTCTGAAATACTTTGATTTTTCTCGAGCATTGAGTTTGAACCATGTTAATAAAAACAGGTAAAACCGAATAGAACCCTATCTTAGTTTTGAGTGGGTAGAACCACATAAACCTGGAATAATCATCAATAAAGATCACATAATAACGATAACCATCTGTAGAAGTAATGGGAACGGGTCCCCATAAATCACAATGAACCAAATCTAATGGAAAAGATGCACGTTTTTCATTATTAATAAAAGGTAAACGTTGTCCCTTTGCAAGTTGACAAGAAGTGCAAATAGTTGGTTTAGGCAATAAAGAACTAACAGACAAAACACCAGTCTAGTTCAAAACAGAAATAACATCAAAAGACATATGTCCTAAACGCGAATGCCATAATTCATATGAGGCTTTATTGGAAACATCAGCAACAAATGTTTTCGCTCGATCTTGAAGCACATAAAGTCCATCAGAGCATGTTCCTCTAGCGAGCACCTCTTTTGTTTTCCGATCCTGAATATGAAAATAATGTTGAGAGAATAGAACATCAACAGGATGATTGGCAGTCAACTTGCTAATAGATAATAAGTTCTTGGTGAGATTAGGAACAACAAGAACATTACGTAGAGTAAGATTACTGCAAAGTTTATATGACCCCGTATGACTAATTGGAAGTTGCTTACCGTTGCCAAAAGTAACCTTTTCATTACCTGCAAAGTTTATACAACCCTCCAAAATATTCCGACACCCTAAAAATATTTAACTTATCCCAATACGTCCTAAAATGCACCACGTCTACAAAAACAGGTCCCGAATACCTTTATTTTTATTAAATTTAATTAGAAATCAGATTTGTAAGACTGTGGCGGGCCGCGAAGACCTAGCCCTGGTGCCGCGAACGTGTCGAGTGCCGCCACGTGTCGAGTGCCGCCACGTGTCGAGTGCGTGTCGAGTCTAGTGGCCGAGTCAGCCAAGCTAGGGCCTACTCTAGCTGGCGTCGCGGGCCGCGTAGCCCTTGGCTAAAACCTTCGCGGGGCGCGACAAGGTGTCAAACAAACACTATATAGTGTTTGTTCTGCGTAGCCCTTGGCTAAAACCTTCGCGGGGCACGTAGCCCTTGGCTAAAACCATCTATTTATATATAAATAGCCGAAGCCATCTATTTATATATAAATAGATGGCTTCGGCTATTCAGTTGAAATCGTTCACAACTTTCTTTCTCTCTTAATTTTCTATATAGTATAAGCTATACTCGGGCATTATACCCCCTAAATAACGAAGTTCTGCCTCGTTGTAAGTATCATAACCCCCGATTACGTATTAGATACGTTGCCCGATTAATCTAGGGTTCCGTAACAGCTGTCGTGGTTCTGCCCGACGTAGTCGTTGGAATGCCGCCTCAGGGAGGGTATTACTAATGTAAATATTGGGTTATTATACTAACGCGTGTGCATTTGTGATAATCACCAGGAAATCCTTAAGGAAAACCCTAAGACAGCAATGTGAGTAATCTCCTTTTTGTAAACTTGTTATAAACTGTTTTTACAAAACCTCATATGACTAACATTATATTAAACAGTGATTGAGTATTTGTATTCGACAATTATCGTCGGTATGTTGGGGTTTTGTATACAAAATTTGTTACTACATTGTGAGTAGTAACATGACCACAAGTCGGGTTGACGATACCGTGGGTGGTAATTAAAGTAGATGGAAACAAATGTAGTTGTGCGACCGCCCTCAATACTGTAAAATGGTCTTACTTATCTTGATTAAACTGGGATTCACTCACCAGTATTTCCCACTGACAAAATGTTTTTAAACGCGTTTCAGGTAACAAAATGTGAAAACCAAATAAAAGCCAGCTGGACAGCACTGAAGGCTTGGAAAAGTGGCAATAAAAGTTACCTAAAATAAATAGATGTTTTATTTAAATAAAATAGGGTTTACCCCTATAAAAATGTGTGTACTTGAAACTTGGGAATTTCCCATATGTTTAATATTATAAAAGCGTGGTATTTTACTCAGATAAAATATTTCCTAACTACTGTCCTGATGTAATTTTCGTTGCCAAAATGATAAACACCGATACCACCAAAACTGGCCACGGCCACCCGTTCCCAGGTTGTTAGGGGGCGGGGGTTGCGACATTCTTGCTTTGAGGCCATGTGATCAGTGGCACCTGAGTCGCCTGCCCAATCTGGAGTTTCATGATTAACATGGCACTGTGCGTGAAACGCCTTGGCTAAGGAATCAGACGAAGGGGGAAGCTTTAGAAGCATATGTATGAAGGTTAGGACAAGCCGATGCATAGTGACCATTAGTACGACAAAGGTGACAATGAGACGGTCGACGGTTATTACCACGACCCCGACCATTGCCAGAATAAGAGCCACGAGAATAAGAGCCGCGAGTTGAAGAACCACGGCCCCAACCATTACCAGAATCACATCAATTTTGAACATGAAAAGCGACTGGAGGAGCAGCGGTTCCATGAAGAGATTGTAAAAACAATTCATGGCTCTCGGTTGAGCAATTAGATCACGGAATGATGGTGCCGGCTTTGTCGCATGTAAGGCAGTAGAGAAAACCTCATACGAGGGTCCAAGTCCACATAGAAACCAGTGGAGTTTGTCAATATCGGCAACCGGGTGGCCGATTGCTGCGAGTTGTTCATAAATATTTTTAAACCTGCGAGCAAAATCAGTAACAGAAGTAGTACCTTTGGTTAATGAGCGAAGAGAATCACGGAGAGATTGAACCCGCTCAACAGACGCATTGCTGTAGGCGTTTTCAAGAGCTGTCCAGATCTGTCGCGCACTGTTTAAGCCGAGAACTTCAGCAGCAGCCTCTTCGGTTAGAGAAGAAAGAAGAAGGAGGGCTGCTTTTTGATCATTAGTGGTCCAGGAAACAAACTCCGGGTTGGTGATGGTCTTGTTATCAGCCGAGATTGTCTCAGACGGTGAAGATGAAGAACCATCAATAAAAGCTGTGAGGCGATAATGAGCGACTAGAAGGCACATATGATTACACCACACTAAGTAGTTTGTGGCAGAAAGTTTGATTGGGTAGAGATGAGGAACATTATTCATGGTGGTAAGGGAGTCGGAAGGGGAGGCCATGAGGGTACCAGGAGAGAAGACGAGGGTAGAAGGGGGCGATTAGGGTTTCTTAGGTTAGGCTGATACCATGTAGAAGTAATTAAAAATCAACCTAAAAAATAATTGAGGGATAAGACCATATATATTATAATAAAGAATTACAACGGTATCTTCTATAATTGAGGAGAGTCAATCAAAATAACAAGGAAATAAAATAATTACAATTATTACAATAATTACAAATCATTTCCTGTAATAATAGTAACTAGATTGGCTTCTATAGGTGTGTTTAGAGGCTTTCAACCTAAACCTAAAAGAACACATTCATGGTAATTCATGACGATATTTTCTTTGTGAGAATAACCAGCTTTATGAAAATTTTATATTGTAGATAATAACATTTTGAACTGGTCAATTTCAGCTATATTTATATATGTTATGACTATGTAATATCTTAAAACACGTACTACTAATGTCAGCTATATTAATATATGTTATGACTATATAATTATATTGAAACATGTACTACTAATGAATTATCCATTCCATTTTCTTTGATTAACTTAAAGATACCATTGTCTGTCTTTGTATATTATAAACTTGAGGTAATGTCATTTACGCTTCAGTTTTCTACATAAGAATTCATTGTTTATAATTAACTAACAATTAAAGAAACCACTTTTTCAACAAGTAGATTTCTATCCAACTAAATGTCTCCATTTTTATGTCTTGTCTTGTGATAATGTTTGTTAGAATCTATTCCTAATTTATAGGCTAATTCTATACACCCCCCCCCCCCCCCCTTTACTGATTACACCCCCCCTTGTGAGAGGAAAACTGTCGGTCCCACGCAGGCCCCACCTGATCGTATCTGAGAGGAGAGGGGGTGAGAAAAGTAATTAGGGGGGGGGGGGGGTGAGAATAGTAGCACCGAATTTATATCCCTCACTATACCCTTTGCTTAAAGTATTGCTTTGTATAATTTTATTCAACAAGTTCGCTTAAATTTAATGTTATAAATTTCTCTTGACTCTTAGTATGCATGAATGAGAGGTGGAATGGAATGGATAATTACGATAGAATGAAGAAAAGGGTGTTTGATTGGTCAGTGTAATGGAATCACTCATTTCAAAAGATATTCCATTCCCATAAAATCATTCCTTCCACCCCCATGTTTTTTTTCCATTCCATCCCCTCTTGCACCATTCATCAACAACACCACAACCCACCACCTTCGCCACAACCCACCACCACCACCACCACCACCGGCGCCACCCGCCACCACCTCACCCCGACAACCACCGTCGCCGCCGCCACCTACTCGCTACCGTTATCACCCACAGCCGCGAGCAACCGCCAGCGCCACTCGTCGACGCCGCCCACCACCATCGTCGACGCCACCACCACCGTCACCACCTACCGCCACCGCCGCCACCCACCGCCACCTCTGCTGCCACCCACCACCAACGGCCACCTTGTCGCCGCCACCACTCGTCGTCACCGCCGCACCGCCACTCGCCACCACCACCACCACCCATCGTCGCCGCCGACACCCACCACCACCACCTATAACCACCTACAATTACTACCACCGACCACCACCACCACTCACCACTTATTTTATTACTCTGTTTTTCTTGTCTACTCAACAATACACAATGATAATTAATTACATTCACACATGGTAACCAAACAAGACATGGAATGGTAATGATCTGTTGCATTCCCTCGTCCATTCAATTAGTTTTCTCCTTTCACGAAGCACTACAAATTTTCACCCACAGCAAAAGTAAAGACACCGACCTCCGGTAAACCCGATGAAAGTCCATAGGAAAACTACCGGTGGATAAATCTTATTGGACATGAGATGTCTAAGTTATGATTGAATAACGTTGCTAACAAAAAGGAGTAAATTTCACTTTTTGTCCTTTATGTATTACCTGAATTTTGAAATGTGTCATTTAAAAGTTTTAGTTTCAGTTTATGTCCAAAAATCACATGTTTTATATCACTTTATGTCCTTTACACCAAACTGAGTTAAATTACTCTGTTAGGTTTACCTAATGCAAAGGTATTATTGGTATTTCACCTTATTTATTTGTTTTTTAAAATAAATCAAAACAGTTAAAGGTGGGACCAACATTACAAAGTTTCAAGGCTTTTCATTTCCGGCTCCGGTCATCTTCTCCGGCGGACTCTTCATTTTCGGCAACAATATATTATACCCTGACTTTCCTTAAAATAAGTCAACTCTGACTTTCCTTAAAATAATTTGATGCTCTCTTCCTCAAAAGTTTCTGATGTTGTTGTTTCGAATTGCATTAAAATTTTTGTTTCTAATTCGTTTTTCCGGAACGGTTTTGATTCGAACAAAAAAAGATTCAGAAATTTATGATTTTGATTCCGAATTAAAGTTCTTATGTATTCGATTATGCAATAAGGGTAAGGGATGATTATTTTAACCTTTAATTCTTGACTTTATATGTTCATTGTTCGTTTTCCGGTTCGCCGGAATTTTTCGCCGGAAAACGATAATCTTCGATTTCGATCCTCTGTAATGGTTCTGGTTATATATAAACGATCCTCCTTTGATCGTATGTTTGGGCGATGAATTCTAAACTGATAGAATTCCTTAACAACAATTATGGTTTCCAAATTATGTGTCCTCTATTACAATTCGCAAAACAGGGGATGAACATGAACTGATATGTTTTTCGTGATTTGGAAACGGTGGGTGATAATTCTACGCTCTGATACCAATTGAAGGCCAACAGGGTCGTTTGTGGGTTTTATAATTGAGAGAGATTTGAATGAAATCTAAACTTTCATTAATTACGAATGAAGGCCAATAGGGCCGGAAATGAAGAGCCCGTTAGAGAAGATGACCGGAGCCGGAGAAGATGACTGGAAAACAGGGGTGTGGGAAAGATGAAGCCTTGAAACTTTGTAAAGTGGGTCCTACCTTTAATTGTTTTGATTTATTTTTATAAACAAAATAAATAAGGTGAAATACCAATAATGCCCTTGCATTAAATAAACTTAACTGAATTATTTAACTCAGTTTGATGTAAATGACTTAAAGTGATATAAAACATGTGATTTAAGGACATAAATTAAAACTAAAACTTTTAAATGGCACGATTCAAAATTCAGGTAATACATAAAGGACAAAAAGTGAAATTTACTCCACGGTACAATTTAAAAAGACACATTTTAGACGGCGAATAATGAATAATGTTTAAAAAATAAATTTTACAGTTGACGAATTCATGATATTAATGGTAATGCGGAATAAATATTTAGAGAAATATCTATGAAATTAATCATTTACAAAATGATTATATATTTAGTTAGTTATTCAATTAAGAGTTAATTAAATATTAATAATACTAATAATTAAATACAAGTGGACGTATAATATTATTTATTAGAAAAATAATCTATACATATAATAAAAGAAACCAATTAATGGACACGTGTCGATACGAGAGACATCTATTTTTTAGTTTTCTTGCCATATATTTATATTTATTTTTATCTTAAAAATTACAAGTTTTAAAATAATTTATTAAGTTATCCCATATTTTAAGCCGACGTTTATCTATAACTATATCTCTATATTTATATTTATCTTCTAATATAATCTTTATATTTATCTGTAGTTTATTATTTTGCGAGTAAATTGCACAAAACTTCCTTTATGTTTACTCAAACTTCCAGGTTCCAGCCTTAATGTTTAAAACTTGCTAAAAACATCATTTAAGTTTATTTTTGTTGCTGGTTTAATCCTTTATGACTAACCAAGTTAATTATCTCAGTTCATTTCTCTCACATGCCTAACATGTGAGGATCCCACTATCGTTTGATGACCGACATCAACTGACTCGCAAAATGGAATGGGGATGTGGTGCAAACGCAAAACATGAAACCCAAGCAAAATTGCATGTGTTTTCACCGGAGATGTAGTCCAAACACAATTGAATCTCTTAAATTTATGGGGCAATTCACACGGAGCAAGCCCCTTTTCATTCCGAGCTATCAAATCCACTCGGAGGAGAGATCCAGCCCGCGTTTCGATGACTAAATGCCAAACAATCCATATTTGCAGGTTGATAGCCTCATGTTAGTTATGTATGTGAATTCAAATTGAAAAGTACATATCATTTTTGTAGTTATTTTCCTCTTTAGTTTTGATTATTTGATTGAGATAACATGAATTAAGTAAGGAAGAATAAAAACTAATATCTAGGTACAAAGCAATGGGTCATGAATGGGGAAAGAAGAAATAAGTGAATTTAATGGATTTTTGTAATACACAAGTTTATAACCTAATAATAGAAAAATAAAAAATAAAAACAGAGTAAAATGTTCTAATATGTAAATAGTATATCAAAGTTATTTTTACCAAAAATGTATTTTGACGATTGTGTGTGTTAACTGATTACATTATATTTATTCAAGTCGTGTAGTACACGTACTTATTTAACTCATGTTATACACGGGTAATTAAAGATGTAACCTTTTTTTATAAATATATTTAATCAACCCGTGTAATACACGGGGTTCTAGCCTAGTATTATATATTTTAGAGTAAAGTCATTTATTAGAAAAATAATATTATATTTTTTAGAGTAAAATCCTTTTTAAGTTATTGTGTTTTGTCTATTTTAACTACTTGAGTTCGAAATTCAAATTTGTCATGATTTCAATACTGGTTATTTCTAATCTTAACTTTTTGAGTCTCAAAGACAAAGTTTGTTAAATTTTCTATTTAAATTTTATAATATTACCAAAACACCCTTTAAAATTAGATGTTGACAAACCTACATAATCATCTACTCATACTCACACATGCTCCACTCACACACTTATCTCTCTGTTTTTAGAACTTTCACACAATCTAACTTTCTAATCATGAAGCAACATATTAAGCATCTCGTAAAGGTATCATGACAGTCTGAAAGTAGGTGGAATCCCATATTTTTATAGTTTTTTTTTTTTTAAACAGCAACCTTTTAATTCAAATATTTTTTATTTATTAGAGCATCCTTAATAAGGGGTGATTTTTGATGTTTTTATTGTGCCAATGTGACATTGCCCCACCAATCACACGCATTCTCTCTCTTGCCCCATATTATCATCCAAAAACAACACTCTCTCTCCTCTCTCCTCTTTCCTCCTTCCCTCTCACAACATCTTCTCTCTCCTCAAATACATGTTTTTCCTTACATATACCACCACACCTTCTCTACTTCACCTCACACCCTCTCTCATCCACCTCATATTTCTCTCTCCTTAAAAACATCAACATACATCCTACTGTGCATGCTCTTATATGAAGATTATCATTTGTTTCAATTAAGGCTTATACAAAGTAAACAACATATGTATATGTACCTATTCTAACTAACTGAGTAGACCAAATTCATGAAAATAATTCTAACCAATTAATTATTAAAAAAATTGTGATATTTACTTATCAACTTGATCTTGATTGGAGAATTTTATAAAACTTGATCATCGTTCATTTGACTTTCTTTATACATTTTTATATCTAATTGTTCCACTAAGCATATTAAATAAACTATCACTAGTGTTCTAGTGATGGCCAAGGGTATTTAAGTTCCATCTATGGTGGGTTTGTATGAGTTTTCCCATCCAGGTCTCAAGTTCGAGTCTGGGTGATAGGGGTTTCTCATTGAGTGAGTTTAAATTGGGATCTATTGTTCGAGGGGGCTCTCTAGCACGAACCAGTTTTAAGACAACGGATGCTAGACCTTCCGACATTCGCGAATAATTCACACCTTTCAAAAAGAAAACTAAATATATTAAATAAAATAAGATCAGAAACTCTTCGATAACTGACTGGTAAATTTATTTAATCATTTTCCTTTTATTTTGCTATTTTACGCGTAAACAAAGAATTATTTAATTGTGTTATATACATGTGTGTATAAAGAGATAAGTGTGTGACTGGAGTAGGTGTGAGTGTGAGTAGATGATTGTGTAGGTGTGTCACCATTTAATGTTAAAGGGTATTTGTGGTATTTATATAAAATTTAACTAAGAAAATCTAATAAAGTTTGTCTTTTGGACTAAAAAAGTTAAGATTAGAAACCACTGGGACTTAAATCAATACAAATTTGAGTTTTGTATTGAAGTAATTAAAGTAGTGAAACCACAGGGACTTAAAAAAACTTTACTCTATATTTTATTTATGAGATAAATAAAAACGTTAGATGAAAAATTTTGTTTAATAGATAAATAATACATATATAATATCCGAGGTGGTATTTGTGTGACACCCCGTGAAAATGTTTAAACATACTAGCTTGTATGTGGCTGAGCGTAAATGTCGGGACGAAATTCCTTGAAACTTGGGGATATCATGACACTTCGGGTTCTCCTGCACAATTTTATTGTACGTTATGATTTTGTGAATTTAGTAAATGAAATCTAACTGACAGCTATGTGGTTAACGTGTAAATTATTATCATTGTTACCATTATTATATTTTTGGTTAGGACTGAAATGAACAAGAAATATTAATTATGTATAAGACTTGGCCGCACATCACCCTAGCCGCACACTCCCTCGTGACGCGTACACTCTTGCTGAGATTGGGCCCAGCTTCGTGGTAAGCCCATGATGAAAAAGGGCCGCACATTCGTCAGGACCACACACCTGAATGTGTGCGGCATCTTTGCTCCATTATAAATACACTCCCTGCCACATTAAGGGAATGTTTTTCCCAAAACTTTTGACGGCAGCAATCCCAAACATTCTACCACACTCTCTCTAACCTTTCTCTCTCTAAAAACCCTAAATCATTGCTTTCCATTTTGGGAAGTGACGGCGGAAGCAACTATATTTGGAGGATCAACAACACCTTTCCTCTCCGGTGGAACATCATCCTCCATTTCTTTTATTACACCCTCTCACAACACAAATCCTAGGTTAGTGTGATTATCGTTGTACATACATGGATCGGTTAAATCAAATACTTACTTGTATAAACCGTGAATGATGAATGATGAGTTTGAGTTAGATTGATGTATGTATGTTGATGCTTCTGTGTGATAATGTGATGCTATACTTGGACAAGAATGAGCTCATATTAGAGTATTAGAATTGTAATAAAGATTTGGAATTTGTTGGGCAAACCAAAGTATGAATCTTTATAAATAATCGATGATGATCCTCGTGAAAACTGTTCATGATATTGGATAGAAATAAAGGATAAATGTGTTGAGATTAGTTAGGGTTCAAGAGTGTGTTGATGTAATAGAATAAACTTTTGTTCATAGGAATTGTTCACTGATATGATAAAAGTGAGTATTATGCAACTAAGGGCTCACATATTAGATTATTCAGTGATATCGAAATGACTGATAGATTTGATTTGATTTCATTTCATTTCATACCTGATGTTTGATTTAGTAATAATAGGCCTTTGCACAAATTGATTGAAAGGATTAATGCTGAAAACATGTGCTATAATCTAACTTAGATGCCTACTGATTATATTTCATTTGATGGAAAATCTGTGACAAAGTACTGCTTGAAATAAATACTGCACACTCATGAAATAGGGGGCACAACTCGAGGAGCGTGTTGCACAAACCTACACAGCACACCGCACACTCGTGTGTGCCAGGTGTGTCGCACATCCTTAGAAGGTGCAATCAAAATAACATGTCGTACAACTGATATCAGCATGACCGCACACTGCCTAGACGCCGCACACTAGGCAGGGGGCCACACATATGTAACTGGGTCCAATATATTATTGGGTCGCACACTTGAACACCAGTCTTGCATTGGGCTGATAACTTAAACAGACCGCAAACTCAAAGACGAACCGCACACTCCTAAAATGGACTATACATTGTTTGGGCTACACACTGTAAGTTATGATTCGCTGTCGAATTATTGTTTAACTGTTGGGCTGGTTTTATGGGACGGTATGAAAACTATATATGTAAACTGATACTATGTGAACGTCTGACTGTATCTTTCTTGTATAATACACAAAGTCTCTGTGTTACTTGATACGTGTATAAGTACGAGGTATTACTTGCACACAAACCTAATTATAATTTGGCAACCATAATAGGACGTGATTGACCAAAGTATTTTGACAAGTAAATAACCTGCTAAGCAAACTGAGGTGAGTTCACACACTTTACTAAAGCATGTATTCCCCATGGTTGCGAACGAAATGAACAACGTTATCTCCTTGTGTGGGATACAGACTACATTATCTCCTTGCGTGGGATATGGGTAACCTTCTCCCCTTGTGTGGGATGCACAGTTAAATACTATTTAGATTTCATGAACTAGCCTACTAAACGGAACTCTATTACGAAGTCCCTACCCTACAGTACCGATTAGTCGCCTGGCCTGGCGAACGGGATATTAGTTAAATAGCGCTATTTAGGTCTCACTAACCTCACACCATACCTTGAGTTGACGGGCGTGAACTAATAGTCCTCGGCAACCATCGATGATGATAGATATTGACAAATGGGGCACCAACAACACAAGTGCGATAGTTTCAGTATATCATGGAGTTTAGTAGCTTGTATTATGGGGTAGCTCCCCATGGCATGGTATAAATGAGTTATTTAACGAAAATAAGAGTTTGAAACTAAAACTGGACAACTTGTGAACTCGCCAACGTTATGTTGACACCCTACTGCATGCTTTGCAGGTACACAATGAATGTAGGAGCTTGCAGCTTGGGAAGTGTAGTGGTCGCATTAACCCGTGTTGAGTTCCTCAATAATTTTAAAACTTTGAACTTTTAACTGAACTGTTGACTTATGCTTCCACTATTAACTTTAAAGTTGTTTTAAACTTAAGACATTGGATATGGACTTTATTAGTCACTAATCGTATTTCAAATAAAATTGCTTTTTTACTTGATTGTTCAGTATGATTGGTGGCTGGATCCTGGTCAGTCACACGCCTCGCGCTAGTACTCCGCCTGTGGAAATTGAGGGTGTGACAGATTGGTATCAGAGTCATTGGTTATAGTGAACTTGGTTTTAAAAAAAAGAAGCCTTTTTGAGAAAAACCAGACAATAACCTGTTTTAGATCAAGCAACTCTCAACGACACTATACTCCAAGTGCAAGGCTCCACAACCTAGACTTCTTGGCTCGTGCATGTGTTTACTTGTTACTTAATTGGGTGCATATGTGATGCTATATGTAATTTATCCTACACAACTAGTAATTTATTCTACACTTTAAATTAAGTTGTTTTTTTTTAATTCGGAAAAAGTATATATTTTGAAAAAGAGTTACAAATTTAATTTAGTTAGTTATTAAAGGGGAAGAATACAAATTAATGATTTATGTAAGTTTACCAATATACCCTTATATTAAAATTAAATGCAAATATTAAATTAAGTAAAATGAAGCATTCTTATTGGTTGAAACTTATTCTTTTTTCTTCTTACAAAAAAAATTATTCTCATTTGAACCCTCTACTATATATATATATAGGGTAGGGTTCCAGCGTGAACAACCTCCCAAGAGTGAACTGCGTGAACAGATATGGACCCTTGATTTCCTTTTTAGTTGTTAAGGGTAGGATTGTAATTATATAAAAAATTTGATTTAAATCATTATTTTAATAATTGAATTAAGTTACATCTTTCCTAATTTAAATTCATTATCCACATTATGTTTATTTATTACTAAGGTAATTATCAAAATAAACAACAAATCACCAGATTTCAATTTTAATTTTTATTTCAGATTTCATCACCAGAATTCAAATTTTGATTTTTAAGATCCACGTAACCTTCATATTTCAACGGTATACACATGTGTACTTGGATATAAATAGAACAGTACACATGTGTACTCAACATCGTACATATATGTACAGTAAGTCACAGGTGTACATCAACCTTCAATACAAAAAAAAATCTGAGATATCACAAAAACAGACGATATACACATGTGTACATCGCATTAAAAAGAGGGCAAAATCAGAATACACATGTGTACATCGCATTTAAACAAATAATTATTTTAATAATTGAATTAAGTTACATCTTTCCTAATCCTTGATTTGATTTGTGAGAGATTTATGCAATCAATTTAAGAGGATAATTGATTACTTGATTTGTGAGAGATTTATGCAATCAATTTAAGATTGAAATTATACATATACCCTTTTGTATTTAATTAAATGAAAAAAATTAACCAAATAATTACCATCATGCCACTCATTTTAATCTCAAGATCATAAAAATCAAGGGCCCAGATCAGTTCACGCAGTTCACTCTTGGGATTTTGTTCACGTTTGAACCTAATCCTAATCCTATATATATATATATATGCGTGATCATGTGTGCAATAGTCAATCCTCTTCCTACTTATTCTTAAAACACTACGGCGTCATTCTCATATTGTGTTTTCTGGATATGAAGACTATGAGCGGACGCGGAAGAGGCAACGTTAACATGACTCAGGATCAGCTAATGTGCCTGATCAACACCGTGGCTGCGGCCTTCGAAGCCCATCCTGGAGGACAACCTGCACATCCTTAGCCATGTGTTTGCACTTTTAAAACTTTCATGGATTGCAAACCTCTCATTTTCAACGGCACTGAAGGAGCCATAGGCCTTCTACACTGGATGGAGAAGGTCGAATCTGTGTTTGCTATGTGCGAATGTCCTACTGCTAACTGGGTGAAGTTTGC
Organism: Helianthus tuberosus; assembly: GCA_030545235.1. Lineage (NCBI taxonomy): Eukaryota > Viridiplantae > Streptophyta > Magnoliopsida > Asterales > Asteraceae > Helianthus > Helianthus tuberosus. The sequence goes on along the minus strand of CM060381.1, from coordinate 102,568,554 downwards.
TACTGGCACCTTGGAAGGGAGGGCACTTTCTTAGTGGAAAGCACAGGTTCAGATGTTTGGATTGGCAACTGCCAATACTAATCCTTAGGACGACTTCAAAAACTTGATCAAAGAAGAATACTGTCACAGGGATGACATCCACAAGCTCGAGACCGAGTACTACGATCTGAAAATGGTTGGATCGGAAATTGAGACGTACACCAAGCGATCCAACGACTATATTGCTCTTTGTCCCAACTTGTCTCAGCCTGCTTATCGAAGAATCAAGCTGTATATCAAGGGTCTGGTCCTCGAAATTCAAATTCTTGTGACTTCAGCTAATCTCACCACGATCCAGCAAGTTAATCATCTAGCTCACTGTCTCACTGATCAAGTTGTGGAGCAGGGTAAGCTGCCCAAACGAGTCAACGCTACTACTAACACTCCAGGTGATAACAAGCGTAAGTGGGACGACAATCAGGGGAAGGATTCTAACCCCACTCAAACCACAACTCAGCAAAGGAAGATTGAAAACAACAAGGGACCACAACAACAGGGCAACTACCAAGGAAATCATCCCAAATGTAACGGATGTGGCCGACACCACAGCAGGCCATGTGAGAAAACCTGTTGCGAATGATGCAACAAGTTAGGGGATAAAGCAAGGGAATGTAGAAGCCCGCACCCAGCAAAACAGAACCGACCACGGAAGCCGCAACAACAGCAGGCAAACAATCGAGGATGCTATCAGTGCGGAGCAGAGGGGCACATCAAGAAAAACTGCCCTTAACTAAATTAAAACACCAACAACAACCAGAGCGTGGGGAACAATAACAACAATGGTGGTAATGGTGCAAGAGGAAGGGCTTTTGTGATTGGAGTTGGTGAAGCAAGGAATGACCTCAACGTTGTGGCGGGTAAGTTCCTACTTGATGATCATTATGCTTTTGTACTGTTTGATTCTGGAGCCGATGTTAGTTATGTATCCCTACGTATTAGTAAGATGCTTAAGCCTACGCCAACACCATTAAACACGAAGCACGTCGTCGAACTAGCTAATGGTAGTAACATCGAGGCCTTACACGTCATCAACAATTGTAAACTTGTACTATCTGGTCAAACCTTCCTCGTCGATCTCTTTCCTATCGTTCTTGGAAGTTTCGATGTCGTTATTGGCATGGATTTGTTATCCAAACATAGATTTGAAATACTCTGTCAAGATAAAGTCGTTCCTATTCCTCGTTTTTTTGGCGAACCTCTTATTGTTCAAGGCGACAAAAGTGGTGCAGTCACATGTACCATTTCGTTCTTGAAAGCCCATAAGTGTTTACGAAAGGGCCATACTGTCACACCCCGACCGCATAATACAACAAACTGCAGTGGAAACGTCGGGGAGTGTCGTAACAGAATCATTGTTTCACAACGCATGGTAATTGAAGTTTTGTTTTATTTCATTAATTGTCTCATTGTTTTGATACAAACCAAATAATTACAACAATTGTCTTTCATGTTTTAAGTCACTAAAGCCTGCGTCCATCCAATGTGTAGCAAGCAATCAACAATCGTCATGTAATATAACCTGAAACATATGTGAAAACAAGTCAGCATAAAAATGTCGAGGAGTTGTTGGTGAATATGTCTGTTGACTTCGTCTTGTATCGAGTCATGTAATAGAATTGATAGACTAAGACGCGTAGTACGAAAGAATTGGGAAACAGAGCTGAACCAGCTGGTTCATGCGAAGTGACCAGTTCTTGCGAACTGCCCAGTTCGCACGACCTGGACCATGCTGGTTCATGCGAAGTGGATGTCCTATAAATAGGAGGTCTTGTGATTTCATTTGTAACAGTTGTGACTCCGGTAGCGAAGCTCTGCCGAAGTGTCACCAGATCTGTAAAAGCTTTCAAATCAATACAAGAGATAGTTATAGTGATTCCTATTGTTAAACAAGCTGCAATCATGTCCAAATAATTGAATTCCGCCTCTGGTTTGGATTAGAACTCTTCTGATCGACTCATTAGGTCGATTCCTTGATCCTACAAGTGGTATCAGAGCTCAGGAGGAAGAGTTCTTACCATTTCAGCTTGTTTTCACCGATTATTCTAATTTATACTCATTCTTATACACTTTTTCATCAAATTACTGAGATTTTACGGTTAAAATGACCTGATTTTCACATATAACACGTAAAACACTGTTTTAATCAATCCTTGAAATAATCAAGACCTAATTCAACCTAAAACCTGATAAAATTGACCAAATCGTGTGAAAAGCCATTCAGATCGTTCGAGAAACCTTCAGATCACATGAAAGTTGAATCAGGTCTCACGGGTTGAGTGAAAGTTTGATCAGATCGCACGAGCTGAACAACCTGCTCGCACGAAGTGTTCAGATCGTTTGAGATATTACCAGGTCGTGTGAAATTACTTCCAGTTCGCACAAGGTCACTCGGAATTAGATTCAGGTCGTTTGAAGTCACTCAGTTCACACGAAGTGTTTCCAGGTCGTACGGGGTATCAAGTCATTTGAAATTATACCAGTTCACACGGGGTGATCCAGACCGTGTGAAACCTCAGTTCGTGTGTAAATCCAGCTCGTTTGAACCTCCAGTTTGTTTAAAATTCTGATTTTGTGAAACTTTTTCATCGAAACATGGACAACGAATTTTACAACGCCTTTGCTACTGCACCAGCTGCTCCAGTTACCGTTGCTAAAACTGTTGGTATTGAAAATGAAATGGGAACTTTCCAAAAGCCTCCAAAGCTTATGTACATTGAGGACTTTAAAGGATGGCAAGATCGTTTTGAAAACTGTGTGCAAGCTAATAAGTTTGATGCATGGGTTTCGTTAGAGAAAGATTACACTACACCGAAAGATGATCTTGAAAATGAAAAACCATTAAGTAAATTTACACCGAAAGAAAAATTAAGATACACCAGTGAAAAAATGATGATTAGCATTCTCCAACAAGCGGTAAAAGAATATATTTTCGTTTTGCTTCAACATGAGGGAACTGCTAGATCAATTTGGTTAGTGTTGATTAAAAAGTTTAAGGGAAGTGTTGATATGATAAAAAATAAACGGGCATTACTAAAGAAATCGTTTGATTTGTTTACAGCTTTTGAAGGTGAGACGACTAGGAAGATTATCAAGAGATATTGTCATCTTGTCTAGGAAATGAAAAGATTGGACATCAAGAAAGAAGATGATGAATGGGTTGATAAGCTAGCTGATGCGTTACCTCAAAATGAATGGGGAACATATCTGTTGATTTTAAAGCATAACCGACAATTTAAAGATATGAATTTGTCTAAGTTTATCCAGAAGTTGGAAGAACATGAACTAGCAATGCAGAAAACTGCTACCATGAGGAATCCAAGTGCTCAACAAGATGTTAGTCTATACTATCGAGGAAGCAAAGTTGAGACCACTCCGAGTCTGAAGATTAAAACTGCATTCAGTGCTGATGGTACTTCCGGAACAAATGCAAGCAATATAAATCAGAGCAGTGGATATTCTTCGTCTTATACAAGTTTTGAACCAAATTTCTCAACACCAAGTTCTCAACAACAAAGTTCAATAAATTTGCAATGCAATGTGACATTAAACATTCAAAATGGTCAAAATTTCTCTCCAGATATTGCAAAGCAACACATGGCATCACTTGTTACTGTGATAGAGTCGTATAAAAGCTTGATTGCTGGACGAATTGGCAATCCGATGCTCACCAAAGAGGATTATGATCAAATTGATTCTGAGGAACTTGAGTTGATGGACATCAAGTGGTGTTTAGCTAGTGTTTTGAGAAGAGCAGAAAAATTCAAACAAATCACCGGTAGAAATTGTCACACCCCGAAATATCAGAGTTGGCGTGACTGGACTGGTATCTTCATTGCACAACGGAAGTATTTGAGCTAAGACTTCTAAACAGTGAACGCCCGCTAAGTACTCGAATTCCCATGGGTTCTCCTATTCCAAGCGTTTCGTAGTTTCAAAAAAATGCCACCTAAGAAAGAACATGCGAAAAATCAACATAAAGTTGAGCGAGTTCATAGTTTGTTTTGAAAAAGATTTAAAACAAATCTTTTTGATAACCGGTTTAAAAGTTATTGAGAAAATATAATAAAATCATTTCTCGGCATGATGTATGAAAGTTGTGAGTCTAGCCCATGAGAGTTTTTGTAAGCAGGACCGACTCGTCATCTTACTTGTACATAAGTTGAAAACGTTACCAATGTTTGTAAAACCATGTATTTGTGAGTTTGTGTCAAATGAATTTTAAAGGCAATTGAAAGTTTAGGTATCGAAATCCGGTATGTAAAGCGTCAATGAACATGCTGATCATTAATGTGTAGCTAGGACATTAATATGTGTGTCGACATAGGAAGCCACCAACCCGTAAGCGATTTAGTACCGGTCCACCCGGGGAGGGTAACAAAGGAAACTCCATGTGGTCACACAAGGACTCGTGAGTGGGGCTCGCCCTGTACCCGATAGATCTACCCCCTTTGTTCCGTGGTCTTAAACAAGATTAATGGTGCTTTAAGTATCAGCCTATTCGCACGTGATCTACTAATTCATTCCGTAGCTTAACCATACCATGTAACATGTATTTCCCCCAAGAGTTGTAAAACCGAAACGTTAAAAATAAAAGGGGGACATGAACTCACTGGGTTGTCTCATTTTATGTACACACACCAACCCAGTCCCGTTATTGTAACTAGGACATTCCCGTCTCTAGTCATGAAAATCATGCACGTTTAGTATATACGCGTGTGTTTTGTAAAACCGGTATGTTTAGTCTAAATCATTCGTAAACCGTTTAAGTTCCTTGAAATCTATTCGCAAAACAGTTTAAAAGTATGAGTTTTCGTTCATTGAAAAGTTGTTTATTTTTGCAAAACTTGCATGTCGTTCCACCCCCGAAAACATTTGTAAAAACATAAAACTAGAAAAAGTGGGGGTTATGAACTCACCGTGATATTCCCGTGCAAAGCTAGCGTAGCGTGATTCCGTAGTGTCGTTCCAAGAACGTGCATTAGCTAGCGTGCAACTACGGTATTCCTAAAAGGGAGTAACTTATCAGTTTCTAATTTAAACGTAGCTAAACTACGCGTCCGAGCTCTACCGAGTCGTAAATAAGACGACTCTACGAAGGTGTTGTTAGTAATACATTTACGAAGTCGTGATAGTCGTTGCGAATAAAAAAAAGCGTACATGAAAGAGTAGTACGACTCTTCGTATTTCTCGTAAACTTGTACCTCGTGTTTTGTCGAGGCATTATGATTCGTTTTGTACGTCCTAAAGCGTCGTCAAAATAGATATATCCTTATTTTTATTTTATAAGAAAACTCGAATTTCGATAAGTGTCGTTTATACAATATAAATATGTTTGGTATTTCGGATTTTTACGGAAAATCGGGCAGAGTTTCCCCTGTTTTTAGGATGCCCCGACAACTAAAGTGTCGATTTATTTTCCAAAATTCAACAACGATTCAATAATTTAACACAATGTAACAACTATATATATATATTTTTGTCAAAATGTCAAACGTAAACAAGTAACTAAAGTATCGGTTCGCGTTAACTATAAAGCTAGACTAACGTATGTATATGAAAGTTTAACGCGTCGTTAAAACTTTACCGCATCTTGCGTTTGGCCAGTTGACCCAACAGTTGATGGGTTTGACCACGTTGACTTGCGTTGACCGAGTTTGACTTGTTGACTGACTTTAACCTTTTAACCGAGTAGATCCGAACCTCGAACCGAAACCCGTATATCTGAGTCGTTGAGCAAACCGAGCTATCCGTTGACTTGTTGGCCCGAACACTGAACTGAGTTGACCCACCTTGAGTGTGTTGACCCGAGTTGACTCAGGTTTGACCGAGTTAAACCGGCTGACCCTTTTGACTGAGTTGACTCGAACCGACCGTGCCGCGAAACCCGAACCACCCGAACTAATCTGAACCGTGAACTAATCTGAACCGTAATCTAGACTGAATCACGACACCCGAACCTGAACCCAGCAAACCTGACCCGACTGGCTGCTGTTAACCAAACCCAAATTTTTTTATTGTTACTAAATAATGTTTAACACCATTTTTTTCTGTAAAGAAGTATAAACAACTATGTGTTTGTAAACATAGATGTATGGAAACATTCTACGTTGGGTTCCAAGAAATCAACATAGATATTAGGTTTAGTTTTCTTTTTAGACTATAAAACTAAATTAACTTTAGTGTATGTTGGGTGATCAAAATGAACATATACGATCTAACAAAAATAAATACAATAAAATTGAAACAAAGTTTAAGTGATAATTTTACCTAGTGGGATTGGTTATGGAAGTGCAAAAGATTTGTCATTTGAACCTGAAGTTGAACTTGAGTCTTGGATTGTTGTTGAAAAAAAAAAAACAATGTTAAGTGTGTGTGTGTGTGTGAACCGACAGCAGAGAGAGGGGAAAAGTGAGTGATTTTTTTTTTGTCTTGCCAAAAATGAGAAAATGCAAGGATTTCCTTTTATATTCAAACCACACACAATTATCCACATCTTACAAATAGGGACACAATAATAAAAGAAAAAAAAGAGTATGATGGATGAAGTATGGAATTCGGCAGATGGGGGTTTGGGAATGGGTTGGGTTGGGTTAGGTGTTGGTGATGATGATGAAGGGGTATGATGATATGATGGGGGTGATTTGCTTGTTGCTTGATACGGTAGTCATAGTTGAAATGGAAGGACTAGTCAGTAATTGGTTCTAGACTTGTTATCAGATATTTTGATAATGTGTACAAGACAAACTATATGATACATAGTCTAATGTATCATAAACGTATTTGTATGGTGCAGTATTATTTTAGTAAAATACGTGTATAGGTCTCACATAGCACATAATGCGTATTTACATATATTTATATAATAATACATGTAGTAACACCTTGTGACGCTTCCCAAGCATTCGGGATATACGGAACAACGTTTGTGCGTGTCGGGTTAATTCGTTCCCGCATGCGTTTTGTGACGTTTGAAAGCACGATAAATCCGTAAAGTCAAGTTCATATGTATAGCGCATACGTATAAAATTTGTATTTATCGGCGTTGTTAGTATTTCTTACGGTGTCCGCTCGTTACCGCTTATCGTTCCGCAGTTTTTCCGAAAAGAGCCATGCGCACACCGTAAAGTCAAATAGGCATTCCTAGGCGTTTCAATAGCCTAATTAAGTTAATACATGTCTTAAACACTATTTATTATCATCTTAAACATTGGTTAATCGAGAAATTAGAGGCCGTTAATTACCGGTTGTCACATTCTCCCCCTGTTACAGAAATTTCGTCCTCGAAATTTGTACTACGTTATTTCCTCCAAGTTGTGTCGTTTCGCAGGTAAGTCCAAAAAAAAAAACCAAAGTGAATGACCGCGTAATCGAACCAAAACTTGTTCAGATTACGTGATTGCAAGAACATTTTGCATCAATAGGAACTCAACGGTTTAACTGAGTTTGTTTTAGAATTCGATGTCAAGTGAACGAGATGTAGTGATACTATCACCAATGTGATCAAGTTTACAGGGTTCAACAAAAGGGAATTTCGACCAATAGAATTTCAAATGAACGTTCACAAACTACAAATCAATTTTTGAAACAACAGAATTTACTACCAACAGAATCTTGCGTTGGTTGTTGTATAAATGAAACTCGAATTCAACAACTCAAATAAATAGAATCATAAAAATGATTTATCAACTCTCGAACCATTAAATGAATAAAATCAACGTGTTGTAAGGATACACCGAAACGAAATACAACCGAACCTGGTGTATCATCGTCTTAATACATAGTTGCATTAAGACCATTTAAATGATGAGTCAAACGAAAAGCATATGTAGTTTCGCATGAATGACTGATCGTGATTAGCACAAGCTACAAGTTTATACCGACGCCACAAGGTGTCGTAGTGAATGAAATAATTCAACAATAGCGGTGACCGAACAAGCTTCACCGTGTTTTGCATGAAACGCTCGATCATGATTAGCCCAAGCTACAATTTCATTCCGACACCACAAGGTTTCGTAGTGATTGAAATAATTCAATGATAGCGGTGACCGAACAAGCTTCACCGTGTTTTGCATGAAACGCTTGATCATGATTAGCCCAAGCTACAATTTCATTCCGACAACACAAGGTGTCGTAGTGATTGAAATAATTCAACGATAGCGGTGACCGAACAAGCATCACCGTGTTTTAAATCAGATGAAAGGTTCAACAAAGTAAATCTGAATGTTTGTTTCAAACAAATCTCATAGGATTTTCGATCGAAGATGAAAGAGCAATAAATATCACGAAATGTTTGATCGATGTAGAAAGAACCGTTAAGAGGTACACCGAAATATGACATAAATTTGTGTACCATTATCTTAACACACGATTGTGTTAAGATTGCTTTAATATGATAAATCAACAAAGCGGATTTAATATCAATAAACAAATAAATAAATAATTAAATCCGTACATGCGGTGAGCAACGAGATTAGCGCAAGCTTCAAACTTGAAAAAAAAAACCACTACAAAGTGATCGTGATCAAAGAAACGATTTAGTGAAGTCAAAGACCAAACAAGCCTGTTATGGTTCAAAACAATGAAGTGCTTATTGGAATTAAGTTGAATATGATGGCCTCAATCCATCATATGAAAACCTGAATCGAATATATATTACGAGCAAGTTCAATCAATTGAACTTGGTTGAAACACAATCAATGAATTCATGTATCAATAACAAAGTTTCGACATGGTTGCAACGAAAAACCATGTAGACCACTCAAAAGAAAATGAGTTTTCCAAGAGATTCGTTGACTCGATACCAAGGAGTCAACACTTAACAATAACGTAGGCCATCTAAATCACAATGCAATAACTAGCGAAATGGTATTTGTACTTTGATAAAAACAACAATTTCGAGTGAAGCCACATGCGTAACAAACAACACATGTGTAACATATGAATTCATCAAGAATGAAGCAAGTGAGTATTCGCTATTATGAAAGAGAATTTTCGTGATGCAATGACCATTAGGGGGAAGTAGAAATGTAAAAAAAATCTACTCACTAGATGCAAAAGTCGAAATTTCAATAAAGGAAATTTAAGGACTTTACCCGGAATTTCGTGTGATAACATGTTGTTAGGTGACATTACCATGGAATGCCGAATCATAGTGAAGTTGCCATAAATAAGATAGGGAGAATGCGAAGACGTGTGACTTCTTTTTGCAGCGTCAACAATTATGAGTCTCTTTAGACTAAGTAGCGACTGTTGGGAAATCTTGTTCTAACGTACCTCAGCGAGATTCGTGTCGTTTGCAGGATCACGTGGCAAAGTGCTGCATTGCAGTCGGTTATTCTACCGCTGACGGGATTAGCATCATTGTTATCGTGCCCAATCATGTTTTCCAGCAGCATTGCCTCGAAAGTCGTGTGTGGTGTAATTCGACATCCACTGACGTATAGTTTAAGTTGCATGTATACTTGTGCACTAGCGTTTCGTTCCGCGTAGAATGTGATGTGCTCCGTCATTCGTTGACGTATAATTTGAGTTTCATGTATTCCTGTGCGCTAACGTCTCGTTCTGTTCCGTGTAGGTTACCTGCTCGGGTAATTAAAATAGCATAGACAATATAGATAATGGCGTTTGCCTGAGTTGTTAGTCACGGTTTCTAAGTGAGGACCTTTAATGAGTTTCGACATAAGCTTTACAAAGGTCCTAAATGCATGTTATCCAAAACTCTCAAAGTTTTACTTAATGTATGGATCTGTTTCGTGAACCGTGTATCAACACACCACTCATGTTTGTTTAAAACCAAAATTGTTGACTCATTGTTTTCGGCTACGGTTGGAAACCATATTCGAGTCTTAGGCGTTTTGTAAGTGTTCAAGTCTTATTAGTCTAAGTCCCCAGCGGATAGTGAGGTTAAAGCCTAGGTATCTCTACAGAAACCTAATTCGCTGAAACCTATAGCTCTGATACCAATCTGTCACACCCCGAAATATCTGAGCTGGCGTGACTGGAATGGTATATTCATTGCACAACGGAAGTATTTGAGCTAAGACTTCTAAACAGTGAATGCCCGCTAAGTACTCGAATTCCCATGGGTTCTCCTATTCCAACCGTTCCGTAGTTTCAAAAAAATGCCACCTGAGAAAGAACATGCGAAAAATCAACATAAAGTTGAGCGAGTTCATAGTTTGTTTTGAAAAAGATTTAAAACAAATCTTTTTGATAACCGGTTTAAAAGTTATTAAGAAAATATAATAAAATCATTTCTCGGCATGATGTATGAAAGTTGTGAGTCTAGCCCACGAGAGTCTTTGTAAGCAGGACCAACTCGTCCTCTTACTTGTACATAAGTTGAAAACGTTACCAATGTTTGTAAAACCATGTATTTGTGAGTTTGTGTCAAATGAATCTTAAAGGCAATTGAAAGTTTAGGTATCGAAATCCGGTATGTAAAGCGTCAATGAACATGCTGATCATTAATGTGTAGCTAGGACATTAATATGTGTGTCAACATAGGAAGCCACCAACCCGTAAGCGATTTAGTACCGGTCCACCCAGCGAGGGTAACAAAGGAAACTCCATGTGGTCACACAAGGACTCGTGATTGGGGCTCGCCCTGTACCCGATAGATCTACCCCCTTTGTTCCGTGGTCTTAAACAAGATTAATGGTGCTTTAAGTATCAGCCTATTCGCACGTGATCTACTAATTCATTCCGTAGCTTAACCATACCATGTAACATGTATTTCCCCCAAGAGTTGTAAAACCGAAACGTTAAAAAGAAAAGGGGGACATGAACTCACTGGGTTGTCTCATTTTACGTACACAGACCAACCCAGTCCCGTTATTGTAACTAGGACATTCCCGTCTCTAGTCATGAAAATCATGCACGTTTAGTATATACGCGTGTGTTTTGTAAAACCGGTATGTTTAGTCTAAATCATTCGTAAACCGTTTAAGTTCCTTGAAATCTATTCGCAAAACAGTTTAAAAGTATGAGTTTTCGTTCATTGAAAAGTTGTTCATTTTTTCAAAACTTGCATGTCTTTCCACCCCCGAAAACATTTGTAAAAATGTAAAACTAGAAAAAGTGGGGGTTATGAACTCACCGTGATATTCCCGTGCAAAGCTAGCGTAGTGTGATTCCGTAGTGTCGTTCCAAGAACGTGCATTAGCTAGCGTGCAACTATGGTATTCCTAACAGGGAATAACTTATCAGTTTCTAATTTAAACGTAGCTAAACTACGCGTCCGAGCTCTTCCGAGTCGTAAATAAGACGACTCTACGAAGGTGTTGTTAGTTTGACTTAGAATAACCGATCTATGGTTATTTGATCTCATTTAATCGTGATAGAAACTAAGTCTCGAAATGACTTAGCTTCCGAAAGATTTAAGATAAATATTTATATATATAAATATAATACACTTACGAAGTCGTGATAGTCGTTGCGAATAAAAAAAAGCGTAGATGAAAGAGTAGTACGACTCTTCGTATTTCTCGTAAACTTGTAGCTCGTGTTTTGTCGAGGCGTTATGATTCGTTTTCTACGTCGTAAAGCGTCGTCAAAATAGATATATCCTTATTTTTATTTTATAAGAAAACTTGAATTTCGATAAGTGTCGTTTATACAATATAAATATGTTTGGTATTTCGGATTTTTACGGAAAATCGGGCAGAGTTTCCCCTGTTTTTAGGATGCCCGACAACTAAATTGTCGATTTATTTTCCAAAATTCAACAACGATTCAATAATTTAACACAATGTAACAACTATATATATATATTTTTGTCAAAATGTCAAACGTAAACAAGTAACTAAAGCTCGACTAACGTATGTATATGAAAGTTTAACGCGTCGTTAAAACTTTACCGCATCTTGCATTTGGCCAGTTGACCCAACAGTTGATGGGTTTGACCACGTTGACTTGCGTTGACCGAGTTTGACTTGTTGACTGACTTTAACCTTTTAACCGAGTAGAACCGAACCTCGAACCGAAACCCGAATATCTGAGTCTTTGACCAAACCGAGCTATCCGTTGACTTGTTGGCCCGAACATTGAACTAAGTTGACCCACCTTGACTGTGTTGACCCGAGTTGACTCCGGTTTGACCAAGTTGAACCGGCTGACCCGTTTGACTGAGTTGACTCGAACCGACTGTGCCGCAAAACCCGAACCACCCGAACTAATCTGAACCGTGAACTAATCTGAACCGTAATCTAGACTGAATCACGACACCCGAACCTGAACCCAGCAAACCTGACCCGACTGGCTGCTGTTAACCAAACCCAAATTTTTTTATTGTTACCAAATAATGTTTAACACCTTTTTTTTTTTGTAAAGAAGTATAAACAACTTTGTGTTTGTAAACATAGATGTATGGAAACATGCTACGTTGGGTTCCAAGAAATCAACATATATATTAGGTTTAGTTTTCTTTTTAGACTATCAGGGGCGGATGTACATTAGTATAAGGGGTGGCGTCCGCTACGGCTTGGCGTTCCGGTGGTAGTGTAAATTTTGGAAAAATTTGACTTTTTTTTCGATTTCGTTACCGCTTATTTATAAAATGTTACCGCTTGGCGCGAATCCTAGATCCGCCACTGTAGACTATAAAACTAAATTAACTTTAGTGTATGTTGGGTGATCAAAATGAACATATACGATCTAACAAAAATAAATACAATAAAATTGAAACAAAGTTTAATTGATAATTTTACCTAGTGGGATTGGTTATGGAAGTGCAAAAGATTTGTCATTTGAACCTGAAGTTGAACTTGAGTCTTGGATTGTTGTTGAAAAAAAAAACAATGTTAAGTGTGTGTGTGTGTGAACCGAGAGTAGAGAGAGGGAAAAAGTGAGTGAGTTTTTTTTTTGTTGTCTTGCCAAAAATGAGAAAATGCAAGGGTTGCCTTTTATATTCAAACCACACACAATTATCCACATCTTACAAATAGGGAAACAATAATAAAAGAAAAAAAAGAGTATGATGGATGAAGTATGGAATTCGGCAGATGGGGGTTTGGGAATGGGTTGGGTTTGGTGTTGGTGATGATGATGAAGGGGTATGATGATATGATGGGGGTGATTTGCTTGTTGCTTGATACGTGTAACACCTCGTAAAATCACGACCAATGATGTATTGACACGTGTAATGAACCCTGATGAAGTCAAACATTGGAATTTAGGGTCTAATTTTTCGAAAAATCGAAAACATTAATTATAAAAGAACTGGAAGTATTAACATACCTAAAATAAGTTTCTAAATAACCTGCTACGGATTTTTTTTCACAAATGAGCCACTTATTGATCAAGTGTAGCCGTTCGCATGATTAATTGAAAGTTTGCGCAATGAAGGGTTAAAAGCGTCAACATGTTAATTCTTACCTCTGAGTGACCTTTTAACAAACCGGGAGCCTCATGATATTTTATTATACTCTCGGGAATGCCAACTATTGGCCGTCTAAGGTTTTTATGCCTTTAAGTGAAGTTACGCGCAACTTTGCAAGTTAGAGGGGCTAAAAGTGTCAATATGTTTAATTACGCCTCTGAATGACCTTTTAGCAAACCCGAAGCATTGTAATGATTAATAATACTTTCAAGAATGCCTAAATTGGATTAGATGAGGCTTCAATGCTATTAGATGATGAGGTGCACAAGTTTGTGCAATAGAGGGACCTAAAGCGTCAACTTTTGAATCTACGCCCTTCGGGGACCATTTAAGCGAACGGGAGCGTAGTAACATTTATGTATATGCTTGGGAATGATCAATATGGGCCATGGAAGGCTTGGATATCATTAAACGACATATCGCGCTACTTTGCATAATTAAAGGACTAATTGCGTCAACCGGCAAAAGTATGCCGATTCGTAGGATATCGGACCTTTCGGAATATGACCATAAGTTAAAAATACCCTATTTTATCTTTATATAGCTTAGATATAGGCTTAGAGGTGTTTCGTGCGCAAAAATAAACTTTTATGTCATTCAGGGACTAAAAGTGTCAAAAAGTGCACAAGTTTGCATTTTCGCGCATATCTCACATTCTGAATATCCCCGGACACCCAAAAATTTATGTAAGCACTAAAATATTTTATTTTAGTGTTCGGCTTGATAAAATTACTTTCGTCGCGTCGTTTGGTTCGTTTTTAGCGTCCGTTCGTGTTTCGTCGCAATTAGACGCACAACGTGACCGTACGGCCAAATGAACCGACATCCGACATGTTTTTGAGCATGTTTCATATCCCCTATATGTGGGCATCTTAGTGGAGCCTTGAAATGAGGTTAACGGACCGTAGATGTGTCAGAAACACATCTATATGCAAACAGGGACCAATTCTGCCATTTATGAAAGTTGTTTTGCTGATCTGGGATGTGAGGCGGGCCGCGTAAGGCCACACAGATCCTTACGCGGGCCACGTGGCCTTATCAGATGCAGAAAACAGCTGCAGACAGGCTGTTTCATGCTGGCGTTTGTTCTAGATGGTTTCCAATACCCCCAAACTCGATACTAGGGGCTGCACACGGTATGTTAAAACCACTTAACACTTGTCATGACCTGATTATAGCCTCCCGACACTTGTCGCGATCATACAAAGTCCCGAAAAGTATATAAGGAGGTGGGTTTTTCACTTTCACTCACACCTCATTCCATTTCTGATTGCTCTCTCATTCTTGGAGGATCTTGAGCTCTTATGAGAACCTCCCTAAGTCCTTTGGACTCTTGTAAGTATCCTTTCGTGTTTAGTTTTTATCGTTTAGCGTTTTAAACCGAAAATTCAAGCGTTTTCGATGAACACTTTGACTTTTAAACGGTTGAGCCATTGCTCATAGCAAACATGGCTACGTGACCGTAATTAGGTAGGTGTTTAACCCTCAAAAGGGCACCTCCTAATTACCACATTACTTAGTTTAATTGTCGGGTCAAATAAAAGTCAAACAGGTTTGTTTTAGATAAAATCCTTAACTAATTCATAAAGATCAGTTTCCTCACTTTAATAACTTAATAAATATTAGTTGAACATGCCTAAGCATGATTCAACCCGACAATTCTAAGTATAGGCTCGGTTCGGAACCGAAAGTCACAAAACTTTGACTTTTGCTTTGACTTCAGTTCTGACCCGATTTAGGTGGGTTTAGACATACCTTAAAGTCCCATTAGGACCTGATTACATGATGGTATAACCCTCTGTGATTGGTTCGTTGATTACCCGATTCGTTTGCGTGTTTCCGTTAATTGCCTAATGTTGACCATAATGCCCATTTGACCTTAAAACGAGAATTTTGGAAATGTGAGAGGACAATAATCCTTGCCACTGATTTATAAACTTGTACCTAAAGTTTCACATCAGTTGGAGGTCTAGATTAGGAGTTATGCTCATTAGCGTAATTATAACGCCTTTTATTAATTAAACGGCGTAATTAGCGTATAGCCTATCTAAACCTAATCTTTTGTAACACCTCGAAAATTCGTGTTAAATAAAATAACGACACGTGTCGTGTAAGACGAAAAGCGTTATAAACTCGTATTTATAAACAAATGTTTGACAGGATTTAAAAGTGTCGTCATGTTAACTTTTGCACCTCTGAACGACCTCGTTATAAATCCCAAGACTCAAAACATATTAAAAACATCTAGTATATGTTCAAGTTCAGTGAATTATAGCAATGAATGATTCATGATTCAATTGGTGGACTCCTACGAAGAAATTCCTACGGTAACCCTTAGTTTTCGGTACTTTTATAAAGGATCCAAGCAAGCATACAAAAATGGTGGGGTATGTTACTGTATTAAGCACTTATTGGAGGTCCCTAATTGATAAAACAATGTCCCAAAATCGGATAATGAGGTTGCCCTTTCAAATGCATGAAAGAACAAAAGTTTGGCTGCTGATGAACGCTTGCGCACCGCAACAACAGAAGCCTTACGGTGCGCAAGCAACTGCCCAGCGACAGAAAAGTTGTTGTTTTACTGTTACGCGCATGAAACTGATTTTTAACGGTTTTCCTCATATCCCTTGGCCCCTAAACAACCCCTAAACATCTAGGACACATGTGGGAAGGTATGGTCAGTTGTAGACTCACTTGTCAACACATTGTGGTGTCTTTGTTCACTATATAAAGCACACAAGTGCAACACTTAATCATTCACACCTCAATCAAACTTCTGATCAATTGTGGAGCACAAAAGCACTCTCCAGGCCTTCCTAATCAACCATTAAACACTTGTAAGTCTGCTTGACCTTTCTAAATTAAGTTTAGCTTAGTTATTTAGCTAAAAGTCAAACCATCGTAATTACGGTTTGACTTCAAGATTAGTCAACGATGGCTCAGTCAAATCTCGAATTAAAAGTAGATATAAGAAGGTAATTATGTGGGTAATAAACCCTTAAAAGGGTTCCCCCTGATTACCACTCTAACCAGGTCAAAAGCCGGGTCAAACTTACTAAGAAAAAGTCAACAGGATACTTATAATACAATTTATGCATAATTAGCAATGTAGATCATATACAACCCGTTTGATCATTGTTATAACTTAGTAATAAGTGTAAGAACATGTATAAACATGTTCAACCCGATAATTTCCTGTTTAGACCCGGTTCGGAACCGAAAGTCACACAGTTTGACTTTCACCTTGACTTTCAGTTCTGACCCGTATAAGCATGTTTTAGAAATGCCTTAGAGCTTTATTTGGACCAGGTTACATGCTAGTATAACCCACTGTGATTATACACCTCGGATCATTAGCTATCCAATTAATACGCATGATTCCGTTAATTGCTCATATGTTGACCATTATGCCCTTATTACCTTAAAACGTGATTTTTGGAAATGTAAAAGAGTAGAAACTTTAATTACTGATATATAAACTTGTATGCAAAGTTTGACATCAGTTTGATTTGTAGATTAAGAATTATGCTCATTATCGCAAAATGAATGCTTTATGTTAATAAAACGGCGTAATTAGCATATAGCCTAGTTAAGCCTACTTTTTGGTATCAAACTTAATACCCACTGATGTAATATATTATTTTGGGATTTTTAAAGATTTTTAATTAATTTTAGGCTGAGCATAACTAGTAGTCGTAGGCTTAATCCGGTAATTGTCGGTTTTGCCCTTACGGGCCATAAAATGAGTTTTACATATCTAAACGACTCAAAACCTTTTGCTACTGATGACATATGATAAATAAATTAGTTTAAGCCTTCTAGAAATATAAAAATATCAGATTTAAGTATCAAACCCGGAAATGGCCTTTAATCGCCTTTTTAAGCGTTTTTAACGCATATTATGTACTAGAAGTATTTTAAACATACAAGGGTTGATACCTACTGATATTTGAGGCAAATTATAATATTTTAACAGTAAGCAAAGGTTGTTAAACTCAGACTTCAGTTTTGAGCTTTTCGGCTTATGTGAAATTACCAAAATACCCCTACGGGGCATAGTTTGGTTATAATTGATAAATTTCACTTATATACTTTAACCTACTGTTATAACTCATTAACTTGAGTATATTTGCTAATTACATCAGACCTGTAACTCAGCTTGTTACTTAAACTCTTTTATAAACTTTTAAATGACCAAACTACCCCTACGGGGCCTAGTTTGTGTTTAAACACGTTTCGGGCATAATGAAAGACATCTTACTGATGTCACAACATATTTGAGGCATAATTAACTTAGGAAACCTATCTATAGCTCTCATGAATACCCGTCACGCTTATTATGCGTACGGTTCGGTTTATGTAACAAGTTTACATAAATTAGCCGAAGCGGGTCTAACCTTAACGGTTTTATCTCAAAATCCAGAATGTGAATAATAAACCCATATTAAACAAGTCTTCAAACTTGTCGGGTCTAAATCACATTCTATCCGATCTTCGCTTAATCGTGCGTACGAACCGTATCTTTGAAACTAGCCGGTCTAAGCTTAAGCTTAATTAAAGACCCGTTTCTAATAGGTTATTATAAAACCTTCGTTCCAGATTAGGAGGACCAGGAAAAGCTACGTGCATTTTGCTTATTGTGATTTATACATTGCTCAGGTAAATACTTTTAACTTATTTTCCCTATACGGGCTTGGGTTACGGTATATAGCATACCGCTTGATCGGGCATCAAATCCTCCACCGTTGAGTGGGTAGTTGAATAAATTTGATCGGCTCGTTTAAACAGTCTTGTTACTTAAAGCCTTTGGGGGGTTAATGACCATGTCCCGGATATCCTCGGCATCATTCGATGTAATGGCCACGACCTGAGCACGGGGTGTAGGCGTACACCTGTCAGTGTATAACTCAATATTGTGGTGTGTCTATTGATCTTTAACCCGAACAAGATCCGGGCTACTGAACGCACAAGGAACATATAATTCGTTCACAAGATTATAATATTAAATAATTCTCTCAAGTTAAAATAAAATGTTTATGCCACGTGCATCCAAACCAATTTTCAATCATTTTCCAAAATGAGTCAGTTGAATGTATTTACCAGTGTAAACTGACGTATTTTCCCAAAAAGATTAAATGCAGGTACTATGCGTAATTGGCTGGGATTTCTCCTTAGCATCATTAGAAGTCTCGCAAGCTTAAGATGCCTGAAGTCTGTTGAACTATTGATTATATTTTGTTTCCGATCCATCTGTGGATAAACATCCGAATATTGTGACATTTGATATTACAATATTAAATTCGGTTGTATCATATTTTTAAATTGCTTCCGCTGTGCATATTGATTATTGTGTTGTTTGACTAATACGTTACCAACCATGACATCACGATACTCCCCACCGGGCCCACCGGTGACACGTGGAAATCGGGGTGTGACAGGTTGGTATCAGAGCCAACTCTGAGTGAATTAAACACTAGCCTTTTGTGTTTAATCTCAGTACACAATAGCACATTCTAAACTTTCGAGTCTAGAGATATAACATAGGACAAATTCTATTTTTGTTTATTTTTGTCTTATGCTTTATTTTTATATCTTGTTGTTATCTCATGAAATATTGACATGAATTAAAAATGCCGCCAAGATTCTTCAGGAGACGAGGAAGAGGCAAGGGGCCAGTCACCGCCCCTAACGATAATGAAGCTGGACCTTCGCAACGGCGAGCTCCATCCAGCACCGAGAGTGACGACCCTCGGGAGAACCGGAGAAACCTGTATGAGCCGGCCAGACGGTCGGTTTCGCATAGTTCAACACCTCCTGTTCTTAACCCTTATGAGCCCAATAACCCTCAACCGTCCTACATACCACTTCAGCGATCTTTATCGCATAATTCGTTTGGTGACCCCACACCCATCTTCCGAGGCCAATTTAATCCGGCCAATTACTTACCTGAACCCGTGGGTTTTAACCCACTGGGGCCAGACGATCACTTCTCTGGTGATAATGCGGATGACATGGACGAGGATACGGACCCTGTCGAACCCGCAAGTGGTACACCGAACCATCCGATCGAGATCTCCGATGGATCTTCATTCCACGGATCACCCTATGTTGGTCCAGATAGCTTTCAAGCTATGTTCACCCGGCACGAGTGGTACTATACACCTCCTCACCATTCGTCGCCTCAGCAGCAGCAGCAACAACAGGATCCCTCTGTGGATTCCAGATTCGTGGCAGTCACGCCACCGCCGCCAGTGCAGCCGGCACCTCCGCAACCGCCGAGGCGAAGGAGAACCGGTGCTCGCATGTCGTCACGAGCAGGGGATTTCCATTTCAGTTCCCCACGTCAATCCAGTGGCAGTCACTATCCGCCACACCAGGAGGACCCACAAATGGGTGGACCTTCACAACCAGCTGTTCCACAGCCACCGCCGATGGGTTTTGACAACCCAATTCCAGCATATACGGGTTTCATGGCATACAACCCGTTTGAACCGCCAAATCACCACAATTATGGTTACGCGGAGGCCGACCCTTACATGGTAGCGGCGAACAACAACACCCAAGGACCCTTTGGAGATCCATGGGGAGTAGGGTACCCAACACATGGGTACCAGATACCTCCTAGACCTATTATCCGGACGCAATCGCAGCCACCACGGTTTTCTCCCCCAGAAAGGGAGGAAATCCTACAAAGGTTGGATGAAGTGGAGCGAGGTTTCCACCGTGACCGTAGGGAGAGACAGAGCTTCTTCCAAGGATTGGCAAGCTTGATCAAAGGGAAGAACAAGAAGGATCATTGAATCCTTCCAATTATTGTTGAGCCCCTGCGTGGGCCTGTATTTGCTGTAATTGTTTATGCCCCTGCGTGGGTATGTATGCACGTTTGTTTTGACCCCTGCGTGGGTCTAATTTCCGTTAAACCCTGCGTGGGTATGATGTTGTTTTGTTTAAGGTCCCTGCGTGGACTAAATTGTTTGTTTAAAGTCCCTGCGTGGACTAATATGTTGATTGACCCCTACGTGGGTAATGGTTATTGAAAAGACCCGTTTAGGGCAACGTGTATGTGACAACCCGTGATTTACGGCTCTTAATTACGTAATTAACAGACGATTAACGCGACAATAAATAGTGTTTACAGCACGGATTAACTTAATTAGGCCTTTGGAGTGCCTGGGAACGTCTATCCGTCTTTATAGTGCGCGAATGGTGGTTTACAGAGAAACCGGTGAAACGTTAAACGGCAACGGATTGAAACCGAACAGAATACTGACAACGCCGACAAATATTAAATTTTTACGACATATTTTAGCTCCGTAATTATTTTAGTGACTACAGTTGAAACCGGATCGAAAAACGGATTAAAGACGACGACGATACAATTTTTCGCGATTATTACCGTGACCGACGAACGGGCGCGCAAACAACGACTACCGACCGTATTTTTGTGTATTTTAATTTTTGACGTTAAACGGAGTTCAGGATTTGACAACGGGTCTCGTAGGAATTACGGGCCACTTACACACGAGATGGGCTTGTGGGCCCTAGGCCCAAGCCCAACACCCACGAGCCTAAACCTGCGCATATATACTAGATCTCGAAAGATCTCTACAAGATTTACTACAATCTTACAAAATATTATAATATCCTATAAAATCTAAACTAAATATTCTCAAGATTCATAGAATCTCCATAAGATCTTGACACACGATACATAAGAAAATAACACTAGTCATTACCCAACTAATTGTGTATAAAATCCATATCCATATTCTCATCCTTCATGTGCAGACTATACACACACATAAAAAAATACCCTCTTCTACTCTCCCTCTCTAAACCACTACAGACCTTAAAGTCTGTCATTTCCCCTCTCTTCTCTCTTCATTTAGACACAAGAAACAAACACATACACAAAGACAAACCACATGAAACATATTCTCTTCTCTCCATCTCGATTCCAAGCCCCACCATATCTGTTTCTCCTCTTTGCACCGGTCACCGGAGATCGGCCGGTTCCGGCCGGTAATCTGTCGTCACACAGCCCCCCCCCCCTCCTGCTTTCTGTTCGATCACCGGAGAAACAACGGACCACCACCACCACTAACCGGTGGTGGTGCAGCGGCGCTACAGATAAAGACGAGAGAGATAGAGAGAGATCGGAGCTACGGACCGGCGGTCGGAGCCACAGACCGGCGGTCGGAGCCACGGACCAGCGGTCTTCGTCTTTATCCGACGAGTTATTCCGCTCGGGGTCGCGTACAGCTCGGGTGTTCGGGTCAGCCACGATCTGGGTTTCAGGTCAGTGGGTTCAAGGTTGGTTCAAACCGGTTCAGAATCGGGTCAAGAGATGTCAAGGTGGTTCGAGTTCTCGGTACGGGTTTCGGTCAGATTTGGTTCGACTCAGTGCAATCCAACTCGACTCAGTTCAACTCGGTTTGACTCAGTGTATTTTAGCTCGACCCGGTTAAACTCATTAATCGACTCGGTCAAACTGAGTCAACTCGGTCGAACTCAGTCAACTGTGCCGGTCAACTCAGTTGACTCGGTCAACTCAGTCAACTCAGAAGGTTCGGGTTAGGCGGTTCGGGTCGGACGGTTCGTAGCAACTTATGAAGCGGATCGGATCGACTCAGTCAAACTGAGTCAACCCAGTCAACTCAGCGAGTCAACTCGGTCGGCACATTCAAAACGAGTCAACTCAGTTGACTCAGTCAACGTTTCGACACGAAGATGGTAAAGTTTAACGGTGCATTTTATTTCGTTATTTTTATCGTTATTAACACGTGAAACGAGCTCGAAACGATTAACTATTAGTTCATTCGACAAGACTTATATAAATATTGATTTTATTGTTTGAGCATTGATTGAAATTTTGAAAATATAACGACAACTCGTGTTGTCGGGGGCGTCCAAAAACAGAGGAAACTCTGCCCGTTTTTCGAGAAAATCCGTAAAACCAAAAAGTACTTTTCTATGAAACGAAACTAACGGACTCGAATAATTTTTGTAAAATCAAATGCAAAGTATATTTAATTGAACGACACTTTGTAATCTACGAAAACGGTAATAATGCGAAGTATTTTATAAAGTAAATAACTTTTATAGTTATTTTCAAACATCGAACTATTCGGATTCTTTTACTAAAATAAATATAGTGTTATATATTTATTTCAGATATAAAACAACACGACACTTCTTTTATAAGAATAGATATAGCTCGTATATTTACTTCAAACATGAAACGATTCGTGATCTTATAAAATAAATATAAGTTTTTATATTTATTTCAAGCGCCGAAATGGCATATACGTATATTTTTGGCAAATATATACAAGACGCTATATATAATACAAGTTTATTATATATTACTTTCGTACGAATATTTCTATATACACAAACGACTTCTCGGAACTTAACAAGTTTAACTTAATCATTTTTTTTATTAAGTTAACAATTTACCGTTGAATCGTTCGATTAACGATTCGGTAGAGCTCGATGACACGTAGTTTAGATACCGCTTTTATTTAGAAACTTATAAGATATTCCGTGTTAGGAATATTGTAGAATGCACGCTAGCGAGTCTCGTCGTGGAAACGACATCACGAAGTCGTATTTAGCTAGCTTAGCACATGAATATTCAGGTGAGTTCATAACCCCCACTTTTTACTGTTTTACATTTTTGTAAATGTTTTCGGGGTGGAAAGACATGCACGTTTTGCAAAAACATACAAAGTTTTGAACAAACGCAAAACTCGTATTTCTAAATCATATTACGAAGGGATTTCGGGGAACACAAATGAATTACGAAAGGTTTATGCTAAACATACCGGTTTTTACATAACAAATGCTTATTTTCGAAATGTGAATGATATTCGGTCAGGGTGACCAGGGATTTGGTCAGGGTGACCAGGGATTCGGTCAGGGTGACCAGGGATTTATTTTATACATGGTATGGTTAGCGTAAGGAGGGTTACTACTTAGATCATGTGAGTGGGTAGGCGGGAACTGGAGGCCATTAATCCTCATTGTAGGACCGAGGGACGTAAGCGGTAGATCTATCTGGGTGTAGCGAGCCCAACCCCAGGCCCAGCAGAACGGACCTTGGGGTGACTTTGTGCCCAACGCAAAATCCGCTAGGTTTGAGTCTTCCTACTTGCACTTCACACATATCAATGGCCTTGCAAACCATTGGTGATCTCTTTTTCCTTATTTGCTACATACCAGGGATTTTATACTTACGGAAACTTCTTGTTCATACAAATTAACTACCATGTTTTATACAAATTCAAGGCATTATGCGGGTATGGAGTCAAAGTCAGGGTGGGCATTGACGGTTATGCGAACATTACAAATACAAGGCTTTACAAATACATGGTTTTATGAACATAACGTGTTACAAACACAACGTTTCCATATAACTTGGCAAGAAAATGATTTTTAAATTCATTTTCTCAATACTATTTCAAAAACCGGTTATTCCAAAGATTTATTTCAAATCTTTCATAACTTAAAAGATTTATTTCAAATCTTTTACAAACAAACTATGAACTCGCTCAACTTTATGTTGACTTTTTCGCATGTTTCTTTCTCAGGTTGCATTTTAAGACAAGGCACGGTTGGAATAGGAGAACCATGAAGAGTCGAGTACTTAGCGGGCGTTCAGTTTCTAGAAGTCTTTGCTTATTTGCTTCCGCTGTGCAATGAAGATACCAGTCCAGTCACGCCAATGCTCTGATATTTCGGGGTGTGACAGTGTAATAATATAATAAATTAATGGAATGTTGTTTTTATAAATTTCATGTTTGCCATTATGTGCATATATAAATTATAAATGAAATAAATAAATTAAAATCATTCCTTTTGAAATAATCTGCCTATGTAAATTGTAAGTAAGAATCTTAAAGGGTGAAACCTAGCCTTTGGGTCATTATAAGGCCGGGCCAAGATGGTAAGACCTGTTAAAAAGATTCAAATCCCTGTTAACATCTGAAAACATGTTAACACTCCTGGAAAGATGTGATTCATTTTGAAATCATACACGTTAT
Source organism: Helianthus tuberosus (assembly GCA_030545235.1). NCBI lineage: Eukaryota > Viridiplantae > Streptophyta > Magnoliopsida > Asterales > Asteraceae > Helianthus > Helianthus tuberosus. Next base: position 102,544,092 of record CM060381.1, on the reverse strand, counting down.
TATTATATAAGGATCTTTCAAAGATTCCAAACCCAGATTAAATGATCTCTGAGTCATAGGGTAAATCATCAATTAGGATGATCATACTTTCACCATACGTGGTAATACGTGCCTACGGGCCCTGCTCAATTCTATATGAGCCAAAAGACAGTGGTAGCTATGACTCCCTGTCAAATAAAGGTAATAAACTAGGTCCAAGCCTCAAATGCTTTGATTCTCTGAAATCCTAGCATATAAATTATAATTGTCCTTGTGACTAGGCCTATAGTGCCAATATACCTTCATGTTATGATTCTCTGAAATCATAACTTATAAATTAAATTTGTCCATGTGACTAGGCCTTTTGTGCCACAAATAAAACTGTTATTGTTTATAATTAGGATAAATTATTATATAAATCCTAAATAAATTTGATTAATAAATTAACCAAATATGGTCTCTGTTTACCATGGTTAATGAATTACCCTAAGGGGCAATTCCATAATAAACTCCCAAATAAACTATTGTCCTTGTTTTCTGCAACAGTTCAATTGTAATGGCTAACTCAGATAAGGGTAATAGTCATCCGGCGGAGGTTAATAATGACGCCCGAATTAATCTAACGGGTGCGGAATTGAAAGCGATCATAGACGGCGCAGTTACACAGGCCTTGGAAAGGCAGTATGAAGAGTATAGTGGGACTCGTAGTAGGACCCTATCTACACAGCCTTCAAAGCCACCGTCCAAGAAGGACGACCCGAAGAAAGATAATGACCGACACTCCTAGAACCACAGTGCTCCATCTCAGCAGGTTATACTAAACAAGGGACCCCGTGACAAGGGTTGCTCGTATAAATATTTCGTTTCCTGCAAACCCCGGGATTTCACTGGGGAGAAAGGAGCCATCGACTGTATGACATGGCTGGACGAGATGGATACGGTTGTTGATATCAGCGGATGCGCTGAGCGAGACGTGGTCAAGTTTGTGTCGCAGTCTTTTAAGGGTGAAGCTTTAGCATGGTGGAGATCTCTGATTCAAGCCACCGGGAAAATCCCACTGTACAATATGTCGTGGGATCAATTTGTTACCCTTATCAGGGAAAATTACTGCCCTCAGCATGAGGTGGAAAAGATAGAGTCTGATTTTCTATCATTGGTGATGACAAACCTTGACTGTCAAGCTTACCTAACGAGCTTCAACACGATGTCCCGGTTGGTTCCTTATTTGGTAACCCCGGAACCAAATAGAATCGCTCGTTTTATCGGTGGTTTAGCCCCCGAGATCAAGGCAAGCGTGAAAGCTTCTCGGCCAGCTACGTTTAGGTCTGTAGCTGACATATCCTTATCCCTTACCTTGGATGCGGTCAGGCAGAGATCGCTGAGGAATAAGGAGGCTGAGAAGAGAAAACGTGAAGATGATGGTTCACGCAGATCGAACAAGAAGCACCGTGGGAACGGTGATAACAAGAAAGGATCGGAGTCAAGGAAAGATGGGCATAATTCTGGTGAGAAGCCCAAATGTAAGATATGCAAGAAGCAGCACTTTGGAAAGTGCAGACTTGAGTCGAACTCTCAGACTCAGTCAAAAACCTATGCTTGCGGTATTTGCAAGTCCACGGATCACAAAACCTTGGATTGCAAGAAGATGAAAGACGCAACGTGCTACCGTTGCAATGAAAAGGGCCACATTAAGACCAACTGACCTAAATACAACAAGAAGCCTGAAGAGGCTAAGAAGACTAATGCTAGAGTCTTCAGAATGGACGCGAAAGAGGCTGTGCAAGAGGATAATGTCATAACAGGTACTTTTCTTGTAAATGATGTCTTTGCAAGAGTACTTTTTGATTCAGGCGCAGATAAGTCTTTCGTAGATAACAAGTTTTGTAAATTGTTGAATTTACCTGTCAAAACCTTAAGCGTAAACTATGAGGTAGAGTTAGCAGATGGTACCATAGAAACCGTCTCAACTGTGTTAGATGGATGTGTTATATCTATTAAGAACCATTCTTTTCCTCTGTCTCTACTTCCCTTTAAGTTGGCCGGTTTTGACATAGTTCTGGGTATGGACTGGTTATCTCATAACCAGGCCCAAATTGTCTGTAACATGAAACAAGTGGTGATAAAGACTCCGTCTGGTGAATCACTTACCATTCGGGGAGATACCCAGTACGGGCTACCTGAGCAAGCGACAATGCTCAAGGCTTCAAAATGTTTAAAGAGGGGTTGTGTCATCTACATGGCACAAGTGATTATTGATGAGCCCAAACCGAAGATAAGAGACATCCCTGTCATCTCTGAATTCCCAGAAGTTTTTCCGGAAGAACTACCTGGTCTGCCACCAGATAGGCAAGTTGAATTCAGAATTGATATCATCCCCGGAGCAGCACCAGTTGCTAGAGCACCTTATAGGTTGGCGCCCACAGAGATGAAAGAATTGAGGACACAGCTAGATGAATTACTAGCCAAGGGTTTCATTAAACCTAGCTCGTCTCCTTGGGGAGCGCCAGTCCTATTTGTCAAGAAGAAGGATGGATCGATGCGTCTGTGCATCGACTATCGTGGGCTTAATAAGGTCACGATAAAGAATAGATATCCTTTGCCTAGGATCGACGATTTGTTCGATCAGTTACAAGGGGCCAGTTATTTCTCGAAGACTGATTTAAGGCCAGGCTACCATCAACTGAAGGTTAGAGATGAAGACGTGCATAAAACTGCATTTAGGACTCGTTATGGTCATTACGAGTTCCTAGTGACGCCTTTTGGGCTCACTAATGCACCGGCTGCGTTCATGGATCTCATGAATCGCGTTTGCAAGCCATACTTGGATAAATTCGTTATCGTCTTCATCGATGACATCCTTATTTATTCAAAGAACCAAGCTGACCACGAGAAAAATCTTCGCTGTATTCTCAAACTCCTGCATCATGAGAAACTCTATGCCAAATTCTCCAAATGCAAATTTTGGCTTCGTGAAGTCCAATTTCTTGGACATGTGGTCAGTGAGCGTGGTATCCAAGTGGATCCCGCTAAAGTTGAAGCTGTTATGAATTGGCAAGAGCCAAAGACGCCTACGGAGATTCGAAGCTTCCTGGGATTGGCATGATATTACAGGCGTTTCATTGAAAATTTTTCAAGGATTGCTGCACCCCTAACTTCCTTGACCAAGAAGAAAGTAAAGTTCGTTTGGGGCCCTAAGCAGCAAGAAGCTTTCGATATTCTCAAGAAGAAGTTGAGAAATGCTCCAGTGTTGACATTGCCTGATGGAATCGAAGAATTTGTAGTTTATTGTGATGCATCACACACTGGCATGGGGTGTGTGCTTATGCAAAAAGGCAAGGTTATTGCCTATGCATCACGACAGTTAAAGGTGCATGAAAAGAATTACACCACCCACGACTTGGAGTTGGGTGCCGTTGTATTCGCACTAAAACTGTGGAGGCATTATCTTTATGGAATTAAGTGTGTGATCTATTCTGATCACAAAAGCCTCCAACACCTGTTTAATCAGAAGGAGTTAAACATGAGGCAACGCCGTTGGATGGAGACCTTGAATGACTATGATTGTGAAATCAAGTACCATCCCGACAAGGCGAATGTAGTCGCTGATGCCTTGAGTCGAAAGGAAAGGATGAAACCCATCCGAATCAATGCCAAGCGCATGGAGATAAAGAATAATTTGATAGAAAGGTTGTTAGCTGCACAGAAGGAAGCTGTGTTGGAAGCTAACTATCCTAATGAAAAGTTAGGAGTAACTGAGGAGCAGTTAACTCTTAGCAAGGACGGAATTTTAAGATTGAATGGACGAATATGGGTTCCAATTTATGGGGGACTTCTTGATGTTATCCTCCAGGAAGCCCAAAGTTCCAAATACTCCGTTCATCCTGAGGCTGATAAGATGTACCAGGATCTAAAGGCAAATTATTGGTGGATAGGCTTGAAGAAGTCTGTAGCCACTCATGTAGCTAAATGCTTGACATGTGCGCAAGTCAAAGCCGAGCATCAAAAACCGTCAGGTTTGCTACAACAGCCTGAACTTCCTACGTGGAAGTGGGAAATGGTAACTATGGATTTTATTACCAAGTTACCCAAGACGAAGAAAGGAAATGATACAATATGGGTTATAGTTGATAGACTGACTAAGTCAGCACATTTCTTACCCATCAAGGAGACTTATAGCTCCGATATGTTAGCCCAGTTATACGTTGATAAGACTGTAGCCTTACATGGCATACCTGTGTCTATTATCTCTGACAGAGATACTAGGTACACGTCACATTTTTGGAAAAGTTTCCAACAATCTTTGGGCACACGTTTGAATTTTAGTACGGCTTATCATCCTCAGACTGACGGTCAGAGTGAGCGTACTATTCAAACGTTGGAAGACATGCTACGAGCATGTGCGATCGATTTGGGTAGAAGTTGGGATAAGAACTTACCATTAATCGAATTCTCCTACAACAATAGCTACCACACCAGCATAAAGGTTGCGCCTTTTGAGGCATTATACGGTAGAAAGTGGAGATCGCCAGTTTGTTGGGCGGAAGTTGGAGATGTCCAATTATCTGGACCAGAGATAGTGTTCGAGACGACGGACAAGATTGTCCAGATTCGTGACCGTCTCAAAGCTGCCCGTGATAGGCAGAAGAGCTACGCAGATCCGAAGCGTAAAGCTTTTCACTTCGAAGTAGGTGATAAAGTGTTGCTTAAAGTGTCACCCAGGAAGGGAGTGATGCGATTTGGTAAGAAAGGCAAGCTAAGCCCGAGATACATAGGACCTTTTGAGGTTATCGAACGTGTCGGGTCAGTTGCCTATAAGTTAAACTTACCGGAAGAGCTCAGTGGAACTCACAATGTGTTCCACATCTGCAATCTGAAGAAGTGTTTCGCTGATGAATCACTCGTAATACCGCATTCAGATGTGCATATAGACGAGAGCTTAAAATTTGTGGAAAAACCTTTGTCGATTGAGGATTGACAGCTAAAGAAGCTTCGTAGGAAGCATGTACCTATTGTAAAGGTCAAATGGGATGCCCGTAGAGGTCCCGAGTATACGTGGGAAGTTGAATCCACCATGAAAGAAAAGTACCCTTATTTATTTCAGTAAATCTCGGGTCGAGATTTATTTTAAGGGGGTGAGGATGTAACACCTCGAAAATTCGTGTTAAATAAAATAACGACACGTGTCGTGTAAGACGAAAAGCGTTATAAACTTGGATTTATAAACAAATGTTTGACAGGATTTAAAAGTGTCGTCATGTTAACTTTTGCACCTCTGAACGACCTCGTTATAAATCCCAAGACTCAAAACATATTAAAAACATCTAGTATATGTTCAAGTTCAGTGAATTATAGCAATGAATGATTCATGATTCAATTGGTGGACTCCTACGAAGAAATTCCTATGGTAACCCTTAGTTTTCGGTACTTTTATAAAGGATCCAAGCAAGCATACCAAAATGGTGGGGTATGTTACTGTATTAAGCACTTATTGGAGGTCCCTAATTGATAAAACACTGTCCCAAAATCAGATAATGAGGTTGCCCTTTCAAATGCATGAAAGAACAAAAGTTTGGCTGCTGATGAACGCTTGCGCACCGCAACAACAGAAGCCTTACGGTGCGCAAGCAACTGCCCAGCGACAGAAAAGTTGTTGTTTTACTGTTACGCGCATGAAACTGATTTTTAACGGTTTTCCTCATATCCCTTGGCCCCTAAACAACCCCTAAACATCTAGGACACATGTTGGGAAGGTATGGTCAGTTGTAGACTCACTTGTCAACACATTGTGGTGTCTTTGTTCACTATATAAAGCACACAAGTGCAACACTTGATCATTCACACCTCAATCAAACTTCTGATCAATTGTGGAGCACAAGATCACTCTCCAGGCCTTCCTAATCAACCATTAAACACTTGTAAGTCTGCTTGACCTTTCTAAATTAAGTTTAGCTTAGTTAGTTAGCTAAAAGTCAAACCATCGTAATTACGGTTTGACTTCGAGATTAGTCAATGATGGCTCAGTCAAATCTCGAATTAAAAGTAGATATAAGAAGGTAATTATGTGGGTAGTAAACCCTTAAAAGGGTTCCCCCTGATTACAACTCTAACCAGGTCAAAAGCCGGGTCAAACTTACTAAGAAAAAGTCAACAGGATACTTATAATACAATTTATGCATAATTAGCAATGTAGATCATATACAACCTGTTTGATCATTGTTATAACTTAGTAATAAGTGTAAGAACATGTCTAAACATGTTCAACCCGATAATTTCCTGTTTAGACCCGGTTCGGAACCGAAAGTCACACAGTTTGACTTTCACCTTGACTTTCAGTTCTGACCCGTATAAGCATGTTTTAGAAATGCCTTAGAGCTTTATTTGGACCAGGTTACATGCTAGTATAACCCTTTGTGATTATACACCTCGGATCATTAGCTATCCAATTAATACGCATGATTCCGTTAATTGCTCATATGTTGACCATTATGCCCTTATTACCTTAAATCATGATTTTTGGAAATGTAAAAGAGTAGAAACTTTAATTACTGATATATAAACTTGTATGCAAAGTTTGACATCAGTTTGATTTGTAGATTAAGAGTTATGCTCATTATCGCAAAATGAATGCTTTATGTTAATAAAACGGCGTAATTAGTATATAGCCTAGTTAAGCCTACTTTTTGGAATTAAACTTAATACCCACTGATGTAATATATTATTTTGGGATTTTTAAAGATTTTTAATTAATTTTAGGTTGAGCATAACTAGTAGTCGTAGGCTTAATCCGGTAATTGTCGGTTTTGCCCTTACGGGCCATAAAATGAGTTTTACATATCTAAACGACTCAAAACCTTTTGCTACTGATCACATATGATAAATAAATTATTTTAGGCCTTCTGGAAATATAAAAATATCAGATTTAAGTATCAAACCCGGAAATGGCCTTTAATCGCCTTTTTAAGCGTTTTTAACGCATATTATGTACTAGAAGTATTTTAAACATACAAGGGTTGATACCTACTGATATTTGAGGAAAATTATAATATTTTAACAGTAAGCAAAGGTTGTTAAACTCAGACTTCAGTTTTGAGCTTTTCGGCTTATGTGAAATTACCAAAATACCCCTACGGGGCATAGTTTGGTTATAATTGATAAATTTCACTTATATACTTTAACCTACTGTTATAACTCATTAATTTGAGTATATTTGCTAATTACATCAGACCTGTAACTCAGCTTGTTACTTAAACTCTTTTATAAACTTTTAAATGACCAAACTACCCCTACGGGGCCTAGTTTGTGTTTAAACACGTTTCGGGCATAATGAAAGACATCTTACTGATGTCACAACATATTTGAGGCATAATTAACTTAGGAAACCTATCTATAGCTCTCATGAATACCCGTCACGCTTATTACGCGTACGGTTCGGTTTATGTAACAAGTTTACATAAATTAGCCGAAGCGGGTCTAACCTTAACGGTTTTATCTAAAAATCCAAAATGTGAATAATAAACCCATATTAAACAATTCTTCAAACTTGTCGGGTCTAAATCACATTCTATCCGGTCTTCGCTTAATCGTGCGTACGAACCGTATCTTTGAAACTAGCCGGTCTAAGCTTAAGCTTAATTAAAGACCCGTTAGGATTCTAATAGGTTATTATAAAACCTTCGTTCCAGATTAGGAGGACCAGTAAAAGCTACGTGCATTTTGCTTATTGTGATTTATACATTGCTCAGGTAAATACTTTTAACTTATTTTCCCTATACGGGCTTGGGTTACGGTATATAGCATACCGCTTGATCGGGCATCAAATCCTCCACCGTTGAGTGGGTAGTTGAATAAATTTGATCGGCTCGTTTAAACAGTCTTGTTACTTAAAGCCTTTGGGGGGTTAATGACCATGTCCCGGATATCCTCGGCATCATTCGAAGTAATAGCCACGACCTGAGCACGGGGTGTAGGCGTACACCTGTCAGTGTATAACTCAATATTGTGGTGTGTCTATTGATCTTTAACCCGGACAAGATCCGGGCTACTGAACGCACAAGGAACATGTAATTCGTTCACAAGATTATAATATTAAATAATTCTCCCAAGTTAAAATAAAATGTTTATGCCACGTGCATCCAAACCAATTTTCAATCATTTTCCAAAATGAGTCAGTTGAATGTATTTACCAGTGTAAACTGACGTATTTTCCCAAAAATATTAAATGCAGGTACTATGCGTAATTGGCTGGGATTTCTCCTTAGCATCATTAGAAGTCTCGCAAGCTTAAGATGCCTGAAGTCTGTTGAACTATTGATTATATTTTGTTTCCGATCCATCTGTGGATAAACATCCGAATATTGTGACATTTGATATTACAATATTAAATTCGGTTGTATCATATTTTTAAATTGCTTCCGCTGTGCATATTGATTATTGTGTTGTTTGACTAATACGTTACCGACCATGACGTCACGATACTCCCCACGGGGCCCACCGGTGACACGTGGAAATCGGGGTGTGACATCTTTGATACCAAACTTTTTACCCACTGATATAATATAATATTTTGGGATTTTTGAATATTTTTAATTAATTTTAGGCTGAGCATAACATAGGGTTTTAGCTTCATGTCGGTTAATGCCGGTTTTGCCCTTTCGGGCTATAAAATGAGTTTTACAAATCCTTTTGACCCCAAACCTTTTTCAACTGATCTAATATGATAAATAAAATATTTTGAGCCTTCTGGAATAATAAAAATATCAGCCTTCCTTTGAAAACCCGGAAATGGCTCCAAATCGCCTTTTTAAGCGTTTTTAACGCATAGTATGTATCAAGACCGCTTTATAAATATAAGACTTGATACCCTATCATTATAACTTATTAAATTAAGTATTTTACTGATTACATCAGACCCGAAACTCAGATTTATATTCGAACTCCTTTATAACCATTAAAATGACCAAAATGCCCCTACCGGGCATAGTATGAGTTTAAATTCGTTTTGGGCATAATGGAAGGAATCCTACTGATGTCACGACATATTTAAGGCATATTAACTTAGGAAACCTGTATATGATTCTTATGGTTACCCGTTACGCTTCTTGCGCGTTCGGTTCGGTTTATGTAACTAGTTTGCATAAATTAGCCGAAACGGGTCAAACCTTACCGTTATAATCTCAAAATCCAGAATGTGTTTAGATTACCCATATTACACAAGTCTTCAAACTTGTCAGGTCTAAATCACATTCTATTCCGGTCTTCGCTTTACCATGCGTTTGAACCGTATCTTCCTCTTGAAAACTAATCGGTCTAAGTCAAGGCTTAATTAAAGACCCGTTAGGATTCTAATAGGTTATTAAAAACCTTCGTTCCAGATTTAGGAGCCCAGTAAAAGATATCTATACTTGCTGATTTGATACGGCTGGGATTGAATTTATATTTAGCTCAGGTAAATACTTTTAACTTATTTTCCCTTATACGGGCTTGGGGTACGGTATATAAAATACCGCTTGGTCGGGCATTCGAACTTAATCGTTTTGGGGGTTAAGTATTATCGAGATAACCGTTTAAATTGTTTTGTTTGCTTAAAGCCTTTGGGGGGTTAATGACCATGTCCCGGATATCCATGGCATCATTTTACGAAATGGCCACGACCTTAGCACACAGGTGTAGGCGTACACCTGTCAGTGTCTCATTTACATAATGTGGTGTGTCTATTGATCTTTAACCCGGCTCGATCCGGCTACTGAACGCATAAGAAACATGTAAATCCTTTACAAGTTTATATATTCAAATAAGTATCCCAAGTTATAAAATATTATTTGTGCCATGCGCATTCAAATCAATCATTTTTAAACCCTTTTCAAAATGAGTCAGTTGATTGTATTTACCAGTGTAAACTGACGTATTTTCCCAAAAAGGCTAAGTGCAGGTACTAATCGGAATGGGCTGGCTACTCCTAGCATCAATAAAGAGTCTCGCAAGCTTAGATGCCTAAAGTCTGTTGAACAGTGTTATATTTTTATTTTCGATCCGCCTGTGGATCCTTTACTTCCGTTGTAATACTTTGATGTTACACTATTTCGGATTGTAATATATTTATCTTTTGCTTCCGCTGTGCATTTATATATTGTGTTGTTTGACTATTACGTTACCAACCACGTCACGATACTCCCCTACCGGGCCCACCGGTAATACGTGGAAATTTGGGGTGTGACAGGTTGGTATCAGAGCCAACACTGAGTGAATTAAACCCTAGCCTTTTGTGTTTAATCTCAGTTACACAGTTGCACATTCTTGAGTCTAGACGAGAACATAGGACAAATTCAAATTCGTTTTATTTTGTCCTTTTTGGTTCCTTTGTTATTTTTCTGATTAGCCCTTGCATGGGCGAGTCCTTTTCAGTAGAAGTCCCGTTTAGGGCAACCATTTACTTGTTTGAATTTTTAAAGGAACGATTATATTTGAAATATCATCCCTACATTATAAGATCTACCATTATTTTAACATGGCAAAATCTAAAAAGGACAAGACCTAGCCATGTGTCACATTAAGACAAGGCCAAGACGGTAGTTCCACAATTATATTTAGATCCTCGTTAACATTTCAATTTAGGATTGTTCTGCGTTTATTATTTAAAAAGGAATCTTAAAGGTAAACCTATCCTATAAGAAGAGGCCAAGATGGTAGGACCTAATCAAGAGATTCAAATCCTTGGTAACACCTAAGAACGTGTTAGCACTCTTGATAGATGTGATTCGAGAAAATCACAACAGTCATTCTTGTTATTGGATTCTTCAAAGATTCCTAACCCAATTTAATGATCTCTGAATCATGGGTTTAGATCATCACTTGAGATAATCATATTTTGACCATATGTGGTAATATATCGCCTACGGGCCCTGCTCATTTCCATATGAGCCAAAAGACAGTGGTAGCGATGACTCCCTGTCAGATAAAGGTAATGAACTAGGTTCAAACCTTCATGCTTTGATTCTCTGAAATCATAGCTTATAATTTATAAATGTCTTTGTGACTAGGCCTGTTGTGCCAGTATACCTTCATGCTTTGATTCTCTGAAATCATGGCTTATAAATTAATCTTGTCTACGCGACTAGGCCATTTGTGCTATTATTAACTTATAAATTAGGATTATGATAAAAATCCTGAATAAAAATAAATATCATTCCTTTCCTGCCAGTATAATTATTAAAAGAGAATCTTAAATGGTTTGACCTAGCTTGAATGTCATTGAAGACCTAGCTAAGATGGTAAAATCTGTTTAAAAAGAGATTCAGATCCTTGTTAACATCTGAAAATGTGTTAACACTCCTGACAACCGTGATGCGATAAAATCACACTTGTCATCTTTATATTAGGAAATTTTTCCAAACCCTTTTAACATAAGCGATAAATGGGAATCATGGCTAATAAACGTCGAACACGATGTACGCATCAAAACATCTATTCGAGATGTTACATACGGGTAAAGATGAATACATGAAAAAGATAGTTTTATTTCATAACTTCTTGTCAAGACAATGAACTATGAAATTTTCAGACCCAAAGGAATCATCGATTATGTTTTAAAATTTCCCTAGTGACAAGGCCTCTGAGCCATCATAAGTCCTTTGGAACAAGCCCTTGTGCTATATATAAAAGATGTCAGTATGACATTGGCAGTCGTGACTTGTGTCCCCTGTCTAATAAATATGAAGGATTATATTCCGCTTAAACGCCAAAGATGGTTTATTTAAAAACTTAGGCAAAACATAATCAAATAAATTAAATACTATCTATTGGCCTATATGGTTTAATTGCACCATGGCTATTTATTCATCAAAATTCGACAATTCGCTATATGATTAAACAAATTGTTTCTACTTGGTTAGTAGCCTTCAAAGCTTCACCATGGCTGACTCCTCTGAAGCTCACAATCATCCAGTTGATCAGAATGATGATACAAGACTGAATTTAACGAGCGCCGAGTTACAGGCTATGTTAGATACAGCTGTAAACAAGGCCGTGAACCGAGCGTTAAGGGATCATAAGCGAAAGAACGATAATACCCCGAATAAAGGTTACAAAAAGGGTAGGACCAGTTCGAGCTATAAACAATCCAAGCCAAAGAAGGCAAAACCCGAATGTAAAACCTGCAAGAAGAAGCACTTCGGAAAATGCTTCTATGATCAGACCAGGGGATGTGTCATCTGTAAAGAGATGGATCACAAGACCCATGAATGCAAGGACTTGAAGAACAACCAACAGTCGGGTGAAAAACCCAGATGTAAGGTCTGCAAGAAGCAGCACTTCGGGAAGTGCAGGTATGAATCGAACTCGCATACGCAATCGAGGACTTTTGCATGTGGAATATGCAAGTCCAAGGAACACAAGACCTCAGATTGCAAAAAGATGAAGGACGCAACCTGCCATGGTTGCAATGAAATAGGGCACATCAAGGCAAATTGCCCAAATAAAACCAAGAAGCCTGGGGAGGCAAAGAAGAACAAAAACTGGAAGCTCTCAACTGCATGCTCAAGAGACTGTTCAGGATAACAATGTCACAACAGGTACTTTCTTTATCAATAGCACTCATGCTAGAGTATTATTTGATCCAGGTTCAGATAAGTCTCTCGTAGACAATAGATTTTGTGAATCATTAAATCTGCCTGTTAAAACTCTAAGCGTTAGGTATAAAGTAAAATTGACCGATAATACCTCAGAGACTGCTCCAGCAATATTAAATGGATGTTTTATATCCATTAGGAATTACCCTTCTCCGTTGTCCTTGTTTCGTTAATAGGAGGACTCGATATAGTAATAGGAATGGATTGGTCGTCTTGTGACCAAGCCCATATTGTGGGTGATAAGAAGCAATTAATTATCAAGATTCCTTATGAGACAACCCTCATAATTACATGTATCCGTACAATTAATTAATATTAAACAATATATAAATTATACCTTACAAAAAAAATGGTGGAACCGGCCATCCCCGGAATCGAACCTGGGTCTAGGCCACACCCTTTCGCGCGCCTAGCCAACCGAGCTAGGTGCCTAGTTTGTGAAATTTCCATTTTGATTAAATATAAGCTCATGTACAATAACTTCCTTACTTCTTACTATAAGTCACCTACTTATCCTCCTTATGTTGACTAAGTATTAGAATCCAAGATTTTACTTCTATGTTTTAGTTACTCTTGGCTTGCTTATGTTGACTAAACACTAGAAAGGATGAAGTAGAAACCATTAAGTATATCAGTGGTTATGCTAGAAAGGACATGGTAAGGTATACATCACAGTCATTCGATGGCAATACTCTTAATTAGTAAGGACATAAATGAAATCCTCAAAAAGGATCCTCTTATACATTGTGGAATGGTCCAAGTTTTAAGGACCTTATTAGAAAAATCTAGTATCCGTTTCGCAAAAAGGGAAAAGAAGGAATAAGAATTTTCTGACTCTCGCCATAAAAGTTCTAGACTGTCGACAGTATGTCGCAAATTTTAATTCATTGGCTGAGATAGTACCCTATTCAGTTTACCCAAAAATCTAAGCTTAAAGCAAATAATTATTAGTGGTTAGCATTGGCAATAAGAGGGCATACTAAGGTTTCAAAAACCTACTCATTATAAATCCATTATGGATCTACCTCAGCTACTCACGTTATATAGATTAAGAAACGACCAGTCAAAACTGAGACTGCCCTAAATTGTCATAGATTTTGCAGCTAAGTTTGAAAGGATTAGGAATGGAGGCGCTTAACCCTCCTGATGAATGATTAGAGGCAATTCACGTTAATAATGACAACAGATAAACCCCATATTGTGATATGACTGCTAGGAGATACGTTTGGGTTCAGGTGCTGCTAAGTCTCTCATAAGATCTTAAGCTTAGCAAACTTTTAGAAATTTTCCCGTAAAAACCCCAGATATTAAGTGTAAGGTAAAAGTTATAGACGAAATCGGAAGAATCATTTCTTTTGTTCCTATCAGAAACCTCCAGTCATAGAGTTCTCGAAATGTCCTCTCTCTAAGAGGAAGTGCGTCAGCATATATAGTTGATATCTCTTTAATCTCTATCGATTCCGAATCCCAGATGGTATGATAAAAGCGCCATATGAGGATTGGCGTATCTTAATAAGTTCCATAGATTGCTTCCATGCCTGATCAGCATGGAGGTTTAGTGCGTGGGACCACAAAGATATTCCGATAGGTCATATGGTACTAAAAGTCAACTAATGGTATTCAAAGAGGATATCCAGAATGGAATTGTCCAAGTAAATGTTCCCGATTATGGAATTCGTGGACTTGTAACGTAATTGTGTCACGTACTCGACACAAACAATGAGGGATGAACTGGAGCCTAAGATATAGAAAATCTCTGTAACCTCCTAATATCTTGATCATCTTCTCTAAAGATTACCCTGCTTACCTTCAGAGAGGCAAGTAGAGTTAAGTCTAATATCCCTTTTGGGCTGTATTATTATGAAATCTCCAAAACGGCTAGTACCATCATTGGATGAATCGAAACCCTGATTAAGTAAGTTTAAAATAGAGGATTCGTATAGCCTAACTTAATAGCCTGAGAATTCAGTATAGTTAATTAAGAAAGGCGGTTCATTTTGCTTATGCATTGTTTACCGCAACCCTGCTTAGGCAACAATTAAGGATCGCCATCAGCTGCCCAGGATCGTCGAATTGTTCGACTAGCGGCAAGGATTAGCCATTCCTTAAGATTGGTTTTGAGCAATGGTTGGAATAACCATCTCACCTTAAAATAAGCTTTCCTATAATAATTGTTATGAAAGTATCAAGGCTGCTCCTTTAGAGACCTTGTATAGATGGAATGTTAAAAATCTATTAGTAGACAGAAGATTGGTAAGTCCCATTTATCAAGATCTGAAAGTTGCCTTGGAGACAACGAATAAGATCAAACAAATTCATAATCATCTATAAGTTGCCAGTATTCGGCAGAAGATCAAGGATTAATGATAGTGGCAACCCTCTTAAGTTCTTGTTAAAGAAATAAGGTTCAACAAAAGATATCACCCTGGAGAGGGTGTGCAAATTTGTTAATTATTAGGCTAGTTGAGCTCAGAATATATAGAGACATTAGAAGAAATCGAATGTATCAATATTAAATAGCTTATAAGCCAAAACCTATTTAAGGAACTTGGCGGAACTCACAATGCATTACACACTAATGATTTAAGGATGTGTTCCACCAATAAATCAAGAAGCACTATCACATAATGATATGCAGGTTTATGATATAAGGAGCAACCTGTATCGATTGAGGATCGACAGGTTAAGAAACTCCAAAAGAATACATGTACCTATTATAGAGGTCCGCTTAGGAGTTTTGAAAGACTCCAGATATGCTAAAACAGTTAAGTCCGTTATGCGACAAAAAGAACTTCCAGCATTTTTAGCAAATCTCGAGGTCGAGATTTCTTTTAAGGGGGTGAGGATGTAACACCTCGTAAAATCACGACCAATGATGTATTTACACGTGTAATGAACCCTGATGAAGTCAAACATTGGAATTTAGGGTCTAATTTTTTGAAAAATCGAAAACATTAATTATAAAAGAACTGGAAGTATTAACATACCTAAAATAAGTTTCTAAATAACTTTCTATGGATTTGTTTTCACAAATGAGCCACTTATTGATCAAGTGTAGCCGTTCGCATGATTAATTGAAAGTTTGCGCAATGAAGGGTTAAAAGCGTCAACATGTTAATTCTTACCTCTGAGTGACCTTTTAACAAACTGGGAGCCTCATGATATTTGATTATACTCTCGGGAATGCCAACTATTGGCCGTCTAAGGTTTTTATGCCTTTAAGTGAAGTTACGCGCAACTTTGCAAGTTAGAGGGGCTAAAAGTGTCAATATGTTTAATTACGCCTCTGAATGACCTTTTAGCAAACCCGAAGCATCGTAATGATTAATAATACTTTCAAGAATGCCTAAATTGGATTAGATGAGGCTTCAATGCTATTAGATGATGAGGTGCACAAGTTTGTGCAATAGAGGGACCTAAAGCGTCAACTTTTGAATCTACGCCCTTCGGGGACCATTTAAGCGAACGGGAGCGTAGTAACATTTATGTATATGCTTGGGAATGATCAATATGGGCCATGGAAGGCTTGGATATCATTAAACGACATATCGCGCTACTTTGCACAATTAAAGGACTAATTGCGTCAACCGGCAAAAGTATGCCGATTCGTAGGATATCGGACCTTCCGGAATATGACCATAAGTTAAAAATACCCTATTTTATCTTTATATAGCTTAGATATAGGCTTAGAGGTGTTTCGTGCGCAAAAATAAACTTTTATGTCATTCAGGGACTAAAAGTGTCAAAAAGTGCACAAGTTTGCATTTTCGCGCATATCTCACATTCTGAATATCCCCAGACGCCCAAAAATTTATGTAAGCACTAAAATATTTTATTTTAGTGTTCAGCTTGATAAAATTCCTTCCGTCGCGTCGTTTGGTTCGTTTTTAGCGTCCGTTCGTGTTTCGTCGCAATTAGACGCACAACGTGACCGTACGGCCAAACGAACCGACATCCGACATGTTTTTGAGCATGTTTCATATCCCCTATATGTGGGAATCTTAGTGGAGCCTTGAAATGAGGTTAACGGACCGTAGATGTGTCAGAAACACATCTATATGCAAACAGGGACCAATTCTGCCATTTATGAAAGTTGTTTTGCTGACCTGGGATGTGAGGCAGGCCGCGTAAGGCCACACAGATCCTTACGCGGGCCGCGTGGCCTTATCAGATGCAAAAAACAGCTGCAGACAGGCTGTTTCATGCTGGCGTTTGTTCTAGATGGTTTCCAATACCCCCAAACTCGATACTAGGGGCTGCACATGGTATGTTAAAACCACTTAACACTTGTCATGACCTGATTATAGCCTCCCGACACTTGTCGCGATCATACGAAGTCCCGAAAAGTATATAAGGAGGTGGGTTTTGCACTTTCACTCACACCTCAATCCATTTCTGATTGCTCTCTCATTCTTGGAGGATCTTGAGCTCTTATGAGAACCTCCCTAAGTCCTTTGGACTCTTGTAAGTATCCTTTCGTGTTTAGTTTTTATCGTTTAGTGTTTTAAACCGAAAAGTCAAGCGTTTTTGATGAACGCTTTGACTTTTAAACGGTTGAGCCATTGCTCATAGCAAACATGGCTACGTGACCATAATTAGGTAGGTGTTTAACCCTCAAAAGGGCACCTCCTAATTACCACGTTACTTAGTTTAATTGTCGGGTCAAATAAAAGTCAAACGGGTTTGTTTTAGATAAAATCCTTAACTAATACATAAAGATCAGTTTCCTCACTTTAATAACTTAGTAAATATTAGTTGAACATGCCTAAGCATGATTCAACCCAACAATTCTAAGTATAGGCTCGGTTCGGAACCGAAAGTCACAAAACTTTGACTTTTGCTTTGACTTCAGTTCTGACCCGATTTAGGTGGGTTTAGACATACCTTAAAGTCCCATTAGGACCTGATTACATGATGGTATAACCCTCTGTGATTGGTTCGTTGATTACCCGATTCGTTTGCGTGTTTCCGTTAATTGCCAAATGTTGACCATAATGCCCATTTGACCTTAAAACGAGAATTTTGGAAATGTGAGAGGAAAATAATCCTTGCCACTGATTTATAAACTTGTACCTAAAGTTTCACATCAGTTGGAGGTCTAGATTAGGAGTTATGCTCATTAGCGTAATTATAACGCCTTTTATTAATTAAACGGCGTAATTAGCGTATAGCCTATCTAAACCTAATCTTTGATACCAAACTTTTTACCCACTGATATAATATAATATTTTGGGATTTTTGAATATTTTTAATTAATTTTAGGCTGAGCATAACATAGGGTTTTAGCTTCATGTCGGTTAATGCCGGTTTTGCCCTTTCGGGCTATAAAATGAGTATTACAAATCCTTTTGACCCCAAACCTTTTTCTACTGATCTAATATGATAAATAAAATATTTTGAGCCTTCTGGAATAATAAAAATATCAGCCTTCCTTTGAAAACCCGGAAATGGCTCCAAATCGCCTTTTTAAGCGTTTTTAACGCATAGTATGTATCAAGACCGCTTTATAAATATAAGACTTGATACCCTATCATTATAACTTATTAAATTAAGTATTTTACTGATTACATCAGACCCGAAACTCAGATTTATATTCGAACTCCTTTATAACCATTAAAATGACCAAAATGCCCCTACGGGGCATAGTATGAGTTTAAATTCGTTTTGGGCATAATGGAAGGCATCCTACTGATGTCACGACATATTTAAGGCATATTAACTTAGGAAACCTGTATATGATTCTTATGGTTACCCGTTACGCTTCTTGCGCGATCGGTTCGGTTTATGTAACTAGTTTGCATAAATTAGCCGAAACGGGTCAAACCTTACCGTTATAATCTCAAAATCCAGAATGTGTTTAGATTACCCATATTACACAAGTCTTCAAACTTGTCGGGTCTAAATCACATTCTATTCCGGTCTTCGCTTTACCATGCGTTTGAACCGTATCTTCCTCTTGAAAACTAATCGGTCTAAGTCAAGGCTTAATTAAAGACCCGTTAGGATTCTAATAGGTTATTAAAAACCTTCGTTCCAGATTTAGGAGCCCAGTAAAAGCTATCTGTACTTGCTGATTTGATACAGCTGGGATTGAATTTATATTTAGCTCAGGTAAATACTTTTAACTTATTTTCCCTTATACGGGCTTGGGGTACGGTATATAAAATACCGCTTGGTCGGGCATTCGACCTTAATCGTTTTGGGGGTTAAGTATTATCGAGATGACCGTTTAAATTGTTTTGTTTGCTTAAAGCCTTTGGGGGTTAATGACCATGTCCCGGATATCCATGGCATCATTTTACGAAATGGCCACGACCTTAGCACACAGGTGTAGGCGTACACCTGTCAGTGTCTCATTTACATAATGTGGTGTGTCTATTGATCTTTAACCTGGCTCGATCCGGCTACTAAACGCATAAGAAACATATAAATCCTTTACAAGTTTATATATTCAAATAAGTATCCCAAGTTATAAAATATTATTTGTGCCATGCGCATTCAAATCAATCATTTTTAAACCCTTTTCAAAATGAGTCGGTTGATTGTATTTACCAGTGTAAACTGATGTATTTTCCCAAAAAGGCTAAGTGCAGGTACTAATCGGAATGGGCCGGCTACTCCTAGCATCAATAAAGACTCTCGCAAGCTTAGATGCCTAAAGTCTGTTGAACAGTGTTATATTTTTATTTTCGATCCGCCTGTGGATCCTTTACTTCCGTTGTAATACTTTGATGTTACACTATTTCGGATTGTAATATATTTATCTTTTGCTTCCGCTGTGCATTTATATATTGTGTTGTTTGACTATTATGTTACCAACCACGTCACGATACTCCCCTACCGGGCCTACCGGTAATACGTGGAAATTTGGGGTGTGACAATACGGTAGTCATAGTTGAAATTGAAGGACTAGTCAGTAATTGGTTCTAGACTTGTTATCAGATATTTTGATAATGTGTACAAGACAAACTATATGATACATAGTCTAATTTATCATAAACGTATTTGTACGATACAGTATTATTTTAGTAAAATACGTGTATAGGTCTCACATAGCACATAATGCGTATTTACATATATTTATATAATAATACATGTAGTAACACCTTGTGACGCTTCCCAAGCATTCGGGATATACGAAACAACGTTTGTGCGTGTCGGGTTAATTCGTTCCCGTATGCATTTTGTGACGTTTGAAAGAACGATAAATCCGTAAAACCAAGTTCATATGTATAGCGCATACGTATAAAATTTGTATTTATCGGCGTTGTCAGTATTTCATACGGTGTCCGCTCGTTACCGCTTATCGTTCCGCAGTTTTTCCGAAAAGAGCCATGCGCACACCGTAAAGTCAGATATGCGTTCCTAGGCGTTTCAATAGCCTAATTAAGTTAATACATGTCTTAAACACTATTTATTATCATCTTAAACATTGGTTAATCGAGAAATTAGAGGCCGTTAATTACCGGTTGTCACAGAAATGATCTTCGTGATGTTGCTACATCTCAGCTAGGTCTTGACAAATCGAAGGTTACTTGTTTTCGTTGCCGAGAAAAAGGAAATTTTAAATGAGAGTGTACAAATAGAGAAGCAACCGGAAGATAAGATCCTTTCGGTAACAATGATTATCAAAGATAAGCAATTTATCATCAGGTCGCTCAACAACCATATCAACAACAATCTTCACATTCACGTTCGATTGAAGAATCCAAGGGTAGAGCTTGTTATGGTCTGATAGACCAAGACGATGAGAGAATTCCAGAAGGCTTTAATTGGGATGATTATGATCCTAACCGACCTTCTGTTTTTAAAGCATTTGTTGCTCGAATCCTTGAAGACTCAACCTCAGGAGAAGAATCAGTCAAATCTAAGAACCGTCCTAGAAGACAACCGATTTTTAAATCTTCAGGAAGTGATGAAGACACTGATGATGAGGAAGAGTATATTAATAAAGCTAGAAAAAAATTGGATCCTTACAGTTTTAATTTGTTTTTTGTAGATAAAATCGAGATTTTGAAAGAGAAAAAGGCTGCTAGACTGAAGAGAGAAATTGAAGCAAGAAAGATTGCTGAAGAAAAGGCAAAAGTTGAAGAAACACCGACACAGAAGGTCGAGGTTGAAGAGAATGAAGTGAAGATGGAAGTTGAGAAAGAATCAATTGTGATTGAAAAGGTGGTGGAGAAAATAGTTGAAAAAATCGTCGAAGTTGAAAAAATTGTTGAAGTGGAAAAGATTGTAGAGGTTGAAAAACCTTGTGCAAAATGTTTTGTATCTTGCAAAGATTGTGCTGAGAAAGATACAAAGTTGGTTGAATTGGAAAAGCTCAAAGAGAACTTACTGCACAATGTGAGGAGCATAAAGGAGTCATATGATCTTCTAAGCAGCAAAGTGAACTTGTACAAAGGAGCTTGTGATGAAGATGTTCAAATGAAAAATCTTTTTGAAAGCTACAGTTCTTCAAAAGCAAACTGTAATCAACGGATATATTGAGATGAATGCTGAGCTGAAACAAGAATTGGTAGCAATGAAGATTGAAACTGAAAGAGTGAAAAATTTACTTCAAAGTTATCAAAGTTCAAATTATGTTATTGATCGCATCTATCCTGCTGTTGCAGCTCATAAGTTTGCAGATGATGAAGAAAATTCTGGTAAGAAAACTGGTTTGAAGTATAACAGAGTACCAAATCCAATGTGGGATGGCTATACCCCCCAAGACTTTGAAAAGGTGGCTAAAACACTCAATCTAAATCTGAAATCCGAGTCTATCAATGGATTGCCAGATGATATTGATGTCACCTTCACAGCGTCAAACACTGATCATGAGTCCGAGTTGGTTAAGAAAGTGGTCGATCAGGTGTTGGATAAAGATGAAGAGTCAAAGTCAGAGTCTAAATCTGAAAATTCGAGTTCATCAGACAAAAGATCGAGTTCACCGGTCAAAAGGGTTTATAATAAAGATTTTCTGATGTCACAAAATAATTTGAATGACGAAACATTCAAAGTAGCATATACTTTGAATGATTCCGACAAATTATTTTCTGATGAGGAATTTCCAATAAGAAGTGTTAAAACTGAAATGATTAACAAGGTTTTCAAATTAGCAGAAATTAATATTTCTCAAATAAAAGATGTAAATCTTACTGAAAAACCTAAAAAATACACTTCAATAGTTCAACAAAGATTGAACAAGAAAAAGGGTTACAGTTCTGGTTCGGGTTATCGAAAGAAACCAAACCATAACAGTAATTTCAAAAAGAAAGGATTAGGTTTTATTCCACTAGAAAATCATAAAAATGAGAAAATTTATAAACGAAAAACTAAATTTGTTTCAGGAACAAGTTCAGAAGAAGAGAAGGAGAAACCGTTCTGGAGACAGTCAAACAAGGAGTTTCTCGCTGAAAGGAAAAAGAATATGTTGAAAGAATCTGAACCAAGAGTTGAAAGAAGAACCTGTTTCAAATGTCAAGAGGTTAAACATATTGTTTGAAATTGCCCAAAGCCAACCAACATAAAACAGGGAGTTTCTTCTAACTCTAAAATGATAGAAAAATGTGTTGATAAAAAAGAATAACCAATAGAGAAATTCAAGGAGTTTAAACATTAGATTTTCGAAGTTGGTGAAAGTTCGAAACATTTTTACAAAAGATGAGCAAATTTAAACAAACAAAAATGGGTTGTTAAAAATTCAGATGATAGTTCTGGTAATGAATCTGACTCGTCAAAGTCAGAGGAGCCACATGTTGTGCTAAAAGATGAGAATTCCGTTCCAACAATGGATGATGAAAATTTTCCACCATTGTCAAACGGAAATTTGAAATCAAAAGTTGGTAAGATTGAGATTTCAGATCAATTCTTCGCTGGTGAGAAAGAATTTGATGCTGAAAAAGCCTTTAACGGAAAAGTGTTACATTTTTTTTGGAAAGATGGTTGATGGGAAGGTGAAGGGCGTGAAAGAGTTTTATGAATCGAAAATTGTTAAACCAAATGAGGATGGTTCACCCATGATTCCTCAGGCATGGGTGAGATTCTTTAAAAAGTAAAATCGGGACTTGCCGGAGCTCCCAAGTTGGTAATCGTGGAGCATGAATCGGCATCATTCTTGAAAAATGTTTTTGTGAAAAATCTACAAGTGTTAAATCTTACAAGTGGATGAAAAGAACAAAGTGATGAATTAAACCCCATGTTTGTGAAATGATAAACAAAACTAATTTTCCGAAAAAAACAATTTGATTAAAACAAATTTAAGTGTTTTGAAATCATAATGGGAAAATAGTTTGCTGTCAGGGGGAGTTCTGATTGTTTACGCGAAGTGGATGGTGAATTGAAGCAATTCACATCAGTTTGTCATTTTAGTTGTACAATTTATTGTGTTTAGTTTCAAATTTTCCCAGAAAATAAAAAATTGAAACATATTTTTGATTTTAGGGGGAGTAAAAAGTTTAGAAATTTTGAAAATTTGAAAAATCCAAAAACATGATAAAATCTAAAAATCAAAAACATCGAAAAATCAAAAATGAGTTTTGTTGTGAAAAAGAGGAAATGATAGTACATCAGTAGACAATCACAGTACGCTAAAGAATTGGAAAGTTAAAATGTGATAAACGGTTTCAGTGATGATATACCAATAGATTTTTACACGCTTAGTAGATTGTGTTCGAGATATAAACCTAAATATCAAATACTTACTTATTTCGTGGGGAACATCTCTTGGATATATAGGTAACCCCTGAAATCTTGTTTGAAGGGCTTTCTATTTCTGACATACTAGGTCTTTGTGCGTGATGATATCTGGGGTTTTATACCGGGACTTCTGATATTGCGGGAGCAATAGCCTAGTCCTCGTATAATACTTTGCACTGCTTTAATCATAAAGCCCTTACTCAGCATAAAAAATGATGAAACATTGAAAAATGCTAATCATGTGTTGTTGAAGAAAAGATTCTCTAAAGGGAACACACCTAAAGACGAGCCATCATCTCTCTGATTTTGAGGAAGAAATAGCCTGAGCTATCATGGTCTCGCATCTACCCCTTACAGATATCATTAGTGTGCATTCACCTCTAAGACTGAATATAGGAGTCTGGATACGGGAGTATATTCTGAGGTGGTACACGCGGATAAGTTAAGTCCATTAAAACACTAATCTCGTATCTTGAAACAATTGAACTTTGTGTGAAAATTTAAGTGGATCAGTATACTGACAATCTAAGTGAATCGTTTAGAACTTAAAGTGTTTAAAGCTCAACGGTGCTAGTGATTTGTCATTAACTGATATGATCCTCTTACACAATCTCACAAAAATATTTGTCTGTAAATATTTCTTTAATGCTTTTCATTAGTGTGTTTTAGCATAAAATTTTGAAAAATCAAAAAGATTTCATTTCATCTTATTTTCGACAACTGATGTTGAAAAGATGATTTTCAAAATTCTGAGTGCTAAACATGATGAACGACAGTGGGTTGGGAGAGTGTGTTTGAAATGAAAATGTTATAAGATAATCTTACAAATGTTGTTTTGAGAATGATTTTACGGTTAGTTAATCAAGGTCATTAATTTGAACCTGATATAACTATTGTTGATATTGAATGATTTCTATAAAAGTAAATTTCACAATTGTAAAAGGCTAAATTTGTGTGTTATGATTACAAGTGGTTAAGCAGATATTAAAATTGTTATAAATAAAAATTATACTCTTGGGTAGAGGTTTGTGCAGATCCCCGTGTTGCTACGAAGAGCTAGGAATCGTTCCTGAACCTGTGAAAGCTATGTCAGATTGCGATCCCAGAACAATTTAAGGGGGTGTCTGTTAGCAAAGGGGAGTTTGAATTTTAAAAGAGCCAGACTCAGCTGCTGATGCTGATGAGCGAGAGAAAGAGAGAGATTGAAGGATGCTTACAGAGAAAGACATTTTGAAAAGAGCGAGAAGACCGATCAAGACCGAAGACTCGACACACTGAAGACACGTCAACATCCAAGGGGGAGTTTGTTGGTGCATATGTCTGTTAACTTCTTCTTGTATCGAGTCATGTAATAGAATTGATAGACCAAGACGCGTAGTACGAAAGAATTGGGAAACAGAGCTGAACCAGCAGGTTCATGCGAAGTGACCAATTCGTGCGAACTGGCCAGTTCGCACGACCTGGACCATGCTGGTTCATGCGAAGTGGATGTCCTATAAATAGGAGGTCTTGTGATTTCATTTGTAACAGTTGTGATTCCGGTAGCGAAGCTCTGCCGAAGTGTCACCACATCTGTAAAAGCTTTCAAATCAATACAAGAGACAGTTATAGTGATTCCTATTGTTAAACAAGCTGCAATCATGTCCAAATCATTGAATTCCGCCTCTGGTTTAGATTAGAACTCTTCTGATCGACTCATTAGGTCGATTCCTTGATCCTACACTAGTACATAGGTTTTGTTAGTGTGTCAGATTCATGGCTTGTATACATATTGCAATACCTCACACGACTACCAGATTCGATAATAGAAAACCTTGTATTGAAAAGTGATTAGTATTGCAATATAATTAACCAGTCTAAACAAGTTGGTTATAGTTTATAAAACCTCGTTGCCATGAATCTTAACCCAAAACATTTGCTTTTGTAAACCAAGTTGTAAATCGTTCTTGAAATAAAACTCGTATGGTTTATATCATTTATTAAACATCGTTGCGTGTCATTATTTGAAATCAATCGTTCAAGTGAACTAAATAATGCCACCGAATGTAATATGTTAAAAGCACTTATATATAAGAAGTACCAGCGGCGTATCTACCATGCTTTTATCACATTACACCCGTCCCATTATTTAATCACATACCAAAAACCAATCGTTCAATTGTACTTGTTCTCAAATCATTCGTGTAATCAAAACCAATCGTTCAAATCGTTCAACTCATTCGTGTTATAAACCAAACCATCGTTCAATCGTTCAAATCGTTCTTGTTTTAATTGTGAAATACAACTTTTGGTCGTTCTTTAATGAATACATTCAAACCTGTGTTCTAACTAGACTATACCACCAAAAGTATCTTTAAATCAACTAACAAACCACCAAAGGGTTTGTTAAAATTCAACAGGTTCTGTCGTTACCCATAATACCCCATAACTATGGCGATAGTCCGATAACGGGATTTGTCAGATCCTATGGTACCATAATATACTACTGGTCGGCTTGATCATTGTTAATGAATGTCATTCGTGTTATGTATTAACGCACCAACAAGTTCGTCCACATTATTGAAATCGTTGTGTTTAATATAAACCATAGCATTTGTTTAGAAAACTCAAAATCGTTTAGCACATATGAATCACCCCAAAACAATTGAAAGTAGTAAAATAGGGGAACTATGTACTCACTTGAGATTGTAAGGTATCCTCGATTAAGTGAACTAACAAAGCTCGGCAATCAAGGAATCAAGTGGCACCTAGTATCGGATTAATATGTTAATAAAACGGGCCTAAATCGGAAGATCGAGTAGAATGAGGTCTTGAAAACCAAATGAGTATTAGAACTCATATGATATGGTTTAAACAAGCCTACATTCTGATTTGGAACCTATCCTAAGTGCTTATGATCCGTTATGACCCGTTAAGGTAGTCTATGCTACTTTAACGCGTCATTTGCACAAAAGCGCATTCGAATAGCCTAACTAGTCCTATGACAAGTATTATATGCCTAAACATGTTTAATATTGTTGCATAATCAGTTTAAGTGTCAAAATTTAAGTTACATATGCTTAAATTCAAATTATGCATGAAAAGGGAATTTTGGTCATTTTCCTAAGGCATATAAACTACCTATCATACAACTAATCAAACTAAGTGACCATAAGGTATAACATCGGAATGTTATTCCCTATACAACTATGGTCTCAAAATATGTTTGGTCGGGTCCTAATGATCGACCAAACGGGTCAGGTTCGAAAGTCTAACCGATTGTCTAGACCGATTGACTTACGACCTTAAATAAGCAATAAACTAAAAGTGACGAAACATGTTTAACTAAGTTAGAAAAGTGATTTGGTATAACAACAAAGTGTTTTGATACCTGAAAATAGTTTCATCGCAAAATGCACATAATCGTGCATTTTGACCGAAACTTTGACTCGTCACTTCGACTAGTCAACATGGTAATCAGTAGGTATAGTCACAAGTGACTATAACCATCGTGATTACGCTCACGTTGCAAAGTTCAAACGAACTTTGTTTTGACCAAATCATGGTCAAAGCTGAAAGTCAAACACTATTTGACTTTCTTGCTTGAAATAAATAAACAAGGATGAAAGAACACTTACAAGAGTCCTAAGCATGAAAAAAATGAACTAGAAAACTCAGGTAGAAGGCATCCAAAAGATGGTAGCCTTCACTTAGAGTTCAAGAGTGAAGAAAATGAAATGAGCAAGGAATGAAGGTTGAAGTGTTTGGGTATTTATAAGTGTTAGGAATGCCACAAGATCTTGACACATGGATTATTTATTGCCCAAGGAAAGATCATGGCCTTACAAGTGTTAGGATCAGATTTAAAGGCTTGTAGAACACATAAACCAGCCCACAAGATTGAAAAATCAGAGATTAAAACCAAGATCAGCAGTTGTTTTGCAGATTCAGTGAATCTGTTGTGCTGTAGGGTCCTTAAGGACTGTATGGGTATCATGCTTACGGTCCGTAAGCAGGGGTCTTGGCAGCAAGTTTTCAAAAGTGACAGTTTTTGTCCCTGCAGCCTTGTTTGTCGCATTTTGGCACTTCTAACACCTTTTAAGCCCATTTTCAGGCTCCATGATGAAGTTAAAGTATATTTAAATTGAATTATGCACAAAAATGTCATGGATGTCGGTTCGTTTGGCTGTACGGTTGTGTTTTTGGTTAATTACGACGGAATCGTAACGAATGCGAAAACGACCCAAATTGCGCGACGAATGGTATTTTTGCATTCCCATCATTAAAATAAAATATTCTAGTGATTACAAAATTTTTTGGATGTCCGGATATGGTCAGAAAGCAATATATGCATGAATTTGCATACTTTCGCAGTTTTGATGCTTTTAGTCCCTATGATCAAATAAGCGTATGTTCGCATACCGAACCCCTCAAAACTTATTTCAAAGCTATCTAAAGGGTATTTAGGGTATTTTTAGCTTATGATCTTGTTCTGGAGTGTACGTTGCTATACAAATTGGTAGACTTTTGCAGTTTGTCACAAATAGTCCCTGTGATCGAATAAACTTGTTTTTGACACACCAAACCCTTCAAAACTTATTTCTAAGTTATGTAAATGTTATTCAAGGAATGTTAAGCTTGTGTCACTATTCTGGAGTGTTTGTTTTGTGAAACTGATTACGTTTGCGTAACAGTTTGTGTATAACTTTCCAGAAAGTGATTAAGAGCTCGAAATCGAATAAGAATTGATATGTGCAAATGTCACATGTAATTGTACAAATACCGAGAATGAAACACAAGATTTCATTGGATTTGTATTTTTATGATGGTCGTAGAGGCACAAATGTTACACATACCGCTATTCTAGCATTTGTTACTGACACACAAGAGTAAGAAAGGAAGATTGAAGATTTTACCATCGTATGTGACTTTCCTGAGGTATTCACTAAGGAATTACCTGGCCTCCTGCCTCACTGTCAAGTTGAATTTCAAATCGAGCTAACTCCTGGAGCGGCACCAATAGCTCGTGCACCTTATCGACTAGCCCCCGCCGGATTGGAAGAATTGTTTTCGCAATTGCAGGAGCTGTTGGATAAAGGTTTTATTCGTCCTAGATCGTTGCCCTGGGAGCCCCCATACTATTCATCAAGAAGAAAGATGGCACCTTCCGTATATATATCGACTATCTCGAGCAGAACAAAGTTACTGTCAAGAACCGTTACCCACTTCCCCATATCGATGACTTGTTCGACCAGTTGCAAGGGTCGAGTTTCTATTTAAAGATCGATCTAAGATCGGGTTATCATCGGCTGAGAGTCCGGGATGAGGACATCCCTAAAACAGCCTTTAGAACCTGATATGGTTACTATGAATTCCTTGTTATGCCTTTTGGAATGACGAACGCACCTTCGGTTTTCATGGATCTCATGAACCGGGTATGAAAACCCTATCTTGACAAATTCATGATCGTATTCATCGACGACATTCTAATCTACTCAAATAATCGAGAGGAGCATGAACATCATCTACGTCTTATTCTAGAACTCCTTCGCAACGAACAACTCTACGCCAAGTTCTCGAAATGTGACTTTTGTCTTTGCGAAGTCCATTTCCTTGGACACGTGGTCAATAAAGTTGGGATTCACGTCGATCCAGCCAAGATTGACTCTATCAAGAACTGGCCTACACCTAAGACTCCGACTGAAATCCGTCAATTCTTGGGATTGGCAGGTTATTATCGCAGATTCATCGAGGGATTTTCGAATATTGCTCAACCCCTCATAACTCTAACCTAGAAGGGTATCACTTACAAGTGGAATGAGGCTCAAGAGTCCGCATTTCAGAAGTTAAAGAAGAAACTCTGTAGTGCACCTATTCTTTCGTTACCTGAAGGTACCGACAATTTTGTTGTCTACTCGATGCATCTATTCATGGACTTGGGTGCGTATTGATGCAACACGAGAAAGTCATAGTGTGAGTGCATATGTCTATCACTTCCATCAATCACGTATCGTAGTTGATCAGGTGAAACAAGACAAGGTTTTGAAGAGTATGAACATGATTATATGAAGAACCTAGGTCCGCACGAATGGACACAAACCAGTCCAAGTCCGCACTAACCAACATGATTCATGACATTAGGGTTTCATGGTTAAACAGATCTGTGCGCACTAGACATGTAGATCCGCACCAAATAGATCCATCCGCACCTAAGAGTAGATCCGCATGAGCTATCCCCATCTGCACCAGACAATGTCCATCTGCAGTTTGTTATGCGCAGACGTACAACTCCTATAAATAGCATGTTATGTCTTATTCATTTGTATCTTTGGATGTTAGAGTAATGAAACTCTGTCCAACTGTTTTCGTGGTTATATACTTTCATATCATCAATAGAAAACAGATTATAATTAGCTTGTTCTTGTCTAATCCACTCTCGTACTCGGATTTCGCACAAGATACGAGATCTACACAGTCAACGGTGTATCGGAATCGATCCTAACACGAACTCACACATAGCTTACGCCTCTCGATAACTCAAGATCCAAGTACGGAATTACACAACACACGATTTGGAACTGGGAGCTGTAGTATTCGAAGTCCAGATATGGAGACACCACTTATACGGTATCCAGTGTACGATTTACACCAATCACAAGAGTCTCCAGCATATACTAAACCAGAAAGAGTTGAACATGCGGAAACGCCGATGGGTCGAACTCCTAAACGACTATGAGTGCGCAATCAAGTATCATCCTGGAAACACAAATGTTGTGGCCAATTCCCTCAGCAGAAAAGAAACCAAACCTAAGCGTGTTCATGCCTTACAGCTTACTATTCATTCGAACCTCCCTAACCTAATTCGAAACGCTCAAGTCGAAGCACTAAAAGCGGAGAACCTTCCAGCTGAGTCCATGCGAGGCATGGAAAAGCAACTTGAACTCAAGGAAGACGACATACACTATTTCATGGAACTTATCTGGGTTCCATCTTATGAAAATCTCCGAGAGCTAGTGATGGAAGAAGCACACAAGTCTCGTTACTCGATACATACTGGTTCTGATAAGATGTATCACGATCTCAAGACCCTGTATTGGTGGCCTAACATGAAAGCCATTATTGATAAATACGTCAGCAATTGCTTGACTTGTGCTAGAGTCAAGATCGAGTATCAAAAGCCGTTGGGATTACTGCAGCAACCAGAGTTGCCAACATGGAAATGGGAACAAATTTCCATGGACTTCGTTACTGGCTTACCAAGGTCCCAAAACGGGAACGATACCATTTGGGTGATCATAGACCGCTTAACCAAGTTTGCTCACTTCCTAGCAATCAAAGAAACTGACAAGTTATCTGGGTTCCATCTTATGAAAATCTCCGAGAGCTAGTGATGGAAGAAGCATACAATTCTCGTTACTCGATACATACTGGTTCTGATAAGATGTATCACGATCTCAAGACCCTGTATTGGTGGCCTAACATGAAAGCCATTATTGATAAATACGTCAGCAATTGCTTGACTTGTGCTAGAGTCAAGATCGAGTATCAAAAGCCGTCGGGATTACTGCAACAACCAGAGTTGCCAACATGGAAATGGGAACAAATTTCCATGGACTTCGTTACTGGCTTACCAAGGTCCCAAAACGGGAACGATACCATTTGGGTGATCATAGACCGCTTAACAAAGTCTGCTCACTTCCTAGCAATCAAAGAAACTGACAAGTTTTCGAAATTTGCAGCCATCTACTTGAAGGAAGTAGTCATTAGGCACGGAGTGCCAACATCTATTATCTCTGATCGAGACCCATGTTTTACATCCGAATTATGGCAAGCTATGCACAACTCCTTTGGCTCGCAGTTAGACATGAGCACCGCTTATCACCCGCAGATGGATGGTTAGACTGAACGTACCATCTAAACCCTTGAAGACATGCTGAGAACATGTGTCATTGACTTTGGAAACGGGTTGGAACGACACTTACCCCTGGTAGAATTCTCTTATAACAACAGCTACCACACTAGCATTCAGGCAACACCATTTGAGGCATTGTACGGTCGTAAATGCCGATAACCTTTGTGTTGGGCGGAAGTTGGCGAAAGCTAAATCACCGGCCCAGAACTTGTACTTGACACTATAGATAAGAATGCCCAGATAAGAAAACGCATGGCGGCAGCTCGAGACTGTCAGAAAAGCTACGCTGATAGGCGAAGGAAACCTCTTGAATTCCAGGTCGGGGACCGGGTTCTACTAAAAGTTTTACCTTGGAAAGGTGTGGTGCGCTTTGGAAAAAGGGGCAAGCTTAATCAGCGATATGTCGGACCTTTTGAAATTACTGAGAGGATCGGTAAGCTAGCTTACGGACTAAACCTGCCTGAAGAGCTGATTGCGGTTCATAATGTTTTTCATGTATCAAATCTGAAGAAGTGTCTGTCAGATAAAACTCTTATCATGCCTTTTAAGGAACTCATGATTGACGATCAACAACGTTTCGTTGAGGAACCGGTTGAAATCATGGATCAAGAAATTAAAACCCTCAAGCGTAGCAAGATACCTAGTTCGAGTTCGTTGGAACTCACGTCGTGGCCCAGAGTTTACCTGGGAATGGGAAGACCAGATGATACGCAGGTATCCCCAATTGTTTGCAAACAATACTTCCAGCAGTGAAGCTACAGCTGAATTTCGAGATGAAATACCAAACCAACAGGGGGATGATGTGTCACACCCTGGCTTTTGCGGAAGCGTGGGTTTATTTGGTGTGACTTCTCAATACCATAGCAACTATCATAACAATGCTATATGAAAATAAAACACAAGATGTTCATCCATTCATTAATTTAAAAAGTACTACAACATCATTGTCTGGAAACATAAACCCAAATAAGTCACAAATTCTTAACTTGTTTAAAACATGATCATGAGACACAACCAAAAGACTTTTAATCAAAACGAGGTTTAAGGCATGTAAACCGTCCAGGTAAGGGTCACACCTCTTAAACATGCTACCCTGGATGACATCTTATTCAGTACGCAGCTTGTAACACATGCAACACTTTCCAGATCCATCAATTTCCTGAAATACATGTAGTTTGAAAATCAACAAAAAGTTGAGCGAGTTCATGTGTAAGTGAGTATGTATAAACCTTTGTAATGTGTCTGTATGTATGAAAATCCCTGGTATGTAGCAATTAAGGAAAAAGAAAAAGAGATCACCAATGGGTTGCAAAGCCACTGGTATGTGTGAAACGGTGCAGGAAGTACTCAAACCTAGCAAATTTGTACCGGGCCTCCGGCTGTAAGACACAGTCACCACTATGGGCCACCCTGGCCTCATGGGTGTGGGCTCGCTACACCCAAATAGATCTATCACTCATGTCCATCGGTCCTAACAACGAGGATTAATGGCCTTAAGTGTTGTACCCACCTTTCACATGATCTAAGCGTCTAAACCCTCCTTAAGCTAACCATACCATGTATAAAAGTGTCTGTAAGTGTCTGTAATAATTGTAACATGTATTCCACCCCCGAAGTATAAAACAGAAAACAGTTGAGAGAAAAGGGGGGACATGAACTCACAGTAGCGAGTCTCCTGAATCGTACTCAAATCTCCGGTCTCGTCAGTAAACACGACTCACTACAATGTACTAATGTCTATTAGACGATCGGGTCGTGCCTTGCCTTGCCTTTGTATTTATATTTGAGTTACGATTCCTTGACATTATTCCAAGTTATAATCATTTGTTAAAATAAATTATTTTAACTTAAATTATTTTTAAGGTTTTGGAATAATAGTTAGGCAACTATTTCGTATCCATACTTCTCAAGTATTTTATATGCGTATTTCCTTCCCAATGATGGGGGTATTTATACATTTTCATTTGTAGTTTCGAAAAATATATTTTAAGTCCCACTTAGGAAAATATATTAACTCATTTGTCCAAAAATAATGTATTCCCAAAATATATGTATTTTTCCAAAAAAATAATATATTTTACTTCTTTAGTTTCCAAAATAACATTTTACCAAAAATATATGTGTAAGAGTATTTTGCGGAATATTTTATAAGTTATGTCTTAACGTTCGGTTTCTTGATACTGAGTTGTAACTTAAGTATTTTATTCCGTGTGATTGTTGGTATTATTTTGGAGTTGTGATTTTTCGTGGCATTATGTATGTTATATTATTTTACCCTAAAATAATATACCTAGTTCACAAAATATACAATTATTCACACAAGTGTCTTAGTAGAAAATATATATTCTAAATATATTTTTATCCGTTTTTATTTATAAAATCGTCCTCCGATACTTTGTATTTTTGTAATAAAAACTATGGCGAAGTTTATTTTGAAATCAAAGTTAAAAATATATTTGTAAACACTTGTTAGAAAATATTTTCTAAGTGTTGAAATTTTAGAAAATTTCGCCAAAGTTTCCTTTGTAAATGGAGGTGCCCATGCTTATTAGCATATCATTTTCTTTTCGGAAATCATCTAAATCAGCCAACAACAAGTTACCAAACAA
The DNA here is from genome assembly GCA_030545235.1 of Helianthus tuberosus. Lineage (NCBI taxonomy): Eukaryota > Viridiplantae > Streptophyta > Magnoliopsida > Asterales > Asteraceae > Helianthus > Helianthus tuberosus. The sequence continues at coordinate 102,510,310 of CM060381.1, read as the reverse complement.
CATTATGCTAGTCAAGTGCAAAAACAATGCACTTTACATAATAACATAAACTTGGTTTTTCATAAAAACGCTTAATAACTCAGTGGGGTGTTTAGTGGGTTCAGTTACCCTCCAAAGTGTGTTTATTTTTGTAAAACCCTCGTTCTCGGGATTTTTAGATGTTCACAACTTGTGAACTTATTTTACAAAAATATCCATTTACAACATTTTCATATCTTACTAGTATTCATATACTTATTTCTTCCAAAAATAGTGTAAGAATTATGACTTTTCAAAAGATCCGTCTTTTAACTTGGTTTGTCTAGAAAAATCCTTTGTAACCCTCGGGTCCATACGACTATCTACTTACTTAGTTCACTTATTTTTCAATAAATCCCTTTGTTACCAAGTTTATGTTGAAACATGGAGGTGATTCTTTTATGTTCACTAATCACCTCCGAACTTGTTAACTTAAGTTTTTAATCTTACTTTAACAAGTTCAACCATGATGTTAAACATCATATTTCTAGTGATCATCAAACGAGCAACAAGAAATCATCAATAATACAAGACAACATTATTCATATCATTACTTCTTCATTTTAACAATATTTCATCATTGAGTTAGCTTTATGTTCAAGACTTTGTTTATGATCTTTTAGTGTTTCTTGAGATTTCATCCTAACATAACTATTAACCATCATCAACATGAAGTAAATGAGGATTCAAGAGACTTACTACTAGCTTTTAAGCTAGGGAAGAAACACTAGAGGAAACGGGTGGATAAAAGAAATCTAGAGAGGTCCTTGCAATCCGTGAGCTCCACACTCCGTGATTCGCCTTGATACACCTTGGTATGGTCTTGAAACACTTGTATCAAAATTGAAAAGAAAGATGGTGGTGACAAGGGGTTCGGCCGAAGCTTTTAATGGAGGGGGGAAAGAGAGTGATTTTTGTGTAGTGGTGAAGATAATGTTGTTTATTTATAATTCAACTTTATCCATTGGATTAAATGGCAACACAAGTACATGCATAATCATTCACAATCTCTAATGAGATTTCATGGGGAAAGCACAAGATTTAAGAAATCTTGTGGGGTGGGCCATGGGAGCCGAAAATTCAGCCAAATGGGGGGGGGGGGGGGTTAAATGATAGTTATTTGGTAAATGGTGAGTAGTTAGGGGTGCTAGATGTAAGAGTTAGGGTTTGTAAGTACTAGCATGATCTTCACACAATCCCAAGGTTAAATTGCATGGGGACTTGATGAATTTTCTTGAGGTGGCCACATGGGAGCCGTAAGTTTGAGAGGGGGCCATGTGTGCCGCCATTTTCATGGGGGGGGGGGGGTTGTGTAATATTTAGGGGGTATGAAGGTTAATAGTTGGGTGTTTGATGTAAACTCTAATGTTTAGTGTGTGTCATGTAATAAGTAGTGTGTTTAAGTATTCGGGGACCATGACTAGCTCAGAAAAAGTGAAACAATGTTTTTAACAATATTTTTGTATTCCGGGTAATGTCCGGTTATTCGGTTGGGTACCGTTCCGTTAAAATGCTAAATGATATTGTAAAGTGTCCTTTATGTAACTTTTAGTGACCCTTTCAATTCCCGACACTTAGGAAAGCATACAGGATCATTTTGCCATATTTTTGCAAGTGGCTAGCATGTTTAAATGCTGAATTTTGTTAATAGATGCAGAATTTTGCAGTTTAAGTGGGTTTTAGGCACATTCCGGCACCTAAACTATCACCTAGTGATGCAGTCTCATGGTCCTTACTTCCCTACACTCCATACAAGTGTAGTACCTTGTCCCTGGCTCATACTGGGCCTCAATATAGTGTATGTCTATGTGCTGGCATTGTCAGCATGTGTCTGAGTTATCCGCTCACTGTGCTAACTGTGCTTTGTGCATCAAGTTTGTCACTAAAGTCTGTGTGTAATAAATGGAGTGACAGTATGAATGTGATGCATATGTATGTACGATGTAAAAAATCATAGAGCAGTTAAATCAGCAGTTGTAATCAAGCACAGTCATTAAGCACCAATTTAATATTAATTAATTGTACGGATACCTGTAATTTTGAGGATTGTCACATTCTCCCCCTGTTAGAGAAATTCCGTCCCGAAATTTTAGGTCTACTACTAGATGCAGGGGTCTTGGGGAATAAACGTGGGTATTTTTCTTTCATACGATCCTCATGTTCCCACGTGAATTCTGGCCCATGTCGTGCATTCCATCGAACCTTGACGAGTTTGACACTACTCCGGCGTGTCTTGTTAACCTTCCAATCCGTAACCTCAACGGGTTCTTTAGTAAAGTGGAGTGTGTCTTCGATATGAACTTCATCGGCAGGAATGACAACTGTTTCTTGAGTTGGACTCTTTTTCAAATTAGATACATGAAATGTATCTTGAACGCCATTAAGTTCAGCAGGTAAGTCCAATTTGTATGCTACGAGCCCAATCCTTTGCAGGATTCTGAATGGACCAATGTATCGCTGATTCAACTTTCCACGCTTCCCAAAGTGTGCCACACCCTTCCAGGGTGAAACCTTCAACAAAACCATATCCCCAACCTCAAATTCCAGAGGTTTCCTCCTCAGGTCCGCATAACTCTTTTGTCAATCACGAGCCGCTTTGATGCGCTCTCGGATCTGTGCAATCTTGTATGTCGTTTCCTGGACCAATTCCGGACCAACTAACTGTCTATCACCTGCATCAGCCCATCATAAGGGTGATCGACACTTGCGTCCATAGAGAGCTTCGAACGGTGCGGCTTGTATGCTTGCATGGTAGCTGTTATTGTATGAAAATTCAACCAATGGTAGGTGAGTGTCCCAACTTCCACCTAAATCCATTACGCAAGCTCGCAACATGTCTTCTAAGGTTTGAATAGTTCGTTCGCTCTGTCCGTCTGTCTGAGGATGAAATGCAGTGCTCAGATTCAGCTGAGAACCAAATGCTTCTTGAAAGGATTGCCAAATCCTTGACACAAAGCGTCCATCTCTATCAGAAATAATTGAGAGAGGCACTCTATGTCTTGCAACAATCTCCCTCATGTATATTTCAGCAAGTTTACTCGTGTTGTCTTTTTCCTTGATTGGCAATAAGTGCGCAGACTTCGTTAGACGGTCTACTATTACCCAAATCGTATCATGGCCCTTGGGCATCCTTGGCAGTTTCGTTATGAAGTCCATTGAAATCTGTTCCCATTTCCATTTGGGTATTTCAGGTTGTTGCAAGAGACCTGAAGGTTTCTGGTATTCGGCTTTCACTTTGGCGCAAGTTAAACATTTACCAACGTATATCGCAACATCGCCTTTCATTCTTGGCCACCAATAGAAATCCTTAAGATCTTGGTACATCTTATCCGCTCCTGGATGAATCGAGTACCGTGACTTGTGAGCCTCATAAAAAATAACATTTCTTAAACCACCAAACAAAGGAACCCAAATTCGTTTCATGAAACACAACGTTCCTTCCCCGTTTGGTACCAATTGCTTCTCCATCCCACGGAGATACTCATTCGCAACATTCCTTTCCTTGAGAGCTTCTCTCTGCGCAGCACGAATGCGCAATGAGAGGTCCATCTGTATGATCATTTCCAAAGCCCTACCCTTATGGGCTTGATCCTTTCCTTCCGACTTAGTGCGTCGGCGACCACATTCGCCTTCCCCGGGTGATACTTGATCTCGCAATCATAATCGTTCAGTAGTTCTACCCAGCGTCTTTGCCTCATGTTAAGCTCTTTTTGATAAAAAATATGTTGCAGACTCTTGTGATCAGTGAAGATTGTACATCGCGTGCCGTATAAGTAATGTCGCCAGATTTTTAATGCAAACACCACCGCGCCCAATTCCAAATCATGCGTGGTGTAACTTTTCTCGTGGACTTTCAACTGGCGAGATGCATAAGCTATAACCTTCTGTCGCTGCATCAACACGCAGCCTACCCCTTGACGCGAAGCATCACAATATACCACGAAGTCGTCCGTGCCTTCGGGTAGCGATAAGATCGGTGCGTCGCAAAGCTTGTTTTTCAACAGTTGAAATGCTTCTTCCTGTTTGTCTCCCCAATCAAACTTCTTGTCTTTTTGTGTGAGAGTGGTTAAAGGTTGAGTGATTTTCGAGAAATCCTCAATGAACCTTCGATAATAACCAGCCAAACCTAGAAACTGCTGACTCTCGGTTGGTGTCTTAGGAGTCTCACAGTTCTTGATTGCCTCGATCTTTGTGGGATCAACATGAATTCCACTTACGTTAACCACGTGACCAAGAAACTGGACTTCGTGTAGCCAAAACTCACATTTCGAGAACTTAGCATATAACTTCTCCTTTTTAAGCAGCTATAGAATAGCTCTTAAGTGCTGTTCGTGCTATTCTTTCGTCTTTGAGTAGATTAGAATGTCGTCTATAAACACAATCACAAACTTATCGAGGTAGGGCTTGCAGACTCTGTTCATCAAATCCATGAAAACTGTCGGTGCGTTCGTTTGCCCAAACGGCATAACCAGGAACTCGTAATGCCCATAACGAGTCCTAATGGCAATCTTGGGAATACTTTCCTCTTGAATTCTTAACTGGTGATAACCTGATCGAAGGTCGATCTTTGAGTAAAAACTTGAACCTTGTAATTGATCGAACAGGTCATCAATTTGTTGCAAAGGATATCTATTCTTGATAGTCAACTTGTTAAGCTCCCTGTAGTCGATACACATGCGAAAACTACCATCCTTCTTTTTAGCGAATAAAACTGGAGCTCCCCAAGGCGAGAAGCTTGGTCTGATAAATCCCTTGTCTAGCAACTCCTGAAGTTGCGTCTACAACTCCTGCATTTCCGAAGGCGCAAGTCTATAGAGTGCCTTAGCCACAGGCGCGGCACCTGGAACCAAGTCAATGTGAAATTCGACTTGTCGCTGTGGTGGCAATCCTGGCAAGTCTTCTGGAAAGACTTCAGGATACTCCTTTACGATTGGAATATCTTCTATCTTCAGCTCAGCTGCTTCTTTATCCACGATGTGTGCCAAGAAGGAAACACATCCCTTCTTCAAACATTTTCTAGCTTTTAAACAACTAATGATCCTCAGAGGCGTATCGCTCTTCTCCCCGTGCACCACAATCGTTTCTCCATCTGCCATTGGGATGCGAATGGTCTTCTCATGATATACGATCTTGGCTTTGTTGCTGGACAACCAATCCATCCATACTACCACGTCGAAGCTTCCCAACTCGACCGGTAGGAGGTCCAATGTAAATTCGTGTTCTCCCAACCCAATTACACATCCTCTGATGACTTCATTTGTTTCTACTAGCTTTCCATTAGCCAGTTCTATTGAGTACGAAATGTCTAACTTACTAGCAGTTAATCCAAGCATTTTCTTAAATTCTAGTGACACAAAACTATAGTCGGCACCAGTATCAAATAGCACAGATGCAAAGCATTGATTAATAGGGAACGTACCAGTGACAACATTCGGGTCCTGGCATGCTTCCCTTGCTCCAATGTTAAATACCCTTCCATGAGCTTGATTGAGTTTTGGGCAGTCGCGCTTGAAGTGCCCGATGTCTCCACAGTTAAAACATCCTGGTCCTAGCACGTTACCATTTCCACCTTGAGCATTGTTTGCTCCCCGGTTCCCAGCTTGGTTCCCAACATTCCCCCGATTACTATTTCCGCCATTGCGGTTTCCATTTCCGTTACCACCGCGATTGTTGTTACCAAAACCCCTTTGACCATTGTTACCGCGACCAGCACCAGTACCAACCCAACATGTATTCTTTGAATGGCCTTCCTTCCCATAAGACTCGCATTTCCTTAACCTGCACTGACTAGAATGATGGTAGAGGCATATGTCACATTTAGGCAAAGCGCCCATGTATCCCTTTCCCTTGATTTCAGTACCAGTTTTAGCTTCAACTGGTGTGTTCACCTCCTTCTTCTTGCTGGCGCTGCTGGTACCCTTTTTAAAATTGGAGAACTTCCGCTTGTTCTCTCCCGAGGACTCCACATGAGTCTCCTTCCATTTCTGATCAGCATTTGATAACTTGTTTATCCTGATGGTTTCTTCTGTTAAGGACACGCTCAGGTCGATGGCTTCAGTAATTGTTGTTGGTTTTGACGATGTAACCATGCTTATAATCTGGGGTGCCAACCCCCAAATGAAACGCTCCACGCGTTTGAATTCAGGCGTAACCATGTAAGGTACCACATGGGACAGATCATGAAACCTTTGAACATACTCGGCGATCTTTGGGCCGTCCATCTTTAGGTGCCAAAATTCCGTTTCCAGCTTTTGTATTTCAGCCCGTGAATAGTACTTCTTCCCCATGAGCTCCTTCAGCTCAGCCCATGTCAATGCATATGCCACCACTTCTCCCAAAGTTTGTACTTGCAAATTCCACCATGATAAAGCACCATCGAGAAAGAGCCCTGAGATTTATGTAACTTGCTGCTCAGGAGCACACTTGCTCATCCTTAAGATAGAATCCGTCTTTTCTGCCCATCTGACGAAAGCAACAGCACCTCCAGTGCCGTCGAAATTTAAGGGCTTACAGTCAAGAAATTGTTTGTAGGTGCAGCCTGTCCAAGCAATGTTATTCATAGAAAACATTAGCAGTTGTACATGAAATGTCCAAATGTAGTGTAATGTGTCTCGAGTGACTTAACATTACCATTTGGTGGGTTGTTGTTGTTGTTTGAGGTATTCCTGCTGGTCTCAGCGCGGGAGGCCTCGTAATCAGCAATGGCCTGCGAAATTATTGCCTGCAATTCTGCCTCAGTGGTAGGCAAACGTGTGTCTCGTCGTGGAGGCATCTTCTAAAAGAAGATCATATTGGTAGGTCATCGTAAGTATGGTAAGTAAGTAATATGCGTACATAATAACATCCATCAACACAATAACACATAACATCCCATGCTATAAAACAAATAATTCAACAACGCATATAATGAGAACACCGCGATTTAGATTATCATATAATCAAGAACACAATACAATGTTTACAAGTTTTATAACTGTATCGTACATCAAAAGCGAGTAGGGGCCACATCACCCTTGTCTGAACTATCTAGTCATATGCAACAACCAAAAATCAAATATCAAAAGTCATGATGTCAAAATGCGGTCTTTAAAATGTTGTATAGTCTGGCTCAATCGCTGTCTTCTCATCAAAAGTAACACTACCTGCAACAGACCAAAAATCCTCTTGCTGATGGGGGAGGAGGAAGAGGGAAGAAAATCAAACGGCGCAAACGCACCCAGTCCTCCTCAAGTGCCTGGATAACGCGCAACAGGTAAGCTATCTGCTGCTCAGGGGTGAGGAAACGAATATCGGAATAAGGGGGTAGTGGAAGTGGAGCTGGTGGAGTAGCAAAAGGAGACTGACAGTGACATGGAGGACGCGGAGTCCTCTCCAGCTCTAGAATGCGTCTGCTCAAAGCATCCTGCTGTAACTGCAGGGATATAAGTATGTCCTCCGTGGAATATCCGACATGAAAAGGGTGATACGGGTCTGATAACGGCATAACATAGGGCGAGGACCACATAAGTGGCTCGCCTGGGGGTGCAAAAGGTGATGTAGTGCGAGGAAGCTGAGGTATGAATGGTACAGCTGGCGACACAGGCGGGACAAAAGCAGGCTGCTGCCTCGACGAACCCTCCCCAGGACGAGGTGGAGGAATGTCCTGGAGAAACGTGATAGGAAGGTCGGTGCGATGGATATCAGATAAGTGCGGGTGCAACTGGGGAACATCGAGAGGTGCAACAACAGGTGCAACAGAGGGTGTAACTGGTACAACAAGAGGAGGATAATCATCATCCTCGATCCACCCGCTACGGGTGTCGGCATATCTCGGATCAATATGTGTGGCGAAAGGTGCACGGTCAACAAACACCGGCACATGATGAGGCTGTGGTGCATCAGCAATAGGAACATCAGAAACCGGTGGTACAACGGCTGGTGCGTCAACAATGGGTGGTGCCAAGACTGGTATATCAACATGATCAGGCTCTGGTAAAGGATCCGGAAAAAGTGCAATAGCTGGAGCATCAATAGGGTCATGAGCAATGACAGGCTCTGGGCCAACTGGAACAGGCTCAGCAGGTACGAACTCGACCTCAGGAGCCGGGTCAACGTCATGGGGAACGATGGGCGCAACAGACATCGCCATGTCTGAATCGGAGTCAGATGAGTAGTGCTGCATGCCCCGGGCGTGAAGTGAAGCGGGTGTTGCAGACTCAAACGAGCCTGGTCCAAATGGATCAGACAAGGCCTCCTCAACAGGAGCCTCGACAGGAACAACAGGGTCAGGAACAGGAACATCAGCAAGAACCTCAGCTATAGGAACTACAGGGTCGTCAATGGGAACATCAGCAGGAGGGACATCGTCATCCATAAGGGCCTCACCATCTTGGTCACCCTCCGGGGGACCCTCAATGAATAAGTCGATGTCATCATCAGCGAACTCGTCATGTGGCAGATCCTCGGCAGGAACTGCGGCGAGTGGGAGAGGAGCAGGGATCTGAATGAGAGTTAGATCCCCGTCGAATGGACCATCAGCTAGAGGAATATCATCCCCAAAATCTAGAAGAGCAAACGGCTGGAAATCATCCTCATCAGTGCTCGTAGTATCCGACGTATAAACCTCGCTCTCAGATAGAATCTCGTCGTCCGAGACTATCATCATAGGATCAAGCGTGTCTGACACTCTGGTATCCGAAGATGACATGCTGTCTGTAACACAACCACACATATGCACATACATCAACATGTAGTCAAATAAGCATGTAAGTCACACAAAGTATGCAAGTAATCATCCTAGTCTTCCCCAGACTATCCCACCCAGTCTCTCAGACTAAATTCTCTAGTCTCTCAGACTAACTCCCCGGCCTCTAAGACCAACTCCCAGTCTCTAAGACTAAATTCTCCCCAATCTCTAAGACTGAACCCCTTAGTCTCTAAGACTGAACCTCCCCAGCCTCTAAGGCTAAACTCCCTCAGTCTCTAAGACTGAAATATAAATTTTGAAATGTGTATTTGTGCCTTTTGTTTGTAAAAATGTTTGTACCCTGGATTTGGACGTTTTGTGCATGCAATGTAAAAATGTTTTCGTGAGAGCCCTGATGATCATAGTCTAGACTCGAGAAGGAATCCCAGTTCGCTATGATCGAGGCTCTAATACCAAGCTGTCACACCCTGGCTTTTGTGGAAGCGTGGGTTTATTTGGTGTGACTTCTCAATACCATAGCAACAATCATAACAATGCTAAATAAAAATAAAACACAAGATGTTCATCCATTCATTAATTTAAAAAGTACTACAACATCATTGTCTGGAAACATAAACCCAAATAAGTCACAAATCCTTAACTTGTTTAAAACATGATCATGAGACACAACCAAAAGACTTTTAATCAAAACGAGGTTTAAGGCATGTAACCCGTCCAGGTAAGGGTCACACCTCTTAAACCTGCTACCCTGGATGACATCTTATTCAGTACGCAGCCTGTAACACATGCAACACTTGCCAGATCCATCAATTTCCTGAAATACATGTAGTTTGAAAAATCAACAAAAAGTTGAGCGAGTTCATGTGTAAGTGAGTATGTATAAACCTTTGTAATGTGTCTGTATGTATGAAAATCCCTAGTATGTAGCAATTAAGGAAAAAGAAAAAGAGATCACCAATGGGTTGCAAAGCCACTGGTATGTGTGAAATGGTGCAGGAAGTACTCAAACCTAGCAAATTTGTACCGGGCCTCCAGCTGTAAGACACAGTCACCACTATGGGCCACCCTGGCCTCATGGGTGTGGGCTCGCTACACCCAAATAGATCTATCACTCATGTCCCTCGGTCCTAACAACGAGGATTAATGGCCTTAAGTGTTGTACCCACCTTTCACATGATCTAAGCGTCTAAACCCTCCTTAAGCTAACCATACCATGTATAAAAGCGTCTGTAATAATTGTAACATGTATTCCACCTCCGAAGTATAAAACAGAAAACAGTTGAGAGAAAAGGGGGGACATGAACTCACAGTAGTGCGTCTACTGAATCGTACTCAAATCTCCGGTCTCGTCAGTAAACACGACTCACTACAATGTACTAATGTCTATTAGACGATCGGGCCGTGCCTTGCCTTGCCTTTGTATTTATATTTGAGTTACGATTCCTTGACATTATTACAAGTTATAATCATTTGTTAAAATAAATTATTTTAACTTAAATTATTTTTAAGGTTTTGGAATAATAGTTAGGCAACTATTTCGTATCCATACTTCTCAAGTATTTTATATGCGTATTTCCTTCCCAATGATGGGGGTATTTATACATGTACATTTGTAGTTTTGAAAAATATATTTTAAGTCCCACTTAGGAAAATATATTTAACTCTTTTGTCCAAAAATAATGTATTCCCAAAATATATGTATTTTTCCAAAAAAATTATATATTTCACTTCTTTAGTTTCCAAAATAACATTTTACCAAAAATATATGTGTAAGAGTATTTTGCGGAATATTTTATAAGTTGTGTCTTAACGTTCGGTTTCTTGATACCGAGTTGTAACTTAAGTATTTTATTCCGTGTGATTTTTGATATTATTTTGGAGTTGTGATTTTCCGTGGCATTATGTATGTTATATTATTTTACCCTAAAATAATATAACTAGTTCACAAAATATACAATTATTCACAAAAGTGTCTTAGTAGAAAATATATATTCTAAATATATTTTTATCCGTTTTTATTTATAAAATGGTCCTCCGATACTTTGTATTTTTGTAATAAAAACTATGGCGAAGTTTATTTTGAAATCAAAGTTAAAAATATATTTGTAAACACTTGTTAGAAAATATTTTCTAAGTGTTGAAATTTTAGAAAATTTCGCCAGAGTTTCCTTTGTAAATGGAGGTGCCCATGCTTATTAGCATATCATTTTCTTTTCGGAAATCATCTAAATCAACCAACAACAAGTTACCAAAGAACATTATGCTAGTCAAGTGCAAAAACAATGCACTTTACATAATAACATAAACTTGGTTTTTCATAAAAACGCGTAGTAACTCAGTAGGGTGTTTAGTGGGTTCAGTTACCCTCCAAAGTGTGTTTATTTTTGTAAAACCCTCGTTCTCGGGATTTTTAGATGTTCACAACTTGTGAACTTATTTTACAAAAATATCCATTTACAACATTTTCATATCTTACTAGTATTCATATACTTATTTCTTCCAAAAATAGTGTAAGAATTATGACTTTTCAAAAGATCCGTCTTTTAACTTGGTTTGTCTAGAAAAATCCTTTGTAACCCTCGGGTCCATACGACTATCTACTTACTTATTTTTTAAGAAATCCCTTTGTTACCAAGTTTATGTTGAAACATGGAGGTGATTACATCACGTTTATTAGATCTTGAGCGTTTAGCATAGATTTGTGTAGAAACTCTGTCCGGTTGTCGTTGATACGTAATAAAACGACGTTTATTTACGTTTTCGCGCACGATTACGGTTCGATTTAACGGATTCTGCACGTTAAATCGAATCTACTGAAGAACTAGTGATCGTTTACGATCCGATCCTGAACTCACAAGTGGTATCAGAGCTACGGATGCTCTGCGTGTAATCGTGTGTTGAATCGGACGAGTTTCGGTTCATTTCGGTGAAAATTTCGATCAGATTTCGATTAAATTTAGAGAATTTCGAACTGTTTTAATGAAAACGTATGATTTTCTGTTGAAATTCTGAACTTTTTGATTAATTTCAGACTGATTTGGTTTGTCTCGGATCGAATTTTGTACATTTCGAACTGCTTCGGTGGTATTCAGATCGACATTTGATCATTTTGATCGGCGTTCATTATTATCGGTGTGTTGATTGAGAAATTCAAAGTGTTTGGATTGATTTTTGTTGATTTTCAGTTTGGTTTCAATCATTTCAGTTGAAGATTCGAAAGTTTCATTGAGTTCGCTATATAGTGAATCAAATTTTGTTTTGATTCGGTGTGTTTCGTTGAGATTTTCTGCAATTCAAACTGTTACATCAGATTTTTATCATCAACAGATGTTTGTCATGATTAAAAATGGTTAGAATCTAAGCATCATATCATCAAGAATTTTCAGACCTGAGTTACAATTGTAGGTATTGTGTGTGGTTGATTACTGATAAACGAAGGGGTTGCAGACTTCAAGATTCTTAGCGATAGTTTGAAGTGTGGTCTAAAATTTTAGCGACAGATTGAATCAGCTTGAAGTACTGTCACTGTTTACAGTTTATTGTGAAAGTAATAGGGTTTAAGCGATAGAGATAAAGTGAGAGAAGTTCGATTGTTGTTCGATATAACCTAGTTGCAGGTTTGGGATAATAGTTTCAGTTGTGTTATTGTTTGCGATTGTTGTAGTGTAAAGAACAAAGAAGATTAAAAGTGAATTGTTGTTTGCTGATTTGTTTCAAGTATTGAAGTGACATCATAGTAGGTTTAAAAGTGAATCAAGAAAATTAAAAGTGAATCAAGAGGCAGGTTGTAAAAATAAAAAATAAAAAAATTGAGCTATATATAAGTGAAATTTTTAGATATTGGGCCGATTTTATTTCAAAGTGCTTTCGGCTAAGGGTTTGGGTTCAATAATAAAAAAACAATCAATTCAAATCTTGGGTGTGTGTTTTAGAAAGTTTTTGGGTTGTGGGCTGCAAATAACTTGAATCAAAATTGGGCTGAAGATTTAGAGCTTGTGAATTTTGATATCGTGTATTTGGGCCGTTCCAAGTTTTGAGTTGAATCTTATTTAGGTAGCGAACTTTGTGATTGGGCTTGTAAGTGGGTCAATACAAGAAAATATTTTTGAACCAAGTTTTCAATCTACAAAAAAAAACTTTCAAGTTTAAAAATGTATGATTGGGATGATGGTGTTGAGGTGCATTGGTGGCTGAGAGATAAAGATAAAGAAAAAAAATTGGGTTAAGAGATTTGAACAATTTCGGTGTAAAAATGATGAATCGATGGATCATTTGAAAGAACGTTATTATGATTTACTTCGCTGGTTAAGATATTACAATGTAAAAATGACGGATGCTAAAGAGATATCAAAATTTGCAAATGCTTTACCTTCAGAATGGGATGGAGTTTTGATTGAGTTGAAAAAGGATTCTAGATTTTCAAGATTTACTTTACAAGAATTCGTCAATCAACTTCAAGAACACAAAACTGAAAATAAAAAGAAAAAGGTTGCGTTAGTTGCTGCGGTGACACCGGTGACATTCAATCGTGAAAGAAAAATTGCTCGTTGGAAGATGAACAAAATTGAAGAAGCCTGGATAGAAACGAATAGAGCTAAACGGTGGGATGCTGAGAGACAATGTTATTTGGATCCTAAAGGAAATGTTGTTACTGATCCAAGTACTATCTATTTCGAAGTATTCGTCAAAACTATTCCAACCGAAGAGGTAGAGTATAAAGAGGTGTTTGCGAGATTGAGAAGAGAAAAGAGGAAAAGGAGAGAAGAGAGAATCCTGAAAAGTTCGTGAAAGAAATAATCGACATGAATCAGGAAAGGACTGCTGAGAACCTGAAGAAGATGGCGGACAAAGCCATGATGACAAAGGCCACTGAGGTAGATAACAAAACTGAGCCCGAGTGGTCAAAACAGATCATGTCAGTGAGTCAAAGTGAAGAAAAAAGGTAAGAATAATGAAACAACAAGATATTTACAGACATATTTTTGTTGAGTTTGCGTTAGAGGATCATATCAGTTTATGAGACATCACAAGCACCGTTGATCTATATAAACTTTAAGTTTTAAACGATTCACTTAGATTGTCAGTATACTGATCCACTTAAATTTTCACACAAATTTTAGTTGATTCAAGATACGAGATTAGTGTTTTAAGAACTTAACTTATTCGCGTGTCCCACCTCAGAATATACTCCCGTATCAAGATTCCCTAGATTCAGTCTTACAGGTGAATATACTATATTGATATCTGTACTCTAGGTAGTGCGAGGCCTTGAGAGCTCAGGTTAGAACTTCCGTTCAGTCAAAGAGATGAAGGCTCGACTTAACGGTGTGTCCTACTTATGGATCTTCTTTACAACTGCACTTGATTTATATCTTTCGATATTTTCTCAATTTTTATGCAGAGTGAATGCTTTAAGCACGCAAAGTATTATACGAGGTCTAGGCCATTGCTGACGTAAAATCAGAAGACCAGGTATAATACCCCAGATATCAAACAGTATAAAGACCTACTATCTCAGAATTAGGCACCCTCTCAAACGAGATTTCGGAGTACCAAGTCCATATATCCGAGAGATGTTCCCTGCGAGATAAGAAAGTTATTGATTTAGGTTTATATCTCGAAATCAATCTACTAAATGTGTAAAAATCTACTGGCATATCATTAGTGAGACTGTTTATCACTTTTTAGCTTTCCAATTCTTTAGCGTACTGTGAAAGTCTAGCTGATGTACTATCATTTCCTCTTTTTACACTAACTCGTTTTGCCTTTTTCTGTATTTTTTACCTTTTTAAATATTTTTGTATTTTTCACTATATTTTCTCCCCCTAAAATTAAAAACATTTAAAAAAATTGACAAACCGATGTAGACAACTTCATTTCGCCATCCATTTCTGCTTCACATTCTCTGTTTTTCTAACATATATCCTCATAATTTACAAACCACTGATTATAACATTTTGAAACCATTTTTCAATCTAGTTTTATCATGTGTTTGTTCAGCCATGAGGGTTTCGGCGTATTCCTTTATAATATTCAAAATTAAAATTTTCAATGAAAATCAATCACTTCCTGTTTTAACTACAAACACATGATTTTCCTCGTGTGCCAGGTTGTTCTGTTATTCATGCTGAACTTGAATTGTCCCCTGGAACACCTGCACATGCAAATGAATTTAATTAGTTTTGAATTAGAACCCAATCCATATTGGATTTAGGTTTACCAAATTCATTACCATATGACATGAACGACCTCTCACAATTTCTTTTATATTCAAACACTTTTATAAAAATTTTATCTGAAAATCCAACTTTCTTTGATTTTTTAATTGTTTGATTAACCAATTTTCTTCCTTTATTATCTCTTTTGTCCTCATATTTGTATCTGATGAATTCGTTTTACTTGACTGGTCATTCTTTGGAGAGCAAAGCGATTCATTAGAACTAATATCGGAATCCACGGTAGTATCCGAGGACAACAAATATATAGATCCTCTGACGCAAACTCAACAAAAATAAAGATCAACGGTGCTTGTAATGTCTCATAAACTGATATGATCCTCTGACGCAAACTCAACAAAAATATATCTGTAAATATCTTGTTGTTTCATTTCATTAAAGATAAAATCTCAAAAAGATTTTAGGTGTGTTTTAACATAAAATTTGTAAAATACAAAAAGATTTTATTTCACTTTATGTTTCGACAACCGATGATGGAAAACTGAATTTCAAAATCTGAAGATGCTGAACATAAACATGTTCATTAATTTGAAACTTGAATTTTAAAATGAAACTTTGAAAAGTCGATAAGTTGGATAATCAAGGTCATTAATTTGATAAAACAGATCTCAGAGAACTACATCCGCTCCAAATATCAGAGAACTACATCCGCTCCAAATATCAGTCTCAAGAGTTCATCATTCACATCATTTCAAGCACTCCGATTACATCACGTTTATTAGATCTTGAGCGTTTAGCATGTATTTGTGTCGAAAATCTGTCCGGTTGTCGTTGATACGTAATAAAACGACGTTTATTTACGTTTTCGCGCACGATTACGGTTCTATTTAACGGATTCCGCACGCTAAATCGAATCCACCAGAGAACTAGTGATCATTTACGATCAGAACTAGAGTTCGAGAATAGCCTGTACGAGTTTCACAGCGTATGGATCTCATACCTCAAGAAATCCGATGAGAGGTTTGCGATTTGTTAGCGTGTTTAGATAAACGTGTAGTGCGAGTTGTGCGTGTTTATCAAAGCGAAAAGCGTAGAGTCTCCAAAATCGAAACATATAAACACATAAAACACATAAAATTACACATAAAAGCGATGATTCACAGAGTCGGCGGCTGCGAGCTCAGAATCGAAACACATAACACATAAAATCAGTGAGCGAAAATAGATTGTCTTGGGTGTTAGACATCGACTACCTAAAGTGATTCGACTACTCTCAAGGACTTTGAGTACACGCTTTGGCCTTAATAGACTGTGCTCTCTCACTGGCATACGGTGAATGGCACGCATCCTTTTGGTCATTGCGTGAGCTGAGTCGTTGGAATCCATCGAGACTTTGGTGAGAGTTTTGCATAACCAAAATAGGGAGCGGAATAAGTCATCAAGATTCAGGTTTCACCCCTAACTTAACGACTACATTCCTATTTGTGTGATAGAATCACGAGAGAGGTAGGGAGATCTTCGTCGAGATATGGATTTCACTCCTGACTCAACGCAAATTCTCGTGTTTATAGTAATAATGCGCGTCGAACAAGCGATCAAATCGGGAGTTTACGGTTTTCACACCTATTCTTGATTAAATCACTCGTTTATTTTTGAAAATCATGTGTATTGCTAGCCTTAGGAAAGTCTAAGTGATAGTGTTTGTCCTTAGGAAAGGCAGATAGAGTGTGTTCGCGAGTCGAGAGAGTATAAAAAATAGGCTCGTGCCTAACCCCTACTGGGTTCGCACAAGGCAGTCTGTTGGTACCTAGACTATAGACTAGGTCGTTTCTAAGACATCGACCCGGACTAGGTTGAGTCTTGCCTAATTCCCATTAGTTATGGCTCTGATACCAATCTGTGACACCCCAACCGATGGCGGAAACATCGGGGTGAGGCACTGAGCGAAACAGATTGTTCAGGAGAATCCATAACAACTATAATTACCAAATATTTAACGTCATATCCCATACCATAACATATAAAGTAAAACAGTTATTACAGACATAGTTCTCAAAGACAATAATATTGTTCCAACAACTCAAATTTATTTAGTTTGTTTCTAGACTCTCCTAGCTTGATTCCACAGAGTTCAGAAAAACACATCATCCTAAGCACCTGTCACATACGTTAAAATAGGTCAATACACATAGTGTAAAGGTGAGCATACAAGGTGAGCATACAAGTTTAATAGTATAATAGTAGCGACAATGAAATATGCACAGACATGACTGCGAGTTGTAGAATCCGCAACACATATCACCACTGTGACACGTGATGAAATCCCCTTAACAACCCCTGTCCGTGACAGGTGCTGAGTCCTAACTATAGTACTATCGTTGTTAAGGTGCCATGCAACAATCATTGTCTAAACATAACATGCAAGCATTCATCGAATAACACGTATAACATGCAGAGTGGTTAGCGTATAAAAGTAGTTGCGTTGTGTGTCGAAGTGATTTGATATAAGTAACGTATGTAACACCTAAAAGTGCGTTAAGCAAAAAGGGATCGAGTATACTCACAGATCGTGTTTAATGAATAAACACAGTCTTGGATTGAAAGGAGCGCTTGAGAGATTAGCCTGATCACAGTACTACAGTATAAGCGTTGAACAGTGAGTTAAACAATGTCGAGTGAGATGAGGGACGGATGGTGGTCCGATCGGATGACTGTCCGGACGGATGGTCATCCGGACGGAGGGTTGTTCGTTTGGGAGGGATGTGTTTGTGAATTGTTTGACCTTTGAAGTTTTCGTTGTAGCATTTTAAAAAGTGAAAATCATCACTATATGTCCAGTCATCCGGTCAGATGGTCATCCGGACGGATGGCCGTTCGATCGGATGACGATCCGAGTGGAAGTTGGTATTCTTCGAAGTTTTGAAAATTTCTTAAGTGTTGAGAATTACAAGTCACCTGGTCGGATAGTCGTTAGATCGGATGGTCGTCCGATCGGACGGCTATTCGTTTGAGCGACTGTTTCGTTTGAAAACTCGTGAAATCAGTTAAGTTGTAAAGTTTGTGATTTAATAGAGACATTATGACGGCGTGTCAAACAACGGAAATCTCATCAAGTCCAACTCATCCGCTCGGACGGGAACCACCCCGTTCGATCCGAACCAACTGTTCTTGACGGAGTTTTATATTCAACCCGGAAATCAATCGTCTCTTCGGTAGAAACCATTCTCAAACCGGTTCTCCACTTAAAGAACGAGTAGAGAGCCTAAACGAGCCCAGATTCTAACAGTTTTGAGTAAAAAGTTCAGGATTGTTGAAGAAAAGTTTGAAACACTTGAAAAATGTTTAAATTTAGCTGAAATCGGTGTAAAATCACGTGGAAATCCTATAGATCCGGACGGTTCTTGATAAGATGAGGTCACACTTCAATGTTCATAAGAACTCCATGATGACGTCACCTTAGAACAGCCCAAATCGAGTGATTCCATGGTGAAAATGTAAGATTTGATGGTGAAGATGATGGGAAAGTGTGTAATGATGAAGAAAGTACAAGGTTTAGAGTGAAAACTTACAAGAATCGTGAGGAATCGAGAGAAAAGAGCTAGGGAGTGTGTGGGTCAGAGGGAGCTGTCACATCAAGTGAACAGTGATGTAACAGGAGGGGTATTTATAGGTGAAGAGGAGAAAGGAGGTGCAGAGTTAATGGGTCAGACGGCCTTTCGATCGGATGGCCATCCGATCGTATGGTCATCCGGTCGGATGACCATTTGATCGAACGGTCGTTCGATCGGACGGTGCGTGAGAATTAGTTTCCGACTTTCATTTCGTGCATTGTGCGTTATGTTGCGTTTAAGCGATTTACGAGTAAGCGATGCGATAGTTTTAAACAATTAGTTACACAAATAACATAACTAACACATAACAACATAAAAGTATGTAATCTTGCGTTCAGCGTTTGCGATTAGATTGTGATGCGATAGAGTTGCGATTGCCTTTACAAATAACACCTTTAACATATACAAACATGCACAAATAACACATAGTAACACACACACATATAGAAAAATCAAATAGCTGTGATTCGAGTTGCGATGCGGTAGCGATGAGATAGCGTTAAGTAGGTTAGCGTTTAATTGTGTTTATCGCATTGTTACTTCACATATTACAAATTGTAAATTAAAATAGCGTTAACCAAAGTATCGTTTATCGAGGTCGGAGAGTACAAGCAATAATTAAGTCAGAAATGACAGATCTGATTAGCAATCTTTTCTTCCTTTGACTTTGACTTGTACTTTGACTTTGAAAAGTCGGGTTGGTACAGCCTCCCCCACTTTAGAGAATTTTGTCCCGAAATTAAGGCGCAGGCGTAATGAATAGCTGTGGATACTTAGCCTTCATATCACTTTTGAGTTCCCAGGGGAACTCGGCGCTGCGTTTGCCTTCCCAGCGAACCTTCACTATGGGGATGCGTGAGCATTGACGCTTCTTGGTTTCTCGATCCATGATCTCGACTGGCTTTTCCACAAAGTGTAATGTTTCGTCCACTTGTAGATCCTCAAGAGGGACATGTAAATTCTGCTCGGCTAGACACTTTTTGAGGTTCGAAACGTGGAAAGTCGGATGTACGTTGCTGAGTTCCTCCGGTAATTCTAGTCTGTAGGCCACTTTGCCAATCCTTCCAAGAATCTTAAAGGGTCCAACATATCGAGGCACGAGCTTTCCTTTCTTGCCGAATCGGATCACCCCCTTCCAAGGTGAAACCTTTAGGAATACGTGATTGCCAACGTCAAAGTCAAGGGGCTTGCGGCGTTTATCAGCGTAACTCTTTTGACGACTCCGAGCTTTCAGGAGATTGTATCATATCTGGAGGATCTTGTCAGTCGTTTCTTGCAATATCTCAGGACCGTTAATTTACGCATCTCCGATCTCATGCCATACAATAGGCGATCGACATTTTCTTCCATATAATGCCTCAAATGGTGCCATTTGAATGCTAGAGTGATGACTGTTGTTGTACTAGAATTCGACTAAAGGTAAATGCGAATCCTAATTATCACCAAAATCTATCACACACGAGCGAAGCATACCTTCAAGGGTGTGAATCGTGCGTTCAGTCTGACCGTTGGTTTGGGGCTGGAAAGCGTACTTAGATTAAGAGTAGTACCGAGAGCGGATTGAAACGTTCCCCAAAGGTGCGAGGTAAACCGACCATCGCAGTCAGAGATGTTATCACGAGGCGTCCCGTGTCGACAAATGACTTCGTCGGTATAGATTCGTGCTAATTGTTCTACCTTAAAGTCTTCTCGTATCGGCAGAAAATGAGCAGATTTAGTAAGACGATCAACGATAACCCAGATGCTATCGTCGCCTGATGCCGTTTGCGGAAGTTTCGTTATGAAGTCCATAGCTATAGTTTCCCATTTCCACATAGGGATCTCGGGTTGCACGAGTAAGCCAGAGGGTCTTTGTTGCTCAGCCTTGACTTTCAAACAAGTCAGGCACTTCGAAACATAGATAGCGATATCCTTCTTCATTCCAGGCCACCAATACCGAAGATGAAGGTCATGGTACATCTTGTTGGCACCGGGATGAACGGAATATCGGGACTTATGGGCTTCAGTCAACAATATCTCCTGAAGGTTATTACGAATTGGGATCCAGATGCGATCAAGATAGTAATAGATACCGTTCGATTTGGTGACAAGTTGGGTTTCAGCACCACACTTTTTCATTTCCTCTTTCAAGGTATTCTCAATGAAGCAGGCGTGCTGAGCGTCACAAATTAGAGCTTCGAGGTCGTGCTGGGCTTGAGCATTACGAACGCTATGCAAATAGCTTCGTCGGCTTAGAGCGTCGGCAATGACATTTGCCTTGCCAGGGTGGTAACGGATCTCACAGTCGTAATCGTTGATAAGTTCAACCCATCGGCGCTGGCGCATATTCAGCTCTTTTTGGTTTAAGATATGTTGTAGGCTCTTATGGTCGGTGAAGACCGTACACTTGGTAGCGTAAAGGTAGTGTCGCCAAATCTTTAACGCAAAAACAACTGCACCAAGCTCGAGATCGTGGGTTGTATAGTTCTTCTCGTGGATCTTGAGCTGACGAGAGGCGTACGCGATAACTTTGTCCCGTTGCATAAGAACACAACCGAGACCGAGGTTTGAGGCATCGCAGTAGACTACGAAGTCATCGTTTCCGTCGGGTAACGCGAGAATAGGAGCATTGCAGAGCATATGCTTGAGTGTTTGAAAGGCTTGCTCTTGTTTGGTTCCCCAAACAAAAGGCTTGTCTTTATGCGTAAGAGAGGTAAGCGGAACGGAGATTTTCAAGAAATCAGCGATGAATCGACGGTAATAGCCCGCCAATCCGAGGAACGAACGAACTTCGGACGGGGATTTTGGTGTAACCCAACTCTTAACTGCTTCAAACTTCGCGGGATCGACGTGTATACCTTGACTATTGACGATGTGACCGAGGAACTGAACCTCCGCTAACCAAAATGCACACTTGGAGAATTTGGCATAGAGTCGATTCCCTTGAAGTAATTCGAGAACCAAACTTAGATGTTGCGCATGTTTGGCTTTCGATTTCGAATAGATAAGGATATCATCGATGAAAACGATGACGAAGCGGTCGAGAAAGGGTTTACACACGCGATTCACTAAATCCATGAAAACCACGGGTGCGTTGGTTAAACCAAAGGGCATAACGATGAATTCATAATGGCCGTATCGGGTTCGGAAAGCGGTTTTAGGTATATCTTCCTCCTGGATTCGTAACTGATGGTAACATGAGCGTAAATCGATCTTCGAGAAACACGTAGTGCCTTGGAATTGATCAAACAAATCATCGATTTGGGGCAGGGGATAGCGATTCTTGATAGTAAGCTTATTCAGTTCCCTATAATTGATGCACATCCAGAACGATCCATCCTTCTTTTTGACGAAAAGGACAGGTGCGCCCCAAGGAGATGTGCTAGGGCGAATCAAACCTTTATCAAGCAATTCCTGGAGTTGACTCGAGAGTTCGCGCATTTCAGATGGAGTGAGGCGATAGGGAGCTTTAGCAACAGGGTTAGCTCAAGGAATGACGTCGATATGAAAATCAATATCACGACTCGTGGGTAAACCAGGTAAATTGTCAGGAAAAACAACAGGAAAATCACGAACCATAGGCACCTTATCCATTGACTTCTTTTCCTTTTCCTCCGCTACTACGGTGTGTGCCAAGAAAGCTTTGTATTCCTTTCGGAGATACTTGCTCCCTTGTATGCACGACATGAGCTTGAGATCCTTCGATGAGACTTCGCCATAGACACAGAGTTGATCGCCATTCGCGAGAGAGAAACGAATCATCTTATCAAAACAAACGACTTCAGCACGACTCTCGTGAAGAAAATCCATGCCTACTATAATATCAAAACTACCAAGCTGCATCGGAATAAGATCGATCAGAAAGACGTGATTGTTGAGCTCAAGAGTACAATCACGGAGAACAGAATCAACAGTGACGGTTCTTCCAGTGGAAACTTCTACGTCGAACGTCGTTGGGAGGTTAGCGCGTTTACGTTTTAGGAGCGTTTCGAATTCTGACGATACAAAAAAGTTATCGGCTCCAGTATCAAATAAACACGAAGCATATATACCGTTGACAAGAAATGTACCGTTGACAACATTGTTGTCATTTTGCGTCTGGCAGACATTGATGTTGAATGCTCTGCCGCGGGCTGCATGTTGAGCTGGCTGCTGCTGCTTCATTTATGTTGTTGCTGCGCTGGTTGCTGCTGTGGCTCTTGCTTCACCACTCGGTTCAGGCAGACATTTGCGAAGTGGTTTGGATCACCACATGCAAAGCAGGCTCGTGCATGAGCAGCGGGAGCAGGAGCTGCTTGTTGACCCTAAGGAGCGGGAAGAGGAGCTGGAATTTGATCTTGAGCTTGACGGGGACCAGTACGGCAGTTAGCGGTAAAGTGTCCGTAAAGGTTGTAGTGAACACAAAATCGACATGCAATCCCAACAGGATGATGATAAGTACAAGTAGGGCACAGAGGGTGCGGACCAGTGTATGCACGTTTTGCAGGAGGTGCATTGGTCACGGGTGCAACTACTTGGCGGTTCTGGTTCTGGGGTTGGGCAGGAACAACATTGAGAGGTGCGGCTGTGACAGCACAGTTCTTGTTGTTGTTGTTGTTGTTGCTGCTGCTGCTGTTCTTGCGCTTGCGACGTGAAGACTTGGAAGCTTGAGGTGCGGCAGTTTCAGGAGCGGGAAAAGCGGGGACTTGGTGGAGACTTTTGGTGGTGTTCTTGAAGTAACCAGCCCTAACTTGGTTGTCATTGATTTCTGCAGCGAGTAGATAAGTCTCTTCGATGGTAGTCGTCTTGGAAGCTTGCACGAAATCAGCAACACAATCAGGTAAAGCGCGAATATATTTCTTGATTGTGATGTCGGCAGTTGAGACTTGGCCGGGACAAATGATGCTAAGTTACTTAAAGCGGGCAGTAAGACCAGCATTGTCGCCACCTTCTTGCTTAATGTTCCAAAACTCGTCCTCCAGCTTCTGAAGCTCATGTGGGGGACATAATTCTTTCATCATGATTTCCTTCAATTCCTCCCAAGAAAACCCATACGCTGCGTCTTTTCCTCGCCTGTTTCTCTCGGCAGTCCACCAGTCCAGAGCCCTGGACTAAAAATCGCAAGTTGCGTTAATAGTGCGGAGGTTGTCAGGACATCCGCATTAGCGAAGAGTGACTTCAATCGAGTCGAACCATTGGAACATGGCGTTGGGCCCGTCTTCACCAGTGAAGTCTTTGGGGCCGCAGGCCTTAAACTGCTTGAAGATAAAAGTAGCCTTTGGAGAGTCAGTCCTAGATTCCTCAGAGGCCTTGCTACCGATTTCATTGATTTCGTTGACGATTTGCGGAATGACCTTGGCCATTTCCTTGGCGACTAGCGAGGCGATACGTTTGTCAGCGTGGTTGCGGCGGGTAGCATGGGAGGTATGCGAACCGAATGACGACATTGTCTGCAACAGACATCGTCATAGGACTCAGACACGGTTCAATTAGCGTAACACCTAAAGCTACTTTATATAAAGCACAGGAACATGCTCTCACATAGGCGTATAATCACAGAGGCACATAAATCACGTAGGCACATAAGCACATAGGCACATAAGCACCTAAGCACATAACCACATAAACACAGATCTAACTATATTTTGCACGTATTCACTTACATATATTGCACGTATTCACCTATCATTCAAATTTCGCGAGCGCGTTCGAGAATAGCGAGTGCGAGTTTCACAGCGTATGGATCTCATACCTCAATAAATGCGACAAGAGGTTTGCGATTTGTTAGCGTGTTGAGATAAACGTGCAGTGCGAGTTATGCGTGTTTATCAATGCGAAAAGCGAAAAGCGTATAGTCTCCAAAATCGAAGCATATAAACACATAAAACCACATAAAACACATAAAATCACACATAAAAGCGATGATTCACAGAGTCAGCGGCTGCGAGCTCAGAATCGAAACACATAACACATAAAATCAGCGATCGAAAATAGATTGTCTTGGGTGTTAGACATCGACTACCCAAAGTGATTCGACTATTCTCAAGGACTTCGAGTACACGCTTTGGCCTTAATAGACTGTGCGCTCTCACCGGCATACGGTGAATGGCACGCATCCTTTTGGTCATTGCGTGAGCTGAGTCGTTAGAATCCATCGAGACTTTGGTGAGAGTTTTGCAAAACCAAAATAGGGAGCAGTATAAGTCATCAAGATTCAGGTTTCACCCCTAACTTAACGACTACATTCATGTTTATGTGATAGAATCACGAGAGTGGTAGGGAGATCTGCGTCAAGATATGGATTTCACTCCTGACTCAACGCAAATTCTTGTGTTTATAGTAATAATGTGCGTCGAACAAGCGATCAAATTGAGAGTTTACGGTTTTCACACCTATTCTCGATCAAATCACTCGTTTGTTTTCGAAAATCGTGTGTATTGCTAGCCTTAGGAAAGGCTAAGTGATTGTGTTCGTCCTTCATAAAGGCCGATAGAGTGTGTTCGCGAGTCGAGAGAGTATCAAAAATAGGCTCGTGCCGAAACCCTACTGGGTTCGCACAAGGCGGTCTGTTGGTACCTAGACTATAGACTAGGTCGTTTCTAAGACATCGACCCGGACTAGGTCGAGTCTTGCCTAATTCCCTATAGTTATGGCTCTGATACCAGTCTGTCACACCCCAACCGATGGCGGAAAAATCGGGGTGAGGCACTGAGCGAAACAGATTGTCCAGGAGAATCCATAACAACTATAATTACCAAATATTTAACGTCATGTCCCATACCATAACATATAAAGTAAAACAGTTATTACAGACATAGTTCTCAAAGACAATAATATTGTTCCAACAACTCAAATTTATTTAGTTTGTTTCTAGACTCTCCTAGCTTGATTCCACAGAGTTCAACAAAACACAGCATCCGGACGGATGACCATTCGGTCGGAAGGTCGTTCGTTTGGGAGGGATGTCTTTGTGAATTGTTTGAACTTTGAAGTTTTCGTTGTAACATTTTAAAAAGTGAAAAGCATCACTATATATGTCCAGTCATCCGGTCGGATGGTCATCCGGACGGATGGCCGTTCGATCGGATGACGATCCGAGTGGAAGTTGGTATTCTTCGAAGTTTTGAAAATTGCTTAATTGTTGAGAATCACAAGTCACCTGGTCGAAAAGTCATTTGATCGGATGGTCGTCCGATCAGACGGCTATTCGTTTGAACGACTGTTTCGTTTGAAAACTTGTGAAATCAGTTAAGTTGTAAAGTTTGCGATTTAACAGATACGTTATAACGGCGTGTCAAACAATGGAAATCTCATCAAGTCCAACTCATCCGCTCGGACAGGAACCACCCCGTTCGATCCGAACCAACTGTTCTTGACGGAGTTTTGTATTCAACCCGGAAATCAGTCGTCTCTTCGGTAGAATCCATTCTCAGACCGGTTCTCCACTTAAAGAACGAGTAAAGAGCCTGAACGAGCCCAGATTCTAACGGTTTTGAGTAAAATGTTCAGGATTGTTGAAGAAAAGTTTGAAACACTTGAAAAATGTTTAAATTTAGCTTAAATCGGTGTAAAATCACATGGAAATCCTTTAGATACGGACGGTTCTTGATAAGATGAGGTCACACTTCAATGTTCATAAGAACTCCATGATGACGTCACCTTAGAACAGCCCAAATCGAGAGATTCAATGGTGAAAATGTAATATTTGATGGCGAAGATGATGGGAAAGTGTGTAATGATGAAGAAAGTACAAGGTTTAGAGTGAAAACTTACAAGAATCGCGAGGAATCGAGAGAAAAGAGCTTGGGAGTGCGTGGGTCGGAGGGAGCTGTCACATCAAGTGAACAGTGATGTGACAGGAGCGGTATTTATAGGTGAAGAGGAGAAAGGTGGTGCGGAGTTAATGGGTCGGACGACCTTTCGATCGGACGGCGCGTGTGAGTTAGTTTCCGATTTTTGTTTCGTGCGTTGTGCGTTGTGTTGCGTTTAAGCGATTTGCAAGTAAGCGATGCGATAGTTTTAAACAATTAGTTACACAAATAACATAACTAACACATAACAACATAAAAGTATGTAATCTTGCGTTCAGCGTTTGCGATTAGATGGCGATGCGATAGAGTTGTGATTGCGTTTACGAATAACACCTTTAACATATATAAACATGCACACATAACATATAGTAACACACACACAAATAGAAAAATCAAATAACTGCGATTCGAGTTGCGATGCGGTAGCGATGAGATAGCGTTAAGTAGGTTAGCGTTTAATTGCGTTTATCTCATCGTTACTTCACATATTACAAATCGTAAATTAAAATAGCGTTAACCAAAGTATCAATTATCGAGGTCGGAGAGTACAAGCAATAATTAAGTCAAAAATGATAGATATGATTAGCAATCTTTTCTTCCTTTGACTTTGACTTTGACTTGTACTTTGACTTTGAAAAGTTGGGTTGTTACAGTTTGTTTGGTCAGATAACAGGCCTCCATCTATTGTTTATAAAGGTGCCATTACAGGCCATTTCTATTATTAGATTATAAACTTAATTATGTATGTTTATTATGTACTTAGGATAATTAAACTGATATTATGTATATATATGTATCGAATAAGAGAAGGGGTACGACGGTTGATGAATACTGTTTCAAACGCCAGTTATTCCCACCAAAGAATAACCACCATACCAACCGACACCTCTTCGTGTATATATAGACATTTGCCGGAAACTATTCCGGCACCAAGATATTTCATAATATCCATTCTGTTTCTTTGCATTGTGTTTGTTTTTGAGTGTGTTTAGTATCGTACACAAGATCAAGGTTAATATGGAATCCTCTTCCAATCCTCATGAATCCAATTCTGATAATCAGACTAGTTTTAATCCTCCACTGCCAACAAGTGGTATCAGAGCCACGGTGAAGAAAGATGATGTAATTCAACCAACATCAACGTTAATGCCCTGTGAACACTGCACAAATGAGAAGATGGAAAAACAAAGGAAGGAATCAATCTACAAGCGATGTTAGTACTGCCATGAACCTGGACATCGAATTAGTTCGTGCAAGATGAAGGAAAACAACGAAGCAACCCAATTAATTCGTCAAGCCATTAACACTAGAATACAGAGACAAGAAGCCGAAGATGATTTCCGACAAGAGTTAATCGTTACTAGTATAGAAGGCGGTTTATGGTCAGAAATATGGTATGTAAGTACTGTCTTTAAACACCATTTTCCGGGAACTCTGGATGCTTTTAAACGAAAAAAACATATGATTGGGGTAGAGACCAAAATAGGAGAAAGTAATTTCTTGTTCATAAGCGGTATAGGGGCGGTAGATGTTAAATATGGGAATGAAACATTACGAATCCAAAGTGTGTTTTACACCCCTGAACTAGATCGAAATGTTTTGAGTATGGAACAACTTGTTTTACAAGGTTATACCGTAAAGATAACTGGAGAAAGATGTAGGATATATCCCATGTTTAGTCCCCCCATTTCGAACATTAAGAATGAAAATACTAGGTTAACAAAAGAAGATGAATTAGGGATGAAAGAAAAACAAAGGGTGATCAATCACGGTTCAAAACATGATGAATATAAATGAGACTATTTAAACTCTTATTTTGAAAGTCCGAATTTGTCGTCTCATGAACCGAATTGGAATGTTATGATTCTTCAAGCGATGGAATTTTATGATTTTCAAGACTGCAAAGCACTATTAGATATGCTAGAAGATGTGGAATATGTTTTTAAGTACAAGCATGAATTAGAGATTAAGTTTGAAGAAATGCTAGAATGGTTCATAAAGATTAAACTGGGAATCTCTACAAGACCAATTCCACCGTATTCGGCTGATAACAGGAAGATAGATCTTCTTGAATTATATGTGGTTGTGAAACGAGAAGGTGGGAACAAGAATGTCACTTCCAACAATCTATGGGCAGTGGTAGCCAAAGACATGGGCTATGATTATAGTGACGCAAAAAGTTATGGAAAAGGAAACAATGAAAAGTGATGAAAGTGTTAGCGGAAGTCGGTGTTATTTTGATCATCCTGATCCAGTAGCAAACCAGAGAGAAAGAACCAAGTGTGAAGGTTGTATCCCTGAAGAAGAAGAAGAAGAAGGTGACCATTATGCATTATTCGCAGGAAATGATTGGCATGGGATGAAGAAGCTGCAGAAAAGGCGTCGGTTTGATTTCAAGCAAGCGGTGAAGGTTGTGGATGAAGCTAACAAAAGTGTTCTTATGCATCCTCTAAAACATAATCAAGTTTAGCGGAGTGTATTAGATTTTATACTTAATTATGTATGTTTATTATGTACTAAGGATAATTAAACTTATATTATGTATATATATGTATCGAATAAGAGAAGGGGTACGACAGTTGATGAATACCGTTTCAAACGACAGTTATTCCCGCCAAAGAATAACCACCATACCAACCGGCACCTCTTCGTGTATATATAGACATTTTCCGGTAAGTATTCCGACACCAAGATATTTCATAATATCCATTCTGTTTCTTTGCATTATGTTTGTTTGTGTGTGTGTTTATTATCGTACACAAGATCAAGGTTAATATGGAATCCTCTTCCAATCCTTGTGAATCCAATTCTGATGTTTATGATCATCGGACAAGTGTTAATCCTCTGTTGCCAACATCTATAAGTGCATGTGAAGATAATCAACTTGCTGCAGATACATCTGTGAGTAAATATTCTGATCTTTATTATAGAGATTGCACTTTTTGCCCATTTGCGTGTGAATAAAAAAAATAATAATGGACCAAAACAGGTCTCTGTAATAACTAAAATAAACAAGTTGAACAGCTTGGGAACTTCTAGTTATGTATTCGCTCCTGGAACAAGATCAAACCATGCTCCACATCATTACTCTACGTCCGTTCCTTCGGCTGCCATATGGCTAGCATTGTTGCTTCAGGGACATCACTTTTGAGAACCTTAATCCTGTCCTTAATTTCTGAGAGCTTATGAGCAGCCAAAGACACAAGATTATTCAAATTTGTTGAGTACAAGTACTCAGACTTTACCACTCAAGCATTCTGACATCATGTTGGCCATTGCAATATTGCGGTTCGCCACAATCTGCTTCTTGATCTTCTACTTAACCTTGTTGATCCTTTCTTTAATGTAGCTATCCTGATTCAATATACACTTGCTCCTCTCCATGGGCGACTTCATTAGAAACTTGTGGTTCGTATGAATTCTTGGCTGTTGGAAGAGAATAAAGTTGAATAAATAGTCATACTTATATTTTTTCGAAGTTAATATACTGGTTGCTTGCATTAATGGGTAAAACTTGAGGGTTATCTATGAAATATTTTATTTTCAGTGGGTCATTTGTTTATGGATTAAATGTATCTCTAGAAATACAGTATTTTTGAAATATTTGTTAGTATATTTGACTTATGATTAGGATATGGATTATTTTTGGTATACATGTATTTTATTGTGAAATGAATTTGTTTTGCTATATTGTTTTGGTTAATAATTAGAATGCTTCAAGGAAAATCAGTAATTCTATGAAATAATATTTTTATTAAACACCTAAAACTATGACACATGAAAGTCATAAATAAGTTCACTAAAGGGTATGTTGTAAACGCGTATCATAAAGTCGCGTCATAAAAAATTAACACATAAATGCATGGCATCTTTATTTTATGACATGCTTTCTTTACAAACTTTTGTGTGTTATATATACCATTTAGTGACACGTTTTTGCGTGTCATATATACCCTTTAATGACACGCTTTGTACGACCTATATGTGTCACTAAAGGGTTTTTTTCTAGTAATGAATTTATTTGGTAATTTGGTTGCTTTTTAATTGATTAGGCAAATTTGTATGTGAGGTGATAAGAGTTTAATGGACCATGAAATTATAAACATCTAACATTGCTCAACGAATGAAATGTAAATATCCCAGCATGATTTTTTTTTTTTTGTAAAAAAGTTATCAACAATCATCTCTACATATGGATGGCCAAAGGAGAATACCTTTTTACCTGGAAAGAAGATAATGATAGCAATTTCAACCCCACACAAGATGCTAAGCTCATTTGCATTTGCAAACAAGCCACAACTACGTTCAGAGAAGGTAACCAATAAGTTGTTTGCTTTCTCCATTCTTGCCATTTGAATCTTTTGGCGACCTTTGCTCTTTATAGGCATCATTGTGGAATGAGGTAACTAATGTTACCTCAGAGTTTTCTTCTTTGCTTTAGTTTTTGAAGATGTAGAAAATTGTAAGGTAGGCATCATCTTCCATACAAGTTGTTGCATATTTTTTATACAATAATAATGGCATTGGTGTATTCCATAAAGGATTTCTTGATATTTCAAATATAAATATATTTTCATATTGATCGTGCTTTAATTATATTCCTATGAATATAATTTTCAAGTGCGTGTTTTCTTGCTCAACATTATATTTTTTCCATAAATTTTTTTGAAAAGAATATACGGAGAGACCACATGATAGTAAATAGTTAAATACGTATAGATATGGTTCATGAACATATTTGTTGATATTTAAACGTTTGTAATATATTGTTTTAGATACCATACTTAGAACTAAATCAGTAAAGAATTAAAAACTAGAAAAATTCACTCGCACAAATCTTCAATTTTAGGTTAATATTTGTTTGATTCATTACCGTATCAGCAGTTGTATAACAACCAAAAGGTTAAAACCAAAAAAATAAAGTCATGATAATGATATGACCATATTGATGTCAGTAACAGTTCTAATAGTACCAAAACTGATGTTTTTCTATCAAAATGGACAGGGCATTGATGGTGCTAGACAATATTAATTTGGTTGGTATAAGATACTTAAAGGCGTCTTTTTGCAAGCAAATTGTTCCATATTTTTTTTGATAAATTAAGAATATCACTAAATATATTCCCATAAAGGTTTTCTTGATATTTCAAATATCAATTTACTTTCATATTGATCGTGCATTAACTAGTGCATTAACTAATTAAATATGTATGGTTCATTAACATATTTGTAGATATTTAAATGTTTGTAATATATTGTTTTTAATACCATGCTTAGAACTAACTCAGTAAAGAATATAATAGCTATTAAAATTCCCTCGCGCATTACCGCAATTTTAGGCCAGTATCTGTTTGATTCATTACGGTATCAGCACCGCACCGGTATAGCAAGCAAAAGTTTAAAAACAAAAAGTAATGTCATGATATGATCATAATGATAAAAGTGACAGTTTTAATAGTACCGGTATTGATGTTTGGTCGAAATGAATAGGGCATTGATGTGGCTAGAAAATATTAGTTATGTTCATCACAGTATGGTACCGAAGCTCAATATGGCTTAAAATATATAAAAGATACTCTATACTGCTCCCATAGTCGGTTTGGCTGTAAAGAACACAAAGGTTAACTATATTTTACCGGACTTAATTTGATAACATGTACGTTTCTACTTCAATTAATTGTACATTACCACTCACAACTTGATTTCTATTTTTTTGTCGAGATGTTGATAAAAATATACACGTCGCAACGTTATACTAAATTATTTAAAACATTGTATCTAAAAATTTATAATAACAAAATATATTTAAAATTAACTAATATAATAAAATAATTAAAAGCTAGAAAACTTATAATAAATAAATACCGATTTGGTGCATGTACATATTTTCTTGGTCCATACATTTTTTTTTTCTAGAATCTATTTTTGAGAAAAGAAAACATGGAGAGAACACATGATAGTAACTAAATAAATACAAAATTGGTTCATCAACATATTTATAACTATTTAATAGTTTGTAGTTTATTGTTTTTATATAATTCTTTGAATAAAATATTTAATACTAAATAAAAATTCTTTTATCTCAACCCATCAATTATTGTTAAAGCACTTTTTGTCTGTAGCAATTGATTTGTTTTAATGTATAGTTTTGGGTCATTTTTGAACAATTAAGTTTTGTTTTGGTTTGACTTGGACATTGTGTTGCAAACAACACGCTTAAATGCAAACAAGATTGTTTGTTGTTTAAGTGTTGTTGTCGTTTGGTTTATCCCAAACGATATGTGGTTTCGTCACAGACCCAAACGACACGAGGTTGTCGTTCGGGATAGACCCATGTCGTTTGGAATGCTGCAGGTGTTTATATAAACAACTTGTCATTTAGATGGAGATGCCATGTAACAAAACTCGAGATCCATAAGTTAGGTGTATAGAAATTGGTTGATAAGCCTGAAAATTACAAGAAAATTGAACTCGTTAGGTATTCAAGTGTAAGAATGATGATTGTGGCGTTGTAGTTTGTAACAAAGCTAGACCGATTGTTCAAGGGTTTAGTCAGATTGAGGAAATACATTACGATGAAGTGTATGCGCCTGATGAACGTCTTGAAGCAATTCGAATATTCTTGGCTTATGCTTCTTACAAGAAGTTTAAGGTCTACCAGATGAACATGAATTGTGCAATTCTACATGGTGTAGTTGAAGAAGAAGTTTATGTTATACAATCGTCTGGGTTTGAAGATCCAAATCATCCAGATAGAGTTTGGTGATTCAACAAGGCGTTATACGAACTTCGTTAAGCTCCTTAGGCGTGGTATGAAACATCGTCGACCTATCTTCTTGAGAATGGGTTTAGGCGTGGATTAATCGACTGCACCTTATTCATCAAAGAGAAAGATGGGGAACTTTTGCTGGTGCAAGTATATGTAGATGACATCATCTTAGGATCGATCAAATCTGCTTTGTGTAAGGAATTTGGGCGGTTCATGCAAGAGAAGTTTGAAATGAGCATGATGGGAGAGATGACTTTCTTCTTGGGTTTCCAAGTGAGACAATCTGAGTCTAGGATCTTCATCCATCAGATTAAATATGTTGGTGACATGTTGAGCCAATTCCAGATGACCGACATGAAACCCATAACTACTCCACTTCAGTTGAATCACGTGATTTCTTCTGATAACAAGGGTCAAAACCATGACCTTTCATTATACCGCACAATAATTGGATCGCTAATGTACCTGATATCATGTACCCTACATTCTTACTTGCACGTTACCAGACCCGAAGGTATCTCATTTTGTTGTTGTCAAGAGGATTTTTCATTACTTGAAGGGTTACCCAGACACCGGTCGTACCCTAAGGTTGATAACTTTGATCTGGTTGCTTATAGTGATTCGGATTTTGGTGGTTGCAAGATCGACCTGAAATCCACAACTGCTGGATGTAATTTTTGGGAAACAGTTTAGTCACCTGCCAATAAAAAAAGCAACATATGTGGCTACATCAACCTGTGAAGCCGAATACATAGCGGCTTCAAGTTGCTACTCTCAGGTTCTATGGATCCAACAGAAGTTCTGGGAAACAGTTTAGTTACCTGCCAATCCAAAAAAAAAAACAAACATTTGTGGCTACATCAACCTGTGAAGCCGAATACATAGCGGCTTCGAGTTGCTACCCTCAGGTTTTATGGATGCAACAGAAGATGCGGGACTACGGTTTTGAATTTCATGCTACCCTTATCCTTGTTGATGATGAAGCTGTAATACGGATTACTAAAAAATCCTATACAACACTCTAAGACCACACACATCGATATCAAATATCACTTCACATCGAAAAGAAACTCATCGATGTTTTAAGGTCCACCTCTACTACCAACATGCCGACTTATCTACCAAAGCTTTTGATAAATCACGTTTTGATTACTTACTTTTGGTAAACGACATTAAGGTAAAACAAGAGTAATCAACATCAGGAAATCGTTTTTGTAAATATTTTTCTTGAGAAAATCCAAAAAGATGTTTTAATTTATTTTACTTTTTGAATTATACGGGGAGAAAATTTTACAAAAAAAAAATACAAAACATTCAAAAACATAAAAAAGACAAAGACAATCGAAAATAAAAAATGAGTTTCCTATCGAGAAAATGATAGTACATTAGTGTTGTTGGACCCAGTATGGCCTGAACAACTTCTTTTCACGTAATATGGCAAGTGATTTCAGTAGATGCGAAAAAGATGTACGGAAATGAAAATCAGACTTTCAGAAACAAGACCTATAGAATTATCAAGTTTATATCACTTTGAAACAAAATGGTTTACAAGGTGATTGTAAGATTATTATCTAATACAAATGAATCTTGAATTCTGTGGGTGAGAGGGCAATGGAGTTTTGTAGTATGTGTGAATGTTAAGCTTCAAACTCAATTGACTTCTGCTGGTTGAGCCTTCTATTTATAGAAGGCTGGGTACATAAATAAACAATAGTTTATTCATGCAATAAGTCCTGCAAAAAGTAGTCATTTGACATATTCATTGAATCCAATAGTCAAGTTGCCTTTGTAATCATGATATCCAATAATATCAAGTTGCTTCGGTTATTATGGAAGGATAGAGATGATTTCAGACAAGTGGGGTATTCATCAGAATTTCTGATAAACCACTTCATCAGAAATTCTGGTGAATAAATCATCAGAAAACCTGATGATCAGAATCGTCAGAAACTGATGATATTTCAGATCTATCAGAAATGACCTTCTCTGATAATCCAATTCAGCTCTTGGTCAACTTGTGATTCTTTGAAGATGTTGTGCATTGCAGTTGTCCTATCTGATCTTCTTCTTCTTGTTGTGATCTTCAGGACTGTTATCTCTTCATAGATCCAG
This sequence comes from Helianthus tuberosus, assembly GCA_030545235.1. NCBI lineage: Eukaryota > Viridiplantae > Streptophyta > Magnoliopsida > Asterales > Asteraceae > Helianthus > Helianthus tuberosus. The sequence continues at coordinate 102,475,169 of CM060381.1, read as the reverse complement.
TTGATTGTGATTTTCTTCAATACTTACAAATAAAGTTTTCTAACAGTTTCCCCCTAAAACAGTTGGAAACATAACAATTGCAAATGTAAACCAGTTACTGATGTTTTTGAAAAACAAATTACATAAAAGATAAAAATTCAAAACAAACAAGTTCTTCAATTCAGCTTCACTTTCTTGTGCACATCTCTTTTCTTTAACTGCTTCTTGTAGGAGATATACTTGTTGCAGATGACATACATGTCTTTGTACCATGTTCTTGCTTGGATCCATTCTTCAATCATTTGCTCAATTTCTTTCCTGTGACCTTCCAAGTTCTTTCCTGTCTTCTGAAGATGTTCTTATCTTCTGTTCATACCTTTCATGATAAACCTCAGAGTTTAATTTGAGTACTTTCAGATATCAACACTTCTGAATAGAGCTTTGTTATTATCAATATCTCTGAAGATGACACCATAGTTGTGACTGTTAGTTTTACTTGTTAATTCAATGATGTTTCCAGATCTTGCATTTTCCTATATCTCTGAGGGGACTCTTGTCTTGGGTGGTATGACATACACCTTTTTGTTGTATACATGCTCATAGTTGATGTATAGATCAAAGTCTGAAAACGCCATTATTTCAAACAGCAGTATTCCAGCCTTTGATATGCCATTTAACCCCCTTCTGACTTCTTGGGTATTTTTCTTTTCCTTTTCATAGTGATCCTTCATAAACAGAATGTCTAAAGGATGCAATTTGTCAGCTATTTCTTCATCAGTCACCTTTTGTTCTTCCCCATTTTCTCTCAAAAGTGTGTACCTGTTTTGCACACGAGTTCCTCTAACATCATCGGTTGCAACTTTCACTTCATCCACTTTTAAAACTCTTTTTACTAGATTCTCATTCTTGGAGTGAATGCTACCTGAACCTCTTTTTATCCTTTCATCTCTTAAAGCCACTCTGGCAGGAGTCAGTGGTCTTGTTGGCACATCATCTTTTGTTAAATAATACTTCACCAGATTGTACTCAGGGAATGTCATTACATCCCTGGCAATCTCTCTAACCAAGATAGACTGAGTTTCATAGATTTTTCTTTTAACAATGTTTGGTTTTCGCGAATCTCCTTCTTGTTCCCATTCATTCATTGATTGCAGATTCATGAGTTTACTCATTGCAGAGTCATCAGACATTGTTGGTTTTGGGACAGTTTCAGAAGTTAAAAGTTTCAAATTTTTAACAACTTGAGGTTTTGAAGTTGCTAACCTTTTCAGCACTTCATCTCTTGGGACATTTGGAGGTGGACCCATCTGTATGGTTCTAGCTTTGGTGCTTGGTGTAGCTGATGATTGCTGTTGGGTTGACTTTGGAGCTTCTTGGCGTGGGCTTTCAGCAGGAAATTCTTTCATGAGTTCTTTGGGATCCACTTTGGCCAATCTTGCAATGTTGAATTGCATCTTCTCCATCAGTTGTTGCACCTCTCTTACCTGTTTTGAGTTGCTGGTTATGTTTTTCTGAACTTTGGTGAATTCAGTTTGAGCTTTCATCTGAATTACAGCCCATTCTTTTGACAGCTTCTCAAGGGCATCTGTGATACTGTTATTGCTTGCCCTTAGTATGGTAACTTCCTCCAATACTCTGTTTACACTGCTTGACTGCCTTGATTCCACCGCATTTGCAACTTGTGTCTTAATCTTTTCTATTTCTGTGAGAATCATCTGGATTTCTGATGCAGAGATGTTGGATTCTGGTGCCTTTTCTTTCATCTTTTGAAGAGACTTTAGTGCTTCAGTGTTTTCTTCAGTTTGTTTCTTTATTACCACCACTAATTCTGACAAAGTCTTCATATCAGCCTTTTGACTTTGTATTTCTGACAGCAACATATCAAGCTTTTCTTCTACTAGATTTCTTTTGCAGACTTTGTAAACATTTTCCAGCACTGTTTCTAAATTCTCTTGGTTCATGGGTGTTTCAGGGATATTTGGAACAACAGATGTTCCTTCTAACATTCCAGCTGCAAACACATTTGCTGCTGTTCTAGAAATGATAGGATCACTTTTGGCTTTACCAGATTTTGGTGCAACCTTAAGTGTACCAGAATCATCTCCACCAATGGTGAGAAACACATTCTCATCCTGGATTTCCTTATGTCCTTGAATCACATCAACATATGATTCTCTATAAGTTTTTGAGGTAAACAAATTACCTTTAGCCAGATTTCCTTGATTAATTCCCTGATCTCTATCTGTTGGGATCTCATCCTCTTCCTCATTTTCTGAGTCAGAGTTGAGATTAATGGAACTAGTAACCTCTTCATCAACATCAATCTTTTTATGTTCTAACTTGTAAGAAACATTAATTGAACTTGCTGATTTTGTTTCTTTTGAGTGAGTATCAACTAACACAGTTTTTGAAAGAGATGTACCAGCAATCTGAGATTCATCATGATGTATAATTTCAGTGGCTTCAGTACCATCAAAGTGAGTTTCTTCATAATGTTGTTCTTCAGCATCTTCATGAATTCCTCCAGCAATGTGTGATTCTGCATAATGTTCATGTACTTCCTCTTGATGAATATCAAATTCATGATGAATTCCTCCTTCATGAATCTGTTGACTTTCAGCATGTTCTGTCTTGTTTTCTGGTGAGTTAGCTATCTCCAGAGTTCTTTCTCCTTCGGCAGCCTCTGTTTCTGATGACTGGGACTTCTCAACTTCTTCTTCTTCTGGTGATGAAGAACAGTTAAATACTTCTTTGCTGGGTTCTTCTGTTGGAGAATCTGATTTGGTCAGAAGTTCTTCATGTTGTACTCTATACTGTGAGTCTGGTGCAATGAGGCATAACATGCTTTCTGGTAACTCAGGGATATCTTTGTCAGATTCCCATCCATGATTGGAACTCCAGGCCTTCATGGTATTTGAACTCCAAATATCTTCCAAAATTGGAATTTCTATGTTCCTTGCAGCAAATGTTTCAGAAATAAAAATGGAGATTAACCTTGGATATGGCAAATGTGAGGTTATTCTTCCATTTATGGTGATGATTGATCTTTTGAGTAGGTTAAAAATTTCTGACCCATAATCAATTTTGAACCCAGTTATGAGTCCATACATGATTGTCAGAATAGCTTGGCTGACTTGATCAGTTCCTCCTATCTTTGAGATGAGACATTTGTTTAGCACTTCCATCATCACTTGCCAGATGGCTGGCATTTCATTTCTTCTAATTGCTCCAATTTTGTTGATATCCTTTTTCTTGTAACCAAGCTCAATGATTAAGCTTATTAATTCTTCTCTGCTTGGTGCTTCAATGTAACTATCAAGAATAGGCAGTTCAAGCCATTCTCTTACTCTTACAGGGGTTAATGTTACAAAAACATTTCCCCATAGATGAGCAGAGACCTGATTTTCTTCAACCTCATTGAAAGTGTGAACAAATTGCTGTAGTAGCCTTTCTGGTACTTCTCTTCCTTATGTTAGTGCTCCTGAGATTGGACATTTTGTGAGATATTCTACCAGAAGTTAACATCTAACATCATACTCTGAATGCTCTGTATTCATCAGCAGATTGTTTTCCTTCATTTGTAGAAATTATGCTTCTTCAACAAAAGGTACTTCATGTTGAACAATTGGGATGTTGAGGTTTACTTCTGCCATTGTTGATCTTTGTGAATTAGGGTTTGGAATTTAGGGATTTTTGGATTTTTAGTGAGGAACAGGGGATGCTCTGGTTTGAAGTTCTTTGTGAAGAAGGTGAGTGATTTTTGAATTTCTGCTAAGTGTGAGTTATATAGTGAGGGTTTTAGTAGAGAAATGTGGGTTTATAGAGTTGAGGGGAAATGGAACGTGCCATGTGATGGCGGTTAAAAGATCATTAATTGTCTTTATTACCGTTAGATCGTGTGATGTGAGTTTTGGTTCAGAATGTAACCGTTGGATCGTGGGTATCAAGATATTTAATGATTGTTGAACGTGTAATCACGATTATGCCCCTTCAACTTGCAGTTTCTTCAATCATTCCTTCACGAAAGTGTTAAACTGAGTTTTGATTGGAGAAAGCTATCGGTTATATGACACCTTTTCATCTTTGTGGGCCCCAATTTTATAAAGAGGTCCAATTAGCTTTCTTCATCCTCTTTCCCTTATCAGTCAAAGTTCCTTTCTGATGATGTCATCAGAAATTTAGCATAAATTCTGTTAAGAGTATATTTTCTCTTTTGTTTTGACTTCTATTATCCTTCCAGATGTGGTCAACAGAAGTCAACTTTATTCAACAGAATTTCTCAATTGAAATTTCCCCTAGATTTGTGACTCTCTTCAACAAATTTTGAAGTATCCCCTTTTTGTTGATTTAGAGGTGTATCATCATTTTTTATTTTTTGAAATGAGAGGGAGTAAGATAAGATCAGAAGACTCACATTTGTTTTTCTGGTGTCATCTAGGTCTCCTGGCTTTTTTTGATATTTTCTAAAACATTTTATCATTTTGAAGTTTTACCATAAAAAAAAATTAGATCCATTTTTGAACTACCAGATTTTGTCTCCTGTCATCAGAAACTTAGAATTTTGTGTCAAATTTTTTGATTTCTGATGATCATGTTTCTCATTCACTTTACCCATTTCCCATACCATAAACCATAACCCAGCCAACAAAGTAATATAAGAAGCACATATTATAAACATATTAACATGCAAACTATCTACGAAAACAAGGTTCAAACAAGGACAGTCCTAATCAATATATATCCCTTCTCCATGCTCTATCTCAAGGAGTACCCAAAGTTCAGTCATCAAACCAGAATTCTTATTAGTAGGTCTAAGCAGACTTATGTTCATGTTTTGTTGGGGACCCATCTCAGCTGTGAGATAACCTGCAGGAATTCCTCCAAAGCCTAGCTGGCTTGTGATTATCCTCATCAGAAAACGAGGATAATTAAAAAATGGCCTGCCAGACCACATATTACTTGCAAAATCTCTCATTAAATAATAAGAGAAGTTGTAAGGAATGTTAAATATGAGGGCTCGAACAGTCTCCAACAACCTATGGGATGCTTCATGATGATTAATGGCCTTCTTTGAGAAGCATGCACCCATTTGTGTAATCAGAAATTGCCATGGCTTGATGAAGCCATTTTTGTTGACTGCTCGGGGTTTGTTTAAAGGATTGTACCCCATTTGCTTCAAGGTTTCTTCAATCTCAGTCCTTGAGAACATCAGAACATTATTATCATCATTAAGTTGTAGAGCCGTTCTGATGATATCTTCAGTTACTCAAACTCTTTGGTTGAGCACAACACTTTCAATAAATATCTGTCCCCTATCCTCACAGTCTGATAGAGTTGCATTTTGCCAGAATATTTGAAGAATTTCAGGGAAGACAGTTATATTGGCTGTGAGGGCATATTTCAAGTTACTCCCTATAAGCAGATTCACCACTGTTTGGCATCCTTCCCAGTGAGGACCCTCAAAGCTGGTTCTATGTTTGAGGTTGTGGTATGGATGGTGAGGAAGTGGGAAACGATCAGCTTTTATGGTAAGCATTTTTGTGAGTGAGTGAAGATGTGAGTGTTTGTACAAGAAGATGAAGAAGTTTTCTGGTGAATCCTTAAGTGATGGTGACAGACTTTGCTTAATGTGGTGAACATATATAGTAAACTTAAAGTTTGCCATAAATGCCATCTACCTACTAATAGATTTCGTTTACCACAATATTTGTTATTAAATTTCTATCAGGTGGCATAAAGAATAACTCAGATAAAACTCTCTGCATTAAATGATTTAGGCGGCCATTTTCAGATTATCTATCATGATTACCCACCATTGTCACTTCAGTGTATTTAATGAAGAAGAGAAAAAGATTTACACACACTAACGAGTTCCCAGAAAAACTTCTGTCATATGACGTTTTCAACACAAAAAAAAAATAATGCAAAGAAAAGAAAAAAATAAAGAAAACTAAAAAAAAAAATTCTACAAATTATGAATTTGCCGATATGAGATATAGATAAGGATGATGACATGCATGAACTTGTTCTAATAATCATTCGATGATTCTGATTTTTCAAAATATTTTCTGATGAGGTACCAAAAATTTCTGATGATTTATTAGATATTCTGATGATATATCAGATTTTTTGATAATACATCAGATTTTCTGATAATTTATCAGATTTTCTGGTGTTTTATCAGATATACAATCCTTTTCTTTTGATTATCATTGAGACAAGTTGTTGAGCATTTTTCTGGTAATAAGGTTATTTGAAAGACCTTTATCACAGAATTGACCAAGATTTAGCAGATTGTACCTTAAGCCTTCAACATAGGCTACTTTCTCTATGGTCAAACATCCATACCTTATGCATCCATATCCCATGATCCTCCCTTTTACTCCATTTCCAAAATTTACCATTCTACCCAGCTTTGGAACAAAGTTGAAGAGTAAGCTCTTGTCCCTAGTCATGTGCTTGGACCTTCCTGAATCACAATACCAGATCTGCTGCACATGATGGTCCTGAAATGGAATGATTAGAGGGTTTTTTGGTACCTAGGCTTGCTTGGGTACTTTTTCTGATGAGATTTTAAACAGGTTATTTTCTCTTGTTGATTTTTCATCAGAAATTCCGTTATATGCTGAGCCATAAACATATTTTACATTTTTCTTTTGAAGATGGTGTTGAACAAGCTTTAGTATGTCAACACACATACAATATTTATCTGAATTTTCTGATATTCTTTCTTGTGATGGAAAGAGTGGATAGTTTTGAAAAGATGCGTGAACTGCTTCTGGAATCTTTAAAGATTCTTGACTGCATTCACTTATATTTTCTTTGAAGTTTGGTTTTTCAAAAGAGTATTCAGAACAGGTTGACTTGCAAGATTCAGAATCAGATTCTGATGAAAATTTATCAGAAATCTGATGAGTTACTTTTACGAAGACAGTAGGTTTATTTCTTTTTGATTTTATATAACCTAAACCCTCTCCTTTGTTCTTTGGTGTGTACTCAATGAAATTTATGAATTCCTTGGCTTGTTGAAAACCTCTTACATTAATTTCTTTATCATTGATTTTCTTGTAAAGATCTTTTCTTTCATTTTCATAGAACTCAATTTTAGCTCTGTGATCTAAACTTTCTTCTATGAGTAATTGGTTTTCAAGAATGATTTTATTCATAGTCCTTTGCAACTCATCAGATTTTCTAATATCTGACTGATGTTTTTCCTGCAGATTTAGAAAATCTAACATGAGCTTGTTTAGCTTGTGTTGAAGATCAAGATTGTCTAAATTTACCTTTTGTTCTGAAGTTTCTGGTAGACCTTCAGAAAGTGCCATGAGGCAGAAATTTGCCAATTCTTCTTCTTCATCATCAGAAGAATCATCAGATAACCATGTATCTGTTCCTGCAATTAAGCTGACTTGTTGCGGCTTCTTTGCTTCTTCTAGCTTTTTCTCATAGTAAGCAACATCCTTGAGCTTCTTGGTCTTGCATTCTGATGCATAGTGACCTCTCTGCTTGCACTTGTAACACACAACTTCAGCCTTCCCTTTATCCTTAGATCTAACCTCCTCTTTAGATCTTCCATCCATCCTCCCTCTGTCACGTCTCTGGTATCTCTGGCCTCTTCCCCTCAACCTCTGCTCAAATATTTTGGTGAGCAGTGCTATTGCTTCAGCAAAAGCTAAAAAATCTGATGAAGAATAAGAATTTTCAAAACTTTGGCTGTTTGATGGTTGTGGATCATTGGTAGGTGTTGATCTTTGTGAGTTTGAGATAAGAGCTAAAGATCCCCCTCTTTGAATGGTTTCTTCAAATATTTCTTCCTCTTTGGGGATTAAGATGCTGTATAAGTCATGGAGACTCATGTTTCCTAGTTCTAAGGTTGAGGACAAAGTCATGGTTAGACTTCTCCATTCTCTAGGAAGAGCATCAAGAAATTTTATGTTTCTTTCATCATTTGACTTTGTTATTCCAAATTTCTTTAGTTCGTTTAAAAGTTTTGTGAATCTTAGATATGTATCATTTAATCTTTCATTTGGCAAACTTCTAAACCTCTCATAAGATGAGACATTGTTTGTTGTCTTGTTTCTTCTCATCCTTTCTCCTCCTTCACAAAGATTTTCCAATTGATCCCATATTTCCTTGGCTGATGCACATGCATCAACTTATGAAAATATGTCATTGGGGATGGCCATTATTAAAAGTGACTTTGCCCTTTCATCCCCAGCCACCTTTTCCTTGTCTTCCTCACTCCAAAGTATTTCACTTTTGGGAGCTCGGGAGACAGGGATAGCAGGTGATTGGTCAGTTGCTAGAATAGCTGGTATTTCAGTCATTGGTATATGTGGACCCCTTTCAATGGATTGAAACAGAGCTCGGTCATGACCATTAAGGAAATTGACCATCCTGATTTTCCATTGGGGGTATTCCTCTCTGACCAGAGTCGGAGGTTTGGACATAGAACCAATGTTAAAAGCATTATTCCAAGATTGAAATCTGGCCATATTTAGAGAAAAGAAGATGAGCGATTGATCGTTTGAAAATAGTTTATTCAATCTGCTCTGATACCAATTGTTAGACCCAGTATGGCCTGAACAACTTCTTTTCACGTAATATGGCAAGTGATTTCAGTAGATGTGAAAAAGATGTGCGGAAATGGAAATCAGACTTTCAGAAACAAGACCTACAGAATTATCAAGTTTTTATCACTTTGAAACAAAATGGTTTACAAGGTGATTGTAAGATTATTATCTAATACAAATGAATCTTGAATTATGTGGGTGAGAGGGCAATGGAGTTTTGTAGTATGTGTGAATGCTAAGCTTCAAACTCAATTGACTTCTGCTGGTTGTGCCTTCTATTTATAGAATGTTGGGTACATGAATAAACAATAGTTTATTCATGCAATAAGTCCTGCAAAAAGTAGCCATTTGACATATTCATTGAATCCAATAGTCAAGTTTCCTTTGTAATCATGATATCCAATAATGTCAAGTTGCTTCGGTTATTGTGGTAGGATAGAGCTGATTTCAAACAAGTGGGGTATTCATCAGAATTTCTGATAAACCACTTCATCAGAAATTCTGGTGAACAAATCATCAGAAAACCTGATGATCAGAATCGTCAGAAACTGATGATATTTCATCAGAAATATCATCAGATCTATCTGAAATGACCTTCTCTGATAATCCAATTCAGCTCTTGATCAACTTGTGATTCTTTGAAGTAGATGTTGTGCATTCCAGTTGTCCTATCTGATCTTCTTCTTCTTGTTGTGATCTTCAGGACTGTTATCTCGTCATAGATCCAGTTGATTGTGATTTTCTTCAATACTTACAAATAAAGTTTCCTAACAAGTGTTCGGTCGAAACCTCTTTAAACCTAAACTATTAACTTAACCAATGATGTATTAGTTGGCTGACAATCATTTTAAAGTGGGTATGCCATAAAGGACTGAAGACTATGTGGGAACTGCTTATTGGCATATGGTCTTGGTGTCTAAATTTCATTTGATAGATTGCCAAGGTTCTGAGATATGTGGTCTTTGTGTTGTTTATCACCTGAGTATCATGGTCATTCTTTTACCTTAACGGAGACGCGAGTAGAACTTCTATGATTCTCTACATATACATGTACATATTACGACATACGACCATCAATAAGTGATATTGTTATCACATCAATCTCATGAATAAGTGATGTTTAATCACAATGCTTACATCGTATCATCAGTATCATCTGAGAGTCAAGTTATCCTATTTCTTGGTGCGTCGACACTAACCTGAGCAGAACTTCCTCTCTCTGCATGCATACGAAAATCAAGTTCCTCATCAGTAAGTGATTTCATCACATCGGGCTTGTTTTCAATCTCAAATAAGTGAGGTTTCTCACATCCTATATGTCAAACAGATGATAAATAGTATAGTTACTTGTGAGATAAACTATTGCACATACCTTGATATGGGAATGTGTCGTGAGTGGATGAACATTGGTTAGTAAGTATAAATCATTGAATTAAGTGTTTCCCGAATCTATATGATTACATCTGATTGTTGAGTCTATACTGATAATTATCATAGGATGTTTATCTAAATTGCTATCTAATCTAACATCAAGTGTGTTTTGGTAGGACCGTACGCTGATATGATTCTCATACCCTTGAAACTCGCAAATTTATTGTCTGTAAATATTTATTCACTGCTTTTAGTCTCTAGTTTTAAAAATTCAAAATACCAAAAATACTATAGGTGTCTTTTCATTTAAATCTTTATAAAAACCAAAAATATTTTATTTCTATCTTAGTTTTGATGGACCGATGTTGGAACTCGAATCTATCCCACCTGAAATCTGACCGAAGCCGAAAAACATTCATTCTAACTTATGCATTTTCATAATGGTCCAAGTTAACAAATCTTTGAATGTTAAGGGGATAAAATTGAAAATTTTGAAATTTATAAGGTAATGTCGTTTGGTTTTTGGTTTAGTGTTGGTGTTGTCATTTGGTCTTGGAGGCTATCGTCAAACGAGATGGGTGTTATTTTTTTATATCCGTCAAACCACAACACCTTGTCGTTTGAACCATGAAGTTGGTTGGTGTTTGGTTGTTGTTTGGCAAAACCACAAACGACATGGGGTTATTGTTTGGAAATAACGCTTGTTGTTTGAAATAGAATGTCATTTGGCTTGATACCAAACGACATTAGAGGGTTATAAATATGGAAGGGGTATTATTTGGGTTCACTTCATCACTTTCACTTGACCAGTTTTCTATGCTAAACCCCAAAGTTACTCTGCCGAAATTTAAAGTTTTGTCTTACTATAAAAACCATCATCAACATAAAAGGTAATAGAGAGAATCATTTCTTTGTTTAAAACTTCACCAAAACATCACAATGTTCATCAATTTTGTATTAAACCCTAAGTCACTTGAACATCTAAAACATGCCTATTATTCAAAATCGAGACATAGGATAGGTTCATCCGCATGTTATGAGTATTATCTTGCTTTCATTTTGATCGGTAACTTGATGAACTGTGTTTTGATTGTTGGAGCCCTAAACGGACAAAACCGAGCCTAACATTTGCGTTTTAATGGTTAAACGGAAAAATTGTTAAGTAGGTTTTCCTGATTGGTATGTTTAGGATATAAATCAATTAATTTTTCATACAACAAAAGGGTTCTTGTTTGACCTTGGTGTCAAATGATATATGTCTATGATAATTAAGTCAAATAACAAAAGGGTTCTTGTTTGACCTTGGTGTCGTTTGATATCATGTGTTGTCGTTTGATCCTTGTTGTTTGGATCTTTAGGATGTCGTTTGGTCTATCCTAGTGACATTGGTTGCCACTTGAATATGACCTTGTCGTTTGGACTCTCCATGATGTTGTTTAATATTCTTGTCATTGGGGTCATCATGCTTGTCATTTGGGATATCTAAGTGACAATTGTTGTCACTTGGAAGTACCCTTGTCGTTTGAACCAACACTTGGTGAAATTTTCGAATGAAAATTTTCTAAGTCTGGTTGATTGAATAGCTTATGTGTCTCATTACACATTAGTTGTTTGTGTGTGTTGATATGATACCCAACCAAGCTAAGGGCAAGAAAGTAAAGTCTTGAGAGGATAAACTATGGGACCCACGACATAACATGTGTGCTTTCTTAGATCCACATAATCAACCTGCAGATGGTTATGAGATGACATGTGAATCTCTTTTGCAGCTTAACAAGACATACTTGTCTCTGCAATACAAGTACTTTTTGCATGTGTTGATTCACTGCTTAGGCATAAGAAAAGCAGGTTTCGATATGGCATGTGAATCTTTTTGGGCGTGATGACTGCGTTGACACTCAACAAGAACTTCCGTTATTCAAAGATGATTCTCAAGCACATAAAAGAAAACCTAGCAAGAAGACAAGAAATGCAAACAAGTTCTGGATGTATCTGAGGTTTGTGTAGATGATCTTAGATACAAAGATACTGAATCCTCTTAAAGCAACAGATGATACTCTATAGATCAATGTTATGAAGGAAGACATTCTGTAAATATTGAAAATGAAGAACAAGTTTAATGAAGGATCTATTCCGAGGAAGATGATCGGTTATCTTGGCAATATAGAGTATGTGGCTCTTGAGAATGATAGGTAGAGACATGCTGAAAGTGATTGGGATAATGAAGAACTAGTTCTTGATGCTTTATACGAAAGGAAGATAAAATATGAAGAATCTGGTAGTAGCAAGAAGATGGAAAAAAGGGAAAGAAAATAATAGTTGATGAAGTGGGTGATGATGATGCCGGTGATGATGAAGGAGGTGATGGCGGAGAACCAAGTAATTTGTGAGATTTTGAGCGGTTGTTGAGTGATTATTTGTCTTTTCCTGGAAAAAAACCCTTAAACCCTGTTCTTGGCTGTAAAATGGATTAAAGGACACTAATATGATGTTTAATGATAAAATTGATTAAAAGTTGGTTAAAACTTGTGGAGAAAACTTAAAACGTGAATTTTGTGAAGTGTTAAGCATAAAAATCATTCTTCCATTGTTGCTAATGACCTAGGTGGCCGGAAAACTCACCGGAATAGTACAACTCAAACCTGGAAGCTTATTGGTGCGTTTGCACATTTAAAATTGGGTAGAATTTGTACTTTTTCCCCTTGTCGGTTGCAAACGACATCATGTTGCCGACTCCTTAACATTTGGAATCATCCAAACGACAATGACATCCATTGTAGTTTGATCCCTCCTTCAAATGACATCACATAAGACAAACGATATTAGCCTTTGTTGTTTGCATAACACTTCAAGTGGCACCTCCATTGTCCTTTGATTTGTTTAAAACGAAAACACCATTATCGTTTGACTTTGGTTCTCGTTTGACTTGTGAAGGTTGTTGTTTGACCAAACGGTTGAAATTTGACCCATGGGTTAGTATTATCAACATGTGCGAATGAACTTTATCATGAATGCACCTTGGATGGATCAACTCACTCGTGCGGATTTACTTATGTAAATCTATGCGGACCTACTGTGATGTCCATTCATGTGGATTTGACTCCATCCCTACGAATGTACATTTACAATACAAAACCTTGTTCGTTTTCACACTAATCTATACAATATTCAACACACGCTCTATCTAGCCTATTCGCACAGTGACGGACATACAAAATATGCACCAACAGAGCTGCACTTACAAAATCAATTGTGTTGAGCATTGAAAAGTGTTTCAATTTTCACAAAGGGACATAATATTGAAGTTTTCGAAATTGCATTACTTGCCTCAATCTACAAGTCATCTAAAATATTTTGACCCATTATGGATATTAAATATTAAAATAAATCTTATGATTAAAATCGATATTGTTGTGCCACCCTAAATTAATGACACTCTTTATGATCTATCCGAACCCCCTTTATTAGTGACTACTCTGCATTAGATATACGATTTTTTTATAAGTGTTGAAGCACAAGTTTGATATGTCATAATTAATTGAAGCACCAATATCACTTGAAGAGTTCGAGTGAGCATAATTGGGGTAAAACGTACAATGTCTTGACAACACTCGTCATGCGACCCTAAACTCCGAGGAGTAAAAGCATCACTTTCGTAATCCCAGAATCAGCAGCACTATTCTTCGTCTCCTCTTCCTCTATGTTTGTGAACGATTGATCAAGGGTTCAATCGTGAATTAGGAAGGTTGAAGCATGAATACACAATTTAGAAAACTCAATTGGGGTTCAGTAGTGAATTTGGAATCTGATGCATGATGTAGCGATGATTTTGGTGCGAGGTTTCATGTGGAATGCAAAGGTAGTCTTCTTCTCGAAGATTCCCGCTACAATGTTTTGTTTTTATTTGTTTTTTTCTGCTCAACTAAAGCTTAAAGTTGTGGACATCACGGGCAGAGAAAAAGGTGGAGCAAAAAGCAAGGGCTGAGAAAATCGCAAATAACCGCCCTAAACTGCCACCATAACGGTTATATTTGTGAGTTTAAACTGTTGATATTTCAGCTGAATCCGGTGGTGAAGATTGATTAGGAAGGTATAGTCAGACTATGTGGGCTTATTAATGTAGGATATGGGTCACAATTTTATTAATAAAAAATAAAGATATACTCTCTTTAAACATTTGGGAAATTGTAGTACATGAACCGTGTACAAATTCAAGCGAAAATAAATATGAACTACAAAACATATTTAATAAAAAAATCGATTCAAACCAATATCTTCAAAAGATAAAGTCTTCAACTTGATCTTTAACCACGTCTACTTGTATGGTTCGTTGTGTTTTCATTTCGTTGTGTAGGCTTCAACGAGGTCTTGAACCACGTCTTCTTGTACAATAATTTCCTACAAATATTAACAAACAAATGTTGACGGTTGTAGCTGAGGCACGTGTTCAACACGCTTCCCTTAAAACAAATTTCGCGCCTCTACTAAAGACGACGCGTCTGTCTCTCAGGGTACAACAGCCGAAGCAGTTTGTACTGTCGGAGAAGGCCACGCGCCCGAGGTTACACCGGATAAAAACATAGTGTTAGACCTTTTGGAGATTAAGAATAAAATTGTAGTTGAATCATGTAGAGAAACTTATCTCTATATGTTCCCAACATATGGGTCATCAAGTACTTCTTCTTCAAGGACTCTTCATGCATAACTTTATGTCACCTTCTTACTCTTGTAGTTTTATATATGAAAACCCATCAAGTTAGGCACATAGCTTACTTTTAATACAAAAGACATGGGGTAGAGAAAAATCTCACTTAATTAGAGATTTATTAGAGACATAAACTCAAATAAAAAACTAATAAATTGACATAAAAACTCTACTTAAGAGTTTATGTTCCATATGAAGAGTCTAGTACTTAATTAGAGATTTATTAGAGACATAAACTCTAATAAAAACTAATAAATTGACATAAAAACTCTACTTAAGAGTTTATGTTTCATATGAATAGTCTAGTAATTAATTATAATTTCAATAAATTATAATATCATTAAATTAATATCCACTCATAATATCTAAATTTCCAACAATCCCCCACATGAATGGAGATTGATCAAAACACACAAAGTTTCCAATGGAACCTCGACAGTTGAGTATTGTCGGATAAGTAGGTGTCCCTTTGAACTTTTTGTTGTGAAGCATACTTAGCCTCCTAGCGGTTTGTAGACACGATGTCCTTGAACAAACCCCCACTTGTGTAGACGAAAATACACATCACACAATACTCTCCTTAGCTGGGTCATCCTCTCATAGTCGTGTCCAATAATGGTTGTGGAACACTTTCCTAGTTCTGCGAGAGCTCTAGGAATTATGCCTCCAATTCCATTCGAAGTGACCCTACTTCTCTCTAACATAAGTGATTCTCCTTAAATCATTAAAAGCATCATGGTTATCATGATTACACAAAATCATTTACCACATAATATGCTTAGCCTCACAATTTGTTACTGAATTTCATAGGAATAACTAGGACGTATTTAAACACCCTTTTATCATTTAGGGAGTATATATAACCATATATACTAGCTTATGCATATCAGCTATGCCCCCATAGTGACCACCCTTAGGCATATGAGTTTGTTGTCCTATTGAACTTAGATCTTGGGATCTCCAGTCAACTAAGGTAGGTTTCCTTCACACACCCTTTTTCCATGGGCTTTAGTCTCATTCCACAACTTGATCTGTAATAAACAGTTAGGTTGTTGGATCCATAACATTATCTTTGTCTTTGACAAGTCACTAAAGATAAATTTGCAGTTGAGATCAATTGTCATGACGTGTTCGTAACTCGAAAGTTAACATTTGCCTATTGTTAACTTCTAAGACTATAACCTTAGTGGCCACCTGAATCTGGTTATAATATTTGTCTTAGAATGATACATTTATCATTTAAGGCAAACACATCTCCGTTATGCACTACGACATTTGTGTCTTCCACTTAGTCGTCTATTTGCAATGTAAGATTGGATAACAAAATCCTTATTGCCAACAACAAATGCAAGACACCCCCACATTGAAGTGTTATTAGATAATATCTAGATGGGTTATTGAGAACCATTTCTACATACCCTTATAGGGTGTTTCTTAAATGGATCCTCCCCACATTTCTTGCCATTTGATCAACATTTCCGTAACACCACTTATGGCGACGTTTATACACATATGATTGAACAAGATTGACGGGTAGTCCGTAGGACAACCCTTAAGTGGTATAAATGATAATAAAATCCTACATTTAATCGGGTAGTTGTCTAGAATTAGATAACTACGGTTGTTTGTGTTTCAGGTACAAACGAGAGCTTAAAATGGAAGGAACACGGAGAATAAATGAAAAAATCAATTTTTGGAATTGAAGAATTAAGAGGATAGCATGATAGAGGACGAAATTACGAGAACGTAGCCGAAAACGGTGAAGAAAACAGAGTTGAAACGAAAAAGTTATGTTGAAAACAGGTTTTCAAGTTGAAGCCTGCCATAGGCTACGGCAAGGGCCGTAGCTTACGGCGCTGACTGGCACTTTTTGTCACCGTATGACAGTTTAAAGCCGCCGTAAGCCATTCCAAGCCACCGTAAGCTACGGTAGGCACCGTAGCTTATGGCGCTGACCCACGTAAATGTGTAACTTCCAGCTTTTAATGCGCATTTATGGTGTCTTTTCATTTCCAATCAATCCCATTCGGTTACATACACTTTGGAGACGAATTTTAGTTCTTCTTGGGGAGCTTGAAGACATTAGGAATCATTGTTCTTATGTTTCTAACTTATTTTGAAGATCAAGGCTTTGTTATGATGTTTGTTCAAGCCATGAGTGGCTAAACTTTTGATGACTATCTTGGGTTGATGGTTTGTGTAAGACTTTGTGCTTTGATTTCATATTTCTAGAATAATGAACTCGTCTTTATGATTTGTTTGTTATGGTGTGTGATTGCTTGTTTGAAAATTGTTAATTAGTATGCTAATCTTGTTTGAAACTATACGTTCTTGGTGCCGTTGGCAATCGAGATATCATAGGTAGAATTAGGATTGGGTATTGATTAATTGATCATCGGGTAACAACCTCGCATTCTAGGAATCCGAGTACTTAGTTCCCTTTCATCACAACAAGTAATCATACATGAATCATGTCTATGTGATTCTTTCTAGTTGAATGTTAGCATGAATGTCGAAGCAAACCTGAAACTTAAGATAGTCATTTGTCTCTAAAGTGTTTACAATCCAAATTTCAATTTTTTGCAATTACATTAGTAATCTTAGTTTTAAAATCAATTCAATCAATCCAACTCTTGAAATTTACTTTAATTGCATTTAGTTTAATTTTCGTTAACTTAGAGAAACACTTCAAATAACACATATTCCACAAACTCCCTGTGTTCGATACCCACTTGCCACTATCTATTTAGTAGTAATTGGATTAAATTTGATTGTGACCACGACATCACGTCAAATTTTCGCGCCGTTGCCCGGGAGTAGTGCTCAACGTGTGTTATTTTTTATCTTTTTAAGTTTGTTATTTTTTTTGGTTCACGCTAGGTGTGTTAGTGTGCATGTATTTACAGGTGCATGCGTACTAGAAGCTCTCATAAGCTATCACCGTTGGCATTTGATCCAGAAATTGAGCGGACTTTGAGAAGAAACAGAATCTTGCTAAGGGAAAACAGAATCAGCGGTTCACCAACTACACCGATTACACCGATTAGATACATGGATCCACCACTACCCACTACGGGTGAATTTATACCACCTTTCATACCATCATCAACTCAACCTTCACCAAATACCACCATGCCTAACACCACTACCGACCCCATTCCACCTCATGACGTTACACCATCCAACACTACACAACCCATTACTACCCAAGATGAACCTACACTTACCTTTAACCCTTCTACTACAATTCCACCATTCTCCCATTTCTTCCCAGCTTCAGGTCAATCATCTTCAACCTATATAATACCACAAGGTTCAACTGTCGTTCATGCTACTTCCACATTTAGACCGCCGAACCAGTCGGGTTTTCAATACTCATCTTTTCCATTTGGGCAATCTTCAGGTATAGGAGAAGATGGGTATGATGAAGGGTATGAAGATTTTGAGGGTTATGAGGAAGAAGGATACGCATATGGGGGTGATGGAGATCAAGGGGAGCTTACTTATGTGCAAGGTCAAACGCAAAGAATGCCAAGTGTTGGTGGGATTTCTCAACAACAAATTATACCAGAACATATTCGGCCAAGGCCACAAGGACCATAATTGCAACGTCCAATACCATTGCAACAAGTCCGTCCGCAAAATGTACAACATCAATTCCAAAGGCCGATTCAACACCCACCGATGCCACAACAACAATTTCAACCACATGTACCATAAGGGCCTATGCAAAGGCCAATGGGTCCTATTCGTCCAAGGGGTAGGTTGGGTGTACCAAGAAGACATCTTAGAGAACATGCGAGGGGCATTGAAGTGCATTTTAGGCCGGTAATTACTCACAATCCTTCACCGGTAGTTATTCCTCACAATAATCAAGGGAGGACATTTGAAGTGAGAACCAATTCATTACAAAGCTTGCCAAAATATAAGGGTCTAGCAACGGAGGAGCCTTATTTTCATTTGGAGGCTTATGAATCGATTTGCAACACTCTTGGGAGTCAAGGATTTTCGGCCGATGATGTCAAATTGGTACTATTCCAATTTTCTTTGGAAGACAAGGCGAAAAAGTGGTTTTACACTCTACCTTCAGCATCTACTATACGTGGGCGGAGATGCAACAAATCTTTTTAGATGAATTTTATTCCGCTCTAAAGACGAACGATAATAGGATAGGGTTGAGGAGTTTTCAACAACAACAAGGTGAAATGTTTCATGAGGCCTTTAAATGTTTTATTATGATGATAAAGAATTGTCCTCATCATGGGATTAAGCTTTGGGAATTGATGAATGCTTTCCATGAGGGGTTAAGTGTCGAAGATGCTCGTGATTTAATGTCTATCCCCAATGGTACTTTTGGTACAAACTACGAGCATGACGATTGGGAGTTTTGGAGCAAATGGCAATCACATCAAAAAGAAAAGCTCAAGCGTCAAGGAGAGCACGACCGGTCATTACCCGAACTCAAGTACATGCGGTAGACGATGGTAATGTTCAAACTTCTAATCAAATTTATGATGTTTGTGCTATTTGTAATGAGATAGGACATGCGGCTGAAAATTGCCAAGGAGGTGAAGGGCAATATGAAGAGGTTCATGCTGTGCAAGGTCAAGGAGGGGGTGGTAGAAATTACAACATGAATTCCAATACTTACCACCCCGGTTTACGAAATCACCCGAACTTTAGATATGGGAATCCGTCAAATCAAGTAAACCCGAACTTCCAAGGAAACCAAGGATTTCAAAGGCAATATCAAACGGGTCAAGTGCATGGTGGGTTTTCGGGGCAAAGTTCTTCGGGTGGAAATGAGGTCATGGAGATGTTGAAAGCGATGCAAATTGAGATGCAACGAAGGAATCAGCTTGATGATGCTCGCATTAAAAATGACGAAATCCGTGATAAAGCAATTCAGTTGTTGACTACTCAAATGAGTCAACTTGCGAGTCAACTTACCCATGACTACACAAAGTGACACGGTGACAAATCCCAAGAACGTAAAAAGCGTTAATATCAATGTGGTAAGCACCGTTCCTAATAATGAAACATCTCTTACTTCTTCTTGTCAAGTGAGTGCAGGTATAGGAAGGGATGTCAAGGTTGAAACGGACAAGGAGCATGGAGCACCACTTGTGCCGATCCGAGTGGGAAAATTAAAAATTCCCCATGCATTATTGGATTATGGGGCGAGTATGAGTGTGTTACTAGGTGACTTATATGATATGTATGATTTTGGTCCGCTTCAAGATGCAGACACCATGGTGAGTTTGGCGGATGAAAGTTGGAGGCGTCCACGGGGAATAGTTAAGAATGTTATGATTCAGTTGGGAGAATTCGAATACCCAGTGGATTTTCTGGTCCTAGATTATGCCCCTACCAAATTGGCATCACAACAAAGGGTAATTTTAGGTCGACTGTTTCTTTATACGGCGAGTGCTCAAATCAACCGTAGAGACGGGATCATTACTATGACCGAAAAGAACCGTAAGTTGTCATTTGATGTTCAGACTAAGATGATTAGTTACAATTTTGTTGAGGCGAAGGATAGCAGGTTTAGTGAAAAGGTGTTTCAAAGAATGAGAAGAAATCACCCACCGGATCGTGAAGAAAAGCATATGGGTTCAAGCAAGAGTGTATTTGATTACCCACTAAGTCGAAACGAGACGAATGCATTTTGCTCAATGGCACGAGGAAGTGATGGAGATGGTAGGAACCGCTTCTATGAGCCACCTTAAATGGGGGTGGCACGGTCTGGCTGAAGACCTGAAAATTTAGCGCTGCTCGGGAGGCAACCCGAGGTTTTTCACTGATCTTGTTATTTCCTTAGTTTTCTATGTTTTAGGGCCATGGCAACACTCAAGTGTGGGGAAGATGTGCGGATATTTGTGTGAAGGTGGTGATAGGAAATTGGATCATTTACAATATCTGTTGTGTCAAACTTCACCAGGTCAATGTACTTTCTCCTTAGACTTGTCATGTTCTTTAGCTTTGAAATATTGTTAGTTTATTAGTTTGCTTTTGTTTATAAAAAAAAAAAAAAAAAAACAGAGTTGATGTTTTTGGTGTTTAAGCGATCTTCCCTTCAAAACCATACATTGGGGACAATGTATCCCAAGTGTGGGGATGAGGGGAAATTTTGAAAAATTTCTGAAAATTGTAAATTTTTAAAAATCAAGTGACAGTGGTCCGAATTGAACATTTGAAAACAAAACCGCATGATACACCGGCATCCCATATTCCCTTGTTCTTTCTTGGTGAGAGTTGAGCCATCTCTTTGAATTTATTAGAAATATTTTTCTTTGATGAGAGTGGCAATGGGTGGGGATACATTAGAACTTGTGCTTAGATGCGGTTTGAGGCCTTAGCTTTGCATGAATGTGAAAATGATAAGGGCATTTAGGTAGCCTCGTCATGATGAGTGTGAGTGTGAGATTTGGGGGTTGGACCTCATAAATTATATATATGAGCATGGTAGTGAGACGGGCGGGGGTTTGGACTTTAGTAGCCCATTTGAGCTTTGAGCCGGTCTTTTTTTAACCCGTGCCTACTTTCTCTTAAAAAATTAACCCGTATTTGACCCGGTCTATTAATATAATCATCTTGTTCTAGTATGCTTGTTTGTTATGTTTGTTAAATTGAAAAAAAAAATGAAAAAAAAGAGATATGGAAAAAAAAAAGAAGAAAAAAGAGAAAAAGCAATGAAAAAAAGAGAAAAAGAGATTGATTTATTGTATATAGATGTTATGTTTAGATAGAAATAAAAGACCGGTTCGAATCATTAGCTACTACATATATTTCCATTTCCTACCCGTATGCCTAGCCGTGTTACAACCTTTAAGTCCCTTTGATTCACATGCATGTTTAGCAAATTCTTTAGGCGAAGGACCGATTTGAGTACAAACATATTATTGTTCAACTACCCATTTACCTTAAGGGTGTTCTAGCTCATTTTTGCTAGTATTATTTGTCACTGAGAGGAGAGTTATTTGTGAGGGGTGTGTTATGCGCGGTTTTAAGAAAGAATTAGTAAATGAGGACATTTGTTTGCTTGGTTTGTGCTTGATCACTTGAATAAATTGTGTTTTGTTGAACGGGTTGCTTGGGGAAAGCAACGGTTAAGTGTGGGGATGTGACGGGTAGTCCATAGGACAACCCTTAAGTGGTATAAATGATAATAAAATCCTACATTTAATCGGGTAGTTATCTAGAATTAGATAACTACGGTTGTTTGTGTTTCAGGAACAAACGGGAACTTAAAATGGAAGGAACACGGAGAATAATTGAAAAAATCAATTTTTGGAATTGAAGAATTAAGAGGATAGCATGATAGAGGACGAAATTACGAGAACGTAGGCGAAAACGGTGAAGAAAACGAAGTTGAAACGAAAAAGTTATGCTGAAAACAAGTTTTCATGTTGAAGGCTACGGCAAGGGCCGTAGCTTACGGCGCTGACTGGCACTTTTTGTCAACGTATGGCAGTTTAAAGCCACCGTAAGCCATTCCAAGCCACCGTAAGCTACGGTGGCCACCGTACCTTACGGCGCTGACCTACGTAAATGTGTAACTTCCAGCTTTTAATGCGTATTAATGGTGTCTTTTCATGTCCAATCAATCTCATTCGGTTACATACACTTTGGAGACGAATTTTGGTTCTTCTTGGGGAGCTTGAAGACATTAGGAATCATTGTTCTTATGTTACTAACTTATTTTGAAGATCAAGACTTTGTTATGATGTTTGTTCAAGCCATGAGTGGCTAAACTTTTGATGACTATCTTGGGTTGAAGGTTTGTGTAAGACTTTGTGCTTTGATATCATATTTCTAGAATAATGAACTCGTCTTTATGATTTGTTTGTTATGGTGTGTGATTGCTTGTTTGTAAATTGTTAATTAGTATGCTAATCTTGTTTGAAACTATACGTTCTTGGTGCCGTTGGCAATCGAGATATCATAGGTAGAATTAGGATTGGGTATTGATTAATTGGTCATCGGGTAACAACCTCGCGTTCTAGGAATCCGAGTACTTAGTTCCCTTTCATCACAACAAGTAATCATACATGAATCATGTCTATGTGATTCTTTCTAGTTGAATGTTAGCATGAATGTCGAAGCAAACCTGAAACTTAAGATAGTCATTTGTCTCTAAAGTGTTTACAAACCAAATTTCCATTTTTTGCAATTAGATTAGTAATCTTAGTTTTAAAATCAATTCAATCAATCCAACTCTTGAAATTTACTTTAATTGCATTTAGTTTAATTTTCGTTAACTTAGAGAAACACTTCAAATAACACATATTCCACAAACTCCTTGTGTTCGATACCCACTTGCCACTATCTATTTAGTAGTAATTGGATTAAATTTGATTGTGACCACGACATCACGTCAAATTTTGGCGCCGTTGTCGGGGAGTAGTGCGCAACGTGTGTTATTTTTGATCTTTTTAAGTTTGTTATTTTTTCTGGTTCACGCTAGGTGTGTTAGTGTGTAGGTATTTACTGGTGCATGCGTACTAGAAGCTCTCACAAGCTATCACCGTTGGTATTTGATCCAGAAATTGAGCG
Source organism: Helianthus tuberosus (assembly GCA_030545235.1). Taxonomy (NCBI): domain Eukaryota; kingdom Viridiplantae; phylum Streptophyta; class Magnoliopsida; order Asterales; family Asteraceae; genus Helianthus; species Helianthus tuberosus. Next base: position 102,451,985 of record CM060381.1, on the reverse strand, counting down.
GACTTTGAGAAGAAACAGAATCTTGCTAAGGGAAAACAGAATCAGCGGTTCACCAATAACACCAATTGTTTAAATCACTCTCCATCTTAAATTGTTTAAATGCGTATCATTTATCTGTTAGATTGTCAACCTCGATCTTAAATGGTGAATTCAGTAAGGGAATTGAAGGTGATTTGTTAATAAGGTGAGTAATCTTTGTAATGGTTGCTTGAGGACAATCAATGTTAAGTGTGGGGATGTGATGGAGAGTGTGAAACCCGGGTGTTAAAGTGTTTAAATATTGTGTATTTAGTGCGTTTTATGCGGTTATATATTGCGAATGTGATAACTACGCAAGTGTGTGGTTTTACAGGTTAGTCGGCTTAAACCGGTAAAGTTGGAGTGTTTAGTGATGACCCCGAACGACCGTGGATGGAAGTGAAGACATATTACATTATTTTGTATATGTTTCGAGTCAAAAGAGATAGCTTGGATGCGTTAGAAACACAAAAGAATGAAGTTCAGGGGCTTATTTGCCATTTCATGAAAGTTGTGATGTGGAAAATTTATACAATAATTGATCCAACAACTTTCAAACGTAGGCTACGATGTTCAAGCATAACCTACGGCCAAGCAAGTAAAAAAGGAACAGGATATCGCTAACGTAACCTACGGTATTAAACCGTAGGCTACGGTGAATGGAAAAAAAGAACGCAGCCATCACATGTTGTTTGTCGAAGGAATATTATCAATGATCATTAATTAAGGGGATTCTCATATACACGCATGCACAGGGCAGTATTGGGAGCCGATATACAAAGTTTTTACAAAGTCAACATCACATGGAAAAATAAAGTGGTGGCTGACTCCTTTTGGTGGTCACGTGAATATTAGGGGAAATAAGAAAAATCAACATCACAAATATCTAATATCACGTGGACTATAGTTTTGTTGTTAACAAGATCATCATGACTTAGTGGACTCTTGGAGGATTTTTATTAGGCCGACAACACACGTGAGTTGGATCACTTTCATCATCAACATACCCATCACAATACATGGGGATTATTAATTGAGAGCATTATCGCATAGAGGAACATACACACACATGGGCTTTGAAGGTTGGGGATTTTAGATTGGGCTGCCAACAATAAATAAAAACATCATCACAAGAGAGAATCATCATCGAGATACACATATATCATTGACGGCAGAAGGAAGTCAGCGACTTCTCAAGCAGGCGAAGATCATCTCACCATCATGAGCGGCTAGTCTTTGTATGGTTTCCTCCGGATGGAGGGTTTTTTTGTAAGTTAGACAATTCTATGTGTTTGCTACAGTCATTTTAACTTGGTGATCTAAGCATTCGATGCTTTTCACCATTGATTTGATTTATTGATTGTAAACAATTGCATTTATTTAAACCTTAATTTCTAAGCATTCAGTTCCCGAGAGTTCTAGTAATTGGGATATATTTGACATGGGGTTAGGGTTTGTAATTGTAATTGATAATCATTCGATAACCTCCCGTTATGTATCGACCGGAGTACTTAGTCGTTGGTTATCACAATTGGTTAATTAGATTCAACACTTATGTCTATGTAAGTGTTTCGATTAAACACATAACTGAATCTAACTGCAAAACCTGAAATCTGGAGGAACCATTGTTTCTCTATTGATTTAAATTTCACTTTTTAGTTTGTAATTTTAGATAATCAATCAACTCACAACAAAGCTTTTTCTTTTTCGTCTTAGTTAATCAACACTTAACCTTATAACACTTTCCACAATCATCCTCTGGTTCGATATCCGACTTATCCTATCTACGTAGTTTATTTCGGTTTTTGCATGTTCTTAACGACGGACATCAAAGATCAATCTCATTGTATCAGTGAATTCAACTCATATTGCATTAGCTTACATAAGCTTCTAAGCTGACCAAAGCAACACATGCCATTGTCATAAGTTTGTCACCAACTTAGAATAATTCTAATTTAACATCTATAATAAGCTTAGACAATGAGTTATCCTCATTAGCTTTTCGAACAAACTCTTAAAAAGTTACATGTCTTTTCCTTATAATGAATGAAAATTCTCCCTCAACTTTGTCTATACACAATTTTTTTTTTTGTGTTCATACACATGTGAATGTTTAGAGTTAATTAGTCTTCGTCAAGACCCATAATTAACCAAGTACAAGCCTAGCATGCTTTAGACTACAATACTTTAGCATGTGAACAGAAGATGCATCATTCTGATTCTTCACAGCCCTATGGATATCATAATATCACTTTGCAACATTCATCCCTTGTTAAGACAAAATAATGAGACTTATTCATAATCCTAAAACATCAATATTTAGGAAGGTCTCACAAATTATTGTATATAGCACATAGCTAAATTTTATCATTCATTTAAGGAACATAACTTGTTTACCTTTGATCCCCAACACTTTACCATTGACTCATAAGGACTTAAATATAAGTCTTATTCCAAGTCACTTGGTGAACACATTCATCACCAACAAGATGAATGTTCCTCGTCTACAATCACTATTATGTGTGACATAGAGTCAACTAGATTGACACTCAACAACATGGCATTCATAATTTTTCCATAAGTGATTTGCACACAATTATTGTTATTCATTAGGAGATATGTATATTTAGTATTCTCTCCCAGACGAAGGTAAAATCTCCATATAGTTCTAATAATAATCAAGTGGTAGATGCATCTACGTGTAGATCACTCGAAACAAATCTCGCAAGATTTATTATTCACACTTGTGAATTTTCCAATGACTTCTAACGAAGTATGTCGACATGAATCTCGTTTTTGTATTTCATCTCAATACACTCAGTACGTTCTTTCATTATTCTCTCATGATGTGGTTACACATTTGATGTCTCGTCTTTGACATTTAGTCAATGCAACAACTCTTAAGTTGTTTATGTCCAAGAATTTTCATGTGCTATCCGTTTAAAACCCTATTCCGTTAAACAATGTATAATTGGCGTTATAATTATTTCCACAAAAATAATTTATACGGCACAAACATTAGTTATTTATTTCTTTGTAAAACATTGCATGTGTTATCCATAGATATTGAACACAAAACAATAACATACATTGGAAATTAAATCATAAGTGCCGAACACTTTTGAAATTTAAACGGAAGCATGGAAGATATGTAGACATCAAATATCAAAGTGTTTTTATCTTCAACACTTTGTAATCTGACCGAAATCTTCTCAACGGTATCGTCCCAAGGCATGTCTTGAGGTACTCCCTCAATAAGACTCCATGCACTTGTAAGTACAAGTTCCCCATTTCATCTTGAAACTTTAAACTTGGATAATTATGCTCAAAACAACACCAAGTTGTTACAAAGACTACATTTAAGTAGTAAACTTGAACAATTAAATTTGTTCATAACAACACCAAGTTGTTTTTCACCAAATAACATCCACAAAACTGTTACTTTGTTCACGATATGCTACTTCTAGCAAGAGTAGCCAAACATTTGAATTTTCAATGTTTTGCAAAACTTTGTTTTAAAAATCATTCAAAACAATTTCTTAGTTTTGCAATTTACAATATTAATAATATCAATTAGGGTTATGAAAACATAGATAAAACCCAAAATATCAAATGGTTTTATATTGTTTAGTGTTACTACACATGTACCAAACGTTTTCTAACAAGCATGTTAGAAAAAAATGTAATAATGAGCATATTATAGAATCGAACGTTTACATAAAACGTTTTCAAAGATATAGTTTATAAAATAAACCATTTCTCATCATTTTTAATGCACACATAGGCAATTAAATGTTTACATAAAACATTTCTGTTCATTATGAACAATCTCTAACCTTGTATTCGTGATACACATTTTCTAACACACATGTTAGAAAATTTAAGAGTTTCATCATATGAAGAGTTAAGAGTCTCAATAATTATAGACTTAAACTCTAATAAAACTCATCAAATGTCATCAATAAAACTCTACTCAAGAGTTTCACCATATGAAGAGTTAAGAGTCTCAATAATTATAGACTTAAACTCTAATAAAACTCATCAAATGTCATCAATAAAACTCTACTCAAGAGTTTCACCATATGAAGAGTTAAGAGTCTCAATAATTATAGACTTAAACTCTAATAAAACTCATCAAATGTCATCATTAAAACTCTACTCAAGAATTTCACCATATGAAGAGTTTAATTAGTAATTATAATTTCACTCAAATGGCCGGATTTAGAAATCACAAATTAAAGTTGGTGATAAATCCCACACAACTACACCATCATTTTATGGTGATTTAATTCTTGAAGCCAATCATTCATCAACTTCAATATATGACCTTTTATTTCTAAATCATACAAAGCATTAAAAACAATGTTACAACAAATTACTTATATAAAATGTTTACATAAAACATTTCAAAGCATTTGTATTTTAACCATTTTTAACAATCATGAATGAAAGAAATTCTAACCCGCACGTTAGAAATATTAACATTTCCACAAAATGTTAATTCGACTTGCTAAAAACACATATATGGTTCAAATAAATAAGTCATTTCTAATACACATTTTAGAAACTAAACAATTAAAAAATTGCTTCCAAACTAGCGCTTTTCATGAACGTTTCTAACACACATGTTAGAAGACAAATGATTACAAAAATCATTATAAGACTTATTTGTTCATATCAATCCATGGGTTGATGAAGAGTCTACTTTAAATAGAGACTTAATTAGAGACATAAAACTCTAATCAAGTAACATAAAACTCTTATTTAAAAACATAAAAAACTCTTAAGATAATTTAATGTTTACAAAAAACGTATGGTTTACACCAATAATTCCGGTCTAACACACATGTTAGAGAATTTAACGTTTACAAAAAACATATGGTTTACACTAATAAACCCGATCTAACACAAAAGTTAGAAAAATTAACAATTCCCAAAATCATTTCAAAACCACACGTTTGAACCAAAACTATTCGTTTTGTACCACGGTATAGGATTTAAGATTGTATCTCAATCTCAAGAAATCCAAACACAAGTTGTACTACATACATATTTCCTCAAAAAAAAATTATTTAGAAGATGATCTCTAAAAATATATTTTTTTATTATAAATCTTTTCGTGAATCCAAAATCCTTATAAATAAGGTTTTAAGATTGTAGCAACAATCTCACGAAATCTGTTCTAAGCTTGTAGGATATGGGTCACAATTTTATTGATAAAAACTAATAAAAAATAAAGATATACTCTCTTTAAACATTTGGGAAATTCTAGTACATGAACCGTGTACAAATTCAAACGAAAATAAATATGAAATACAACATATTTAATAAAACAATCGATTCAAACCAATATCTTCAAAAGATAAAGTCTTCAACTTGATCTTTAACCACGTCTACTTGTATGGTTCGTTGTGTTTTCAGTCCGTTGTGTAGGCTTCAACAAGGTCTTCAACCACGTCTTCTTGTATATTAATTTCCTACAAATATTAACAAACAAATGTTGACGGTTGTACCTGAGGCACGTGTTCAACACGCTTCCCTTAAAACAGATTTCGGGCCTCTACTAAAGACGACGCGTCTGTCTCCCAGGGTACAACAGCCGAAGCAGTTTGTACTGCGGGAGAAGGCCACGCGCCCGAGGTTACACCGGATAAAAACATAGTGTTAGACCTTTTGGAAAATAAGAATATAATTGTATGTCACAACCCCCGATCCCTAATTCCCGGGAACGGGCGGCCGCGAGCCAGTTTTGGTGGTATCGCTTGTTTAGTCAAATTTGGCAGCGGAATTTTCATCAGGACCGTAGTTAGGAATAAATCCAATTTTATTTAATAAAAACATCTATTTTATTTCAGGTAACTTTATTACCACTTTTCCAAGCCTTCAGTGCTCTCCAGCTGGCTTTAATTGGCTTTACACTAAATTACCTGAAACACATGTTTAAAACATTTTATCAGCAGGAAATACTGGTGAGTGAATCCCAGATTAATTAAGAAACATTTTATCAATTAAAACAATATTGAGAGCGATCACATTGTTTATGTCTACACAATTACTTCATTTGGTACTATCAATCCACTGACTTGTGGGTCATATTACACGTTGGCTAACTCATTGTCCAATGGTAACGTACTGTCAACCTTGACTTACTACTCACAATGTAGTAAATTTTGTATACAAAACCCCAACATACCGGCAGTAATTGAAGAACTACAAAGACTCAATCACCTCTTAATCGCATTGTAAAACATTTAAGGTTTTGTAAAATATTACAAAAAGGTTATCAAAAAGTGGATAAACTCACATTGCTATCTTAGACTTCGCGTAAGGGTTTCCTAGGATTAATCTATAATTTACACAAATGTACATAGGTTAGTATCATAACCCTTTGAAAATATCAATGATACTATCCCCGAGACGGTATTCCAATAACTACGTCGGGCAGAACCACGACAGTTATTACGGAACCCTAAATCAATCGGGCAGCGTATCTATTACGAAACTGGGGTTATAATACTTACAACGGAGCAGAACCTCGCTAATAAGGGGATATAATACCCGCGTATTATAAGCCTACTACAGAAATTTGAGATTGAGAATCAAAGAATGAACGAATTGAAATGAAATCTGATGCGTTCTATATATAGGGTCTGATCTCGGTCCTCTCGCGGCCCGCGTAATATAAGCACAAAGCTTACGCGGCCCGCGTCAAAGCTGGGTCAACGCGTAGCTGTGCTGAGTCGACAACTAGCTTAGCCGGGTGTTGGGCCACGTGGCCGCACCGGGCAGTGCCACCTTTTTAACCTCTCGCGGCCCGCGTTGATGTTAAGGGAACTTTACGCGGCCCGCTTTAACTTATAATCAACGACATCAGGTATCCACCTTGAAACCGCCCGCGTAAAGAGTTAGGGTGGGTCTACGCGGCCCGCCTTAACTTAAATATTAAGTTTTTATTTATTTGTAATACTATCTAATATATTTGAGGCCCGTTTTCGCATATGGGGTGTAGTTTGGAACAGTTTGGGATATTTTAAAATATATTAGGGTGTCAGAAAAATATTCGGGAGGGTTGTTATATTTTGGGTACCACTCCTGGATTATTTAATAAAATATATAGTGTACTCACATTATAGTAACCCAATTCTACTTTATCCCTACGTCACGAGACAGAACCCCTACGAATTTAGGCAGAGCTGTGACATACGTTACAGGGCCCTACGTCACTTGGACAGGGTATCAGTGATAAGGGGTTACAATACTTAAAACGTGATAGGGCTTTGTGGGATTTAGGGGTGAATAACTAAAGAAAATGGGGCAATTAAAATAGTAGAGGGAATGAAAGAAAGAAAGGAATTTTGGCGGTTTGAATGATGAACTGCTTCTTCCTATTTATAGTCTAATAGCTTGGAAAGCTCACAACATAAATTGTACACGTATCTGTATGCATTAATGATACATACACGTCCATATGTCTATTATTTCTAATTTGTGGAGTTGTTTTGATTTTAATTGTTATTTCATTCTCATTTCTTAGTATACTGACACGTATACCTTCAAATATCTAAATTCAATTTCATAAGTTAACTTTTATTATTATTTACGTACACTATTAAATTTGAATTACTTTATTATTTTATATAATATATATATATATATATATATATATATATTATAATTAATTTAACTGCTTCGATCATTTGGCGCGTATAACTTTAAAAGTATAACGTTTTATAAAATGCTGAATATGCCATTAGAATGAGAATATTTTTGTCTATATTTGGGTCTAAGTTTCATTAAAAACGGAGTAGGTTCAAATATAAAGTATTTTTATAATTTAATTATTAAATGGTTCCTACACTTGCCCAAAATACCTCATATTTTCATTGGTCAACTTACCCATGATGCATCCTTTTAATAACATAAGTTTTTATATATAAATAAAAATTTTAGGAATGTTACATCATCCCCACCTTGCTTTAAATCTCGTCCTCGAGATTCCCTGAAATATGGATGAATATTTTTAGTTTGTCATGATCCTAGTTTATTCTGGTCTTTGCTTTGAACTTTGACCATATCTATTCTTTATGTTTTGAGACTCTTATCTTCTCAAGAGTTTCTTAATGAAGGTAAACTTACTATTAGTGTAAGTTTTAGACGTTTTGTGTCTTAGCACAACTTTTAGTTATAGGTTTCCTAATGCGTCAATAATTGCAGAGGAAATTCTTCTACTTTTGAGGGCGTCCCAACTTAAAGAGTTCCCGTTGTCGCACGAGTTTCGAGACCGATGATCAAACGAAATAGTGTTTGATATCGGAATTATAAACGTATACGAGATATTCCTGATTAGATCTAAAATTATCATTGACATACTTGTTCGTGATTTATCCCTAATTGTCAATCAATATGGTCTTTGGATTTCCTCATAGATATACCTATCTATATAATCATATATTTCACATACTGTAATATACACACCATTAATCAGGTCAATGTATTTAACAGACTCAGATTTCCAAAGAAATATCAGACATCAGGTCATGGTACTATTTAGGAATTTCCATTATCATAACATATACCCCATCTCACCCGGTCTCGCCGGAGAGGTACCCTCATCTTACCCGGACAAACTGGAGAGTCTACTACACCATACCAACCTTGCCGGAGAGGTAGTTATCATTGTATTTCTCATAAATAGATTTTCTCAAATCGTGATTTTTAAAGGTACATCATTTATTATGGTTTGCATCAAGAAACAAGGAATTCAGTATTCTCATGTTGGATAATATTCTAGAACCGAGTAGTACTAATAAACAAGAAATAACAGTGGCCAGTTGTTATTGCTTATTTATCATACAGGCACTGTTCTAGTCATCATCCTCACGGGATACCAATAACCATCACACTTTATCTATGCAAGTAATTGGCTTATCTCAAAGCTTTATACTAAGGCATTCTTCTTAGGTTCAAGTCTAAATAATGTCCTGGTTGTTACCAGTGAATATCAATATCCCAATTCTTTCATTTAAGCATAGATATTATTATGGTTGTGGTTTTCTTTTGGTTGGAGAATGGAGTTTCAAATATATCATTGTCTCCATTGATACTATAGCTAGGTTCAATGTAATAAGTATGCTTACAGCTAACTTTATTTATGCATATCTAATCTTAGATTCCGTTTACAAGGAATATTTCATTGAGACAGATGGCATTTTAAAACATAGTAGGTTTCATGGTTTATTCTTATAATAACTTCATGTTTTCATATGAATTACCAATGATATTTTCTCTTATGTTTATCTTACAAAAGATATTATATTGGGTATATGCATATATATGTATAAAATTTCAAATCTTTAGTTAATATTAAACTTACGGAATATATACACACATATATAAAATAATAACTATACATTCGATGGTACCAATCATCAAGCTTATTTTCATGACTTTACTTTATCCTTTTATAAAGGTAATATATTGAAATAAATTTCTGTCAAATATCATATTTTGGAATTAAAAGTTTAGGGAAATAAATTATTCAAAATATAAATTTTCTGGACTCATAAGAACAGTTTCATTTTTAACTAATGGGTTAAGCTATACCAGACTCACTATTTATGTTACCTTAATAATTTCTCCTCAAGTAACCATCTATATATCTATTCCAATTATCACATTCTTACCTTTTCCTTTATAAGAACCAATTATAATATACATTTAAGATTGAGAGGCATTATTTAGAAAAATATGTGCATATGTGACCCATGACATTGTATTTATGGGTTACCAATATATATACTATACATAAATTACTTTCTGAAATTCATAATAGTATAGCGGATATATATATATAAGATTAAATATAAACTTAAAACACATAACATAGTAAGTAATACAAAGTTTGACGTTTAAAAAAAATTGATTCTAAATATATTTGAGTAATATACATGTATTGAAATATTAATAGTAATTTATTTAAAGATATTACAATATTAAGATTGTAATCTGAATTTTAAATAAAGTTATATATAAAGGACAAACGTACTAAACACACATTTGAGTCAACTATTCTTATGTGGGGCATCCATTTTTTTTCTACCATAAGTAAATGTGCAAGGATCAAAAATATACAGTATATTATTTTTGTATAGTATAATATACTTATACTTATGAGAAGATAGGATTTGTATACATATTCTAATAAAAAGATCTAATAGCCTTGTTACATTTTAATAAACCCGCGATGGACTTATAACATAAGTGCATATACTATTCTATATACTATATTACATTTATTAGAATTTATTACACCATGATATTTATTTAAAAATTTTAGATATAAAATATATCTTTTACTTACTGTACTATCTTATAGTAAAATATATTATTCATATATCATTGTAAAATGTTTTATCATTATACTAATGATATAAAAGATACGGATGAACTCAAATATTATGAGTTATAAGATTATAAGTGTAATATATAAGTAAAAAAAATGTATTTGACTTACTGTACGAGTCAAATATTTGAAAATTTTATATTAGATTTTAGATATCAAATTATTTTCCAACCGAAAATCGTGTAGGATAGATATCCATATGTACTAGTGGATTTCTATTTTTGGTCAAACTTTAACACCTGTTTGAAAAATGAATATTTCCCTCAAGTATTTTGTTAAAGATACTCCAAAGATGTACTACAAAATAAATTTAAGTTTAAATTAATAAATTATTTTGAGAAAGAACATCTTTATTAATTTATGGTTTTAGGCAAACTAACAAACCATGTGCTAACATACAAACCAAAATCAATTTTTTTTTTATGTATGAGAACTTCGGAACAACTTAGGGTAAGTTTAACATCCAATTTATCAAGTCCACTCATTTACTAATATTGTATTATTTAACTATTATACATTAGCCAGCTGACTTGAATATTTTTCTTTATAATTTAGGATACATAATCCTATAATTAATATGACTGGTTAATCTTATAATCTTATATTAGCTATCTCCATGCATAAGACCTATTCTGTACATACCTTAATATTAAAGATCTGTAGAAACGCTTTCAGCGTTTAGTTAGGCCTTTCTACATAGTCCAACCAACCCAAAAATTTTAAACAATTTTATTAAATCATGAATACCCATCATATTCATTTAACCATCTATTTTATTACTAAGTATTTCAATAGAAACTTTTACAAGTAATCCCAACATCAGTTATTTCATAAAATTATGAAAGTATTAAGTCTTATGGTCAACTGGTTATTAACCAGAAGGGATAAAATGGAGTGGTAAATTGGTACACCTGGGTTTCAAAACTTGCTTTGGCTAGATCCACTAAAGCAATCTTTTAAAAATTTTATTACTTCTTAAAATCCTTTTGGTTAATTTAATAGCTTTGGTTTTATTTATTTGAATATAAATTATTTTGAAACAATATTATTAAAACCACAAAGTTTTAAAGTTTTGTACCATATATTTCAATATGTATTTTAAACCAAGTAAATGATTGGTTCCAAAAGAGAATCATAAACATGACTGCTTTATTAATAACTAACTTAGTTTGATGTATATTATGATATTATTTGAGTGAGTGGTATTAATTATCACAGACAATTTCTAGTACAAACATTTGGGCATAATCATAAAAATAGATTGATTAAAAACGGCGAACATGGCGACTTATATATATATATATTTATTACAAACTACAACTGGAATTCAAAATATACTAATGATTATGCATCCGTAACTTATTTTAGTCTATCTAAGTTATAGAAGTATTTTGCTCAACATGCCTTTATGTAAGGTTTATTCTATCTCCTGCCTCTACTAAGTTGTTATCTAATGAGCGGAGTTCCTTTAAAGTTTCTAGCTCATAGGTGGCATGGGTGCTGGTACTAGTTTGGCCATTCGACTATTTAATGTAAGTTAGCATTTACTGCTGTAACATATGGAGATTTACCCATTGTTCATCTAATTCATTTTTCCCTAGTGGGTTATTGTCTGCTTCCTGAGTTTGTGCATTTAATTCCTGATTGATTATCCCTCCCTTTGGTTGTGACTTCTTTATTTTCTCTTGACTTTTGCTAATAATCCAACTTCTCTTCTTAATGGTTAATGGTTTCTCAGACTGTGCCTTACGAATAAATATTCCTTCCTAAATATATTTTGAGTATCCTGAGTGATTTGCTTGAAATGAGGTTTCCTTATCTTTTGGTGAACTATCTAGTTGACGATAGATGTCCGAAATTCTTTGCTTACCTATACTGTAGACTAACAAATAGTCAAATAATATAAAACACATAATCACATAAGTTATTTCCTAACACGGAATTTAAAACTTAAGTGTCAAAAGAACACTTCTTTGGCTTGAACCAGTGGCTAGGCTCTGATACCACTTTCTGTCACAACCCCCGATCCCTAATTCCCGGGAACGGGCGGCCGCGAGCCAGTTTTGGTGGTATCGCTTGTTTAGTCAAATTTGGCAGCGGAATTTTCATCAGGACCGTAGTTAGGAAATATTTTATCAGAGTAAACCACCATATTTTATAAATACAAATATATGGGGAAAACCCAAGTTTGCAGTACACACATTTTCATAGGAATAAATCCTATTTTATTTAATAAAAACATCTATTTTATTTCAGGTAACTTCATTGCCACTTTTCCAAGCCTTCAGTGCTCTCCAGCTGGCTTTTATTGGCTTTACACTAAATTACCTGAAACACGTGTTTAAAACATTTTATCAGCAGGAAATACTGGTGAGTGAGTCCCAGTTTAATCAAGAAACATTTTATCAATTAAAACAGTATTGAGAGCGATCACATTGTTTATGTATACACAATTACTCCATTTGGTACTATCAATCCACTGGCTTGTGGGTCATATTACACATTGGCTAACTCATTGTCCAATGGTAACGTACTGTCAACCTTGACTTACTACTTACAGTGTAGTAAATTTTGTATACAAAACCCCAATATACCGGCAGTAATTGAAGAACTACAAAGACTCAATCACCGCTTAATCGCATTGTAAAACATTTAAGGTTTTGTAAAATATTACAAAAAGGTTATCAAAAAGTGGATAAACTCACATTGCTATCTTAGACTTCGCGTAAGGGTTTCCTGGGATTAATCTATAATTTACACAAATGTACATAGGTTAGTATCATAACCCTTTGAAAATATTAATGATACTCTCCCCGAGACGGTATTCCAATAACTATGTCGGGCAGAACCACGACAGTTATTACGGAACCCTAAATCAATCGGGCTTCGTATCTATTACGAAACTGGGGTTATAATACTTACAACGGAGCAGAACCTCGCTAATAAGGGGATATAATACCCGCGTATTATAAGCCTACTACAGAAATTTGAGATTGAGAATCAAAGAATGAACGAATTGAAATGAAATCTGATGCGTTCTATATATAGGGTCTGATCTCGGTACTCTCGCGGCCCGCGTAATATAAGCACAAAGCTTACGCGGCCCGCGTCAAAGCTGGGTCAACGCGTAGCTGTGCTGAGTCGACAACTAGCTTAGCCGGGTGTTGGGCCACGTGGCTGGACCGGGCTGTGCCACCTTTTTAACCTCTCGCGGCCCGCGTTGATGTTAAGGGAACTTTACGCGGCCCGCTTTAACTTATAATCAACGACATCAGGTATCCACCTTGAAACCGCCCGCGTAAAGAGTTAGGGTGGGTCTACGCGGCCCGCCTTAACTTAAATATTAAGTTTTTATTTATTTTTAATACTATCTAATATATTTGAGGCCCGTTTTCGCATATGGGGTGTAGTTTGGAACAGTTTGGGATATTTTAAAATATATTAGGGTGTCAGAAAAATATTCGGGAGGGTTGTTATATTTTGGGTACCACTCCTGGATTATTTAATAAAATATATAGTGTACTCACATTATAGTAACCCAATTCTACTTTATCCCTACGTCACGAGACAGAACCCCAACGAATTTAGGCAGAGCCTTGACATACGTTACGGGGCCCTACGTCACTTGGACAGTGTATCAGTGATCAGGGGTTACAATACTTAAAACGTGATAGGGCTTTGTGGGATTTAGGGGTGAATAACTAAAGAAAATGGGGCAATTAAAATAGTAGAGGGAATAAAAGAAAGAAAGGAATTTTGGCGGTTTGAATGATGAACTGCTTCTTCCTATTTATAGTCTAATAGCTTGGAAAGCACACAACATAAATTGTACACGTATCTGTATGCATTAATGATACATACACGTCCATATGTCTATTATCTCTAATTTGTGGAGTTGTTTTGATTTTAATTGTTATTTCATTCTCATTTCTTAGTATACTGACACGTATACCTTCAAATATCTAAATTCAATTTCATAAGTTAACTTTGAATTACTTTATTATTTTATATAATATATATATATATATTATAATTAATTTAACTGCATCAATCATTTGGCGCGTATAACTTTAAAAGTATAACGTTTTATAAAATGCTGAATATGCCATTAGAATGAGAATATTTTTGCCTATATTTGGGTCTAAGTTTCATTAAAAACGGAGTAGGTTCAAATATAAAGTATTTTTATAATTTAATTATTAAATGGTTCCTACACTTGCCCAAAATACCTCATATTTTCATGGGTCAACTTACCCATGATGGATCCTTTTAATAACATAAGTTTTTATATATAAATAAAAATTTTGGGAATGTTACATTGTAGTTGAATCATGTAGATAAACTTATCTCTATATGTTCCCAACATATGGGTCATAAAGTACTTCTTCAAGTACTCTTCATGTATAACTTTATGTCACCTTCTTCCTCTTGTAGTTTTATATATGAAAACCCATCAAGTTAGGCACATAACCTACTTTTAATACAAAAGATACGGGGTAGAGAAAAGTCTCACTTAATTAGAGATTTATTAGAGACATAAACTCTAATAAAAAACTAATAAATTGACATAAAAACTCTACTTAAGAGTTTATGTTCCATATGACGAGTCTAGTACTTAATTAGAGATTTATTAGAGATATAAACTCTAATAAAAACTAATAAATTGACATAAAAACTCTACTTAAGAGTTTATGTTTTATATGAATAGTCTAGTAAATAATTATAAATTCACTAAATTAATATCCATTCATAATATCTAAATTTCCAATAATTAATATATATAATTGCATCGACGATTCAGTATTCATCTGCTTTCAGTTTTGTGGCTGCCATCATCGACGTTGTATACATGACGATGATGGTTTACAAACATTGTGGAATTTGTTTAATGTGAAAATAGTACCATTTTCGACTCCCCATGCCTACTCATCCCTAAAGAACTCTATTATGCGATTTGCAAAGCAAACAGATCAGTGGCTTGTTTCGACTCATGTCTATCGCATACGTGTTATCAAGAGATCCATATTTCGATCATTGATTATAATGTAACAACATGTGTATTTGTTTGTTTGCGTCGACCTCTCCCCTGGCCCTCAGATAATAAATTAAAACAATAATAATAAAATAAAGAGTGAAGTCCTTTTTGAGTCCCTGTGATTTGTGCATTTTAACTATTTGAATTCAAAAACCAAACTTGTCTTGATTTGAGTCCCTATGGTTTGTATTTTTAACCCTTTGAATCCAAAATGAAACCTCATCCAATCCTTTTGAGTCCCTGTGTTTTGTATTTTTAACCCTTTGAATCCAACCCTTTTAGTCCATGATTTGGATGAGGTTTGCGTTTTGGATTCAAAGGGTTAAAAATACAAACCACAGGGACTCAAATCAAGACATGTTTAGTTTTTGGATTCAAATAGTTAAAATACACAAACCATAGGGACTCAAAAAGGATTTTACTCTAAAATAAAAAAAGCGTGATGTGATTTCGGCATCTTTCCAGCATTTGAGAAGAAATTGCTTTATTATTATACTAGACAAACACACATGTGAAATAATTTTAGTAAACTTTATGCCATTATTGATGCTTGTCACAGTGGAACCATTCTTGAGTTACCGTTCGTCGTCGCGTTAAACATATTTTATATGGTTTAAACTGTTTTGACAGTTGGTCTTGATATTTGAATTTTTTAGTGCACTTTTGGTTCAGTGGCAGGAATGTTTGTTTGGTCAGATAGCAGGCCTCCATCTGGTGTTTATAAAGGTGCCATTACAGGCCATTTCTATAAGTGCGTGTGAAGATAATCAACTTGCTGCAGATACATCTTTGAGTAAATATTCTGATCTTTATGCTAGAGATTGCACTTTTTGTCCATTATCGTGTGAATTAAAAAATATAATAATAATGGACCAAAACAGGTCTATGTAATAAATAAAATAAACAAGTTGAACAGCTTGGGAACTTCCAGTTACGTATTCGCTCCTGGAACAAGATCGAAACCATGCTCCACATCATTACTCGACGTTCGTTCCTTCGGCTGTCATATGGCTAGCATTGTTGCTTCAGGTACATCACTTTTGAGAACCTTAATCCTGTCTTCAATTTCTGAGAGCTTATGACCAGCCAAAGACACAAGATTATTCAAAACTGTTGAGTACAAGTAACAAGTCAGCGACTGAGACTTTACCACTCAAGCATTCTGACATCATGTTGGCCATTGCCATATTGTGGTTAGCCACAATCTGCTTCTTGATCTTCTACTTAACCTTGCTGATCCTTTCTTTAATGTAGCTATCCTGATTCAATATACACTTGCTCCTCTCCATGGGCGACTTCGTTAGAAACGCGTTCAGCACATTTTGAAAGGCACTGTTATCTTCAGGCCACACCTCTACTTGCGGTTCGTATGAATTCTTGGCTGTTGGAAGAGAATAGAGTTGAATAAATTGTCATACTTATATTTTTCGAAGTTAATATACTGCCAGCTTGCATTAATGGGTAAAACTGGAGGGTTATCTATTTCAACTAGTTCACCTTAAAATGGGCCGAGTTGGGTAATAATTTTTTTTAGTGGGTCATTTGTTTATGGATTAAATGTGTCTCTAGAAATACAGTATTTTTGTAATATTTGTTAGTATATTTGACTTATGATTATGATATGGATTATTTTTGGTATATATGTATTTTATTGTGAAATGAATTTGTTTTGCTATATAGTTCTGGTTAATAAGTAGAATGGTTCAAGGAAAATCAGTAACTCTATGAAATAATATTTTTATTAAACACCTAAAACCATGACATATGAAAGTCATAAATAAGTGCGGTAAGGATATGTTGTAAACGCGTATCATAAAGTCGCGTCATAAAAAATTAACACATAAACGCATGGCATCTTCATTTTATGACATGCTTCCTTTACACACTTTTGTGTTTCATATATACCATTTAGTGACACGCTTTTGCGTGTCATATATATCCTTTAATGACACGCTTTGTATGACATATATGTGTCACTAAAGGGCTTTTTCTAGTAATGAATTTATTTGGTAATTTGGTTGTTTTTTAATTGATTAGGCAAATCTGTATGTGAGGTGATAAGAGTTTAATGGACCATTAAATTATAAACATCTAACCTTGCTCAACGAATGATATGTCAATATCCCAGCATGATATTTTTTTATGTTTTTTATTTTTGTAAAAAAGCTATCAACAATCATCTCTACATATGGATGGCCAAAGGAGAATACCTTTTTATCTAGAAAGAAGACAATGATAGCAATTTCAACCCCACAGAGGATGCTAAGCTCACTTGCATTTGTAAACAAGTCACAACGACGTTTAGAGAAGGTAACCAATAAGTTGATTGATTTATCCATTCTTGCCATTTGAATCTTTTGGTAGACCTTTGCTCTTTATAGGCATCATTGTGGAATGAGGTAACTAATGTTACCTTAGATTTTTCTTTTTTGCTTTAGTTAATGAAGATGTAGAAAATTGTAAGCTACTTAAGGGCATCATCTTGCATACAAGTTGTTGCATATTTTTTTATACAATAATAATGACATTAGTGTATTCCATAAAGGATTTCTTGATACTTCAAATATAAGTATATTTTCATATTGATCGTGCTTTAATTATTTTCCTATGAATATAATTTTCAACTGCGTGTTTTCTTGCTCAACTTTATATTTTTTCTAGATTTTTTTTTGAAAAGAAAATACGAAGAGACCACATGATAGGAAATAATTAAATACGTACAGATGTAGTTCATGAACATATTTGTTGATATTTAAATGTTTGTAATATATTGTTTTAGATACCATACTTAGAACTAAATCAGTAAAGAAATAAAAACTAGAAAAATTCACTCGCACAATGCTTCAATTTTAGGTCAATATCCGTTTGATTCATTACGGTATCAGCACTTGTATAACAACCAAAAGGTTAAAACCAAAAAATAAAGTCATGATAATGATATGACCATACTGATGTCAGTAACAGTTCTAAAGTATGTTGTTCTATCAAAATTGATGGTGCTAGACAATATTAATTTGGTTGGTATAAGATACTTAAAGGCCTCATTTTGCAAGCAAATTGTTCCATATATTTTTTTGATAAATTACGAATAACACTAAATAAATTCCCATAAAGGTTTTCTTGATGTTTCAAATATCAATTTACTTTCATATTGATAGTGCTTTAATTAATTAAATATGTACAGATATGGTTCATTAACATGTTTGTAGATATTTAAGAGTTTGTAGTATATTGTTTTTAATACCATGCTTAGAACTAAATCAGTAAAAAATATAAAAGCAATTAAAATTCCCTCGCACATTACCGCAATTTTAGGTCAGTATCGGTTTGATTCATTACGGTATCAGCACCAGTATAGCAAGTAAAAGTTTAAAAACAAAAAGTAACTAGGTTTAAAGAAGTTCGCGGAGTTGCGGCGAATTTCTTTTGTTATTTAGTCTGTGTTTACATGTATTTTGAAATCACTACGAGCGTGTTGCGAACGGAACTGCTAACAAGAATAAAAAGAAAATGTAGAAAAAAACACTAAAAGATAAACGAAATAAAATCAACCAAAAAAGTTGTATGGTAACGATGTTGTTCGTATGAAACCCATGGTCAGAGATAAGCAAATTGTTCTGGTTACCGGTACCAAAGTTGCCAAACCGAACGATCTTAAGTACCAATTCGGTACCGACTTTTGGCGTTCCTGGTACCAGTTCACTACTGTTTTTTACCTTCATATACCGGTACCGTAACCGGTGTTTTCGGTATTAGTACCGATTCTGTATCGGTTGGCACCGAGCTCATCCCTACCCCTGAAACTAAAAAAGAAAAAAATTAGAAGTTAAGAAAATCAACAAAAAAAAAAAAGTTGTACGATACCGTTGTTCGCACGGTAACCGTGATCAAGGATAAGCAAATGGTACCGGGTAGCAGCACTGAATTTCCCGAACCAAAAGATTTCCAATATCAATTCGGCACCAACTTTTGGTGTTTTTTGTATTAGTGCCGGTTTTTACCTTCATGTACTGATATCAAACAGGACCGTACCGGTATTTTCGATACCAGTACTGGTTCGATATCGGTTGACACCAAGCTTATCCCAACCCCTGATATTAAAAAAAAGGATTAAAATTAAAAAGTAAAGAAAATAACTTTTATTATAATATTAAAATAATAAAAGTATTAAACAAATTATATATTAGTATAATATTAAAATCACTATTCATTTCAATTAGTTTATTAATATATAGTAATATATAGTAATAATATATAGTAATAATGTCATGATTTGATCATAATGATAAAAGTGACAGTTCTAATAGTACCGATGTTTGGTTGAAATTAATAGGTATTGATGTTGCAAGAAAATATTAGTTATGTTCATCACAGTTTGGTACCGAAGCTCAATATGGCTTAAAATATATAAAATATACTTATACAGCTCACATAGTCGGTTCGACAGTAAGGAACACAAAGGTTAATTATATTTTACCCGACTTAATTTGATAACATGTACGTTTCTACTTCAATTAATTGTACATTACCATTCACAACTTGATTTCTATTTTTTTGTCGAGATGTTGGCAACGTTATACGAAATTATTTAAAACATTGTATCTAAAAAGTTATAATAACAAAATATATTTAAAATTAACTAATATAATAAAATAATTAAAAGCTAGAAAAGTTATAATAAATAAATACCGATTTGGTGCATGTACATATTTTCTTAGTCGATGCTAATTTTTTTTTATAGAATCTATTTTTAAGAAAAGAAAACATGGAGAGAACACATGATAGTAACTAAATAAATACAAATTTGGTTCATCAACGTATTTGTAAATATTTAATAGTTTGTAGTATATTGTTTTTATACAATTCTTTGAATAAAATATTCAATAGTAAATAGAAATTCTTTTATCTCAACCCATCAATTATTGTTAAAGCACTTTTTGTCTGTAGCAATTGATTAGTTTTAATGTATAGTTTTGGGTCGTTGTTTAAACAATTAAGTTTTGTTTTGTTTGATTTTGTGTAAGTTGACCAAAGTCAAACGACATCCTTCTGTGGTTTGACTTGGACATTGTGTTGCAAACAATATGCTTAAATGCAAACAAGATTGTTTGTTGTTTAAGTGTTGTTGTCGTTTGGTTTATCCCAAACGATATGTGGTTTGGTGACAGACCCAAACGACACTAGGTTGTCGTTTGGGATAGTCCCATGTCGTTTGTAATGCTGCAGATGGTTATATAAACAACAACTTGTCATTTAGATGGAGATGCCAAGTAACAAAACTGGAGTTCAATAAGTTAGGTGTATGGAAATTGGTTGATAAGCCAGAAAATTACAAGAAAATTGAACTCGTTGGGTATTCAAGTGTAAGAAAGATGCCTATTCATCCCTGAAGAACACTATTATGCGATTTGCAAAGCAAACAGATCAGTGGCTTGTTTCGACTCATGTCTATCGCGTACGTGTGATCAAGAGATCCATATTTCGATCACTGATTACAATGTAACAACATGTGTATGTGTTTGTTTGTGTCAACCTCCCCTGGCCCTCAGATAATAAATTAAAATAATATTAAAATAAAAAAAAGCGTGATGTGATTTCGGCATCTTACCTGCATTCGTGAAGATATTGCTTTATTATTATACCAGACAAACACACATGTGGAACAATTTTAGTAAACTTTATGCCATTATTGATGCTTGTCATAGTGGAACAATTCTTGAGTTACCGTACGTCTCGTTAAACATATTTTATATAGTTTAAACTATTTTGACAGTTGGTCTTGATATTTGAATTTTTAGTGCAATTTTGGTTCAGTGGCTGGAATGTTTGTTTGGTCAGATAACAGGTCTCCATCTAATGTTTGTTTGGTAAAGAATGCGAGAAGACTTTGGATGTGATTGAGGTGAAGATCGGGTGTCCAGACACTACTAGAAAAAAGACCTTCAATGACGCGCAATGCGTGTCATTAAAGGGTAGGCATGACACACAAAAGAGTGTCAAGGAAGCCCCTGTCATTAATTGAAGATGACATGCTTTTGTGTGTCATCCTTTTATGACACACATTTACGACACACTTTAATGACACGCCTTTATGACACGCCTTAATGACACACACTCATGATACACGTTTATGATACACTTTAATGACACGCCTTTATGACACGCATTGCGTGTCATGGTTTTAAATTTTTATTTTTTATTTTATTGGTAGAATTTCTAATTTTCCTAATAGAACCAAAACAATATATAAATCCATATCATAACAAAATACACATATAACAAAACAATTCATTTCATAGTCATACGTCATACGTCAAAAATAATACAAATATCTTAAGTTAACAAAAAATATTGTTTGGCGTACATAATTTGACATCTAAAATAGTCACTTAAAAACAAACGCAGCCCCATAAATCTAATGCTACAAATCAGCAGAGATCAGTGTTGACCAGAATTTTGCTGCTGAACAGTTAATCATATTTTTGTAAGTCATCGGTGTTGACCAGAACTGTTGCAGTTTGGATTCTCTGTTTTCTGCGTCTTCTGTTATGATGTATGTTCTAATTGCTTCTTTTTCTTTGGCTAACGTGTTGCATATGAGTGGTTCATATATGTTGATTTGAATTTCATTTGAAACCAGCTTCTTTGTCCTGTTAAGCCTACAAAGCCAAAAGAATCAATCATTCTAAAGTAATTCACAACCTCTACTGAACAAAACACAATTACTATAAGAATAACAAATCACATACCATTAAACAATCTTTTTAAAGAGTAATTTGGTAATTACCTGTGCAATCTAAGCCACGACTCCGCCAACTCTATTCTTAGCTGGAACATGAACATCTAAGGGTCAAAACACTTGTAGCTTCAACTACTTGGAAAACCTCACCCTCATCATATTCAAGGGTCAAACCTCCCTGCAACCAGGTCACAATGGCAAGCTATTAGGGTGGGATGGTGACTGACCTGTCAAGTTACCTAAAACAACCAATGCTAGCTAACTCTTTAACAAAAAAAATCCATCTACCTAATAAAATGTATACTGATATACTCTTACCACAACCAATGTTGATAGGAGTAAAAAAATCCATCTACCTATTCAGCCTCAGGTTTCGGAAAATATGTTGTTGACCGTTAGTTTCATCTAAGCAGCTGTCATCTGTATCTCCAAATGATTCGTCTAAAAGGAATCGGCTCACAAGTGCCTGAAACAGCAAGAAGAAACAAATTTACAAGTTACCCTTAAATTTTAAGATCGAGGAGAATGCAAATCATACAAACCCATAAAATGAAGTCCCAATAATAACAAATACCATTTACCTGAATATAGTAATTTGTGCCTCCAACAATTACTGGTAAGTGATTCCTGGATGTTATATCACTGATAAGCTGAAAATCATTTAAGAATGTTTTTATTATACTAACAAAGAATGTTGAATCTACATGCTATATGTGTATATACAGGGGAGAAGAACTCACAGGAATTGTGTAATCCCTAAAATCCTTCGTAGTGAACTCAACCATAGGGCTGATTGTACCCAACAGATGGTGTGGCACTCCTGCATAGACATAGAATCCTGAAATGCTCTTTTAAGTTTTAGTTGACCCGCACCTGACCCGTTTAGTTGAAACATCAAATTGTACTCAGATATTAATCAAACCTTTTTGATCAAGAATCGGAACTTTATTGGTGAGAACATCCAGTCCTTCAATTCATACACCTGAATGAAAAATGAATCAAAATTCACAACACACGTAACAAATTAAGTAACGCGAAACATAAACTTGTGAATTTGTGTGTTTCTGATGTGCAAACCTGCATAGAATCGGCGTAGATGATTTCAATGGGGAACTGTGAAGCTAGGTCAATTGCGAGGCATGAAGAGACTGACCGTTCCACATATATATTGCTTACATATCAATATCAACATATATGTTATTTGTAACAACAATTGTTATTTGAATTTAAGTGTTTAATCATCTCTTCTACATAAGTAACAAATCAATGTCAGTTGAAAGGAAACTAATAGAGTAACAGTGAAGAGACTGACCGTTCGCCACCGCTGGCAGTACCTGCGGTTAACTCCGCCGTTAGCCACCGTTCACCAGAGGAGTAGGGAGATGAAGGCGAAGGAATTGAAGCTGTCATTCACTGAGACTGACCGTTCACCACCGCTAATATTGACTTTTAAAATATTGCAAAGTAACTTGCATTTTTTGTAACAATAAGACACTGTTTAAGATGTTAGCGAAAAAAGATCAAATTTTGTTATAACCTGTTCTAACCTATATGATGGAGATCAAGTATAACAACAATCATGTCACAGAAAAGGTGGTATTAGTAAACCTATAGTGATGTTTTCACAGACTCAGGTGTAATAGACTCCCATTGGTCCACCATTTGACCACTTGTTTAGTCATCAGTTACTAGGATCTTATTTCCATATCTGTTTGGTCAATCGGTCATTCATACTGCAAAATACACATACATAGAAAAATTCAAAAAATAATAAAACTAATACCGATCGTCGATTTGCTCCACCCATACCCTATTGATACCCTAATCATCAACATAGAAATGAAAGATGAATAACCTAATTACATCTTAATTTCAGAGACAAAATCCTAACTAGTTTGGGCCAGTAGAACACACAGTATTGCATTATAAACTGTAACTCAGGATCCATCAAGTCGAACCCAACAAATAGAACAATCAAACAAAAACCAGATATAACATTATCTGATTGACAGTCACTAGATTAAATTGATAGAAAACTTTGAGCTGCTATAAATACGTAAATCAACCGGAATCAAGCAAAAAACTTCAAAGTCAATATGAAAATTATTATATACCTTTGCATAATAATCCATCCAGACTCTTCTAGCAATCTGATGACCTCCTAAATCGAACGCTTTGAACTTAATTTTACTGATACTCAACTCTTCAGAAGTCCGATGTTGCGTTGGTTGATGTTGAACTAATCCATGGTTAACAAATAATATCAGGTCAGAATACAACAAAAACTACAAAATCGCAATGAAAATCTCACAAGTCGGTAACAAGTAGGTCAAAATTGATGTGATTTTCGTTTAAAAGATGATAAAGAGGTAATCAATCAAAACTGATGCAATTTTGTGTTAGGAAACGAAATTAAGAGGCAATTTGATCAAATCTGATGCAATTTCGTTAGAAAAAAAAAAACTAAGAGGCGATTAGGTCAAAACTGATGCAGTTTTTGTTAGAAAAAACAAAATTAAGAAGTAATTAGGTCAAACTTGATGCAATCTTCGTTAGAAAGACGAAATTAAGAGGTAAATAGATCAAATTCGACACAATTTTTGTTAATGAAACAAAATTAAGAGGCAATTAGGTAAAAAATGAATCGATTTTGTGTAAGACAAAGAAATTAAGAGGTAATTAGGTCAAAACCAATGCATTTTTGTTTGAAAGCTGAAACTAAGATTGAATTAGGTTAGATCGAACTGACCTCATCTTTAAGCATGTGAAGCAAGGTAGTTTTGCTGGCATTATCGAGGTATACATAAAGAGATTCGATTGAAATTGCATTAGAGAAGAAGAAGAGGTGGAGCAGAGTGGAGGTGGAGGTGGAGCGTATCGATTATGTGTTGCGGGATGAAACCCTAACAGGATTGAAACGCAGTCAGCCATACCCTATTCTAGTAGTGTCCGGTGTCTTCGTCTTCCCTTTCATGTATACTTTCTCTGTTTGATTCATCACTAAATCCCACTTGGAACCCTAAAACGATTGTCACGAACTCTCAACCCGTCATTGAATCGGTTGAACCTGGACCTGGAGGTAACGGGTCGGTTTCGGATGGTTGCTATTGCTAGGGTTCCAGCTTTGAGACATACTTGCTTTGCTTTGTTGTTGTGGAGCAGATCGTTACCACTTTTTTTGATTGAAAGATCCAGTTGAGAGGAAATCAATTTAGGATTAAGATAAAAAGTGAAAACTAAACAAATTTAGGGAAGAAAATACATGGAGAGGAATACTAAAAAATTTGGGGGGAGTTTGAAATTTGGAAGCGTAATTTGGTTGGAGGGAGTTTTTTAGGTGTGAAAATGTTAGGAGGGAAACCATTGAAATAATATATAATAATGTAATGTGTGTATATATATAATTTGGTTCGAGATATATACCGGATGAGGGCTTAGCCCGGCCGGTCACAAAGTCACATGTTAAATGACACGTCCCGAGTTCGAATCCCCCCGTGACCGGTTTTGTCGATTTTTTTGATTTCATAGTTTTAAATTTTGCACTTAAGTCCCTGAGATTCTAGGAAGGACACAATTGGTTCCTGTAAAGATGACAATTCTTATGACATAAAAAAAAATGTGTGTCATAACATACAGAATTGTGTGTCATAAATTCTTCAAATTGAAGAAAAGATGACAATTTTTATGACACACAAAAATGTGTCATAAATCCTTTATATTTTACAAATGATGACATTTTTTTATGACACACACTTTTGAATGTCATAAAATTAGTGTGTGTCATTGTTCGTGTGTCATTAAAGGTCTTTTTTCTAGTAGTGAGAAAAGTCGTAATGGTTCGGAACCGAGGTGGTTTGGTGCTACAGTGAACGGTTCGAACAAACACCGATTAAGGGGGTGATTGTTGGGTTTACTCGGGTTTGTTCGCGGGTCATTGGTTCGACACGTTATCGAGTCACGGGTTCGTTCGTTCGTGAGTTGTTTGTTTGTCACGTTTGCATGGCTGGGGATATATGTAGACATACAACCTTTTGTCACTTTATAGTTTATTTAGTTGTTTTAAATATGCTAGAGTTGGTTGTTAGGTTTGACCGAATCTTGAGGTAAACGTTTATGAACGTTGGGTAAAAGGAGTCATGGGTTTTACCTAGTTTTTAGGAAGAAATAGTTTTTTAATATTTGCACGTGCATGTACTTTTAATCCTATTTAAAGGCATTTGCCTTATTGAATAATTGTACCCTTCTTTTCTTTATCGAATATAACAGTTTTCTTCATTTTCACCTTCTGCAAATTTCTTCACATAAACTACATATATATATACTTGAGAGTTTGTGTGTTGAGTGTGTAGGTTTAAGGGGCCTGTAACCAACATTTGGTATCAGATGCTAGGGTTCGTGAAGAAGACGGTGTAGCCGTTTTGAGAGTCGGTCTCGTGAAAACGGTTTAGCCCGTCGCTACGGGGCAAACGCAGTTGGAGAGCAGGAGAAAGAAGGGCTGTTCGGGACTGATTAACAGTGGAAGACGAAGACGTTATGGTGTTCGGGTCAACTGTTGTTGCAGGTAAGAACCGGTTGAGATGACGGGGTGACCGTGATGAAAATCGGTGTTCGTGGCAGTTAGCGATGTTCAAAGGAAGAAGATACAAGGCTGTTCGGTTGTTAGTTGCGGGTTTGCGCGGTTGGTATACAATCGCTGATAACAGTAGACTGTGACAACCCGAGATTTCAAGGTCTTGTCCCTACACAATTACTTGTTTCATGACTCTGTTTTGATAACTGATTATTGTTACATGTTTGATAAATGATTACTGTGTGTTATGTATGACTGCATTGTTCATGTTTCATAGTTAAGATCCTCTGTCATAAACCCTCAACGAAGATAGTTCTTCGTCGACATCAAACTCGACGAATTATAGGTCTTTCGTCATGGCCACACTCGACGAAACTTGAGATTTTCGTCATCACCCTGCGCGACGAAGGATGTCCTTCGTAAAGACCTTCGGCCCAGGCCCACCTGTAGCCCATAACTTTCAGACCTTATAACTTCTTGTGGACGTATCTGAAAATGTCAAAACCCTAGCATTATCTTCCTCCCTCAAGTTCGACGGCAAACCTTCTTCGAACCTCTCTCTCGTTTTGAGTACCTCCATCTTCATCCCTCGGTTAGTATGTAAACAATAATTGATCTGTTGTTCATTCATTGCTTGTTATGAGTTTTGTTATATATATAGGGTTTGTTAGAATTCTATAAATATGATTCATTGTATAACCAAGTGATGTTGATGTTTAAGTTGCAATGATATTGAATTGACTGTGTTATGTAAATACTGATTAATGAATTGGAATGTATGACGAACAGAATCATCGATGGTTTTCTTGTGTTAACAAATGGGTAGACTTGGTTGGGTAATAGGTCAACATAATCGATGAACTGTAACTGCATGTTGTGTTTATGATAATGATTTTATTCGGCTTAGTTATCACTGATGGGTTAGTTCGAAGATCGCATGATTTGTGTATGATCAGATTATGTAAATCAATGATCTGGTAGTGGTTATACTAGTGTTGATTGGTAACAGTGATTATTAGGGTTAGCATGAATCTGGGTGTTAACTGTTCCCCGGCGAAGAACCATGTATCTTTGCCAAGGTTGGTTACGACGAAACATGGAACTTTCGTTGATATGTGTATGACAAATAATGGGGTATTTCATCGGTCTGGTTATGACGAAGAATGGGGACCTTCGTCAAAGGGTTCTTCGTCGAGGTTAAGTTTTTTTCGTCGGCTATTCCACTGTGATGATCATGATAGTATTTGTCGATGTTTATGAATATTATTCGAGTACACATGCTAATGTTGGAGCCTGTTTTGACTTGAGTAACATTCACGTGAATAGTATATGTCGATGTTTATGAATATTATTCAAGCTCCCATTCGAGGATTGACGAACGAGCGAACTATCATCAGATGGAAGTCCAAGGGGAGAATGTTCTTAAAACGGCATATTGAATGCAATGCGGCCAATGCGACTTTGTATTCCATGACCTTTGAGTTAATCAACTCGCCAGCAGTTTTATGGATCACAAGAATCGACCGTGTTTGTTGATGACGTTTTGAATCTTTACCAGGAGAAGGGAACAACATGGGCGGCATATGTATCTTATTTTAGAGCTCCTGAGGGAGGAGCCACTCCACGCGAAGTCTTGTTAAAGGTAACTTCCGGATTCGAGAGGTACAATTTTTGGTCATATAAACAACGAAGTGGGAATACACGTGGATCTCGCTAAGATCCATTTTGTTAGAAACTGATCGACACCAAAGATCCCTTCGAGGATACAGCAATTTCTTGGTCTCGCTAGATTCTATCGCAGATTCATCACAGAATTTTTGAAGATCGCGCAACTTTAATCTCTTTAACACAGCAGGGTGCTGTGTTCGTGGAATAAAAAATAGGAGGACGTCTTTTTAGCTCTCGAATCCCAACTTTGCAATGCACTGAGCATCGCCTTTACCCGAGGGTGCGGGTGATCCAGTGGTATATCATGATGATTCGAATCAGTGTCCCAGTACACGCCGATACAATACGAGAAAGTGATGGCTTACGTAGTGGATTTACAAGAAGAGTTGCACGAATCACAACCTGCAACGGAAACTATGGTCTTTGGATTTAAGTTGGAGGCATTACTTGGACGGTACCAGATGCACTACTTAGACCGATCACAAGGGCCTCCCGTGTACCCTTGTTCGAAAAAGCTAAACATGTGATGGCATCGCTTGATGGAACTTCTGAATGATTTCGACTATGAAACTTGGACGCGTATGAACCTCGCAGCACGCCAGCGACTCTAACCTATCTGATCAGATTCGCCCTGTTCAAACCAAAGCACTGAAGGAAGAGAACTTTCAAGATGGGTCCATGCAGGGCATGGATGAGCAACTTTTGGCAAGGTGGACGATATTCGCTACTTTATGGGACGAATATGAGTCTCACTATTCAGCAATCTAAGAGAACTTGTGTGAGCGAAGCCCACCAGCCTCGATATCCTAGTCGTCTGGGTTTTGATAGGGGATATCAGGATCCATAAATCTTGTACTGGCAACTGGGCATGAAAACCCACATAGCATTATAGGTAATCAACGTTGACTTATGAGAAAGACAAGGTGGAGTATCAGAAACCTCCTGGGTTGCGTCAGCAATCAGAAACGCCCGTTTGAAAAGGGGAACAGACCGCCACGGATTTTTGTCACTGGCCTACTTGAAACCCGAAACGGAAACAATATCACCTGGGCGATCGTTAATTGTCTCATGTAACCGGTATACCTTCTTGTAAACAAGGAAATATGACAAGGTCTTCGTATTCTGTGAGTAGTTACCTCCGATTTTGATCTATATCTGATTTATGACACTCGAGGACATGCTGCGAGCATGTGTGTGATTGACTTTAGTAAGAATTGGAAGGATACTTACCTTTCGTTAGGTTTTACTACAGCAGTTACCATTCTAGTAATCAGACAGCTCTGTTTGAGGCATTGTATGGACGATAACGCCGATCTCCTTGTTAGACCAAGGTGGGTGAGAACCTAATCACAGGTCCAGGACTTGTACTTGAAACCTCTGAGAAGATTGTTTAGGTCAGGAACCATATGGCGGCAGTGCGTAACCGTTAGGAAAGCTAATAAGCTTAGGAAACGTTGGGAGTTCGCTGCAGGCGAACGTGTCATGATTGAAAGTCTCACCCTGGGAGGGTGCGGTGCGCTTTGGAAAGCGTGGCAAGCCTAATTCACGTTGCGTTGGGCCATTCAAAGTTCTGGAAAGAATCGGCGACATGGACTACAAACTCGAGTTACCTGACGAATTAGGAAACGTTCACGATGTCATTTATGTCTCGAACCCATTGAAGCGTTTGTTCAGTGAAACACTTGTGATACCCTTATTAGAGCCTAAGATTAACGACAAGTTGCAGTTTGTTGAGCAACCCATTGAAAACATGAATCAGGAAGTCAAGGTTCGTTAACACAGTCGAATTTCAATCGTGAGAGTTCGTTGGAACTCAAGACGTGGACCGGAGTTCACGTGGGAACGCAATGATCGGAGTAAGCCCTAGTACCCTCAGTAATTCAAGCGGTTGTATCAACTTCTGATATCATTGGCAAATTTCGGGACGAAATTCCCTTTCAAGTTGGGGATGATGTGGCACTCGAGGAAAACCCACAGTCATCCTAATCTAACACCTTGCCACTTTGTGTTACTGATCAAATTTCAGGACGGAATTTCTTTCAAGTTGGGGATGATGTGACAACCCGAGATTTCAAGGTCTTGTCCCTACGCAATTACTTGTTTCATGACTCTGTTTTGATAACTAATTAATGTTACATGTTTGATAAATGATTACTGTGTGTTATGTATGACTACATTGTGCATGTTTCATAGTTAAGATCCTCTGTCAAAAACCCTCGACGAAGATAGTTCTTCATCGACATCAAACTCGACGAATTATAGGTCTTTCGTCATGGCTACACTCGACGAAACTTGAGATTTTCATCATCACCCTGCGCGACGAAGGAGGTCCTTCGTCAAGACCTTCGGCTCAGGCCCACCTGTGGCCTATAACTTTCAGACCTTATAACTTCTTGTGGACGTATCTGAAAATGTCAAAACCCTAGCATTATCTTCCTCCCTCAAGTTCGATGGCAAACCTTCTTCGAACCTCTCTCTCGTTTAGTATGTAAACAATAATTGATATGTTGTTCATTCATTGCTTGTTATGAGTTTTGTTATGGATCTAGGGTTTGTTAGAATTCTGTAAATATGATTGATTGTATAACCAAGTGATGTTGATGTTTAAGTTGCAATGATATTGAATTGACTGTGTTGTGTAAATACTGATTAATGAATTGGAATGTATGACGAACAAAATCTTCGATGGTTTTCTTGTGTTAAGAAATGGGTAGACTTGGTAGGGTAATAGGTCAACATAATCGATGAACTGTAACTGCATGTTGTGTTTATGATAATGATTTTATTCGGCTTATTGATTACTGATGGGTTAGTTCGAGGATCTCATGATTTGTGTATGATCAGATTATGTAAATCGATGATCTGGTAGTGGTTATACTAGTGTTGATTGGTAACATTGATTATTAGGGTTAGCTTGAA
The DNA here is from genome assembly GCA_030545235.1 of Helianthus tuberosus. Lineage (NCBI taxonomy): Eukaryota > Viridiplantae > Streptophyta > Magnoliopsida > Asterales > Asteraceae > Helianthus > Helianthus tuberosus. Next base: position 102,420,634 of record CM060381.1, on the reverse strand, counting down.
TCTGGGTGTTAACTGTTCCTCGACGAAGAACCATGTATCTTCGCCAAGGTTGGTTACGACAAAACATGGAACTTTCGTCGATCTGTGTATGATGAACAATGGGGTATTTCGTCGGTCTGGTTATGACGAAGAATGGGGACCTTCGTCAAAGGGTTCTTCGTCGAGATGAAGTTTTTTCCATCGGCTATTCCACTGTGATGATCATGATAGTATCTGTCGATGTTTATGAATATTATTCGAGTACACATGATAATGTTGGAGCCTGTTTTGACTCTAGTAACATTCACATGGATATGTTGATCTGTATGGAATCTAAATACCTGCTATATGTAATTTGTTTTTGTGTGAACCATTATGATACACATGTTGATAGGTGTCAAAGTGAATTAGAAATATTTGTACTTGTAATGAGAAACCTGGTTTCACTCATGGGGTAGTAGACCCAACTGCTATTTGTTGCTGTGTATACAAACTGGGTACTTAATCCATGTTATATGGTAAACTTGGTGACAAATATACTTTGCGTGAAATACGTGATTTAGTGTTATGAAACGGGTATTTTGGTAACAACTATTGGAACATGAACTTGTGTTGCAAACGTGTATGAAATCTAAATGTTTGCTATGTGATACGTGATTGTGAAACTGACTACTCTTGGTAACCACGGTAGGGTTTGATTGACCAACTGGGAACGGGTAATGTAACGTAACATACCGAGCAAATCTAAGGTGAGTTCACTGCTCTTTTTCCAAGCATGCGTCCAAGGGAGGGACATCTGGTAAACGTTCCAGGGAGGAATGTTAGGTAATTGGGGTTTGACTGGAATATTAAACCTGGGATGTTGGTTAATACACTCATATATATCATTCAAGTCCCTTCTACCGATTTGTTGCCGGGGAGGCAACGGGGTATTAGTTAATAGCGCTATTTAGGTTTGGCACCCTCACACCCTACCAGGGAGGACGAGCGTGAACTAATGACCCAGTCTTGACCATTGCTTTGATAGAGGCATTGGGGAATAGGGCAAATAATCTGGAGCCATCGGCGGTAATCGAGTTATTAACAACATCAAATCTCTGAATTGTTTTATACTGATATCTGGTAACTAAAACGTGTTAACAAACTTTGAACTCACCAGCGTCGTCTGACACACTTGTCTGCATGCTTGCAGGTCTATAGGGTTATAGCATTGGGAACTTGCTGTCTGGAAGGCTGGAGTAGTCATGGGTCGAGATATATGGAGTCGCAATACAATTCTAATGGTTTTGCACATGTGGTTTGTGAAACACTTAACAAATGATTTATGCTTCCTCTGTATACAATGAATTACATTTAGCGTTTTGTAACACTTTATGATAATGAATGAAAGTTTTTATTTAAATATTGTTACGAGTTCAATGTGATTGGTGGCTAGATCCTGGTACGTCACACGTCCCGTGGATTTTAAGCAAGTGATATTTTGGGGGTGTGACATAGACGGTGAGAACGTTTGCCTTGATCAGTTGTTCGTTATAAGAGGAGACCGGCGTAGTGCGTGAAAAGTGGGCATAATGGATCCGTCAAAGTAGGTGGCTTTGGATTCGTCTATTTTGGCAAGGAGAAAACGGAAGAAGCGGGTAGCTTGTTTTCTTTGTTGGTGGAGAGCCTCTTGAACAAAGGTGATCAGAAAAAGATAAAGAATGGAGAAAACACGGTGACATTATGGTGTTGGAGTTCAATCAGGTGGCTTTGGATGTGACCGGGGAGAGGTCGTTGATCCGTGATAAGTCGTGATGTTAGTGAATGGTTTCCAACATGATGCCATGTGAGATGTTACAAGTGTGGTGGTTTAATTTGGGTTGAACCGAGAAGACTTTGGATGTGATCAAGGTGAAGATCGGGTGTCCGGAAAAGTCGTAATGGTTCGGAACCGAGGTGGTTTGGTGCTACAGTGAACGGTTCGAACAAACACCAATTAAGGGGGTGATTGTTGGGTTTACTCGGGTTTGTTCGCGGGTCATTGGTTCGACACGTTATCGAGTCACGGGTTCGTTTGTGAGTTGTTTGTTAGTCACGTTTGCATGGCTGGGGATATATGTAGACATACAGCCTTTTGTCACTTTATAGTTTATTTAATAGTTTTAAATAAGCTAGAGTTGGTTGTTAGGTTTGTCCTGTAACACCCCGAAAACGGGTTTGGTAATCAAACCACGTTAATACTAAAAGACGGGTAAAGTACCGTTAGTGGTAAAATTAACCCAGAAGATATTAGGATTTATATAACTAAACCTAATATTTAATAGAAAGGGAAAAGAATGCTTTTGAGAAATAAAGTTTATAAAAGGCCCAAGTTAACGGGACTTAAAATAAACTTAGTTGTAATCTCCCCGAACCCACTAAGTTAACTAGGAATGTTAACCTAGTTAATTAGAAGGAATATTGTTTGAAATACGTAGGTTGTGGCCTACTTAATAACTAACCAAACACAAGGGGCCAAATTAGGATAAACTTGAAAGTTATTTAATAAAAGGGATGTTTAAAACAAAACACACACAAAGGTGTGTTCTATTCGACCAGAAGAACCCCCCAGGAGCCAAAAACCTAACCTCTAACAAAATCATCAAATTGGAAGTTTAAACGAAGCTCAATTTCACAATTGAACGTGAATTAACGATCACCCAAGGTAGGGGATCATAAGGTATGTAAAATTTTGATGATTTGTGAAGTTGTGAAAATTTAAGAAACATCATAATCGCGAATTATGTATGAATTATAGAAGCTATAGCTGAATTAGTGATGTATGCTTGCTTAGGAACAAAACCCTAAGTGAAAATTATACATAGGATGATATGAATTGAATGTTTTGATGATTTACCACACTAGGATAAGTGGGTTTTAATCCTATGATGAAATTGATGATATAATTGTGTTTAGAATCATCATACATGATAGTAATAAGGAAATACTTGAACAAATCGTGTGTTTGAGTATATAATCATACTTACTATGAAAAGAGTTTTGTATGATAAAATGAAGATGATGATAGATTCATGTTAAAATGATGTTTAATATCATCATGTGTTAAGAATGATTGATGTAATGGTAATTCAATAAGTTATGATTTTGATAACTTGATTTAATAAATAGTTAAAACAGTAGCATAAGAATGATGCTTACCGGATATTGACAAAGTAATAAAACGAGTAGTTGAGCTACATCGTGTAATTACTTTCGTTAATAGGCAGTTTGACTTTTAAAAGTCAAAATGACCAAAAATATGATCGAACGATAATTTCGACATAAAACCCGTAAGATGGAGTAGTCGTGATTGATAATGACTAAGCTAACCATCTTACGAATTATGATGATAGTTTGACGCTCGACAAGCTAGGTGGAAGTTTGAGAAGGAAGCAGGTCAAACGAATCAAGTAATGAAGGAAAAGCATATTTCGGATGCAAGGTAAGTATAGCTTACATTCTTCTTAAATTATAGTGTAGGATCATTTTACCGACCGAAACGAGTCGTTCAGAGGCGTTCTACTCAATATGAAAGGCGGAAACAGACATATCGAGTTTGATTCAGCTAGATATTCACTTTAAATGTCAATTTGATTGAAATAACAACGTTTTACAGCGAGACGACACTTCGGCAGCACTTCGGCTCTCAAACCGGAATCTAATTTCGTTTCAATTGACACGGTTCAACCTAGTATATATAGGCATGGTAATTTCGCTTGAACCAGCTCAAACGAAATCAGTGATTTTGTGTGAAATGACTTGGTGATTTCGTGTGGAATTACAACTTGTAATTTCGTGCGAAATTACCTCACAACCTATTTTTGACATTTTTCTCGTACAACATGCCCTGATCTATCTAAACAAATACAAGACTCGATACAAGACGAAGTCGACAGACGCATGCACTAATAAACTCCCCCTCGAATGTTGACGAGTCTTAAGTGTCGAGTCTTCAACATCTTCAGTCTTTATCAGTCTTCTCTCGAACTCTTTCTGAAGTATCTGACAGTGTAAAGCATCCTCATCCTCAATCTCTGTCTTCTCTTCTTCTCCAAGATCTCCATCTGGCTCTTATCTCACTCTAATTCTCTTGATCAGATCTCTTGATTCCTTAAGCTTAGGATCAGAAACTTGACTCTCCTATCTTCAGATTCCCCCCTAAATTGTGTTTAGGATCACAGTCTGGCTTCCATAGGATCAAGATCGAGACCTGGCTCACTTCAAGTTCCATTCCTGCACATTCTTAACCCAGAAATAAATTTCACAAATTTAAAATTTTACAAATTTATTCTCTGCTTACCACTTGTAGACACAAACATCAATTTCAAATATTGTACAAAATGATTTAACAATGTTTAAACTTTGAAGTACCACTTGTAGAAAAATCGTTTTTCATATTCAAATTTAAAATTTCTTTCAACTAGACTCCCCCTTACTTGATATCCTTCATGTTTAGCACTAGGAATTTTGAAAATCAGCTCTACAACATCAGTTGTCGAAAATCTTTTTGTATTTTCAAAAATTTATGATAAAACACACTGAAAATCTTTTTGGATTTTGATTAGGATGAGAATGTAGTAAAGAAATATTTACAAACAATATTTTTTGTGAGTTTGTGTAAGAGAATCATATCAGTTTTTGACAAGTCACAAGTACCGTTGAGCTTAGTTACACAATAAGAATTAAACAGTTCACTTAGATTGTCGATATACTGATCCACTTAAATTCTCACACAAATTTCAACTGATTCAGGATACGAATTAGGTGTATTAAAAACTTAAACTCGTTCATATGTCCCACCTCTTGAATATACTCCTGTATCCAGATCCCAATATTCAGTCTTACAGGTGAATATACCACAGATGATATCTGTAAGGGGTTAAATGCGAGGGCCGTGAGAGCTCAGGCTATTGCTTCTGCAAAATCAGAGAAATGACGGCTTCGACTTTTGGTGGGTCCCCTTTAGAGGATTTTTTTACAACAGCACATGATTAGCATTTTTCAATGTTTTATCATTTTTTATGCTGAGGGCAGGCTTTTATTACAAAGCAAGCGTAAAATATTATACGGGGACTAGGCCATTGCTTCCGCAAATTCAGAAGTCCCGGGATAATACCCCAGATATCACTGAGTATAAAGACCTAGTATCTCATAAAGAGGGATCCTTCAAACGAAATTTCAGGGGTTACCTATATATCCAAGTAGTGTTCCCCACGAAATAAGCAAGTTTGAATTTATGATTATATCCCGAAAAAGCTTACTAAATGTGTAAAAACCTATCGGCATATCATCAGTGAGATCGTTTAACGCTATTTAATCAATACATTTCATTAGCATACTGTAACTATCTACTGATGTACTACTATTTCCTCTTTTTCACTACAAAACTCTTTTTCTATTTTATCATGTTTTTGCCTTTTTCAAATTTTCAAATGTTTTTGGATTTTCTAAAAATTCTTACTCCCCCTAAAATTCAAAATCATTTAAAGAAACTTTGAAAACAAACTGTACAAGTAAAGTGACAACTGTTGTGAATTGCTTCAAATCGCCATCCACTTAGCATAAACAATCAGAACTCCCCCTTACAACAAACTATTTTACCATTATGATTTCAAAACACTTAAGTTTGTTTTAATCAAATGGTTTTTCCGGAAAATAAAGTTTGTTGATTTTACCACTTGTAAAAATGGGGATCAATTCATCACTTTGTTTTTCAACCACTTTTGAAAAATATAACATTTTTAAGTTCAAACATCAAATATCACTAGTAGAAAATCAAGTACAACTTAATATCCCTGATTTACCACTTGTAGGTCGAAATCACTTTCATGAATTTCTCAAGAAAGATGCCGATTCCTGCTCCACTCTTACCAACCTGGGAGGTCCGGCAAGTCAGAATTTTTACATATGAAAAACAGACATCCAAGCCTGACCAAACTTGGATGTTTCCTCCTTAACTTCACTTGGGTTATAAGTTGCTTTCTTAGTTTCATAAAACTCTTTAACCCCTTTAACCTTTCCCTCGACCATCTTTCCAAAAATCTTTTTCACATTACCATTAAAAACTCAGTCGACATCAAATTCTTTCTTCTCAGAATAGAATTGATTCGAAATCTCAACTTTTCCAACTTTTGATTTAAAATTTTCAGCCCTCAATGGTGGAAAGTTAACATCATCCATTGGAGGAACTGAATTTTCTTCTTTTTTAACAACATGTGGCTCCTCTAACTTTGTGGAATTTGATTCATCGCCAGATTTCACATCTGATTTCTTAACAACCCATTTTTGATTGTCAAGATTTACTCTTCTTTTGTAAAACCTTTTCTTCGAACATTCACCAACTTCATATGTTGAATTTTTAAAAACTTTGAATTTTTCAGTTGGTGGTTTATTTTTCTCAACAATCTTTTCTTTCAGTTTAGAAACAACTTCCTGTTTGATATTGGTTGCCTTAGGACAATTCCAGGCAATGTGTCCAACTTCTTGACATCTGTAACATGTTCTCATTTCCTTCCTTTGATAGGCTCCATTCTTCACAAACTTTTGTTTTTCTGCAAAGAACTCTTTATTTGATTGCTTCCAGAATGAGCTCTTTTCTTCTTCCTCCGAACTTGTTCCTGAAACAAATACAGTTTTTGATTTATAAGTTTTCTCATTTTTATGATTTTCGGTGGAATAAAACCCAGACCTTTCTTTTTGAAATTATCGTTATGGTTTGGTTTCTTTCTATAACCTGAACCAGAACTGTAACCCTTTTTCTTGTTTAACCGTTGTTGAACTCTTGAGGTGTAAGATTTAGGTTTTTCAGTAAGATTTTCATCTTTTATTTCAGAAATATTAATTTCTATTAGTTTGAAAACCTTTTTATCATTTCTGGTTTAACACCTCTTATTGGAAATTCCTCATCAGAATATAATTTGTCTGAATCATTCAAAGTATATGCCACTTTGATTGGTTCATCACTCAAATTAGATTTTGATAACAGGAATTCTTTATTGTAAACTTTTTTAACCGATGACTTTGAACTGTTGACCGCTGAACTTGAACTTTCAGACTCAGATTTTGACTCCGACTCCTCATCTTTATCCAACACCTGATCGACCACATTTTTTATTAACTCAGACTCATGATCAGTGTCAGACGATGTGAATGTAATGTCAATATTTTCTGGTAATTCATCAGTTGTTTCGGACTTTAACTTTATATTGACTGCCTTTTTGACTTGCTCCTCATTTGGTTTTCTGGGAGAATAACCTTCCCAGATCGAAGGCGGACACTTGTTATAATATGCACTTTGTTTCTTACCAATATCCTTTTCTTCAGTCTTCTTGTCCTGAAAGGGTTCCATACCTGCAACAGTTGGATAAATTCTATCAATCAAATAATCAGAACTAGAATAACTTCGCAATAATCGTCTGATTCTTTCATTTTCTATCTTTTCTGTTTCCAACTCCTGCTTCAACTTGGCACATTCTTCAATGCAATGATTAATGGCCTTCTGCTTAGTCATCATCACCGCATTCATCATGGTTAACGCATCTTCTCTTTCAGAATTTGTCTTTTATAGACCAGTTACCATTCTATTCAACACGTCATATGATTCTTTCACATAGTTGAGATTGAACAATAATGTTTCTTTCATCTTATCTTGCTCACTGAACTTCTCATCTTTCTCTTCACACTGCTTGCATGACTCCAAACACTTTAAGCAAGGTTTGATAATTTCAACAATTTTTTTCAACTTCGATAATCTTTTCAACTTCGACTATCTTCTCAACTTCAACCACTTTCTCAACTTCTATCACCTTTTCAGTTTCAGCTATCTTCTCATCATCAACTACCTTTTCAATTTCAACTACCTGCTTAGTAACTTTAACTTCTTCACTTTGTTTCTTTCCTTTTGCTACACATTTCTCCTTTAGCTTCTTCAATCTATCTGCAAAATAAAATTCAAAACTTCCAGGAGATAAATGAGTTTTTGCAATATTAATATGCATTTCTTCCTCATCATCACTATCATCAGTTGATGATTGATCAAACACTTTTTTCTGTTCTGAATTATCATCTGAAGAACTAGATTCATCATCTTGATTCTTCTCATTATCACCAAACACTTTCATCCATTCTTTCATCAACTCTGGTTCTTGAACTATCTGAGCAATTAATGCAATTGTTTTTGAATCAGATGGAATATATTTATCCCAACTGAAGCCTTCTGCAACTTTTTCATCATCTTGATCAAGTATGCCAAAATAAGCTTTCTTATTTGCTTCTACGATCATTTTAGCATGTGCAGTTTGTGGTTCTTTTTGTTGATAAGGTTGATGAGCAACTTGTTGATAAATGGTTTTCTGATAGTAATCATCTTTTCCAAACGGATTTTGTGCTCCACTTGCTTCTCGATTTTTACATTCCCTCTTGAAATGTCCTTTCTCCCTGCATCGAAAACAAGTAACTTTAGATTTATCAAAACCCAAAGTTGAAACATTTGCATCTCTAAAATCATATCTCCCTGTAATCATCTTAAACTTTTCAGCTATCCTCAAAACACTAGCTAAGCACCATTTAATATCCATAAGTTCCATTTCTTCTACATCTATCTGATCGTAATCCTCGTTCATCAACATACGATTTCCGATCCTTCCTGCAACCAAACCTTCATATGATTCTAATACTGTAGCAAGTAATGGCATGTGACCTTTAACAACTTCTTCAGAGAAATTTTGACCATTCTCAAGATGCAACGCGATGTTGCAATTTAAAACATGACCATTACTGCTGTTTGAGCTTTGGAACTTTTGACTTGAAGTTGAATCTTTCAGATTAACACTTGGGTATGAATAAAATCCACTGCTGCTGCTTGGACTTTGATTGACTGATCCAGATGAGTTTTCTGCACTGAAAGCAGTTTAAATTTTTGGATTTGCTTCGACACTCTGAACACTCCCTTTGAAGTACATCTTAGCATCTTGCTGTGCACTTGGATTGTTCATCCTAGCAATCTTTTGCTGCTCAAGATCTTGTCCTTCAATCTTTTCGATGAACTGAGAAGTTGTCAAACCATCATATTCTCCAGTATTCTTCAAAATCATCAAGTATGTTCCCCACTCTTTCTGAGGTAATGCATCAGCTAATTTGTCAACCCATTCCTCACGATCTTTGTTGATACCTAACAATGACATTGACCGTACTAAGTGACAATATCTTTCAATCAATTTCTTCGTATCTTCTCCCGACAAACTTGTAAATAAATCAAATTCTTTCTTTAACAAAGATTTTTTACTCTTGATCATCTTCTCACTTCCCTCAAACTTAATTCGAAGTGCTTCCCAAATTGAACGCGATGTTTTATCATGTTGAAGCAATACGGATATGTCTTCTTTAATAGCTTGCTGGAGTAAACTGATCATCATCTTTTTCTGCTTTGTACATGTCTCGTTCTTTATCCGTAAATTCAAAAATCTTCTTTTCAACACCCAAATCTGTACGAGGTAGCATATACTTTTTTCTCAACACACTCCCAAGACCTCAAATGATTAGCTAGAACCCAGTTTTCAAACCGATCTTTCCAACCATAATACTCCTCAATACTCATTAGCTTCAGGGGTTTTTGTAAAGTTCCAGTCTCATTTTCCATGTTCATGTTCTGAGCTATGGCAGCTGGAGTAGTAGGGGCTGTAGCAAACGCGTTATAGAATTCCTCTTCCATGATTCGGCAAAATTTTTCCAAATCTGACACTTTCAAACGAAATCAACTCAAGCGAAATCACCTCTTCAAACGGAATACCCTTTCAAACGAAATAACTGATTTCGTTCGAAATACTTCAAGCGAAATAACAAATTGGAGCAGAATAGTGATTTTGAATGGAATCACTCAAGCGAAATACTAATTCCGTGCCGAATTAAGTGCAATTTCAAACGAAATTATGCTGATGGCATCATTTCGGTCAAACTTTTGTCAAATTGATTAGGTTTTAGCTCGATTTTAGATCTGAAACTTTCAAAGGTTTGTTAAAACACTATTGCACGGATAATGTGAGAAAATTACCCGATTTTAACCGTGAAAAGTTGTTAATTTTGAAAAATAAGGTGTAGAAATCAGAAATTGCAGCTGAATTGGTAGAACTCCTCCTCCTGAGCACTGATACCACATGTAGGATCGTTTTACCGACCGAAACGAGTCGTTCAGAGGCATTCTACTCAATATGAAAGGCGAAAACAGACATATCGAGTTTGATTAAGCTACATATTCACTTTAAATGTCAATTTGATTGAAATAACAACGTTTTACAGCGAGACGACACTTCGGCAGCACTTCGGCTCTCAAACCGAAATCTAATTTCATTTCAAATGACACGGTTCAACCTAGTATATATAGGCATGGTAATTTCGCTTGAACCAGCTCAAACGAAATTACTTTCAAACTAAATCAGTGATTTCGTGTGAAATGACTTGGTGATTTCGTGCGGAATTACAACTTGTAATTTCGTGCGAAATTACCTCACAACCTATTTTTGACATTTTTCTCGTACAACGTGCCCTGATCTATCTAAACAAATACAAGACTCGATACAATACGAAGTCGACATACGCATGCACTAACATATAGAATATTCTCTTATCGTAATAATTACGAATAAGAAAAATAAGAAATTGATACATGATGTTCCGACGTATAGTCGTACGGAACGAAATAAGGGAAAATGATAAGAAACCATGCTAATGATTAAAAAGAAAATGATATGATTATTTAGTCATGCAATGACTAATAGATAATGAGTTTTGAATGGTTACCTTATAGGGTAAACCAACATAAATAATAAGGGTAAAACGGTAATTCGGTCACTTGTTGACGCTAACCATTAGTTTTCGAAAGACACTTTATGGCATAAGCCATAATGGGTCAAAAGAATTAAGAAATGGTTTACAAGTAAAATAACCGTACGGTGTCAACCAGAGCAAGTCATGTAGATGAGATGGTAATAAATATCATCTCGTAAAGATAACGGTCACTGAGACCAAACAGGTCAAAAGGTGAAGATATCACCCTTTGACAATATCAACTAATGATTATTTGTCGAGTTATGTGCTTACAAGAGAAAATATCTAATGGATATTCATGTCGCTATTAATTAGCAGTTATTAAAGCAAAGTATAAAACAGGTCAATATATTGATCCGAGCCAGGTATGTGTAATAGGGTAATTACTCATTTAGAACTCGAAGTTCTATGAGAGTTAGACTAAGTCAAAAAAAAAAGATAGACATTTGGTTACTTTAAAAAGGTAAACCGAATGATTCAAATTATAGCCATTGTGTTTTGAAAACATAATGACTTTTCAAACAAAATCATAGTTCAAAAGAGGGATTTTGGTCAAACATGCCTTTAAAAGTCCTTCGTCGTAAAAGATGGGTTAAAGATGACGCCCTTGTATGCGAAATTGAGCAAACGACCCTTAAAGGTTGTTTGGAAAAGAGTTTTATGATCAAATAAATACTTAGAATAAGTATAAGAAATGAAAGATGTGAATCTTTGGGTCAAATGACTCTATAAGAGTCTTTGTCGTAAAATGTTAATCCGAGGGGTAAAACTCGGAATAAATAATATACCACATTAAATCCACCACAATTCTAGTTGTGGTGAAAGATTATTTGATAAATAATGTGGAAATAAGATGCTAGAAATAAATGAGCGTGAATTATGCGGAAAAGTGCTTAAACACCCTTAACGGGTCAAAATAAGCATATAAGCAAAAACGGGTTAAGAATGCATAAAAACCTGTGATTTGAACCTTGTATAATAGGAAATAATTATAACATGATGTTCATGAGAGTTTGAATGCTACAAACAAGTTTGTTTGATAAAATCATGAACGGGTCAAAATTTTTGTAGAAATATATAAAGCTGAAGGCTTAAAGACTTAGAAAAATTGTTATTCCGAATATTGGATTTTTACTCCATACGATGGAGTATTAAATTACGATCACGTAGGAAGAAACGTGACGCAAAATGGATCAAAAATGAGAGAGTTATGTCTGTTTCGGTAAGAATTAGTTGGCTGGGAAAAGTGCAGAGTTGACAAGTGTTGGTGCATACGTCTGTCGACTTCGTCTTGTATCGAGTCTTGTATTGTAATTTGTAGATCAGAGCACGTAGTACGAGAAAAGGGTCAAAATAGGTTGGAAGGTAATTTCGCACGAAATTACATGTTGTAATTCCGTTCGAAATCACCTTGTCATTTCACACGAAATCAGCAGGATGATTCCGCTTGATAGCCTGATTCCGTTTGAAAGGTGATTTTGCTTGTGCATGTTCAAGCGAAATCAGCAGCCTATATATACCCATGATGTGATCTCGTTTGGAAGGCTTCTTGGTTCCGACGCCGAAGTGCTGTCGAAGTGTCTCTGGCCTGTAAATTGTTATCAGATCAATAAACAAGACAGTTCATAGTGATTCTAGTGTTATACAAGCTGAACGAAGACCGAATCAATGAATTCCACCTCTGATTCTGTCTAAGAACTCTTCTGAACGACTCGTTTGGTCGGTAAAACGATCCTACAAGTGGTATCAGAGCTCAGGAGGAAGAGTTCTTACCTTTTAGCTTGTTTTCGCTGGAAAATTCTGATTTATACACCTTCTTTTAAAATTTAATCAAGATTTCACGGTTAAAATGGACTGATCTTTTGATATTGTGTGTAAAATACAGTTTTAACAAACCCTTGAAAGAATCAGACCTAAATTCAGATTAAAAGTGACAAAAATGGGCCAAAAGGTTAATTTCGTTTGAACGAGCCTCTGATTTCGTTTGAAAGGTTGAGGTTATTTCATACGAAATAACTGATTTCGTTTGAAAACCTAATTCCGTTTGAAAATGAAATAATTGATTTCGTTTGAAAACCTAATTCCGTTTGAAAAAGTGCTATTTCATACGAAATCAGATTTTGCACCAAAGTGTTATTTCGTTTGAAAAGGGAATTTCATTTGAGCGGTGCTATTTCGTTTGAACAAGGTATTCCGTGTGAAATTGTTATTTCGCTCGAAGAGGTATTTCGTTTGAAGGAATTTCATTTGAAAGTGACTGATATTGTGAAACCTGTTACTAAAACATGGAAACTTTAGAAGATTTAATGGTGTATTACTATATATCTCAAGATGAGAGTCCTTTTAAGATTGAAGAAAAACCAGTTTTAAAAGAATCAGTTTCAAGAGAACCAGTTTCAATAAAAAAGGATTCAGAAATTATTTTAGAAAAAGTTGAAAAGGATTTAAATGATGTTTCAGAAAAGAATGAAAAAGATTCAGAAGTTGTTTCAGAAAGAGCTCCAGTTTTTTATCATTCATACTCATCTGATGAAGAGTGTGATGATGATGGTAGAGAAATTGAAAAACTTGAATTTTATAAAAAGTTATTTTCTTCTGAAATGTTTAATGAATCCTTTGCGGAAAAAATTGAAAAGCTCAAGAATAAACTAGCTGCGAAAAAGAAAAATCATGATGCAGCAAATGTGGAAGAAAATGTAAAATCTGAGAAGAAACAGGTTGATAGTGTTCATCAAGAAACATCTGAACAAGATGAAACAACTGTGTTGTCACAGAAAGAAGAAATCAAATCCGAGGAAGAAGTTCGAATGGTAGAAGAACAGGTTCAAGAAATTCCAGCTTTCAAGACTGAGAATAAAGCTGAGGTTGAAAAGATGCATGGAAAATGTTCAAAATGTGACATATCTGAAGCAGAAAATGTCAAACTCTTATAAGAAATGGAGAGTTTGACATTGGAAAACAAAATTTTGAAAGAAAAAGAAAAAGATTTTGAAAATAAAATAAAAATGTTTGAAAATGAAAAATTAAAAATTGAAAAAGATTTTCAGAGTAAAATAAAGATTTTAGAAGATGAAAAGTATGTTATTTTTAAAAATAGTATTGAAAAATAGATTGCAATAAATTCTCATCTCCAGAAAATCATTCGGCTTGAAAATGAAGCTGAAATTGCTATAAATAAAATCAAGGAGTTAGAGAATAATTTGAAAGGTTTTGATACTTCGTCATCAATACCATATTATATTTGTCCAAAACCGATCAATTCTGTCCCAATAAGTGACAATGTCACAAATTTTGACAATGTCAAGATTGAAGATTGTGATGACAAAACTGATGATGAAAATGAGAAAAAGAAATTGTTTCTGAAATTAAAAGAAAAATTTCAAGAAACTGTTCTACAGTCTACTGAAAAAGGCGAATGCTCAACACAGAAACCTTTGAAGAAGAATGTGGAACAAAAACAAAAAAGTAAAAATTCAAAAAGTTGTCAAAAAGAAAATAAAAGGTCATCAGTTCAATCATCCAATCGTGATAAAAAATCACAAAAATTTGAAAATCAAAACTCAAAAACAGTTGGTAATAAGTGGTGCAGGTTTGACCATAATCCTCAAAAGACAAATCCAACTTACAAGAGGAGAAATGACTACCACAAGGCCAAGCAATGTCACGATCTTTGTGTTTGGTTTGAAAGTGGTGAATGGTACGATAACAGAGTGTGTTACAAATGTGGTTTTCAATGACACATTGCTGTTAACTGCCAAAGTCAGAGTTTTGAAACAAGAATATGTTTTGAATGTCAAATCAAAGGACACATTGCCAGAGATTGCCCAACGAGATCAAAGGGTAGATCGAGGGCTGATTTTCAGAAAATGGCAAAGAAACCAGTCAAAGTCGAAGAAAAGCCCAAAGAACAGAAAGTTCTAGAAAAGAAAGTAAAGCTTTCACAAGGGCAGAAAGACAGACCGAGGAAGAAAAGGAAGAAAGCGAGAGAGTATCTGGAAAAGATTTTGTCCTCGGATACAACCGGAAAATCAGATAGCAGTTCTGATAAATCGTCTTGCTCACCAAAGAATGACAAATCAAGCAAAACGAGTTCATCAGATAAAAATCTGAGGATGAAAGGGATATTAAAGAAAGAAAAAACAGTTAATCAAGAGATTAACAAATCAAAGAAAGTGGAATTTTCACTTTCTGGCGATGAATTTGTTTCTTCGGAAACAATGGAGCCACGTGTTGGCGATGAATCTGACTTATCAAAGTCAGACAAGCCACATTCAGGCAATGAATTTGACTTGTAAAAGTCAAAGGAGCCACGTTCTGGCAATGAATCTGGTTCGTCAAAGCCAGAAGAGCCATTTGTTGAGGTAAAAGGTGATGTTTCTGTGTCGACAATTGATGATGCAAATTCTCCATCATTGTCAAACGGAAATTTAAAACAAAAAGTTGAAAAACCCAAGAATAGTCAGGCTTGGGTAGATCTTTTTAAATAAAAAACCTGACTTGCCGGAGCTCCCAGGTTGGTAAGAGTGGAGCAGGAATCGGCATCTTTCTTGAGAAATTTCACGAAAGTGTTATTTCGACTTACAAGAGGTAAATCAGGGACATTAAGTTGTACTTGATTTTCTACAAGTGGTATTGTTGATAGTATTGGGAAATGTTAAATTCCTACATGTGGTTGAAAGAACAATGTGATGATACCCCAATTTTATAAGTGGTAAAATCAACAAAACTAATTTTTCCGGAAAAACTATTTTGATTAAAACAAACTTAAGTGTTTTGAAATCATAATGGGAAAATAGTTTATTGAAAGGGGGAGTTCTGATTGTTTATGCACAGTGGATGGCGAATTGAAGTAATTCGCATCTTGTTGTCATTTTATTTGTACAGTTTGTTTTCAAATTTTCTCAGAAAATCAAAATTGAAACAGTTTTTGATTTTAGGGGGAGTAAAAATAAAAAAAAATTTGAAAATTTGAAAATGTCAAAAACATTGAAAAAAGAAAAAAATGAGTTTTGTTGTGAAAAAGAGGAAATGATAGAAAATCAGTAGACAATCACAGCATGCTAAAGAAATGAAATGTTAAATGTGATAAACGGTCTCACTAAAGATATGACGATAGGCTCAGCTAGACTTGTAGATTTGCGATAACGATACAAACTTAAATGAAAAAGCCTAGTTCTAGTGGGAAACACGGTTGAAAGCATAGTACTTAGTTTTGTCCTTCTTGATTGTGTCCCTGCTTGGTAATCGCTGAATGCAAAGTGCATAAAAACTGGTTAAATTTGTGAACTTTCACAATTTTGCTGAAAAATCACTGTGATTGTGCATTTCATTTTGAAAAGATTTAAACTTGTTTTATTTCTTTATTTTGTTTATGTATTGGACATTCTCTGCGTATACGTGAGTATCGAACTGTATGTTAGTGCCTAAACGTTCTACTTTATTTTCTTTGGTGTTTCGTTTAAGCTATGGATCACCTCTCCGTATACGGGAGTATCGACCTGGTGGTTAAAGCCTAAACAATTTCAACTTGTTTTTATTTTTTATTATTTTGTTTAAACATTGGACTTTCTCTGCGTATACGAAAGTATCGACCTGATTGTTAATGTTTAAACATTCTATGTTGTTTTCGCACTAATCACAGTTGATAAAAGTTTAAAGGCATTACTTGAGTTAGTGTATTGCATGATGAGGGGATATGTTGAGATCGTGGGGCCCATAAGAATTTAGTGCAAAATTAATATACCTTTATGTATCGGAAAGCATTTCGAAAGTTCTAGATTGAGTTTAAGAGGACAAAGATATCGTCAATCAACGGTGCTTGTGATTTATCTCAAAAACTGATATGATCCTCTTGCACAAACTTACAAAAATAGTGTCTGTATATATTTCTTTACTGCTTTTCAATTTTGTTATGTCTAGAAGTTTAGTCTTTATTTGAAAATTCAAAAAAAAAATTCGACAACTGATGTTGGAGAGCTGATTTTCAAAATTTCAAGTACTAAACATGATGAACAGGGTTGGGAATTTGTGTTTAAATGAAGAAATTTGTTTTGAGAAAGAAAGTTTGATTAGTTAATCAAGATCGTTAATTTGAACTTGATGTAACTATTGTAAAAACTTATGTGGTTGTGAGAAAGTTATGCAGGAAATGTTGAACAAAGCAAAGTTTCGATTCCTGATGTTGAATTCCAGGATTTTGTTACTATGCTACAAGATAAAGAATTCCAGACTGCGATCCCAGCTGAGTGAAAGGGGGAGTCTGAAGACAAAGAAGCCAGGTTTCTGATCCTGTTGCTGTTAGTGCATACATCTGTCGACTTCGTCTTGTATCGAGTCTTTTACTAGATATGTTTGATCAGGGCACGTTGTACGAGAAAATAGGAGAATTTAGAGTGTGTTTAAGGCTAGTTCGCTTGAAGAAGGCCAGTCCGCTTGAAATGACATTGGTCAGTTTCAAGCGAAACCTGCATATGGTAGTTCGCTTGAACTGTATCTGGTCAATTTCAAGCGAAACATCATGGCCTATAGATACCTCTCAAGCGATCTCATTTGTAACTTTTGTAATTTTGGATACCGAAGTGCTGCCGGTTTATCCAGTGATTGTACAAGCTGTAATATCAATCGGAAACATGTTTTAAGGGAATCGCTAGCTGTTTCTACATCATTTTCTTTGTTTCCGCCACTGAAACTGATTAAAACTCCTCTGATAGACTCATTCGGGTCTCTACACGATCCTACAAGTGGTATCAGAGCTCAGGAGGAGGAGTTCTTTCTGATTCTGCTTGATATTTCTGGTTTCTACCCCTTCTTTTCAGAATTTACAAGTTTCAACGGTCAAAATTGGATCATTTTTTCACAGATTGTGTAAAACTGCATATTAACAAACCCTTGATAGTTTCAGCTTAAAATTCGGTTTAAAAGTGCTAAAAATGGTTTGATAATGTGGTTTCTCTTGAACAATCATTCGTGATTCGCTTGAAATCTGAGGTTCCACTTGAAAAGTGTGCTGATCCCGCTTGAAAAGTATTATGAGTTTGCTTGAAATTGAATTCTTTGATAGTTCGCTTGAAGGTGAATTGTTTGGTATTTCGCTTGAAAGTGAAGTATTGGAAATTCGCTTGAACAGGGTATCTCGCTTGAAATTTGTTGTTTTTGAAAAACGTTTTGCCAATACATGGATTCTGAATTCTACAACGCATTTGCTACTCCGACTACTCCGGCTACTGTGGTTCAAAAGATGAACATGGAATATGAAACCGGAACGTTGCAAAAACCCCCAAAGCTTATGAACATTGAAGAATACCATGGCTGGGAAGAAAGATTTGAAAACTGGGTTCAGGCAAACCATTTGAAAGCTTGGGAAAGCATTGAAACTGAATATGTTAGACCTCAGAACGCTATGAGAGTTGATAAGATTATATCAGAATTTTCAGACACGGAGAGTGAATGTTACAAAGGAGAGAAAATGATGATAAGTCTGTTACAACAAGCTGTTAAAGAAGACATATTTGTGTTGCTTCAACATAATGGAACTGCGTTTTCGATCTGGGAAGCATTAAAGAAAAAGTTTGAAGGAAGTACTGAGATGTTACAGAGTAAAGCTTCTTTGCTGAAAAAAGAATTTGAATTATTCACGAGTATGCCAGGGGAAACTACGAAGAGTATCATAGAAAGATATTGCCATCTTGTGTGTACCATGTCTTTGTTGAAAATCACTAAAACTCCAGCAGAATGGGTCGAGAAGTTAGCTGATGCTTTACCTCAAAAAGAATGGGGTACATATCTCATGATTCTGAAGAATACAGGAGTGTTTAGTAGATTATCAATTGCATAATTCATTGAAAAGCTTGAAGGTCAAGATCTTGAACAACAGAAAATTGCAAGAATGAATAGTTCAAATGCTCAACAAGACATCAAGTTATATTACAAAGGTGATGTTGAGAAAGTTGAAGCAAGTCCAAAGATCCAAACCGCATTTAGTGCAGGAAACTCATCTGGATCAGGCAGTCAAAGTACAGTTAACACTAGTGGGTTTTCAACAGTTAATCCTCCGAGTATTCAAAATGCAAGTGTTGGAAATGGGCATATGATTCAGTGCAATGTGGCATTGCATCTTCAAAATTGTCAAAACTTTTCTGAAGAAGTGGTGAAAAATCATATGAGTTTACTTGTTACTGCATTGGAATCTTATAAAGGATTGATTGCCGGAAAGATCGGAAATCCTATGTTAACCAAGGAGGATTACGATCAGATTGATGCAGAAGAGTTGGAGCTCATGGACATCAAATGGTGTCTAGCTAGTGTCCTGAGAAGAGCTGAAAAGTTCAAAATGATTACAGGACGAAATGACTTTTTGGATGCTCATCTTTCATCTTTAGGTTTTGATAAATCTAAAGTTACGTGTTTTAAATGCAGGGAAAAAGGTCATTTCAAAAGAGAGTGCAAGAATCAGGAGCCGAGAGGAGCAAAGGATCCTTTTGGAAAAGATGATTACTATAAGAAGTCCATATATCAACAAATCACTTATCAACCGCATCAACAAAAGGATTCTCAAACAGCACATGGAAAAATGATCGAAGATGCAAACAAGAGAGCTTACTATGGCATCATTGATCAAGATGACGAGAAAGTGGCTGAAGGTTTTAGCTGGGATAAGTATATTCCAGCTAATCCCAATGTTAAAGCTTTTATTGCTCAGATTATTCAAAAACCAGAATTGGTGAAAGAATGGATGGCTGTGTTATCTGATGATGAAGAAAAAATGAAGAATCTGTTTTTCCTCTGAAAACAGTTCAACAGATAACAGTGATGATGAAGAGCTTGAACAGATAAATATTGGAAAAACTCATTTATCTTCTGACAGTTTTGAATTTTATTTTGCAGATAAGTTGAAGAAACTCAAAGAGAGAAAAACTGCAAAAGAAACAAAAGAAATTTAGATTGTTGAGAAGATTGTTGAGATAGAAAAGTTAGTTGAAGTAGAGAAGATAGTGGAGATCGAAAAGATGGTTGAAGTCACAAAACCCTGTCTTACTTGTTTAGAGTCATGTAAACAATGTATAGAAAAAGATGAAAGGTTTAGTGAGTTAGAAAAGTTGAAAGAACAGTTGTTGTTTGATGTCAAGAATTTGAGAGAATCATATGATGTGCTAAACAGAACTGTGACTAGTTTACAGAAAACAAACACAGAAAGAGAAGCAGCTTTGAAGATGATGAATGCTACCATGATGTCAAAGCAGAAAGAGATAAACTTTTACATTGAAGAATGTGAGAAATGGAAGAAAGAGTTGGATAGTGAAGCAGCCGAGAATGAAAGAATCAGACGATTGCTGCGAAGTTATACAAGTTGTGATTACATAATTGATAGAACTTATCCTACTGTTGCAGGTTTTGAGGCGTTTAAAGACGAAGACAAGAAGTCAAAGAAGAAAACGGACACTGGTAAGAAACAAAGTGTCTGTTATAATAAGTGTCCGCCTCCAATTTGGGAAGGGTATTCGCCTAGAAAACCGAATGAGGAACAAGTCCAAAAGGCAGTTAATCTAAAGTTAGAATCCGAGTCAACCAATGTATTACCAGACAACATTGACGTCACGTTCACAGAGTCCGATACAGATCATGAGTCTGAATTAATAAAAAGAATGGTCGATCAGGTGTTGGATAGGGATGAGAAGTCAGAGTTAAAATCCGAGTCCGAAAGTTCGTGTCAGTCTGTCGGAAGTTCGAGTTCGTCCGAAAAAAGTTCAAAATCATCGGGAAAACGGGTTTATAGTAAAGAATTTTTGTTGTCAAAATCTAATTTGTAAGACGAAACATTTGAAGTTGCTTATACTTTAAATGATTCTGACAAATTATATTTTGATAAAGAGTTTCCAACAATAAGTGTTCGTTTTGACATGATCAAAAAGGTTTTCAAAATGACAGAAATTAATATTTCTGAAATAAAAGATTTAAATCTTACTAGAAAACCTAAGAAATACACTTCAAGAGTTCAACAATGTTTAAACAAGAAAAAGAGTTACAATTCTGGTTCTGGTTTTCAAAAGAAATCAAACCAAAATGGTAACTACAAAAAGAACGGTCTTGGTTTTATTCCACCAGAAAACTATAAAAATGAAAAATTTTCTAAAATATATACAAAATTTGTTTCAGGTCCGTCTGCTGAAGAGGAGAAGAAGAGCTCATTTTGGAGACAATCAAATCTAGAATTTTTTGCTGAAAAGAAGATTGAAGCTCATCAGAGGAGAGAGACTAGAACCTGTTTTAGATGCAATGAAGTTGGTCACATTGCATGGAATTGTCCCAGAGCAACTAAGACAAAACAGGGAGTCTCAGAAAAACTAAAAGAAGTAGTTGTTGATAAAACCGAATCACCAACTGAGAAATTTAAAGTGTTTAAAAATTCTACATATGAAGTTGGTGAATGTTCAAAAAGGTTTTACAGGAGAAGTGTGAAACTTGACAACCAAAAATGGGTTGTTAAGAAATCTGAGGAGAAAACTGGTGATGAATCTGATTCCACAAAATCAGAGGAGCCACAATTTGATGAGAGTGTTGAAAACTCAGTTCCTTCAATGGATGATGAGAACTTTCCACCATTGAGAACTGAGAATTTTAAACAAAAGATTGGGAAGGTTGAAATCTCAAATCAGTTTTATTCTGAGAAGGATAATTTTGATGTTGAGAAAGCGTTTAATGGAAATGTGAAGAAAATTTTCGGAAAAATGGTTGATGGGAAGGTTAAAGGGGTTAAAGACTTTTACGCTAAAAAGAAAGCAACTTATATCCCAACTGAATCTGAATTGAAAACACCCAAGGCTGGTCAGGCTTGGGTGGATATTTTCTTTGCTTGAAAAACCTGACTATGCCGGAGATCCCAAGTTTGTAATCGTGGATCAGGAATCGGCATCTTTCTTGATAAAATTTGTTTGTGTGAAAGAATCGTAAAAGTGTTAAATTTTACAGGTTGTGCTATGCCGGAGCTTCCAGGTTAGTAAGTGTGAAACAGGAATCGACATCTTGATTGGTAAAATGGTTTGTGTAGATGTTTTATTCCTACATGTGGTTTATATGATTTGGATATTTTTACAAGTGGTAAAAAGTTGGATCTTACGAGTGATTCGTCAAGGTCATTAGTTTGAACTTGATGTAATCCTCATATATGTGATTGAATGAACAAGATGATGAACCCGACCCTACAAGTGGTTAAAACAAAACCTATTTTCCAGAAAATTCATTTTGGTTAAAACAAACTTAAGTGTTTTGAAATCATAATGAGAAAATGGTTTGTTGAAAGGGGGAGTTCTGATTGTTATGCCAAGAGGATGGCGAAGTGAAGTAATTTGATATCAGTTGTCATTTACTTGTACAGTTTGTTTTCAAATTTCTTTTAAATGTATTTGCATTTTAGGGGGAGTAAGAAAATTTCAGAAAATACAAAAATATTAGAAAAATTGAAAAATACAAAAACATGATAAAATCAAAAATGAGTTTTGTTGTGAAATAGAGGAAATGATAGTACATCAGTGGACTGTCACAATATGCTAAAGAAATGAAAAGTTAAATTGTGATAAACAATCTCACTATGGATATGCCAGTAGGTTTTTACACATTTAGTAGATTGTGACGAGATATAAACCTAAAATCAAACTTGCTTATATAGTGGGGAACAACTTCTTGGATATATGGGTAACCCCCGAAATCTTGTTTGAAAGGTCCCTCTTTCTGAGATACTAGGTCTTTATGCTTAGTGATATCTGGGGTATTATCCCGGGACTTCTGATTTTGCGGAAGTAATGGCCTAGTCCCTGGAGAATACTTTCCGCTTGCTTGAAACATAGCGCCGCCCTCAGCAAATTGATGAAACAATAAAATTGATAGTCATTGCTGTTGAAGAAAAGATCCTCTAAAGGGGACACACCAAAAGTCGAAGCCGTCATCTCTCTGCGTATACGGAAGTATCGACCTGAGCTCTCACGGCCCTCGCAATTTAACCTCTTTACAGATATCATCTGTGGTATACTCACCTGTAAGACTGAATATTGGGATCTGGATACGGGAGTATATTCAAGTAGTGGGACACACGAATAAGTTTAAGTGCTTAAAACATTAATATCGTATCTCGAAACATTTGAATTTTGTGTGAAAATTTAAGTGGACCAGTATACTGACAATCTAAGTGAATTGTTTAGAAATTAAAATGAAATCAAGCTTAACGGTGTTGGTGATATGTCTCAGAAACTGATATGATCTTCTTGCACAAACTCACAAAAATATTATATGTAAATATTTTTTTACTGCATTTCTTAATTTCTCAAAATCCAAAAAGATTTTCAGTGTGTTTTAGCATAAAATTTTGAAAAAGTCAAAAAGATTTTCGACAACTGGTGTTGAAGAGCTGATTTTCAAAATTCCAAGTGCTAGACATGATGACCATGTTGTGAGGGGGAGTCTATGTTTTTAATCAAATGTGTTTTAATCTAATTTACAAGTGGTTCATCAGGATTATTATTGATAAAATCTTCTGTTTGATTTGAGGGAGAGTTTGAGTTGATGTATACATGTTAATGGTTAAAATTGTAAAATTTACTTTGAGGTAGAGATAGTGCAGGTTTGAGAAAAGGCTGGATGTGAGCTAGGTTGATTGATCATGTGAAGCTTATGTTTGAAAAGCCAGGTTCCAATATTTGAGGATTCTGAAGACAAAGCATGAGCCAGGCAACGATTTTGAACCTGTGAAAGCCAGACTATGATCCTGAAGCAAATGATGCTGAAGAACTGAAGGAATGCCAGCACATTGTTAAGAGGAGTCTGTTGATGCTGATTGAAATAGTGAAGCCCAGAGACTGATAAATACTGAAGATGCGAAGACTCGACACTTTAAGACTCGTCAACATCTGAGGGGGAGTCTGTTAGTGCATACATCTGTCGACTTCGTCTTGTATCGAGTCTTTTACTAGATATGTTTGATCAGGGCACGTTGTACGAGAAAATAGGAGAATTTAGAGTGTGTTTAAGGCTAGTTCGCTTGAAGAAGGCCAGTCCGCTTGAAATGACATTGGTCAGTTTCAAGCGAAACCTGCATATGGTAGTTCGCTTGAACTGTATCTGGTCAATTTCAAGCGAAACATCATGGCCTATAAATACCTCTCAAGCGATCTCATTTGTAACTTTTGTAATTTTGGATACCGAAGTGCTGCCGGTTTATCCAGTGATTGTACAAGCTGTAATATCAATCGAAAACGTGTTTAAAGGGAATTGCTAGCTGTTTCTACATCATTTTCTTTGTTTCCGCCACTGAAACTGATTAAAACTCCTCTGATAGACTCATTCGGGTCTCTACACGATCCTATAGTTGCTATGAAAAGCCAGGAGAAGTTCTTGAAGTTGAGAAGACTGATCAAGACTGAAGAGATGATATGCTGAAGACTCGATACTTCAGACTCGTCAACATCCGAGGGGGAGTCTGTTGGTGCATACGTCTGTCGACTTCGTCTTGTATCGAGTCTTGTATTGTAATTGTTAGATCAGAGCACGTAGTACGAGAAAAGGGTCAAAATAGGTTGGAAGGTAATTTCGCACGAAATTACATGTTGTAATCCCGTTCGAAATCACCTTGTCATTTCACACGAAATCAGCAGGATGATTCCGCTTGAAAGCCTGATTCCGCTTGATAGCCTGATTCCGTTTGAAAGGTGATTTCGCTTGTGCATGTTCAAGCGAAATCAGCAGCCTATATATACCCATGATGTGATCTCGTTTGGAAGGCTTATTGGTTCCGACGCCGAAGTGCTGTCGAAGTGTCTCTAGCCTGTAAATTGTTATCAGATCAATAAACAAGACAGTTCATAGTGATTCTAGTGTTATACAAGCTGAACGAAGACCGAATCAATGAATTCCGCCTCTGATTCTGTCTAAGAACTCTTCTGAACGACTCGTTTGGTCGGTAAAACGATCCTACAAGTGGTATCAGAGCTCAGGAGGAAGAGTTCTTACCTTTTAGCTTGTT
Organism: Helianthus tuberosus; assembly: GCA_030545235.1. Lineage (NCBI taxonomy): Eukaryota > Viridiplantae > Streptophyta > Magnoliopsida > Asterales > Asteraceae > Helianthus > Helianthus tuberosus. The sequence continues at coordinate 102,395,808 of CM060381.1, read as the reverse complement.
TTCGCTGGAAAATTCTGATTTATACACCTTCATTTGAAATTTAATCAAGATTTCACGGTTAAAATGGACTGACCTTTTGATATTGTGTGTAAAATACAGTTTTAACAAACCCTTGAAAGAATCAGACCTAAATTTAGATTAAAAGTGACAAAAATGGGCCAAAAGGTTAATTTCGTTTGAACGAGCCACTGATTTCGTTTGAAAGGTTGAGGTTATTTTATACGAAATAACTGATTTCATTTGAAAACCTAATTCCGTTTATAAAAGTGCTATTTCACACGAAATCAGATTTTGCACCAAAGTGTTATTTCGTTTGAAAAGGGAATTTCGTTTGAGCGGTGCTATTTCGTTTGAACAAGGTATGCCGTGTGAAATTGTTATTTCGCTCGAAAAGGTATTTCATTTGAAGGAATTTCATTTGAAAGTGACTGATATTGTGAAACCTGTTACTAAAACATGGAAACTTTAGAAGATTTAATGGTGTATTACTATATATCTCAAGATGAGAGTCCTTTTAAGATTGAAGAAAAACCAGTTTTAAAAGAATCAATTTCAAGAGAACCAGTTTCAATAAAAAAGGATTCAGAAATTGTTTTAGAAAAAGTTGAAAAGGATTTAAATGATGTTTCAGAAAAGAATGAAAAAGATTCAGAAGTTGTTTCAGAAAGAGCTCCAGTTTTTGATCATTCATACTCATCTGATGAAGAGTGTGATGATGATAGTAGAGAAATTGAAGAACTTGAATTTTATAAAAAGTTATTTTCTTCTGAAATGTTTAATGAATCCTTTGCAGAACAAATTGAAAAGCTCAAGAATAAACTAGCTGCGAAAAAGAAAAATCATGAAGCAACAAATGTGGAAGAAAATGTAAAATCTTAGAAGAAACGGGTTGATAGTGTTCATCAAGAAACGTCGGAACAAGATGAAACAACTGTGTTGTCACAGAAAGAAGAAATCAAATCTGAGGAAGAAGTTCGAATGGTAGAAGAACAGGTTCAAGAAATTCCAGCTTTCAAGACTGAGAATAAAGCTGAGGTTGAAAAGATGCCTGGAAAATGTTCAAAATGTGACATATCTGAAGCAGAAAATGTCAAACTCTTAAAAGAAATGGAGAGTTTGACATTGGAAAACAAAATTTTGAAAGAAAAAGAAAAAGATTTTGAAAATGAAATAAAAATGTTTGAAAATGAAAAATTAAAAATTGAAAAAGATTTTCAGAGTAAAAATAAGATTTTAGAAGATGAAAAGTATGTTATTTTTAAAAATAATATTGAAAAACAGATTGCAATAAATTCTCATATCCAGAAAATCATTTGGCTTGAAAATGAAGCTGAAATTGCTATAAATAAAATCAAGGAGTTAGAGAATAAATTGAAAGGTTTTGAGACTTCGTCATCAATACCAGATTATATTTGTCCAAAACCGATCAATTATGTCCCAATAAGTGACAATGTCACAAATTTTGACAATGTCAAGATTGAAGATTGTGAAATTAAAAGAAAAATTTCAAGAAACTGTTCTACAGTCTACTGAAAAAGGCAAATGCTTAACACAGAAACCTTTGAAGAAGAATGTGGAACAAAAACAAAAAAGTAAAAATTCAAAAAGTTGTCAAAAAGAAAATAAAAGGTCATCAGTTCAATCATCCAATCGTGATAAAAAATCACAAAAATTTGAAAATCAAAACTCAAAAACAGTTGGTAATAGGTGGTGCAGGTTTGACCATAATGCTCAAAAGACAAATCCAACTTACAAGAGGAGAAATGACTACCACAAGGCCAAGCAATGTCATGATCTTAGTATTTGGTTTGAAAGTGGTGAATGGTACGATAACAGAGTGTGTTACAAATGTGGTTTTCAAGGACACATTGTTGTTAACTGCCAAAGTCACAGTTTTGAAACAAGAATATGTTTTGAATGTCAAATCAAAGGACACATTGCCAAAGATTGCCCAATGAGATCAAAGGGTAGATCGAGGGCTGATTTTCAGAAAATGGCAAAGAAACCAGTCAAAGTCGAAGAAAAGCCCAAAGAACAGAAAGTTCTAGAAAAGAAAGTAAAGCTTTCACAAGGGCAGAAAGACAGACTAAGGAAGAAAATGAAGAAAGTGAGAGAGTATCTGGAAAAGATTTTGTCCTCGGATACAACCGGAAAATCAGATAGCAGTTATGATAAATCGTCTTGCTCAGCAAAGAATGACAAATCAAGCAAAAGGAGTTCATCAGATAAAAATCTGAGGATGAAAGGGATATTAAAGAAAGAAAAAACAGTTAATCAAGAGATTAACAAATCAAAGAAAGTGGACTTTTCACTTTCTGGCGATCAATTTGTTTATTCGGAAACAAAGGAGCCACGTGTTGGCGATGAATCTGACTTATCAAAGTCAGACAAGCCACATTCAGGCAATGAATTTGACTTGAAAAAGTCAAAGGAGCCACGTTCTGGCAATGAATCTGGTTCGTCAAAGCCAGAAGAGCCATTTGTTGAGGTAAAAGGTGATGTTTCTGTGTCGACAATTAATGATGCAAATTTTCCATCATTGTCAAACGGAAATTTAAAACAAAAAGTTGAAAAACCCAAGAATAGTCAGGCTTAGGTAGATCTTTTTAAATGAAAAACTTGACTTGCCGGAGCTCCCAGGTTGGTAAGAGTGGAGCAGGAATCGGCATCTTTCTTGAGAAATTCACGAAAGTGTTATTTCGACTTACAAGTGGTAAATCAGGGACATTAAGTTGTACTTGATTTTCTACAAGTGGTATTGTTGATAGTATTGGGAAATGTTAAATTCCTACATGTGGTTGAAAGAACAATGTGATGATACCCCAATTTTATAAGTGGTAAAATCAACAAAACTAATTTTTCCGGAAAAACCATTTTGATTAAAACAAACTTAAGTGTTTTGAAATCATAATGGGAAAATAGTTTGTTGAAAAGGGGAGTTCTGATTGTTTATGCACAGTGGATAGCGAATTGAAGTAATTCGCATCTTGTTGTCATTTTATTTGTACAGTTTGTTTTCAAATTTTCTCAGAAAATCAAAATTGAAACAGATTTTGATTTTAGGGGGAGTAAAAATTATAAAAAAAAATAGAAAATTTGAAAATGTAAAAAACATTGAAAAAAGCAAAAATGAGTTTTGTTGTGAAAAAGAGGAAATGATAGAAAATCAGTAGACAATCACAGCATGCTAAAGAAAGGAAATGTTAAATGTGATAAACGGTCTCACTAAAGATATGATGATAGGCTCAGCTAGACTAGTAGATTTGCGATAACGATACAAACTTAAATGAAAAAGCCTAGTTCTAGTGGGAAACACGGTTGAAAGCATAGTACTTAGTTTTGTCCTTCTTGATTGTGTGCCTGCTCGGTAATCGCTGAATGCAAAGTGCATAAAAACTGGTTAAATTTGTGAACCTTCACAATTTTGCTGAAAAATCACTGTGATTGTGCATTTCATTTTGAAAAGATTTAAATTTGTTTTATTTCTTTATTTTGTTTAAGCATTGGACATTCTCTGTGTATACGTGAGTATCGAACTGGATGTTAGTGCCTAAACGTTCTACTTTATTTTCTTTGGTGTTTCGTTTAAGCTTTGGATCACCTCTGCGTATACGGGAGTATCGACCTGGTGGTTAAAGCCTAAACAATTTCAACTTGTTTTTATTTTTTATTATTTTGTTTAAACATTGGACTTTCTCTGCGTATACGAAAGTATCGACCTGATTGTTAATGTTTAAACATTCTATGTTGTTTTCGCACTAATCACAGTTGATAAAAGTTTAAAGGCATTACTTGAGTTAGTGTGTTTCATGATGAGGGGATATGTTGAGATCGTGGGGCCCATAAGAATTTAGTGCAAAATTAATATACCTTAACGTATCGGAAAGCATTTCGAAAGTTCTAGATTGAGTTTAAGAGGACAAATATATCGTCAATCAACGTGAATCGTTTAGAATTTAAAGTGTTTATAGCTCAACGGTGCTTGTGATTTGTCTCGAAAACTGATATGATCCTCTTGCACAAACTTACAAAAATAGTGTCTGTAAATATTTCTTTACTGCTTTTCAATTTTGTTCTGTCTAGAAGTTTAGTCTTTATTTGAAAAGTCAAAAAAAAAATTCGGCAACTGATGTAGGAGAGCTGATTTTCAAAATTTCAAGTGCTGAACATGATGAACAGGGTTGGGAATTTGTGTTTAAATGAAGAAATTTGTTTTGAGAAAGAAAGTTTGATTAGTTAATCAAGATCGTTAATTTGAACTTGATGTAACTATTGTAAAAACTTATGTGGTTGTGAGAAAGTTATGCAGGAAATGTTGAACAAAGCAAAGTTTCGATTCCTGATGTTGAATTCCAGGATTTTGTTACTATGCTACAAGATAAAGAATTCCAGACTGCGATCCCAGCTGAGTGAAAGGGGGAGTCTGAAGAAAAAGAAGCCAGGTTTCTGATCCTATTGCTATGAAAAGCCAGGAGAAGTTCTTGAAGTTGAGAAGACTGATTGTAACAACCCGCACTTTCGTGCGTTGTTACTACTCGATATACTCGTTACGCCTAGCACCAGAGATTCGGATCATAATGTAACTATATCGCATACGTCACTATTCGAAGGATAATCGCATATTTTCGCAATATATTATAGCTACATCACATCATAAACACTAACAATCACGATGACATTGAGTGAGGACCTATTCTACCCTCCTCGGTGGCCGTGATGTGTCGAAACGTAAACAATTAACGCTAACAAAGACTCTCGGGTGAGTGCTATAGCTCCAGTCGTCATGACGATGATGACAATACGAGTGAACGGTACCCCGTCGGTCATTGTGGCACAACACACAATAACGTTCACTATGACATCGAGAAAGGACCTATACTACCCTCCTTGATGGCTGTGAAACGTCGCTAATAATCGCATACTCGAATCGAAAACCGTTTGTTATATCGAAACTGTGGAATATGAATCGTATATACGACCCTTTGGTGATTAATTATAATATATAATAATATAAATATATTGAAATGTGGCCCAAACTATCGCAACGCACCAAAAAACGAGGATCGAGAGGCCTCCGGACGGATGGGCCAGCCGAATGGCTGGGCCAACCGATCGGACAGGCTGGGCCGACCGATCGGACAGGCCGTTCGATCCGACTGGGCCGACCGATCGGACAGGCCGTCCGATCCGGATGGGCCGGCCGATCGAACGGGCAGTCCGATCCAGGCCAACCTGCCCTCCTTTCCTTCCTCCTCGCCTATAAATACCCCTCATTCACCTCAAACACACTTGTTATCACTATTGCTGCTCGACCTGAAGTTCCAACCCCTTTATCTCTCGATTTCTCGCGATTCTTGTGAGTTCCTGATCTAAATCTTGTACTTCTATGATCTATATTCAATTCTACACACTTCTACCTTCTAAATCTACACTTTTAACCGTGAAATCTCTGGATTTTGGGCATTCTAGGGTGATGTCACCATGAAGTTCTTAAGAACTTCAAGTGTGTTGTCATCCCATGAAAGAAAAACTCGGATCTGGGTGATTTCCATACGTTTTTACATAAATCTCGGCTAAATCTATGTTTTCTAATCAAGATGTTGTGTGATTCCTATGGATTTGAGGTGTTTCGAAGATGATGTCATCATAAGTTTACATGAACTTTAAAGAGTGACCTCATTTCCACCATAAACAGCTCGGATCTAAGTAATTTCACCTGTTTTATAATAAATCTCCCCAAAATCTAAGTTACCTAGCCAAGTGTGTGTGATTTCGGGTTAAACATGGAAAAGCCATCAAGAACGGCCAGATCTGATGGAACTGGGTGGTTACCGGCCGTTAGAACGGGTCGGACTTGATGGAATTTTAGTTGTTTAGCATGAAGGAACCCGTCTCGATCAAAACCATCGAAAAATCTCCAAATCCTTGTCGAAAACAGCTGGACGGGTCAGCCGATCGGACAGCCCAGTCGATCGGACAGGCTAATCGATCGGCCAGCCCAGTCGATCGGACAGGCTAGTCGATCGAACAGCCCAGTCGATCGGACAGGCTAACCGATCGGCCAGCCCAACCGATCGGACAGGCTAGTCGATCGGACAGCCCATCCGATCGGACAGCCCATCCGATCGGACAGCCCATCCGAACGGGCCAACCCTCAATCTAATTTTCATTCGCTTTCGCGTATTCCGTTATTATTTAACGCGCCACCAAACACTCAGGTGATCAGTCTATAACCAGGGTATTCTCGGACATAATCCCGCCAATCCAAACCAAATACGCACTGTGAGTATACTTGAACCCCTTTTTAATCGCATTTTGGGTGTAACATACGTTTCTAACAAGTCGAACTTATCAAACGAATTATTCAATCATTCGAATTATCACTTGCGAATAACCGTTATGCATAGATATACGTGATGCTAGTTGCATGTGTGCTAGGGCTTATACTCGCGACGTCCCACCATGACTAGTATAGTACTATTGCACCCGACGGGGTCTAGTTTGCCATCACATATTCAAGCATCGAGGACTTAGTTGGTAGTATCAGCTTTGTGAGTATATATGTCGTGTGTTACATTTATGCGTGTGGAAATTCGCTACACGTTTTAAATCTATTACACTATACATATCAAACCTGTATACTCGCCAATACTTTTGTATTGACAAATATTTTAACGCATGTTACAGGTTAGAGCGCAGGCTATATCGAATCAAGCTAGGAAGTCTAGAAACTCAACTAAAATCTAGGTTGTTGGATTTGTATTGTTCGAGAGGACAAGAAATCTGCGATAACTTATGTGATTGTATTATTTGTTAGTATGGGATAACGAATGTGTTAAATATCATCGCAATATAGTTGTTATGGATTCTCTTGAGCAATCTGATTCGCCTAGTGCCGCGCCCCGATGATTCCGCCATCGGTTGGGGTGTGACAGATTGGTATCAGAGCCATAACTATAGGGAATTAGGCAAGACTCGGCCTAGTCCGGGTCGACGTCTTAGAAATTGACCTAGTCTATAGTCAAAGTACCAACAGGCCGACTCGTACGAACCCAGTAGGGTTTGTATCGGGCCTACTTGTTACCTTCATTCGAAGTCGCTAAAACTACTACTTCGCGTGAACACCGCGTACTACAATTTCATGCGAAGAAGCCTTTCCTAAGGCCTGAATATTACTTAGCCTTTCCTAAGGCCAACACAATACACGTGTTTTCGAAAATACTCGCATAACGAAACCGAGTGATCCTGTCGAGACCAGGTGTGAAAACCAAGAACTCTCGATGAGATCGCTCACTCAGCGCATTTTTCTGGCACGAGAACCTTTCATCGAGTTAGGAGTGACATCCACATCTCGACGAAAGTCTCCATTTCAAAATCTAGTGGAACTCACGAATTTATTCGAAGAGCATAACCACAATTAGGAACGAAGCTAATAAGTTAGGGGTGAAACCCGTACCTTAATAAGCCGTTCCACTCTCTATAAACTGGTTTTCAAAAAGCTCTCACCAAGGACTCGACTATCACGATAACTCGAGCCACGCAATGACTAGGAAGACAAATGCCATGAGCTGCATCCCAGTGGAAGCATGAAGTCTTCCAGGTCGATGCGCATGCTCGAACTTGTTAAATATAGTTGGGTTACCTTGGGTAGTCGACGCCTAAACACCCAAGGCACTCTATCATACGACCCACCAATTTTACAACTGGTTGGAACTTATCTATGTTTTGGAAACTTTACACTTTATCGATTTAATGATTTTCACTCCCTGCTTTATAAACGCACAAGTCGCACAGCCATCGCAATCTAAAACGAAACCCGAATGTTCGCAACAAAACTAATGCATAATCTATCGCATTCGCTCTCGCTTTCTCACCTCAACGCGTCCTCGCTTATTCTCAATCGACCCGTATGTGTATGAATACAAATTACAATTATATAAATACCTATATATATACGTAAAAACAACAAGTCATTGTGTGAGAACTTAGGAACTTCGTGCCTCCTATGTGGCTCCTATGTGATTCGTATTACTACTACACTATCGCATCAAGTTTTGAACGCGCTCAATCGCATCACAAAACTCAAAAATCATTATGATCGAATCTCACTCCCAGTCTCTTTCTGTCTAGATGCCTTCCGATAACTCTACTTCGAGAATGTTAGCAAAGAGATGAGCCAAACGAAGGGGCGAAAAGAGGATTGCTTCACTTGTGACCAGGGAAGTGGTCAAAGTCATTCCTCAGATTGTCACACGAGTGCACTCTCGTATTAACTCTCGAACTTCGGAAGACGTTAAGACAGAAGAGCCGCAATCTGCATTTCTCTACAAACACTTCAAGGCCTGTGATCCGATGGACTTCACGGGTGAAGGAGGTGTTTCTCAACTACTCCAGTGGTTCGACTCTATCGAAGTTACCCTTCGTCAAAGTGGGTGTCCCGATAGTTTCCGTACTACTTGCGCTACTGGAGTATTTCAATCACGAGCACTCGACTGGTGGACCGCCGAACGTAACAAACGTGGAATCTCTGCAGCTTACGCTCTCTCTTGGGATGAGCTGAAGGAGCTCATGAAGGAGGAGTATTGTCCTCCTCACGAAGTTAAAAAGCTGGAAGAGGAATTTTGGAAAATCAAGCAAGTCGAAGGTGACAACGCTGGCTACACCGCAAGGTTCAAACAGCTTAGCATAATCTGCCCAAGTCAAGTCAACACTTCAGAAAAAGCCATTTCGAAGTATATTCGCGGCTTGCCTGAGTGTGTGGGTGATTTTGTCGAAGCCGCAAAACCTGCTACTATCGAAGAAACCTACCGCTTAGCCGCAGAAATCAACAACAAACGACTCATGGAAGGGATTTTCTCCAAGAATCCTGTCAAGCAAGCTTATCAGGCGATCGACATTAATCCTTCAGAGGATCCTAGCAACGAGTCTTCTGACAAATCTGCCGACGATTCTTCGGACGAATCTGCTAACGATTCCTCTGGCGGATCTACCGACGATTCTTCTAATGACTCTGCCAACGGTTCTTCCAACGACTCGGTCAAGGATTCTTCAAGTGAGTCCTCCGACGAATCCTCCAACGACGACACCTCATCGCAAGACACCGACAAACCCAGCCGCAAGCGAAAGACTTCAAGCCCGAGCTCATCAACAACCGAACTGCTGCAACCGAAACCTCTTCGAACAGTTCCGGTATTTCCAAAACGAGCTTACACTGGAGCTTATCCCCAGTGTTACTCATGCACCTATCATCATCCAGTTGGGGCTGACTGTCGCTATTGCAGTAACTGCAACCGTTACGGTCACTTCACCCGCAACTGCCGCATCGAACCGCGAACCTGAGTACAACATCAACAGCTCCAGCAAAAGTCTTCAGCATCAGACATCTAGCAAGCATAGGATAAGGTTGTAATGATACGATTTTCGACGTTAAATTTCTAACTTTTAAACTTACTCTATTACTCGATGTTGCCACTATGCGTAAACCTTAACTCTCGTTTTCATTTCTCTTCCACTCTCTAACCATCGCACTTAAACTAAGTTCAGACGCATACTATATACTATATCACGAAATAATGTGTTTTACCCTCACTACACTCTTAGAACGAGGTACGATAAACATGCAAGGGACGATTAATCAAGGGTGCACACGGGATTATTTGGGTCGGTGCACGGAGATCATAGTAAATTCTAAGGTGCCATAAGCGTTTTGACAAAAGGTGACACCAAATCACGGGATGAAAGTAGTAGGGGTCAAGCAAGGTGTGCTTTATCATACTACCGAAGTTCCGTGAAGAAAGCGCCACGTGGAGTTGAACGTTATTAGACCTATTATACTATTGTGATTATTTTCAACACACTACACTCAATCGCAAGGCGTAACAACTGAATCGCATCATCGCGAGACTTGACGCGAGTCTGCAAACGCAGTGCAATCGCTTCATCGATGGACTCCGGGAGTCTACCTCGCAGGGCCATTGTATCGACGCAAGACTGGTCGTAAGTCTGTCGCAATCAATCTCATCAAGTATAGTAACGCTCACAATATTGTTTGAGTGAGGACCTATTCTACACTCCTCGATAACCGTGATGCGTCGCAACGTAACGAAAAGCTTATTCGAAACAAAACTCGGCTAATCGCAATCGCTTATCATGTGTATCTCGCAATCTCTATCGATTACTATGAGGATCACTACCGCTTATTATAGGAATCACTATATCCCTTGCTGTGTATCAATCTATCGCTATCACCTACCGTTATCTGTGATATTTGTGTAAAGTTAGCACACATGACCTCGCTTCACGAGGTGAAGCTCATATGGTTAAAGCAAGGCGTTTTAGTCATATCAGCAGGCTTTCGTGGAAAAAGGCCATGTGGGGCCCAATGTTGGTTAAACTCCGTGGTGTTAATCAATCAAATCGAACCGCATAAATCGCGCATACCTCCATCGCTTGCAACGCAACAACTGCTGCTTATCGTAATTCAACTATCGTCGCCGTCGCTACTTGTGTTATGGTTATGTGAGTCGCTTAATCACCTAATCACTTATCGCTTATCGTATATAGTCTACCGCTTATTCGCGTATAGCGTACCGCTTATCGCTCGTTTGGTATTCATTGCAGTCTGTGTGGTATTAGTACGCATGACATCGCTTCACGGGGCGAAACTAACCTGGTTAAACGAGGTGTTTCACCATACTAGCAAACTCTCGTGGAAACGTGCCATGTGGGTTCAAAGTGGAATCTAATCGAACACGCGCTATTCGCTTATTGCTTATCGCTCGACGCCTAACCAGACACGACACATAAAGGTTTCGTGCCACAAGGCTACTCGCGCACGCTGTTATAGCTACGTTCGCAATTCAACTTGCCTGTTTAACCTATTCGATTTTATCTTATACTCGGCCTAACTTTCTATCAATTGGGCCCAGTAAGCGCAATTCTATCCGTGTCATATCAGCGCACATGACACCGCCTCACGAAACGGAAGTAATATGGGAGAAACATGGTGGATACGCCGCTGGTACTTCCTATATATAAATGTTTTAATCATATTAACGAACTTCCGTGGGAAGGTGCCAAGTGGGGCCTGATGCTAAGTTGTCTTTTTCAAACGGGTAAAACTGATTTTTATAAAACTTTTATTGAAAACCATGGGATAAGTGAAATTCCTCACAACGTGGAGTTAACATCGAATCAGCTTAACTCCAAGTCCGAAGGGAGCTTTCATGAGTCCAATTTTTCCCTAAAACCTTTTTAAATATAAAGAAAAACAAGACTTTCTTGAAGACGTTGGTTCAACATCGAGTTCAGCTGAACCCATGTCGTAGGAGAGTTTTCGTAACCCCAGTTTTCATCTTCGAATTCCTTAAAAAGTGTAAAACCAAAACTTCCTTGCAACATCGGTTAACATCGACTCCGTTGGCCATACGTTGAAAGGAAACTTTTCAAGATTTCCATCCCGAAACTCCCTTTAAATATCTAAAAACGAACGTTCCTTGTAACGATGGTTAACGATCGACTTAGATTAAACCCACGTCATGAGAAACCTTTCAAGATCCTTAAAATTTTAAATCGCATCGAACTTGCAAATTCTTCGTGACTCGAGGTACCTTTGAAACGCCAACTCATGGATGCTACTTTTGTCGTTTACGTCGCCTCCTTGCTATCGCAATCGATCCCTCTTATTCGAAACGCTCTCGCTTGTCAACTCATGGTCAAATCACTCGCTGTATCGCTACTCATACAAGATCAACTCTCAGAAGTCTACCTATTGGATTAATTTCGGGACGAAATTTCCTAAAGTAGGGGAGACTGTAACAACCCGCACTTTCGTGCATTGTTACTACTCGATATACTCGTTACGCCTAGCACCAGAGATTCGGATCATAATGTAACTATATCGCATACGTCACTATTCGAAGGATAATCGCATATTTTCGCAATATATTATAGCTACATCACATCACAAACACTAACACTCACGATGACATTGAGTGAGGACCTATTCTACCCTCCTCGGTGGCCGTGATGTGTCGAAACGTAAACAATTAACGCTAACAAAGACTCTCGGGTGAGTGCTGTAGCTCCAGTCGTCGTGACGATGATGACAATACGAGTGAACCGTACCCCGTCGGTCATTGTGGCACAACACACAATAACGTTCACGATGACATCGAGAAAAGGACCTATACTACCCTCCTTGATGGCCGTGAAACGTCGCTAATAATCGCATACTCGAATCGAAAACCGTTTGTTATATTGAAATTGTGGAATATGAATACGTATATACGACCCTTTGGTGATTAATTATAATATATAATAATATAAATATAAGGAAATGTGGCCCAAACTATCGCAACACACCAAAAACGAGGATCGAGAGGCCTCCAGACGGATGGGCCAGCCGAACGGCTGGGCCAACCGATCGGACAGGCTGGCCGAACGGCTGGGCCGACCGATCAGACAGGCCGTCTGATCCGGATGGGCCGGCCGATCGAACGGGCCGTCCGATCCAGGCCAACTTGCCCTCTTTTCCTTCCTCCTCGCCTATAAATACCCCTCATTCACCTTAAACACACTTGTTGTCACTGTTGCTGCTCGACCAGAAGTTCCAACCCCTTTATCTCTCGATTTCTCGCGATTCTTGTGAGTTCCTGACCTAAATCTTGTACTTCTATGATCTATATTCAATTCTACACCCTTCTACCTTCTAAATCTACACTTTTAACCGTGAAATCTCTGGATTTTGGGCATTCTAGGGTGATGTCACCATGAAGTTCTTATGAACTTAAAGTGTGTTGTCATCCTATGAAAGAACAACTCGGATCTGGGTGATTTCCATACGTTTTTACATAAATCTCGGCTAAATCTATGTTTTCTAATCAAGAAGTTGTGTGATTCCTACAGATTTGAGGTGTTTCGAAGATGATGTCATCATAAGTTTACATGAACTTTAAAGAGTGACCTCATTTCCACCATAAACAGCTCGGATCTAAGTAATTTCACCTGTTTTATAATAAATCTCCCCAAAATCTAAGTTACCTAGCCAAGTGTGTGTGATTTCGGGTTAAACATGGAAAAGCCATCAAGAACGGCCAGATCTGATGGAACGGGGTGGTTCCCGACCGTTAGAACGGGTCGGACTTGATGGAATTTCAGTTGTTTAGCATGAAGGAACCCGTCTCGATCAAAACCATCGAAAAATCTCCAAATCCTTGTCGAAAACAGCAGGACGGGCCAGTCGATCGGACAGGCTAGTCGATCGAACTGCCCAGTCGATCGGACAGGCTAACCGATCGGCCAGCCCAGTCGATCGAACAGCCCAGTCGATCGGACAGGCTAACCGATCGGCCAGCCCAGCCAATCAGACAGGCTAGTCGATCGGACAGCCCATCCGATCGGACAGCCCATCCGAACGGGCCAACCCTCAATCTAATTTTCATTCGCTTTCGCGTATTTCGTTATTATTTAACGCGCCACCAAACACTCAGGTGATCAGTCTATAACCAGGGTATTCTCGGACATAATTCCGCCAATCCAAACCAAATACGCACTGTGAGTATACTTGAACCCCTTTTTAATCGCATTTTGGACCCCTTTTTAATCGCATTTTGGGTGTAACATACGTTTCTGACAAGTCGAACTTATCAAACGAATTATTCAATCAATCGAATTATCACTTGCGAATAACCGTTATGCATAGATATACGTGATGCTAGTTGCATGTGTGCTAGGGCTTATACTCGCGACGTCCCACCATGACTAGTATAGTACTATTGCACCCGACGGGGTCTAGTTTGCCATCGCATATTTGAGCATCGAGGACTTAGTTGGTAGTATCAGCTTTGTGAGTATATATGTCGTGTGTTACGTTTATGGATGTGGAAATTCGCTACACGTTTTTAATCTATTACGCTATACATATCAAACCTGTATACTCGCCAATACTTTTGTATTGACAAATATTTTAACGCATGTTGCAGGTTAGATCGCAGGCTATATCGAATCAAGCTAGGAAGTCTAGAAACTCAACTAAAATCTAGGTTGTCGGATTTGTATTGTTCGAGAGGACAAGAAATCTGTGATAACTTATGTGATTGTATTATTTGTTAGTATGGGATAACGAATGTGTTAAATATCATCGCAATATAGTTGTTATGGATTCTCTTGAGCAATCTGATTCGCCTAGTGCCGCGCCCCGATGATTCCGCCATCGGTTGGGGTGTGACACTGATCAAGACTGAAGAGATGATATGCTGAAGACTTGATACTTCAGACTCGTCAACATCCGAGGGGGAGTCTGTTGGTGCATACGTCTGTCGACTTCGTCTTGTATCGAGTCTTGTATTGTAATTGTTAGATCAGAGCACCTAGTACGAGAAAAGGGTCAAAATAGGTTGGAAGGTAATTTCGCACGAAATTACATGTTGTAATTCCGTTCGAAATCACCTTGTCATTTCACACGAAATCAGCAGGATGATTCCGCTTGAAAGCCTGATTCTGCTTGATAACCTGATTCCGTTTGAAAGGTGATTTCGCTTGTGCATGTTCAAGCGAAATCAGCAGCCTATATTAGGGGTGTGCATGGGTCGGTTTGGGTCGGTTTTTACTATTAACCATAACCATAACCGCTAGTTCGGTTATGGAGTTTTGGTAACCATAACCAAACTTCGGTTATGGTTAATCGGTTATGAAGTCGGTTATGGTTCGGTTTTGGTTAATTTCGGTTAAGTAACCAAGCAAGGTTTGAAATAAATAGGGTTGTGCACGATTTGAACTTAGCTTGAGCCTATTTTATAAGATAACGAAGACTAAACTTTTTGGTTAAACTACCGATTTAGAGTTCTTTTTAATAAGGTAATTCTCAAACAAAAACAATTATGGCCATAACACCTTAGTTCTTTATCAAAATAAATGACATCTACATGAAGATCATTTTGTTACTAACATACTTTTATCTTTTTAAAAACCCTCTATATGGTTTTGTAAAACACAAATCTATTATATAAAGTTAACATCACAACTTCGGTTCGGTTTCGGTTATATTCGGTTAATCAAAGCTTCATAATCATAACCATAACCGATTGAGCGGTTATACAAAGTTTCATAACCATAACCATTGGTTATATTGGTTATCGGTTATTAGTGGTTCGGTTATGTCGGTTATGATTCGGTTATCGGTTATGGTGGTTAATTTGCTCACCCATAGCCTATATATACCCATGATGTGATCTCGTTTGGAAGGCTTCTTGGTTCCGACGCCGAAGTGCTGTCGAAGTGTCTCTGTCCTGTAAATTGTTATCAGATCAATAAACAAGACAGTTAATAGTGATTCTAGTGTTATACAAGCTGAACGAAGACCGAATCAATGAATTCCGCCTCTGATTCTGTCTAAGAACTCTTCTGAACGACTCCTTTGGTCGGTAAAACGATCCTACAACAAGGCTGGGTGGACACTTGACACGACCGGGTGAAGGTTCCGTGAAAAATACATGTTTAGCTGACACGGCCGAGTGGAAACCTGACATGGCCGGGTGAAGGGGCTAAAAAAAAATATATATAATTTCTTGTGTTTAATTCTTTTGTTCAAATGCTTTGATTTCTAATCGTTTGAATGAAATTGTATGATAGGTAACGATGCACTTTAGACCTCGGATGATGATCAAGTCATGTCAAGAACCAAACACACAATCTAACGAAGCTTCCGCTACTTTAATAGTCTCTTTTGTTACCAAACTTATGTAAAACTATTATAACCATCTTTTGGATGTTTTAAACTTTTGTAAATATCGTTTGAAGGTTTTGAACTCTATGTAAACGTCGTATCATCGATGTTTTGGAAAATCGGCGTTTAAAAATGCACTATACATTATATGAAATATTCAATAAATGTAAGGGTCTTACATGACCGAATCTTGAGGTAAACGTTTATGAGCGTTGGGTAAAAGGAGTCATGGGTTTTACCTAGTTTTTAGGAAGAAATGGTTTTTTAATATTTGCACGTGCATGTACTTGTAAGCCTATTTAAAGGCATTTACTTTATTGAATAATTGTACCCTTCTTTTCTTTATCGAATATAACAGTTTTCTTCATTTTCACCTTGTGCAAATTTCTTCACATAAAGTACATACATATACTTGAGAGTTTGTGTGTTGAGTGTGTAGGTTTAAGGGGCATGTAACCAACAGCAGATACATCTGTGAGTAAATATTCTGGATCTTTATGATGGAGATTGCACTTTTTGCCCATTTGCGTGTCAATTAAAAAAAAATAATGGACCAAAACAGGTCTACGTAATAAATAAAATAAACAAGTTGAACAGCTTGGGAACTTCCAGTTACGTATTCGCTCCTGGAACAAGATGGAAACCATGCTCCACATCATTACTCGACGTTCGTTCCTTCGGCTGCCATATGGCTAGCATTGTTGCTTCAGGGACATCACTTTTGAGAACCTTAATCCTGTCTTCAATTTCTGAGAGCTTATGACCAGCCAAAGACACAAGTTTATTCAAATCAGTTGAGTACAAGCCAGCGACTGAGACTTTACCACTCAAGCATTCTGACATCATGTTGGCCATTGCCATATAGCGGTTCGCCACAATCTGCTTCTTGATCTTCTACTTAACCTTGCTGATCCTTTCTTTAATGTAGCTATCTTGATTCAATATACACTTGGTCCTCTCCATAGGCGACTTTGTAGAAACACGTTCAGCACATTTTGAAAGGCAGTGTTATCTTCAGGCCACACCTCTACTTGCGGTCCGTATGAATTCTTGGCTGTTGGAAGAGAATAAAGTTGAATAAACTGTCATACTTTTATTTTTCGAAGTTAATACACTGGCTGCTTGCATTAATGGTTGTTGGAGGGTTATCTATTTCAACTAGTTCAATTTAAAATGGGCCGAGTTGGGTAATATTTTATTTTCAGTGGGTCATTTGTTTATGGATTAAATGTGTCTCTAGAAATACAACATTTTTGTAATATTTGTTAGTATATTTGACTTATGATTATGATATGGATTATTTTTGGTATATTTGTATTTTATTGTGAAATGAATTTGTTTTGCTATATCGTTTTGGTTAATAATTAGAATGGTTCAAGGAAAATCAGCAATTCTATGAAATAATATTTTTATTAAACACCTAAAAC
This sequence comes from Helianthus tuberosus, assembly GCA_030545235.1. Classification (NCBI taxonomy): domain Eukaryota; kingdom Viridiplantae; phylum Streptophyta; class Magnoliopsida; order Asterales; family Asteraceae; genus Helianthus; species Helianthus tuberosus. Next base: position 102,378,657 of record CM060381.1, on the reverse strand, counting down.
TATGACACATGAAAGTCAAAAATAAGTGCCGTAAAGGTATATTGTAAACGCGTATCATAAAGTCGCGTCATAAAAAATGAACACATAAATGCATGCCATCTTCATTTTATGACATGCTTCCTTTACACACTTTTGTATGTCATATATACCATTTAGTGACACACTTTTGCGTGTCATATATACCCTTTAATGACACACTTTGTATGACATATATGTGTCACTAAGTGGTTTTTTTCTACAAATGAATTTATTTGGTAATTTGGTTGTTTTTTAATTGATTAGGCAAATTTGTATGTGAGGTGATAACAGTTTAATGGACCATGAAATTATAAACATTTAACCTTGCTCAACGAATGAAATGTCAATATCCCAGCATGATTTTTTTTTCGTAAAAAAGCTATCAACAATCATCTCTACATATGGATGGCCAAAGGAGAATACCTTTTTACCTGGAAAGAAGACAATGATAGCAATTTCAACCCCACACAAGATGCTAAGCTCACTTGCATTTGTAAACAAGCCACAACGACGTTTAGAGAAGGTAACCAATAGGTTGCTTGCTTTCTCCATTCTTGCCATTTGAATCTTTTGGCGACCTTTGCTCTTTATAGGCATCATTGTGGAATGAGGTAACTAATGTTACCTCAGATTTTTCTTATTTGCTTTAGTTAATGAAGATGTAGAAAACTGTAAGCTACTTATAGGCATCATCTTGCATACAAGTTGTTGCATATTTTTTAATCAATAATAATGGCATTAGTGTATTCCATAAAGTATATTTTCATATTGATTGTGCTTTAATTATTTCCCTATGAATATAATTTTCAAGTGCATGTTTTCTTGCTCAACATTATATTTTTTCCAGATTTTTTAAAAGAAAATACAGAGATACCACAAGATAGTAAATAATTAAATACGTACAGATATGGTTCATGAACATATTTGTTGATATTTAAACGTTTGTAGTATATTGTTTTAGATACCATACTTAGAACTAAATCAGTAAAGAATTAAAAACTAGAAAAATTCACTCGCACAATGCTTCAATTTTAGGTCAATATCCGTTTGATTCATTACGGCATCAGCACTTGTATAACAACCAAAAGGTTAAAACCAAAGCACAAAATCATGATAATGACATGACCATACTGATGTCACTAACAATTCTAATAGTATATTGTTCACCGAAATGGACAGGGCATTGATGGTGCTAGACAATATTAATTTGGTTGGTATAAGATACTTAAAGGCCTCATTTTGCAAGCAAATTGTTCCATATTTTTTTGATAAATTAAGAATACCACTAAATATATTCCCATAAAGGTTTTCTTGATATTTCAAATATCAATTTACTTTCATATTGATCACGCTTTAACTAATTAAATATGTACAGATATGGTTCATTAACATGTTTGTAGATATTTAAAAGTTTGTAGTATATTGTTTTTAATACCATGCTTAGAACTAAATCAGTAAAGAATATAAAAGCTATTAAAATTCCCTCGCGCATTACCGCAATTTTAGGTCAGTATCGGTTTGATTCATTATGGTATCAAGCACTAAGCACTAAGCACTAAGCACTAAGCACTAAGCACTAAGCACTAAGCACTAAGCACTGGTATAGCAAGCAAAACTTTAAAAACAAAAAGTAATGTCATGATATGATCACAATGATAAAAGTGACAGTTCTAATAGTACCGGTATAGATGTTTGGTCGAAATCAATAAGGTATTGATGTTGCAAGAAAATATTAGTTATATTCATCACAACTTGGTACCGAAGCTTAATATGGCTTAAAATATATAAAATATGCTTATACTGCTCCCAAAGTCGGTTCGACAGTAAAAAGAGCTTAAAGGTTAATTATATTTTACCCGAATTAATTTGATAACATGTACGTTTCTACTTCAATTAATTGTACATTACCACTCACAACTTGATTGCTATTTTTTTGTCGAGATGTTGAAAAAAATATACACATCGCAACGTTATACGAAATTATTTAAAACATTGTATCTAAAAAGTTATAATAACAAAATATAGTTAAAATTAACTAATATAATAAAATAATTAAAAGCTAGAAAAGTTATAATAAATAAATACCGATTTGGTGCATGTACATATTTTCTTGGTCGATACTAATTTTTTTTTCTAGAATCTATTTTTGAGAAACGAAAACATGGAGAGAACACATAATAGTAACTAAATAAATACAAATTTGGTTCATCAACATATTTGTAAATATTTAATAGTTTGTAGTATATTTTTATACAATTCTTTGAATAAAATGTTTAATAGTAAATAAAAATTCTTTTATCTCAACCCATCAATTATTGTTAAAGCACTTTTTGTCTGTAGCAATTGATTAGTTTTAATGTATAATTTTGGGTCGTTGTTTAAACAATTAAGTTTTGTTTTGTTTGATTTTGTGTAAGTTGACCAAAGTCAAATGACATCCTCATGTGGTTTGACTTGGGCACTCTGTTGCAAACAACATGTTTAAATGCAAACACGATTGTTTGTTGTTTAAGTGTTGTTTTCGTTTGGTTTATCCCAAACGAAATGTGGTTTCGTGACAGACCCAAACGACAATTGGTTGTCGTTTGGGATAGACCCATATCGTATGGAATGCTGCAGATGGTTATATAAACAACAACTTGTCATTTAGATGGAGATGCCAAGTAACAAAACTCGAGTTCCATAAGTTAGGTGTATAGAAATTGTTTAATAAACCTGAAAATTACAAGAAAATTGAACTTGTTGGGTATTCAATTGTAAGAATGATGATTGTGGTGTTGTAGTTTGTAACAATGCTAGAGCGGTTGTTCAAGGCTTTAGTCAGATTAAGGAAATACATTACCATGAAGTGTATACGCCTGTTGAACGTCTCGAAGCAATTCAAATATTCTTGGCTTATGCTTCTTACAAGAAGTTTAAGGTCTGCCAGATGAACGTGAAGTGTGCAATTCTACATGGTGTAGTTGAAGAAGAAGTTTATTTTGTACAATAGTCTGGGTTTGAAGATCTAAATCATCAAGATAGAGTTTGGTGATTCAACAAGGCGTTATATCGACTTTGTCAAGCTCCTAGGGTGTGGTATGTAACATTATCGACCTATCTTCTTGAGAATGGGTATAGGCGTGGATTAATCAACTGCACGTTATTCATCAAAGAGAAAGATGGGGACCTTTTTCTGGTAAAAGTGTAAGTAGATGACATCATCTTAGGATCGATCAATTATGATTTGTGTAAGGAATTTGAGCGGTTCATGCAAGAGAAGTTTGAAATGAGCGTCATGGGGAGAGGTGAGTTTCTTCTTAGGTTTACAAGTGAGAAATTCTGAGTCTATGATCTTCATCCATCAGATTAAATATGTTGGTGACATGTTGAGCCAATTCCAGATGACCGACACGAAACCGATATCTACTCCACTTCAGTTGAATCACCTGATTTCTTTTGATAACAAGGGTGAAATCGTTGACCCTTCATTATACCACACAATGATTGGATCGCTCATGTACCTGATATCATGTACCCTACATTCCAAGTTGCACGTTACTAGACGAACCCGAATGTGTCTCATTTTGCTGTTGTCAACAGGATTTTCCGTTATTTGAAGGGTTACCCAGAAACCGGTCGTACCCTAAGGTTGATAACTTTGATATGGTTTCTTATAGTGATTATAATTTTGGTGGTTGCAAGATCGACTTGAAATCCACAACTGCTGGATGTAATTTTTGGGAAACAGTTTAGTCACCTGCGAATCCAAAAAAAAAAAGCAATATGTGGCTACATTAACATGTGAAGCCGAATACATAGAGGCTTTGAGTTGCTACTCTCAGGTTCTATGAATCCAACAAAAGATTTGGGAAACAATTTAGTCACCTGACAATCCAAAAGAAAATACAAACATCTGTAGCTACATCAACCTGTGAAGCCAAATACATAGCGACTTCGAGTTGCTACTCTCAGGTTCTATGGATCCAACAGAAGATGCGGGACTACGGTTTTGAATTTCATACTACCCATATCTTTGTTGATGATGAAGCTGCTATATGGATAACTAAAAAATCATGTTCAACACTCTAAGACCACACACATTGATATCAAATATCACTTCACACATGATTTTTTCGAAAAGAAACTCATCGTTGTTTTAAGGTTCACATCTACTACCAACATGCCAACTTATCTACCAAAGGTTTTGATAAATCACGTTTGGATTACTTATTTTTGGTAAACGAAATTAAGGTAAAACAAGAGTAATCCACATCAGGAAATCGTTTTTGTAAATATTTTTCTTGAGAAAATCCAAGAAGATGTTTTAATTTATTTTACTTTTTGAATTATAAGGGGAGAAAATTTTACAAAAAATACCAAAACATAAAAAAGACAAAAACAATAGAAAATAAAAAATGAGTTTCCTAGCGAGAAAATGAGAAAATGATAGTACATTAGTGTTCAGTCGAAACCTCTTTAAACCTAAACTATTAGCTCTACTAATGATGTATCAGTAAGATGACAATCATTTTAAAGTGTGTAGGGTTATATAAACATAGAGGACTGAAGACTATGTGGGAACTGCTCATTGGCAAATGGTCTTGGTATCGAAATTTCATTTGATAGATTGCCAAGGTTCTGAGATATGTGGTCTTTGTGTTGTTTATCACCTGAGTATCATGGTCATTCTTTTACCTTAACGGAGACACTAGTCTAGAACTTCAATGATGCTCTACATATATAGATGTACATATTACGACATACGACCATCAATAAGTGATATTGTTATCACATCCATCTCATGAATATGTGATGATTAATCACAGTGCTTACATCATATCATATCATCTGTATCATATCATCTGAGACTCAAGTTCACCTCTTTCTTGGTGCGATGGCACTAACCTGAGCATGAACTTCCTCTCTCTGCATGCATCCGAAAATCAAGTTCCTCATCAGTAAGTGATCTCATCACATCGGGCTTGTTTTCAATCTCAAATAAGTTAGTTTTCTCACATCCTATACGTCAAACAGATGATAAATAGTATACTCAATTGTGAGATGAACTATTGCACATGCCTAGATACGGGAATGTGTCGTGAGTGGATGAACATTGGTTAGTAAGTATAAATCATTAAAGTAAGTGTATCCCCAAGCTATATGATTGCATCTGAATGTTGAGTCTAGGTGGATCACAATACTGATAATTATCATAGGATGTTTATCTAAATTGCTATCTAATCTAACAGCAAGTGTGTTTTGGTAGGACCGTACGCTGATATGATTCTCATACCCTTGAAACTCGCAAATATATTGCCTGTAAATATTTATTCACTGCTTTTAGTCAATAGTTTTGAAAAATTCAAAATACCAAAAATATTTTAGGTGTTTTTTCACTTATATCTTTATAAAAACCAAAAAGATTTTATTTCTATCTTAGCTTTGATGGACCCATGTTGGAACTCGAATCTATCCCACCTGAAATCTGACCGAAGCCGAAAAACATTCATTCTAACTTATGCATTTTCATAATGGTCCAAGTTAACAAATCTTTGAATGTTAAGGGGATAAAATTAAAAAAATTTAAAATTATAAGGTAATATCATTTGGTTTTTGGCTTGGTGTTCTCATTTGGTCTTGGAGGCTATCGTCAAACGAGATGGGTGTTATTTTTTTATATCGGTCAAACCACAACACCTTATTGTTTGAACCATGAAGTCGGTTGGTGTTTGGTTGTTGTTTGGCAAAACCACAAACGACATGGGGTTATTGTTTGGAAATAACCCTTGTTGTTTGAAATAGGATGTCATTTGGCTTGATACCAAATGACATCAGAGGGTTATAAATATGGATGGGGTATTATTTGGGTTCACTTCATCACTTTCACTTGACCAGTTTTCTATTCTAAACCCCAACGTTACTCTGCCGAAACAATAAATATCTATTAATTATGTCGGTTCTAAATGAATTAAATACGTTTTAAAATAGACTAAACTATTTGTCACTTTTAACCGTTCTAGTTATTTAGTATAAAGATGATTTTGTACATCGCTTTTATGAATAATAATAAGGTAAGTATAACAACTGAAATTGTAAAAAAATATATGCATGATTGTCCAATTCACGCTATTGTAGATTAAAACAAATAAAGTCTGTCATATTAGAAAAGTCTAATTAATCAATGCATATTTTGAATTGTTTCTTTTTTTAATAATTCTGATCGGAAATATCTAGCGGTCCAAGTTATCAATTGATTTATTACGGCTCTAACTATCTGCACACCCTGTTTGCCTATCTGCACACTTAGGGTTTACCTACGCTGCGTATAGGTCTATACGCAGCGTATATGGTTAACCCTATACGCTGCGTATAGACCTATACTCAGCGTATATAAACCATGGATTTCAGAGCCTTATCAGCAATCATTGCACAGAAAACAAGGGTTTATATACGCTGCGTAGGGACCTATACGCAGCGTATATAAAGCTCAATTTTTGTATTTTTTTTATGTATTCCTTTGTTTATTTATAAAAAAAGAAAATTATTTATAAAAAAATATTATTGGTAAATAATACAAATATAAATTATAAAAATTAAAAATAATACAACTATTATGAATTATAAAAATTAAAAAAGAAAATTATTTATAAAAAACAATATTATTGGTAAATAATACAAATATAAATTATAAAAATTAAAAATAATACAACTATTATGAATTATAAAAATTAAAAAAGAAAATTATTTATAAAAAACAATATTATTGGTAAATAATACAAATATAAATTATAAAAATTAAAAATAATACAACTATTATGAATTATAAAAATTAAAAAAGAAAATTCTTTATAAAAAAACAATATTATTGGTAAATAATACAAATATATTATATGATACGATGCAACACGATACACTACTACACTATACGATACGATGCAACACGATACGCTACTATACGATACAATATAACACCCGTATAGGTCTATAGGTGTATATACGTCTCGTATAGGCCTATAGGTGTGGTTGAGGTCCCGTGTAGGCCTATAGGCATATACATCACCTATACGAGACTTATACTATACACTATACGATACGATGCAACACGATGCGCTACTATACGATACGATATAACACCCGTATAGGTCTCTAGGTGTATATATGTCCCGTATAGGCCTATAGGTGTGGTTTAGGTCCCGTCTAGGCCTATAGGTGTATACAAGACCTACATGGAACCTATACAAGACCTACATGGAACCTATATGCTACTACACTATACAATACGATGCAACACGATGCGCTACTATACGATACGATATAACACCCGCATAGGTCTATAGGTGTATATATGTCCCGTATAGGCCTATAGATGTGGTTTAGGTCCCGTGTAGGCCTATAGGCGTATACAAGACCTACATGGAACCTATACGAGACTTATACTATACACTATACTATACGATACGATGCAACACGATACGCTACTATACGATACGATATAACACCCGTATAGGTCTATAGGAGTATATATGTCCCGTATAGGCCTATAGTTGTGGTTTAGGTCCAGTGTAGGCGTATAGGCATATACAAGACCTACATGGAACCTATACGAGACTTATACTATACACTATACGATACGATAAGATACGATAATATACACTATACGATACGATACGATACAATACGATACGACACTATAGTATAGGTCACGTATAGGCCTATAGGCAGATACAAGACATATATGAGACTTATACGAGGTTTATACGAGACTTATACTATACGATACGATACTTAAAAATGTTTTTTTTAAATTCACCCATTATATACGCTGCGTATAGGCCTATACGCAGCGTATATAAAGGGTCAAAAAGTATATTTTTACCACACGTTTGTGGTTAAAAAAATTACCCTTTATATACGTTGCGTATAGACCTATACGCAGTGTATATAAAGTGTCAAAAAGACAATTTTACCCTTGCATATGGCTGCGTATAGCCCCAAATGCAGGGGTAAAATGGTCTTTCCCACTATACGCTGCGTATAGACCCATAGGCAGCGTATATAAAGGGTCAAAAGACATTTTTACCCTTGCATTTGGCTTCGTATAGCCCCAAATGAAGGGCTAAATGGTCTTTTCGACCCTTTAAATACGCTGCGTATAGACCTATACGCAGCGTATATGAAGGTTTTTTTTTATAAAGGTTATATCGAATCGTATAGGTATAGTATAGGTCACGAATCGGCCTCGTATAAGCCTATAAGTGTGATATCGTATCGTATAGCCTATAAAGGTTTTATCGATACGCTATTATACGATACGATATAACACCCGTATAGGTCTAAAGGTGTATATATGTCCCGTATAGGCCTATAGGTGTGGTTTAGGTCCCGTGTAGGCCTATAGGCGTATACAAGACCTATATGGAACCTATACGAGACTTATACTATACACTATACGATACAATGCTACATGATACGATACTATACGATACGATATAACACCCGTATAGGTCTATAAGGACCTATACGGGACCTAAACCACACCTATAGGCCTATACGGGGCCTAAACCACACCTATACGATACGATATCACACTTATAGGCTTATACGAGGTCAATACGTGACCTATACTACACCTATATGATACGATATCACACTTACAGGCTTATACGAGGTCAATACGAGACCTATACCACACCTATACGATACGATATCACACTTATAGGCTTATACGAGGTCAATACGTGACCTATACTACACCTACACGATACGATATCACACTTATAGGCTTATACGAGGTCAATACGAGACCTAAACCACACCTATACGATACGATATCACACTTATAGGCTTATACGAGGTCAATACGGGAGCTAAACCACGCCTATAGGCCTATACGGGTGTTATATCGTATCGTGTCGTATCGTATAGTGTATAGTGTAAGTCTCGTATGGGTTCTCTGTAGGTCTTGTAATTCATAATATTTGTATTATTTTTTATTTTTATAATTCATAATATTTGTATTATTTTTAATTTTTATAATTCATAATATTTGTATTATTTTTAATATTTATAATTTATATTTGTATTACCAATAATGTTGTTTTTTTATAAATAATTTTCTTTTTTTTTTATAAATAAACAAAGAAATACACAAAAAAAATACAAAAATGGAGCTTTATATACGCTGCGTATAGATCCCTACGCAGCGTATGTGACAAAAATGACACAACTACCCTTGTATTTGGCTTCGTATAGCCTCAACACAAGGGTATAAAGGACATTTTCAGACCTTTGTATACGCTGCGTATAGGTCTCTACGCAGCGTATATAAACCTTGTGAAAAACTGATGCTTCAAACCTACCAAAATGACCCCAAATTTTTAGATGGTTTATATACGCTGCTTAGAGACCTATACGCAGCGTATATAAACATTGTTTTCTGTGCAATGATTGGTTATTAGGCACTGAGATCCATGGTTTATATACGCAGCGTATAGGTCAATACGCAGCGTAGAGGGTTAACCCTATACGCTGCGTATTGACCTATACGCTGCGTATATAAACCCTAGTTTTGCTAGGGTTTGGTGTGCCAATAGGCACACCCTTTATTACACAATCTTGTAAGAAATTAGAAAAAACCGATTTCCTTTATTTCCAAACTCACCATTTATATAAATCAAACCTTGTGCGAACATTTTCTTTTCGTGCAACCATTGGATCAAGTTTTCGACCCTCTTTTGTCTCACTCCGTCCGTTCAGAACCCGGAGTCAACCGTATTCGTCCGCCGGAAACCTCAAGCTCGTCACAGCCACACCACCTTCGTCTGTCACAACAATCACCACCGCACACCATTGCGACGCACCACCATCAGACGACCATTCAACTACCTAGCCCTGGTGACTCGCAACCATCCACAACCACCACATCACCACCCATATTCCGTCGCGCCACCTTGATGAAACCACTATTCATCGCCGCTATTTCTGTTCAGCTACCGCAATTGTTCGATCAACCGGTACCACTCGCCGCTAGGTTCTGTGTTCGAAGGATCACCACTGCCGCATCTTCACCACACGAATCGTAGTTAGACTTCACCGAAGAAAAAGCTTAGTCACAGCCGCCACACCAACTCGCTGTAGTTGTTTTAGTTCAAAGCCGCACCATCATGACAAGAACCTCGCCCCTAACCAGAATTATCGGGGTCATAGTTCCGGATACCGCTTAAATCCGCCACCACACCGTACCCACCTCGTTCCGATCTACAAGGTAAAGGAACCAACCAGCCTTGTTTGTTTAATTTTCTGCTTAAGACTTCCGAATTGGGTTATGGGTGGTTTGTTTCTGGCGATCGCGGGTTGAGGTTTGGTTTGGGTTATTAGTCTGCATTTTTTATGAGAGAGAGAAAGACTTAATATTGTGTGTTGGATTTGAAATTGTGTGTATGTGTGTGCATAAATGTGTTTTGGATGTTGCATATAACTGTGCGTGGATTTGTGTATGTTTATGAATATGTATATAAGTGTGTGATGTAGGTATATATATATATATGCATGTGTACTATGTATGTGTTATGCATGCATTGTGTACTGTATGGATGGATGGTCTGACGTGCGTGTGTGTTGGTTTCTGTTTGTGTCTGTGTGTTTTGGTTTGTGTTTGCGTGTGCATGAGTGAGTGTGATATGTATAGGGTGTGCATATTGGCACCTCATGTTGCCTATTTGCACACCAAACCCTACCTTTACCTATGCTGCGTATAGAGCTATACGCAGCGTATAGGGTTACATCTATACGCTGCGTATAGACCTATACGCAGAGTATATAAACCATGGATTTCGGAGCCTTATCAGCAATCATTGCACAGAAAACAAGGGTTTATATATGATGTGATCAAAATACAACATATAAATTATGTCAAATACGGCGTAAAAGCAACCCTTTTTAGTACTAATGTTGGAAAAAGCTTGTGTTTTTGTTCCTTTTATATTTTCAGGGATAAAAGAGCTTAAATTTGAAAAAGGAGCAAAAAGACAGCAAAATCCAACATAAATGCAAAGAAGAAGGAATTGTCGCAGATCGCCAAGCCCCAACTCACATCCAAACCTCAAAATAACAAGAACAGAAGGCCGACACGTGGCCATGTCCAGCTGATATGGGCCGTGTCCAAAGATGGATACTGGGTAGAAGAAAAAGAGAACTGCAAAAGATGAAAATGACAGCCAACACGGGGCCGTGCTAAGCCAACACGGGGCATGGTCAACTCAAAGATTTGCAGAATCTACGATAGTACATCAAATACTTTGGCCACGGGCCATTCCGTTGACACACGGGGCCGTGTTAGTATAATTTTTGGCAAGCAGTTAATGAGGATGAGAGAGAGAGATGGGCACGGGGTCGTGCCTGGCGGGCACGGGCCGTGTTGAAGCTTCTGTTTACAGCTATAAATAGGAGTGCTTGGTTCCACTTCAATTCATCCCTTAGCAAACCACTTCTCTCTCACTTGCCACCACTCCACCACCACTACAACACCATCATCCACCACCATCATCCATCTTTCCATCTTTAGTGTGTGTGTAGTTTCGGGATCCAAGATTGATCGTAAGCATCTTTGTGAAACAAAGGCCATGCTTGGCTAAATTCTTACATCACTTGGTGAAAACTTTTCTTTTATGTATTTCTTTTATGATTTCCAATCTTTGGCTCCTTTTTAATTGGGTATGTAATAATGACGTTAATATATAGTTTTTTTATATTGAAGGCGAATTTACTCAATCATTCTTCGTATGTTCGTTGATTCAACATATATATGTCTTTACGATCTATATAAAGCTTGTTAATTGCCTGGAAGGGGGTTAGAATGGTGGTTTGGGTAATTCTATGTCTCGTTCAGTGTATAGATCCTGCGAGAACCTGGTTCAAGCCCAGTAACAACTCACGAGTTGGAGCGGGCATTACCCACCACGGGAGAGTTGCAAAAAGCTTGAATCCCTTATTCTTAAACTTTTATTAAAACATTAAACCAACCCCGCGAGGACCGTATCCCTGCTGAATCTGACCAACGGGTTGAGGGTGATCGCCGCCTCGGAAGGGGGGACCACCACATTTTGCATTAATAACTTACTTAATTATCTTTGGGATTGTATCCTTGCTGACTAAAACCACTAGGTTAAGGGTAACGTCGCCTTGGAAGAGGGGCCTACTACTATAACTAAGATAATCTCTTAAAATGCCCAAAGTGCAGAAATCATCACAAGGGTACATGAAAGATAAGTTGGATCCAAGTGATTCTTTCTTGTCTATAATTTTTATTTTCTGTTTTTATCTTTTTATTAGCTTAAAAATCTTTTCTCAAAAGTTAGTTCGATAGACGTTGACGATAATTTGGTACTAAAAGCTCTTGTATCCTTGGACGACCTCGGTATCTTGCCATCACCATACTACGTTCGTGATATGTATACTTGCCCTAGCGTGTGTATAGAGTGATAGTAGAATATCGTGTTTTATAAATTTAAAACTTGAAATCGGCGAGTAAATAGAGCTAAAAATAACTAAAAAAATACTCACCCACGCACGTCAAGTTTTTGGCGCCGTTGCCGGGGACACAAGAATTTCAGGAAAGCTTAAAATTGACGGCCTAATCTTTTCTTTTATCCTTCTTTTTATTTTTCCCTCTTTTCCCCTAAAAATCTGCTTTCTGCAGATCTAACACGGGGCCGTGTGGGATCAGCACGGGCCGTGTTAGATCTGCAGTATCTGGGCAAACCTGCTTTCTTGTTACTGGATCACTTGACACGGGGCAATGTTATAGGAGCACGGGGCCGTGCTAAACATCCAGTACTGGGAATCTGAAAACATAAAGTTTTTCCAGTCAGCACGGGTCGTGCAAGCCACAGCACGGGGTCGTGCTAACCTTCTGATCAAGTTTTCTTTTTGTTTTTGTTCGCAGAAAATCACACAATTCTGTATACTTCGCAAGAATACAGTTTGGTGCATGACCTCCACCTCCGACAAAGACATAAAAGTACCACTTGATGAACCCGAGCGCTTTTTAAGAAAACGCCTTAAAGCCAAAAACCAACAAAAACCCTAAATCCAAAACCCCCCTATGGTGGATCAACGCACTATCATGGATTACCTACGGCCTACGGTCGGTAATCTTGGAGACGCTATTAACCCTTCTAACGTCGATGCTAACAACTTTGAGCTTCGACCACACCTTATCCAAATGCTCCAAAATTCTGCCACTTTCCATTGCCTAGCTGATGAAGATCCCCATCTACATATTATCAACTTTTTGGAAATATGTGACACCTTCTGGATCAACGGGGCCTCTAGCAATGCCGTTAGACTCCGTATGTTCCCTTTTTCCCTCAAAGACCGAGCAAAAGCTTGGTTAAACACCCTCCCAAGTGGGTCCGTACACACTTAGGATGATCTTGCCCAAAACTTTCTCTACAAATATTTCCCTCCCGCTAAAATTGCCAAACTCATGAGCGAAATCAACACCTACTCTCAAGAAGACGGGGAATCCTTGTACGAGACATGGGAAAGGTTCAAGGAGCTACTAAGGGAATGCCCGCATCACGGTCTTGAACGATGGCAACAAGTGTCCACCTTCTACAACGGACTCTTGCCGCACACAAGGCAAATCCTTGATTCCGGCTCCGGGGGACTCCTTGGGAATTGGCGACCCGAGGAAATTTATACCAAATTGAAGACTTTGCTCAAAACAGTTTTTAATGGCAGACTCCTAGGGGCTCAAAGTCTATAGCCCCGGGCGCCCACAAAGTGGATGAGTCCACTTCCTTGCAAGCTCAAATCGAAGCCTTAAGTCCTTAACCAATAAAATAAAGAAACTTGAATAAAGCAAAACGGCTTCGGTTATGGCTTGCGAAGGGTGCGGCAGCCCGCATGAAAACTGGAGTTGTATAAAAGATTTATAAAATCAAATGGAAGTGGTGAACTACCTAAATAACCAGCCACGACCACCGGGGATCCAAAGTAACAATTTCACTCCCGAGTGGCGTAATCATCCTAACTTTGGTTGGAGGGAATCGAGGGTAATAACCAACAAAATCAAAATCGACGATCTAACTTTCAACAACCACAAAATAGGCAACAAAGTTTTCAATCACAACAAGGAGGAAGAGAAAGGCTTGAGGATATTATCACTCGCCTCTTCTCCGAATCCGATAAAAGGTACTTGGAAAGGTTCTTACAAACCGAAACCGAAACAGAAATAAGAAACCAACGGGTTAGTATTCAAAATCTGGAAAAACAATTTAGCCAAATAGCCCAACATTTCGCTGAAAGACCACAAGGAGCCTTACCAAGTAATACCGAAACAAATCCGAAAGCCCAAGTAAACATAATTAATCTAAGAAGCCGGAAGGTAGGACCCGAGAGTGAGCCAACCCCACAACAAAGCAACCCAATCCAAGTTGAAAAACCCACCAACAATAACCAGGAAAACACTCAACCCCAAAACACCAACACAGATATAACAAAACCACCTCCGGTCCCTTACCCCGGTCGTTTACTTCGGCAAAAGACCGACGAACAATTTACTAAGTTTGTGAGCTTGCTTAAACAACTTCACATCAATCTTCCTTTTGTAGAGGTCCTCACACAAATGCCAAAGTATTCTAAGGTTATGAGAGACTTCCCCACTCACAAAAGAAAAATTGAAACCATCCAACAAGTCACCCTTAGTGAAGAATGCTCGGCGGCACTCCTCAACAAGCTCCCCTAAAAAAATATTGATCCCGGAAGCTTCACCATTCCTTGCTCTATTGGTGGATCGCCAATAAGCAATGCACTAGCCCACTTAGGGGCCAGCATTAATTTAATGCCGGCCTTTATGTTCAACCTACTAGGATTGGGAAAACCAAATCCTACGAAAATGAGCATTCAACTTGCGGACCGGTCGGTAAAATACCCTCAAGGTGTCATAGAGAACTTATTGATAAAGGTAGGGGAATTTGTTTTTCCTGCCGACTTTGTTATTCTAGGCATGGAAGAAGACATCGAAATTCCGCTCATACTAGGATGACCTTTCCTTGCCACCGCACGAGCTATGGTAGATATGAGCGAAGGATAACTAACATTGAGGGTTGGTGAAAAAGAGATCAAGTTTGAAGTTGGGTAATGAGCGGAGGATGATCTGGTCAAATACCTCAACGCGATTGACTCAAGCTTAAACGACGCATTGCAATGCTACAACTCGAGATATGAGTCATCCCGCGTGGGTAACATTTGACCGACTTTTGGTCTAGCCAAGGACCCTTATAAACGTGGCGCACCATGGAGGCATTCCATGGACTATCCATTAGTTTAGTAGTTTAATCTTAGTTTAAATTTAGTTTAATTTTAGTTTAATATCTAGTTTAACGTTTTCTTTTGAGTATCTAGCTTTGTAGGAATAAGACACACTCAACAAGAGGAAAATGGATGATGAAATGGAACCCATGCACGTAAAACCTTTTTTTAGTACTAATGTTGGAAAAAGCTCGTGTTTTCGTTCCTTTTATATTTTCAGGGATAAAAGAGCTTAAATTTGCAAAAGGAGCAAAAAGACAGCAAAATCCAACATAAATGCAAAGAAGAAAGAATTGCCGCAGATCGCCAAGCTCCAACTCACATCCAAACCTCAAAATAACAAGAACATAAGGCGACACGGGGCCGTGTCCACCTCACATTGGTCATGTCCAAAGATGGATACTGGGCAGAAGAAAAAGACAAGTGCAAAAGACAAAAATGACAGCCAACACGGGGCCGTGCTAAGCCAACACGGGGCGTGGTCAACTCAAAGATTTGCAGAATCTGCGATAGTACAACAAGTACTTTGGCCACGGGTCGTGCCGTTGACACACGGGGCCGTGTTTGTACAACATCTGACAAGCAGTTAATGAGGATGAGAGAGAGAGATGGGCACGGGGCCGTGCCAGGCGGGCACGGGCTGTGCCAGGTGGGCACGGGCCGTGCCAGGTGGGCACGGGCCGTGCTGAAGCTTCTGTTTACAGCTATAAATAGGAGTAATTGGTTCCACTTCAACTCATCCTTTGGCGAACCACTTCTCTCTCACTTGCCACCACTCCACCACCATCATCCATCTTTCCATCTTTAGAGTGTGTGTAGTCTCGGGATCCAAGATTGACCGTAAGAATCTTTGTCAAACAAAGGCCATGCTTGGCTAAATTCTTACATTACTTGGTGAAGACTTTTCTTTTCTGTATTTCTTTTATGATTTCCAATCTTTGGCTCCTTTTTAATTGGGTATGTATTAATGAAGTTAATAAATAGTTTTTTTATATTGAAGGCTAATTTACTCAATCATTCTTCATATGTTCGTTGATTCAACATATTCATGTCTTTACGGTCTATATAAAGCATGTTAATTGCCTAGAAGGGGGTTAGAAGGGTGGTTTGGGTAATTCTATGTCTCGTTCAGTGTATAGATCCTGCGAGAACCTGGTTCAAGCCCAGTAACAACTCAGGAGTCGGAGCGGGCATTACCCACCACGGGAGAGGTGCAAAAAGCTTGACTCCCTTATTCTTAAACTTTTATTAAAACATTAAACCAACCCTGCGAGAACTGTATCCCTGCTGACTCATACCAATGTGTTGAGGGTGATTGCCGCCTCGAAAGGGGGGTCCACCGCATTTTGCATTAATAACTTACTTAATTATCTTTCAATAATCCAACCTAGTGGGATTATATCCTTGCTGACTCAAGCCACTATGTTGAGGGTATCGTCACCTTGGAAGAGGGGCCTACTACTATAACTAAGATAATCTCTTAAAATGCCCAACGTGCGGAAATCATCAAAAGGGTACATGAAAGATAAGTTAGATCCAAGTGATTCTTTCTTGTCTATCATTTTTATTTTATATTTATTTTCTGTTTTTATCTTTTTATTAGCTTAAAAATATTTTCTCAAAAGTTGGTTCGATTAGACGTTGACGATAAGCCGGTACTAAAAGCTCTTGTGTGCTTGAACGACCCCAGTATCTTGCCATCACTATACTACGTCCGCGATGGGTATACTTGCCCTAGTGTGTCTGTAGAGTGATAGTAGAATATCCTGTTTTATAAATTTAAAACTTGAAATCGCCGAGTAAAAAGAGCTAAAAGTAACTAAAAAATATTCTCACCCACGCACGTCAATATACGCTGCGCATAGGTCTATACGCAGTGTATATAAACCATCAGAATTTTTTGGGTCATTTTGGTAGGATTGAGGCATCAGTTTTTCACAAAGTTTATATACGCTACGTATAGAGCTATACGTAGCGTATATAACCTTTTAGAATTTTTTTTGGTCATTTGGTGTATTTGTAGTATAAATTCTCACCCGGTTCCAATGTTAATCGCTTAAAATATATAACTGTTAACATTATACCGATAATATTATATACCGTTAATTTTTTTTTATAGACGTATATATGGTTCGAATATATTATATTGTTAATGTTATACCGATAATATTATAAAGTTTGTACATACAAACAAAAGATATAATATGACTAAATATAATATATACAATATAAGCATAAGTTTGTACATACAAACAAAAGTTATAATATATGACTAAATACTAAGGGTAGTCACGTCACAAAAGATATACAATATAAGCATAAGTTTGATAGACGTATTTACGGTTCCAATACTAAATACATAACAAAAGATAAAATACTAGGTTTGACTGTCTGGTCATATACCTACCCTGTCGTAACCCCCGATCCCTGATCCCCAGGAACGGGCAGCCGTGAGCCAGTTTCGGTGGTATCTCGTATTGTCTAATTTCGCAGCGGAAATTTTCATCAGGACCGTAGTTAGGAAACATTGATCAGAGTAAAATACCACATTTTCATAACATTAAACAAATCGGTTAAAACCCAAGTTCGTAGTACACACGTTTTCATAGGAATAAATCCTATTTTATTAATGAAAACATCTATTTTATTTTAGGTAACTTTATTGCCACTTTTCCAAGCCTTCAGTGCTGTCCAGCTGGCTTCTATTTGGCTTTCACAGTTTGTTTGTTACCTGAAACGCGTTTTAAAACATTTGTCAGTGGGAAATACTGGTGAGTGAATCCCAGTTTAATCAAGTTTAAATAAAATCTCATTGTACAGTATTGAGGGCGATCCCGCAATTATATTTGTTTCCAAGACATCACAATTAACATCCATGGTACTGTCGAACCCGACTTGTGGAAATGTTACTCCTTGGCCAGGTGGTAACAAATTTTGTATACAAAACCCCAACATACTCATGATAATTGTATTCTTACAAATACTCAATAACTGCTTAATATATATTTAATTAAATGAGGTTTTGTAAAAACAGTTAACAAAAAGCGGATCAACTCACATTGCTGTCTTAGATTTTCCGTAAGGGTTTCCTGAGAATTATCTATAATTTACACAAATGCACACGCGTTAGTATAACAACCCATTTTAACATTGGTAATACCCTCCCCGAGACGGCATTCCAACGACTATGTCGGGCAGAACCACGACAGCCGTTACGGAACCCTAGATCAATCGGGCAGCGTATCTAATACGTATCCAGGGGTTATAATACTTACAACGGACCAGAACTTCGCTAATTAGGGGGGTATAGTACCCGACTATATTGCCTAATATTCAGATTTGAGAGAGAAACGATTTTTGAACGATTTCGACTGAGATCTGATGGCTCCTTTATATAGTTGCTGAGTCTGGTTCTCTCGCGCCCCGTGTAAAACAAGACAGGGGCTTACGCGGCCCGCGTCAATCCCCAGTCAAAGCGTAGCTGATCCTGGTCAGCGTCTAGACTTTCCACGATGATGACACGTGTCATCACCGGGCTGCGCCATCTTTCCGATCTTACGCGGCCCGCGTTAACTAACGGGGGTCTTACGCGGCCCACCTAAACTTAATAATCAAAGAAATCAGGTTTTAACCTTTAAACCGCCAGCGTAAGGGTTGAGGTGGGGTCTACGCGGCCCGCCTCAACTTAATATTTCTTGTTTTTCTTTTATTTTTAATGCTATACTGTATTTCGGGCTCGGTTTTCACATACGGGGTGTATTTAAATACATATAGAGATATTTTAAAATATATTAGTGTGTCGGAAAAATTTATAAGGGTGTCGGTTTATTGAGAATTGTTACATCCTCCCTACCTTGTTTTAGAGCTCATACTCGAGATCTACTGGAACAAGTGCGGATATTTCTTTTGCATTTCAGATTCAAGCTCCCATGTATACTCAGGTCCTCTTTTGGAGTCCCACTTCACTTTGACCAGAACTAATCTCTTATGTTTGAGATTCTTGATTTTCCTGTCTTCAATCTGTAAAGGTCTTTCTACAAACTTGAGTTGTTCATTTACCTCTATATCCTTAAGAGGTACTATTACCGATTCATCTGCTAAGCATTTCTTGAGATTTGATACATGAAATACATCATGTATTCCTGCCATTTCCTCTGGCAGTTGTAGCTGATAGGCTACAGGTCCTATTTTTCTAATTATCTCAAAAGCTCCAACATACCTGGGACTTAGCTTTCCCCGTTTGATGAATCTTACCACTCCTTTCCAAGGAGAGACTTTTAACAATACTTTATCTCCTACTTGAAATTCTAAAGGCTTACGTCTGTTATCAGCGTAGCTTTTCTGTCGATCACGTGCTGCTTTCAGTCGTTCCTTGACTTGAATGATCTTTTCGGTTGTTTCTTGCACTATCTCAGGTCCAGATAGTTGCTTTTCCCCAATTTCTTCCTAACAGACTGGGGTTCGGCACTTTCGTCCATAAAGTGCTTCGAATGGTGCAACATTGATACTTGTGTGATAACTATTATTATAATAAAATTCTATTAAAGGTAAATGATCGCCCCAATTACCTCCGAAATCAATTACACAAGCTCTAAGCATGTCCTCCATTGTCTGAATTGTCTTTTCGCTTTGTCCGTCTGTTTGAGGATGATAAGCTGTGCTTAGATTCAACTTGGTTCCCATGGCTTTTTGGAAACTTGACCAAAAATGAGAGGTAAAACGACTATCTCTATCAGAAATGATCAATAAAGGTATTCCATGTAATGAAACGATTTCATTTACATATAATTTAGCTAATTGTTGCATACTAAAAGTTTCTTTCATTGGTAGGAAATGAGCTGATTTGGTTAGCCTATCTACAATCACCCAGATTGTATCATTTCCTTTCTTTGTTTTGAGTAATTTAGTAACAAAATCCATTGTTATCAATTCTCATTTCCATACTGGCATTTCTAGCTGTTGCAGTAATCCTGAGGGTTTCTGGTGTTCAGCTTTGACTTGTGAACAAGTTAAACATTTAGAAACATAAGTTGCTATGTCCTTTTTCATTCCTATCCACCAGAAATTCTTTCTTAAATCCTGGTACATTTTATCACTTCCTGGATGCATCGTATACTTAGACTTATGGGCTTCTTCTAATATACGATGACGTAGGTTTCCTAATTTAGGTATCCACATTCTCATTTTATGGAATCTCCAAATTCCATCTGTTCCTTGTTCTAATTCTTTTAGCATACCTTTTAATTTTTCAGTATATTCCTTGATTACTGATTCTTGTGCTTCTCTGATTTGATCATTTAAATCTACTTGTAGATTTAATTTAAGAGATCCTACCCTTTTTGGCTTTTCATGATACTTTCGACTTAAAGCATCTGCCACTACATTTGCCTTTCCTTCATGATACTGGATATCACAATCATAATCACTAAGCATCTCCATCCAGCGTCTTTTTCTCATATTCAATTCCTTCTACCCGAAAACATACCTTAAACTCTTATGATCAGTGAATATGGTAAACTTACTACCATAAAGGTAATGTCTCCAAATCTTAAGAGCAAAAATTATAGCTCATAGTTCTTGATCATGGGTTGAATAATTCTCTTCATGATTCTTAAGTTGTCTAGATGCGTAAGCTATAACCTTTTGGTGTTGCATTAACACACATCCATAACCTAATTTAGAAGCGTGACAATAGACTACAAAGTCTTCAGTTACTTCTGGTAACGCTAGTATGGGTGTATTAGTTAATCTTTGCTTAAGAATTCTAAAAGCTTCTTCTTGGTTTGGTCCCCATTCAAACTTAATGGATTTACAGGTTAACCTAGTTAAAGAAATGGCTATTCTAGAGAAATCTTGAATAAATCTTCTATAATAACCGGCCAATCCTAAGAAACTTCTAACTTCGGTTGGTGACTCAGGGGTTTTCCATTTCGTATTCGCCTCGATCTTAGTTGGATCCACATGAATTCCTTCATGATTCACTAAATGTCCAAGAAACTGTACCTGCTCTAACCAAAATTCGCACTTCAAAAACTTAGCATAAATCTTTTCCTTTCTTAATAAACTTAGAAGTGCGTGCAAATGCTTTGCATGTTCCTCTTTACTCTTAGAGTAAATTAGAATATCATCTATAAAAACAATTATGAATTTGTCCAGATATGGTTTACATATTCGGTTCATCATGTCCATAAATGCAGATGGGGCATTGGTTAAACCAAATGGCGTGACAGTAAATTTATAATGACCATACCTTGTTCTGAAGGCGGTCTTAGGAATGTCCTCTTCCTGTACCTTTAATTGATGATATCCTGACCTTAAATCGATTTTAGAGAAAAATCGAGCTCCTTGCAGTTGGTCGAACAGATCATCGATTCTCAGTAATGGGTACCGATTCTTAATCGTGACTTTGTTCAATTCACGGTAATCAATGCACATACGCATTGATCCGTCTTTCTTTTTAACAAATAAAATCGGTGCTCCCCACGGTGATGAGCTCGGCTGTATGAATCCTTTTTCCAGCAATTCATCCAATTGTTTCTTTAATTCCTGCATCTCTGCTGGTGCCAAACGGTAGGGTGCTTTGGCAATCGGCGCCGTTCCTGGCAGTAGATGGATTCTGAATTCAACTTCTCTGTCCCGCGGTAGTCCTGGTAATTCTTCCGGAAATATATCTGAAAACTGAGACACTACTAGAATGTCTTTTTGTTCTTTTCCTTTAGTGTTAGTGATTATAGAAATCAAATACACTATAGATCCTTTTTTTATATATAACTTGCAGTTTTCATCACAGAGATGAATTTCGTGGATCTAGAGGGTTTATCTCCTTTAATTGAGATCTTTTCACCTTTTGGTGAATTTACTTGGATTGACTTTTGATCACATAAAATACTGGCTTTATTGGCTATTAACCAATCCATTCCTAAAACGATATCAAATCCTACCAGATTCATTGGGTAAAGGTTTGCAATAAACTTTTGATTTAAAATTTCTAATCTTGCTCCCTGCAGGATTTCAGAAATCCTAACGGTTTCTCCATTAGCTGTTTCTACTAGACATTCTTGTGGTAGTTTAGTTAATGACTGATTTAAAAGTTTGCAAAATGAAGTATTAATAAAACTTTGGTTTGCACCAGAGTCAAATAATACTTTAGCAAAAACATCATTAACTAAAAACGTACCAGCTATGACATCCGGAATCATCTTGGCTTCATCTGCAGTCAGAACGAATGCTCTAGCATTCTTAGTGTTCTTGTTTTTCACAGCTGGAGCCAATTTCGGACAATTTGGCCTGATATGACCTTTTTCTCCACAGTTGAAGCATAGTCCATTACTGGATTTCCTCTTGCAATCTTCTTCCTTGTGTCCTGGCATCTTGCAGAAATTGCAAAGAGTGGAGCATTTTCCCGAATGCTTTTTCTTGCAGATCTTGCAGAATGGTGCAGAGGTAGAACTCATATTCCTATGGTTGTAATTCCCAAAACGGGATTCTTGAGTAAGCGTTTGGGTTAGGTTTCTCCTCTGTTCTTCTTCTCTAGTACGGATTAATTCATATGTCAAGGTATTCGCTAGTTCTACAGCTTCTTCTATAGTTTGAGGTCTAGCTGCCTTGACTACATGTCTAATCTCTCCGATTAATCGCCAGATGTAACGGTAGATTAATACTGGTTTAGGTGATGCAAGGGTTGGTACTATTCTAGCATATTCAAAGAATGTGGTAGTATAACCCTTACTATCTACCCCGGTCATTCTTAAGTTCAGAAACTTATTTGCTATCTGTTCTTTTTCATTGGGAGGGCAGAATTTCCTTTCTACCATATTTTTAAATTCGTCCCATTCCATGTTGTATACCTTATCACTTCCTCTTGACTGGAGGATAGTGTTCCGCCATTCTAAGGCTGAATTCTTAAACAGATTAGAAGCAAACATTATTTTGTCTTCTTCAGCACACTTGCTTATTTTTAAAACAGCCTCAGTCTTCTCTATCCAGCGTAGAGCTGTAATGGGTCCTTCATTGCCCGAGAATTCTATTGGTTTGCAAGACCAGAATTCCTTATAAGAACAACCATAAGGCATGGTTCTTCTTCTTTTGGGAATGGGCGCTTGAAGTACGGGTCCATTGTTCACGCTGTTTTCTGGTTCAATTGGTCACTTACTGCTATGTTTACTTTTATTATTCGCTTCTTGAACCGTTTGAATAATAAATGGCATTGCATCTATAATTCCTTGTGCCACTATGTGTTGAACGGAACTATTATCCATTTGGTTTCCATTGTTATTGATGCTCGGATTTTCATTAACCACGTTAATGTTACTCTGGTTATCGTTATTCAGATTTCCTTGATTTCCTTCGTCGGCCATCCGAATTTTAAACATTTACCCCATATTAATATCACAAAATAATATTTAATATAGTCAATCACATGACACGCAATTTAGCCAAAAGCGTCGATCATTGCGACTTTACTCTATTCATCTACTATGCATCTATTACACACCAGTACTGAAATAAATAATAGTAGGCATCCGTACACACATATTTTATTATTTTATTATTATTACTATTATTATTACCGTCTCCATTCTCACATTCACGGATATGGATTCATCCAAAAATCCATATTGCGCTCGTCATACTTCCAGACGAGTCGCTCTCCCACCTGTCGCATTCTCTCACTACTTTCTAGAATTTCCTCAGCAAATGTCCTAAGTTCTTGTACGTTTTCTGCACTCATTGGGGGTGCAGGTTCTAGGACTGGGTTTGGAATCTGTGGTGCGGGTTCGTGATATGGAGGTGCAGGTGCCTGAAATCGGTAAGGATCTTCTAAAATTTCCCTAATGTATTCGTCGTTGTAATAAGGATCTAAAGGGTCCATACCTGGATAGGCTCCTAGGTTCTGCATGGGTGTGTCTTCATGTATCGGGTAACGTTGCACATAGTCCCTAACGTTGTCCCACCAGGGGTCGTAATTTGGGTCTAGGGGGTTTGGTGCTGGTACCCTAGGGATTTCTTCTGGATTGAAGTCATGCATTTCTACTTGGTTTTCAGGGTTTTCGATTTCCATCGGTTGCTCAGGGATTGGTGGCTGTGGTTGGGGTGCTATTATTTGTTCCAGATTAGGGTCAGCTGCAGTAGTTGCTAGGATGTGGATGTTGGCTATACCCCTATTTATCATATCCTGGGCATAGGCATCGGTTTCTCTCTTGGCTACTGCTAGTACACTCTGGTCTTGTAACTTTTTAATACGTTTTCTACGCTCGTGTGCCCCTCTACTGAACCATCCCCTCTTTTTCTGAGGAAATGGCTCTTCTCACTGAGCCTTAAACACAAAGATTCCTTCTTTCGTATCAGCAGAGTACCCTGAGAGGGCATGCTAAGAAGAGGAGGTGCCTTCGCTTCTAGGAGAACCAGACAATTGACGGTACGCGTCAGATGGTCCTTGGTCGCTCATACTGTAACTAACAAATAGTCAAATAACACATAATAATTAAATACAATTACACACGTATTCCAGTAGTTTATTTCCTAACAGATTGAATTTTGATGTCAGCAGAACACCTCTGTGGCTGAATCAGTGGCCTAGCTCTGATACCACCTTCTGTCGCAACCCCCGATCCCGGATCCCCAGGAACGGGCGGCCGCGAGCCAGTTTCGGTGGTATCTCGTATTGTCTAATTTGGCAGCGGAAATTTTCATCAGGACCGTAGTTAGGAAACATTGATCAGAGTAAAATACCACATTTTCATAACATTAAACAAATGGGTTAAAACCCAAGTTCGTAGTACACACGTTTTCATAGGAATAAATCCTATTTTTTTTAATGAAAACATCTATTTTATTTTAGGTAACTTTATTGCCACTTTTCCAAGCCTTCAGTGCTGTCCAGCTGGCTTCTATTTGGCTTTCACAGTTTGTTACCTGAAACGCGTTTTAAAAACATTTGTCTGTGGGAAATACTTGTGAGTGAATCCTAGTTTAATCAAGTTTAAATAAAATCCCATTGTATAGTATTGAGGGTGATCCCGCAATTATATTTGTTTCCAAGACATCACAATTAACATCCATGGTACTGTCGAACCCGACTTGTGGAAATGTTACTCCTTGACCAGGTGGTAACAAATTTTGTATACAAAACCCCAACATACTCATGATAATTGTATTCTTATAAATACTAAATAACTGCTTAATATATTATTAATTAAATGAGGTTTTGTAAAAACAGTTAACAAAAAGCAGATCAACTCACATTGCTGTCTTAGATTTTCCGTAAGGGTTTCCTGAGAATTATCTATAATTTACACAAATGCACACGCGTTAGTATAATAACCCATTTTAACATTAGTAATACCCTCCCCGAGACGACATTCCAATGACTACGTCGGGCAGAACCACGATAGCCGTTACGGAACCCTAGATCAATCGGGCAGCGTATCTAATATGTATCCAGGGGTTATAATACTTACAACGGAGCAGAACTTCGCTAATTAGGGGGGTATAGTACCCGACTATATTGCCTAATATTCAGATTTGAGAGAAAGAAACAATTTTTGAACGATTTCGACTGAGATCTGATGGCTCCTTTATATAGTTGCTGAGTCTGGTTCTCTCGCGGCCCGCGTAAAACAAGACAGGGGCTTACGTGGCCCGCGTCAATCCCCGGTCAAAGCGTAGCTGATCCTGGTCAGCGTCTAGACTTGGCACGATGATGACACGTGTCATCACCGGGCTGCGCCATCTTTCTGATCTTACGCGGCCCGCGTTAACTAACGGGGGTCTAACGCGGTCCGCCTAAACTTAATAATCAAAGAAATCAGGTTTTAACCTTTAAACCGCCCGCGTAAGGGTTGAGGTGGGATCTACGCGGCCCGCCTCAACTTAATATTTCTTGTTTTTCATTTATTTTTAATGCTATACTGTATTTCGGGCTCGGTTTTCACATCCGGGGTGTATTTAAATACATATGGAGATATTTTAAAATATATTAGGGTGTCGGAAAAATTTATAAGGGTGTCGGTTTATTGAGGATTGTTACATACCCCTTACCTACGATGCGTATAGGTCTATACGCAGCGTAGAAGGGTAACCCTATACGTTGCGTAGAGGTATATATGCAGCGTAGGTAAACCCTAAGTGTGCAGATAGCCAACCAAGGTGTGCAGATAGTTTTAGCCTATGTATAAGTGTGTGTTTGATTATATTTTGTGTTATGAGTGTACGTGTGTGTGAGTTTGATGTGCATGGTGTATGGTGTTAGATATATTATATATGTGTGTGGGTTATATTTTATATTACGTATTATCTTATTCAACCATATATTATCTTATATTATATATATTATATTCAACAACACGAATGACAAGAAAAATAAATAACTAGGTAATATTAAATAGATCGTGTATGTGTCTGATATATACATATATATAATTAGCGTTTGTGTTCGTGTAAAATGAGACAATTAAATTAAGTATTGTGAGTGTTAAACTAAAAGTGTATTTTATTATTTCATAAGTTAGTCCATGGTCCCCAGGAAAAATTTAAAGAACGATCATTCAAATGAAATTAAACATTTATAATAAACTAATCAATGTAAACATATACCGGATCTAGGTTGGCAATATATTTATGGAAGAATCGGTTTTGGATTTTGCTTTGCTTTGCTGAATCAAGGTACGGATTCTTTGGTTTTCTCATACAGAATTTTTTTTATCATATCTGTTACCTTGCAGTACGGATTTTGACTGTTTCCGTTTCAGTCCACATTTATTATTTGATAAGTTCGTAGTAGCATGCAATAGACTTTAGCAGTTGTAATCATTATTGCATGTCCCATGAGAATTAGTTTAAGTTGCATGTATATTAATACACGGCCTAAGTTTCTGTACTGTGTCACCCTGTCACCCGAGCATGTCTGGCTTGCCGTTTGGGCGTCAACGGCATGGCACTTATCGTGACGGTGCGTAACAAAAGTTCACGGCGTCTCTAGTTTGTGCTTGTGTAGCACCTGGCCCCTAGAGGCGTATAGATCGATCTTAGCTCTGAGTCTGAGTTTGTTGCCTAGAGTTGGAATAATGGGTGAATGCCACACTCACCATCTCATAGGTGCATGGACTAGAGAGCTATGTACCCGTCTGTTTAGGCTCGTGGTGCTTCCGTCTCACGTGACTTGGTTTGTTCTTATTTGTAGTCACGTTGATATCTGTTTCTGATTTGATATGTTTTTAATATTGTCTGATATGCTTTGTATGTTTGATGATGTTCTGATCACATATCGTGTTATGCCTGAGATTATGTTCAATATTTGTTCCAGTATCAGTTTTGGTTCTGTGTTCAAGAATTCATATTTCTTTCTTTAAGTCCTTTCTTTAGTTGTACTATTTGATTTTTCCGTTACTGGGCAAGCCTTTGGCTCAGCCGTAGTTTTCTATTTTGTGTTTTTCTTATTTGTTGACAGGTAATGTGGGGAATGTTGGGAACTAGTGATGATGAGAGTAAAATGCAATTCAAGAATAAAGACTTTTATTATTTCAGTATTTTTTTAATTAACTAAGACTTAGGATTTTGTTGGACCATGTGCGTGACCCTAAACAGTCAGTAAAGGCAGTTCATCTTCATTTACTAAGGCGGAATCAAAGTAAACAAAGTCACACAACTTGTATCCTTTTATCTTCTTTCTATTACAGTTTTTCCAAGTCTTTACACGCGTTTCTGACTGCAATTCGACACCTAACACATGACCAGATTCCGCTGCAACTCATACAAATGAACACAACCTTCACCTATTTATAGCCTCCTGATTCCGCTCGAAATAACACGACAAGTTCAAGCGGAACCCCTATGAAGTCTGTTCGAGCGGAATCACCTAGTTACTTTTGGAGCTGAATCACAATCTAACAGATTTCTCTTGAAATGACACAAATGTCATTTCGAGCGGAATTACAACATTAAGTCACCTTTTCAATTCCAAACTCCAATCTAACCTATCTAGACCTAAGACTCGATTAAGACGTAGTAAACAGACATTCAGTGCACCAACAGATTCCCCCTTAGATGTTGACGAAGTCTTCGGCGTCGAGTCTTTAGTCTTTGTCTTTTTCCAAACTTGTCTTCACTTGTAAAAACTCTTTCTTCACAGAATCAGCTCAATCTAGCTTTCTCTTCAATCTCCCCTTTGATTGTTGATCCAGAATTCTAACTCCCCCTTTCACAGACTCCTCCTCTCGATCAGCTAGAGCTTTAATTCTGGTTCAAACTTTGACTTTATCATTGCCATGGAAATTCCTGTTACCTGCACAATCTCTACCTAAATATAAGATATATGACAATAACAATTTCAATCCAAACTTACCATTCAACCACAATTAATAGTCTAACCAGTGTTTAGAAATCCACTTAAGTATTCAGGTCCAAGTTAATGACCCTGATTACTCAATTTATCTACCAAGTCCAACTTAATGACCTTGGTTGATCTGAGATAAATCACACTGACATTCACTTCAATTTGTTTTTCTGAAAATTTACAAGTTTCAAATTAATGAACCTGCTTTGATATTTCAACTTCTCATATTTAGCTCCAAACTCATCCTCTAGTCCAGAAACTTCCTGCATCTGCTTCAAATTGTGAATCTGAAGATCAACTCTCCACTTTGGTTTGTTGGAAAATAAAACAGAAGTGTAAAATCTTTTTGAATTTTGAATAAAGCTTCTAAACTAGAAATGAAATACAGAACTAAAATGCAATAAACATAAACTATTTACAAATATATTTTTGGTTGAGCGTGTTAGGGAATCATATCAGTTATTCGACAAGTCACAAGTATCGTTAAGCTTTAATTTCATACTCATAATTAAACAATTCGCTTAGATTGTCGATATACTGATCCACTTAAATTTTTACACAAATTTCAATCTGTCCAGGATACGGATTTAGTGTTTTAGAGACTTAAACTTATACGTGTGTCCCACCTCTTGAATATACTCCCGTATCCAGATCCCAATATTCAGTCTTACAAGTGAGTATACCACAAATGATATCTGTAAGGGAATAAATTATGATCGAAACCGTGAGAGCTCAGGTCAGAACTACCGTTCAGCAGAGAGATCACGAATCGACTTAGGTGTGTCCCCTTTAGAGGATCTTTTTTACAACAGCATTGCTAAGCAATTTTATTGTCTTATCATTTATGCTGAGGGTGATGCTATGTTTCAAGCATTGCGGAAAGTATTATTCGAGGATGTAGGATTGTTTTGAGACCCAAACGAGTCGTTCAGAAGAGATTTTATCAGTTTCAGATGCGGAAAATAAGAAACTGACTTCGAAACAGCTTGGTTATCACTTTAAACATCTTGTGTATTGATTTAACAGCGATTACAGTCACAAGAAATATCGGCAGCACTTCGGTACAAGTTCCTATACTCTCCTCTAGTCCCCTTCAAATGAAAATACATGACACATATATATAGTCCTAGCTATCTCTCTTGAAACTACACTTCACAAGTTCAACCGGACTCTCACAAGTTCAAGCGGACTATCCTAATTCCAATTCAAGCGAACTCTCAATAATCAAACATAAATTCTCTTTTGAGTCTATCCAGAATACTGTTTCATGATGTAATATGATATTTTCACGTGATGTTGTAATATGTGATGTCATCTTTTTGATATCATCATCAAGAATGATGACATCATCATTGTTCAGATCCGCAATGAAACCGAGACTCGATATAAGACGAAGACGACAGATGTATGCACCAACAGACTCCCCCTCAGATGTTGACGAGTCTTAAGTATCGAGTCTTCAACATCTTCAGTCTTTATCAGTCTGAACGCTCTCTAAAATATCTCACAGTGTAAGCATCCTCAAACTTTATCTTCTTCTCCTCTTTAGCATCAACAGACTCCCCATGAACACTCTCTACTCGGATGTCTTCAGACTCCCCCTTTCGATATACTGGGATCGCAACCTGGCTTGTTAAAATCACAAATTCTTCAGGTATCGGAATCTGGCTGTCTATCTCTTAGAAACCTGCACATCCTCTACCTCACAATAAATTTTCCGATGATAACTTATAAAAATAATCTCACCATCTAATGAACCACTTGCAGGAATTATACATATTCAAAAACTTTTCTCATTTAAACACGTTCTCCCACAAACCAAATGTCATCATGTATAGCACTTGGAATTTTGAAAATCAGCTCTTCAACACCAGTTGCCGAAAATCTTTTTGAATTTTCAAAAATTTATCCTAAAACACACTGAAAATCTTTTTGGATTTTGTAAAGAATTGAAATGCAATAAAGAAATATTTACAAACAATATTTTTGTGAGTTTGTGTAAGAGGATCATATCAGTTTCTGAGACAAATCACCAACACGGTTAAGCTTTATACATTTTAAGTTCTAAACGATTCACTAAGATTGTCAGTATACTGATCCACTTAAATTTTCACACAAATTTCAACTGTTTCGAGATACGGATTAATGTCTTAAGCACTTAAACTTAATCGCGTGTCCCACCTCAGAATATACTCCCGTATCCAGATCCCAATATTCAGTGGTATTTCTTGTGACTGTAATCGCTGTTAAATCAATACACAAGATGATTAAAGTGATATTCTAGCTGTTTCAAGCCTATACGTCTGTTTCCGCCTTTCGTATAGTCTATGATCTCTTCTGAACGACTCGTTTGGGTCTCAAAATGATCCTACAAGTGGTATCAGAGCTCAGGAGGAAGAGATCTTGTCAAAACAACCTGTTTTCATCACTTTTTCTGATTTCCACACCTTCTTTTTCAAAATTAAAAATTTTTTACCGTTAAAGTCGGCTCAAACATTCACATTACGCTCGCAATCATAGTTTAACAAATCCTGGAAAGTTACAGTACTTGAATCAACGTAAAACTGGTTAAAATCATGCTTTCGCTTGAAAAGTTGTTCGAAATGCTGATGTCATCGACCTTTCGCTTGAATTTACATGGTCATTCCGCTTGAAAACGACATTTCGCTTGAGTTTACACTGAGATTCCGCTTGAAAATATGTTTTGATCTCGCTTGAAATCGACATTTCGCTTGAAAGTGCATCGAGTTGTGTATATCATTTTACGAGGTTGTCAGTTTGCATGTGAAAGATATTAAAGTGTGTCAGTTGGTCACATGAGTGCTTCATTCAAAGCTTGCATGTGATATTGGTTTGTCATCATCCCACGTGAACATAACAGTTATTCGGCCCAATGAAAGAGTCTTGAAAGTTGGTGAGATTTGAGCATGTGAACATGTGGTGTTGTATTAAATGTTGTCGGTACATGTGAATAGTTATTAATACATCTCGGTCCAAGTGTTTAAGCATCAGAGTTGTGGGCCAGATTTGATCCAACCCATGAGATTCATATAGTGGCCCAATCAGAATTAAGTTGAAAATTAAAGTTGCGGCCCAATCAAATTTCAAACTACATATCACGTGAACAATTGTCAGATCCACTAAAGTCAAGTTTGGTGATATCATTTAGAGTGTTGTCGGCCCAATCAATACTAAAGCTCAATATATCTTCAGCCCAAAGTTTGGGTGATACAGGTGTTTTACGAGTTTGACCAATTCGTTTGAAAAGTCTATTTTGTGAACATTTAACCGAAACATGGATTTTGAAGAAGTGTTGGCATACGTGCATTATGAATCTCAGCAGTATATTCCAATAAAGCAAGAAGAAAAAATAGTCTCAGCAAAAGAAGTTTCGGAAAAAGTTCCGGTTTTTTTATCACTCGTCTGATGAAGAGAGTGACAATTATGAAGAGGAAATCCGGGAATTTGAATATCTTAAACAACAACTTTTACCTATAAATCATAATGGAAAGTTGTTTTATGCAGGTAAAATTGAAAAGATTAAAGAAAAACAAGCTGCAAAAAGGAAGAATCAAAAGGCAGCAACTGTTAAAGAAGAGATCAAAGCTAAGAAAAAGGAAAAAACAGCAACAGCTGAAGAACAAATCAAACCTGATGTGAAAAAGAAGGTTGAACAAATTTCAGTTGTCAAGATTGAGAAAGAAGAATCTGAAAAGCCTGTATCTATGAATCATGAACCAGTGTTAAAGAAAGAGGTTGCAGAAGATGCACCTATCATTGATCATTCATCAGAAGAAGAGAGTAAGGATGAAAGTGTTCATGAGGAGAAGAAACAGGTTGAAAACATTTCAGCTTTGAAGGTTGAGACGAAAGCTGATGAGAAACAGATTCCTAGGAAATGCTTAAACTGTGAAAAATCTGAGTCAGACAATGCCAAACTCTTGAAGAATGTAGAGAGTTTGACATTGGAAAACAAAATTTTGAAGGAAAATGAAAAGGTTTTTGAAGATAAAATAAAAAGTTTTGAAAATGAAAAATTAAAGATTGAAAAAGAATTTCAAAGTCAAATAAAGATTTTAAAAGATGAGAAAGATATTTTTGGTAAAAATAATCTTGAAAAACAAATTACAATAAATTCTCATCTTGAAAAAATTATTCGACTTGAAAAAGAAGCAGAATGTGCTCAAAATAA
The DNA here is from genome assembly GCA_030545235.1 of Helianthus tuberosus. Lineage (NCBI taxonomy): Eukaryota > Viridiplantae > Streptophyta > Magnoliopsida > Asterales > Asteraceae > Helianthus > Helianthus tuberosus. Next base: position 102,345,817 of record CM060381.1, on the reverse strand, counting down.
GATCAAGGAATGGGAAGAAAAATTGAAAGTGTTTGTAAATACTTCATTGATTCCCTGTCCAAAGCCAATAAATGTTGTTCCAATAAGTGACAATGTCACAAATTTTGACAAAGTCAAAATTGAAGATTGTGATGAGAAAACTGATGATGAAGTTGAGAAAAGAAAAATATTTTTGAAATTAAAAGAAAATTTTCAAGAAACCGTTTTACATTCTACTGAGAAAGGTGAATGCTCAACGCAAAAACCTGTAAAGAAGAATGTGGAACAAAAACAAAAGGATAAAAAGCCGAAAAATCTTCAAAAAGAAAATCAAAGCTCATTAGTTCAATCATCCAATCATGATAAAAAAACCACAAAAATCGAAAAATCAAAACTCAAAAAATGTTGGTAATAAGTGGTGCAGGTTTGACCACAGTGCTCAAAAGCCAAATTCAGCATACAAGAGGAGAGATGATTACCACAAAGCCAGACAATGCTATGATTTGAATGTTTGGACTAAAGGTGGTGATTGGTATAATAACAGAGTGTGTTACACATGTGGTGTGAGAGGACACATTGCTGTTAACTGCCAGAATTGGAGTTATGAGACGAGAAGATGCTATAACTACCAGATCAGAGGACACATTGCCAGAGTTTGCCCAATGAGATCAAAGGGAAGATCGAGGGCTGAATCTCAGAAAATGGCAAAGAAACCAGTCAATGTCAAAGCAAAGCCCAAGGAACAGAAAGTTCAAGAACCTAAAGTTCAAGAACAGAAAGTTCTAAAACCGAAAGTGAAGCTTTCGCAGGGGCAAAAAGACATACTGAGGAAGAAGAGGAAGAAGGCGAGAGGTATCTCGAAAGGATTTTGTCCTCGGATTCAGCCATCAAAGCGAATAAAAGTTCTGATAAATCGTCTTGCTCTCCAAAGAATGACAAGTCTAGCAAAACGGATTCATCAGATACAAATCTGAGGACGAAAGGGAAACAAAAGAAAGTGGAGAATCCACTTCCTGGTGGTGAATTTGTTTCTCCGGAAACAAAGGAGCCAGTTGTTGGCGATGAATTTGACTATTCAAAGTTAGACATGCCACGTTCAGGCGATGAATCTGGTGTGGTAAAGCCAGAAGAGCCATGTATTGAGGTAAAAAAATGAGAATTCTGGTTTAACAATGGATGTGAAAATTTTCCACCATTGTTGAACAAGAATTCAAAAACACCCAAGGACCGCCAGGCTTGGGTGAATCTTTTCAAATAGAAAAACCTGACTTGCCGGAGCTCCCAGGTTGGTAAGAGTGGAGCAGGAATCAGCATCATTCTTGAAAAGGTTTGGTTGGTAAATCTACAGGTGATATCTTTGAAATTGTTATATGTTGATTTACAAAAGGGATGGTTGGTGAGTGAATCTACAGTAGTTGAAGAAGCTTTACACTTACAAGTGGTAAATCAGGAACATTAAGTTGTATCTGATTTCCTACAAATGGTATTTTGAAAAACAATATGATGAACCCCTAATCTACATATGGTAAAATCAATCAATAAAACTTATTTTCCAGAAAAACCATTTGATTAAAACAAACTTAAGTGTTTTGAAATCAATGGGAAAATAGTTTGTTGTAAGGGGGAGTTCTGATTATTTATGCTAAGTGGATGGCGAATTGAAGCGATTTGATATCGGTTGTCAATTTTGTTTAGAAAACAAACTGTACAGGTAGAGTATCAAAGTTTGTTTTTCAAATTTCCTTTAAATGTGTTTGCATTTTAGGGGGGGGGGGTAAGAATTTATGAAAATCCAAAAACATTTGAAAATTTGAAAAATTAAAAAACATGATAAAATGAAAAATGAGTTTTTGTGTCAAAGAAGAGGAAATGATAGTATATCAGTGGACTATCACAACATGCTAAAGAAATGGAAAGTTAAAAAGTGATAAACGGTCTCACTGATGATGTGCCAGTAGGTTTTTGCACATTTAGTAGATTGTGACGAGATATAAACTTAAATTCAAACTTGCTTATATCGTGGGTAACATCTCTCGGATATATGGGTAACCCCCGAAATCTTGTTTGAAAGGTCCCTCTTTCTGAGATACTAGGTCTTTATACTCAGTGATATCTGGGGTATTATCCCGGGACTTCTGATTTTGCGGAAGCAATGGCCTAGTCCCCGGAGAATACTTTCTGCTTGCTTGAAAAATAGCGCCGCCCTCAGCAAACTGATAGACAATAAAATTGCTAATCATTGCTGTTGTAACCAAAAGATCCTCTAAAGGGGACACACCAAAAGTCGAGCCGTCATCTCTCTGCTGAACGGAAGTTCTGACCTGAGCTCTCACGGTTTCGTACTGATTCAAAATTTATTCCCTTACAGATATCATCTGTGAGGACTAGGTCAGAACTTCCATTCAGCAGAAGTCCTGGAATAATACTCCAGATATCACTGAGTATAAAGACCTAGTATATCAGAAAAAGGAATCTTTCAAACAAGATTTCAGGGGTTACCTATATATCCAAGTAGTGTTCCCCATGAAATAAGTAAGTAAAGATTTAAGTTTATATCCCGAACAAACCTACTAAATGTGTAAAAACCTATCGGCACATCATCAGCAAGACTGTTTAACGCATTTAAACATTCCATTTCTTTAGCATACTGTAACTGTCAAGCCGATGTACTATCATTTTCCCTTTTTACACAAGCTCTTTTCTGGTTTTCTAATGTTTTTGGATTATGAAAATATCTCATGTTTTTGTATTTTTGTCATTTTGTCATTTTTTAATGTTTTTGTATTTTCTGAAAATATTACCCTATACCTCCCCCTAAATACCAAAACTTGTAAAAAATCGACAAACCATTGCAGATTGCTTCTCAACATCATCTACAATGTCTCCTTCATCAACACCAATAATCTCCTCCAACACCGATAAAAGCTTCATACCGTTCAGTTTTGTCAAATGCTTTGGTATGTAAATCAGCTTTTTGTTTTTCAGTGTGGATTTTCTCAATTCGTATCAACTTCTTCTCGAAACAATCGCGAATGAAGTGATGACGAATCTCTATGTGTTTCGTTTTAGCGTGATGAACAAGATTTTTCATAATGTTAATCGCTGCCTCATTATCAACAAAGATAGGGGTGTTTAGAAATTGCAAACCGTAGTCACGCATCTGTTGCTGGATCCACAAGATCTGAGAGCAGCAACTGCTAGCAGATACATACTCCGCTTCACATGTGGATAAAGCCACAGAGGTCTGCTTTTTGCATTGCCAGGTAACCAATCGTGATCCGAAAAACTGGCACCCTGCTGTTGTTGATTTAGCATTAACTTTGCAGCATCCGAAATCTGAATCGAAATACCCTTCGAGCGTGAAATCGCCTTCTCTTGGATACCACAACCCCAATGATGGAGTTCCTTTCAGGTAGCGTAATATCCTTTTCACAATCACCATATGCGAAGCTCTCGGGTTAGATTGAAATCTTGCTGCGAGGCAGGTTGGGTACATAATATCAGGTCTTGAAGCTGTCAAATACATCAGCGATCCGATCATGGAACGATACATCGTTTCATCTACCTTCTCTCCGGTGAGATCAGGGTTTATCCCATGATTCGTTGCTAATGGAGTGGATACTAGAGTAGAACCTGACATCCCGAATTTCTCCAAGATATCATGAACGTACTTTGTTTGATGTATGAAAATTCCTTTGGGTAGTTGATCAACCTGCAATCCCAAAAAGAATTTCATCTCACCCATCGATGACATTTCGAATTTCTGCTTCATAACTTGTTCAAAATCTTTGCATAGATTCTCATTTGTTGACCCAAATATGATGTCATCCACGTATATTTGAACTATCAGAAGATGTCCGTCGACCTCTTTGGTGAAGAGAGTGGCATCCACTTTTCCTCGGATGAAGCTGTTGGCTAGTAGGTGTTGAGACAATGTCTCTTACCAAGCTCTCGGGGCTTGGTGTAAACCATACAGCGCTTTGACTAGCAAATAAACCTTGTCTTTGTGGATTGGATCGGTGAAGCCCGGTGGCTGACCGACATATACCTCCTCTTTTACCTTCCCATAGAGAAACGCCGATTTCATATCTAACTGATATACTTTGAAATTTTTCCAAGACGCAAATGCTAGGAAGATTCTGATCGCTTCTAGTCTAGCAACTGGAGCATATACTTCAGTAAAATCTATACCCTCCTGCTGACTGAAACCCTGGACTACGAGTCGAGCTTTGTTGCGAACCACAACTCCTCTATCGTCTCTCTTGCACTTGAACACCCACTTGGTGTTTATCTTCCTCTGACCATCAGGCAAGTCTACTAACTTCCACACACCTAACTTCTCGAATTGGCTCAGTTCCTCCTGCATCGTATTGACCCAAGAATCTTCAGTAAGCGACTCTTTATAAGTCCTTGGTTCAACCTACGAGATAAAACAACTCAATGAGAATTCAGTTTGTAAAGGAGCAACTTTTGTATAAAAACATGTAAGCCCTTGATCAAGCTGTCTTCGAGTGCGGACGCCTGTTTGCAATTCTCCAATGATCAATTCCTCTGGATGGTATGAAAGAGTTCGTGGCATCACCTCGTCTGGAACATCTACATCGCCTTCCAGATTAGTAACATTCTGATTTGCACCTTGTTCACTGACTGGGTTTGTTTGACTTAAAATCTGAATTTGCTCCCCCTCAGAATCTGAATCACCACGATCAAATACTGGCATGTTCTCAGATTCCTGATTATCATTTTGTGCCGTCTGATTATCTTGAGCAACTTCATTTTGTTGGACATCATCATGTTCACCAGCATTACTTGGACCTGCTTCATCGTCATTTGAAGTTTGTCGAGGTCGCCTTGAATACTCAACTGGAAACCTTTCTTGCGATTCTTCATACTCTTTCAAAATATCCAACTCATCAAAGAAATCTTCTTCTTCTTCCTTTTCTTCTTCCATGTCAAATGAATCCCACAATTTATCATAATTAAAACGCCATGAGTCACTAGGATTCTGCGGCGGCATTGTGTAACCTTGACACTCAACATTGTGTGCTTCAATAATCCGCTTCAAGCTTGGAACAAAGACTCTTTTCAATGGACTTTGATAACCCACGAAAATTCCATGAATGCTCTTTGCACCAAATTTTCCAAAAGGCTCTAGAACAATGCAGGGAGACCCAAACGGTTCAAGATACTTCAGATTTTGTTTGCGGTTATTGATCAACTCAAAGCATGTTTTGTTGAATTTCTTGATAGTGAGGACTCTGTTGAGCGTATAGCATGCGGGGGAAACTGCTTCTGCCCAAAAATTAATCGGTAGCTTTGAATCAGCAAGCATTGTTCTGGTCGTTTCAATTAGCGTCATGTTCTTTCTTTCAATTACTCCATTCTGCTGCGGAGTGTAAGACGCGCTAAATTCATGCAATATACCTCTTTCGTCACAAAATTATTCCATCTTGTTGTTCTTGAATTCAGTACCATTATCACTTCTAATTCTTTTGATACGCCTTTGGTACAGATTTTCAATCTTTCTGAATAACACCATCAAACTATCAAACGTTTCATCTTTCGACTTCAAGAATGATACCCACGAAAATCTGGAATAATCATCAGTAACCACAAGACAGTAGAGATCTCCTGTAATGCTTTTGACGTTTACTGGACCAAACAGATCCATATGTAGTCTCTCTAACGGTCTGAAAACTGAATTGACTTGCTTTTTAGGGTGTGATTTTTTCTTCTGCTTGCCTTTGATGCAACTAATGCACTCTCCTTCCAGATGAAAACCTTTAATGTGAACACCTAGAACTAAATCATTATGCACCAAGTGATTCATTTTTCTAAGATGTATATGACCCATCCTTCGGTGCCACAACTGCGATTCTTTCTCTGTTGCTCTAGACACAAAACAATGAGCCTGACCCGTGGTTGTAGTAGCTATGCCCATGTCCAACACGTACAGATCATTCACTCTAGGTGCCCTCATGATAATCCATTCTTCAGGGATAACAAATCTTGGTTTCAAGATCAAACATTCTTTGTCTGTGAAGTGAGTAGTATACATCCTGTCACAAATCTGTGAGATACTCAGCAGATTATTCTCCAGCTCAGCAATGTAGTTAACTCTTTCAAACGTAACAATCCCATTGGATAACGTTCCTTCACCAACAATTCTACCACCTTGATTTCCTGCAAATCCCACATAACCACCATTGAAATTTCTAACATCGTACAACAATGCAGTTTTCCCTGTCATATGTCGAGACGCTCCACTATCCATAATCCATCGTGAAACAGCTCTCGGAAGTTCCTGCACATATAATAATTTGATTTTAAAACACATTTCAATAAAGATGCCGATTCATGCTTCACAATTACCAACTAGGAAGCTCCGGCAAGTCCGAACTTTTTAGTGAGATTTTGATGCTACCCAAGCCTCTTTCGACTCAGGTAACTGGACTTTAATGTGAGATTTTGTAGTGTAAAGTGGCGGAAAATTTTTATCATTCATCTTTAAACTTTCCTCAGATCCAACCTCAACCTTTTTGTATAAGAAAAACTCATCTATCTTAAGTTGACCGGTTGGTTGATTTTTCTTTTGAACATTCTTCTTCTCTGTTGGAGTAGAAGATTATTTCTCCAATTTTTCATAATAATCCAATGGAACATTCATCTTTACCGGTGTGGTAGAAGATGATTGTTTTTCCGACACTGAAACCTTTGGTTTTTCAACAACTTTTGGCTTCCATGTTTGTTGAGATGGAGCAACCCGTTTATAAAATTTGTCATTTTTAGTTACCAATTTCTTAACAGGTTCAATTTTGACTTTTGTTTTCTCAGTTTTCAAAATTTTCTCAACAACCATTGGAGCTTTTCCTTTTGAATCAACCTTCTTCTTTCGATTCTCAACAACTTCAGTCTTAGGCTTGAAGTTGGTGCAATTTCTTGCAATGTGACCAACTTTGTTGCATCTAAAGCATGTACGAGTATCAACTACCCGACTTGTGCCTTCAGACTGAGGTTGTGAGGCCCTCTTCTCAAAAAATCCTTCATTTGATTTTGAAAAAATTTCAGACTCTTCATCAGATAATGAACTCGAACCATTCACAAACACTTTCTTCTCAACAAACTTTTTGTTTTGAAAATTCTTTCTTTGATAATTCTTACCACCCTGAGATCCTCCCGACCAATTGTTTTGATTGTTGTTATAAAAACATGGTGGAACAATAGGTTTCTTGTAGTAAGCTTTATCTTTTTCAAAATTCATTTGCCTTTTTGCATTTTTCAAACTTTCAACTTCTGACACATCAATCTCAACCAACTTGAAAACATTTTTCAATTTGTTCACATTAACATTCTCTAATGGAAAATCACAATCCGAATACAACTTATCAGATCCAGTCATCTTGTACATCACAAGACCTGGTTCATCACCTAAATTGTTTTTGGATTTTGATTTTGGAATGTATTTGTCCAGGAAACATTCATCTTCCTCAGTAGTGTCACTTTCAGATTTTAGAACATTTTCAACCACACTTTTTACCACTTCAGTTTGGACACTATCGTCATTGGAAGATGAAGTGAATGTGATATCAATTGTTTCTGGAAGTTTCAATTCTTTCTCATCGTCAAGATTAACCAACCCAGATTGCTTTTTCGAATAATTGTCTAGAACTGGCGGTGGAACCTGATGAAACCCAATCCCAGTTCCATCACAGTATACATCTTCGCCTGCTTTGTTTTTCCCTATGGGTTTGGGAACAATGTGTTGCAAAACAAAGCTTGCAGAGCTGTAACTGTTCAATTTCAAATTGATACGCTCATTCTCAATCTTAGCTTCTTCAAACTGAAGCTTCAATTTAGCAATCTCATCCAATTGTTTGTTGATTAATTCTTCTTTAATCCTCAAAACACTTTGCAAATGACAATTTTCTTTGTATGTTTTACCGTTTCTATCATCATTATCTTTAACCGTGCTTTTAAGCTTCTCAAATTTTTCAGTAATCTGTCGATTTCAAGAACTAACCTCTCATTTTCTTTCCTAACCTTTTCTTGGTCAATTTTATCATTTTCAATTTTGTTAGTTAATTCTTTTAATCTGTCAGTTGAAGCTTTCACTATTTTATCACGATCAAGGATTTGATCCTCAACACTTCTGACTCTAGCAGTCAGATCATCAATCTTCTTACCTTTGAGATAAGTGTTTGTACTACAAACTTTGCATTCTTTGATGCAATTTTTGCAGTCAACATCACCACTGACTTTCTTACCTGACTCAGTTGTTGACACGTTTGAACTGACCTGCCTTTTAGACTCAGAGACGGATTTAGAGTCTACCTCAAGTGCCTTAGCAACCAACACCTTGTCAGCCATCTTTCCCATGTTTTCAGCATTCAACTCTTGAGTCGTGTCAATGATTCCAGTATCAACCTTCTTTGACTTCTCCTTTTCTTTCTCTTTCTCTTTCTCTTCTTTCTCTTTCTCTTCTCCGTTTCCCCACCATTTTCTTTGCCAATAATCATCTTCTTCTTTCATTTCTTTAATTATGGTTTCCATATCAAGAGTGTTATGATCAATGGCTATATTTCCATCAGGGTCAAGATAACATTCTCTGTCTGGATCCCATCTCCTCGCTCTTTTTGCTTCAAGATAGATACCAGATATTCTGATCAATCTTTGTTGAGCTATCATATTTCTGTAAGCATACCTCTGTTCTTCAGGTCTGGTGTCTTTCCAAGGAACAGGTTCAGATTTTGCCATGAATGCATATCCAACCGCATCCTCATCAGGTAACAACTCGCTCCAGTCGAAACCTTCATCGTCGTGAATCACAGCAAGAGCTCTAGATTTCTCTTTGTTATCCTCAAGCTGCTTCATTCTTGGCGGCTCTGATTTATTCTGATGAGAAATCGCTTTCTTGTAGTAATCTTCTCTGAACGGGTTTTCAGACTCATCAGCATAAGCATTTCGGCATTCACGCTTAAAGTGACCTTTCTGTTTACACTTAAAGCATGTCACTTTAGACTTGTCAAAGCCCAACTTGGTAGATGGTCTACCAATAGACTTTCTTCCAGTTATCTCCATGAAACGCTGTGCCCGACGAACTGCACTGGCCATACACCACCTTATGTCGATCAATTCCATCTCCTCAGGATCTATTTGATCGTAGTCTTCTTTTGTCAGATTGGTGTTGCCTATCTTGCCTGCCACAAGGCTTTCATATGATTCTAGCATAGAAGCTAGAAAAACCATCTGTTGCTTTGCCGACTCCTCGCTGAAATTTTGAGCGTTCTTTAAATCTACAGCAATGTTGCATTGAAATAGGTTCTTTGCATCTGATTGACTTGAATGTGACGAAGAACCACTGTGAAATCCACTGCTTTGGCTTTCTTTGTTTGAAGTGTTGGAATTCTCAGCAGAAAAAGCTGTCTTGGGAGATGTATTCTTTGGCATCATACTTTTTGAATAATACAAATCCAAGTTCTATTGATAAGACGAGTGATTGATTTTGTGTGTTTTCTTTAACTCCAGCTCATGACTTTCTAGTCTCTCAATCAGCAAATCTACAGTCAACACTTCGTGCGGCTTGATTGTATTCTTCAACATCAAGGCATAGTATTGCCAATCCATCTCATCTGGCAATGAATCAAACAATTTGTCGACCAGTTCTTCTTGAGAATAGAAAATTTCATGTCTCGCCAGTTCCAACTTTAGATGCCCAAACCTCTCAATCATTTTACAAACTGATTCATTCTTTAAACTACCAAATAAATCAAATTCTTTTCTAAGCAGTTTCTTTTTGTTTTTCACTATTTCTGCACTTCCCAAACATTTAGCTTTCAATTTTTCCCAAAGATCTTTAGAACTTTTGTACTCGATCAAAGATATTATATCTTCTCGAACAGACTGAAACAGCAGTGCGATGCATTTTTGCTCAGCAACAAACGATTCTATTTCTTCAGTTGATGTCAAGCTTTCACCAGTTTTGCCTCCATCAGTGTATCCGTTCTTTAGACTTTTCCAGCTCGGATAAGCAAAGGCTTTCAACCATTCTTCAAACTTCTTGGCCCACCGACTGTATTCTTCGATAGCCATCAACTTCGGGGGTTTGTTATACGTTTCGAAAGCACTTTCCACACTCAGAGCATCCGATAAACTTTTCTTCGTATTTGGCGTATTCTCATTGGTGTTACTAGGCGAAGTATCATCTCCAGAATTTCCAGCAAAAGCATACATATCGCTAAACGGATTCATGAATAGATCATCCATCTTGCACGTACCTGAAAAATCAGCAAACACTTAGAAAATTTTTAAGTTTTGAAAAATTGCAAATTCAAGCGGAATCACTTGAATTTTTCAAGCGAGATCAGAAAGTTTCAAGCGGAATATGATTTAGTCTGATTTCAAGCGGAATCAGACTTTACTTTCAAGCGGAATCTGAATTAGATCTTTCGAGCGAAATCAGGGGTAAATCTCAAGCGAGATAAGTTTTTAAAGGGGTTTCGCTTGAAATTTTTTCAAGCGGAATCAAGTGACATCAGCATTCTCGAACAACTTTTCAAGCGGACGGTCAAGTTTTTGTATGATTTTGTTCGATTTAATGTCCAATTCTCTCAGGGATTAGTTATCACAATGATTCGCTTGTTATATGTCAAATTCAGGTCATTTTCACCGCTGAAATATGTTCAAATCAGAAAAATATGAGTAGAAGATAGTAGAAATGAGAAAATCCGGTAGAATCAAGCTGAATTGGTATGAACTCCTTGTCCTGAGCTCTGATACCACTTGTTGGACCGTGTGCGTGACCCTAAACAGTCAGTAAAGGCACTTCATCTTCATTTACTAAGGCGGAATCAAAGTAAACAAAGCCACACAGCTTGTATCCTTTTATCTTCTTTCTATTACTGCTTTTCCAAGTCTTTACACGTGTTTCTGACTGAATTTTGACAGCAATTTGACACCTAACACATGACCAGATTCCCGCTCCAACTCTTACAAATGAACACAGCCTTCACCTATTTATAGCCTCCTGATTCCGCTCGAAATAACACGACAAGTTCAAGCGGAACCCCTATGAAGTCTGTTCGAGCGGAATCACCTAGTTACTTTTGGAGCTGAATCACAATCTAACAGATTTCGCTTGAAATGACACAAATGTCATTTCGAACGGAATTACAACATTAAGTCACCTTTTCAATTCCAAACTCCAATCTAACCTATCTAGACCTAAGACTCGATTAAGACGTAGTAAACAGACATTCAGTGCACCAACATATTTCTTGGTTTGTTTTTGAAACTTTGGTTGTCTTTTGGATCCTATTTTTTTTAAACGGGTTGTGTTTGGTTTTGATATCCATAATAGTGAAATGTCAGCCATATTCGGGTCAGGGTGTTACAATTTGCCTGTGAATTAAAAAAAATTAATGGTCCAAAGCAGGTCTAATATATATGTAATAAATAAAATAAACAAGTTGAACACCTTGGGAACTTCCAGTTACGTATTCATGACAAGATATAGTCATCTTGGCTCCTGGAACAAGATCCAAACCATGCTCCACATCATTACTAGTCCAGAGGCGGGTTACCATCCAGTTACATATTCATGTTGGCCATTGCCATATCACGGTTAGCCACAATCTGCTTATTGATCTTCTACTTAATCTTGTTGATCCTTTCCTTGATGTAGCTATCTTGATTCAATAAAAACTTGCTCCTCTCCATGGGTGACATCGTTAGAAATGCATTCAACACGTTTTGAAAGGCAGGGTTGTCTTCAGTCCACACCTCTAGCTGCAGTCACACATGTTTTAGGTCCACTAACGGAGGATCTAGTAACCTTATCCTTGTTATGCAAATAGTATATCAGAAGAGTTTGGTTACAATAAGGATACAAGAAATACTCTCAAACACTCATTATACTCTCACTATGCTCTCTCTGTCTCACTTTTGTGTCTTCTGTGTTCTCTCTATATGTTCTCTGTTCTCAACTTATCTACAAAAGGTGCTTTATATAGCAACCTTATCTATAAGACCAATGAAGAATGGACCTGGGCCCATAAAAAGTCCTACGAACATTGGAGAAGCCCACGAAGAATGGAGTCTTCGTGTCTTGATTCTTCGTCAATACATAGTCCTGGACGAACCTTCATTCTTCGTTGCATGGAATCTTTGTCCACATTAATCATTCTTTGTCCAATGGACTCTTCGTACAACATGAATCATTCTTCGTGACAACCTAATCCCACGAAGACTAAACCATTCTTCGTCGATATCATATGGACGAACACTAGGTCTTCGTGTGTAAGAAGTCCTCGATGAAAATTTAATCTTCGTTGATATGGAGTCTTCATCCAAAGAAGTCTTCGTTGATTACAGGCCCATCAAAACAGATATATCTTCATGAAATAGGCCCAATAAGCATTAGTTTTGCGTTGACATGCATGGCAGCATCTTCAACAATTAATTCTTTCATGCATTTGGTTACAAGACATCATCATAGTGATGTCATGGAGATGACTGTTCGTAGCTCTTCGTGCTTCGTGTGTCAATCTCTGGGGCGCACGACGGAGGAATGTCGCGACGTTAGGCTTGAGCCGAACATAACCGAGTCGAACCGAACCGAGTCGCGTCCACATAATATGCATCAACACATGCCTCGATGCTACATAAGATTGATACCTCCTTCAACTTGTTTTTTAAACATTCCTTTCTTTTCATGAGTGAGTTTTGCCTTGCCTTGCCTTGTGGTCCTTTATGAAAGCAAGCTTCTAGGCATGGAAAGAATTATGCCAAAATGTAACTGTTGAAGCTTGTGAGTGGCTTTCAGTTGGCCCTTATGTGGGTTCTTATACGAAACAAGTTCATTAATCCGCAACAGTTTTGTTTTATTGATCTTATGTGGTAGCAATTGAATTAAAAGTTTAGCCAAATGTTAATGAGTGACTAAAATTAATTGTAAGATTATATAAAAAAGTCACATTAAAAGCGTTTAAATTCCTGCTGTTGGAAGAGAATAAAGTTGAATAAATTCTCTACCGATGGATGGCCAAAGGAGAATACCTTTATGCCTCCAGAGAAGACAATGATAGCAATTTCAACCCCGCACAAGATGCTAAGCTCACTTGCATTTGTAAACAAGCCACAACGGCGTTTAGAGAAGGAAACCAGTAAGTTGCTTGCTTTCTCCACCCTTGCCATTTGGATCTTTTGGAGACCTTTGCTCTTTCGAGGCAACATTGTGGAATGAGGTAACTAATCCAACCTCAGATTTTTTTTTCTTTGCTCTAGTTAATCAAGATGTAGAAAACTCTAAGATAGTTATAGGCCTCATCTTGCATACAAATTGTTGCATATTTTTTATACTATAATAATGCCATGTGTATGGTGTTTTAATTATTTTCTTTAGATGATTTTTGCCAGCTTTATTTTTTTATAGAAAACACGGAGAGACAACATTATAGTAAATAATTAAATACGCACAGATATGGTTCATGAACATATTTGTTGATATTTAAAAGTTTATAATATATTGATTTAGATATTCTCATACAGGTTTTCTTGATATTTCAAATAAAAGTATATTTTCATAGTGATTGTGCTTTAATTATTTTCCTTAAGAATATAATTTTCAAGTGCATGTATTATTGCCAAGTATGATTTTTGCCAGTTTTATTTTTTTAAAGAAAACACAGAGAGATCAGATGATAGTAAATAATTATATAGGCAAAGATCTGGTTCATGAACATGTTTGTTGATATTTAAAAGTTTGTAATATATTGATTTAGATATGATGCTTAGAACTAAATTACTAAAAAAATAAAACTAATAAAGTTATGTGTGGAAAATTTTAGGTCAATATTGGTTCGATTCATTAAGGCATTTATGTCACACCCTCAAAATCCACAAGCGGAGTATTACCGCGAGGCGTGTGACTGACCAGGATCATACCACCAATCATAATAAACATTAAACGAAGTAAAGTAAAACCAATGCAGCTAAATGTTTTAAAGTTCATCAAACCAAAGTCCAAAACCAAATTTAAAAAGTCAGTGGAAGCATAAGTTCAAAAACCAACATATAAATTAAATGTTTCATAAGTTTATCATGAACACACAGCGGTTCATATCCCACAACGACTCCTTTCCCATGCAAGCTCTAGCAAATAACCTAATGACCTGCAAAGCATGTGGTAACGTGTCAACAAAAAGGTTGGCGAGTTCACAGATGGTTGTCTGTTTTAACGTTGTTCCAAAAACCAGAAGTAATTAAGTTGTTTTGAAAACCAAAAGTTATCCAGTTCCATATTCCCATAACCATATACCACGGGGGCTTCCCCGTGTTGTAAACCACTAGACCCGTTACCATATCGACTACTGACTAAAGTCACGTTTATGTGCCCTACGTCAATGTCTATCATCATTGATAGTGCCCAAGTACATTAGTCCACTCCCGTCCTCTGTAGCACGGTGTCAGGCTTATCATACCTAATAGCGCCATTTAACTAATGACTCGTTCGCCATTGGCCCGGCGATTAAGTCGATATAAAAATGAGGGACTTCATAATAGAGTTTTGTCTAGTAAGTTTAAGGTTGTTGTCCTACCCAAGGAGGTCCGAGGTACGTATTCTACCCAAGGAGAATACGTAAATTACATCCCAACTAAGGGGGACAGTTATTACTTAACCCATTACAATTACATCCCACCTAAGGGGGACAGTTGTTACTTAACCCATTCCCTAACCACCGGGAATCCCATGCTTTGACGAAAGTGTGAACTCACCTTTGGTTGCTCGGTTGAATTCTTAAAAATAGCTAACAGTCAGGGTTGATCAATCATGTCCTAGTATGATTACCATTTAGTTAATTAGTGGTTTCAAATAGAGCACAAAGTTCCTACACGCATCTACCACATAACATGCACCCACTTTGACAATTCACGCCAATAAACACATTCCACCTATAACTACTCAAGAGCAAGCATACCATGCTTCACATAACACTTTCGTTAACATATAAGAAGTTGGATCATTATCAGATAACCTAACCAACATTTAGACACACAAATCACCACTTATATTGTTTCAGCTTTAACATCCAAAACTGGGCTGCTTTTGGGTATTTTAATAAAATAGTTAACTTGTCCCAAAAATTCCCAAATTTTCACATAATGTTTTAAATGATCCAAATATTATTGTATAAAAATCTCGGGATCCAATTCATCATGAATTGTTCCGGGCTGCAATCAGATTCATCACTTTCTGACTGCAGTCCACGGAAAAATTCATTTAAAATTCATTGTAAGTTCGATTGATGAAATTCCAGTCGGAAAATTACAACAACATCAGTGGCCATCTACACTACAAATTTCGTGACCTGACTCTATCCAGATTTCAAGTTATGACAAAATACATAACAGATATTTTCTGCAAAAAAAACACAGCTTTTGCTGCTGTACAAAACGGACCTTTAAAAATAGAAAACGACCTAAAAAAAATATGATTCCAGTGCCATTTGATTCGCTTTTCGAAAACATATAATTTAGACTTCAGAAAATCAATATTTCGATTTATAACGGTCCATTTACAGCCAACTAAAATTGGTTGTTTTCATCAATCAGCATGCAGTTTTTACATTTAAACAGCACCAAAACGCGTATAAACAATCCCGACCCTTCCTAATGACTACTAACAGCAGGTTAATCATCCTTTACCCTCTAACCATACCAATTATCACAAAACTCTAGCCATAACACATCATGATTTTTCACAAAAACGCAACCAATGATCATTCACACATACAAACTATCAATTACTTCAACAAATCACATACTTAACCGAAATAAATCATGTAACATCAAAACCCTAGCATGTTATCTAAAAATCACAGCCATGTTTCTACAAAAATCACACCAAGAATCACAATCAAATCAAGAATACTAACCTTGGAGCAAGAGAAGGGATTACACGGAAGTGGAAGGCGAATCAAGAAGCTGAACTAGGGTTGTTTCAATTTGCGCATGGGGGGGGGGGGTTCCTTCTGGTCGACATACACAAGGAAGATATTAGGTTTTTGGTTTTTGATTTCTTTTTCCCAAAGTCTCCTACATATAATTAAAACCCAATAAAGTTGGGCTAATGGGCTACAAGGAACAAGAAGTGTGGGTTTCGGCCTAATGTTTCAAATAAGGGGATTTGGGTTGGGGTTGAGCCTATATGTGGTGCAAGGAGGGGAGGGGTGGGTTTGGGTTGGGTTTTTAATAGGTAACGGTTTCGCACGACGTGACGGTTTCGCAAGATTCACGGAGAAACTAATTAAAACGATTCGTATCGCAAAGCAATATATTACAACACTTCGTTTCATAAAATAACATATTTCAATATTTCAGTTTCGGTTTTCGTTTTCACATAATTCACATTACACATTACTAAGGACACCATCGTTCAAATAAAATAAATCATCAAATTCAATTCATTTAACGTACATGTAATTACACAGTAAAACGAAACGTTCAGGGATTTATACGAGTTGTCACATCATCCCCTAGTTGAAAGAAAATTCGTCCCGAAATTTAGCACATAGTCACTGAGGAAGCTAGTTGTGTCGTGCGTTTTCCTGGGGTATCACATCATCCCCCCGTTGGTTTGGAGTTTCGTCCCAATATTCTGAAGTAGCTTCAGTACTGGACTCACCTTTCTTGAACAACTGGGGGTACTTACGTTTCATCTGGTCCTCCCATTCCCAAGTGAACTCTGGTCCCCGACGGGAGTTCCAACAGTCTCGAACAATAAGTATTTTGGTTCGTTTGAGGGTCTTGATTTCCCGATCCATACTTTCCACAGGTTCCTCGACGAAGCGCAACTAGTCATCGATAGTGAGTTCCTTGAGAGGAATAGTGAGGGCCTCATCTGATAAACACTTCTTTAGATTCGATAAGTGGAAGACGTTATGAACACCACTGAGTTCTTCAGGCAAATTCAGTCTGTACGCCACCTTGCCGATTTTCTAAGTGATTTCGAAAGGTTTGACATATCGCGGATTAAGTTTGCTCCGTTTGCCAAAACGAACCACGCCTTTCCAAGGTGAGACTTTAAGTAGCACTCGATCCCCAACCTGGAACTCGAGCGGTTTCCTACGCTTACTAGCGTAGCTTTTCTGATGGTCACGAGCTGCCGTCATTTGTTGTCGGATTTGGGCAATCTTTTCCGTTGTGTCGATAACAAGTTCTGGGCCAGTGATTTGGCTGTCGCCCACTTCTGCCCAGCATAGAGGTGACCTGCATCTCCGCCTGTACAAAGTCTCGAACGGAGCAGCCTTGATGCTGGTGTGGAAACTATTGTTGTATGAAAACTCCACTAAGGGTAGATGCCTTCCCCAGCCGTTACCAAAGTCGATAACACATGCTCAAAGCATGTCTTCTAGAGTCTGGATGGTGCGTTCAGTCTGCCCATCCGTCTGTGGGTGATAAGTTGTGCTCATGTCGAAACGTGAGCCAAAGGATTTGTGCATCGCCTGCCACAAATCAGACGCAAAGCGCGGGTATCGATCAGATATGATGGAAGTTGGCACTCCATGCCTAGCGGCCACTTCCTTCAAGTAGATGTCTGCGAGTGTAGAAAACTTATCCGTTTCCTTGATTGCCAAAAAGTGTGCAGACTTAGTCAGTTGATCCACGATCACCCAGATGGTATCGTTTCCTTACTGAGATCTAGGTAAGCCAATGACAAAAATCCATGGAAATCTGCTCCCATTTCCATGTGGGGGTCTCGGGTTGTGGCAGTAGTCCTGATGGCTTCTGGTATTCCACCTTAACCCTAGCACAAGTCAAGCATTTACTAATATAGGTCGCTATGTTGGCTTTCATGTGGGGCCACCAGTACAAAGTTTTGAGATCCTAGTACATCTTGTCAGAATCAGGATGCACTGAGTAACGAGACTTGTGTGCTTTGCCCATCACAAGCTCTCGTAGGTTTCCATAGGATGGAAACCAGATGCGTTCCAAGAAATAGTAAGTGTCGTCTTCCTAGTGTACAAGTTTCCTTCCCATTCCCCGTAGGGACTCAGCTTTAAGGTTCTCTTCCTTCGATGCTTCAACCTGAGCATTACAGATTTGGGTAGGAAGACTAGAGTGGATAGTAAGCTGTAATGCACGTACACGCTTAGGTTTGGTTTCCTTACGACTGAGGGCATCAACCACAACGTTGGCCCTGCCGGAATGATACTTGATCGCGCACTCATAATCATTAAGAAGTTCGACCCACCGACGCTGTCGCATGTTCAACTCCTTCTGGTCAAAGATATGCTGGAGACTCCTGTGATGGGTGTAAATGGTGCATTTGGTACCGTACAGGTAATGTCTCCATATCTTGAGTGCAAACACTACTGCTCCCAGCTCCAAATCATGGGTAGTGTAGCACTTTTCGTGAACCTTGAGTTGGCATGATGCGTATGCAATGTCTTTCTCACATTTCTTCAACACACAACTAACTCCTTGGATGGACGCGTCACAATAACAATGAAGTCGTCTGTGTCTTTAGGTAACGAATGAATGGGGGTACTACAGAGTTTCACCTTCAACCGTTGAAACGCGGATCCCTAAGCAATCTTTCAAGTTAGAGTTGCGATGGTTTGTGCATACGATCAAGAGAAGCGGGTTTTGTAACGTCAAAAGTCACACGTTAGAAACTTAACATAAGGTTGTTTATGTTGTAGGAGCTCCATGGTAAGGCGTAGGGATCGTTCTACTAGTTCTTGGAGTAGATTCGAATGTCGCCGAAGAGATCAAGTGACATATCCGTCAAGGTAGGCTAAATTCCAATGTCGTGACTGGGAACCTATCTCGGTCGTATCAAGTTCTAAGGACAGTTCTCGTGCTACCTCTATATCTGTGATATTCATAACCCATTGCTCCTCGAGTAACGTTCGTAGAGAGTAACTCTTCCAGGCGAGAGTTCACGGAGAATGTTGTTAGGATGAGGATCATAGGATTCGAGAAGTTTATCGCGACTGGATGTGGAAACATGCAAAAAGGGTAGTCGCAATCGATGCGTAGGCGTTTAAGAATCCGTAGCAGGGGTTTACCTGTTGTTGAGGGTATAGCTGGTCGTACACAAGTTGCATAAGGTTAAAATGAAGAACGCCGTTTGTCGAATAGAGGAGCCACGTTGGTATATTAAGCATAACAAGAATTAACCAGAGAAGAATGGTTATCGCAGAATTTTGTAGTGTTAAGGTTCGCTAAAACTTCCGTCAAGGTTGTTGGGCTCGCCCACATGCGAATGAGGAATAATTCACCTTGATCCATGAACTTAGATGAGTTTGCAATTTATCGAGTCGGTAAGCAACCAAATTCGGAGGAGTTTC
Organism: Helianthus tuberosus; assembly: GCA_030545235.1. Classification (NCBI taxonomy): domain Eukaryota; kingdom Viridiplantae; phylum Streptophyta; class Magnoliopsida; order Asterales; family Asteraceae; genus Helianthus; species Helianthus tuberosus. Next base: position 102,326,486 of record CM060381.1, on the reverse strand, counting down.
CTTAGGTCATGTGAATGAATCTAAAATAGGCATGTGTAGTCAAAAGGTTTCAAAGAAAGGACGCGAAAATATGTTCAAGAGGGTATGATCGTATCAACAACACATCACCATCCTCAGGTTTCAAGATGTGATCACCAATGATCGAAGGTCGAGCCTCCCAAATTCTCTAACCTAGAGTGAGTTCGTATTAGTGTCTCTGTATGGAGAAGCGAGGACTAGTGTCACTGTGGTAAAGGAATGATGGTTTTGTCTAAGTCAGTAGTAGAAATTAGGCATTGCATTAATCGACAAGCATAGGTCGGTACAAAGGCTGCCAAAAAGATTTCACATAATTAAGATAAACTATCGTAGGATCAAAGTGCGACTCTTGTAGTGTAAGGGGGAAAGGGGTGAGGTAAATGTGTAGTTCATCGTGTCCGTATGTAGGTTGAGTAATCCGTATCACCGTCCTCGAATGTCCCGAAGATTATCCCATCATTAAGAGGCATCCACTTGCTAAGTTGGGTATGCGAAGGTGTAAATCAAAGTAGAATAAGAATTAACCACCCAACAGGGTAATGGGGGGGTAATCTTGTGATCGGTGGAAATCGTGGTACGGTTGTTATCGTTTCGTTATATCGGTTGTGGATCGAAGAAACAGGAGTTTAGTGACGTTCATACGAAGAATTGAGTGAAAACAAACATCCAATAAATAACCGAAGAATTTCACCGACTATTCCGTTCTCCAGAGACAGTTCCAGTAATGGTAGATGGCAGCACGACACGAAAGGAAGGTTTGTTGCATCATGATCACGTGAGTATATCATTTGTCCAAAACAGAGTTTGGATGATAGGGTTTCGAGGTGTACAACGCCAAATGCGTGTAACTACGACTGCTTCGCTTCTAGTGACGACAAATAGTGGAGGTGATGGGGTTCGTCAATATGGACGCGTGGGTATATTGTTCTCCTAAATCCGAGTTCATTTGGGTCGGTTCTGGTCTACGTGAATATCGACGTGCAAACCGAATGTATGGAGGGTTAGATCTGAATTCTAGCTGTAACGGCGACGTCATGTCGAGACAGTCGTATGGATAAATAGAACACATAAAACAGTTGTCGTAGTGGAGTGAGGAGAAAACAGGAAAATAATTTGATCACTACTTGTCAAGTTTCAAGTAAACAGTTGAGTGTCAAAGCGAACACACTAGGGCTAATAAAGGCAACATGCTACTACGTTAACTAAGCATACCATAAACAACGCACCATGCAAATGTAAATAACAAGTAGGTGACATAAACATAGACCATACCATCTAAAGGGTTGAGCCTTGCACGTGGAGCGAAATGTCGTTGTGGATCGTTGAGCACTGAACAAGTTATAGTCTGGTTTTTGGCAAAAAGATTTTTCCCTTTTTAAAACCAAGTTCACTATAACCAATGGCTCTGATACCAATCTGTCACACCCTCAAAATCCACAAGTGGAGTATTACCGCGAGGCGTGTGACCGACCAGGATCATACCACCAACCATAATAAACATTAAACGAAGTAAAGTAAAACCAATGCAGCTAAATGTTTTAAAGTTCATCAAACCAAAGTCCAAAACCAAATTTAAAAATTCAGCGGAAGCATAATTTCAAAAACCAAAATATAAATTAAACGTTTCATAAGTTTATCATGAACACACAGCGGTTCATGTTCCACAACGACTCCTTTCCCATGCAAGCTCTAGCAAATAACCTAATGACCTGCAAAGCATGTGGTAACGTGTCAACAAAAAGGTTGGCGAGTTCATAGTTGGTTGTCTGTTTTAATGTTTTTCCAAAAACCATAAGTAGTTAAGTTGCTTTGAAAACCAAAAGTTATCCAGTTCCATATTCCCATAACCATATACCGCGGGGCCTTCCCCATGTTGTAAACCACTAGACCAGTTACCATATCGACTACTGACTGAAGTTAGGTTTATGTGCCCTACATCAATGTCTATCATCATTGACAGTGCCCAAGTACATTAGTCCACTCCCATCCTCTGCAGCACGGTGTGAGGCTTGTCATACCTAATAGCGCTATTTAACTAATGACCTGTTCGCCATTGGCCCAACGATTAAGTCGATATTAAAATGAGGGACTTCATGATAGAGTTTTCTCTAGTAAGATTAAGGTTGTTGTCCTACCCAAGGAGGACCGAGGTACGTATTCTACCCAAGGAGAATAAGCAAACTACATCCCAACTAAGGGGGACAGTTGTTACTTAACCCATTCCGATTGCATCCCACCTAAGGGGGAAAGTTGTTACTTAACACATTCCCAAACCACTGGGAATCCCATGCTTTGACGAAAGTGTGAACTCACATTTGGTTGCTCAGTTGAACTCTTAAAAATAGCTAACAGTCAGGGTTGATCAATCATATCCTAGTATGATTACCATTTAGTCAATTAGTGGTTTCAAATACAGCACAAAGTTCCTACACGCATCTACCACATAACATGCACCCACTTTGACAGTTCATGCCCATAAACACATTCCACCTATAACTACTCAAGAGCAAGCATACCATACTTCACATAACACTTTCAATAATATATAACAAGTTGGATCATTATCAGATAACTTAACCGACATTTAGACACGCAAATCACCACTTATATTGTTTTAGCTTTAACATCCAAAACTGGGCTGTTTTCAGGTATTTTAATAAAATAGTTAACTTCTTCCAAAAATTCCCAAATATTTACAGAATGTTTTAAACGATCCATATATTATTTTTTAAAAATCTTGGGATCCAATTCATCACTAATTGTTTTATAAAAATTATTTACCGGGCTGCAATCAGATTCGTCACTTTCTGACTGCAGTTCAAGGAAAAATTCATTTAAAATTCATCATATGTCCAATTGACAATATTCTAGTTGGAGAATTACAACGACATTAGTGGCCATCTACAGTACAAATTCCGTGACCTGACTTTGTCTAGATTTCAAGTTATGATGAAAAAAATAACACACATTTTCTGCAGAAAAATGCAGCTTTTGCTGTTGTACAAAACGGACCTTTAAAAATAGCAAACAACCTCAAAAAAAATATGATTCCAGTGCCATTTGATTCGTTTTTCAAAAACTTATAATTTAGACTTCAGAAAATCAATATTTCAATTTATAACGGTCCGTTTACAGCCAACTAAACTTGGCTGTTTTCATCAATCAGCATGCAGTTTTTACATTTAAACAACACCAAAACGCGTATAAACAATCCCGACCCTTCCTAATGACTACTAACAGCAGGTTAATCATCCTTTACCCTCTAACCATACCAATTATCACAAAACCCTAGCCATAACACATCATGATTTTTCACAAAAACACAGCCAATGATCATTCACACATACAAACTATCAATTACTTTAACAAATCACATACTTAACCGAAATAAATCATGTAACATCAAAACCTTAGCATGTTATCTAAAAATCACAGCCATGTTTCTACAAAAATCATACCAAGAATCACAATCAAATCAAGAATACTAACCTTGGAGCAAGAGAAGGGATTACACGGAAGTGGAAGGCGAATCAAGAAGATGCACTAGGGTTTCAATTTGTGTTCGGGGGGGGGGGGGTTCCTTCTAGTCGACGTATACAAGGAAGATATTAGGGTTTTGGTTTTTGATTTCTTTTTCCCAAAGTCTCCTACATATAATTAAAACCCAAGAAAGTTTGGCTAATGGGCTACAAGGAACCACAAGTGTGGGTTTCGGCCTAATGTTTGAAATAAGGGGACTTGGGTTGGGGTTGGGCCAATATGTGGCGCAAGGAGGGGAGGGGTGGGTTTGGGTTGGGTTTTTAATAGGTAACGGTTTCGCACGACGTGACGGTTTCGCAAAATTCACGGAGAAACTAATTAAAACGATTCGTATCGCAAAGCAATATATTACAACGTTTCGTTTCATAAAATAACATATTTCAATATTTCAGTTTCGGGTTTCGGTTTCACATAATTCACATTACACATTACTAAGCTCACCATCGTTCAAATAAAATAAATCACCAAATTTAATTCATTTAACATACATGTAATTACACAGTAAAACGAAACGTTCAGAGATTTATACGAGTTGTCACAATTTAAAACCAAAAAAATGGTGCTATGTCCAAAATAATGTCGGTAACGATTCTAACAGAACAAATAATGTCGTTCTGTCAAAATCGACAGGGCATTAATGGTACTAGACAATATTAATTTGGTTGGTCATAAGATAACTAAAGGCCTCATTTTGCAAACCAATTGTTTAATACTTTTTTTGATAAATTAAAAATACCACTTAACATATTCCCATATTGGATATTTCAAATATAAATTTACCATCATATTAATCGTGTTTTAAGTAATTAAATACGTATACATATGGTTCATGAACATGATTGTTGATATTTAAAAGTTTGTAATATATTGTTAAAGATAAAAATTTAAAACTAGTAAATTTCGCACTCAAACATTGTTGCAGGTTTTAGGTAAGTATTGGCTTAATTCATTACAGTTCATCACCCGTATAACAACCAGAAGTTTAAAACCAAAAATTAAAGACATAATATGACCAAAATGATGTGAGTAACGGTTCCATTAGTGCCGGTACCAATACAGATTTCGTTCTGTCAGAGTGGACAGGGCATTGATGGTGCCCGACAATATTAATTTACTTTCATATTAATCGTACTTTAAATAATTAAATACGTACATATTTGGTTCATGAACTTGTTTGTTGATATTTAAAAGTTTGTAATATATTGTTTTAGAAATGATGCTTAAAAGTAAATTAGTAAAGAATTTAAAACCGGTAAAATTCACTAACATATTACGGTAGGTTTAAGTCGGTATTGGTTCGATTCATTGCGATATCAACACTTGTATAACATAACAGCTAGATGTTTAAACCAAAAAATAAAGTCATGATATTACCAAAATGATGTCAGGTTCTAATGGTACCGGTACCACAACCGATGTCGTTCCATTGAAATCGACAGGGCATTGATGGTGCTAGACAATATTGATTTGGTTGGACCTAAGATACTTAAAGGGGTCATTTTGCAAACAAATTGTTCCATTCTGTTTTTTGAAAAATTAAGAATACCACTTAGTATATTCCCATAAAGGTTTTCTTGATATTTCAAATATCAATTTACTTTAATATTAATCATTCTTTAAATAATTAAATACGTACCGATATGGTTCATGAACATGTTTGTTGATATTTAAAAGTTTGTAATATATTGTGTTAGATACCATGCTTAGAACTAAATCAGTAAAGAATTTAAAAGTAGTAAACTTCACTCACACATTACCGTAGGTTTTAGACAAGTATTGTTGTATTGGTTTGATTCATTACGGTATCAGCACCCGTATAACAATCAGAAGTTCAAAACCAAAAAATAAAGTTGTGATATGATCAAAATGATGTCAGCAGCGGTTCTAATAGTACCAGTATCGGTATCAATGTTGTTCTTTTTTTTTTGATAAATTAAGAATACCACTTAATATATTCTCCCATAAAGGCTTTCTTGATATTTCAAATATCAATTTTTTATATTGATTGTGCTTTAAATAATCAAATACTTACATATATGATTCATGAACATGTTATTAGATATTTAAAATGTCACACCCTCAAAATCCACATGCAGGGTTTTACCGCGAGGCGTGCGACTAACCAGGATCAAGCCACTAATCATGTTGAACAAATATTAAAGTTATTAAAAATTATCACAATCAACACGATTAGTGATTAAGTTTTAAATGTCCAAAACATTGTTTAAATCAACAGCGTAAGCTAAATGTAAAATCTAGACAAAAGTTAAAAACCACCCAAACTGTGTATCAACAAAGGTTGACGAGTACACAGTTTCAGTTTTAAAGTAAAGTAAGTTTCAAATACATTAGTTTATTAAAAACATGTCATGGGTAGCTAACCCACGGTTAAGCCACTAAACTGTGTAGTACCGAATACTTGACTATGGTAAGTTGTTGTGCCCTATATCAATGTCTATCGTCATTGATATAAAGTCAAGGTTAAAGCGGCTCCCGGCACGGTGTGAGGTTTGTCGAACCTAATAGCACTATTAAATAGTACCCCGTTTACCAAACCCGGCAACAAATCGGTAGAATGCGTAGGGAATTTTCAGATAGAGTTTCGTTTAGTCAGCTAAAGATATGAAATATAAACAACGGTATTTAATAGGCAATATTCCAACCCACGAATATAGAGTAGTCCCAAATCCAGGGATAGTGTAGTTCCCAAACCTAGGAATGCATGCCTTTAGTAAATGTGTGAACTCACCTTAGTTTAAGCTCGGTTAGAGTTAGATGGAGAAATAATGAGGATGGTCAACCACGTCCTATCAGGCGGGTTACCATCCAGTTAATACCCGATGTTTAAAACCAAAAATAAAGTCTTGATATGACCAAAATGATGTCAATAACGGTTCTAATAGTACCGGCACCATTTCCATTGTCATTCTGTCGAAATGGACAAGGCATTGATGGTGTTAGACAGTATTAGTTCTGTTGGTCGTAGGATACTAAAAGGCTTTAAAATAGGAAACAAGCTTCAAAAATTACATGTATTTTATGTGAAGCGTATTTTCGTTGGCTAGATTTTGTGTAAAATTCACAAGGCCTGAATATTCATACAAAAATTATGAAAATTCATTTGCTAAGTAGTGGCTAGATTTGTCATTTTCTGACCACAGCTTACGGAAAAATTCTTTTAAAAATCCTCGATTACCCGATTGACCTGATTCCACTTGGAGATTCGTACAGACACATAAGACTATCTACTGTATAAATTTCATAACCTAACTCCAAACCATGCTCCACATCATTACTAGTCCAATCAGGCGGGTTACCATCCAGTTACATATTCATGTTGGCCATTGCCATATCGCGGTTTACCACAATCTGCTTCTTGATCTTCTACTTAATCTTGTTGATCCTTTCCATGATGTAGCTATCCTGTTTCATAAAACTTGCTCCTCTCCATGGGTGACTTCGTTAGAAACGCATTCAACACATTTTGAAAGGCAGTGTTGTCTTCAAGCCACATTTCTAGTTGCGGTTCGTATGAGCCATACATGATCACACATGCCTCGATGCTGCATAAGATTGATACCTCCTTCAACTTATTCTTTAAACATTCCTTTCTTTTCATGAATGAGTTTTTCCTTGCCTTGTTGTCCTCTATGAAAGCAAGCTTCACCTTTGCTTCTAGGCATGGTAAGAATTATGCCAAAATGTTACTATTGAAGCTTGTGAGTGGCTTTCAACAATTTCATTAATCCGCAATAGTTTTGTTTTATTGTTCTTTGTTGTAGCAATTAAATTAAAAGTTTAGCCAAAAGTGATGAGTGACTAAAATTAATTGTAAGATTATATAAAAAGTCAAATTAAAAGCATTTAAATTCCTGTTGTTGGAAGAGAATAAATTTGAATAAATTCTCTAACGACGGATGGCCAAAGGAGAGTACCTTTATGCCTAATGATAGCAATTTCAACCCCGCACAAGATGCTAAGCTTACTTGCAGTTGTAAACAAGCCACAATGGCGTTTAGAGAAGGTAACCAGTAAGTTGCTTGCTTTCTCCACCCTTGCCATTTGGATCTTTTGGAGCCATTTGCTCTTTCTAGGCAACATTGTGGAATGAGGTGACTAATGTAACCTCATATTTTTTTCTTTGCTCTAGTTAATCAAGATGTAGAAAACTCTAAGATACTTATTGGCCTCATCTTGCATACAAATTGTTGCATATTTCTTTATACTATAATAATGCCATGTGTATGGTACTTTAATTATTTTCCTTAAGAATATAATTTTCAAGTGCATGTTTTCTTGCTCAAGAGTATGATTTTTGCTAGTTTTATTTTTTTACAGAAAACACGGAGTGACAACATTATAGTAAATACTAGAATACGCACAGATATGGTTCATGAATATGTTTGTTGATATTTAAAAGTTTGTAATATATTGATTTAGATATGATGCTTAGAACTAAATTACTAAAAAAAAATTAAAACTAATAAAGTTCATTCACACATTGCGTAAAATTTTATGTCAATATTGGTTAGATTCATTACGGTATTTAACAACAAAAAAAAAAATCCTGGTTTGTCTAAAATAATGTGGGTAACGATTCTAATAGTACAAGGAATGTCCTTCTGTCAAAATCGACAAGGCATTAATGGAACTAGACAATATTAATGTGGTTGGTCGTAAGATACCTAAAGGCCACATTTTGCAAACAAATTGTTTCATTTTTTTTTTATAAATTAAACATACCACTTAATATATTCCCTTATAGGTTTTCTTGATATTTCAAATATAAATATACTTTCATATTAATCATGCTTTAAGTAATTAAATACGTATATATATGGTTCATGAACATGTTTGTTGACATTTAAAAGTTTGTAATATATTGTTAAAGATACGAATTTAAAACTAGTAAATTTCGCACTCAAACATTGCGGTAGGTTTTAGGTAAGTATTGTTTAATTCATTACAGTATCATCACCCGTATAACAACCATTAGTTTAAAACCAAAAATTAAAGACATGATATGACCAAAATGATGGGAGTAACGGTACTTTTAGTGCCGGTACCAATACAGATGTCATTCTGTCGAAGTGGACAGGGCATTGATGGTGCCAGACAATATTAATTTTGTTGCTCGTAACATAAGATGAAGGCTTTACTTTGCGTACAAAATGTTCCAATTTTTTTAATAAATTAAGAATACCACTTAATATATTCCCATAAAGGTTTTCTTGATATTTCAAATATCAATTTACTTTCATATTGATCGTACTTTAAATAATTAAATTCGTACAAATATGGTTCATGAACATGTTTGTTGATACTTAAAAGTTTGTGAAAAATTGTTTTAGATAGGACGCATTGAGCTAAATCAATGAAGAATTTAAAACTAGTAAAATTCACTCGCACGTTGCGCCAAGTTTTATGTCAGAATTCGTTTGATTTGTTACGGTATGAGTACCCCCATTTTAATACCCGATGTTTAAAACCAAAAATAAAGTCTTGATATGACCAAAATGATGTCAATAACGGTTCTAATAGTACCGGCACCATTTCCATTGTCATTCTGTCGAAATGGACAAGGCATTCATGGTGCTAAACAATATTAGTTATGTTGGTCGTAGGATACTAGAAGGCTTTAAAATAGTAAACAAGCTTCAAAAATTTCATATATTTTATGTGAAGCGTATTTTCGTTGGCTAGACTTCGTGTAAAATTCACAAGGCCTGACTATTCATATAAAAATGATGAAAATTCATTTGCTATGCAGTGGCTAGATTTGTCATTTTCTGATCACAGCTTACGGAAAAATTCATTTAAAAATCCTCGATTACCCGATTGACCTGATTCCACTTAGAGATTCGTACATACACATAAGCCTATCTACTGTATAAATTTCATAACCTAACTCCAAACCATGCTCCACATCATTACTAGTCCAGTCAGGCTGGTTACCATCCAGTTACATACTCATGTTGGCCATTGCCATATCGCGGTTTGCCACAATCTGCTTCTTGATCTTCTACTTAATCTTGCTGATCTTTTCCTTGATGTAGCTATCCTGTTTCAATAAAAACTTGCTCCTCTCCATGGGTGACTTCGTTAGAAACGCAGTCAACACATTTTGAAAGGCAGTGTTGTCTTCAGGCCACATCTCTAGTTGCGGTTCGTATGAGCTATACATGATCACACATGCCTCGATGCTGCAAAAGATTGATACCTCCTTCAACTTGTTCTTTAAACATTCCTTTATTTTCGTGAATGAGTTTTTCCTTGCCTTGTCCTTAATGAAAGCAAGCTTCACGTTGCTTCTAGGTATGGTAAGAATTATGCCAAAATGTTACTATTGAAGCTTGTGAGTGGCTTTCAACAAGTTCATTAATCTGCAATAGTTTTGTTTTATTGTTCTTGTGTTGTAGCAATTAAATTAAAAGTTGAGCCAAAAGTGATGAGTGACTAAAATTAATTGTAAGATAATATAAAAAATAAATTAAAAGCGTTTAAATTCCTGTTGTTGGAAGAGACTAAAGTTTAATAAATTCTCAACCGATGGATGGCAAAAGGAGAATACCTTTATGCCTCCAGAGAAGAGAATGATAGCAATTTCAACCCAGCACAAGATGCTAAGCTTACTTGCAGTTGTAAAAAAGCCACAACGACGTTTAGAGAAGGTAACTAGTAAGTCGCTTGCTTTCTCCACCCTTGCCATTTGGATCTTTTGGAGACCTTTGCTCTTTCTAAGCAACATTGTGGAATGAGGTAACTAATGTAACCTCAGATTTTTTTTCTTTGCTCTAGTTAATCAATATGTAGAAAACTCTAAGATACTTATTTGCCTCATCTTGCATACAAATTGTTGCATATTTTTTTAATACTATAATAACGCCATGTGTATGGTGCTTTAATTATTTTCCTTAAGAATATAATTTTCAAGTGCATGTTTTCTTGCTCAAGAGTATGATTTTTGCCAGTTTTATTTTTTTTTAAAGAAAACACGGAGAGACAACATTATAGTAAATAATTAAATACGCAAAGATATGGTTCATGAACATGTTTGTTGATATTTAAAAGTTTGTAATATATTGATTTAGATATGATGCTTAGAACTAAACTACTAAAAAAATAAAACTAATAAAGTTCATTCGCACATTGCAGAAAATTTTAGGTCAATATTGGTTTGATTCATTAAGGCATTTAAAACTAGAAAAAAAAACCTGATATGTCCAAAATAATGTCGGTAACGATTCTAATAGTACAAGTAATGTCGTTCTGTCAAAATCGACATGACATTAATGGTACTAGACAATATTAATTTGGTTGGTCGTAAGATACCTAAATGCCACATTTTGCAAACAAATTGTTTCATATTTTTTTGATAAATTAGAAATACCACTTAATATACTCACATAAAGGTTTTCTAGATATTTCAAAAATAAATTTACTTTCATATTAATCATGCTTTAAGTAATAAAATATATATATATATATGGTTCATGAACATGTTTGTTGACATTTAAAAGTTTGTAATATATTGTTAATGATACTAATTTAAAACTAGTAAATTTCGCACTCAAACATTGCGGTAAGTATTGGTTTAATTCGTTACAGTATCATCACCCGTATAACAACCAGAAGTTTAAAACCAAAAATTAAAGACATGATATGACCAAAATGATGTGAGTAATGGTTCTTTTAGTGCCGGTACCAGTACAGATGTCATTCTGTCTGAGTGGACAGGGCATTGATGGTGCCCGACAATATTAATTTGGTTGGTCGAAAGATAGCTGAAGGATTTATTTTGCGAACTAAATGTTCCAATATTTTTTGGTAAATTAAGAATACCACTTAATATATTCCCATAAAGCTTTTCTTGATATTTCAAATATCAATTTACTTTCATATTGATCGTACTTTAAATAATTAAATTCGTACAAATATGGTTCATGAACATGTTTGTTGATATTTAAAAGTTTGTGAAAAATTGTTTTAGATACGACGCTTCGAACTAAATCAATGAAGAATTTAAAACTAGTAAAATTCACTCGCACGTTGCGGCAAGCTTTATGTCAGAATTGGTTTGATTCATTACGGTATCAGCACCACCATTTTAATACCCGATGTTTAAAACCAAAAATAAAGTCTTGATATGACCGAAATGATGTCAATAACGGTTCTAATGGTACCGGCACCATTCCCATTGTCATTCTGTCAAAATGGACAGGGCATTGATGGTGCTAGACAATATTAGTTCGGTTGGTCGTAGGATACTTGCAGGCTTTATTTTGCAAAAAAAATGTTCCAAATTTTCTTTTTAATAAATTAAGGAATACCATTTAATATATTCCCATAAAGGTGTTCTTGATATTTCAAAAATTAATTTACTTTCATATTAATCGTACTTTAAATAATTAAATATTTATAGATATGGTTCATGAGCTTGTTTGTTGATATTTAGAAGTTTGTAATATATTGTTTTAGATACGATGCTTAAAAGTAAATTAGTAAAGAATTTAAAACCGGTAAAATTCACTAACATATTACGGTTGGTTTAAGTCGGTATTGGTTAGATTAATTGCAATATCAATACTTGTATAACATAACAGTTAGATGTTTAAACCAAAAATTAAAGTCATGATATTACCAAAATGATGTCAGTAACGGTTCTAATGGTACTGGTACCACGACTGATTTCGTTCTATTTAAATCGACAGGGCATTGATGGTGCTAGACAATATTGATTTAGTTGGTCCTAAGATACTTAAAGGCGTCATTTTGCAAACAAATTATTCCATTCTGTTTTTTGATAAATTAAGAATACCACTTAGTATATTCCCATAAAGGTTTTCTTGATATTTCAAATATCAATTTACTTTAATATTAATCGTTCTTCAAATAATTAAATACGTACAGATATGGTTCATGAACATGTTTGTTGATATTTAAAAGTTTGTAATATATTGTGTTAGATACCATGCTTAGAACTAACTCTGTAAAGAATTTAAAAGTAGTAAACTTCACTCACACGTTACCGTAGGTTTTAGATCAGTATTGGAGTATTGGTTTGATTCATTACGGTATCGGCATCCGTATAACATTCAGAAGTTCAAAACCAAAAAATAAAGTCGTGATATGATCAAAATGATGCCAGCAGCAGTTCTAAGAGTACCGGTGTCGGTATCAATGTTGTTCTTTCAAAATCGATAGGGCATTGATGATGTTAGACTATATTAATTTGGTTGGTTGTAAGATAGTTAAAGGCCTCGTTTTGCATATGAATTGTTCCATATTCTTTTTTTTTTGATAAATTAAGAATACCACTTAATATATACTCCGATAAAGGTTTCCTTGATATTTCAAATATCAATTTTTTTATATTGATTGTGCTTTAAATAATCAAATACTTACATATATGGTTCATGAACATGTTTGTGGATTTTTAAAATGTCACACCCTCAAAATCCACATTCGGGGTTTTACCGCGAGGTGTGCGACTAACCAGGATTAAGCCACTAATCATGTTGAACAAATATTAAAGTTATTAAAAATCATCACATTCAACACGATTAGTGATTAAGTTTTAAATGTCCAATACATAGTTTAAATCAGCAGCGTAAGCTAAATGTAAAATCCAGACAAAGTTAAAAACCACAATATTCAATAAAATTTAAAACCAATAGTTTAATGCCAGCCACGACTCTCCGAATGCTGCAAGCTTACATGTTGTACCTAACATCCTGCAAAGCATGCACAAGTGTATCAACAAAGGTTGACGAGTTCACAGTTTTAGTTTTAAAGTAAAGTAAGTTTCAAATACATTAGTTTATTAAAAACATGTCATGGGTAGCTAACCCTCGGTTAAGCCACTAAACTGTGTAGTACCGAATACTTGACTGTGGTAAGTTGGTGTGCCCCATATCAATGTTTATCGTCATTGATATAAAGTCAAGGTCAAAAGTTCATGCCCGGCTCCCGGCACGGTGTGAGGTTTGTCGAACCTAATAGCGCTATTAGCTAGTACCCCTTTTACCAAACCCAACAACAAATCGGTAGAATGCCTAGGGACTTTTCAGATAGAGTTTCGTTTAGTCTGCTAAAGATATGAAATACAAATTACGGTATTTAATAGGCAATATTCTAACCCACAAATATAGAGTAGTCCCAAATCCAGGGATAGTGTAGTTTCCAAACCCAGGAATACATGCCTTTAGTAAATGTGTGAACTCACCTTAGTTTAAGCTCGGTTAGATTTAGATGGAGAAATAATGAGGATGGTCAACCATGTCCTAGAATGATTACCATTTAATTCGTTAGGGTGTGTTCATGCAATACTTGAAATTCTACATGCATCTAACACATAGCACACAACACATTGACACGTGAACATTTAACCGAATACATACACATACATCACCATAAAATTCAACATGTTCAACAATTCTCACATAAGTATCAATCATGTTCAGGCATTCCACGATAATATAAGCAAAATGCAAACACATATAAATCAACTTGTCATAATTCTTTGACTCCTAAAACTGGGTTGTTTTCAGTTGAAAAATTACGAATATTTTATGTGACGCGTATTTTCGTTGGTTAGGCTTTGTATAAAATTCACAAGGCCTGACTCTTTATATAAAAATTATGAAAATTCATTTCCTAAGAAGTGGTTAGATTCCTGCTGTTGGAAGAGAATAAAGTTTAGCCAAAAGTAAATGAGTGACTAAAATTAATTGTAAGATTATATAAAAAATCACGTTAAAAGCGTTTAAATTCCTGCTGTTGGAAGAGAATAAAGTTTAATAAATTCTCTACCGATGGATGGCCAAAGGATAATACCTTTATGCCTCGAGAGAAGATAATGATAGCAATTTCAACCACGCACAAGATGCTAAGCTCACTTGCATTTGTAAACAAGCCACAACGGCGTTTAGGGAAGGTAACCCGTAAGTCGCTTGCTTTCTCCACCCTTGCCGTTTGGATCTTTTGGAGACCTTTGCTCTTTCTAGGCAACATTGTGGAATGAGGTAACTAATGTATCCTCATATTTTTTTTCTTTGCTCTAGTTAACCAAGATGTAGAAAACTCTAAGATATTTATAGGCCTCATCTTGTATACAAATTATTGCATATTTTTTTATACTATAATAATGCCATGAGTATGGTGCTTTAATTATGTTCCTTAAGAATATAATTTTCAAGTGCATGTTTTCTTGCTAAAGAGTATGATTTTTGCTAGTTTTATTATTTAAAGAAAACACAGAGAGACAACATTATAGTAAATAATTAAATACGCACAGATATGGTTCTTGAACATGTTTGTTGATATTTAAAAGTTTGTAGTATATTGATTTAGATATGATGCTTAGAACTAAATTACTAACAAAAATTAAAACTAATAAAGTTCATTCGCACATTGCGAAAAATTTTAGGTCAATATTGGTTTGATTCATTATGGTATTTAAAACCAAAAAAAAATCCTGACATGTCCAAAATAATGCCGGTAACGATTCTAATAGTACAAGTAATGTCGTTCTTTCAAAATCGACAGGGCATTAATGGTACTAGACAATATTAATTTGGTTGGTCATAAGATACCTAAAGGCCACCTTTTGCAAACAAAATGTTTCATTTTTTTTTTTTTTGATAAATTAAAAATACCACTTAATATATTCCCATAAAGGTTTTCTTGATATTTCAAATATAAATTTACTTTCATATTAATCGTGCTTTAAGTAATTAAATACGTATATATATGGTTCATGAACATGCTTGTTGACATTTAAAAGTTTGTAATGTATTGTTAAAGATAAGAATTTAAAACTAGTAAATTTCGCACTCAAACATTGCGGTAGGTTTTAGGTAAGTATTGGTTTAATTCATTACAGTATCATCACCCGTATAACAACCAGAAGTTTAAAACCAAAAATTAAAGACATGATATGACCAAAATGATGTGAGTAACGGTACTTTTAGTGCCGGTACCAATACAAATGTTATTCTGTCGGAGTGGACAGGGCATTAATGGTGCCCGACAATATTCATTTGGTTGGTCGTAAGATAATAAGACAGCTGAAGGCTTTATTTTGCGAACTAAATGTTTCAATTTTTTTGATAAATTAAGAATACCACTTAATATATTCCCATAAAGCTTTTCTTGATATTTCGAATATCAATTTACTTTCATATTGACCGTACTTTAAATAAATAAATTCGTACAAATATGGTTCATGAACATGTTTGTTGATATTTAAAAGTTTGTGAAAAATTGTTTTAGATACGACTCTTAGAACTAAATCAATGAAGATTTTAAAACTAGTAAAATTCACTCGCACGTTGTGGCAAGTTTTATGTCAGAATTGGTTTGATTCTTTACGGTATCAGCACCCCCATTTTAATACCCGATGTTTAAAACCAAAAATAAAGTCTTGATATGACCAAAATGGTGTCAATAACTATTCTAATAGTACCGGCAGCATTCCCATTGTCATTCTGTCAAAATGGAGAGGGCATTGATGGTGCTAGAAAATATTAGTTCGGTTGGTCGTAGGATACTTGCAGGCTTTATTTTGCAAAAAAAAAAATGTTCCAAATTTTCTTTTTGATAAATTAAGAATACCAATTAATATATTCCCATAAAGGTGTTCTTGAAATTTCTAAAATTAATTTACTTTCATATTAATCGTACGTTAAATAATTAAATACGTATAGATATGGTTCATGAGTTTGTTTGTTGATATTTAGAAGTTTGTAATATATTGTTTTAGATACGATGCATAAAAGTAAATTAGTAAAGAATTTAAAACCGGTAAAATTCACTAACATATTACAGTAGGTTTAAGTCGGTATTGGTTCGATTCATTGCGATATCAACACTTGTATAACATAACAGAAAGATGTTTAAACCAAAAAATAAAGTCATGATATTACCAAAATGATGTCAGTAACGGTTCTAATGGTACCGGTACCACGACCAATGTCGTTCTATTGAAATCGACAGGGCATTGATGGTGCTAGACAATATTGATTTGGTTGGTCCTAAGATACTTAAAGGCGTCATTTTGCAAACAAATTGTTCCATTCTGTTTTTTGATAAATTAAGAATACCACATGGTATATTCCCATAAAGGTTTTCTTGATGTTTGAAATATCAATTTACTTTAATATTAATCGTTCTTTAAATAATGAAATACGTACAGATATGGTTCATGAACATGTTTGTTGATATTTAAAAGTTTGTAATATATTGTGTTAGATACCATGCTTAGAACTAACTCAGTAAGAATTTAAAAGTAGTAAACTTCACTCACACATTACTGTAGGTTTTAGATCAGTATTGGAGTATTGGTTTGATTCATTACGGTATCGGTATCGGCATCCGTATAACATTCAGAAGTTCAAAACCAAAAAATAAAGTCGTGATGATCAAAATGATGTTAGCAACAGTTCTAATAGTACCGATATCGGTATCAATGTTGTTCTTTCAAAATCGATATGGCATTGATGATGTTAGACTATATTAATTTGGTTGGTTGTAAGATACTTAAAGGCCTCATTTTGCATATGAATTGTTCCATATTCTTTTTTTTTTTTTTTGATAAATTAAGAATATCACTTAATATATTCTCCCATAAAGGTTTTCTTGATATTTCAAATATCAACTTTTTTAAATTGATTGTGCTTTAAATAATCAAATACTTACATATATGGTTCATGAACATGTTTGTAGATATTTAAAATGTCACGCCCTCAAAATCCACATGCGGGGTTATATCGCGAGGCGTGCGACTAACAAGGATCAAGCCACTGATCATGTTGAACAAATATTAAAGTTATTAAAAATCATCACAATCAACACGATTACTGATTAAGTTTTAAATGTCCAAAACATAGTTTAAATCAACAGCGTAAGCGAAATGTAAAATCCAGACAAAAGGTAAAAACCACAATGTTCAATAAAATTTAAAACCAATAGTTTAATGCCAGCCACGACAATCTGAACGCTGCAAGCTCACATGTTGTACCTAACATCCTGCAAAGCATGCACAAGTGTATCAACAAAGGTTGACGAGTTCACAGTTTCAGTTTTAAAGTAAAGTAAGTTTCAAATGCATTAGTTTATTAAAAACATGTCATGGGTAGCTAACCCACTGTTAAGCCACTAAACTGTGTAGTACCGAATACTTGACTGTGGTAAGTTGGTGTGCCCCATATCAATGTCTATCGTCATTGATATAAAGTCAAGGTCAAAAGTTCATGCCCGGCTCCCGGCACGGTGTGAGGTTTGTCGAACCTAATAGCGCTATTAACTAGTACCCCGTTTACCAAACCCGGCAACAAATCGGTAGAATGTGTAGGGACTTTTTAGATAGAGTTTCGTTTAGTCTGCTAAAGATATGAAATATAAACTACGGTATTTAATAGGTAATCTTCCAACCCATGAATATAGAGTAGTTCCAAATCCAGGGATAGTGTAGTTCCTAAACCCAAGAATGCATGCCTTTTAGTAAATGTGTGAACTCACCTTAGTTTAAGCTCGGTTAGATTTAGATGGAGAAATAATGAGGATGGTCAACCACATCCTAGAATGATTATCATTTAATTCGTTAGGGTGTGTTCATGCAATACTTGAAATTCTACATGCATCTAACACATAGCACACAACACGTTGACACGTGAACATTTAACCGAATAGATACACATACATCACCATAACATTCAACATGTTCAACAATTCTCACATAAGTATCAATCAAGTTCAGGAATTCCATGATAATATAAGCAAAATGCAAACACATATAAATCAACTTGTCATAATTCTTTGACTCCTAAAACTGGGTTGTTTTCGGTTCAAAAATTACGAATATTTTATGTGACGCGTATTTTCGTTGGTTAGGCTTTGTATAAAATTCACAAGGCCTAACTCTTTATACAAAAATTATGAAAATTCATTTGCTAAGAAGTGGTTAGATTCGTCATTTTCTGACCATAGCTTACGGAAAAATTCATTTAAAAATCATCCGTTACCCGATTGATTGACCCGATTCCACTTGGAGATTCGTACAGACACATAAGACTACCTACTGTATACATTTCATAACCTAACTCCAAACAACGCTTCACATCATTACTAGTCCAGTTACTGGTTACCATCCAGTTACATATGCTTGTTGGCCGTTGCCATATCGCAGTTTGCAACAATCTGCTTCTTGATCTTCTACTTAATCTTGCTGATCCTTTCCTTGATATAGCTATCCTGATTCAATAAAAACTTTCTCCTCTCCATGGGTGACTTCGTTAGAAACACATTCAACACATTTTGAAAGGCAGTGTTGTCTTCAGGCCACACCTCTAGCTCCGGTTCGTATGAGCTATACATGATCACACATGCCTCGATGCTGCATAAGATTGATACCTCCTTCAACTTGTTCTTTATCCATTCCTTTCTTTTCATGAATGAGTTTTTCCTTGCCTTGTTGTCCTTTACGAAAGCAAGCTTCACTTTGCTTCTAGGCATGGTAAGAATTATACCAAAATGTAACCATTGAAGCTTGTGAGTGGCTTTCAGTTGGCCCTTATGTGGGTTCTTATACGAAACAAGTTCATCAATCCGCAATAGTTTTGTTTTATTGATCTTGTGTGGTAGCAATTAAATTAAAAGTTTAGCCAAAAGTAAATGAGTGACTAAAATTAATTGTAAGATTATATAAAAAATCACATTAAAAGCGTTTAAATTCCTGCTGTTGGAAGAGAATAAAGTTGAATAAATTCTCTACCGATGGATGGCTAAAGGAGAATACCTTTATGCCTCGAGAGAAGACAATGATAGCAATTTCAACCCCGCACAAGATGCTAAGCTCACTTGCATTTGTAAACAAGCCACAACGGCGTTTAGAGAAGGTAACCAATAAGTCGTTTGCTTTCTCCACCCTTGCCATTTGGATCTTTTGGAGACCTTTGCTCTTTCTAGGCAACATTGTGGAATGAGGTAACTAATGTAACCTCAGATTTTTTTCTTTGCTCTAGTTAATCAAGATGTAGAAAACTCTAAGATATTTATAGGCCTCATCTTGCAAACAAATTGTTGCATATTTTTTTATACTATAATAATGCCATGTGTATGGTGCTTTAATTATGTTCCTTAAGAATATAATTTTCAACTGCATGTTTTCTTGCTAAAGAGTATGATTTTTGCTAGTTTTATTTTTTAAAGAAAACACGGAGAGACAACATTATAGTAAGTAATTAAATACGCACAGATATGGTTCATGAACATGTTTGTTGATATTTAAAAGTTTGTAATATATTGATTTAGATATGATGCGTAGAACTAAATTACTTACAAAAATTAAAACTAATAAAATTCATTCGCACATTGCGAAAAATTTTAGGTTAATATTGGTTTGATTCATTATGGTATTTAAAACCAAAAAAAAATCCTGAAATGTCCAAAATAATGTCGGTAACGATTCTAATAGTGCAAGTAATGTC
This sequence comes from Helianthus tuberosus, assembly GCA_030545235.1. NCBI lineage: Eukaryota > Viridiplantae > Streptophyta > Magnoliopsida > Asterales > Asteraceae > Helianthus > Helianthus tuberosus. Next base: position 102,306,441 of record CM060381.1, on the reverse strand, counting down.
TTTTTTTCAAAATCGATAGGGCATTAATGGTACAAGACAATATTAATTGGGTTGGTCGTAAGATACCTAAAGGCCACATTTTGCAAACAAATTGTTTCATATATTTTTTTTTTGATAAATTAAAAATACCACTTAATATATTCCCATAAAGGTTTTCTTGATATTTCAAATATAAATTTACTTTCATATGAATCGTGTTTTAAGTAATTAAATACGTATATATATGGTTCATGAACATGTTTGTTGACATTTAAAAGTTTGTAATATATTGTTAAAGATAAGAATTTAAAACTAGTAAATTTCGCACTCAAACATTGCGGTAGCTTTAAGGTATGTATTGGTTTAATTCATTACAGTATCATCACCCTTATAACATCCAGGAGTTTAAAACCAAAAGTTAAAGACATGATATGACCAAAATGAGGTGACTAACGGTACTTTTAGTGCCGGTACCAATACATATGTCATTCTGTCGGAGTGGACAGGGCATTGATGGTGCCCGACAATATTCATTTGGTTGGTCGTAAGATAATAAGATAGCTGAAGGCTTTATTTTACGAACTAAATGTTCCAATTTTTTTTTATAAATTAAGAATACCACTTAATATATTCCCATAAAGCTTTTCTTGATATTTCAAATATCAATTTACTTTCATATTGATCGTACTTTAAATAATTAAATTCGTACAAATATGGTTCATGAACATGTTTGTTGATATTTAAAAGTTTGTGAAAAATTGTTTTAGATACGACGCTTAGAACTAATTCAATGAAGAATTTAAAACTAGTAAAATTCACTCGCACGTTGCGGCAAGTTTTATGTCAGATTGGTTTGATTCATTACGGTATCAGCACCCCCATTTTAATACCCAATGTTTAAAACCAAAAATAAAGTCTTGATATGACCAAAATGGTGTCAATAACGGTTCTAATAGTACCGGCATCATTCCTATTGTCATTCTGTCAAAATGGAGAGGGCATTGATGGTGCTAGACAATATTAGTTTGGTTGGTCGTAAGATACTTGCAGGCTTTATTTTGCAAAAAAAAAATGTTCCAAATTTTCTTTTTGATAAATTAAGAATACCAGTTAATATATTCCCATAAAGGTGTTCTTGATATTTCAAAAATTAATTTACTTTCATATTAATCGTACGTTAAATAATTAAATACGTGTAGATATGGTTCATGAGTTTGTTTGTTGATATTTAGAAGTTTGTAATATATTGTTTTAGATACGATGCTTAAAAGTAAATTAGTAAAGAATTTAAAACCGGTAAAATTCACTAACAAATTACGGTAGGTTTAAGTCGGTATTGGTTCGATTCATTGCGATATCAACGCTTGTATAACATAACAGCTAGATGTTTAAACCAAAAAATAAAGTCATGATATTACCAAAATGATGTCAACGGTTCTAATGGTACCGGTACCACGACCAATGTCGTTTTATTGAAATCAAAAGGGCATTGATGGTGCTAGACAATGTTGATTTGGTTGGTCCTAAGATACTTAAAGGCGTCATTTTGCAAACAAATTGTTCCATTTTATTTTTTGATAAATTAAGAATACCATTTAGTATATTCCCATAAAGGTTTTCTTGATATTTCAAATATCAATTTACTTTAATATTAACTGTTCTTTAAATAATTAAATACGTACAGATATGGTTCATGAACATGTTTGTTGATATTTAAAAGTTTGTAATATATTGTGTTAGATACCATGCTTAGAACTAACTCAGTAAAGAATTTAAAAGTAGTAAACTTCACTCACACATTACTGTAGGTTTTAGATCAGTATTGGAGTATTGGTTTGATTCATTACGGTATCAGCACCCGTATAACAATCAGAAGTTCAAAACCAAAAAATAAAGTCGTGATATGATCAAAATGATGTCAGCAACAGTTCTAATAGTATCGGTATCGGTATCAGTGTTGTTCTTTCAAAATCGATAGGGCATTGATGATGTTAGACTATATTAATTTGGTTGGTTGTAAGATACTTAAAGGCCTCATTTTGCATATAAATTGTTCCATTTTTTTTTGATAATTTAAGAATATCACTTAATATATTCTTCCATAAAGGTTTTCTTGATATTTCAAATATCAACTTTTTTATATTGATTGTGCTTTAAATAATCAAATACATATATGGTTCGTGAACATGTTTGTAGATATTTAAAATGTCACACCCTCAAAATCCACATGCGGGGTTTTACAGCGAGGCAGGCGACTAATAAGGATCAAGCAACTAATCATGTTGAACAAATATTAAAGTTATTAAAAATCATCACAATCAACACTATTAGTGATTAAGTTTTAAATGTCCAAAACATAGTTTAAATCAACAGCGTAAGCTAAATGTAAAATCCAGACAAAAGTTAAATTGTTGCATGTTTTTTTATACTATAATAATGCCATGTGTATGGTGCTTTAATTATTTTCCTTAAGAATATAATTTCAAGTGCATGTTTTCTTGCTAGAGAAGTATTTTTTTTTTTTGCCAGTTTTATTTTTTTAAAGAAAATACAGAGAGACAACATTATAGTAAATAATTAAATACGCAAAGATATGATTCATGAACATGTTTGTTGATATTTAAAAGTTTGTAATATATTGATTTAGATATGATGCTTAGAACTAAATTACTAAAAAAATTAAAACTAATAAAGTTCATTCGCACATTGCGGAAATTTTTAGGTCAATATTGGTTTGATTCATTATGGTATTTAAAACCAAAAAAAATCCAGATATGTCCAAAATAATGTCGGTAATGATTCTAATAGTACAAGTAATGTCGTTCTGTCAAAATCGACAAGGCATTAATGGTACTAGACAATATTAATTTGGTTGGTCGTAAGATACCTAAAGGCCACATTTTGCAAACAAATTGTTTCATTTTTTTTTTTTTGATAAATTAAAAGTACCACTTAATATATTCCCATAAAGGTTTTCTTGAAATTTCAAATATAAATTTACTTTCATATTTATGGTGCTTTAAGTAATTAAATACGTATATATATGGCTCATGAACATGTTTGTTGACACTTAAAAGTTTGTAATATATTGTTAAAGATATGAATTTAAAACTAGTAAATTTCGCACTCAAACATTGCGGTAGGTTTTAGGTAAGTATTGGTTTAATTCATTACAGTATCGTCATCCGTATAACAACCAGAAGTTTAAAACCAAAAATTAAAGACATAATATGACCAAAATGATGTGAGTAACGGTGCTTTTAGTGCAGGTACCAATACTGTTGTCATTCTGTCGGAATGGACAGGGCATTGATGGTGCCCAACAATATTAATTTGGTTTGTCGTAAGTTAATAAGATAGCTCAAGGCTTTATTTTGCGAACTAAATGTTCCAATTTTTTTTGATAAATCAAGAATACCACTTAATATATTCCCATAAATCTTTTCTTGATATTTCAAATATCAATTTACTTTCATTTTGATTGTACCTTAAATAATTAGATTCATACAAATATGGTTCATGAACATGTTTATTGATATTTAAAAGTTTGTGAAAAATTGTTTTAGATACGACACTGATGTGCGTTAGGTGTGATATATTTTTATTTATATTTTACGCCCTTTTTAACACTTTAGTCAAGTTTTAAATTTATAAAACACGATATTCTACTAACACTAAACACACATATGGGCAAGTGCACCGATCGTGAGTGTAGTATAGCGTTGGTAAGATATCGAGGTCGTACAAGGACACAAGAGCTTTTAATACCGGTTTATCCTCAACGTCTAATCAAATCAAAAAGTTTTAGAAATGGTTTTAAACATGAAAAATACAAAAAATGCTGAAAAATAAAATAAAATAAAACCGATAGACAAGATGAATCATTTGGATCCGACTCACCTTTAATGTAACCTTTGATGATTTCCGTACTTTTGCTGTTTTTAAGAGATTATCTTAGTTATAGTAGTAGACCTCTCTTTTGAAGGTGACGTTACCCTCAACCCAGTAGTTTGAGTCAGCAAGGATACAATCCTAAAGGGTCGGAATATTGAAAGATAATTAATTAAGTTATTAATGCGTAATGTTGTAGACCCCTCTTTTGAAGGTGACGTTACAGTCATCCCAGTAGTTTGAGTCAGCAAGGATACAATCCTAAAGGGTCAGAATATTGAAGGATAATTAATTAAGTTATTAATGCGCGACAAAGACAATAATCAACCCTATAAATTGAGAGCATCGGCAGTTCATTCCGATCGCTCACACCAACTTTCTCTCTCGAATTTCTACATAGCTAAAGTAATTTTCTGGCATAATACCCCCATAAATAACGAAGTTCTGCCTCGTTTTAAATATCATAATCCTCGGTTACATATTAGATATGCTGCCCGATTGATCTAGGGTTCCGTAACGGCTGTCGTGGTTCTGGCTGACGTAGTCGTTGGAATGCCCTCTCGGGGAGGGTATTACTAATGTAAATATTGGGTTATTATACTAACGCGTGTGCATTTGTGTAACTAATAGATAATCACCAAAAAATCCTTAAAGAAAACCCTAAGACAACAATGTGAGTAATCTCCTTTTTGTGAACCTTTTCCCAAATTGTTTTTACAAAACCTCAAATGTTTTACATTATATTAAACAGTGATTGAGTATTTGTATTCTACAATTATCGTCGGTATGTTGGGGTTTTGTATACAAAATTTGTTACTACATTGTGAGTAGTAACATGACCACAAGTCGGGTTGACGGTACCGTGGGTGGTAATTAAAGTAGATGGAAACAAATGTAATTGCATGATCGCCCTCAATGCTGTACAACGGTTTTTACATGTCTTGATTAAACTGGGATTCACTCACCAGTATTTCCCACTGACCAAATTATTTTTAAACGCGTTTCAGGTAACAAAATGTGAAAGCCAAATAGAAGCCAGCTGGACAGCACTGAAGGCTTGGAAAAGTGGCTATAAAGTTACCTAAAATAAAGAGATGTTTTATTTAAATAAAATAGGGTTTATCCCTATAAAAATGTGTGTACTTGAAACTTTGGATTTTCCCATCTGTTTAATATTATAAAAGCATGTATTTTACTCTGATAAAATATTTCCTAACTACGGTCCTGATGTAATTTCCACTGCCAAATTGATAAACACCGATACCACTGATACTGGCCGCGGCCGCCCGTTCCCAGGTAATTAGGGGATGGGGGTTGCGACAGAAGGTGGTATCAGAGCTAAGCCACTGATTCAGCCACAGAAGTGTTCAACTGACACCAAAATTTATTCAATATGTTAGGAAATTTCTACGAAACTACGTGCATATTTGTATTTTATTGTTGTGTGTTATTTGACTATTTGTTAGTTTACAGTATAAGCGACCAAGGACCTTCTGACGCTTACCGTCAGTTGTCCAGCTCACCTAGAGACGAAGGCACCTCTTCACAGCCTACCCTCTCAGGGTATTCAGCTGACAATGAAGATGGGATATTCATGTTCAAGGCCCAATCTGAAGAGCCATTCCCTCCCAAGAAGAGAGGATGGTTCAACAGAGGAGCGCATGAACGTAGGAAAAGAATGAAAAAGCTACAACAACAGCGTGCTTTAGCAGCCATTAAGAGAAGAAACATTTGCTCATACTCAGGATATGCTCAATAGGAGTCTAGCAAATTTCCATATCTTAGCAACTACAGCTGCAGACCCTAATCTAGAGCAACTCATAGCACCCCAATCATTACCATTGTTTCCCACACAGCCAATGGAAATTGAAGTTAACTCAGAAAACCAAATCCCAATGCCTGACTTTGACCCCACTGAGATACCTAGAGTACCAGCACCCAATCCCTTAGAGCCAGACTACGACCTGTGGTTTGACGATCATAGGGATTACAAGCAATGTTACCCAATACCAGAAGACGAACCCATGCCAAACCAAGCAGCTTACCCAGACCTGGACCCTCTAGATCCCTATTATAATAATGACCAATACATCAGGGAAATTCTAGAAAACCCTTACCCTTACCAAGAACCCATGCCCCAGCTCCCAAACCCAGTACCAGCCCCTGCACCCCCAATGAGTGCAGAAAATGTGCAGGAACTCCAAACCTTTGGTGAGAAGATTTTAGAAGGTAGCGAGAGGATGAGACAGATACGAGAACGACTCGTCTGGAAGTATGACGAGCGTAATATGGAGTTCTGGATGAACCCATACCAGTGATAGTAATAATAATAATAAAATAATAATAATATATAATATGTATGTATGTTTGAAAAAAAACTAGACAATATCTACTGATGCCTAACAGTATTGTAATTTTAAATTCCAGTTCCAGTTTGTATTAGATGCATAATATATAAGAAAGAGTAAAAGTCGCAATGTTTGATGATTTTGATCAATATGTGTGTTGTGTGATTGTTTGCATTAAATATTATCTTGTGATATTAATAATTGGCAAATGTTTAAAATTCAGATGGACAACGAAGTGAACCAGGAAAACCAGAGTAACAATAACCCGAATAACGATAACCTGAACAACAATAATAATGGAAACCAAGTGGATAATAGTGTCATCCAACACATAGTGGCACAATGGATAATAGATGCAATGCCATATATTATCAAAACGGTTAAGGAAGCAGATAATAAAAGTAATCATGGTTGTAAACGACCCACTAAACCAGAACACAGCGTAAACAATGGACCAATACTTCAAGTGCCCATTCCCAAAAGAAGAAGAACCATGTCTTATGGTTGTTCTTATAAAGAATTTTGGTCCTATAAACCAATGGAATTCTCGGGCAATGAAGGGGCCGTTGCAGCTCTACGCTGGATAGAAAAGACTGAGGCAGTCTTAAAAATAAGCAAGTGCGCAGAAGAGGATAAGATAATGTTTGCTTCCAATCTGTTTAAGAACTCAGCACTAGAATGGTGGAACACTATCCTCCAGTCTAGGGGAAGTGACAGGGTTTATAATATGGAATAGGAGGAATTTAAGAACATGGTGGAAAGGAAATTTTGCCCTCCCAATGAAAAAGAACAGATAGCAAATAAGTTCTTAAACCTTAGGATGACTGGAGTGGATAGTAAGGGTTATACTACGTTATTCTTTGAATATGCTAGAATAGTGCCAACCCTTGCATTACCCGAACCAGCATTAATCTCCCGTTACATCTGGGGATTAATCAGTGAGATTAGGCATGTAGTCAAGGCAACTAGACCTCAAACTATAGAAGAAGCTGTAGAACTAGCAAACACCTTGACTGATGAATTAGTGCGTACACGAGAAGAGGATCAGAGGAGGAACCTAGCTCAAAGGCTTACCCCAAGAATTTTGTTATGGAAGTTCCAACCGTGGGAAAAATGTAGGTTCTACCTCTGCACCTTATTGCAAGGCTTGCAAGAAGAAGCATTCAGAAAGATGCTCCACCTACTGCAATTTTTGCAAGTTACCAGGACACAAGGAAGAAGATTGTAGGAAGAAACCTAATAATGGAATGTGCTTCAACTGTGGAGAAAAGGGTCACATCAAACCGAACTGTCCGAAATTAGTTCCAGCCATGAACAACAAGGATACTAAAAATGCTAGACCCTTTGTTCTGACCGCAGAAGAAGCCAAGATGATTCCGGACGTGATAGCCGGTACGTTTTTAGTTAATGATGTTTTTGCTAAAGTATTATTTGACTCTGGTGTAAACCAAAGTTTTATTAATACTTCATTTTGCAAACTTCTCAACCAACCATTAACTAAACTCTCACAACAATGTCTAGTCGAGACAGCAAATGGGGAACCCATTAAGATTTCTGAAATCTTGCAGGGAGCGAGAAGAGAATTTTTAAATCAAAAGTTTATTGCAAACCTTTACCCAATGAATCTGACAGGATTTGATATTGTATTAGGAATGGATTGGTTAATAGCCAATAAAGCCAGCATTTTATGTGATCAAAATTCAATCCAAGTAAATTTACCAAAAGGTGAAAAGATCATAATTAAAGGAGATAAACCATCTAGATCCACAAAATTCATCTCTGTGATGAAAACAGCAAGTTATATAAGAAAAGGATTATTAGTGTATTTGATTTCCATAATCACTAACACTAAAGGAAAAGAATTGGAAGATATTTCTGTAGTATCTCAGTTTCCATATGTGTTTCCAGAAGAATTACCAGGACTACCGCCAGACAGGGAAGTTGAATTCAGAATCCACTTGCTACCAGGAACAGCACCAATTGCCAAAGCACCTTACCGTTTGGCACCTGCAGAAATGCAAGAATTGAAGAAATAGTTAGATGAACTACTGAAGAAGGGATTCATACAGCCAAGTTCATTGCCATGGGGAGCGTCGATCTTATTCGTTAAAAAGAAAGACGGGTCAATGCGAATGTGCATTGACTACCGCGAATTGAGCAGGGTCACGATTAAAAATCGGTATCCATTACCAAGAATCGATGATATGTTCGATCAATTGCAAGGAGCTCGATGTTTCTCAAATATCGATTTATGATCAGGATATCATCAATTAAAGGTACAGGAAGAGGACATTCCTAAGACCGCTTTCAGAACAAGTTATGGCCATTATGAATTTACTATTATGCCATTTGGTTTAACCAATGCCCCAGCTGCATTTATGGACATAATGAACCGAATACGTAAGCTATATTTGGATAAATTCATAATTATCTTTATAGATGATATTCTCATTTACTCTAAGAGTAAAGGGGATCACGCAGCACATCTGCATGCACTTCTAAATTTATTGAGAAAAGAAAAGCCTTATGAAAAGTTTACGAAGTGGGAGTTTTGGTTAGAACAGGTACAGTTTCTTAGGCATTTAGTCAATCATGAAGGAATTCATGTGGATCCCACCAAGATCGAGGTGATTACCAAATGGAAAACCCCTGAGTCACCAACCGATGTTAGAAGTTTCTTAGGACTGGCTGGTTATTATAGAATATTTATTCAAGATTTTTCTAGAATAGCCATTCCCTTAACTAAGCTAACCTGTAAATCTGTTAAGTTTGAATGGGGACTAAAACAAGAAGAAGCCTTTAGAATCCTTAAGCAAAGATTAACCAACGCACCCATACTAGCGTTACCAGAAGGAACTGAGGACTTTGTAGTCTATCGTGACGCTTCTAAGTTAGGTTATGGATGTGTGTTGATGCAACGTCAAAAGGTTATAGCTTATGCATCTAGACAACTTAAGAATCATGAAGAGAATTATTCAACCCATGATTTAGAATTAGGAGCTATAATTTTTGACCTTAAGATTTGGAGACATTACCTTTACGGTAGTAAGTTCACCATTTTCACAGATCATAAGAGTTTAAGGTATGTTTTCGGACAAAAGGATTTGAATATGAGACAAAGATGCTAGATGGAAATTCTTAGTGATTGTGATTGTAATATCCAGTATCATGCAGGAAAGGCAAATGTAGTAGCCGATGCCTTAAGTCGAAAATATCATGAAAAGTCAAAAAGAGTACGTTCTCTAAAATTAAATCTACAAGTAGATTTAAATGAACAGATTAGAAAGGCACAAGAATCAGTAATCAAGGATGATACTAAAAAATTGAAAGGGGTGATTAAGGAATTAGAACAAGGAACAGATGGAATTTGGAGATTCCATAAAAAGAGGATGTGGATACCTAAATTTGGAAACCTACACCACCATATATTAGAAGAAGCCCATAAGTCTAAGTATACGATGCATCCTGGAAGTGATAAGATGTATCAGGATTTAAGAAAGATTTTTTGGTGGATAGGAATGAAAAAGGATATAGCAACTTATGTTGCCAAGTGTTTAACCTGTTCACAGGTCAAAGTTGAACATCAGAAACCCTCAGGTTTGTTGCGGCAGTTGAAAATGCCAGTTTGGAAATGGGAATTGATAACAATGGATTTTGTTACTAAATTACTCAAAACAAGAAAAGATAAGGATACAATCTGGGTGATTGTAGTCAGTCTAACTAAGTCAGCTCATTTCCTACCAATGAAGGAAACTTTCCATATGGAACAATTAGCTAAGTTGTATGTAAATGAAATAGTTTCATTACATGGAATTCCTTTATCAATTGTTTCTGATAGAGATAGTCGTTTTACCACTCATTCTTGGACAAGCTTCCAAAAAGCCATGGGAACCAAGTTGAATCTGAGCACAGCTTATCATCCCCAAACGGACGGACAAAGCGAAAGGACAATTCAGACAATGTAGGACATGCTTAGAGCTTGTGTAATTGATTTCGGAGGTAATTAGGACGATCACTTACCATTAATAGAAATTTCTTATAATAACAGCTATCACACAAATATCAATGCTGCACCATTCGAAGCACTTTACGGAAGAAAGTGCCGAACTCCAGTCTGTTGGGCAGAAATCGTAGAAAACCAACTATCTGGACCAGAAATAGTACAAGAAATGACCGACAAAATCATTCAAGTCAAGGAAAGATTAAAAGCAGCACGTGACCGAAAAAAGAGTTATGCTGATAACAGACGACAGCCCCTGGAATTTCAGGTAGGAGACAAGGTGTTACTGAAGGTCTCTCCTTGGAAAGGAATGGTAAGATTCATCAAAAGGGGAAAACTAAGCCCCAGGTATGTTGGACCTTTTGAAATTATTAGAAGAATAGGACCTGTAGCCTATCAGCTACAAGCCAGAGGAAATGGCAGGAATACATGCTGTATTTCATGTATCAAATCTCAAAAAGTGCTTAGCTGATAAATCATTGGTAGTACCTCTTAAGGACATAGAAGTAAATGAAAAGCTAAAATTTATGGAAAGACCTCTACAAATTGAAGACAGGAAAGTCAAGAATCTCAAACACAAGAGATTAATTCTGGTCAAAGTGAAATGGGACTCCAAAAGAGGACCAGAGTACACTTAGGAGCTTGAATCAGAAATGCAAAGGAAATACCCGCACTTATTCTAGTAGACCTCTAGTACGAGTTCTAGAACAAGGTGGGGAGGATATAACAACCCCCCTAAATAATTTTTCGACACCCTTAATATGTTTAAACTATCCCTATATGTCTTAAAATACACCCCGTATACGAAAACCTAGCCCAAATACCCTTATATAATTAAAAATAAAATAAAAACAAAACTTTGGGGTTGCTCGCGGGGCGCGAAGACACCCTTGTGTTCCTACGCGGGCCGTGACAACTCGGAGTCAGGGCGAACCCCTAGGCCGCCACGTGGCAGCCTCGTGTCACGCCTAGTGGCCGAATCATCCAAGCTAGGGCCTACCCTAGCTGGCCTCGCGAGGCGTGAAGGCCCTCTCCTTCTCTTATGCGGGGCGCGACGAAGACAATAATCAGCCCTATAAATTGAGAGCATCGGCAGTTCATTTCGATCGCTCACACCAACTTTCTCTCTCGAATTTCTACATAGCTAAAGTAATTTTCGGGCATAATACCCCCCTAAATAACGAAGTTCTGCCTCGTTGTAAGTATCATAACCCCCGGTTACGTATTAGATACGCTGCCCGATTGATCTAGGTTTCTGTAACGGCTGTCGTGGTTCTGCCCGACGTAGTCGTTGGAATGCCGTCTCGGGGAGGGTATTACTAATGTAAATATTGGGTTATTATACTAACGCGTGTGCATTTGTGTAATTAATAGATAATCACCATGAAATCCTTAAAGAAAACCCTAAGACAGTAATGTGAGTAATCTCCTTTTTGTGAACCTTTTCGCAAATTGTTTTTACAATACCTCAAATGTTTTGCATTATATTAAACAGTGATTGAGTATTTGTATTCTACAATTATCGTCGGTATGTTGGGGTTTTGTATACAAAATTTGTTACTACATTGTGATTAGTAACATGACCACAAGTCGGGTTGACAGTACCGTGGGTGGTAATTAAAGTAGATGGAAACTAATTTAATTGCGTGATCGCCCTCAATACTGTACAACGGTTTTTACATGTCTTGATTAAACTGGGATTCACTCACCAGTATTTCCCACTGACCAAAATGTTTTTAAACGCGTTTCAGGTAACAAAATGTGAAAGCCAAATAGAAGCCAGCTGGACAGCACTGAAGGCTTGGAAAAGTGGCTATAAAGTTACCTAAAATAAAGAGATGTTTTATTTAAATAAAATAGGGTTTATCCCCATAAAAATATGTGTACTTGAAACTTGAGATTTTCCCATCTGTTTAATATTATAAAAGCGTGGTATTTTACTCTAATAAAATATTTCCTAACTACGGTCCTGATGTAATTTCCGCTGCCAAATTGATAAACACCGATACCACTGAAACAGGTCGCGGCCGCCCGTTCCCGGGTAATTAGGGGACGGGGGTTGAGACAGTATTGAAGGAGGTCCTAGTAAGCTTGACCCAGGTCCTTGCAGGATCTATACACTGAACAAGGCAAGAACCTTGCCAAACCATTTCCTTAACCCCCGACCAGGTAGCCAACATATCTCTATATAGACCGTAGAGATATGAATGGTGTAAATCTTTTATTTTATATAGACAGTAAAATAACGCCAAGACACCACAGACAAATGATAAGAAAGTTTCACCTTCAACATAAGAAACTAGTTATTAAAGTCATTAATACAAAACCAAATAAAAAGTGTGAAAAGATTAAAAATCAAAAGTATTACATTAAATGCTTGTCTTCAACAAGTGATGTAAGAGACTTAGGCAAACATGGCCTTTGATTGTCAAGAACTATTACTATCAATCTTGGATCCCAAGACTACTACACGCAGTCTATGGTGGATAATGGATGGTGGTGGTGGATGTGGGTGTTGTAGTGGTGGTGGATGTGGGTGAAGTGAGAGAGAGGTGGTTTGCCAAGGGATGCCTTTGAAGTGAGCCAAGCACTCCTATTTATAGCCTGCACAGAAGCCCGGACACGTCCCCGTGTCCATTGGGCATGGCCCCATGTCCATCCTTTTTCTCTTTCTTCATTAATTGCAATTGTCTGCATTAGCTCCACACACCCCCGTGTTCGCTGGGCACTGCCCCGTGTGCAGAAGCGTATCTGTACTATCAAGATTTGCTGGATTCTGTGAATCTTAGCGTTGACCACGGCCCGTGTTGAGCCGGGCACGCCCCCGTGTTGGGAATAGAAGCTTCTATAGCTTTGACTTTTCTGCAGACATCTGGCCACGCCCCCGTGTCCCTTGGGCACGGGGCCGTGGTCAGCCTTCTGTTTCTTTGTTTTTGCTTGGGAAGATGCTGTTGAGGGGTCGGGCATTCTACATTTATTCCTTTTCTTTGTATTCTTGTTAGATTTTGCTGCAAATTTGTTCCTTTTGTTCAATTAAGCTCATTTGGTCCTGAAAATACAAAAGGAAGACAAAAGCACACTTTTTTCAATTTTATTACTAAAAAGGGTTAGTTTTATGCCTCATTTGATGTAATTTATATGTTGCATTTTACACACATCAAATACCCCCACACTTGAATCTTTGCTTATCCTCAAGCAAAACTCTTTAATTTGTGGCTTACACACCTAAATGGAATGGGTAGAAGAGAAGTTTTGGGCTTGTCTTGAGTGTCGGGAATCCAAGATCTTTATTGGGTTTTATTTTTATGTTATTTACAATCCTATTCGTTATGATTTATTTAGAACGTCTCATAAGAGAAATTACTTATTTGGGCATAACATGCCACTTTAAAATTCCATTTATATACAAGTTCACATACCTCACGGAAGATCACTCAACACTCGGCCGAAGATGTATTTTTGTGAAACACTCGAGACCGGCACGGAACTTATTTCTACCATAAGCTTGCCAAGCAATCAATCCCCATCCTTTTTAACTATAAATGTGGCAACCCGTGTTTTAAAGGTTAGCATTGCTTACATTTCACACAAATCTTAGCGTGTATTTCCGTGTGTATGTATTTATTCTGGCAATATTTACTACTTATGAATACGTGTCACTCTCACTTGTAATTGGGCTTGAGGCCCAACCCGAATTAGCGCTAATAACCACACATGATTAACCCAAGCCCAAGTTTAAGTCATGGGGTTTAGGATTTGGGCCGAAACTAGACTAACCCACAAATACAATGTTTGGGCTGGATTGAACACACATAAACGAAATCCATCTTAGTGCATGGATACATGTTTTAAAGTTGGGCCGGTTAGAGCCCAAATCATGTCTAGTCTTGGGGCCGACCATAGACTCTAACATTGACGCATATATTGAGTTACGTAGTACGTGAATATCATCACAACCAAACCCTAGACTCCTAAGAATAGCGACGACAGCAACCCTACCCTCCTCTCTCGGTCACGACTCCCTTCTCTCGGTACTCTCTTCTTGCCCGCATCCCTCTCACGGTTAGTACAAGATCTCTGTTTAATCCGAGCAGTCGGTATTGTCTTGGTGTCTAGTTTGTTCGTCTTTTGAATGAGTTTATGGTTACAAATTATGATCCCAGTTGCTGCGCATGCATTCCGTGTTCGTAAACGTTTAGCCCACAGTTCTTAAATAATAAAGTAGGATTGCATGATGTCGCTAGATTAGCACCTTCGTGATATAAACCTGGTTACTCAATGTTAGGGAGTCATCATGCTAGTTAATCCGAATTGTGCATTGTGTGATAATACATGATTAATGAGATAAATATGTGGTTTAATCTGAATGAAAAGAGAAACTGTTAAGGAATTGGTGATTGTGTAAACTAGGAAGTAATGATAAAAACAAGTGGAGAATTAAATGATTAAGACTTGTGGGAACTCGGGCGGCACATGATTGTTCTGTTTATTCGTCTGAATATAATACAAAGTGGTGAAGTCAATATGAATGCAATATGTGGGCTGCATATGTTGAATATATGAAAGTGAATGTCTGCTCATGATATATTTTAATGGGTTACACGTGTATTCATGAGTTATGAATTCAAGTTGTTGCCCACTCTTAGGTATACTGATTTATTAAGGGTGTGCCTATTAGCACCCTAAAGTGCCTATTGGCACACCAAACCCTAGCAAAATTAGGGTTTACCTACGCAGCGTATTGGTCAATACGCAGCGTATTGGTTTAACCATATACGCTGCGTATTGACCTATACTCAGCGTATATAAACCATGGATCTCAGTGCCTAATAACCAATCATTGCACAGAAAACAAGGTTTATATACGCTGCGTATAGGTCAATACGCAGCGTTTATAAACCATTACACTTTTTTGGGTCATTTTGGTAGGTTTGAGGGATCATTTTTTCACAAAGTTTATATACGCTGCGTATTGACCTATACTCAGCGTATATAAAGGTCTGAAAATGTCATTTATACCCTTGTATTGAGGCTATACGAAGCCAAATACAAGGGTAGTTGTGTCATTTTTGCCTTATATGCTGCGTATTGATCTATAAGGAGCGTATATAAAGCTCCATTTTTGTATTTTTTTTTGTGTATTCCTTTGTTTATTTATAAAAAAAAATAATATATTTATAAAAAAACAATATTATTGGTAAATAATACAAATATAAATTATAAAAAATTAAAAATAATACAACTATTATGAATTATAAAAATTAAAAAAGAAAATTATTTATAAAAAACAATATTATTGGTAAATAATACAAATATAAATTATAAAAATTAAAAATAATACAACTATTATGAATTATAAAAATTAAAAAAGAAAATTATTTATAAAAAACAATATTGTTGGTAAATAATACAAATATATTATACGATACGATGCAACACGATACGCTACTACACTATACGATACGATACGATGCAACACGATACGATATCTCACTTATAGGCTTATACGGGGTCAATACGTGACCTATACTACATCTATACGATACGATATCACACTTATAGGCCTATACGGGACATATACTACGCTATACGATACGATATCACACTTATAGGCTTATACGAGGTCAATACGGGACATATACTATGCCTTTACGATACGATATCACACTTATAGGCTTATACGAGGTCAATACGTGACCTATACTACACCTATACGATACGATATCACACTTATAGGCTTATACGAGGTCAATACGGGACCTAAATCACACCTATAGGCCTATACGGGTGTTATATCGTATCGTATAGTATCGTATCGGGTGTTATTTTCCTTTTTTTTATAAATAAACAAAGGAATACACAAAAAAAAAATACAAAAATGGAGCTTTATATACGCTCCTTATAGATCACTACGCAGCATATAAGACAAAAATGACACAACTACCCTTGTATTTGGCTTCGTATAGCCTCAATACAAGGGTATAAATGACATTTTCAGACCTTTATATACGCTGAGTATTGGTCAATACGCAGCGTATATACACTATAAGGGTTAAAAAGATAATTTTACCACAAGTTTGGGGTTAAAAATAATTTTTCCACCCTTTATATACGCTGAGTATAGACCTATACGCAGCTTATATAAAGGTCAGAAAATGTCCTTTATACCCTTGTGTTGAGGCTATACGAAGCTAAATACAAGGGTAGTTGTGTCATTTTTGTCTTATACGCTGCGTATTGATCTATAAGGAGCGTATATAAAGCTCCATTTTTGTATTTTTTTTATGTATTCCTTTGTTTATTTATAAAAAAAAGAAAATTTTTTTATAAAAAAAACAATATTATTGGTAAATAATACAAATATAAATTATAAAAATTAAAAATAATACAACTATTATGAATTATAAAAATTAAAAAAGAAAATTATTTATAAAAAACAATATTATTGGTAAGTAATACAAATATAAATTATAAAAATTAAAAATAATACAACTCTTATGAATTATAAAAATTAAAAAAGAAAATTATTTATAAAAAACAATATTGTTGGTAAATAATACAAATATATTATACGATACGATGCAACACGATACGCTACTACACTATACGATACGATGCAACACGATACGATATCTCACTTATAGGCTTATACGGGGTCAATACGTGACCTATACTACATCTATACGATACGATATCACACTTATAGGCCTATACGGGACATATACTATGCTATACGATACGATATCACACTTATAGGCTTATACGAGGTCAATACGGGACATATACTATGCCTATACGATACGATATCACACTTATAGGCTTATACGAGGTCAATACGGGACATATACTATGCTATACGATACGATATCACACTTATAGTCTTATACGAGGTCAATACGGGACATATACTATGCTATACGATACGATATCACACTTATAGTCTTATACGAGGTCAATACGTGACCTATACTACACCTATACGATACGATATCACACTTATAGGCTTATACGAGGTCAATACGGGACCTAAATCACACCTATAGGCCTATACGGTTGTTATATCGTATCGTATAGTATCGTATCGGGTGTTATTTTCCTTTTTTTTATAAATAAACAAAGGAATACACAAAAAAAAAACAAAAATGGAGCTTTATATACGCTCCTTATAGATCACTACGCAGCATATAAGACAAAAATGACACAACTACCCTTGTATTTGGCTTCGTATAGCCTCAATACAAGGGTATAAATGACATTTTCAGACCTTTATATTCGCTGAGTATTGGTCAATACGCAGCGTATATACACTATAAGGATTAAAAAGATAATTTTACCACAGGTTTGGGGTTAAAAATAATTTTACCACCCTTTATATACGCTGAGTATAGACCTATACGCAGCGTATATAAAGGTCAGAAAATGTCCTTTATACCCTTGTGTTGAGGCTATACGAAGCCAAATACAAGGGTAGTTGTGTCATTTTTGTCTTATACGCTGCGTATTGATCTATAAGGAGCGTATATAAAGCTCCATTTTTGTATTTTTTTGTGTATTCCTTTGTTTATTTATAAAAAAAAGAAAAAATATTTATAAAAAAAACAATATTATTGGTAAATAATACAAATATAAATTATAAAAATTAAAAATAATACAACTATTATGAATTATAAAAATTAAAAAAGAAAATTATTTATAAAAAAACAATATTATTGGTAAATAATACAAATATAAATTATAAAAATTAAAAATAATACAACTATTATGAATTATAAAAATTAAAAAAGAAAATTATTTATAAAAAACAATATTGTTAGTAAATAATACAAATATATTATACGATACGATGCAACACGATACGCTACTACACTATACGATACGATACGATGCAACATGATACGATATCACACTTATAGGCTTATACGGGGTCAATACGTGACCTATACTACATCTATACGATACGATATCTCACTTATAGGCCTATACGGGACATATACTACGCTATACGATACGATATCACACTTATAGGCTTATACGAGGTCAATACGGGACATATACTATGCTATACGATACGATATCACACTTATAGGCTTATACGAGGTCAATACGTGACCTATACTACACCTATACGATACGATATCACACTTATAGGCCTATACGAGACATATACTACGCTATACGATACGATATCACACTTATAGGCTTATACGAGGTCAATACGGGACATATACTATGCCTATACGAAACGATATCACACTTATAGGCTTATACGAGGTCAATACGGGACATATACTATGCTATACGATACGATATCACACTTATAGTCTTATATGAGGTCAATACGGGACATATACTATGCTATACGATATGATATCACACTTATAGTCTTATACGAGGTCAATACGTGACCTATACTACACCTATACGATACGATATCACACTTATAGGCTTATACGAGGTCAATACGGGACTTAAATCACACCTATAGGCCTATACGGGTGTTATATCGTATCATATAGTATCGTATCGGGTGTTATTTTCCTTTTTTTATAAATAAACAAAGGAATACACAAAAAAAATACAAAAATGGAGCTTTATATACGCTCCTTATAGATCACTACGCAGCATATAAGACAAAAATGACACAACTACCCTTGTATTTGGCTTCGTATAGCCTCAATACAAGGGTATAAATGACATTTTCAGACCTTTATATACGCTGAGTATTGGTCAATACGCAGCGTATATAAACTTTGTGAAAAAATGATCCCTCAAACCTACCAAAATGACCCAAAAAAGTCTAATGGTTTATATACGCTGCGTAGAGAGCTATACGCAGCGTATATAAACCTTGTTTTCTGTGCAATGATTGGTTATTAGGCACTGAGATCCATGGTTTATATACGCTGAGTATAGGTCAATACGCAGCGTATAGGGTTAACCCTATACGCTGCGTATTGACCAATACGCTGCGTAGGTAAACCCTAAGTGTGCAGATAGGCAAACTGGGTGTGCAGATAGTTAGGGCCTTTATTAAATGGTTGTGTAAGGTAAATTGTGTCAGAATTTATTTGGAATCAACATGGCCGCACATGGTTTCTTTTATACAGCCACCATGGTGATGATGTATTATATTCAACTTAGCTAGTTACAAGCATCTGAATTTAGGACTAAACTTCCAATATGTTGAATTCAAAATTAAAGTGAACGGGTCAATGACTAACTGGACCACATACTTAAATGCTTAATGGAATAAATTATTAGTGGACATTGAAATATGAAGCTGTAGTATAAACTTGTAATGAAACATGAATACCTACTGTATGAATTCTTGTTGGAAACTGGTTATTATGTTGCATGATTTCGTGGTAAGACTTGCATGTTTACTCGGATGTGAACCGAACCGTTTGACGGGTACCATGGTGTAATATGAATTTGTGTTGAGCATGTAACTAAGACCCGAAAACTCACTATGACATACGTAGTAATATGTGCCTTGCTTGTTCAGTTACGTGTTCGAATAATACGTGATTTATGTGGACGTGAAACTGATTATTCTTGGTAATCACGATAGGATTTGACTGATCAACTGTTTAACGGGCATTTAATCTAACCGAGCAAACCAAAGGTGAGTTCACTACATTCGAGCATGCGTCCCAGTGGTTGGGGACAGTCAGTGGGTATCCCGTGGAGGGATAAGTCTTTTGGGTAAAAACGGGTATATTGGTTAATATTCTCACCTATCATTCTTGTAAGTCCCTTATATTGTTACCTGGAGGGTAACGGGTATTAGTTGGTAGCGCTACTTAGGTTTGGCACCCTCACACCGCTCCTAGATAGGACGGAGGTGAACTAATGACCCAGTCGGGGCCCAGTACTAGATAGGAGTATGTGGGAAGGGCAGTCATGTATTTCAGGAGCCGTCTTGTTCGGAATTGAGATATTAACAATATTACTTGCATTGGTTAATGAACTGTTTTACATACAACTTGTAACAAACGTTTTCTAAAACTGTGAACTCGCCAGCTTTGTCTGATACACTTGTTACATGCTCGCAGGTCGTTAGGTACTTGGGAACAGGAACTTGCTGGCTGGAGGGCGTGAGTGGTCATGATTGCACTGATGGGTTATTTATCAAACATTTATTTACTATGGTTGTTTAGAAAGTATTAACATTATGTTACGTTAACGCTTCCGCCATGGTTTTTGAATCACTTATGTTTGGATTTTATTACTATTAAGTGATGAAACTTTATTTTAAACGTATGGATTCAATGTAATTGGTGGCTCATTACTAGTGGTCACACGCCTAACAGGGACACTCCCTAAGTGGTAATTTGAGGGTGTGACAATAAACCTTTGTAAATATCAAGAGTACTTTGGGGAAGGGTTAGGCTTGGGTTAAAGGTAGGTGGTTTTGGGTTAGTGGTTAGTAAAAGGGCTAAAACCGTAAAAAGCGTCGGTCGTCGTAAAACCTTTTGTTTTTCTGACTTTTATTCAAACTAAACACTTTCAAACAAAGCTTCTTTGAGGAACTTGTTTGTTTATTGCTAGACTTCATTTTTTTTATAAGGAATCGTCACAAGAAAACCGAGCTTTTTACTAAAATAAAGGGTTTAAAAGAAAAGGGTTTTGGTGGTTAAAGGGTGTTTGTTTTGTGGGTTTATAAACGAAAAGGTTTAGGCTCAAAGTGGTTAACTAGGGGGATTTTGGGTAGGTTAAAAGAAAAGGAAAAATAATGGTGTTGAAAAGAAAAATGGGTTAGTCCTAATGCCTCCATCATTTACTTACTTGGGTTTAAGTTGGTAAGGACCGGGAATGTATCATCGTGGCAAGTTCTAGAGTCGTAAGAAACCAAGCGGCTATTCACACAAGAAACCAAAGATGAGCATTTAATTTAAAGATGTATGCTTGTAAGCTCAATAAAGGCTCAAAACTCACTTTTTGTGGGAATGGGTTTTAATGTGATCAAGTATATATAATCAAATTTTAACTAGATTTGTCATGCCGTTTCATAATTTTCTTATGTTGGTTCTTTTTATCACGACGCTATCGGTTGTAAATTTGTAAAAATATAACCTTTTTAGAACTTGTTATTCCCAAATTAAACCAAGACAAGTAAAAAAACGAAAAGTTTTTGAAAAAATTTGGGGTGATTAGCGGTTCCAATAGAGTTTTGTGTAAGGCTTGTTATTAGGACTTGCAAAATTCAAGGTTTAGCATCCCCCACACACTTAAATTACACATTGTCCTCAATGTGTCCCAAAAATAAGTTTTTAGGTTGATTGAATGTGTAAAAAGGTGTTTAAAAACAAAATTTTATGTTATGGGCGTCTGGGCACGGGCCCGTGTTGGTCCGGGCATGGCCCCGTGTTCAGATCGCCAGTATCATTTTTTTAACAGAAGGCTAGGCACGGGGGCGTGTTCAGTGAGCACGGCCCCGTGTCTAGTTACCTGAACTGGGCATTTTCTGCAGATCCTCAAGCACAGGGGGCGTGTTGGGCTGAGCAAGGCCCCATGCTGAACTTGCTGTAACGAAGAAAAATTGTCGGGAGGCTCTGTTTTTGTGCATGGGGTGTGGGTTCAAGTTTCCCTCAGTAACCTCCACCATTTTGAGTGTGTTTTATTCATTACAACAACATCCAAACACCATTTGATACATAGAAACCATCATTCATTAACAATAACAATTACAAAGGATCCTAAAAATTGAAAATAAAATGAAAAACTAAAAGTTCCTAGGATAGATAGGTCAAGTACGCAGGAAATCATTCTAAGGAGTTCTACCCTTATTGTAGGAATATCAAAAACCCGGAAATAGCTTTCTAGTATTTAAAGGTGTTGTAGAACTTCTTAACCGAGGGATGTCTCTTAGATGTCATTGAGCCATTCCTCTATCTCCCTAGGGGGGAAGAAGGCGGGCTCATTTTCCACAATTTCTTGTGGAGGAGGTGTGACGGCCACCGGGACCTCATGTAATATGTCTCGAGGGGGCTCCGTGGGTATGACATACAACTCGGCAAGAATAATGACTTCCGGCACAACATTCCACTCCCTTTGTGCAATGATTGGCACCATGGGAGGAGAAGCGAGAATATTCAACCTTTGGTGCAAAAGGTTGACTTCTCGAAGACATCCCTCTAGCCCCACCGATAAATGATTTATAAGGTCAACCAAGGCTTCATCTACTCCTGCCAATTCATCGATGGCCTCTCTCAAGGCATACACGTAGTTGACAAGAGAGTCTTCTACTGATGATCTTCTTCCTCGCCGGTCGTTCCTGGAATGGGCTGAGGATCTTCCGCTATTTCTACTTGACATTCTAAGAAAACAAACCGAAAGAAATTTCAAATTAATGAAACAGTACTCCGGCTACGGCCCTGTGCTCGCTGAACACGGCCCCGTGGCCACCTCTCTACAGGTTTTTGAGACAAGGAATCTTATGGCTTTAAATTATCTTTCTGGATTTTGAAGCATTTTTAAGAAGAAATAACTTAAAACAGTGTTGTAAAACTTATTTTTGATAAGATTCCTTAAATAAAAACCTAACAATTATAACAATAAAGCTTGAAATCATGGAGATTTCAAGTTTTAATGGAGGTTTTGAGTGGAGAATGAAGAAGAAGGCAATAGACAAAAGTAGAAAAGACAAGATGGTTGTTGAGAACCTTCTTAAGAATATACCTTAAAGGGTATATGTGAAGATCCCACCAGATCTTTGTCTTTGGAATGGGTCCAAGAGTGCAGGAATCTTGCTGCATTTATAGAAAACGACAGCACGCTGGACACGGCCCCGTGTCGGCTGGACACGGCCCCGTGTGCTGACAAGATTCTGACACTTTTTGTCCGTATTCTGACCAAAAGTCAGATGGAAATCTTTAGGCGGACACGGGGGTGTGTTGACCTGGACACGGCCCCGTGGCTAGAGGTTTTTATGAAGTTATGTCTTATTTTAAGGAATTTATCCGGATCGGGTGGTTCCTTACTGGTTGGAACAACACCGAAGTGCCTGAGGTACCTTAATTGCCCTAGTTTAAGACAAGAACGCAAGAGGTTATCGGAAAGGGTGAATCCTAAACTAAATACCGGTGGGCAAGACCAAACTTTATTTCCCTTATCCAGGCTCTCGTTAAAGAAGGTATATGTCGAATCGCTCAGGTCTATGTATGCATCGGCGGAAACCGACATTTAGACACGCAAATCACCACTTATATTGTTTTAGCTTTAACATCCAAAACTGGGCTGTTTTCGGGTAGTTTAATAAAATAGTTAACTTCTTCCAAAAATTCCCAAATTTTTACAGAGTGTTTTAAACATTCATTATATTATTGTGTAAAAATCTCGGGATCTAATTCATCACTAATTGTTTTATAAAAATCATTTACCGGGCTGCAATCAGATTCGTCACTTTCTGACTGCTGTCCAAGAAAAAATTCATTTAAAATTCATCATAAGTCCAATTGATGAAATTCTAGTTGGAGAATTACAATGAAATCAGTGGCCATCTACAGTACAAATTCCGTGACCTGACTCTGTCTAGATTTCAAGTTATGATGAAAAACATAACACACGTTTTATGCAGAAAAAATGCAGCTTTTGCTGCTGTACAAAATGGACCTTTAAAAATAGCAAACGACCTCAAAAAAATATGATTCCAGTGCCATTTGATTCGTTTTTCAAAAACATATAATTTAGACTTCAGAAAATCAATATTTTGATTTATAACGTTCCGTTTACAGCCAACTAAACTTGGCTGTTTTCATCAATCAGCATGCAGTTTTTACATTTAAACAACACCAAAACACATATAAACAATCCCGACCCTTCCTAATGACTACTAACAGCAGGTTAATCATCCTTTACCCTCTAACCATACCAATTATCACAAAACCCTAGCCATAACACATCATGATTTTTCACAAAAACGCAGCCAATGATCATTCACACATACAAACTATCAATTACTTCAACAAATCACATACTTAACCGAAATAAATCATGTAACATCAAGACCCTAGCATGTTATCTAAAAATCACAGCCATGTTTCTACAAAAATCACACCAAGAATCACAATCAAATCAAGAATACTAACACAAAAATCACACCAAGAATCACAATCAAATCAAGAATACTAACCTTGGAGCAAGAGAAGGGATTACACGGAAGTGGAAGACGAATCAAGAAGATGCACCAGGGTTTCAATTTGTGAGGGGGGGGGGTTCCTTCTAGTTGACGTATACAAGGAAGATATTAGGGTTTTGGTTTTTGATTTCTTTTTCCCAAAGTCTCCTACATATAATTAAAACCCAAGAAAGTTTGGCTAATGGGCTACAAGGAACTAGAAGTGTGTGTTTCGGCCTAATATTTCAAATAAGGGGACTTGGGTTGGGGTTGGGCCTATATGAGGCGCAAGGAGGGGAGGGTGGGTTTGGGTTGGGTTTTTAATAGGTAACGGTTTCGCACAACGTGACGGTTTCGCAAAATTCACGGAGAAACTAATTAAAACGATTCGTATCGCAAAGCAATATATTACAACGCTTCGTTTCATAAAATAACATATTTCAATATTTCAGTTTCGGGTTTCGGTTTCACATAATTCACATTACAAATTACTAAGCTCACCATCATTCAAATAAAATAAATCACCAAATTCAATTCATTTAACATACATGTAATTACACAGTAAAACGAAATGTTCAGAGATTTATACGAGTTGTCACAATTTAAAACCAAAAAAAAAATCGTGATATGTCCAAAATAATGTCGGTAACGATTCTAACAGAACAAATAATGTCGTTCTGTCAAAATCGACAGGGCATTAATGGTACTAGACAATATTAATTTGGTTGGTCATAAGATACCAAAAGGCCTCATTTTGCAAACAAATTGTTTAATATTTTTTGATAAATTAAAAATACCACTTAACATATTCCCATATTGGATATTTCAAATATTAAATTACCTTCATATTAATCGTGTTTTAAGTAATTAAATACGTATATATATGGTTCATGAACATGATTGTTGATATTTAAAAGTTTGTAATATATTGTTAAAGATACAAATTTAAAACTAGTAAATTCATTACAGTTCATCACCCGTATAACAACCAGAAGTTTAAAACCAAAAATTAAAGACATAATATGACCAAAATGATGTGAGTAACGGTTCTATTAGTGCCAGTACCAATACAGATTTCGTTCTGTCAGAGTGGACAGGGCATTGATGGTGCCAGACAATATTAATTTGGTTGGTCGTAAGATAGTAAGATAGCTGAAGGCTTTATTTTCCGAAAAAAATGTTCCATTTTTTTTGATAAATTAAGAATACCACTTAATATATTCCCATAAAGCTTTTCTTGATATTTCAAATATCAATTTACTTTCATATTGATCGTACTTTAAATAATTAAATGCGTACAAATATGGTTCATGAACACGTTTGTTGATATTTAAAAGTTTGTGAAAAATTGTTTTAGATACGACGCTTAGAACTAAATCAATGAAGAATTTAAAACTTGTAAAATTCACTCGCACGTTGTGGCAAGTTTTATGTCAGAATTGGTTTAATTCATTACGGTATCAGCACCCCCATTTTAATACCCGATGTTTAAAACCAAAAAAAAAATCTTGATATGACCAAAATGATGTCAATAACGGTTCTAATAGTACTGGCACCATTCCCATTGTCATTCTGTCAAAATGGACAGGGCATTGATGGTGCTAGACAATATTAGTTCGGTTGGTCGTAGGATACTTGCAGGCTTTATTTTAATAAAAATGTTCCAAATTTTCTTTTTGATAAATTAAGAATACCACTTAATATATTCCCATAAAGTTGTTCTTGATATTTCAAAAATTAATTTACTTTCATATTAATCGTACTTTAAATAATTAAATACGTACAGATTTGGTTCATGAACTTGTTTGTTGATATTTAAAAGTTTGTAATATATTGTTTTAGAAATGATGCTTAAAAGTATATTAGTAAAGAATTTAAAACCGGTAAAATTCACTAACATGTTACGGTAGGTTTAAGTCGGTATTGGTTCGATTCATTGCGATATCAACACTTGTATAACATAATAGGTAGTTGTTTAAACCAAAAAATAAAGTCATGATATTACCAAAATAATGTCAGGTTCTAATGGTACCGGTACCACAACCGATGTCGTTCCATTGAAATCGACAGGGCATTGATGGTGCTAGACAATATTGATTTGGTTGGACCTAAGATACTTAAAGGGGTCATTTTGCAAACAAATTGTTCCATTCTGTTTTTTGAAAAATTGAGAATACCACTTAGTATATTCTCATAAAGGTTTTCTTGATATTTCAAATATCCATTTACTTTAATATTAATCGTTCTTTAAATAATTAAATACGTACAGATATGGTTCATGAACATGTTTGTTGATATTTAAAAGTTTGTAATATATTGTGTTAGATACCATGCTTAGAACTAAATCAGTAAAGAATTTAAAAGTAGTAAACTTCACTCACACATTACCGTAGGTTTTAGATAAATATTGGAGTATTGGTTTGATTCATTACGGTATCAGCACCCGTATAACAATCAGAAGTTCAAAACCAAAAAATAAAGTCGGGATATGATCAAAATGATGTCAGCAGCGGTTCTAATAGTACCAGTATCGGTATCAATGTTCTTTTTTTTTGATAAATTAAGAATACCACTTAATATATTCTCCCATAAAGGTTTTCTTGATATTTCAAATATCAATTTTTTATATTGATTGTGCTTTAAATAATCAAATACTTACATATATGGTTCATGAACATGTTTGTAGATATTTAAAATGTCACACCCTCAAAATCCACATACGGGGTTTTACCGCGAGGCGTGCGACTAACCAGGATCAAGCCACTAATCATGTTGAATAAATATTAAAGTTATTAAAAATCATCACAATCAACACGATTAGTGATTAAGTTTTAAATGTTCAAAACATAGTTTAAATCAACAGCGTAAGCTAAATGTAAAATCCAGACAAAAGTTAAAAACCACCCAAACTGTGTATCAACAAAGGTTGACGAGTACACAGTTTCAGTTTTAAAGTAAAGTAACTTTCAAATACGTTAGTTTATTAAAAACATGTCATGGGTAGCTAACCCACGGTTAAGCCACTAAACTGTGTAGTACCGAATACTTGACTATGGTAAGTTGGTGTGCCCCATATCAATGTCTATCGTCATTGATATAAAGTCAAGGTTAAAAGTTCATGCCCGGCTCCCGACACGGTGTGAGGTTTGTCGAACCTAATAGCGCTATTAAATAGTACCCCGTTTACCAAACCCGGCAACAAATCGGTAGAATGCATAGGGAATTTTCAGATAGAGTTTGTTTAGTCTGCTAAAGATATGAAATATAAACAACGGTATTTAATAGGCAATATTCCAACCCACGAATATAGAGTAGTCCCAAATCTAGGGATAGTGTACTTCCCAAACCTTGGAATGCATACCTTTAGTAAATGTGTGAACTCACCTTAGTTTAAGCTCGGTTAGAGTTAGATGGAGAAATAATGAGGATGGTCAACCACGTCCTAGAATGATTACCATTTAATTCGTTAGGGTGTGTTCATGCAATACTTGAAATTCTACATGCATCTAACACATAGCACACAACACGTTGACACGTGAACATTTAACCGAATAGATACACATACATCACCATAACATTCAACATGTTCAACAATTCTCACATAAGTATCAATCAAGTCAGGCATTCCATGATAATATAAGCAATATGCAAACACATATAAATCAAAACTTGTCGTAATTCAGCTTTGACTCCTAAAACTGGGTTGTTTTCGGTTCAAAAATTACGAATATTTTATGTGACGCGTATTTTCATTGGTTAGGCTTTTTATAAAATTCACAAGGCTTGACTCTTTATACAAAAATTATGAAAATTCATTTGCTAACAAGTGGTTAGATTCATCATTTTCTGACCACAGCTAATGGAAAAATTCATTTAAAAATCCTCGATTACCGATTGATTGACCAGATTCCACTTGGAGATTCGTACAGACACATAAGACTATCTACTGTATAAATTTCATAACCTAACTCCAAACCACGCTCCACATCATTACTAGTCCAGTTAGGCGGGTTACCATCCAGTTACATATTCATGTTCGCCATTGCCATATCGCAGTTTGCCACAATCTGCTTCTTGATCTTCTACTTAATCTTGCTGATCCTTTCCTTGATGTAACTATCCTGATTGAATAAGAACTTTCTCCTCTCCATGGGTGACTTCGTTAGAAACACATTCAACACATTTTGAAACGCAATGTTGTCTTCAGGCCACACCTCTAGCTCCGGTTCATATGAGCGATACATGATCACACATGCCTCGATGCTGCATAAGATTGATACCTCCTTCAACTTGTTCTTTAAACATTCCGTTTTTTTTCATGAATGAGTTTTTCCTTGTCTTGTTGTCCTTTATGAAAGCAAGCTTCACTTTGCTTCTAGGCATGGTAAGAATTATGCCAAAATGTAACTGTTGAAGCTTGTGAGTGGCTTTCAGTTGGCCCTTATGTGGGTTCTTATACGAAACAAGTTTATCAATCCGCAATAGTTTTGTTTTATTGATATTGTGTGTTAGCAATTAAAATAAAAGTTTAGCCAAAAGTGAATGAGTGACTAAAATTAATTGTAAGATTATATAAAAAAATTACATTAAAAGCGTTTAAATTCGTGTTGTTGGAAGAGAATAAAGTTGAATAAATTCTCTACCGATGGATGGCCAAAGGAGAATACCTTTATGCCTCCAGAGAAGACAATGATAGCAATTTCAACCCCGCACAAGATGCTAAGCTCACTTGCATTTGTAAACAAGCCACAACGTCATTTAGAGAAGGTAACCAATAAGTCGTTTGCTTTCTCCACCCTTGCCATTTGGATCTTTTGGAGACC
Organism: Helianthus tuberosus; assembly: GCA_030545235.1. Classification (NCBI taxonomy): domain Eukaryota; kingdom Viridiplantae; phylum Streptophyta; class Magnoliopsida; order Asterales; family Asteraceae; genus Helianthus; species Helianthus tuberosus. The sequence continues at coordinate 102,277,281 of CM060381.1, read as the reverse complement.
TTTGCTCTTTCTAGGCAACATTGTGGAATGAGGTAACTAATGTAACCTCGGATTTTTTTCTTTGCTCTAGTTAATCAAGATGTAGAAAACTCTAAGATATTTATAGGCCTCATCTTGCATACAAATTGTTGCATATTTTTTATACTATAATAATGCCATGTGTATGGTGCTTTAATTATTTTCCTTAGATGATTTTTGCCAGCTTTATTTTTTTATAGAAAACACGGAGAGACAACATTATAGTAAATAATTAAATACGCACAGATATGGTTCATGAACATGTTTGCTGATATTTAAAAGTTTATAATATATTGATTTAGATATGATGCTTAGACAATATTAATTTGGTTGGTCGTAAGATACCTAAAGGCCACATTTTGCTAACAAATTGTTTCATTATTTTTTTTGGATAAATTAAAAATACCCCTTAATATATTCCCATAAAGGTTTTCTTGATATTTCAAATATAAATTTACTTTCATATTAATCGTGCTTTATGTAATTAAATACATATATATATGGTTCATGAACATTTTTGTTGACATTTAAAAGTTTATAATATATTGTTAAAGATACGAATTTAAAACTAGTAAATTTCGCACTCAAACTTTGTGGTAGGTTTTAGGTAAGTATTGGTTTAATTCATTACAGTATCATCACCCGTATAACAACCAGAAGTTTAAAACCAAAAATTAAACACATGATATGACAAAAATGATGTGAGTAACGGTACTTTTAGTGCCGGTACCAATACAGATGCCATTCTGTCGGAGTGGACAGGGCATTGATGATGCCAGACAATATTAATTTTGTTGGTCGTAACGTAACATAAGTTGAGGGCTTTATTTTGCATACAAAATGTTCCAATTTTTTTTTTAATAAACTAAGAATACCACTTAATATATTCCCATAAAGGTTTTCTTGATATTTCAAATATCAATTTTCTTTCATATTGATCGTACTTTAAATAATTAAATTCGTACAAATATGGTTCATGAACATTTTTGTTGATAATTAAAAGTTTGTGAAAAATTGTTTTAGATACGACGCTTTGAACTAAATCAATAAAGAATTTAAAACTAGTAAAATTCACTCGCACGTTGCGGCAAGTTTTATGTCAGAATTTGTTTAATTCCTTACGGTATCAGCACCCCCATTTTAATACCCGATGTTTAAAACCAAAAATAAAGTCTTGATATGACCAAAATGATGTCAATAACGGTTCTAATAGTACCGGCACCATTTCCCTTGTCATTCTGTCGAAATGGACAAGGCATTGATGGTGGTAGACAGTATTAGTTCTGTTGATCGTAGGATACTAGAAGGCTTTAAAATAGTAAACAAGCTTAAAAAATTACATATATTTTATGTGAAGCGTATTTTCGTTGGCTAGACTTTGTGTAAAATTCACAAGGCCTGACTATTCATACAAAAATTATGAAAATTCATTTGCTAAGCAGTGGCTAGATTTGTCATTTTCTGACCACTGCTTACGGAAAAATTCTTTTAAAAATCATCGATTACCCGATTGACCTGATTCCACTTGGAGATTCGTAAAGACACATAAGACTATCTACTAGTCCAATCAGGCGGGTTACCATCCAGCTACATATTCATATTGGCCATTGCCATATCGCGGTTTGCCACAATCTGCTTCTTGATCTTCTACTTAATCTTGTTGATCCTTTCCATGATGTAGCTATCCTGTTTCAATAAAAACTTGCTCCTCTCCATGGGTGACTTCGTTAGAAACGCATTCAACACATTTTGAAAGGCAGTGTTGTCTTCAAGCCACATTTCTAGTTGCGGTTCGTATGAGTCATACATGATCACACATGCCTCGATGCTGCATAAGATTGACACCTCCTTCAACTTGTTCTTTAAACATTCATTTCTTTTCATGAATGAGTTTTTCCTTGCCTTGTTGTCCTTTATGAAAGCAAGCTTCACCTTTGCTTCTAGGCATGGTAAGAATTATGCCAAAATGTTACTATTGAAGCTTGTGAGTGGCTTTCAACAAGTTCATTAATCCGCAATAGTTTTGTTTTATTGTTCTTTGTTGTAGCAATTAAATTAAAAGTTTAGCCAAAAGTGATGAGTGACTAAAATTAATTGTAAGATTATATAAAAAATCAAATTAAAAGCGTTTAAATTACTGTTGTTGGAAGAAAATAAAGTTGAATAAATTCTCTAACGACGGATTGCCAAAGGAGAATACCTTTATGCCCAACGATAGCAATTTCAACCCCGCACAAGATGCTAAGCTTACTTGAAGTTGTAAACAAGCCACAATGGCGTTTAGAGAAGGTAACCAGTAAGTTGCTTGCTTTCGCCACCCTTGCCATTTGGATCTTTTGGAGACATTTGCTCTTTCTAGGCAACATTGTGGAATGAGATAACTAATGTAACCTCATATATTTTTTCTTTGTTCTAGTTAATCAAGATGTAGAAAACTCTAAGATACTTATTGGCCTCATCTTGCATACAAATTGTTGCATATTTCTTTATACTATAATAATGCCATGTGTATGGTACTTTAATTATTTTCCTTAAGAATATAATTTTCAAGTGCATGTTTTCTTGCTCAAGAGTATGATTTTTGCCAGTTTTATTTTTTTATAGAAAACACCGAGAGACAACATTATAGTAAATACTTGAATACGCACAGATATGGTTCATGAATATGTTTGTTGATATTTAAAAGTTTGTAATATATTGATTTAGATATGATGCTTAGAACTAAATTACTAAAAAAAATTAAAACTAATAAAGTTCATTCACACATTACGTAAATTTTAGGTCAATATTGGTTAGATTCATTACGGTATTTAACAACAACAAAAAATCCCGGTATGTCCAAAATAATGTGGGTAACGATTCTAATAGTACAAGTAATGTCCTTCTGTCAAAATCGACAGGGCATTAATGGAACTAGACAATATTAATATGGTTGGTCGTAAGATACCTAAAGGCCACATTTTGCAAACAAATTGTTTCATTTTTTATTTTGATAAATTAAAAATACCACTTAATATATTCCCTTAAAGGTTTTCTTGATATTTCAAATATAAATTTACTTTCATATTAATCATGCTTTAAGTAATTAAAGATGTATATATATGGTTCATGAACATGTTTGTTGACATTTAAAAGTTTGTAATATATTGTTAAAGATACGAATTTAAAACTAATAAATTTCGCACTCAAACATTGCGGTAGGTTTTAGGTAAGTATTGTTTAATTCATTACAGTATCATCACCGTATAACAACCAGAAGTTTAAAACCAAAAATTAAAGACATGATATGACCAAAATGATGGGAGTAACGGTACTTTTATTGGCGGTACCAATACAGATATCATTCTGTCGGAGTGGACAGGGCATTGATGGTGCCAGACAATATTAATTTTGTTGCTCGTAACATAAGTTGAAGGCTTTACTTTGCGTACAAAATGTTTCAATTTTTTTTAATAAATTAAGAATACCACTTAATATATTCCCATAAAGGTTTTCTTGATATTTCAAATATCTATTTACTTTCATATTGATCGTACTTTTAATAATTAAATTCGTACAAATATGGTTCATGAACATGTTTGTTGATACTTAAAAGTTTGTGAAAAATTGTTTTAGATACGACGCTTTGAACTAAATCAATGAAGAATTTAAAACTAGTAAAATTCACTCGCGCACGTTGCGGCAAGTTTTATGTCAGAATTCGTTTGATTCATTACGGTATGAGTACCCCCATTTTAATACCCGATGTTTAAAACCAAAAATAAAGTCTTGATATGACCAAAATGATGTCAATAACGGTTCTAATAGTACCGGCACCATTTCCATTGTCATTCTGTCGAAATGGACAAGGCATTCACGGTGCTAAACAATATTAGTTCTGTTGGTCGTAGGATACTAGAAGGCTTTAAAATAGTAAACAAGCTTAAAAAATTTCATATATTTTATGTGAAGCGTATTTTCGTTGGCTAGACTTTGTGTAAAATTCACAAGGCCTGACTATTCATATAAAAATGATGAAAATTCATTTGCTATGCAGTGGCTAGATTCGTCATTTTCTGACCACAGCTTAAGGAAAAATTCATTTAAAAATCCTAGATTACCTGATTGACCTGATTCCACTTGGAGATTCGTACAGACACATAAGACTATCTACTGTTTAAATTTCATAACCTAACTCCAAACCATGCTCCACATCATTACTAGTCCAGTCAGGCGGGTTACCATCCAGTTACATATTCATGTTGGCCATTGCCATATCGCAGTTTGCCACAATCTGCTTCTTGATCTTCTACTTAATCTTGCTGATCTTTTCCTTGATGTAGCTATCATGTTTCAATAAAAACTTGCTCCTCTCCATGGGTGACTTCGTTAGAAACGCATTCAACACATTTTGAAAGGCAGTGTTGTCTTCAGGCCACATCTCTAGTTGCGGTTCGTATGAGCTATACATGATCACACATGCCTCGATGCTACAAAAGATTGATACCTCCTTCAACTTGTTCTTTAAACATTCCTTTCTTTTCGTGAATGAGTTTTTCCTTGCCTTGTCCTTAATGAAAGCAAGCTTCACGTTGCTTCTAGGCATGGTAAGAATTATGCCAAAATGTTACTATTGAAGCTTGTGAGTGGCTTTCAACAAGTTCATTAATCCTCGATAGTTTTGTTTTATTGTTCTTGTGTTGTAGCAATTAAATTAAAAGTTTAGCCAAAAGTGATGAGTGACTAAAACTAATTGTAAGATATTATAAAAAAATAAATTAAAAGCGTTTAAATTCCTGTAGTTGGAAGTGAATAAAGTTGAATAAATTCTCTACCGATGGATGGCAAAAGGAGAATACCTTTATGCCTCCAGAGAAGAGAATGATAGCAATTTCAACCCAGCACAAGATACTAAGCTTACTTGCAGTTGTAAAAAAGCCACAACGGCGTTTAGAGAAGGTAACTAGTAAGTCGCTTGCTTTCTCCACCCTTGCCATTTGGATCTTTTGGAGACCTTTGCTCTTTCTAGGCGACATTGTGGAATGAGGCAACTAATGTAATCTCCGATTTTTTTTTCTTTGCTCTAGTTAATCAAGATGTAGAAAACTCTAAGATACTTATTGGCCTCATCTTGCATACAAATTGTTGCATATTTTTTTATACTATAATAATGCAATGTGTATGGTGCTTTAATTATTTTTCATAAGAATATAATTTTCAAGTGCATGTTTTCTTGCTCAAGAGTATGATTTTTGCCAGTTTTACTTTTTTTTAAAGAAAACACGGAGAGACAACATTATAGTAAATAATTAAATACGCAAAGATATGGTTCATGAACATGTTTGTTGATATTTAAAAGTTTGTAATATATTGATTTAGATATGATGCTTAGAACTAAACTACTAAAAAAATAAAACTAATAAAGTTCATTCGCACATTGCAGAAAATTTTAGGTCAATATTGGTTTGATTCATTAAGGCATTTAAAACTAGAAAACAAAATCCTGATATGTCCAAAATAATGTCGGTAACGATTCTAATAGTACAAGTAATGTCGTTCTGTCAAAATCGACAGGACATTAATGGTACTAGACAATATTAATTTGGTTGGTCGTAAGATACCTAAAGGCCACATTTTGCAAACAAATTGTTTCATATTTTTTTGATAAATTAGAAATACCACTTAATATATTCACATAAAGGTTTTCCAGATATTTCAAAAATAAATTTACTTTCATATTAATCGTGCTTTTATTAATAATATATATATATATATATATATATTTATATATATATATATATGGTTCATGAACATGTTTGTTGACATTTAAAAGTTTGTAATATATTGTTAATGATACTAATTTAAAACTAGTAAATTTCGCACTCAAACATTGTGGCAAGTATTAGGTAAGTATTGGTTTAATTCGTTACAGTATCATCACCCGTATAACAACTAGAAGTTTAAAACCAAAAATTAAAGACATGATATGACCAAAATGATGTGCCGGTACCAATACAGATGTCATTATGTCTGAGTGGACAGGGCATTGATGGTGCCCGACAATATTAATTTGGTTGGTCGAAAGATAGAAAGATAGCTGAAGGATTTATTTTGCGAACTAAATGTTCCAATTTATTTTTATAAATTAAGAATACCACTTAATATATTCCCATAAAGCTTTTCTTGATATTTCAAATATCAATTTACTTTCATATTGATCATACTTTAAATAATTAAATTCGTACAAATATGGATCATGAACATGTTTGTTGATATTTAAAAGTTTGAGAAAAATTGTTTTAGATACGACGCTTAGAACTAAATCAATGAAGAATTTAAAACTAGTAAAATTCACTCGCACGTTGCGGCAAGCTTTATGTCAGAATTGGTTTGATTCATTACGGTATCAGCACCCCCATTTTAATACCCGATGTTTAAAACCAAAAATAAAGTCTTGATATGACCGAAATGATGTCAATAACGGTTCTAATGGTACCGGCACCATTCCCATTGTCATTCTGTCAAAATGGACAGGGCATTGATGGTGCTAGACAATATTAGTTCGGTTGGTCGTAGGATACTTGCAGGCTTTATTTTGCAAAAAAAAAAAAAAATGTTCCAAATTTTCTTTTTGATAAATGAAGAATACCACTTAATATATTCCCATAAAGTTGTTCTTGATATTTCAAATATTAATTTACTTTCATATTAATCATAGTTTAAATAATTAAATACGTACAGATATGGTTCATGAGCTTGTTTGTTGATATTTAGAAGTTTGTAGTATATTTTTTTAGATACGATGCTTAAAAGTAAATTAGTAAAGAATTTAAAACCGGTAAAATTCACTAACATATTACGGTTGGTTTAAGTCGGTATTGGTTCGATTAATTGCAATATCAACATTTGTATAACATAACAGTTAGATGTTTTGTCACACCCCGATATTTCCACGTATTACCGGTGGGCCCGGTGGGGAGTATCATGACGTAGTTGATATCATCTTAGTCAAACACACAATTTTAAATGCAGAACGGAAGCAATAGATGAATCACATTACAAACCGAATATAAAGTAATATCAAAGTATTACAAACGGACTGTAAAGGATCCACAGGTTGATCAAATAAAAAGGAAACATAGTTCATCAGAATTAAAATGCATCCAAGCTTGCAAGACTCTTATTGATGCTAAGGAGAGGCCAGCCTATTTCGATTAGTACCTGCACTTAGCCTTTTTGGGAAAATACGTCAGTTTACACTGGTAAATACAATTAACTGACTCATTTTGAAAAGGTTTGGAAAATTTTGATTTAAATGGACAAGGCACAAAACATTTTATAACTTGGGATAATTATTTATATATAAACTTGTAAAAGAATTACATGTTCGTTATACGTTCAGTAGCCCGGGTTGAATACCGGGTTAAAGAGTAATAGACAAACCACATGGTATAGTTAAAAGTATTTACCTGAGCAAGTAATAATCACAAACAACAAGTGCGAGTAGCTTTTACCGGGTCTCCTTAATCTGGAACGAAGGTTTTTTAATAACAAATTAGATTCCTAACGGGTCTTTAATTAAGCCAAAACTTAGACCGATTAGCTTTTAAAGGAAGATACGGTTCAAACGCACGATTAAGCGAAGACCAGAATAGAATGTGATTTAGACCCGACAAGTTTGAAGACTTGTGTAATATGGGTAAACTAAACACATTCTGGATTTTGAGGTAAAAATGATAAGGTTTGACCCGTTTCGGTCAATTTATGCAAACTAGTTACATAAACCGAACCGAACGCGAAAAATGCATAATGGGTAACCATAAGAGTCATATACAGGTTTCCTAAGTTAATATGCCTTAAATATGTTGTGACATCAGTAAGATATCTTCTATTATGCCCAAAACGAATTTAAACTCAAATTATGCCCCGTAGGGGTATTTTGGTCATTTAAAAGGTTATAAAAGAGATTTAATATAAATCTGAGTTTCAGGTCTGATATAATCAGTAAATATACTTAATTTAATAGGTTTTATCAGTAGGGTATTTCATATAAGTGAAATTTATCATTTATAACCAAACTATGCACCGAAGGGGCATTTTGGTAATTTAACATAAGGTTTAAAGGTCAAATCTGGAAATCTGAGTTTAAAACTTTTGCTTACTGTTAAAGTATAATTTACTTAAAATATCAGTAGGTATCAAGTCTTATATATTTAAAATAGTTTTAATACATACTATGCGTTTAAAACGCGTAAAAAGGCGGTTTTAAGCGATTTCCCGGTTTTATATGGAAAGCTGATATTTTTATTATTCCAGAAGGCTCAAAATATTTTATTTATCATATAAGATCAATAGAAAAAGGTTTGGTATCAAAATGATTTGTAAAACTCATTTTATAAGCCAAAAGGGCAAAAGCGACAACTACCGAACCGAAGGTATAATCCTATGTTATGCTCAGCCTAAAAATAAATAAAAATCTTCAAAAATCCCAAAATATTATATTACATCAATGGGTAAAAATTTTGGTGTCAAAAATTGGGTTTAGATAGGCTATATGCTAATTATGTCGTTTAATTAATAAAAAGCTTTTCATTTACGCTAATGAGCATAACTCTTAATCTAGACATCAAACTGATGTCAAATTTTAGGGACAAGTTTATAATTCAGTAACTAAGGTTTCTATTCTTTTACATTTTCAAAAATCACATTTTAAGGTCATATGGGCATAATAGTCAACATTTAAGCATTTAACGGAAACATGCATATGAATCGAATAACTAATGAACCAAGTTGTATAATCACAGAGGGTTATACTAACATGTAACCTGGTCCAAATAGAGTTCTAAGGCATTTCTAAAACATGCTACATTGGGTCAGAACTGAAAGTCAAAGAAAAAGTCAAATTATGCGACTTTCGGTTCCGAACCGAGCCTAAACTGAAAATTGTCGGGTTGAACATGTTTAGACATGTTCTTACATTAATTACCAAGTTATATTAGTGATAAAATAGGTTGCATGGGTTCTACATTGTTAATTATGCGTTTATTTGAAAATAAGCTTTCTGCTGACTTTTTAAGATTAACTTTGACCGGACAATTGACCTAGTTAGAGTGGGAATCAGAGGGTGCCCTTTTAAGGGTTTATTACCCACATAATTACCAACTCAAAGGTACTTTCAATTCAAGATTTGACTGGACAAATTGTGAATAATCACGAAGTCAAACCTTAATTACGACGGTTTGACTTTAGGCTAATTAACTAAGTAAAACTGAATTAAGGAAAGTTAAGAACACTTACTGAGGTCCTATGCACGACTAAGAATCCCTAGGAAGTGGTCTTGAGCTTCAGGAACCTCCAGAACTTGAGTTATGAAAGTTTTGAAATGCAAGTGTCCAATGTTGCAACAATAGAGCTCCTTATATAGTGATTTTGATCACTTAGAATCATGCCAAGGAAGTCTACAAATGTTATGAGATGCTTACAGGTGCCCCCTATGCATGAAATACCATTGGGGCAGCCCCTGGTATGTAAAACAAGTGTTTAAAGTCGGTTACACAGCTGAAAGTGGCACCTACGCACATTTTTGTCGCTGCAGACCTTTAGGCGGCCCGCGTAAGGGTCCTTAAGGACCTTACGCGGCCGGTATGAGTGCCGGGGTCAGGTTACACAAGTTTCATTAATTGCATTTTGGCCCCTGATCCTTTTCAAACGTGGTTTTAACTTCTTTTCTTGCATTTTCAACCCTCTAAATTGACTTTTAATGGCTCCAAGACATAACCAAACTTTGTTAAGTCCTTGGTTAACTTTATGATCACCCGAAAAGTCATAAATCTCACTGCTGACGCTTTTAACCCCTCGCATACGAATGTTATCATAACTTTCTCATACTTTATCGAAACCTTGTGAAATTTTTATCACGTATTCTCGTGAGCATAAATAATCGCTAAAAAGCTTCGGGTTTGCTAAAAGGTCACTCAGAGGTATACTTTAAACATGTTGACACGTTTAACCCCTGTAGTTTGTAATCTCTCACTTTCTTCCACAATTAGCTTCGTATGATCCATAATTCATTCGTTTAAGGGTATAAACATCGTGTAGGGTTATTAAAAGGCATATTTATCCATTGTTGACATTTTGAACCCTTTTTATTCACATACTTTCTTTGTTTGTCAACTTTAGTCCCTCTAAAGTAATTCTTCACACGTTTAAACTCATGACACGTGTCGACATATTATTGGACATAAATTTACGAGGTGTTACATGTTTAAACCAAAAAATAAAGTCATGATATTACCAAAATGATGTCAGTAACGGTTCTAATGGTACCGGTACCACGACCAATGTCGTTCTATTGAAATCGACAGGGCATTGATGGTGCTAGACAATGTTGATTTAGTTGGTCCTAAGATACTTAAAGGCGTCATTTTGCAAACAAATTGTTCCATTCTGTTTTTTGATTAATTAAGAATACCACTTAGTATATTCCCATAAAGGTTTTCTTGATATTTCAAATATCAATTTACTTTAATATTAATCGTTCTTCAAATAATTAAATACGTACAGATATGGTTCATGAACATGTTTGTTGATATTTAAAAGTTTGTAATATATTGTGTTAGATGCCATGCTTAGAACTAACTCAGTAAAGAATTTAAAAGTAGTAAACTTCACTCACACGTTACCGTAGGTTTTAGATCAGTATTGGAGTATTGGAGTATTGGAGTATTGGTTTGATTCATTACGGTATCAGCACCCGTATAACAATCAGAAGTTCAAAACCAAAAAATAAAGTCGTGATATGATCAAAATGATGTCAGCAACAGTTCTAATAGTACCGGTGTCGGTATCAATGTTGTTCTTTCAAAATCGATAGGGCATTGATGATGTTAGACTATATTAATTTGGTTGGTTGTAAGATACTTAAAGGCCTCGTTTTGCATATGAATTGTTCCATATTCTTTTTTTTATAAATTAAGAATACCACTTAATATATTCTCCGATAAATGTTTCCTTGATATTTCAAATATCAATTTTTTATATTGATTGTGCTTTAAATAATCAAATACTTAGAAATATGGTTCATGAACATGTTTGTGGATATTTAAAATGTCACACCCTCAAAATCCACATGCGGGGTTTTACCGCGAGGCGTGCGACTAACCAGGATCAAGCCACTAATCATGTTGAACAAATATTAAAGTTTTTAAAAATCATCACATTCAACACGATTAGTGATTAAGTTTTAAATGTCCAATACATAGTTTAAATCAACAGCGTAAGCTAAATGTAAAATCCAGACAAAGTTAAAAACCACAATATTCAATAAAATTTAAAACCAATAGTTTAATGCCAGCCACGACTCTCCGAACTGCAAGCTCACATGTTGTACCTAACATCCTGCAAAGCATGCACAAGTGTATCAACAAAGGTTGACGAGTTCACAGTTTCAGTTTTAAAGTAAAGTAAGTTTCAAATACATTAGTTTATTAAAAACATGTCATGGGTAGCTAACCCACGGTTAAGCCACTAAACTGTGTAGTACCGAATACTTGACTGTGGTAAGTTGGTGTGCCCCATATCAATATTTATCGTCATTGATATAAAGTCAAGGTCAAAAGTTCACCCCCGGCTCCCGGCACGGTGTGAGGTTTGTCGAACCTAATAGCGCTCTTAACTAGTACCCCGTTTACCAAACCCGGCAACAAATCGGTTGAATGCCGAGGGACTTTTCAGATAGAGTTTTGTTTTGTCTGCTAAAGATATGAAATATAAACTACGGTATTTAATAGGCAATATTCTAACCCACAAATATAGAGTAGTCCCAAATCCAGGGATTGTGTAGTTCCCAAACCCAGGAATGCATGCCTTTAGTAAATGTGTGAACTCACCTTAGTTTAAGCTCGTTTAGATTTAGATGGAGAAATAATGAGGATGGTCAACCACGTCCTAGAATTATTACCATTTAATTCGTTAGGGTGTGTTCATGCAATACTTGAAATTCTACATGCATCTAAAACATAGCACACAACACATTGACACGTGAACATTTAACCGAATAGATACACATACATCACCATAAAATTCAACATGTTCAACAATTCTCACATAAGTATCAATCATGTTCAGGCATTCCATGATAATATAAGCAAAATGCAAACACATATAAATCAACTTGTCATAATTCTTTGACTCCTAAAACTGGGCTGTTTTCAGTTCAAAAATTACGAATATTTTATGTGACGCGTATTTTCGTTGGTTAGGCTTTGTATAAAATTCACAAGGCCTGACTCTTTATACAAAAACTATGAAAATTCATTTGCTAAGAAGTGGTTAGATTCGTCATTTTCTGGCCACAGCTTACGGAAAAATTCTTTTAAAAATCCTCGATTACATGATTGATTGTTGATTCCACTTGGAGATTCGTACAGACACATAAGACTATCTACTGTATAAATTTCATAACCTAACTCCAAACCACGCTCCACATCATTACTAGTCCAGTTAGGCGGGTTACCATTCAGTTACATATGGATGTTGGCCATTGCCATATCGCGGTTTGCCACAATCTGCTTCTTGATCTTCTACTTAATCTTGTTGATCCTTTCCTTGATGTAGCTATCCTATTCAATAAAAACATTCTCCTCTCCATGGGTGACTTCGTTAGAAATGCATTCAACACATTTGGAAAGGCAGTATTGTCATCAGGCCACAACTCTAGCTCCGGTTCGTATGAGCTATACATGGTCACACATGCCTCGATGCTACATAAGATTGATACCTCCTTCAACTCTTTCTTTAACCATTCCTTTCTTTTCTTGAATGAGTTTTTCCTTGCCTTGTTATCCTTTATGAAAGCAAGCTTCACTTTGCTTCTAGGCATGGTAAGAATTATACTAAAATGTAACGGTTGAAGCTTGTGAGTGGCTTTCAGTTGGCCCTTATGTGGGTTCTTATACGAAACAAGATCATCAATCCACAATAGTTTTGTTTTATTGATCTTGTGTGGTAGAAATTAAATTAAAAGTTTAGCCAAAAGTAAATGAGTGACTAAAATTAATTATAAGGTTATATAAAAAATCACGTTAAAAGCGTTTAAATTCCTGCTGTTGGAAGAGAATAAAGTTGAATAAATTCTCTACTGATGGATGGCCAAGTTTGTTGACATTTAAAAGTTTGTAATATATTGTTAAAGATAAGAATTTAAAACTAGTAAATTTCGCACTTAAACATTGCGGTAGGTTTTAGGTAAGTATTGGTTTAATTCATTACAGTATCATCACCCGTATAACAACCAGAAGTTTAAAACCAAAAATTAAAGACATGATATGACGAAAATGATGTGAGTAATGGTACTTTTAGTGCCGGTACCAATACAGATGTCATTCTGTCAGAGTGGACAGGGCATTGATGGTGCCCGACAATATTCATTTGGTTGGTCGTAAGATAATAAGATAGCTGAAGGCTTTATTTTGCGAACTAAATGTTCCAATTTTTTTTGATAAATTAAGAATACCACTTAATATATTCCCATAAAGCTTTTCTTGATATTTCAAATATCAATTTACTTTCATATTGATCGTACTTTAATTAAATAAATTCGTACAAATATGGTTCATGAACATGTTTGTTGATATTTAAAAGTTTGTGAAAAATTGTTTTAGATACGACGCTTAGAACTAAATCAATGAAGAATTTAAAACTAGTAAAATTCACTCGCATGTTGTGGCAAGTTTTATGTCAGAATTGGTTTGAATCATTACGGTATCAGCACCCCCATTTTATTACCCGATGTTTAAAACCAAAAATAAAGTCTTGATATGACCAAAATGGTGTCAATAACGGTTCTAATAGTACCGGCACCATTCCCATTGTCATTCTGTCAAAATGGAGAGGGCGTTGATGGTGCTAGACAATATTAGTTTGGTTGGTCGTATGATACTTGCAGGCTTTATTTTGCAAAAAAAAAAATGTTCCAAATTTTCTTTTTCATAAATTAAGAATACCAATTAATATATTCCCATAAAGGTGTTCTTGAAATTTCAAAAATTAATTTACTTTCATATTAATCGTACGTTAAATAATTAAATACGTATAGATATGGTTCATGAGTTTGTTTGTTGATATTTAGAAGTTTGTAATATATTGTTTTAGATACGATGCTTAAAAGTAAATTAGTAAAGAATTTAAAACCGGTAAAATTCACTAACATATTACGGTAGGTTTAAGTCGGTATTGGTTCGATTCATTGCGATATCAACACTTGTATAACATAACAGCTAGATGTTTAAACCAAAAAATAAAGTCATGATATTACCAAAATGATGTCAGTAACGGTTCTAATGGTACCGGTACCACGACCAATGTCGTTCTATTGAAATCGACAGGGCATTGATGGAGCTAAACAATATTGATTTGGTTGGTCCTAAGATACTTAAAGGTGTCATTTTGCAAACAAATTGTTCCATTCTGTTTTTTGATAAATTAAGAATACCATTTAGTATATTCGCATAAAGGTTTTCTTGATATTCCAAATATCAATTTACTTTAATATTAATCGTTCTTTACATAATTAAATACGTACAGATATGGTTCATGAACATGTTTGTTGCTATTTAAAAGTTTGTAATATGTTGTGTTAGATACCATGCTTAGAACTAACTCAATAAGAATTTAAAAGTAGTAAACTTCACTCACACATTACTGTAGGTTTTAGATCAGTATTGGAGTATTGGTTTGATTCATAACGGTATCAGCACCCGTATAACAATCAGAAGTTCAAAGCCAAAAAATAAAGTCGTGATATGATCAAAATGATGTTAGCAACAGTTCTAATAGTATCGGTATCGGTGTCAATGTTGTTCTTTCAAAATCGTTAGGGCATTGATGATGTTAGACTATATTAATTTGGTTGGTTGTAAGATACTTAAAGGCCTCATTTTGCATATGAATTGTTCCATATTCTTTTTTTTTTTTGATAAATTTAGAATATCACTTAATATATTCTCCCATAAAGGTTTTCTTGATATTTCAAATATCAACTTTTTTATATTGATTGTGCTTTAAATAATCAAATACTTACATATATGGTTCATGAACATGTTTGTAGATATTTAAAATGTCACACCCTCAAAATCCACATGCAGGGTTTTACCGCGAGGCGTGCGACTAACCAGGACCAAGCCACTAATCATGTTGAAAAAATATTAAAGTTATTAAAAATCATCACAATCAACACGATTAGTGATTAAGTTTTAAATGTCCAAAACATAGTTTAAATCAACAGCGTAAGCGAAATGTAAAATCCAGACAAAAGTTAAAAACCATAATGTTCAATAAAATTTAAAACCAATAGTTTAATGCCAGCCACGACACTCCGAATGCTGCAAGCTCACATGTTGTACCTAACATCCTGCAAAGCATGCATAAGTGTATCAACAAAGGTTGACGAGTTCACTTGTTTCAGTTTTAAAGTAAAGTAAGTTTCAAATACATTAGTTTATTAAAAACATGTCATGGGTAGCTAACCCACTGTTAAGCCACTAAACTGTGTAGTACCGAATACTTGACTGTGGTAAGTTTGTGTGCCCCATATCAATGTCTATCGTCATTGATATAAAGTCAAGGTCAAAGGTCATGCCCGGCTCCCGGCACGGTGTGAGGTTTGTCGAACCTAATAGCGCTATTAACTAGTACCCCGTTTACCAAACCCGACAACAAATCAGTAGAATGCGTAGGGACTTTTTAGATAGAGTTTCGTTTAGTCTGCTAAAGATATGAAATATAAACTACGGTATTTAATAGGCAATATTCCAACCCACGAATATAGAGTAGTCCCAAATCCAGGGATAGTGTAGTTCCTAAACCCAAGAATGCATGCCTTTAGTAAATGTGTGAACTCACCTTAGTTTAAGCTCAGTTAGATTTAGATGGAGAAATAATGAGGATGGTCAACCACATCCTAGAATGAATATCATTTAATTCGTTAGGGTGTGTTCATGCAATACTTGAAATTCTACATGCATCTAACACATAGCACACAACACGTTGACACGTGAACATTTAACCGAATAGATACACATACATCACCATAATATTCAACTTGTTCAACAATTCTCACATAAGTATCAATCAAGTTCAGGAATTTCATGATAATATTAGCAAAATGCAAACACATATAAATCAACTTGTCATAATTCTTTGACTCCTAAAACTGGGCTGTTTTCGGTTCAAAAATTACGAATATTTTATGTGACGCGTATTTTCGTTGGTTAGGGTTTGTATAAAATTCACAAGGCCTGAATCTTTATACAAAAATTATGAAAATTCATTTTCTAAGAAGTGGTTAGATTCGTCATTTTCTGACCATAGCTTACGGAAAAATTCATATAAAAATCATCCGTTACCGGATTGATTGACCTGATTCCACTTGGAGATTCATATAGACACATAAGACTATCTACTGTATACATTTCATAACCTAACTCCAAATAACGCTTCACATCATTACTAGTCCTGTTAGGCAGGTTACCATCCAGTTACATATGCATGTTGGCCATTGCCATATCGCAGTTTGCAACAATCTGCTTCTTGATCTTCTACTTAATCTTGCGGATCCTTTCTTTGATATAGCTATCATGATTCAATAAAAACTGTCCTCTCCATGGGTGACTTCGTTAGAAACGCATTCAACACATTTTGAAAGGCAGTGTTGTCTTCAGGCCACACCTCTAGCTCCGGTTCGTATGAGCTATACATGATCACACATGCCTCGATGCTGCATAAGATTGATACCTCCTTCAACTTGTTCTTTAACCATTCCTTTCTTTTCATGAATGAGTTTTTCCTTGCCTTGTTGTCCTTTATGAAAGCAAGCTTCACTTTGCTTCTAGGCATGGTAAGAATTATAACAAAATGTAACCATTGAAGCTTGTGAGTGGCTTTCAGTTGGCCCTTATGTGGGTTCTTATACGAAACAAGTTCATCAATCCGCAATAGTTTTGTTTTATTGATCTTGTGTGGTAGCAATTAAATTAAAAGTTTAGCCAAAAGTAAATGAGTGACTAACATTAATTGTAAGATTATATAAAAAATCACATTAAAAGCGTTTAAATTCCAGCTATTGGAAGAGAATAAAGTTGAATAAATTCTCTTCCGATGGATGGCCAAAGGAGAATACCTTTATACCTCGAGAAAAGACAATGATAGCAATTTCAACCCCGCACAAGATGCTAAGCTCACTTGCATTTGTAAACAAGCCACAACGGCGTTTAGAGAAGGTAACCAATAAGTCGTTTGCTTTCTCCACCCTTGCCATTTGGATCTTTTGGAGACCTTTGCTCTTTCTAGGCAACATTGTGGAATGAGGTAACTAATGTAACCTCGGATTTTTTTCTTTGCTCTAGTTAATCAAGATGTAGAAAACTCTAAGATATTTATAGGCCTCATCTTGCATACAAATTGTTGCATACTTTTTTATACTATAATAATGCCATGTATATGGTGCTTTAATTATGTTCCTTAAGAATATAATTTTCAAGTGCATGTTTTCTTGCTAAAGAGTATGATTTTCGCAAGTTTTATTTTTTTAAAGAAAACACGGAGAGACAACATTGTAGTAAATCATTAAATACGCACAGATATGGTTCATGATCATGTTTGTTGATATTTAAAAGTTTGTAATATATTGATTTAGTTATCATGCGTAGAACTAAATTACTTACAAAAATTAACACGAATAAAGTTCATTCGCACATTGCGAAAAATTTTAGGTCAATATTGGTTTGATTCATTATGGTGTTTAAAACCAAAAAAAATCTTGATATGTCCAAAATAATGTCGGTAACGATTCTAATAGTACAAGTAATGTCGTTCTTTTAAAATCGACGGGGCATTAATGGTACCAGACAATATTAATTTGGTTGGTCGTAAGATACCTAAAGGCCACATTTTGCAAACAAATTGTTTCATATTTTTTTGAAAAATTAAAAATACCACTTAATATATTCCCATAAAGGTTTTCTTGATATTTCAAATATAAATTTACTTTCATATGAATCGTGCTTTAAGTAATTAAATACGTATATATATGGTTCATGAACATGTTTGTTGACATTTAAAAGTTTGTAATATATTGTTAAAGATAAGAATTTAAAACTAGTAAATTTCGCACTCAAACATTGTGGTAGGTTTTAGGTATGTATTGGTTTAATTCATTACAGTATCATCACCCGTATAACAACCAGGAGTCTAAAACCAAAAATTAAAGACATGATATGACCAAAATTATGTGAGTAACGGTACTTTTAGTGCCGGTACCAATACATATGTCACTCTGTCGGAGTGGACAGGGCATTGATGGTGCCCGACAATATTCATTTGGTTGGTTGTAAGATAATAAGATAGCTGAAGGCTTTATTTTGCGATCTAAATGTTCCAAAAATTTTTTGATAAATTAAGAATATCACTTAATATATTCCCATAAAGCTTTTCTTGATATTTCAAATGTCAATTTACTTTCATATTGATCGTACTTTAAATAATTAAATTCGTACAAATATGGTTCATGAGCATGTTTGTTGATATTTAAAAGTTTGTGAAAAATTGTTTTACATACGACGCTTAGAACTAATTCAATGAAGAATTTAAAACTATTAAAATTCACTCGCACGTTGCGGCAAGTTTTATGTCAGAATTGGTTTGATTCATTACGGTATCAGCACCCCCATTTTAATACCCAATGTTTAAAACCAAAAATAAAGTCTTGATATGACCAAAATGGTGTCAATAACGGTTCTAATAGTACCGGCACCATTCCCATTGTCATTCTATCAAAATGGAGAGGGCATTGATCGTGCTAGACAATATTAGTTCGGTTGGTCGTAGGATACTTGCAGGCTTTATTTTGCACAAAAAAAAATGTTCCAAATTCTTTTTGATAAATTAAGAATACCAATTAATATATTCCCATAAAGGTGTTCTTGATATTTCAAAAATTAATTTAATTTCATATTAATCGTACATTAAATAATTAAATAAGTATTGATATGGTTCATGAGTTTGTTTGTTGATATTTAGAAGTTTGTAATATATTGTTTTAAATACGATGCTTAAAAGTAAATTAGTAAAGAATTTAAAACCGGTAAAATTCACTAACATATTACGGTAGGTTTAAGTCGGAATTGGTTCGATTCATTGCGATATCAACACATGTATAACATAACAGCTAGATGTTTAAACCAAAAAATAAAGTCATGATATTACCAAAATGATGTCAGTAACGGTTCTAATTATACCGGTACCACGACCAATGTCGTTCTATTGAAATCGACAGGGCATTGATGGAGCTAAACAATATTGATTTGGTTGGTCCTAAGATACTTAAAGGTGTCATTTTGCAAACAAATTGTTCCATTCTGTTTTTTGATAAATTAAGAATACCACTTAGTATATTCGCATAAAGGTTTTCTTGATATTCCAAATATCAATTTACTTTAATATTAATCGTTCTTTAAATAATTAAATACGTACAGATATGGTTCATGAACATGTTTGTTGATATTTAAAAGTTTGTAATATATTGTCTTAGATACCATTCTTAGAACTAACTCAGTAAGAATTTAAAAGTAGTAAACTTCACTCACACATTACTGTAGGTTTTAGATCAGTATTGGAGTATTGGTTTGATTCATTACGGTATCAGCACCCGTATAACAATCAGAAGTTCAAAACCAAAAAATAAAGTCGTGATATGATCAAAATGATGTTAGCAACAGTTCTAATAGTACCGGTATCGGTATCAATGTTGTTCTTTCAAAATCGATAGGGCATTGATGATGTTAGACTATATTAATTGGGTTGGTTGTAAGATACTTAAAGGCCTCATTTTGCATATGAATTGTTCCATATTCTTTTTTTTTTTTTTGATAAATTAAGAATATCACTTAATATATTCTCCCATAAAGGTTTTCTTGATATTTCAAATATCAACTTTTTTATATTGATTGTGCTTTAAATAATATAATACTTACATATATGGTTCATGAACATGTTTGTAGATATTTAAAATGTCACACCCTCAAGATCCAAATGCGGGGTTTTACCGCGAGGCGTGCGACTAACAAGGATCAAGCCACTAATCATGTTGAACAAATATTAAAGTTATTAAAAATCATGACAATCAACACGATTAGTGATTAAGTTTTAAATGTCCAAAACATAGTTTATATCAACAGCGTAAGCTAAATGTAAAATCCAGACAAAGTTAAAAACCTCAATGTTCAATAAAATTTAAAACCAATAGTATAATGCCAGCCATGACACTCCGAATGCTGCAAGCTCACATGTTGTACCTAACATCCTGCAAAGCATACACAAGTGTATCAACAAAGGTTGACGAGTTCACAGTTTCAGTTTTAAAGTAAAGTTAGTTATAAATACATTAGTTTATTAAAAACATGTCATGGGTAGCTAACCCTCTGTTAAGCCCCTAAACTGTGTAGTACCGAATACTTGACTGTGGTAAGTTGGTGTGCCCCATATCAATGTCTATCATCATTGATATAAAGTCAAGGTCAAAAGTTCATGCCCGGCTCCCGGCATGCTGTGAGGTTTGTCGAACCTAATAGCGCTATTAACTAGTACCCCATTTACCAAACCCGGCAACAAATCAGTAGAATGCGTAGGGACTTTTTAGATAGAGTTTCGTTTGGTCTACTAAAGATATGAAATAAAAAACTACGGTATTTAATAGGCAATATTCCAACCCACGAATATAGAGTAGTCCCAAATCCAGGTATAGTGTAGTTCCGAAACTCAAGAATGCATGCCTTTAGTAAATGTGTGAACTCACCTTAGTTTAAGCTCGGTTAGATTTAGATGGGGAAATAATGAGGATGGTCAACCACGTCCTAGAATGATTATCATTTAATTCGTTAGGGTGTGTTCATGCAATACTTGAAATTCTACATGCATCTAACACATAGCACACAACACGTTGACACGTGAACATTTAACCGAATAGACACGCATACATCACCATAACATTCAACATGTTCAACAATTCTCACATAAGTATCAATCAAGTTCAGGCATTCCATGATAATATAAGCAAAATGCAAACACATATAAATCAACTTGTCATAATTCTTTGACTCATAAAACTGGGTTGTTTTCGGTTCAAAAATTACGAATATTTTATGTGACGCGTATTTTCTTTGGTTAGGCTTTGTATAAAATTCACAAGGCCTGACTCTTTATACAAAAATTATGAAAATTCATTTGCTAAGAAGTGGTTAGATTCGTCATTTTCTGACCACAGCTTACTTACGGAAAAATTCATTTAAAAATCCTCG
This sequence comes from Helianthus tuberosus, assembly GCA_030545235.1. Lineage (NCBI taxonomy): Eukaryota > Viridiplantae > Streptophyta > Magnoliopsida > Asterales > Asteraceae > Helianthus > Helianthus tuberosus. Next base: position 102,255,934 of record CM060381.1, on the reverse strand, counting down.
GTTACCCGATTGATTGACCTGATTCCACTTGGAGATTCGTACAGACACATAAGACTATCTACTGTATACATTTCATAACCTAACTCCAAACCATGCTCCACATCATTACTAGTCCACTTAGGCAGGTTACCATCAGTTACATATGCATGTTGGCCATTGCCATATCGCAATTTGCCACAATCTGCTTCTGATCTTCTACTTAATCTTGTTGATCCTTTCCTTGATGTAGCTATCCTGATTCAATAAAAACTTTCTCCTCTCCATGGGTGACTTTGTTAGAAACGCATTCAACACATTTTGAAAGGCAGTGTTGTCTTCAGGCAACATTGTGGAATGATGTAACTAATGTAACCTCAGATTTTTTTCTTTGCTCTATTTAATCAAGATGTAGAAAACTCTAAGATATTTATAGGCCTCATCTTGCATATAAATTGTTGCATGTTTTTTTATACTATAATAATGCCATGTGTATGGTGCTTTAATTATTTTCCTTAAGAATATAATTTTCAAGTGCATGTTTTCTTGCTAAAGAGTATGATTTTTGCTAGTTTTATTTTTTAAATAAAACACCGAGAGACAACATTATAGTAAATAATTAAATACGCACAGATAGGGTTCATGAACATGTTTGTTGATATTTAAAAGTTTGTAATATTTTGATTTAGATATGATGCTTAGAACTAAATTACTAACAAAAATTAAAACTAATAAAGTTCATTCACACATTGCGAAAATTTTTAGGTCAATATTGGTTTGATTCATTATGGTATTTTAAACCAAAAAAAAACCCTGATATGTCCAAAATAATGTCGGTAACGATTCTAATAGTACCAGTAATGTCGTTCTTTCAAAATCGACATGGCATTAATGGTACTAGACAATATTAATTTGGTTGGTCGTAAGATACCTAAAGGCCATATTTTGCAAACAAATTGTTTCATATTTTTTTTTTGATAAATTAAAAATACCACTTAATATATTCCCATAAAGGTTTTCTTGATATTTCAAATATAAATTTACTTTCATATTAATGGTGCTTTAAGTAATTAAATATGTATATATATGGTTCATGAACATGTTTGTTGACATTTAAAAGTTTGTAATATATTGTTAAAGATAAGAATTTAAAACTAGTAAATTTCGCACTCAAACATTGCGGTAGGTTTTAGGTAAGTATTGGTTTAATTCATTACAGTATCATCACCCGTATAACAACCAGAAGTTTAAAACCAAAAATTAAAGACATGATATGACCAAAATGATGTGAGTAACGGTACTTTTAGTGCCGGTACCAATACAGATGTCATTCTGTCGGAGTGGACAGGGCATTGATGGTGCCCGACAATATTCATTTGGTTGGTCGTAAGATAATAAGATAGCTGAAGGCTTTATTTTGCGAACTAAATGTTCCAATTTTTTTTTGATAAATTAAGAATACCACTTAATATATTCCCATAAAGCTTTTCTTGATATTTCAAATATCAATTTACTTTCATATTGATCGTACTTTAAATAATTAAATTCGTACAAATATGGTTCATGAACATGTTTGTTGATATTTAAAAGTTTGTGAAAAATTGTTTTAGATACGACGCTTAGAACTAAATCAATGAAAAATTTAAAACTAGTAAAATTCACTCGTACGTTGTGGCAAGTTTTATGTCAGAATTGGTTTGATTCATTACGGTATCAGCACCCCCATTTTAATACCCGTTGTTTTAAACCAAAAATAAAGTCTTGATATGACCAAAATGGTGTCAATAACTATTCTAATAGTACCGGCATCATTCCCATTGTCATTCTGTCAAAATGGAGAGGGCATTAATGGTGCTAGACAATATTAGTTCGGTTGGTCGTAGGATACTTGCAGGCTTTATTTTGCAAAAAAAAAAAAAAAATGTTCCAAATTTTCTTTTTGATAAATTAAGAATACCACTTAATATATTCCCATAAAGGTGTTCTTGATATTTCAAAAATTAATTTACTTTCATATTAATCATACGTTAAATAATTAAATACGTATAGATATGGTTCATGAGTTTGTTTGTTGATATTTAGAAGTTTGTAATATATTGTTTTAGATACGATGCTTAAAAGTAAATTAGTAAAGAATTTAAAACCGGTAAAATTCACTAACATATTACGGTAGGTTTAAGTCGGTATTGGTTCGATTCATTGCGATATCAACACTTGTATAACATAACAGCTAGATGTTTAAACCAAAAAATAAAGTCATGATGTTACCAAAATGATGTCAGTAACGGTTCTAATGGTACCGGTACCATGGCCAATGTCGTTCTATTGAAATCGACAGGGCATTGATGGTGCTAGACAATGTTGATTTGGTTGGTCCTAAGATACTTAAAGGCGTCATTTTGCAAACAAATTGTTCCATTCTGTTTTTTGATAAATTAAGAATACCACTTAGTATATTCCCATAATGGTTTTCTTGATATTTCAAATATCAATTTACTTTAATATTAACTGTACTTTAAATAATTAAATACGTACAGATATGGTTCATGAACATGTTTGTTGATATTTAAAAGTTTGTAATATATTGTGTTAGATACCATGCTTAGAACTAACCCAGTAAAGAATTTAAAAGTAGTAAACTTCACTCACACATTACTGTTGGTTTTAGATCAGTATTGGAGTATTGGTTTGATTCATTAGGGTATCAGCACCCATATAACAATCAGAAGTTCAAAACCAAAAAATAAAGTCGTGATATGATCAAAATGATGTCAGCAACAGTTCTAATAATACCGGTATGGGTATCAGTGTTGTTCTTTCAAAATCGATAGGGCATTGATGATGTTAGACTATATTAATTTGGTTGGTTGTAAGACACTTAAAGGCCTCATTTTGCATATGAATTGTTCCATATTCTTTTCTTTTTTTGATAAATTAAGAATATCACTTAATATATTCTCCCATAAAGGTTTTCTTGATATTTCAAATATCAACTTTTTTATATTGATTGTGCTTTAAATAATCAAATACTTACATATATGGTTCATGAACATGTTTGTAGATATTTAAAATGCCACACCCTCAAAATCCACATGCGGGGTTTTACCGCGAGGCAGGCGACTAATAAGGATCAAGCCACTAATCATCTTGAACAAATATTAAAGTTATTAAAAATCATCACATTCAACACGATTAGTGATTAAGTTTTAAATGTCCAATACATAGTTTAAATCAACAGCGTAAGCTAAATGTAAAATCCAGACAAAAGTTAAAAACCACAATGTTCAATAAAATTTAAAACCAATAGTTTAATGCCAGCCACGACTCTCCGAATGCTGCAAGCTCACATGTTGTACCTAACATCCTGCAAAGCATGCACAAGTGTATCAACAAAGGTTGACGAGGTCACAGTTTCAGTTTTCAAGTAAAGTAAGTTTCAAATACGTTAGTTTATCAAAAACATGTCATGGGTAGCTAACCCACGGTTAAGCCACTAAACTATGTAGTACCGAATACTTGATTGTGGTAAGTTGGTGTGCCCCATATCAATGTCTATCGTCATTGATATAAAGTCAAGGTCAAAAGTTCATGCCCGGCTCCTGGCACGGTGTGAGGTTTGTCGAACCTAATAGCGCTATTAACTAGTACCCCGTTTACCAAACCAGGCAACAAATCGGTAGAATGCGTAGGGACTTTTTAGATAGAGTTTCGTTTAGTCTGCTAAAGATATGAAATATAAACTACGGTATTTAATAGGCAATATTCCAACCCACGAATATAGAGTAGTCCCAAATCCAGGGATAGTGTAGTTCCCAAACCCAAGAATGCATTCCTTTAGTAAATGTGTGAACTCACCTTAGTTTAAGCTCGGTTAGATTAGTTGGGGAAATAATGAGGATGGTCAACCACGTCCTAGAATGATTATCATTTAATTCGTTAGGGTGTGTTCATGCAATACTTGAAATTCTACATGCATCTAACACATAGCACACAACACGTTGACATGTGAACATTTAACCGAATAGATACACATACATCACCATAACATTCAATATGTTCAACAATTCTCACATAAGTATCAATCAAGTTTAGGCATTCCATGATAATATAAGCAAAATGCAAACACATATAAATCAACTTGTCATAATTCTTTGACTACTAAAACTAGGTTGCTTTCGGTTCAAAAATTACGAATATTTTATGTCACGCGTATTTTCGTTGGTTAGGCTTTGTATAAAATTCACCAGGCCTGACTCTTTATACAAAAATTATTAAAATTCATTTTCTAAGAAGTGGTTAGATTCGTCATTTTCTGACCACAGCTTACGAAAAAATTCATTTAAAAATTCTCGGTTACCCGATTGAATGACCTGATTCCACTTGGAGATTCGTACAGACACATAAGACTATCTACTGTATACATTTCATAACCTAAACCCAAACCACGCTCCACATCATTACTAGTCCAGTTAGGCAGGTTACCATCCAGTTACATATGCATGTTGGCCATTGCCATATCGCAGTTTGCCACAATCTGCTTCTTGATCTTCAACTTAATTTTGCTGAACCTTTCCTTGATTTAGCTATACTGATTCAATAAAAACTTTCTCCTCTCCATGCGTAACTTCGTTAGAAATGCATTAAACACATTTTGAAAGGCAGAGTTGTCTTCAGGCCACACCTCTAGCTCCGGTTCGTATGAGCTATACATGATCACACATGCCTCGATGCTCCATAAGATTGATACCTCCTTCAACTTGTTCTTTAACCATTCCTTTCTTTTCATGAATGAGTTTTTCCTTGCCTTGTTGTCCTTTATGAAAGCAAGCTTCACTTTGCTTCTAGGCATGGTAAGAATTATACCAAAATGTAACCGTTGAAGCTTGTGAGTGGCTTTCAGTTGGCCCTTATGTGGGTTCTTATACGAAACAAGTTCATCAATCCGCAATAGTTTGTTTTATTGATCTTGTGTGGTAGCAATTAAATTAAAAGTTTAGCCAAAAGTAAATGAGTGACTAAAATTAATTGTAAGATTATATAAAAAAATCCCATTAAAAGCGTTTAAATTCCAGCTGTTGGAAGAGAATAAAGTTTAATAAATTCTCTACCGATGGATGGCCAAAGGAGAACACCTTTATGCCTCGAGAGAAGACAATGATAGCAATTTCAACCCAGCACAAGATGCTAAGCTCACTTGCATTTGTAAACAAGCCACAACGGCGTTTAGAGAAGGTAACCAGTAAGTCGTTTGCTTTCTCCACCCTTGCCATTTGGATCTTTTGGAGACCTTTGCTCTTTCTAGGCAACTTTGTGGAATGAGGTAACTAATGTAACCTTAGATTTTTTTCTTTGCTCTAGTTAATCAAGATGTAGAAAACTCTAAGATATTTATAGGCCTCATCTTGCATATAAATTGTTGCATGTTTTTTTATACTATAATAATGCCATGTGTATGGTGCTTTAATTATTTTCCTTAAGAATATAATTCAAGTACATGTTTTCTTGCTAGAGAAGTATTTTTTTGCCGGTTTTATTTTTTTAAAGAAAACACGGAGAGACAACATTATAATAAATAATTAAATACGCAAAGATATGGTTCATGAACATGTTTGTTGATATTTAAAAGTTTGTAATATATTGATTTAGATATGATGCTTAGAACTAAATTACTAAAAAAATTAAAACTAATAAAGTTCATTCGCACATTGCGGAAAATTTTAGGTCAATATTGGTTTGATTCATTATGGTATTTAAAACCAAAAAAAAATTCCAGATATGTCCAAAATAATGTCTGTAATGATTCTAATAGTACAAGTAATGTCGTTCTGTCAAAATCGACATGGCATTAATGGTACTAGACAATATTAATTTGGTTGGTCGTAAGATACCTAAAGGTCACATTTTGCAAACATATTGTTTCATTTTTTTTTTGATAAATTAAAAATACCACTTAATATATTCCCATAAAGGTTTTCTGGATATTTCAAATATAAATTTACTTTCATATTTATCGTGCTTTAAGTAATTAAATATGTATATATATGGCTCATGAACATGTTTGTTGACATTTAAAAGTTTGTAATATATTGTTAAAGATATGAATTTAAAACTAGTAAATTTCGCACTCAAACATTGCGGTAGGTTTTAGGTAAGTATTGGTTTAATTCATTACAGTATCATCACCCGTATAACAACCAGAAGTTTAAAACCAAAAATTAAAGACATAATATGACCAAAATGATGTGAGTAACGGTGCTTTTAGTGCAGGTACCAATACTGATGTCATTCTGTCGGAGTGGACAGGGCATTGATGGTGCCCGACAATATTAATTTGGTTGGTCGTAAGATAATATGATAGCTGAAGGCTTTATTTTGCGAACTAAATGCTCCAATTTTTTTTTTTTTTGATAAATTAAGAATACCACTTAATATATTCCCATAAATCTTTTCTTGATATTTCAAATATCAATTTACTTTCATATTGATTGTACTTTTAATAATTAGATTCGTACAAATATGGTTCATGAACATGTTTATTGATATTTAAAAGTTTGTGAAAAATTGTTTTAGATATCACGCTGATGTGCGTTAGGTGTGATATATTTTTGTTTATATTTTAAGCCCTTTTTAACACTTTAGTCAAATTATAAATTTATAAAACACGATATTCTACTAACACTAAACACACATATGGGCAAGTGCACCCATCGTGAGTGTAGTATAGCATTGGTAAGATATCGAGGTCGTCCACGGACACAAGAGCTTTTAATACCGGTTTATCCTCAACGTCTAATCAAATCAAAAATTTTAGAAAAGGTTTTAAACATGAAAAATAAAAAAAAAATGCTGAAAAATAAAATGAAATAAAACCGATAGACAAGATGAATCACTTGGATCCGAGTCACCTTTAATGTAACCTTTGATGATTTCCGTACTTTTGCTGTTTTTAAGAGATTATCTTAGTTATAGTAGTAGGCCCCTCTTTTGAAGGTGACGTTACCCTCAACCCAGTAGTTTGAGTCAGCAAGGATACAATCCTAAAGGGTCGGAATATTGAAAGATAATTAATTAAGTTATTAATGCGTAATGTTCTAGGCCCCTCTTTTGAAGGTGACGTTGTCGTCAACCCTGTAGTTTGAGTCAGCAAGGATACAATCCTAAAGTGTCGGAATATTGAACGATAATTAATTAAGTTATTAATGAACGACGAAGACAATAATCAGCCCTATAAATTGAGAGCATCAGCAGTTCATTCCGATCGCTCACACCAACTTTCTCTCTCAAATTTCTACATAGCTAAAGTAATTTTCTGGCATAATACCCCCTAAATAACAAAGTTCTGACTCGTTGTAAATATCATAACCCCCGGTTACGTATTAAATACGATGCTCGATTAATCTAGGGTTCCGTAACGGTTGTCGTGGTTCTTGCCCGACGTGGTCATTGGAATGTCGTCTCGGGGAGGGTATTACTAATGTAAATATTGGGTTATTATACTAATGCGTGTGTATTTGTGTAATTAATAGATAATCACCAGGAAATCCTTAAAGAAAACCCTAAGACAACAATGTGAGTAATCTCCTTTTTGTGAACCTTTTCCCAAATTGTTTTTACAAAACCTCAAATGTTTTACATTATATTAAACAGTGATTGAGTATTTGTATTCTACAATTATCGTCGGTATGTTGGGGTTTTGTATACAAAATTTGTTACTACATTGTGAGTAGTAACATGACCATAAGTCGGGTTGACAGTACCGTGGGTGGTAATTAAAGTAGATGGAAACAAATGTAATTGCGCGATCGCCCTCAATACTGTACAACGGTTTTTACATGTCTTGATTAAACTGGGATTCACTCACCAGTATTTCCCACTGACCAATTTTTTTTAAACGCGTTTCAAGTAACAAAATGTGAAAGCCAAATGGAAGCCAGTTGGACAGCACTGAAGGCTTGGAAAAGTGGCTATAAAGTTACCTAAAATAAAGAGATGTTTTATTTAAATAAAAGAGGGTTTATCCCTATAAAAATGTGTGTACTTGAAACTTGGGATTTTCCTATCTGTTTAATATTATAAAAGCGTGTATTTTACTCTGATAAAATATTTCCTAACTACGGTCCTGATGTAATTTCCGCTGACAAATTGATAAACACTGGTACCACTGAAACTGGTCGCGGCAGCCCGTTCCCAGGTAATTAGGGGACGAGGGTTACGACAGAAGGTGGTATCAGAGCTAAGCCACTGATTCAGCCACAGAAGTGTTCTACTGACACCAAAATTTATTCAATATGTTAGGAAATTTCTACGAAACTACGTGCATATTTGTATTTTATTGTTGTGTGTTATTTGACTATTTGTTAGTTTACAGTATGAGCGACCAAGGACCTTATGACGCTTACCATTAGTTGTCCAGCTCACCTAGAGACGAAGGCACCTCTTCACAGCCTACCCTCTCAGGGTATTCAGCTGACAATGGAGATGGGATATTCATGTTCAAGGCCCAATTTGAAGAGCCATTCCCTCACAAGAAGAGAGGATGGTTCAACAGAGGAGCGCATGAACGTAGGAAAAGAATGAAAAAGCTACAACAACAGCATGCTTTAGCACCCGTTAAGAGAGAAACAGATGCTCATACTCAAGATATGCTCAATAGGAGTCTAGCAAATTTCCATATCTTAGCAACTATAGCTGCAGACCCTAATCTAGAGCAACTCATAGCACCCCATTCATTACCATTGTTTCCCACACAGCCAATGGAAATTGAAGTCAACTCAGAAAACCAAATCCCAATGCCTGACTTTGACCCCACTGAGATACCTAGAGTACCAGCACCCAATCCCTTAGACCCAGACTACGACCTGTGGTTTGATGATCATAGGGATTACCAGCAACGTTACCCAATACCAGAAGACGAATCCATGCCAAACCTAGCAGCTTACCCAGACCTGGACCCTCTAGATCCCTATTATGATAATGACCAATACATCAGGGAAATTCTAGAAAACCCTTACCCTTACCAAGAACACATGCCCCAGCTTCCAAACCCAGTACCAGCCCCTGCACCCCCAATGAGTGCAGAAAATGTGCAGGAACTCCGAACCTTTGGTGAGGAGATTTTAGAAGTTAGCGAGAGGATGAGACAGATAGGAGAACGACTCGTCTGGAAGTATGACGAGCGTAATATGGAGTTCTGGATGAACCCATACCAGTAATAGTAATAATAATATATAATATGTGTGTATGTTTGAAAAAAAAACTAGACAATATCTACTGATGCCTAACAGTATTGTAATTTTAAATTCCAGTTCCAGTTTGTATTAGATGCATAATATATAAGAAAGAGTAAAAGTCGCAATGTTCGACGATTTTGATCAATATGTGTGTTGTGTGATTGTTTGCATTAAATATTATCTTGTGATATTAATAATTGGAAAATGTTTAAAATTCAGATGGACAACGAAGTGAACCAGGAAAACCAGAGTAACAATAACCCGAACAACAATAATAATGGAAACCAAGTGAATAATAGTGCCATCCAACACATAGTGGCACAAGGGATAATAGATGCAATGCCATATATTATCAAAACGGTTAAGGAAGCAGATAATAAAAGTAATCATGGTTGTAAATGACCCACTGAACCAGAACACAGCGTAAACAATGGACCAATACTTCAAGTGCCCATTCCCAAAATAAGAAGAACCATGTCTTATGGTTGTTCTTATAAAGAATTTTGGTCCTATAAACCAATGGAATTCTCGGGCAATGAAGGGGCCGTTGCAGCTCTACGCTGGATAGAAAAGACTGAGGCAGTCTTAAAAATAAGCAAGTGCGCAGAAGAGGATAAGATAATGTTTGCTTCCAATCTGTTTAAGAACTCAGCACTAGAATGGTGGAACACTATCCTCCAGTCTAGGGGAAGTGACAGGGTTTATAATATGGAATGGGAGGAATTTAAGAACATGGTGGAAAGGAAATTTTGCCCTCCCAATGAAAAAGAACAGATAGCAAATAAGTTCTTAAACCTTAGGATGACTAGAGTGATAGTAAGGGTTATACTACATTATTCTTTAAATATGCTAGAATAGTGCCAACCCTTGCATCACCCGAACAAGTATTAATCTCCTGCTACATCTGGGGATTAATCAGTGAGATTAGGCATGTAGTCAAGGCAACTAGACCTCAAACTATAGAAGAAGCTGTAGAACTAGCAAACACCTTAACTGATGAATTAGTGCGTACACGAGAAGAGGATCAGAGGAGGAACCTAGCTCAAAGGCTTACCCAAGAATTTCGTTATGGAAGTTCCAACCGTGGGAAAATGTAGGTTCTACCTCTGCACCTTATTGCAAGGCTTGCAAGAAGAAGCATTCAGAAAGATGCTCCACCTACTGCAATTTTTGCAAGATACCAGGACACAAGGAAGAAGATTGTAGGAAGAAACCTAATAATGGAATGTGCTTCAACTGTGGAGAAAAGGGTCACATCAAACCAAACTGTCCGAAATTAGTTCCAGCCATGAACAACAAGAATACTAAAAATGCTAGAGCCTTTGTTCTGACCGCAGAAGAAGCCAAGATGATTCCGGACGTGATAGCCGGTACGTTTTTAGTGAATGATGTTTTTGCTAAAGTATTATTTGACTCTGGTGTAAACCAAAGTTTTATTAATACTTCATTTTGCAAACTTCTCAACCAACCATTAACTAAACTCTCACAACAATGTCTAGTAGAGACAGCAAATGAGGAACCCATTAAGATTTCTGAAATCTTGCAGGGAGCGAGAATAGAATTTTTGAATCAAAAGTTTATTGCAAACCTTTACCCAATGAATCTGGCAGGATTTGATATTGTATTAGGAATGGATTGGTTAATAGCCAATAAAGCCAGCATTTTATGTGATCAAAAGTCAATCCAAGAAAATTCACCAAAAGGTGAAAATATCACAATTAAAGGAGATAAACCATCTAGATCCACAAAATTCATCTCTGTGATGAAAACAGCAAGTTATATAAGAAAAGGATCATTAGTGTATTTGATTTCCATAATCATTAACACTAAAGGAAAAGAATTGGAAGATATTTCTGTAGTATCTCAGTTTCCAGAAGAATTACCAGGACTACCGCCAGACAGGGAAGTTGAATTCAGAATCCACTTGCTACCAGGAACAGCACCAATTGCCAAAGCACCTTACCGTTTGGCACCTGCAGAAATGCAAGAATTGAAGAAACAGTTAGATGAACTACTGAAGAAGGGATTCATACAGCCAAGTTCATCGCCATGTGGAGCGCCGATCTTATTCGTTAAAAAGAAAGACGGGTCAATGCGAATGTGCATTGACTACCGCGAATTGAACAAGGTTACGATTAAAAATCGGTATCCATTACCAAGAATCGATGATATGTTCGATCAATTGCAAGGAGCTCGATTTTTCTCAAAGATCGATTTACGATCAGGATATCGATGTGTGCAAAATGCAACATATAAATTACATCAATTGTGGCATAAAACTAACCCTTTTTTAGTACTAATGTTGGAAAAAGTGTGTTTTTGTCTTTCTTTTGTATTTTCAGGATTAAATGAGCTCAAATTAACAAAAGAAGCAAAAAGGTAGCTAAATCTAACATAAATACAAGAAAAGAAACTAACGTGGCATGCCCGACCTCCCCGAAAGCATCTTCCCAAGCAAAACAAGAGAACAGAAGGCTGAACACGCCCCGTGTTCAGTGAACACGGGGGCGTGCCCAAGTGCCAGCATAAAAGACAAAGCTATAGAAACTTCTATCGCCCACCACGGGGCCGTGCTCAGCGGACACGAGGCCGTGGTCAACTATAAGATTCGCCGAATCCAGGAAAATCTTGATAGTACAGATACGCTTCTGCACACGGGGGCGTGCCCAGCGGACACGGGGGCGTGGTCAACAAATGCAGACAAACTGCAATTAATGAAGACAGAGAAGAGGATGGACACGGGGCCGTGCCCGAGCTACTGTTCAGACTATAAATAGGGGTGCTTGGCTCATTTGCAAACCATCCCTTGGCACACCACCTCTCTCACACTTCATCCACCACCCACCACCATCACAACACCATCATCCACCTCCATCATCCATTGTCCATCATAGAGTGTGTGAGTCGTCTCGGGATCCAAGATTGATCGTAAGAGTTCTTGACAATCAAAGGCCATGTTTGCCTAAGTCTCTTACATCACTTGGTGAAGATAAGTGTCTAGTGTAATACTTTTTATTTTTTATCTTTTCGCACTTTTTACTTGGTTATGTATTAATGACTTTAATAACTAGTTTCTTATGTTGAAGGTGATTCTTCCTTATCGTTTGTCCGTGGTGTCTTGGCATTATTTTACTGTCTATATAAAATAAAAGATTTTCACCATTCATATCTCCACGGTCTATATGGAGGTATGTTGGCTACCTGGTCGGGGGTTAAGGGAACGGTTTGGTAAGAGTCTTGCCTTGTTCAGTGTATAGATCCTGCAAGGACCTGGGTCAAATTTAGTAGGACCTCCTTCAATACCCACCGGTATTGGATGGCGGGGGTCCAAACTCTTTGATCCCCTCATATGTAAGCTACTATTAATACTTTAACCCGGCTACTTAGGACTGTATCCCTGCTGACTCAGACTACTTAGCCGAGGGTAACGTCACCTTCAAAAGAGGGGACTACCACAATACGCATTAATAACTTAATTAATTATCTTTCAATAATCCGACCCTTTAGGATTGTATCCTTGCTGACTCAAACTACTGGGTTGAGGGTAACGTCACCTTCAAAAGAGGGGCCTACTACAATAACTAAGATAATCTCTTAAAAAGTGCAAAAGTGCGGAAATAATCAAAGGTTACACTAAACACGAGTCGGAGCCAAGTGATTCATCTTGTCTATCTGTTTTTATTTTTATTTTTATTTTGCAGCATTTTAGTTAGTTTTTATTTTTCTCGTTTAAAACCTTTTTTCTAAACTTTTGATTTGATTAGACGTTGAGGATAAACCGGTACTAAAAGCTCTTGTGTCCTTGGATGACCTCGGTATCTTACCAACACTATACTACACTCACAATGGGTGCACTTGCCCATATGTGTGTTTAGTGTTAGTAAATATCGTGTTTTATATATTTAAAACTTGGATAATAAGTGTAAAAGGGCTTAAAATATACTTAAACTTATATACACACTTCACACGCATCAAGTTTTTGGCGCCGTTCCCGGGGACACAAGGATTTTAAGAAAGTTAGGAATTAACGGCCTAATCGTTTTTCTTATTTTTCTAATTTTTTTAGGATTTTTCTTAGTTTTTCAGTTTCTGTAGAGCTCAGCACGGGCGTGCCTGGTCGGACACGGGCCGTACCTGGTCGGACACGGGCCGTGCCTAGCATTGTTACTGCCAGTTTTTATTTTCCGAGTTACAGAGAGCTGAGCACGGGGCCGTGTCGGTGCAACACGGGGCCGTGTCCAACTCCCTAGTAACAGGGATCCGGAAAACAATCACTGTATCTCCGACCACGGGCCGTGTTCACCAGAGCACGGGGCCGTGGTGAACCTTCTGACCAACGTTCTTTTCTGTTTTTATTTGCGGGACTTGGAACCCAGGCGCGACAATTGAACTTCCTACGTAGTGTATGAGCTCCAGTTCTAGTAGAGACATAAAAGAACCTCTAGAAGAACCCGAACGCTTTCTCAGAAAAAGACTTAAAGCTAAAAACCAAGAGAAAGTTTCGGGGGACCCACTTCCAATGGCGGACCAACGTACCCTCATGGATTACCTACGACCCACTGTAGATAATCTCGGCGCCGCTATCAATGCACCAAATGTCGAAGCCAATAACTTCGAACTTCGGCCACATTTGATACAAATGCTTCAAAACTCCACAACCTTCCATGGGCTTGCGGACGAGGATCCCCATCTACATATTACTAATTTCTTAGAAATATGTGATACCTTTCGGATCAATGGAGCAACAAACGACGCCATCCGCCTTTGGATGTTTCCATTTTCAGTAAAAGACCAAACTAAGGCTTGGCCTAATACCCTCCCAGTTGGCTCGGTAAACACCTGGGATGAACTAGCCCAAAAGTTTCTATATAAGTATTTCCCTCCTGCTAAAACGGCTAAATTAATGACTGGTATTAATACATATTCATAAGAGAATGGGGAATCCTTATATGAAACTTGGGAAAGGTTCAACGAGCTACTAAGAAAGTGTCCTCATCACGGTCTTGCGGTATGGCAACAAGTATCCACTTTCTACAACGGGTTGTTGCCACACACAAGACAAACACTTGATTCTAGCTCCGGGGGACTTTTAGGTAATCGTCGCCCAAATGAGATATATAATCAAATTGAGGAAATTGCTCAAACCAATTTTCAATGGCACACTCCCCGAGGCAATAAATCTATTTCCCTAGGCGCCCATAAGGTTGATGAAAACACTTCTTTACAAGCCCAAATTGAGGCCTTTCTTCAAAAATAAAAAAGTTAGAAATGGCAAAAACGGTCTCGGTTATGGCTTGTGAAGGGTGTGGTGGGCCACATGAAAATTGGAGTTGTATGAAAGAATTAGATGATTAAACGGAAACGGTAAACTACATTGATAATAGACCTAGGCCGTCGGGTCCTCCAACGGGTACCTACAACCAAGGATGGCGTAACCACCCTAACCTTGGTTGGAGAGATCCCGGCAATAGTAGTAATCAACAAAACCAACGAACTAACTTTCAACAACCACAAAATTTTTCTCAACAACAAGGTGGACGAGAAAGGCTTGAAGATACTGTATCTCGCCTCATCTCCGACACCGAAAAGAAAAACTCGGATCGATTTCAGCAATTGGAATCGAATTTTAGAAATCAACAAGCTAGCATTCAAAACATTGAAAAACAATTAAATCAAATAGCTCAAAATTTCTCCGAGAGACCACAAGGCGCGCTACCGAGTAATACCGAGACCAACCCAAAGGCGCAAGTACATCTCATAACATTGAGAAACCGTACCGTGGGTCCCGAAGAGGCTTCACTCCCACCAACTGAAAGAAGCCAATCTAGCCAAACCACGACTCCACCCGCGCCCCAACAAGAAAAGGCTTCTCCACCAGTTCAAGAGCCTACTAAGACTCCTCCGGTTCCATACCCCGGTCGGTTAATTCGTCAAAAGACCGATGAGCAATTCGCAAAGTTCGAAAATTTACTAAAACAATTGCATGTTAATATTCCATTTATTGAAGTCCTAACTCAAATGCCTAAATATTCAAAATTTATGAGGGACTTCCTCACTCATAAAAGGAAAATTGAATCATTGCAATTAGTTAACTTAGGTGAAGAATGCTCCGCCTTACTACTCAACAAACTCCCGCAAAAGAAGCTTGACCCCGGAAGCTTCACAATTCCTTGCTCGATTGGGAAATCCCCCATTCGTAATGCACTAGCCGATCTCGGGGCAAGCATCAACCTCATGCCCTCGTCAATGTTCAATCGACTCGGCTTAGGGAAAACAAGCCCTACAAAAATAAGCATTCAACTCGCCGATAGATCCGTCAAATATCCACAAGGTGTCGCTGAAAATCTATTGGTCAAAGTCGGTGAATTTGTCTTTCCGACCGACTTTGTCATACTAGATATGGAGGAAGATACCGAAGTACCACTCATCCTAGGGAGGCCATTCCTAGCTATGGCCCAAGCAGTGGTAGATATGAATGATGGAACACTAACATTGAGGGTTAGGGACGAGGAAGTAAAGTTTGGAGTCGGAAAAAGAGTAGAAGACGAAGACCCGGTCAACTACATGAAGGTCATTGACTCAAGCTTGGATGATGCTCTCCGACGATGTAGCATGGGATGCGAAACATCCCACTTAGGTAACATATGACCAGGCTTTGGGTCTAGCCAAGGACCCTTATAAACGTGGTGCACCACGGAGGCATTCCGCGGAACTATCCTTAGTTTAGTTTAGATTAATTTTTATGTTTTCTAGTTTAGTTTTAATTTTCAGGAATAAAACACACTCAGGATGGTGAAGGATAACAAGGGAAACTTGGACCAGCACCCCATGCACGAAAACAGGGCCATCCGAAAAAGATCTTCTTCATTATAGCAAGTTCAGCACGGGCCGTGCCCGCCCAACACGGCCCCGTGCTGCATAGTCTGCAGAAAATGCCCAGTTCAGGTAAACTAGACACGGGCCGTGTTCACCCAACACGCCCCCGTGTCCAGGCTTCTGTTTCTTTTTACAACTTTTTTTTACTGGCACCTGAACACGGGGCCATGCCCGGACACTGATGTGTTCAAATATTAACATATAAATTTCATCAAATGAGGCATAAAACTAACCCTTTTTTAGTACTAATGTTGGAAAAAGTGTGCTTTTGTCTTCCTTTTGTATTTTCAGGATTAAATGAGCTCAAATTAACAAAAGAAGCAAAAAGACACCAAAATCTAACATAAATACAAGAAAAGGAGCAAGACATGGCGTGCCCGACCCCACAACAGCATCTTCCCAAACAAAACAAGAGATCAGAGGCCTGAACACGCCCCGTGCTCAGCCAGCACGGGGGCGTGCCCAAGTGTCAGCAGAAAAGACAAAGTGGTAGAAGCTTCAATTGCCCACCACGGGGCCGTGCTCAGCGGACACGGGGTCGTGGTCAACTATAAGATTCGCATAATCCAGGAAAATCTTCATAGTACAAAGATTCTTCTGCACACGGGGTCGTGCTCAGCGGACACGGGGGCGTGGTCAACTAATAAGACAAAACTGCATTTAATGAAGAAAGAGAGGATGTGGACACGGGGCCGTGCCCACTGGACACGGGGTCGTGCCCGAGCTTCTGTTCAACCTATAAATAGGAGTGCTTGGCTCAAGCTCAAACCATCCCTTGGCACACCACCTCTCTCACACTTCACCCACCACCCACCACCACCATAACACCATCATCCACCACCATCATCCATTGTCCATCGTAGAGTGTGTGAGTCGTCTCGGGATCCAAGATTGATCGTAAGAGTTCTTGACAATCAAGGCCATGTTTGCCTAAGTCTCTTACATCACTTGGTGAAGACAAAGTGTCTAGTGTAATACTTTTTATTTCTAATATTTAGCTCTTTTTATTTGGTTTTGTATTAATGACTTTAATAACTAGTTACTTATGTTGAAGGTGATATTTCCTTATCGTTTGTCCGTGGTGTCTTGGCATTATTTTACTGTCTATATAAAATAAAAGATTTTCACCATTCATATCTCCACGGTCTATATGGAGGTATGTTGGCTACCTGGTCGGGGGTTAAGGGAACGGTTTGGTAAAGGTCTTGCCATTGTTCAGCGTTTAGAGGTCCTGCAATGGACCTGGGTCAAATTTAGTAGGACCTCCTTCAATGCTTCACGGTATTGGATGGCGGGGGTCCAAACTCTTTGACCCCCTCATAAGTTAACTACTATTAATACTATAACCCGGCTATTTAGGACTGTATCCCTGCTGACTCAGACTACTTAGTCGAGGGTAACATCACCTCCAAAAGAGGGGCCTACCATAATATTGCATTAATAACTTAATTAATTATCTTCCAATAATCCACCCTTTTAGGATTGTATCCTTGCTGACTCAAACTACTGGGGTGAGGGTAACGTCACCTTCAAAAGAGGGGCCTACTACAATAACTAGGATAATCTCTTAATTATGTACAAAAGTGCGGAAATAATCAAAGGTTACACTAGATACGAGTCGGAACCAAGTGATTCATCTTGTCTATCTGTTTTTCTTTTTATTTTACTTTTCAGCATTTTAGTTAGTTTTTATTTTTCTTAGTTTAAAAACCTTTTTCTAAACTTTTTATTTTGATTAGACGTTGAGGATAAACCGGTATTAAAAGCTCTTGTGTCCTTGGACGACCTCGGTATCTTACCAACACTATACTACGCTCACGATGGGTGCACTTGCCCATATGTGTGTTTAGTGTTAGTAAAATATCGTGTTTTATAAATTTAAAACTTGGCTAAAATAAGTGTTAAAGGGGCTTAAAATATACACCTAATATATATAACACTTCACACGCATCAAGTTTTTGGCGCCGTTGCCGGGGACACAAGGATTTTAAGAAAGTTAGAAATCAGCGGCCTAATCGTTTTTCTTATTTTTCATTTTTTTAGGATTTTTTTTTTTAGTTTTTCTGTTTCTGTAGAGCTCAGCACGGGCCGTGCCTGGTCAGACACGGGCCGTGCCTAGCATCATCACTGGCAGTTTTTATTTTCTGAGTTACAGAGAGCTGAGCACGGGGCCGTGTCGGTGCAACACGGGGCCGTGTCCAACTCCCAGTAACAGGGATCCGAAAAACAATTACTGTACCTCTGACCACGGGCCGTGTCCACTGAGCACGGGGCCGTGGTGAACATTCTGACCAACGTTCTTTTCTGTTTTTATTGCAGGACTTGGAACCCAGGTGCCACATTTGACCCTCCTACGTAGTGCATGAGCTCCAGTTCTAGTAGAGACATAAAAGAACCCCTAGAAGAACCCGAACGCTTTCTCAGAAAAAGACTTAAAGCTAAAAATCAAGAGAAAGCTTCGGGGGACCCACTTCCAATGGCGGACCAACGTACCCTCATGGATTACCTACGGCCCACCGTAGGCAATCTCGGCGCTGCTATCAATGCACCGAATGTCGAAGCCAACAACTTCGAACTTCGGCCGCATTTGATACAAATGCTCCAAAACTCCGCAACCTTTCACGGGCTTGCGGACGAGGATCCCCATCTACATATTACTAATTTCTTGGAAATATGTGATACTTTTCGGATCAATGGAGCATCAAACGACGCCATTTGCCTTAGGATGTTTCCATTTTCACTAAAAGACCGAGCTAAGGCTTGGCTTAACACCCTCCCAGTTGGCTCGGTAAACACCTGGGATGAACTAGCCCAAAAGTTTCTATATAAGTATTTCCCTCCTGCTAAAACGGCTAAATTAATGACTGAAATTAATACATACTCACAAGAGGATGGGGAATCCTTATATGAAACTTGAGAAAGGTTCAAGGAGCTTCTAAGAAAGTGTCCTCATCACGGTCTAGCGGTATGGCAACAAGTATCCACTTTCTACAATGGGTTGTTGCCACACACAAGATAAACACTTGATTCAAGCTCCGGGGGACTTTTAGGTAATCGTCGCCCAAATGAAATATATAATCAAATTCAGGAAATTGCTCAAACCAATTTTCAATGGCACACTCCCCGAGGTAATAAATCTATTGCCCCGGGCGCCCATAAGGTTGATGAAAGCACCTCTTACAACCCCAAATCGAGGCCCTCTCTTCGAAAATCAAAAGGCTAGAAATGACAAAAACGGCCTCGGTTATGGCTTGTGAAGGGTGTGGTGGGTCACATGAAAATTGGAGTTGTATGAAAGAATTAGATGAACAAGCGGAAACGGTAAACTACATTGATAATAGACCTAGGCCGTCGGGTCCCCCAACGGGTACCTACAACCAAGGATGGCGTAACCACCCAAATCTTGGTTGGAGAGATCCCGGCAATAGTTGTAACCAACAAAACCAACGAACTAATTTTCAACAACCACAAAATTTCTCTCAACAACAAGGTGGAAGAGAAAGGCTTGAAGATACCCTATCTCGCCTCATCTCCGACACCGAAAAGAAAAACTCGGATCGATTTCAACAATTGGAATCGAATTTTAGAAATCAACAAGCTAGCATTCAAAACGTTGAAAAACAATTAAATCAACTAGCTCAAAATTTCTCCGAGAGACCACAAGGCGCGTTACCAAGTAATACCGAAACCAACCCAAAGACGCAAGTACACCTCATCACGTTGAGAAACCGAACCGTGGGTCCCGAGGATGAGCCCTTACCACCAACTGAAGGAAGTCAACGCCAAAACACTACTTCACCCACACCTCAACCAGAAAAGGCTCCTTCAACAAATCAAGAACCCATCAAGACTCATCCGATTCCGTACCCCACTAGGTTAAATCGTCAAAAGACCGATGAGCAATTCGCAAAGTTCAAAAGTTTACTAAAACAATTGCATGTTAATATTCCTTTTATTGAGGTCCTAACCCAAATGCCTAAATATGCAAAATTCATGAGGGATTTCCTCACTCACAAAAGGAAAATTGAATCATTTCAATTAGTTAACTTAGGTGAAGAATGCTCAGCTTTAGTACTCAACAAACTTCCACAAAAGAAAATCGAACCCAGGAGCTTCACAATCCCTTGCTCGATTGGGAAGTCCCCCGTCCGTAATGCTTTAGCCGATCTTGGGGCTAGCATCAACCTCATGCCCACGTCAATGTTCAAGCGACTCGGCCTAGGAACAAAAAGCCCTACAAAGATGAGCATACAACTCGCCGACAGGTCCGTCAAATTTCCACAAGGTGTCGCTGAAAATTTGCTAGTCAAGGTTGACAATTTCGTCTTTCCAACCGACTTTGTCATCCTAGACATGGAAGAAGACACCGATGTCCCTCTCATCCTCGGGAGGCCATTTCTAGCCACCGCCCAAGCAGTGGTGGATATGAATGACGGAACTTTAACATTGAAGTTTGGGGATGAGGAAGTAAAATTTGAATGTGGAAAGAAAGTAGAGGTAGAAGATCCGGTCAACTACATGAAGGTCATAGACTCAAGCTTGGATGACGCTCTCCGACGGTGTAACATGGGATGCAATACATCCCACTTGGGTAACATATGACCAGGCTTTGGGTTTAGCCAAGGACCCTTATAAACGTGGCGCACCATGGAGGCATTCCACGGAACTATCCTTAGTTTAGTTTAGATTAATTTTCTTGTTTTCTAGTTAGTTTTAATTTTCAGGAATAAAACACACTTGAGATGGCAAAGGATGCAAGGGAAACTTGAACCAGCACTCCATACAGGAAAACAGAACCGTCCGACAAATTTCTTCATTTACAGTAAGCTCGGCACGGGCCGTGTCCACCCAACACGGCCCCGTGCTGCACAGTCTGCAGAAAAAGACCCAGTTCAGGTAACTGGACACGGGTCGTGTTCACCCAACACGCCCCCGTGTCCAGACTTCTGTTTCTCTTGTTTCAATTTTGTCACTGGCACTTGAACACGGGGCCGTGCCCGGACAACACGGGGCCGTGTTCAGCGCCCAGTAACACATTTTTTTTTGCTTTTTACACCTTTTTACACATTCAATCAACCTAAAAACTTATTTTTGGGACACATTGAGGACAATGTGTAATTTAAGTGTGGGGGGGGGGGGGATGCTAAAACCTTGAATCTCGCAAGTCCTAAATACAAGCCTTACACAAAACTCTATTGGAACCGCTAATCACCCCAAATTTTTTTCAAATTTTTTTCATTTTTTTTACTTGTCTAGGTTTAACTCGGGAAATTCAAGTTCTTAAAAAGGTTATATTTTTACGAATTTACAACCGATAGCGTCGTGATAAAAAGAACCAACATAAGAAAATTATGAAAAGGCATGACAAGCTTAGTTAAAATTTGATTATATATACTTGATCACATAAAAACCCATTCCCACAAAAGTGAGTTTTGAGCCTTTATTGAGCATACACTTACATATCATTTGACTAAATGCTCATTTTTCGTTTCTTGTGTGAATAGCCGCTTGGTTCTTACGACTCTAGAACTTGCCATGACGATACATTCCCAATCCTTACCAACTTAAACCCGAGTAAGTAAATGATGGAGGCATTAGGACTAACCTTTTTATTTCTACACCGTTATTTTTCTTTTTCTTTTTTACCACCTACCCAAAATCCCCCTAGTTAGCCCCTTTGAGCCTAAACATTTTCATTTCATAACCCAAACCAAAAACCCTTTTTACCCACCAAAACCTTTTTCATTTTTAACCCTTTGTTTTAGTAACAAGTTCGGTTCTTCATATGACTTTTCAAAAAAAAAATTATATATATATATATATATAACTTTGTTTGAATAAATAGCTTCATCAAAATAAAAGTTATGAAAATAAAAAGTCTTACGAAAACCGACACTTGTTACGCTTTTCGCCCTTTTTCTACTAACCACTAACCACCAACCCAACCACCTACCTTTAACCCAAGCCTAACCCTTAACCCACAAAGTCCTCTTGATATTTACAAAGGTATATAAGTTAAAAAGGAGGAGGATTGATTGCTTGGCAAGCCTATGGTAGGAGTAAGTTCCATGCCGCTCTCGAGTGATGCACAAAAATACATTTTCGGCCGAGTGTTGAGTGATCCCTGTGAGGTATGTGAACTTGTATATAAATAGAATTTTACAAAGGCATGTTATGCCCTAATAAGTAATTTATCTTATGAAAAGTTTTTAATAAATCATGACGAATAGGATTGTAAATAAATAAAAATAAAATTAAATAAAGAATCTTGGAAATCCCGACACTCTACGGCAAGCCCAAAACCTTCTTTTCTACCCATTCCATTTGGGAGTGTAAATAGCCACATATTAAAGAGTTTTGCTTGAGGACAAGCAAAGATTCAAGTGTGGGGGTATTTGATGTGTTCAAATATTAACATATAAATTTCATCAAATGAGGCATAAAACTAACCCATTTTTAGTACTAATGTTGGAAAAAGTGTGCTTTTGTCTTCCTTTTGTATTTTCAGGATTAAATGAGCTCAACTTAACAAAAGAAGCAAAAAGACACCAAAATCTAACATAAATACAAGAAAAGGAGCAAGACATGGCGTGCCCGACCCCACAACAGCATCTTCCCAAGCAAAACAAGAGATCAGAGGCCTGAACACGCCCCGTGCTCAGCCAGCACGGGGGCGTGCCCAAGTGTCAGCAGAAAAGACAAAGTGGTAGAAGCTTCTATTGCCCACCACGGGGCCGTGCTCAGTGGATACGGGGCCGTGGTCAACTATAAGATACGCACAATCCAGGCAAATCTTCATAGTACAAAGATTCTTCTGCACACGGGGTCGTGCTCAGCGGACACGAGGGCGTGGTCAACTAATAAGACAAAACTGCATTTAATGAAGAAAGAGAGGATGTGGACACGGGGCCGTGCCCGAGCTTCTGTTCAGCCTATAAATAGGAGTGTTTGGCTCAAGCTCAAACCATCCCTTGGCACACCACCTCTCTCACACTTCACCCACCACCCACCACCACCATAACACCATCATCCACCACCATCATCCATTGTCCATCGTAGAGTGTGTGAGTCGTCTCGGGATCCAAGATTGATCGTAAGAGTTCTTGACAATCAAGGCCATGTTTGCCTAAGTCTCTTACATCACTTGGTGAAGACAAAGTGTCTAGTGTAATACTTTTTATTTCTAATCTTTTGCACTTTTTATTTGGTTTTGTATTAATGACTTTAATAACTAGTTACTTATGTTGAAGGTGATCTTTCCTTATCGTTTGTCCGTGGTGTCTTGGCATTATTTTACTGTCTATATAAAATAAAAGATTTTCACCATTCATATCTCCACGGTCTATATGGAGGTATGTTGGCTACCTGGTCGGGGGTTAAGGGAACGGTTTGGTAAAGGTCTTGCCATTGTTCAGCGTTTAGAGGTCCTGCAATGGACCTGGGTCAAATTTAGTAGGACCTCCTTCAATGCTTCACGGTATTGGATGGCGGGGGTCCAAACTCTTTGACCCCCTCATAAGTTAACTACTATTAATACTATAACCCGGCTATTTAGGACTGTATCCCTGCTGACTCAGACTACTTAGTCGAGGGTAACGTCACCTCCAAAAGAGGGGCCTACCATAATATTGCATTAATAACTTAATTAATTATCTTCCAATAATCCACCCTTTTAGGATTGTATCCTTGCTGACTCAAACTACTGGGGTGAGGGTAACGTCACCTTCAAAAGAGTGGCCTACTACAATAACTAAGATAATCTCTTAATTATGTGCAAAAGTGCGGAAATAATCAAAGGTTACACTAGATACGAGTCGGAACCAAGTGATTCATCTTGTCTATCTGTTTTTCTTTTTATTTTACTTTTCAGCATTTTAGTTAGTTTTTATTTTTCTTAGTTTAAAAACCTTTTTCTAAACTTTTTATTTTGATTAGACGTTGAGGATAAACCGGTATTAAAAGCTCTTGTGTCCTTGGACGACCTCGGTATCTTACCAACACTATACTACGCTCACGATGGGTGCACTTGCCCATATGTGTGTTTAGTGTTAGTAAAATATCGTGTTTTATAAATTTAAAACTTGGCTAAAATAAGTGTTAAAGGGGCTTAAAATATACACCTAATATATATAACACTTCACACGTATCAACACCACGGGGCCGTGTCCAGACGCCCAGTAACATAAAATTTTGCTTTTTAACACCTTTTTACGCATTCAATCAACCTAAAAACTTATTTTTGGGACACATTGAGGACAATGTGTAATTTAAGTGTGGGGGGATGCTAAAACTTTGAATCTTGCAAGTCCTAATTACAAGCCTTACACAAAACTCTATTGGAACCGCTAATTACCCCAATTTTTTTTAAAAAATTTTCATTTTTTTTACTTGTCTAGGTTTAACTTGGGAATTTCAAGTTCTAAAAAGGTTATATTTTTACAAATTTACAACCGATAGCGTCGTGATAAAAAGAACCAACATAAGAAAATTATGAAAAGGCATGACAAGTTTAGTTAAAATTTGATTATATATATTTGATCACATAAAAACCCATTCCCACAAAAGTGAGTTTTGAGCCTTTATTGAGCATACAAATACATATCTTTAAACTAAATGCTCATTTTTCGTTTCTTGTGTGAATAGCCGCTTGGTTCTTACGACTCTAGAACTTGCCACGACGATACATTCCCGGTCCTTACCAACTTAAACCCAAGTAAGTAAATGATGGAGGCATTAGGACTAACCAATTTTATTTCTACACCATTATTTTTTTACCACCTACCCAAAATCCCCCTAGTTAACCCCTTTGAGCCTAAACCTTTTCATTTCTTAACCCAAAACCAAACACCCTTTCACCCACCAAAACCTTTTTTTTTTATTTCTAACCCTTTATTTTAGTAACAAGCTCGGTTTTTCGTATGACTTTTCAAAAAAAAATATGTTGATGATGAAGCAAAAGAAATAAACAAGCAAGTTCATCAAAAATAACTTTGTTTGAAAAATAGCTTCATCCAAATAAAAATTTGCAAAAATAAAGTCTTATGAAAACCGACGCTTTTTACGCTTTTTCACCCTTTTCTACTAACCACTAACCCAACCACCTACCTTTAACCCAAGCCTAACCCTTCACCCAAAAGTCCTCTTGATATTTACAAAGGTTTATAGTTAAAAAGGAGGAGGATTGATTGCTTGGCAAGCCTATGGTAGGAGTAAGTTCCATGCCGCTCTCGAGTGATTCACTAAAATACATCTTCGGCCGAGTGTTGAGTGACCCCCTGTGAGGTATGTGAACTTGTATATAAATGGAATTTTAAAAAGGCATGTTATGCCCTAATAAGTAATTTATCTTATAAAATGTTTTAAATAAATCATGACGAATAGGATTGTAAATAAATAAATAAAAACTTAATAAAGAATCTTGGAAATCCCGACAATCTATAACAAGCCCAAAAACCTTCTCTTCTACCCATTCCATTTGGGAGTGTAAAGCCACATTATAAAGAGTTTTGCTTGAGGACAAGCAAAGATACAAGTGTGGGGGTATTTGATGTGTGCAAAATGCAACATATAAATTACATCAATTGTGGAATAAAACTAACCATTTTTTAGTACTAATATTGGAAAAAGTGTGCTTTTGTCTTCCTTTTGTATTTTCAGGATTAAATGAACTCAAATTAACAAAAGAAGCAAAAAGGCAGCTAAATCTAACATAAATATAAGAAAAGGAACTAACGTGGCATGCCTGACCTCCCCGAAAGCATCTTCCCAAGCAAAACAAGAGAACAGAAGGCTGAACACGCCCGTGCTCAGTGAACACGGGGGCGTGCCCAAGTGCCAGCATAAAAGACAAAGCTATAGAAGCTTCTATCGCCCACCACGGGGCCGTGCTCAGCGGACACGGGGCCATGGTCAACTATAAGATTCGCAGAATCCAGGCAAATCTTGATAGTACAGATACGCTTCTGCACACGGGGGCGTGGTCAACTAATGCAGACAAACTGCAATTAATGAAGACAGAGAAGAGGATGGACACGGGGCCGTGCCCACTGGACACGGGGCCGTGCCCGAGCTACTGTTCAGACTATATATAGGGGTGCTTGGCTCATTTGCAAACCATCCCTTGGCACACCACCTCTCTCACACTTCATCCACCACCCACCACCATCACAACACCATCATCCACCACCATCATCCATTGTCCATCATAGAGTGTGTGAGTCGTCTTGGGATTCAAGATTGATCGTAAGAGTTCTTGACAATCAAAGGCCATGTTTACCTAAGTCTCTTACATCACTTGGTGAAGACAAGTGTCTAGTGTAATACTTTTTATTTTTTATCTTTTCGCACTTTTTACTTGGTTATGTATTAATGACTTTAATAACTAGTTTCTTATGTTGAAGGTGATTCTTCCTTATCGTTTGTCCGTGGTGTCTTGGCATTATTTTACTGTCTATATAAAATAAAAGATTTTCACCATTCATATCTCCACGGTCTATATGAAGGTATGTTGGCTACCTGGTCAGGGGTTAAGGGAACGGTTTGGTAAGAGTCTTGCCTTGTTCAGTGTATAGATCCTGCAAGGACCTGGGTCAAATTTAGTAGGACCTCCTTCAATACCCACCGGTATTAGATGGCGGGGGTCCAAACTCTTTGATCCCCTCATATGTAAGCTACTATTAATACTTTAACCTGGCTACTTAGGACTGTATCCCTGCTGACTCAGACTACTTAGCCGAGGGTAACGTCACCTTCAAAAGAGGGGCCTACCACAATACGCATTAATAACTTAATTAAATATATTTCAATAATCCGACCCTTTAGGATTGTATCCTTGCTGACTCAAACTACTGGGTTGAGGGTAACGTCACCTTCAAAAGAGGGGCCTACTACAATAACTAAGATAATCTCTTGAAAAGTGCAAAAGTGCAGAAATAATCAAAGGTTACACTAAACACGAGTCGGAGCCAAGTGATTCATCTTGTCTATCTGTTTTTATTTTTATTTTTATTTTTCAGCATTTTAGTTAGTTTTTATTTTTCTCGTTTAAAAACTTTTTTCTAAACTTTTGATTTGATTAGACGTTAAGGATAAACCGGTACTAAAAGCTCTTGTGTCCTTGGACGACCTCGGTATCTTACCAACACTATACTACGCTCACGATGGGTGCACTTGCCCATATGTGTGTTTAGTGTTAGTAAATATCGTGTTTTATAAATTTAAAACTTGGCTAAAAAGTATAAAAGGGCTTAAAATATACTTAAACTTATATACACACTTCACACGCATCAATATCATCAATTAAAGGTACAGGAAGAGGACATTCCTAAGACCGCTTTCAGAACAAGGTATGGCCATTATGAATTTACTGTCATGCCATTTGGTTTAACCAATGCCCCAGCTGCATTTATGGACATGATGAACCGAATATGTAAGCCATATTTGGATAAATCATAATTGTATTTATAGATGATATTCTCATTTACTCTAAGAGTAAAGGGGATCACGCAGCACATCTACATGCACTTCTAAATTTATTGAGAAAAGAAAAGCTTTATGAAAAGTTTATGAAGTGCGAGTTTTGGTTAGAACAGGTACAGTTTCTTGGGCATTTAGTCATTCATGAAGGAATTCATATGGATCCCCCAAGATCGAGGCGATTACCAAATGGAAAACCCCTGAGTCACCAACCGAGGTTAGAAGTTTCTTAGGACTGGCTGGTTATTATAGAAGATTTATTCAAGATTTTTCTAGAATAGTCATTCCCTTAACTAAGCTAACCTATAAATCTGTTAAGTTTGAATGGGGACTAAAACAAGAAGAAGCCTTTAGAATCCTTAAGCAAAGATTAACCAACGCACCCATACTAGCATTACCAGAAGGAACTGAGGACTTTGTAGTCTATCGTGACGCTTCTAAGTTTGGTTATGGATGTGTGTTGATGCAACGTCAAAAGGTTATAGCATATGCATCTAGACAACTTAAAATCATAAACAGAATTATTCAACCCATGATTTAGAATTAGGAGCTATAATTTTTTCCCTTAAGATTTGGAGACATTACCTTTACGGTAGTAAGTTTACCATTTTCACAGATCATAAGAGTTTAAGGTATGTTTTCGGACAAAAGGATTTGAATATGAGACAAAGACGCTAGATGGAAATTCTTAGTGATTGTGATTGTAATATCCAGTATCATGCAGGAAAGGCAAATGTAGTAGCCGATGCCTTAAGTCGAAAATATCATGAAAAGTCAAAAAGAGTACGTTCTCTAAAATTAAATCTACAAGTAGATTTAAATGAACAGATTAGAAAGGCACAAGAATCAGTAATCAAGGATGATACTGAAAAATTGAAAGGGATGATTAAGGAATTAGAACAAGGAATAGATGGAATTTGGAGATTCCATAAAAAGAGGATGTGGATACCTAAATTTGGAAACCTACGCCACCATATATTAGAAGAAGCCCATAAGTCTAAGTATACGATGCATCCTGGAAGTGATAAGATGTATCAGGATTTAAGAAAGAATTTTTGGTGGATAGGAATGAAAAAGGATATAGCAACTTATGTTGCCAAGTGTTTAACCTGTTCACAGGTCAAAGCTGAACATCAGAAACCCTCAGGTTTGTTGCAGCAATTGGAAATGCCAGTTTGGAAATGGGAATTGATAACAATGGATTTTGTTACTAAATTACCCAAAACAAGAAAAGATAAGGATACAATCTGGGTGATTGTAGACAGGCTAACTAAGTCAGCTCATTTCCTACCAATGAAGGAAACTTTCAATATGGAACAATTAGCTAAGTTGTATGTAAATGAAATAGTTTCATTACATGGAATTCCTTTATCAATTGTTTCTGATAGAGTTAGCCGTTTTTTACCACTCATTTTTGGACAAGCTTCCAAAAAGCCATGGGAATCAAGTTGAATCTAAGCACCGCTTATCATCCCCAAACGGACAGACAAAGCGAAAGGACAATTCAGACAGTGGAGGACATGCTTAGAGCTTGTGTAATTGATTTCGGAGGTAATTGGGACGATCACTTACCATTAATAGAAATTTCTTATAATAACAGCTATCACACAAATATCAATGCTGCACCATTCGAAGCACTTTACGGAAGAAAGTGCCGAACTCCAGTCTGTTGGGCAGAAATCATAGAAAAGCAACTATCTGGACCAGAAATAGTACAAGAAATGACCGACAAAATCATTCAATTCAAGGAAAGATTAAAAGCAGCAAGTGACCGACAAAAGAGTTATGCTGATAACAGACGAAAGCCCCTGGAATTTCAGGTAGGAGACAATGTGTTATTGAAGGTCTCTCCTTGGAAAGGAGTGGTAAGATTCATCAAAAGGGGAAAACTAAGCCCCAGGTATGTTGGACCTTTTGAAATTATTAGAAGAATAGGACTTGTGTCCTATCAGCTACAACCGCCAGAGGAAATGGCAGGAATACATGATGTATTTCATGTATCAAATCTCAAAAAGTGCTTAGCTGATAAATCATTGGTAGTACCTCTTAAGGACATAGAAGTAAATGAAAAGCTAAAATTTGTGGAAAGACCTCTACAAATTGAAGACAGGAAAGTCAAGAATCTCAAACACAAGAGATTAGTTCTGGTCAAAGTGAAATGGGACTCCAAAAGAGGACCAGAGTACACTTAGGAGCTTGAATCGGAAATGCAAAGGAAATACCCGCACTTATTCCAGTAGACCTCGAGGACGAGTTCTAGAACAAGGTGGGGAGGATATAACAACCCCCCTAAATAATTTTTCGACACCCTTAATATGTTTAAACTATCCCTATATGTCTTAAAATACACCCCGTATACGAAAACCTAGCCCAAATACCCTTATATAATTAAAAATAAAATAAAAACAAAACTTTGGGGTCGCTCGCGGGGCGTGAAGACCCCCTTGTGTTCCTACGCGGGCCGCGACAGCTTGGAGTCAGGGCGAACCCCAGGCCGCCACGTGGCAGCCTCGTGTCACGCCTAGTGGCCGAATCAGCCAAGCTAGGGCCTACCCTAGCTGGCCTCGCGAGGCGTGAAGGCCCCCTCCTTCTCTTACGCAGGGCGCGACGAAGACAATAATCAGCCCTATAAATTGAGAGCATCGGCAGTTCATTCTGATCGCTCACACCAACTTTCTCTCTCGAATTTCTACATAGCTAAAGTAATTTTCGGGCATAATACCCCCCTAAATAACGAAGTTCTGCCTTGTTGTAAGTATCATAACCCCCGGTTACGTATTAGATACGCTGACCGATTGATCTAGGTTTCCGTAACGGCTGTCGTGCTTCAGCCCACCGTAGTCGTTGGAATGTCGACTTGGGGAGGGTATTACTAATGTAAATATTAGGTTATTATGCTAAAGTGTGTGCATTTTTGTAATTAATAGATAATCACCAGGAAATCCTTAAAGAAAACCCTAAGACAACAATGTGAGTAATCTCCTTTTTGTGAACCTTTTCGCAAATTGTTTTTACAATACCTCAAATGTTTTACATTATATTAAACAGTGATTGAGTATTTGTATTCTACAATTATTGTCGGTATATTCGGGTTTTGTATACAAAATTTGTTACTACATTATGAGTAGTAACATGACCACAAGTCGGGTTGACAGTACCGTGGGTGGTAATTAAGTAGATGGAAACTAATGTAATTGCGTGATCGCCCTCAATACTGTATTACAGTTTTTACATGTCTTGATTAAACTGGGATTCAATCACCAGTATTTCCCACTGACCAAAATGTTTTTAAACACATTTCAGGTAACAAAATGGGAAAGCCAAATAGAAGCTAGCTGGACAGCACTGAAGGCTAGGAAAAGTGGCTATAAAGTTACCTAAAATAAAGAGATGTTTTATTTAAATAAAATAGGGTTTATCCCCATAAAAATATGTGTACTTGAAACTTGAGATTTTTCCATCTGTTTAATATTATAAAAGCATGGTATTTTACTCTGATAAAATATTTCCTAACTACGGTCCTGATGTAATTTCCACTGCCAAATTGATAAACACTGATACCACTGAAACTGGTCGCGGCCGCCGGTTCCCGGGTAAATAGGGGACGGGGGTTGCGACAGTATTGAAGGAGGTCCTAGTAAGCTAGACCCAGGTCCTTGTAGGATCTATACACTGAACAAGGCAAGAACCTTGCCAAACCATTTCCTTAACCCCCGACCAGGTAGCCAGCATATCTCTATATAGACCGTAGAGATATGAATGGTGTAAATCTTTTATTTTATATAGACATTAAAATAACGCCAAGACACCACAGACAAATGATAAGGAAGTTTCACCTTCAACATAAGAAACTAGTTATTAAAGTCATTAATACAAAACCAAATAAAAAGCTCGAAAAGATTAAAAATCAAAAGTATTACATTAAATGCTTGTCTTCACCAAGTGATGTAAGAGACTTAGGCAAACATGGCCTTTGATTGTCAAGAACTCTTACTATCAATCTTGGAACCCAAGACTACTACACACACTCTATGGTGGATAATGGATGGTGGTGGTGGATGTGGGTATTGTAGTGGTGGTGGAGTGTGGGTGAAGTGAGAGAGAGGTGGTTTGCAAAGGGATGCCTTTGAAGTGAGCCAAGCACCCCTATTTATAGCCTGCACAGAAGCCCGGACACGGCCCTGTGTCCATCCTTTTTCGCTTTATTCATTAATTGCAATTGTCTGCATTAGCTCCACACGCCCACGTGTTCGCTGGGCACTGCCCCGTGTGCAGAAGCGTATCTGTACTATCAAGATTTGCTGGATTTTGTGAATCTTAGCGTTGACCACGGCCCGTGTTGAGCTGGGCACGCCCCCGTGTTGGGAATAGAAGCTTCTATAGCTTTGACTTTTCTGCAGACATCTGGCCACTCCCCCGTGTCCACTAGGCACGGGGCCGTGGTCAGCCTTCTGTTTCTTTGTTTTTGCTTGGGAAGATGCTGTTGAGGGGTCGGGCATTCCACGTTTATTCCTTTTCTTTGTATTCTTGTTAGATTTTGCTGCAAATTTGTTCCTTTTGTTCAATTAAGCTCATTTGGTCCTGAAAATACAAAAGGAAGACAAAAGCACACTTTTTTCAATATTAGTACTAAAAAAGGGTTAGTTTTATGCCTCATTTGATGTAATTTATATGTTGCATTTTACACACATCAAATACCCCCACACTTGAATCTTTGCTTATCCTCAAGCAAAACTCTTTAATTTGTGGCTTACACACCTAAATGGAATGGGTAGAAGAGAAGTTTTGGGCTTGTCTTGAGTGTCGGGAATCCAAGATCTTTATTGGGTTTTATTTTTATGCTATTTACAATCCTATTCGTTATGATTTATTTAGAACGTCTCATAAAAGAAATTACTTATTTGGGCATAACATGCCTCTTTAAAATTCCATTTATATACAAGTTCACATACCTCATGGGAGATCACTCAACACTCGGCCGAAGATGTATTTTTGTGAAACACTCGAGACCGGCACGGAACTTATTTCTACCATAAGCTTGCCAAGCAATCAATCCCCCTCCTTTTTAACTATAAACCTTTGTAAATATCAAGAGGACTTTGGGGAAGGGTTAGGCTTGGGTTAAAAGTAGGTGGTTTTGGGTTAGTGGTTAGTAAAAGGGCTAAAACCGTAAAAAGCGTGGGTCATCGTAAAACTTTTTGTTTTTCTGACTTTTATTCAAACTAAACACTTTCAAACAAAGCTTCTTTGAGGAACTTGTTTGTTTATTGCTAGACTTCATTTTCTTTTTTTTTCTTTTTTTTTTAATTTTTTTTTATAAGGAATCGTCACAAGAAAACCGAGCTTTTTACTAAAATAAAGGGTTTAAAAGAAAAGGGTTTTGGTGGTTAAAGGGTGTTTGTTTTGTGGGTTTAGAAACGAAAAGGTTTAGGCTCAAAGTGGTTAACTAGGGGGATTTTGGGTAGGTTAAAAGAAAAGGAAAAATAATGGTGTTGAAAAGAAAAATGGGTTAGTCCTAATGTCTCCATCATTTACTTACTTGGGTTTAAGTTTGTAAGGACCGGGAATGTATCATCGTGGCAAGTTCTAGAGTCGTAAGAAACCAAGCGGCTATTCACACAAGAAACGAAAGATGAGCATTTAATTTAAAGATGTATGCTTGTATGCTCAATAAAGGCTCAAAACTCACTTTTTGTGGGAATAGGTTTTAATGTGATCAAGTATATATAATCAAATTTTAACTAGATTTGTCATGCCGTTTCATAATTTTCTTATGTTGGTTCTTTTTATCACGACGCTATCGGTGGTAAATTTGTAAAAATATAACCTTTTTAGAACTTGTTATTCCCAAATTAAACCAAGACAAGTAAAAAGAATGAAAAGTTTTTGAAAAAATTTGGGGTGATTAGCTGTTCCAATAGAGTTTTGTGTAAGACTTGTTATTAGGACTTGCAAAATTCAAGGTTTAGCATCCCCCACACACTTAAATTACACATTGTCCTCAATGTGTCCCAAAAATAAGTTTTTAGGTTGATTGAATGTGTAAAAAGGTGTTTAAAAACAAAATTTTATGTTACTGGGCGTCTGGGCGCGGCTCCGTGTTCAGATCGCCAGTATTATTTTTTTAACAGAAGGCTGGCCTCGCGAGGCGTGAAGGCCCTCTCCTTCTCTTATGCGGGGTGCGACGAAGACAATAATCAGCCTTATAAATTGAGAGCATCGACAGTTCATTCCGATCGCTCACACCAACTTTCTCTCTCGAATTTCTACATAGCTAAATAACGAAGTTCTGCCTCGTTGTAAGTATCATAACCCCCGGTTACGTATTAGATACGCTGCCCGATTGATCTAGGTTTCCGTAACGGCTGTCGTGGTTCTGCCCGACGTAGTCGTTGGAATGCCGTCTCGGGGAGGGTATTACTAATGTAAATATTGGGTTATTATACTAACGCGTGTGCATTTGTGGAATTAATAGATAATCACCATGAAATCCTTAAAGAAAACCCTAAGACAGCAATGTGAGTAATCTCCTTTTTGTGAACCTTTTAGCAAATTGTTTTTACAATACCTCAAATGTTTTACATTATATTAAACAGTGATTGAGTATTTGTATTCTACAATTATCGTCGGTATGTTGGGGTTTTGTATACAAAATTTGTTACTATATTGTGATTAGTAACATGACCACAAGTCGGGTTGACAGTACCGTGGGTGGTAATTAAAGTAGATGGAAACTAATTTAATTGCGTGATCGCCCTCAATGCTGTACAACGGTTTTTACATGTCTTGATTAAACTGGGATTCACTCACCAGTATTTCCCACTGACCAAAATGTTTTTAAACGTGTTACAGGTAACAAAATGTGAAAGCCAAATAGAAGCCAGCTGGACAGCACTGAATGCTTGGAAAAGTGGCTATAAAGTTACCTAAAATAAAGAGATGTTTTATTTAAATAAAATAGGGTTTATCCCCATAAAAATATGTGTACTTGAAACTTGAGATTTTCCCATCTGTTTAATATTATAAAAGTGTGGTATTTTACTCTGATAAAATATTTCCTAACTACGGTCCTGATGTAATTTCCGCTGCCAAATTGATAAACACCGATACCACTGAAACAGGTTGCGACCGCCCGTTCCCGGGTAATTAGGGGACGGGGGTTGCGACAGTATTGAAGGAGGTCCTAGTAAGCTTGGCCCAGGTCCTTGCAGGATCTATACACTGAACAAGGCAAGAACCTTGCCAAACCATTTCCTTAAACCCCGACCAGGTAGCCAACATATCTCTATATAGACCGTAGACATATGAATGGTGTAAATCTTTTATTTTATATAGACAGTAAAATAACGCCAAGACACCACAGACAAATGATAAGAAAGTTTCACCTTCAACATAAGAAACTAGTTATTAAAGTCATTAATACAAAACCAAATAAAATGTGTGAAAAGATTAAAAATCAAAAGTATTACATTAAATACTTGTCTTCACCAAGTGATGTAAGAGACTTAGGCAAACATGGCCTTTGATTGTCAAGAACTCTTACTATCAATCTTGGATCCCGAGACTACTACACACACTCTATGGTGGATAATGGATGGTGGTGGTGGATATGGGTGTTGTAGTGGTGGTGGATGTGGGTGAAGTGAGAGAGAGGTGGTTTGCCAAGGGATGCCTTTGAAGTGAGCCAAGCACCCCTATTTATAGCCTGCACAGAAGCCCGGACACGTCCCCGTGTCCATTGGGCATGGCCCCGTGTCCATCCTTTTTCTCTTTCTTCATTAATTGCAACTGTCTGCATTAGCTCCACACGCCCCCGTGTTCGCTGGGCACTGCCCCGTGTGCAGAAGCGTATCTGTACTATCAAGATTTGCTGGATTCTGTGAATCTTAACGTTGACCACGGCCCGTGTTGAGCTGGGCACGCCCCCGTGTTGGGAATAGAAGCTTCTATAGCTTTGACTTTTCTACAGACATCTGGCCACACCCCCGTGTCCCTTGGGCACGGGGCCGTGGTCAGCCTTCTGTTTCTTTGTTTTTGCTTGGGAAGATGCTGTTGAGGGGTCGGGCATTCCACGTTTATTCCTTTTCTTTGTATTCTTGTTAGATTTTGCTGCAAATTTGTTCCTTTTGTTCAATTAAGCTCATTTGGTCCTGAAAATACAAAAGGAGGACAAAAGCACACTTTTTTCAATATTAGTACTAAAAAAGGGTTAGTTTTATGCCTCATTTGATGTAATTTATATGTTGCATTTTACACACATCAAATACCCCCACACTTGAATCTTTGCTTATCCTCAAGCAAAACTCTTTAATTTGTGGCTTACACACCTAAATGGAATGGGTAGAAGAGAAGTTTTGGGCTTGTCTTGAGTGTCGGGAATCCAAGATCTTTATTAGGTTTTATTTTTATGTTATTTACAATCCTATTCGTTATGATTTATTTAGAACGTCTCATAAGAGAAATTACTTATTTGGGCATAACATGCCTCTTTAAAATTCCATTTATATACAAGTTCACATACCTCACGGGAGATCACTCAACACTCGGCCGAAGATGTATTTTTGTGAAACACTCGAGACCGGCACGGAACTTATTTCTACCATAAGCTTGCCAAGCAATCAATCCCCCTCCATTTTAACTATAAACCTTTGTAAATATCAAGAGGACTTTGGGGAAGGGTTAGGCTTGGGTTAAAGGTAGGTGGTTTTGGGTTGGTGGTTAGTAAAAGGGCTAAAACCGTAAAAAGCGTCGGTCGTCGTAAAACCTTTTGTTTTTCTGACTTTTATTCAAACTAAACACTTTCAAACAAAGCTTCTTTGAGGAACTTGTTTGTTTATTGCTAGACTTCATTTTTTTTATAAGGAATCGTCACAAGAAAACCGAGCTTTTTACTAAAATAAAGGGTTTAAAAGAAAAGGGTTTTGGTGGTTAAAGGGTGTTTGTTTTGTGGGTTTAGAAACGAAAAGGTTTAGGCTCAAAGTGGTTAACTAAGGGGATTTTGGGTAGGTTAAAAGAAAAGGAAAAATAATGGTGTTGAAAAGAAAAATGGGTTAGTCCTAATGCCTCCATCATTTACTTACTTGGGTTTAAGTTTGTAAGGACCGGGAATGTATCATCGTGGCAAGTTCTAGAGTCGTAAGAAACCAAGCGGCTATTCACACAAGAAACGAAAGATGAGCATTTAATTTAAAGATGTATGCTTGTATGCTCAATAAAGGCTCAAAACTCACTTTTTGTGGGAATGAGTTTTAATGTGATCAAGTATATATAATCAAATTTTAACTAGATTTGTCATGCCGTTTCATAATTTTCTTATGTTGGTTCTTTTTATCACGACGCTATCGGTTGTAAATTTGTAAAAATATAACCTTTTTAGAACTTGTTATTCCCAAATTAAACCAAGACAAGTAAAAAAATGAAAAGTTTTTGAAAAAATTTGGGGTGATTAGCGGTTCCAATAGAGTTTTGTGTAAGGCTTGTTATTAGGACTTGCAAAATTCAAGGTTTAGCATCCCCCACACACTTAAATTACACATTGTCCTCAATGTGTCCCAAAAATAAGTTTTTAGGTTAATTGAATGTGTAAAAGGTGTTTAAAAACAAAATTTTATGTTACTGGGCGTCTGGGCACTGGCCCGTGTTGGTCCGGGCACGGCCCCGTGTTCAGATCGCCAGTATCATTTTTTTAACAGAAGGCTAGGCACGGGGGCGTGTTCAATGAGCACGACCCCGTGTCTAGTTACCTGAACTGGGCATTTTCTGCAGATCCTCAGGCACAGGGGCGTGTTGGGCTGAGCAAGGCCCCGTGCTGAACTTGCTGTAATGAAGAAAAATTGTCGGGAGGCTCTGTTTTTGTGCATGGGGTGTGGGTTCAAGTTTCTCTCAGTAACCTCCACCATTTTGAGTGTGTTTTATTCATTACAACATCATCCAAACACCATTTAATACATAGAAACCATCATTCATTAACAATAACAATTACAAAGGATCCTAAAAATTGAAAATAAAATGAAAAACTAAAAGTTCCTAGGATAGATAGGTCAAGTACGCAGGAAATCATTCTAAGGAGTTCTACCCTTATTGTAGGAATATCAAAAACCCGGAAATAGCTTTCTGGTATTTAAAGGTGTTGTAGAACTTCTTAACCGAGGGATGTCTCTTAGATGTCATTGAGCCATTCCTCTATCTCCCTAGGGGGGAAGAAGGCGGGCTCATTTTCCACAATTTCTTGTGGAGGAGGTGTGACGGCCACCGAGACCCCATGTAATATGTCTCGAGGGGGCTCCGTGGGTATGACATATAACTCGGCCGGAATAATGACTTCCGGCACAACATTCCACTCCCTTTGTGCAATGATTGGCACCATGGGAGGAGAAGCGAGAATATTCAACCTTTGGTGCAAAAGGTTGACTTCTCGAAGACATCCCTCTAGCCCCACCGATAAATGATTTATAAGGTCAACCAAGGCTTCCTCTACTCCTGTCAATTCATCGATGGCCTCTCTCAAGGCATACACATAGTTGACGAGAGAGTCTTCTACTGATGATCTTCTTCCTCGTCGGTCGTTCCTGGAATGGGCTGAGGATCTTCCGCTATTTCTACTTGACATTCTAAGAAAACAAACCGAAAGAAATTTCAAATTAATGAAACAGTACTCCGGCCATGGCCCTGTGCTCGCTGAACACGGCCCCGTGGCCACCTCTCTACAGGTTTTTGAGACAAGGAATCTTATGGCTTTAAATTATCTTTCTGGATTTTGAAGCATTTTTAAGAAGAAATAACTTAAAACAGTGTTGTAAAACTTATTTTTGATAAGATTCCTTAAATAAAAACCTAACAATTATAACAATAAAGCTTGAAATCATGGAGATTTCAAGTTTTAATGGAGGTTTTGAGTGGAGAATGAAGAAGAAGGCAATAGACAAAAGTAGAAAAGACAAGGTGGTTGTTGAGAACCTTCTTAAGAATATACCTTAAAGGGTATATGTGAAGATCCCACCAGATCTTTGTCTTTGGAATGGGTCCAAGAGTGCAGGAATCTTGCTGCATTTATAGAAAACGACAGCACGCTGGACACGGCCCCGTGTCGGCTGGACACGGCCCCGTGTGCAGACAAGATTCTGACACTTTTTGTCTGTATTCTGACCAAAAGTCAGATGGAAATCTTTAGGCGGACACGGGGGCGTGTTGACCTGGACACGGCCCCGTGGCTAGAGGTTTTTATGAAGTTATGTCTTATTTTAAGGAATTTATCCGGATCGGGTGGTTCCTTACTGGTTGGAACAACACCGAAGTGCCTGAGGTACCTTAATTGCCCTAGTTTAAGACAAGAACGCAAGAGGTTATCGGAAAGGGTGAATCCTAAACTAAATACCGGTGGGCAAGACCAAACTTTATTTCCCTTATCCGGGCTCTCGTTAAAGAAGGTATATGTCGAATCGCTCTGGTCTATGTATGCATCGGCGGAAACCGACATTTAGACACACAAATCACCACTTATATTGTTTTAGCTTTAACATCCAAAACTGGGCTGTTTTCGGGTATTTTAATAAAATAGTTAACTTCTTCCAAAAATTCCCAAATTTTTACAGAGTGTTTTAAACGTTCCATATATTATTGTGTAAAAATATCGGGATACAATTCATCACTAATTGTTTTATAAAAATCATTTACCGGGCTGCAATCAGATTCGTCACTTTCTGACTGCAGTCCAAGAAAAAATTCATTTAAAATTCATCATAAGTCCAATTGATGAAATTCTAGTTGGAGAATTACAAATTCCGTGACCTGACTCTATCTAGATTTCAAGTTATGATGAAAAACATTACACACATTTTATGCAGAAAAAATGCAGCTTTTGCTGCTGTACAAAATAGACCTTTAAAAATAGCAAACGACCTTAAAAAAATATGATTCCAGTGCCATTTGATTCGTTTTTCAAAAACATATAATTTAGACTTTAGAAAATCAATATTTCGATTTATAACGTTCCGTTTACAGCCAACTAAACTTGGCTGTTTTCATCAATCATCATGCAGTTTTTACATTTAAACAACACCAAAACGCGTATAAACAATCCCGACCCTTCCTAATGACTACTAACAGCAGGTTAATCATCCTTTACCCTCTAACCATACCAATAATCACAAAACCCTAGCCATAACACATCATGATTTTTCACAAAAACGCAGCCAATGATCATTCACACATACAAACTATCAATTACTTCAATAAATCACATACTTAACCGAAATAAATCATGTAACATCAAGACCCTAGCATGTTATCTAAAAATCACAGCCATGTTTCTACAAAAATCACACCAAGAATCACAATCAAATCAAGAATACAAACCTTGGAGCAAGAGACGGGATTACACGGAAGTGGAAGGCGAATCAAGAAGATGCACTAGGGTTTCAATTTGTGCGGGGGGGGGGGGGGGGGGTTCCTTCTGGTTGACGTATACAAGGAAGATATTAGGGTTTTGGTTTTTGATTTCTTTTTCCCAAAGTCTCCTACATATAATTAAAACCCAAGAAAGTTTGGCTAATGGGCTACAAGGAACAAGAAGTGTGGGTTTCGGCCTAATGTTTCAAATAAGGGGACTTGGGTTGGGGTTGGGCCTATATGAGGCGCAAGGAGGGGAGGGGTGGGTTTGGGTTGGGTTTTTAATAGGTAACGGTTTCGCACGACGTGACGGTTTCGCAAAATTCACGGAGAAACTAATTAAAACGATTCGTATCGCAAAGCAATATATTACAACGCTTCGTTTCATAAAATAACATATTTCAATATTTCAGTTTCGGGTTTCGGTTTCACATAATTCACATTACAAATTACTAAGCTCACCATCATTCAAATAAAATAAATCACCAAATTCAATTCATTTAACATACATGTAATTACACAGTAAAACGAAACGTTCAGAGATTTATACGAGTTGTCACAATTTAAAACCAAAAAAAATCGTGATATGTCCAAAATAATGTCGGTAACGATTCTAACAGAACAAATAATGTGGTTCTGTCAAAATCGACAAGGCATTAATGGTACTAGACAATATTAATTTGGTTGGTCATAAGATACCTAAAGGCCTCATTTTGCAAACAAATTGTTTAATATTTTTTTGATAAATTAAAAATACCACTTAACATATTCCCATGTTGGATATTTCAAATATAAATTTACCTTCATATTAATGGTGTTTTAAGTAATTAAATACGTATATATATGGTTCATGAACATGATTGTTGATATTTAAAAGTTTGTAATATATTGTTAAAGATACAAATTTAAAACTAGTAAATTTCGCACTTAAACATTGCTCCAGGTTTTAGGTAAGTATTGGCTTAATTCATTACAGTTCATCACCCGTATAACAACCAGAAGTTTAAAACCAAAAATTAAAGACATAATATGACCAAAATGATGTGAGTAACGGTTCTATTAGTGCCGGTACCAATACAGATTTCGTTCTGTCAGAGTGGACAGGGCATTGATGGTGCCCGACAATATTAATTTGGTTGGTCGTAAGATAGTAAGATAGCTAAAGGCTTTATTTTCTGAAAAAAATGTTCCATTTTTTTTTATAAATTAAGAATACCACTTAATATATTCCCATAAAGCTTTTCTTGATATTTCAAATATCAATTTACATTCATATTGATCGTACTTTAAATAATTAAATTCGCACAAATATGGTTCATGAACATGTTTGTTGATATTTAAGAATTTGTGAAAAATTGTTTTAGATACGACGCTTAGAACTAAATCAATGAAGAATTTAAAACTTGTAAAATTCACTCGCACGTTGCGGCAAGTTTTATGTCAGAATTAGTTTGATTCATTACGGTATCAGCACCCCCATTTTAATACCCAATGTTTAAAACCAAAAAAAATCTTGATATGACCAAAATGATGTCAATAACGGTTCTAATAGTACTGGCACCATTCCCATTGTCATTCTGTCAAAATGGACAGGGCATTGATGGTGCTAGACAATATTAGTTCGGTTGGTCGTAGGATACTTGCAGGCTTTATTTTAATAAAAATGTTCCAAAATTTCTTTTTGATAAATTAAGAATACCACTTAATATATTCCCATAAAGTTGTTCTTGATATTTCAAAAATTAATTTATTTTCATATTAATCGTACTTTAAATAATTAAATACGTACAGATTTGGTTCATGAACTTGTTTGTTGATATTTAAAAGTTTGTAATATATTGTTTTAGAAATGATGCTTAAAAGTATATTAGTAAAGAATTTAAAACCTGTAAAATTCACTAACATGTTACGGTAGGTTTAAGTCGGTATTGGTTCGATTCATTGCGATATTAACACTTGTATAACATAACAGCTAGATGTTTAAACCAAAAAATAAAGTCATGATATTACCAAAATAATGTCAGGTTCTAATGGTACCGGTACCACAACCGATGTCGTTCCATTGAAATCGACAGGGCATTGATGGTGCTAG
The DNA here is from genome assembly GCA_030545235.1 of Helianthus tuberosus. NCBI lineage: Eukaryota > Viridiplantae > Streptophyta > Magnoliopsida > Asterales > Asteraceae > Helianthus > Helianthus tuberosus. Next base: position 102,213,898 of record CM060381.1, on the reverse strand, counting down.
ACAATATTGATTTGGTTGGACCTAAGATACTTAAAGGGGTCATTTTGCAAACAAATTGTTCCATTCTGTTTTTTGAAAAATTAAGAATACCACTTAGTATATTCCCATAAAGGTTTTCTTGATATTTCAAATATCCATTTACTTTAATATTAATCGTTCTTTAAATAATTAAATACGTACAGATATGGTTCATGAACATGTTTGTTGATATTTAAAAGTTTGTAATATATTGTGTTAGATACCATGCGTAGAACTAAATCAGTAAAGAATTTAAAAGTAGTAAACTTCACTCACACATTACCGTAGGTTTTAGATAAATATTGGAGTATTGGTTTGATTCATTACGGTATCAGCACCCGTATAACAATCAGAAGTTCAAAACCAAAAAATAAAGTCGTGATATGATCAAAATGATGTCAGCAGCGGTTCTAATAGTACCAGTATCTGTATCAATGTTGTTCTTTTTTTTGATAAATTAAGAATACCAATTAATATATTCTCCCATAAAGGTTTTCTTGATATTTCAAATATCAATTTTTTATATTGATTGTGCTTTAAATAATCAAATACTTACATATATGGTTCATGAACATGCTTGTAGATATTTAACATGTCACATACTCAAAATCCACATACGGGGTTTTACCGCGAGGCATGCGACTAACCAGGATCAAGCCACTAATCATGTTGAACAAATATTAAAGTTATTAAAAATCATCACAATCAACACGATTAGTGATTAAGTTTTAAATGTTCAAAACATAGTTTAAATCAACAGCGTAAGCTAAATATAAAATCCAGACAAAAGTTAAAAACCACCCAAACTGTGTATCAACAAAGGTTGACGAGTACATAGTTTCAGTTTTAAAGTAAAGTAAGTTTCAAATACGTTAGTTTATTAAAAACATGTCATGGGTAGCTAACCCACGGTTAAGCCACTAAACTGTGTAGTACCGAATACTTGACTATGGTAAGTTGGTGTGCCCCATATCAATGTCTATCGTCATTGATATAAAGTCAAGGTTAAATGTTCATGCCCGGATCCTGACACGGTGTGAGGTTTGTCGAACCTAATAGCGCTATTAAATAGTACCCCGTTTACCAAACCCGGCAATAAATCGGTAGAATGCGTAGGGAATTTTCAGATAGAGTTTCGTTTAGTCTGCTAAAGATATGAAATATAAACAAAGGTATTTAATAGGCAATATTCCAACCCACGAATATAGAGTAGTCCCAAATCTAGGGATAGTGTACTTCCCAAACCTTGGAATGCATACCTTTAGTAAATGTGTGAACTGGTCAACCACGTCCTAGAATGATTACCATTTAATTTATTAGGGTGTGTTCATGCAATACTTGAAATTCTACATGCATCTAACACATCGCACACAACACGTTGACACGTGAACATTTAACCGAATAGATACACATACATCACCATAACATTCAACATGTTCAACAATTCTCACATAAGTATCAATCAAGTCAGGCATTCCATGATAATATAAGCAATATGCAAACACATATAAATCAAAACTTGTCGTGATTCAGCTTTGACTCCTAAAACTGGGTTGTTTTCGGTTCAAAAATTACGAATATTTTATGTGACGCGTATTTTCATTGGTTAGGCTTTTTATAAAATTCACAAGGCTTGACTCTTTATACAAAAATTATGAAAATTCATTTGCTAAGAAGTGGTTAGATTCATCATTTTCTGACCACAGCTAACGGAAAAATTCATTTAAAAATCCTCGATTACCCGATTGATTGACCATATTCCACTTGGAGATTCGTACAGACACATAAGACTATCTACTGTATAAATTTCATAACCTAACTCCAAACCACGCTCCACATCATTACTAGTCCAGTTAGGCGGGTTACCATCCAGTTACATATTCATGTTGGCCATTGCCATATCGCAGTTTGCCACAATCTGCTTCTTGATCTTCTACTTAATCTTGCTGATCCTTTCCTTGATGTAGCTATCCTGATTGAATAAGAACTTTCTCCTCTCCATGGGTGACTTCGTTAGAAACACATTCAACACATTTTGAAACGCAGTGTTGTCTTCAGGCCACACCTCTAGCTCCGGTTCATATGAGCGATACATGATCACATATGCCTCGATGCTGCATAAGATTGATACCTCCTTCAACTTGTTCTTTAAACATTCCGTTCTTTTCATGAATGAGTTTTTCCTTGTCTTGTTGTCCTTTATGAAAGCAAGCTTCACTTTGCTTCTAGGCATGGTAAGAATTATGCCAAAATGTAACTGTTGAAGCTTGTGAGTGGCTTTCAGTTGGCCCTTATGTGGGTTCTTATACGAAACAAGTTCATCAATCCGCAATAGTTTTGTTTTATTGATATTGTGTGTTAGCAATTAAATTAAAAGTTTAGCCAAAAGTGAATGAGTGACTAAAATTAATTGTAAGATTATATAAAAAAATTACATTAAAAGCGTTTAAATTCGTGTTGTTGGAAGAGAATAAAGTTGAATAAATTCTCTACCGATGGATGGCCAAAGGAGAATACCTTTATGCCTCCAGAGAAGACAATGATAGCAATTTCAACCCCGCACAAGATGCTAAGCTCACTTGCATTTGTAAACAAGCCACAACGGCGTTTAGAGAAGGTAACCAATAAGTCGTTTGCTTTCTCCACCCTTGCCATTTGGATCTTTTGGAGACCTTTGCTTTCTAGGCAACATTGTGGAATGAGGTAACTAATGTAACCTCAGATTTTTTTCTTTGCTCTAGTTAATCAAGATGTAGAAAACTCTAGGATATTTATAGGCCTCATCTTGCATACAAATTGTTGCATATTTTTTTATACTATAATAATGCCATGTGTATGGTGCTTCAATTATTTTCCTTAGATGATTTTTGCCAGCTTTATTTTTTTTATAGAAAACACGGAGAGACAACATTATAGTAAATAATTAAATACGCACAGATATGGTTCATGAACATGTTTGCTGATATTTAAAAGTTTATAATATATTGATTTAGATATGATGCTTAGAACTAAATTACTAAAAAAAATTAAAACTAATAAAGTTCAATCGCACATTGCGGAAAATTTTAGGTCAATATTGGTTAGATTCATTACGGTATTTAAAACCAAAAAAAATATCGGTATGTCCAAAATAATGTGGGTGACGATTCTAATAGTACAAGTAATGTCGTTCTGTTCTGTCAAAATCGACAGGGCATTAATGGTACTAGACAATATTAATTTGGTTGGTCGTAAGATACCTAAAGGCCACATTTTGAAAACAAATTGTTTCATTTTTTTTTATAAATTAAAAATACCCCTTAATATATTCCCATAAAGGTTTTCTTGATATTTCAAATATAAATTTACTTTCATATTAATCGTGCTTTATGTAATTAAATACGTATATATATGGTTCATGAACATGTTTGTTGACATTTAAAAGTTTGTAATATATTGTTAAAGATACGAATTTAAAACTAGTAAATTTCGCACTCAAACTTTGTGGTAGGTTTTAGATAAGTATTGGTTTAATTCATTATGGTATCATCACCCGTATAACAACCAGAAGTTTAAAACCAAAAATTAAACACATGATATGACCAAAATGATGTGAGTAACGGTACTTTTAGTTCCGGTACCAATACAGATGCCATTCTGTCGGAGTGGACAGGGCATTGATGATGCCAGACAATATTAATTTTGTTGGTCGTAACGTAACATAAGTTGAGGGCTTTATTTTGCATACAAAATGTTCCAATTTTTTTTTAATAAACTAAGAATACCACTTAATATATTCCCATAAAGGTTTTCTTGATATTTCAAATATCAATTTACTTTCATATTGATCGTACTTTAAATAATTAAATTCGTACAAATATGGTTCATGAACATTTTTGTTGATAATTAAAAGTTTGTGAAAAATTGTTTTAGATACGACGCTTTGTACTAAATCAATAAAGAATTTAAAACTAGTAAAATTCACTCGCACGTTGCGGCAAGTTTTATGTCAGAATTTGTTTAATTCATTACGGTATCAGCACCCCGATTTTAATACCCGATGTTTAAAACCAAAAATAAAGTCTTGATATGACCAAAATGATGTCAATAACGGTTCTAATAGTACCGGCACCATTTCCATTGTCATTCTGTCGAAATGGACAAGGCATTGATGGTGGTAAACAGTATTAGTTCAGTTGGTCGTAGGATACTAGAAGGCTTTAAAATAGTAAACAAGCTTAAAAAATTACATATATTTTATGTGAAGCGTATTTTCGTTGGCTAGACTTTGTGTAAAATTCACAAGGCCTGACTATTCATACAAAAATTATGAAAATTCATTTGCTAAGCAGTGGCTAGATTTGTCATTTTCTGACCACAGCTTACGGAAAAATTCTTTTAAAAATCCTCGATTACCCGATTAACCTGATTCCACTTGGAGATTCGTACAGACACATAAGACTATCTACTCTATAAATTTCATAACCTAACTCCAAACCATGCTCCACATCATTACTAGTCCAATCAGGCGGGTTACCATCAAGTTACATATTCATGTTGGCCATTGCCATATCGCGGTTTGCCACAATCTGCTTCTTGATCTTCTACTTAATCTTGTTGATCCTTTCCATGATGTAGCTATCATGTTTCAATAAAAACTTGCTCCTCTCCATGGGTGACTTCGTTAGAAACGCATTCAACACATTTTGAAAGGCAGTGTTGTCTTCAAGCCACATTTCTAGTTGCGGTTCGTATGAGCCATACATGATCACACATGCCTCGATGCTGCATAAGATTGACACCTCCTTCAACTTGTTCTTTAAACATTCATTTCTTTTCATGAATGAGTTTTTCCTTGCCTTGTTGTCCTTTATGAAAGCAAGCTTCACCTTTGCTTCTAGGCATGGTAAGAATTATGCCAAAATGTTACTATTGAAGCTTGTGAGTGGCTTTCAACAAGTTCATTAATCCGCAATAGTTTTGTTTTATTGTTCTTTGTTGTAGCAATTAAATTAAAAGTTTAGCCAAAAGTGATGAGTGACTAAAATTAATTGTAAGATTATATAAAAAAAATCAAATTAAAAGCGTTTAAATTCCTGTTGTTGGAAGAGAATAAAGTTGAATAAATTCTCTAACGACGGATGGCCAAAGGAGAATACCTTTATGCCTAACGATAGCAATTTCAACCCCGCACGAGATGCTAAGCTTACTTGAAGTTGTAAACAAGCCACAATGGCATTTAGAGAAGGTAACCAGTAAGTTGCTTGCTTTCTCCACCCTTGCCATTTGGATCTTTTGGAGACATTTGCTCTTTCTAGGCAACATTGTGGAATGAGGTAACTAATGTAACCTCATATTTTTTTTCTTTGCTCTAGTTAATCAAGATTTAGAAAACTCTAAGATACTTATTGGCCTCATCTTGCATACAAATTGTTGCATATTTCTTTATACTATAATAATGCCATGTGTATGGTACTTTAATTATTTTCCTTAAGAATATAATTTTCAAGTGCATGTTTTCTTGCTCAAGAGTATTGTAGGATCGGATTGTGACCCGAACGAGTCGTTCAGAAGAGATTTTATCAGTTTCAGATGCGGAAAATAAGAAACTGACTTTGAAACAGCTTGGTTATCACTTTAAACACTGATTTGATTGATATAATAGCAATTACAATCAGTCTTCACACTGGCAGCACCTCGGTATGGAATTCACGAACTGTTACAAATGAAATGACATGCCCCTATATATAGTATTCCTGCTTTCGCTTGAAACCATACACTTTGGTTCAAGCGAAACCCACAAATTAATTTCAAGCGAAACACACAATATTACATTCTGTTTCAAGCGAAAGTTCTATTTTGTTTTGTCTTCTTGTGAGGTGATGCAATAATGATGTCATATTATGATGTCATCATCAAGATTGATGACATCACTCTTGATCAGATTCGCAACGCAACCCGAGACTCGATATAAGATGAAGTCGACAGATGAATGCACTAACAGACTCCCCCTCAGATGTTGACGAGTCTTAAGTGTCGAGTCTTTACAAACTTCAGTCTTTATCAGTCTGAATGCTCTCTGAAATATTTCACAGTGTAATCATCGTCAAACTTTATCTCCTTCTCCTCTTCAGCATCAACAGACTCCCCACGAACAATCTCTACTCGGATGTCTTCAGACTCCCCCTTTCGATATGCTGGGATCGCAGTCTGGAATTAGTTATCACCTTGAGATCAAATCCTGGCTTTAAATCTGTTTAAGCTCATCACCTATACAATTCTCATCAAAACATAAGTTTTTACTTAAATCAATAAGAAAAACTTATTAGAAATAGTTCCATCAAGTTCAAATTAATGACCCTGATTAACTAATCTCAACTTCTTTCTCAAATCAAAATTTTTCAATTCAATACACACACTCCCAAACCAGTTCATCATGTTCAGCACTCGGAATTTTGAAAATCAGCTCTCCAACATCAGTTGTCGAAAATCTTTTTGAATTTTTCAAAATTTATGCTAAAACACTCCGAAAATCTTTTTGGATTTTTGATACAAAAATGAAATGCAGTAAAGAAATATTTACAAACAATATTTTTGTGAGCTTGTGTAAGAGGATCATATTAGTGTATGTGACCAATCACTAGCACCGTTAAGCTTTTAACATTTTAAGTTCTAAACGATTCACATTGATTGACGATATTGTTATCCACATAAACTCAATCTAACAACTTTCGAAATGCTTACCGATACGTTAAGGTATATTAATTTTGCACTAAGCTCTTATGGATCCCACAATCTCAGCATATCCCCTCATCATGCAAGACACTGACTCAAGTAATGCCTTTAAACTTTTATCAACTGTGATTTGTGCGAAAATAACTCAGAATGTTTAAACATTAACAATCAGGTCGATACTTCCGTATACGCATAGAAAGTCCAATGTTTAAACAAAATAAGAAAAATAAAACAAGTTGAAGTTGTTTAAGCTTTAACCACCAGGTCGATACTTCCGTATACGCAGAGGTGATCCAAAGCTTAAACGAAACACCAAAGAAAATAAAGCAGAACGTTTAGGCAATAACATCCAGGTCGATACTCACGGATACGCAGAGGATGTCCAATGCTTAAACAAAATAAAGAAATAAAACAAGTTTAAATCTTTGCAAAATGAAATGCACAATCACAGTGACTTTTCAGCAAAGTTGTGAAAGTTCACAAACTTAACCACTTTTATGTCTTTCGACAATCAGCGATTACTGAGTAGGCACACAATCAAGAAGGACAAAACTAAGTACTATGCTTTCAACCATGTTTCCAACTAGAACTAGGCTTTTTCAATTAGGTTTGTATCGTTATCGCAAATCTACTAGTCTAGCTGAGCCTACCGTCACATCTTTAGTGAAACCGTTTATCACATTATATCTTTCCATTTCTTTAGCATGCTGTGACAGTCCAACTGATCTACTATCATTTCCTCTTTTTCACAACAAAACTCATTTTTAATTTTTATCATGTTTTTGTCTTTTTCAAATTTTCTAATGTTTTTGGATTTTCTGAAAATTTCTACTCCCCCTAAAATGCAAACACATTTAAGGAAATTTGTAAACAAACTATACAAGAAAATTGACAACCGATATCAAATCGCTTCAAATCGCCATCCACTAGGCATAAACAATCAGAACTCCCCCTTTCACAAAACTATTTTCTCATTATGATTTCAAAACACTTAAGTTTGTTTTAACCAAAATGATTTTTCCGGAAAATAAGTTTTATTAATTTTACCACTTGTAGGTTAGGGGTTTGGTTCATCACATTGTCTTTCAAAATACCACTTGTAAGTTTGGTCCAATCAAGTTCAACCTAATGACCTTGATTAACCATTAGTTGGAAAAACAAGTACAACTTAATGTCCTTGATTTACCACTTGTAGGTATAAAACTTCATCAACCAACTTGTAGGAATATCACATCTACACAAATTCATTTTACCAATAAAGATGCCGATTCCTGCTTCACACTTACCAACCTGGAAGCTCCGGCAATTCACAATTATCCTGTAAAAATTTAATCACACAATCAATTACTAAGAAAGATGCCGATAAGTCGATATAAAAAGGAGGGACTTCGTGATAGAGTTTTGGTCTAGTACGAGTTATCTGTCCATGAGGACGAGGAATTACATTCCTGAACCGATGTTGTCCTACCCAAGGAGGACGAGGAATCCACGTTCCTTAACCCCATTCCCAACCCAGGGAATCCCATGCTTTGTAGAGGGTGTGAACTCACCTTGGTTTGCTCGGCAGATACACAGAAAAGACAATCAAGTCGTAAGTGGTCAACTACGTCCTAACATAGATACCATTCAAGTCAGGTTCGTATCCAAGTAGTGCACGTATGTTCTACATGTATACTAGCAAGTTGCATACATGTATCATTCATGGCATACACGTATAAACATGGCGGTTTACAATAACACCTATGAGTTGAACACTATCATGTATACAAGTAAACAAAGCCCAAAGTCCGGCCCAATCACCTAAGCCCGTAACAGGGTGCAAGTCCAAGCAGCGTGCACATGTATATGGTCTCGAGTCGAGACTGTGCGGTCTCTAGTCGAGACTGTGCGGTCTCGAGTTGTAGCCCACAAGCTCTCGAGTCGCAACTGAGGAGGTCTCGGGTCATGCATGTATTGGTCTCGAGTCATGATGTTTGTGTGCTGATAAAGTATGGTCTCGAGTCAAGACTAGAGGTTCTCGACTCGCAACCTATGTCGCAACCGTGGGTCTAGAGTCGTCATGTGGTGATCTCGAGTTGTAGCTTCATGGTCTCGAGTCGAGACCAGTGGTCTCGGCTCGTTCACCTGCTGATTCTGATGCATTCTGCCCGCATTGTACTATCCAACAGAATTTCACTGTTGTGATTTTTATGTACTATCCAATGAGGTTCTACAAACATGTTTATTTGTCTAACCATTAACCAAAATGGATCAAACAAACATTTTCAAATATTATCAAATCTTCATACCATATTCAACACATATTCATCTAGTTCATCTTTAGGGTTTTCATCCTAAACAAACATGCTCATTTAAATCAATTTATGCTAGTATAATCCACCTAGTTCAATGCACCATCGATCCTCATCATTCACACATCCAACCGAGAACATAATAGCACCATATTCAAACATTTTTCTACTTATTCATATGTCAAGTTAGCATGATCATTGACAAACCTCTCTATTCTTCCTAACCATGACTTTATCTAGAAATCAAGCATTTACATCATAGAATATTTCATGATTCTTACTCATTAGGTCAATCAAGATCATACAAAAGAGGTTAAGCATATGTTTCATTCATCAAGCACACATGACATCTAGCACACATATAACACCTAGGACACATTAGAACACTAACCGGTAGAGACTCGAAGTGTGAGGGTATGAAGAGTCGATGGGTGAGCTTCCGAGTGATGATTCCGAGCTTGAATCGAGCCGAGTGTCCTTGTTATCGCCAGTTTGAATCCGAGAATGAGGGAAGGGGGTTTGTGTTTCTAGGGGTTTAGTGATGAAAGGAGAGTGTGGAAGTGTGAGTGTAGGAGAGTGTGTGTTGTCCCAAAGAAATGGCAAAAATGGTTAGGAGCATGAGATAAATACTAGCCCTTAAGTTGGTTCACCCTAGTGGGTTTTCGAGTGGGGTGGAGAGGGACATGGCCCAACCGGCCCATCAGTTACACTATTCACTCGAGACCGCATGGTCTCGAGTTGGGTTCTTGTGTCTCGGGTCGCATATATACAAGCATACATATAATCATAACACATAATCACATAGGGTGTTCACTTATTTCATTAAACCGACAAGTTAACTAGTCACATAACGTTCAAGCATGTTACATCAAGATACAACAAAAGGTTTTAATTTCGAGTTGTCACATCATCCCCAAGTTGAAAGAAATTTCGTCCCGAAATTTGGTAAGCACTCACTGAGGAAGCTAGTTAAGTTGTATGGTTTTCCTGGTTTTCCTGGGGTGTCACATCCACCCCCCGTTGATCTGGAATTTCGTCCCGAAATTCTGTAGCTTCATCCTCAGTAGTGGTTGTACTGTTTGCGAACAGTTGGGGATACTTTTGTTTCATCCGATCTTCGCGTTCCCAGGTGAACTCTGGGCCGCGACGTGAGTTCCAACGAACTCGAACGAGAGGTATTCTAGTGCTCTTGAGGACCTTAACATCCCGGTCCGTGATTTCGACTGGTTCCTCAACGAATCGTAACTGCTCGTCGGTAGTGAGTTCCTTCAGAGGAACTATGTGGGTCTCATCTGACAGACACTTCTTCAGATTCGACACGTGGAAAACGTTGTGAACTGCACCGAGTTCTGCTGGTAAGTTCAGTCTGTAGGCCACCCTGCCTATTTTCTCGATGATTTCGAAAGGTCCGACGTATCGTGGGTTAAGTTTGTCTCGTTTACCAAAGTGAACCACACCCTTCCAGGGTGAAACTTTGAGTAGTACCCGCTCCCCAACCTGGAGCTCGAGTGGTTTCCTGCCCTTATCGGCGTAGACTTTCTGACGGTCACGAGCTGCCGCCATGCGTTTTCGTATTTGAACGATTTGTTCAGTTGTGTCTACCACATGTTCTGGAGCAGTGATCTGACTATCCCCCACCTCTGCCCAACAAAGAGGTGACCGGCATTTACGTCCGTACAATTCCTCAAACGGAGCAGCTTTAATGCTGGTGTGGTAGCTATTATTGTACGAGAATTCCACAAGTGGCAGGTGCTTTTCCCAGCGGTTGCCAAAGTCGATTACACATGCACGAAGCATGTCTTCTAAGGTTTGAATAGTGCGCTCGGACTGCCCGTCCGTCTGAGGGTGATACGCTGTGCTCATGTCTAATCGTGAGCCAAAGGATTTGTGCATTGCTTGCCACAGTTCTGAAGTGAAACGTGCATCTCGATCCGAGATAATAGAGGTGGGCACCCCGTGCCTCGAAACAACTTCCTTGAGGTATATTTCTGCAAGAGTGGAGAATTTATCCGTTTCCTTGATAGCCAGGAAGTGTGCAGACTTGGTAAGTCGATCCACGATCACCCAAATAGTATCGTTTCCGCACTGGGATCTAGGCAGGCCAGTGACAAAATCCATGGAAATTTGCTCCCATTTCCATTGAGGTATCTCTGGTTGTTGGAGTAGGCCTGAGGGTTTCTGGTATTCAGACTTGACTCTCGCACAAGTCAAACACTTGCTGACGTAGGTTGCTATGTGGGCCTTCATGCTAGGCCACCAATATGTAGTTTTGATATCGTGGTACATTTTATCTGAACCAGGATGTACCGAGTAGCGAGACTTGTGTGCTTCATCCATCACAAGCTCTCGTAGGTTGCCATAGAGTGGGACCCAAACGCGTTCCGTTACGTAGTAAGCACCGTCTTCCTTCTGTTCTAAGCGTTGCCTTGATCCGCGTAGGGTTTCAGCCCTGACGTTTTCTGGTTTCAGTGCTTCTATCTGAGCAGCTCGTATCTGGGAGGGAAGACTAGAATGGATCGTGAGTTGTAAAGCTCGCACGCGTTTAGGCGCAGTGTCCTTTCGACTGAGGGCATCAGCCACAACATTGGCCTTGCCCGGGTGATACCTGATTGAGCACTCGTAGTCATTTAGTAGCTCGACCCACCGTCGTTGTCGCATATTCAGTTCCTTGTGCTTGAAGATATGTTCGAGGCTCCTGTGGTCGGTGTAGATGGCGCACTTGGTACCGTATAGGTAATGTCGCCATAAATTAAGTGCAAAAACAACAGCTCCCAGCTCTAAGTCGTGCGTGGTGTAGTTCCTTTCATGAACTTTGAGTTGGCGTGAAGCGTAAGCTATAACTTTATCTCGTTGCATCAATACACAACCAAGACCCTGAATTGATGCGTCGCAGTAAACCACAAAGTCGTCTGTGCCCTCGGGCAAGGAAAGGATGGTGCACTGCAAAGTTTATCCTTTAAATGCTGAAATGCTAACTCCTGTGCATTTCCCAATCGATAAACAACGCCTTTCTGCGTTAGTGAGGTGAGAGGCTGTGCAATCTTGGAAAAATCCTTAATGAACCTCCTGTAGTAACCTGCCAAACCCAAGAATTGGCGAATTTCCTTTGGTGTACGAGGTGCAGGCCAGTTCTTAATCGAGTCTACCTTGGATGGATCAACGTGAATCCCATCCTTGTTTACCACGTGGCCTAGGAAATGGACTTCTCGAAGCCAGAAGTCGCATTTCGAGAACTTGGCATAAAGTTGTTCTGTTCGTAGGAGTTCCAGAATGAGTCGTAGATGTTGCTCGTGTTCCTCCTGACTCTTAGAATAGATCAGGATGTCGTCGATGAAGACTATGACGAACTTGTCCTGGTAAGGCTTGCACACTCGGTTCATCAAGTCCATGAAAACCGCTGGTGCGTTCGTCAGTCCAAAAGGCATAACCAAAAACTCATAGTGGCCATATCGAGTTCTAAAAGCTGTCTTGGAGACGTCCTCCTCTCGGACTCTCAGTTGGTGATAACCCGATCTTAAATCGATCTTCGAATAGTAGCTCGACCCTTGCAGCTGGTCGAACAAGTCGTCAATACGCGGTAGAGGATAACGATTCTTTACCGTCACCTTGTTGAGTTCCCGGTAGTCGATGCACATTCTGAAGGTACCGTCCTTCTTCTTCACAAATAGTACTGGAGCTCCCCAGGGCGATGAGCTAGGACGAATGAAACCCTTATCCAAGAGTTCTTGTAGTTGCGTAGAGAGTTCTTCCAACTCTGATGGAGCTAAACGATAAGGTGCTCGAGCTATAGGCGCAGCTCCAGGAGCTAGTTCAATCTGAAACTCGACTTGGCGATGAGGCGGAAGACCAGGTAGTTCCTCCGAAAATACCTCAGGATAGTCGCGTACAATCAGAAAATCCTCTATCTTCTTTTCTTTCTCTGAGGTGTCAGTAACGAGAGCCAAAATGGCAGTGTGGCCCTTTCGCAAGCACTTCTGGGCCTTAAAGAGAGAGATGACGTTCTCAACAGCACTCCTTCTGTCGCCACGAATCATGAGAGGTTCACCACTGGAACCAGGAATACGAACAATCTTTTCGTTGCAAAGAATCTCTGCTCGGTGTTGGGATAACCAATCCATCCCAATGACAACGTCGAAACTACCCAAGACGATAGGAATAAGGTCGATAGAGAAGGTCTGGTCAGCGAGAACAAGTTTACAACCCTTGACTACGTGTGAGGCTTCTAAACTCTTACCGTTTGCTAGCTCTACAATGTGCTTGTTGTTCAAAGGTGTTGGGATACGCTTAAGCATTTGACTAACTTCTAGTGACACGTAGCTAGTATCGGCACCCGAATCAAATAAAACTGTAACATAAAAGTCGTCGAGAAGGAACTTACCCGCTACAACATTGGGGTCATTCCTTGCTTCACCTTGGCCGATCACGAACGCCCGCCCCCTGGCTCCATTGTTGTTGTTCCCATTGTTACCATTCCCCTGATTGTTGTTATTGTTGTTGTTGTTGTTCTGGTTCCTGTTCAGTTGGGGACAGTCTCTCTTGAAGTGGCCTTCAGCTCCACACTGAAAGCACCCTTTGTTATCACGTTGCTGCTGCTGCTGGCGCTGGTTCTGTGGGGCTTGCTGACGATTCTGATTGGCGGGATATAAGCTCCTGCAATCCTTCGTAGCGTGACCTGGCTTGTTGCACCGATGACAGTTGCCCCTGGTGCATGGCCCGCTGTGGTGCAGGCTGCAGCGATTGCACTTGGGGTGATTCCCTTTGTACCCACCATGACTTTGACCACCAGATGATTGCTGACTAGGGATCTTGTAGTCATTAGTCTTTCTCTGCTGGGACTGAGACTGAACAGAAGTTGAACCCTTACTTGAAGCCCCGTCCCATTTCCGTTTGTTGTCACTAGGGACACCTGAAGTAGTTGCAGCACCTATGCGTTTTGGTAACCTGTTCTGCTCCACCGCTTGGTCAGTAAGACGGTGTGCCAACTGAACAACCTGCTGGATAGTAGCGAGGTTTGCTGAAGTCACATGGCTTTGGATCTCTGGCACCAAGCCCTTGAGAAAGAGTTCAATTCGCTTAAATGGAGGGTCCACCATAGTAGGGCACAGCAAGGCAAGCTCATTCGATCTCTTAGTGTACGCCTCAATTTCTGACCCCGTCATCTTGAGGTTGAAGAACTCGACTTCCAGCTTATGAATGTCATCACGACTGCAGTATTCTTCCTTGATCATTTCCTTAAAAGTTTCCCATGGGGTGGCATTGGCAGCAACCAACCCCAGCATTTGAACCTGAGCGTTCCACCATGTGAGGGCTAAACCCTCGAGAGTACCGGTAGCATACTTCACCCTGCGCGCCTCAGGGCATTCACACATTTCGAAAACCGACTCGAGCTTCTCAAACCAGTGGAGGAGACCTACTGCTCCTTCAGTGCCGCTAAAAGTAGTTGGTCGGCAGTCCATGAAGGTCTTAAAAGTGCACACGGGTGGCTGAACATGTTGACCTATTGTGGGCGAAAGAAAGACAGAGTTTAACACAAAGGTTGGTTCACGAGAGTAGGATTCTAAAGATCCTAGAATGAGTTTGGACTGCAGGATATACCTCCTGCGTGTGCAGCTGCAAGTGCCGCAGCAACTCATTCGTTAATCAGAGCCGTCAACTGGGCTTGTGTCAGGTTAACGCGTCCAGACATGATCTTCATATCAAGAGGAACGTGAGTGAGAGGGGTTCGCGAAATGCGATGACAGAAGTGAGTAAGTACACACGTGTTCAAGCAACAGTAGTTATACTAACCAAGCATACCATGAGCATTGTACTATGTAACTAACAAGTAGGCAACATATACACAGATCATATCACCTAGAGTGTCGAGCCTTGCATGTGGAGTGAAGCGTCGTTGTGGATCGTAGAGCACTGTATAGGTTATAGTCTGATTTTAATAAAACTTTTCCCTTATTAAAACCAAGTTCACTATAACCAATGGCTCTGATACCAATCTGTCACACCCCCAAAATCCACCTGCGGAGTACTACCGCTTGGAGGCGTGACTGACCAGGATCCAGCCACCAATCATATTGAACAAGCATATAAGTAGTTATAAAAATCCAACCAATACAATTGGTGTTCAAACAAAACATAGTTTAAGTTGCAAGCGGAAGCATAACGTTTAAAATCAAAACATAAGTTTAATTGTTTTAAGGTTTAACATGGCACGCAGCTGTCCATGTCCCACAACGACCCTCCTCCATGCAAGCTCCAGCTAAGTACCTAAGGACCTGCAAAGCATGTAGTAACGAGTCAACAACAAGTTGAGTGAGTTCACGGTTGGGTGTTCGTTTTAAGTTGTTTCGAAAACAGTTTCCTTTAACTGGCATCCTGCCGTGGGGGTTACCCCATATTTGAAAAGCGTGACTTGTTTATTCCCTGTTACTCTGGCACTCCGGCCGTGGGGGCTACCCCATGTTAGTTATCTGGCATTTCGGCCGTAGGGGCTACCCCATGTATACACTAGACTCGTTACCATATCGACTGCTGACTGTAGTCATGTTTATGTGCCCTGAAACTGTCAATGTCTATCATCATTGACGTGCCCCAGATCCATTAGTTCACGCCTGTCCTCTGCGGCACGGTGTGAGGTTTGTCAGACCTAAATAGCGCTATCTAACTAATGACCCGCTCGCCATTGACCCGGCGATTAAGTCGATATAAAAAGGAGGGACTTCGTGATAGAGTTTTGGTCTAGTACGAGTTATCTGTCCATGAGGACGAGGAATTACATTCCTGAACCGATGCTGTCCTACCCAAGGAGGACGAGGAATCCACGTTCCTTAACCCCATTCCCAACCCAGGGAATCCCATGCTTTGTAGAGGGTGTGAACTCACCTTGGTTTGCTCGGCAGATACACAGAAAAGTCAATCAAGTCGTAAGTGGTCAACTACGTCCTAACATAGATACCATTCAAGTCAGGTTCGTATCCAAGTAGTGCACGTATGTTCTACATGTATACTAGCAAGTTGCATACAGGTATCATTCATGGCATACACGTATAAACATGGCGGTTTACAATAACACCTATGAGTTGAACACTATCATGTATACAAGTAAACAAAGCCCAAAGTCCGGCCCAATCACCTAAGCCCGTAACAGGGTGCAAGTCCAAGCAGCGTGCACATGTATATGGTCTCGAGTCGAGACTGTGCGGTCTCTAGTCGAGACTGTGCGGTCTCGAGTTGTAGCCCACAAGCTCTCGAGTCGCAACTGAGGAGGTCTCGGGTCATGCATGTATTGGTCTCGAGTCATGATGTTTGTGTGCTGATAAAGTATGGTCTCGAGTCAAGACTAGAGGTTCTCGACTCGCAACCTATGTCGCAACCGTGGGTCTCGAGTCGTCATGTGGTGATCTCGAGTTGTAGCTTCATGGTCTCGAGTCGAGACCAGTGGTCTCGGCTCGTTCACCTGCTGATTCTGATGCATTCTGCCCGCATTGTACTATCCAACAGAATTTCACTGTTGTGATTTTTATGTACTATCCAATGAGGTTCTACAAACATGTTTATTTGTCTAACCATTAACCAAAATGGATCAAACAAGCATTTTCAAATATTATCAAATCTTCATACCATATTCAACACATATTCATCTAGTTCATCTTTAGGGTTTTCATCCTAAACAAACATTCTCATTTAAATCAATTTATGCTAGTATAATCCACCTAGTTCAATGCACCATCGATCCTCATCATTCACACATCCAACCGAGAACATAATAGCACCATATTCAAACATTTTTCTACTTATTCATATGTCAAGTTAGCATGATCATTGACAAACCTCTCTATTCTTCCTAACCATGACTTTATCTAGAAATCAAGCATTTACATCATAGAATATTTCATGATTCTTACTCATTAGGTCAATCAAGATCATACAAAAGAGGTTAAGCATATGTTTCATTCATCAAGCACACATGACATCTAGCACACGTATAACACCTAGGACACATTAGAACACTAACCGGTAGAGACTCAAAGTGTGAGGGTATGAAGAGTCGATGGGTGAGCTTCCGAGTGATGATTCCGAGCTTGAATCGAGCCGAGTGTCCTTGTTATCGCCGGTTTGAATCCGAGAATGAGGGAAGGGGGTTTGTGTTTCTAAGGTTTTAGTGATGAAAGGAGAGTGTGGAAGTGTGAGTGTAGGAGAGTGTGTGTTGTCCCAAAGAAATGGCAAAAATGGTTAGGAGCATGAGATAAATACTAGCCCTTAAGTTGGTTCACCCTAGTGGGTTTTCGAGTGGGGTGGAGAGGGACATGGCCCAACCGGCCCATCAGTTACACTATTCACTCGAGACCGCATGGTCTCGAGTCGGGTTCTTGTGTCTCGGGTCGCATATATACAAGCATACATATAATCATAACACATAATCACATAGGGTGTTCACTTATTTCATTAAACCGACAAGTTAACTAGTCACATAACGTTCAAGCATGTTACATCAAGATACAACAAAAGGTTCTAAATTTTGAGTTGTCACAAATTGCACGAATAGTTCGTTGGGTGAAGTTTCACCATTAGTCCGCAATTTTTCAGAATGTCTTTGAGGTTTGCTTGGTTGTTACTCTGATAGTTTCTAAAATGGATGGATGTTAGTTTTCTCAGTTAGTTAATTGAATGTGAAATAATAAAATAAACCTTATCACTAGAAAATAATATATTAACCGCACCCTCACACACCCATTCCCTCTTTTCCAACCCATCAGCACCACTGCCACTTTTGCCCACCTCCCATCCACCCACGCCACCCACCCAATATCCATGCATTATCCTCAAAAGTAAAACAATAAACACAATTAACTTTTGTAAACTATTATATGTAAACGAAACTAACTAAACTACTATACAATTTATCAAGGAATGATTAATCAAAGCATGATATTATATAGTGGTAATATAATAATCTTCATTGTATTGCCCAAATAGTGGGTATACCCTTAAGGACTCAAAAGTCTTTTGAGTATAATGCAAACACAGTTATAACTTAGTTGTACATTATAAATAATGAAGATGAATTAAGATGTTACTAAATGTTCTATGCTAGGGGTGTTGAAAAAGCTCATGGCTCGCTCGAATTAGAGTGTAGAATGACAAGGTGGTTTTGTTACCCAGAAAGAAAGGTGAGATTTTTATTTTTGTTCTCACAAAAGGGGATCATTAAAGTTGGTATGTTTTGAAGGGTCGTGTAAAAGTAATTTACTTTCTTTGGGGGCATTTATAATGTTGTTTATGTATCTGGGTTGATGATTGATGAACCAATAGTGAATATCATTAACAACTGGTTATATTAAGACTATATTGAAGATCTCAATAGTGAATATCGTCAACAACCTTCCAATGACAATTACTGGTCTCATCGTTTCATTCGGATAAAATTCCAAGTTTCTTTGAGTTCGGGACTTTAAGAAAATCAAAACAACAAATAATAGACTTTTGTAAACTATCATATAAATAAAAAAACTAACAGAGGTATTCTTCAGTATATCAATACAAGATAATTGATAAACAAATAGAATGTTTTTTTAAATGTAACAGAGTCCCAATTTTTAGCAAAACATGTTTAAATTTATGCTTTTTAACAACCTCAGTAAGCAACATACGAAACACTGTACTTGGAAAACATCCTTTATTGAGATCTATAACTGTAAGGTTTATGGCATAGATAAAACAAAGTTATGCTACGAATAAGAAAACTAACAGAAAATGAGTATCGGCGCTGAAGCCGGTAACCGGCCGTCACATAATAACCACCAAAAGCCATCACGAAACCACCAATCGCTGAACACCGCTGATTCTCCGCCCCTGAAGAAGGCTGCAACCGACCCTTACGTTCTGCTACACTACCATAATCTTCGTCGCACGCCACATCTGAAACTACATCCCCATACATAGCCCTAAACTCACCAACCTAAGTGATATGTCTCCCGCCGCATCGCGCGGGTAAACGACTAGTATATATATATATATGTATATATATATATATATGGTTCATGAACATGTTTGTTGACATTTAAAAGTTTGTAATATATTGTTAATGATACTAATTTAAAACTAGTAAATTTCGCACTCAAACATTGCCGCAAGTATTAGGTAAGTATTGGTTTAATTCGTTACTGTATCATCACACGTATAACAACTAGAAGTTTAAAACCAAAAATTAAAGACATGATATGACCAAAATGATGTGCCGGTACCAATACAGATGTCATTATGTCTGAGTGGACAGGGCATTGATGGTGCCCGACAATATTAATTTGGTTGGTCGAAAGATAGCTGAAGGATTTATTTTGCGAACTAAATGTTCCAATTTTTTTTTATAAATTAAGAATACCACTTAATATATTCCCATAAAGCTTTTCTTGATATTTCAAATATCAATTTACTTTCATATTCATCGTACTTTAAATAATTAAATTCGTACAAATATGGAACATGAACATGTTTGTTGATATTTAAAAGTTTGTGAAAAATTGTTTTAGATACGACGCTTAGAACTAAATCAATGAAGAATTTAAAACTAGTAAAATTCACTCGCATGTTGCGACAAGCTTTATGTCAGAATTGGTTTGATTCATTACGGTATCAGCACCCCCATTTTAATACCCGATGTTTAAAACGAAAAATAAAGTCTTGATATGACCGAAATGATGTCAATAACGGTTCTAATGGTACCGGCACCATTCCCATTGTCATTCTGTCAAAATGGACAGGGCATTGATGGTGCTAGACAATATTAGTTCGGTTGGTCGTAGGATACTTGCAGGCTTTATTTTGCAAAAAAAAAAAAAAATGTTCCAAATTTTCTTTTTGATAAATTAAGAATACCACTTAATATATTCCCATAAAGGTGTTCTTGATATTTCAAAAATTAATTTACTTTCATATTAATCATAGTTTAAATAATTAAATACGTACAGATATGGTTCATGAGCTTGTTTGTTGATATTTAGAAGTTTGCAATATATTTTTTTAGATACGATGCTTAAAAGTAAATTAGTAAAGAATTTAAAACCGGTAAAATTCACTAATATATTACGGTTGGTTTAAGTCGGTATTGGTTCGATTAATTGCAATATCAACACTTGTATAACATAACAGTTAGATGTTTTGTCACACCCCGATATTTCCACGTATTACCGGTGGGCCCGGTGGGGAGTATCGTGACGTAGTTGATATCATCTTAGTCAAACACACAATTTTAAATGCACAGCGGAAGCAATAGATGAATCACATTACAAACCGAATATAAAGTAATATCAAAGTATTACAAACGGACTGGAAAGGATCCACATGCGGATCAAATAAAAAGGAAACATAGTTCATCAGAATTAAAATGCATCCAAGCTTGCAAGAATCTTATTGATGCTAAGGAGAGGCCAGCCTATTTCGATTGGTACCTGCACTTAGCCTTTTTGGGAAAATACGTCAGTTTACACTGGTAAATACAATTAACTGACTCATTTTGAAAAGGTTTGGAAAAATTTGATTTAAATGGACAAGGCACAAAACATTTTATAACTTGGGATAATTATTTATATATAAACTTGTAAAAGAATTACATGTTCGTTATACGTTCAGTAGCCCGGGTTGAATACCGGGTTAAAGATTAATAGACACACCACATGGTATAGTCCCGCGGCGAGTTATTCTCGTAACCGGCGGTTATACCTTATTATTTATATATGCACTAGCGGGTGTATGCCTACAACCCGTGCTAAGGTCGTGGCCATTCAACGAATGATGCCAAGGATATCTGGGACATGGTCATTAACCCCCCAAAGCTTTTAAGCAAACAAAACAATTCAAACGGGTCATCTCAATAAATTAACCTTCATATGATTAACCATTCAATGCCCGACCAAGCGGTATTTTATATACCGTACCCCAAGCCCGTATAAGGGAAAATAAGTTAAAAGTATTTACCTGAGCAAGTAATAATCACAAACAGCAAGTGCGAGTAGCTTTTACCGGGTCTCCTTAATCTGGAACGAAGGTTTTTTAATAACCTATTAGATTCCTAACGGGTCTTTAATTAAGCCTAAACTTAGACCGGTTAGCTTTTAAAGGAAGATACGGTTCAAACGCATGATTAAGCGAAGACCGGAATAGAATGTGATTTAGACCCGACAAGTTTGAAGACTTGTGTAATATGGGTAAACTAAACACATTCTGGATTTTGAGGTAAAAATGATAAGGTTTGACCCGTTTCGGTCAATTTATGCAAACTAGTTACATAAACCGAACCGAACGCGAAAAATGCATAATGGGTAACCATAAGAGTCATATACAGGTTTCCTAAGTTAATATGCCTTAAATATATTGTGACATCAGTAAGATATCTTCTATTATGCCCAAAACGAATTTAAACTCAAATTATGCCCCGTAGGGGTATTTTGGTCATTTAAAAGGTTATAAAAGAGATTTAATATAAATCTGAGTTTCAGGTCTGATATAATCAGTAGGGTATTTCATATAAGTGAAATTTATCATTTATAACCAAACTATGCACCGAAGGGGCATTTTGGTAATTTCACATAAGGTTTAAAGGTCAAATCTGGAAATTTGAGTTTAAAACTTTTGCTTACTATTAAAGTATAATTTACTTAAAATATCAGTAGGTATCAAGTCTTATATATTTAAAATAGTTTTAATACATACTATGCGTTTAAAACTCGTAAAAAGGCGGTTTTAAGCGATTTCCCAGTTTTATATGGAAAGCTGATATTTTTATTATTCCAGAAGGCTCAAAATATTTTATTTATCATATAAGATCAGTAGAAAAAGGTTTGGTATCAAAATAATTTGTAAAACTCATTTTATAAGCCAAAAGGGCAAAACCGACAACTACCGAACCGAAGGTATAATCCTATTTTATGCTCAGCCTAAAAATAAATAAAAATCTTCAAAAATCCCAAAATATTATATTACATCAATGGGTAAAAAGTTTGGTGTCAAAAATTGGGTTTAGATAGGCTATATGCTAATTATGTCGTTTAATTAATAAAAAGCTTTTCATTTACGCTAATGAGCATAACTCCTAATCTAGACATCAAACTGAAGTCAAATTTTAGGGACAAGTTTATAATTCAGTAACTAAGGTTTCTATTCTTTTAGATTTTCAAAAATCACATTTTAAGGTCATATGGGCATAATAGTCAACATTTAAGCATTTAACGGAAACATGCATATGAATCGAATAACTAATGAACCAAGTTGTATAATCACAGAGGATTATACTAACATGTAACCTGGTCCAAATAGAGTTCTAAGGCATTTCTAAAACATGCTACATTGGGTCAGAACTGAAAGTCAAAGCAAAAGTCAAATTAAGCGACTTTCGGTTCCGAACCGAGCCTAAACTGAAAATTGTCGGTTTGAACATGTTTAGACATGTTCTTACATTAATTACCAAGTTATATTAGTGATAAAACAGGTTTCATGGGTTCTACATTGTTAATTATGCGTTTATTTGAAAATAAGCTTTCTGCTGACTTTTTAAGATTAACTTTGACCCGACAATTGACCTAGTTAGAGTGGGAATCAGAGGGTGCCCTTTTAAGGGTTTATTACCCACATAATTACCAACTCAAAGGTACTTTCAATTCAAGATTTGACTGGACAAATTGTGAATAATCACGAAGTCAAACCTTAATTACCACGGTTTGACTTTAGGCTAATTAACTAAGTAAAACTGAATTAAGGAAAGTTAAGAACACTTACTGAGGTCCTATGCACGACTAAGAATCCCTAGGAAGTGGTCTTGAGCTTCAGGAACCTCCAGAACTTGAGTTATGAAAGTTTTGAAATGCAAGTGTCCAATGTTGCAACAATAGAGCTCCTTATATAGTGATTTTGATCACTTAGAATCATGCCAAGGAAGTCTACAAATGTTATGAGATGCTTACAGGTGCCCCCTATGCATGAAATACCATTGGGGCAGCCCCTGGTATGTAAAACAAGTGTTTAAAGTCGGTTACACAACTGAAACTGGCACCTGTGCACATTTTTGTCGCTGCAGACCCTTAGGCAGCCCGCGTAAGGGTCCTTAAGGACCTTACGCGGCCGGTATGAGTGCCGGGGTCAGGTTACACAAGTTTCATTAATTGCATTTTGGCCCCTGATCCTTTTCAAACGTGGTTTTAACTTCTTTTCTTGCATTTTCAACCCTCTAAATTGACTTTTAATGGCTCCAAGACATAACCAAACTTTGTTAAGTCCTTGGTTAACTTTATGATCCCCCGAAAAGTCATAAATCTCACTGTTGACGCTTTTAACCCCTCGCATACGAATGTTATCATAACTTTCTCATACTTTATCGAAACCTTGTGAAATTTTTATCACGTATTCTCGTGAGCATAATTAATCGCTACAAAGCTTCGGGTTTGCTAAAAGGTCACTCAGAGGTATACTTTAAACATGTTGACACGTTTAACCCCTGTAGTTTGTAATCTCTCACTTTCTTCCACAATTAGCTTCGTATGATCCATAATTCATTCGTTTAAGGGTATAAACATCGTGTAGGGTTATTGAAAGGCATATTTATCCGTTGTTGACATTTTGAACCCTTTTTATTCACATACTTTCTTTGTTTGTCAACTTTAGTCCCTCTAAAGTAATTCTTTACACGTTTAAACTCATGACACGTGTCGACATATTATTGGACATAAATTTACGAGGTGTTACATGTTTAAACCAAAAAATAAAGCCATGATATTACCAAAATGATGTCAGTAACGGTTCTAATGGTACCGGTACCATGACTAATGTCGTTCTATTGGAATCGACAGGGCATTGATGGTGCTAGACAATGTTGATTTAGTTGGTCCTAAGATACTTAAAGGCGTCATTTTGCAAACAAATTGTTCCATTCTGTTTTTTGATAAATTAAGAATACCACTTAGTATATTCCCATAAAGGTTTTCTTGATATTTCAAATATCAATTTACTTTAATATTAATCGTTCTTCAAATAATTAAATACGTACAGATATGGTTCATGAACATGTTTGTTGATATTTAAAAGTTTGTAATATATTGTGTTAGATACCATGCTTAGAACTAACTCAGTAAAGAATTTAAAAGTAGTAAACTTCACTCACACGTTACCGTAGGTTTTAGATCAGTATTGGAGTATTGGTTTGATTCATTACAGTATCAGCACCCGTATAACAATCAGAAGTTCAAAACCAAAAAATAAAGTCGTGATATGATCAAAATGATGTCAGCAATAGTTCTAATAGTACCGGTGTCGGTATCAATGTTGTTCTTTCAAAATCGATAGGGCATTGATGATGTTAGACTATATTAATTTGGTTGGTTGTAAGATACTTAAAGGCCTCGTTTTGCATATGAATTGTTCCATATTCTTTTTTTTATAAATTAAGAATACCACTTAATATATTCTCCGATAAAGGTTTCCTTGATATTTCAAATATCAATTTTTTATATTGATTGTGCTTTAAATAATCAAATACTTACATATATGGTTCATGAACATGTTTGTGGATATTTAAAATGTCACACCCTCAAAATCCACATGCGGGGTTTTACCGCGAGGCGTGCGACTAACAAGGATCAAGCCACTAATCATGTTGAACAAATATTAAAGTTTTTAAAAATCATCACATTCAACACGATTAGTGATTAAGTTTTAAATGTCCAATACATAGTTTAAATCAATAGCGTAAGCTAAATCTAAAATCCAGACAAAGTTAAAAGCCACAATCTTCAATAAAATTTAAAACCAATAGTTTAATGCCAGCCACGACTCTCTGAACTGCAAGCTCACATGTTGTACCTAACATCCTGCAAAGCATGCACAAGTGTATCAACAAAGGTTGACGAGTTCACAGTTTCAGTTTTAAAGTAAAGTAAGTTTCAAATACATTAGTTTATTAAAAACATGTCATGGGTAGCTAACCCACGGTTAAGCCACTAAACTGTGTAGTACCGAATACTTGACTGTGGTAAGTCGGTGTGCCCCATATCAATGTTTATCGTCATTGATATAAAGTCAAGGTTAAAAGTTCACGCCCGGCTCCCGGCACGGTGTGAGGTTTGTCGAACCTAATAGCGCTCTTAACTAGTACCCCGTTTACCAAACCCGGCAACAAATCGGTAGAATGCCTAGGGACTTTTCAGATAGAGTTTCGTTTTGTCTGCTAAAGATATGAAATATAAACTACGGTATTTAATAGGCAATATTCTAACCCATAAATATAGAGTAGTCCCAAATCCAGGGATTGTGTAGTTCCCAAACCCAGGAATGCATGCCTTTAGTAAATGTGTGAAGTCACCTTACTTTAAGCTCGGTTAGATTTAGATGGAGAAATAATGAGGATGGTCAACCATGTCCTAGAATGATTACCATTTAATTCGTTAGGGTGTGTTCATGCAATACTTGAAATTCTACATGCATCTAACACATAGCACACAACACATTGACACGTGAACATTTAACCGAATAGATACACATACATCACCATAAAATTCAACATGTTCAACAATTCTCACATAAGTATCAATCATGTTCAGGCATTCCATGATAATATAAGCAAAATGCGAACACATATAAATCAACTTGTCATAATTCTTTGACTCCTAAAACTCGGCTGTTTTCAGTTCAAAAATTACGAATATTTTATGTGACGCGTATTTTCGTTGGTTAGGCTTTGTATAAAATTCACAAGGCCTGACTCTTTATACAAAAATTATGAAAATTCATTTGCTAAGAAGTGGTTAGATTCGTCATTTTCTGGCCACAGCTTACGGAAAAGTTCTTTTAAAAATCCTCGATTACATGATTGATTGTTGATTCCACTTGGAGATTCGTACAGACACATAAGACTATCTACTGTATAAATTTCATAACCTAACTCCAAACCACGCTCCACATCATTACTAGTCCAGTTAGGCGGGTTACCATTCAGTTACATATGGATGTTGGCCATTGCCATATCGCGGTTTGCCACAATCTGCTTCTTGATCTTCTACTTAGTCTTGTTGATCCTTTCCTTGATGTAGCTATCCTATTCAATAAAAACATTCTCCTCTCCATGGGTGACTTCGTTAGAAATGCATTCAACACATTTGGAAAGGCAGTATTGTCATCATGCCACACCTCTAGCTCCGGTTCGTATGAGCTATACATGATCACACATGCCTCGATGCTACATAAGATTGATACCTCCGTCAACTTGTTCTTTAACCATTCCTTTCTTTTCTTGAATGAGTTTTTCCTTGCCTTGTTATCCTTTATGAAAGCAAGCTTCACTTTGCTTCTAGGCATGGTAAGAATTATACCAAAATGTAACGGTTGAAGCTTGTGAGTGGCTTTCAGTTGGCCCTTATGTGGGTTCTTATACGAAACAAGATCATCAACCGCAATAGTTTTGTTTTATTGATCTTGTGTGGTAGAAATTAAATTAAAAGTTTAGCCAAAAGTAAATAAGTGACTAAAATTAATTATAAGATTATATAAAAAATCACGTTAAAAGCGTTTAAATTCCTGCTGTTGGAAGAGAATAAAGTTGAATAAATTCTCTGCCGATGGATGGCCATGTTTGTTGACATTTAAAAGTTTGTAATATATTGTTAAAGATAAGAATTTAAAACTAGTAAATTTCGCACTTAAACATTGCGGTAGGTTTTAGGTAAGTATTGGTTTAATTCATTACAGTATCATCACCCGTATAACAACCAGAAGTTTAAAACCAAAAATTAAAGACATGATATGACCAAAATGATGTGAGTAATGGTACTTTTAGTGCCGGTACCAATACAGATGTCATTCTGTCGGAGTGGACAGGGCATTGATGGTGCCCGACAATATTCATTTGGTTGGTCGTAAGATAATAAGATAGCTGAAGGCTTTATTTTGCGAACTAAATGGTCCAATTTTTTTGATAAATTAAGACTACCACTTAATATATTCCCATAAAGCTTTTCTTGATATTTCAAATATCAATTTACTTTCATATTGATCGTACTTTAAATAAATAAATTCGTACAAATATGGTTCATGAACATGTTTGTTGATATTTAAAAGTTTGTGAAAACTTGTTTTAGATACGACGCTTAGAACTAAATCAATGAAGAATTTAAAACTAGTAAAATTCACTCGCATGTTGTGGCAAGTTTTGTGTCAGAATTGGTTTGATTCATTACGGTATCAGCACCCCCATTTTAATACCCGATGTTTAAAACCAAAAATAAAGTCTTGATATGACCAAAATGGTGTCAATAACGGTTCTAATAGTACCGGCACCATTCCCATTGTCATTCTGTCAAAATGGAGAGGGCATTGATGGTGCTAGACAATATTAGTTCGGTTGGTCGTACGATACTTGCAGGCTTTATTTTGCAAAAAAAAATGTTCCAAATTCTCTTTTTCATAAATTAAGAATACCAATTAATATATTCCCATAAAGGTGTTCTTGAAATTTCAAAAATTAATTTACTTTCATATTAATCGTACGTTAAATAATTAAATACGTATAGATATGGTTCATGAGTTTGTTTGTTGATATTTAGAAGTTTGTAATATATTGTTTTAGATACGATGCTTAAAAGTAAATTAGTAAAGAATTTAAAACCGGTAAAATTCACTAACATATTACGGTAGGTTTAAGTCGGTATTGGTTCGATTCATTGCGATATCAACACTTGTATAACATAACAGCTAGATGTTTAAACCAAAAAATAAAGTCATGATATTACCAAAATGATGTCAGTAACGGTTCTAATGGTACCGGTAACACGACCAATGTCGTTCTATTGAAATCGACAGGGCATTGATGGAGCTAAACAATATTGATTTGGTTGGTCCTAAGATACTTAAAGGTGTCATTTTGCAAACAAATTGTTCCATTCCAGTTTTTGATAAATTAAGAATACCACTTAGTATATTCGCATAAAGGTTTTCTTGATATTCCAAATATAAATTTACTTTAATATTAATCGTTCTTTAAATAATTAAATACGTACAGATATGGTTCATGAACATGTTTGTTGATATTTAAAACTTTGTAATATATTGTGTTAGATACCATGCTTAGAACTAACTCAGTAAAAATTTAAAAGTAGTAAACTTCACTCACACATTACTGTAGCTAGGTTTTAGATCAGTATTGGAGTATTGGTTTGATTCATTACGGTATCAGCACCCGTATAACAATCAGAAGTTCAAAACCAAAAAATAAAGTCGTGATATGATCAAAATGATGTTAGCAACAGTTCTAATAGTATTGGTGTCGGTATCAATGTTGTTCTTTCAAAATCGATAGGGCATTGATGATGTTAGACTATATTAATTTGGTTGGTTGTAAGATACTTAAAGGCCTCATTTTGCATATGAATTGTTCCATATTCTTTTCTTTTCTTTTTTTTTTGATAAATTTAGAATATCACTTAATATATTCTCCCATAAAGGTTTTCTTGATATTTCAAATATCAACTTTTTTATATTGATTGTGCTTTAAATAATCAAATACTTACATATATGGTTCATGAACATGTTTGTAGATATTTAAAATGTTACACCCTCAAAATCCACATGCGGGGTTTTACCGCGAGGCGTGCGACTAACCAGGATCAAGCCACTAATCATGTTAAACAAATATTAAAGTTATTAAAAATCATCACAATCAACACGATTAGTGATTAAGTTTTAAGTGTCCAAAACATAGTTTAAATCAACAGCGTAAGCGAAATGTAAAATCCATACAAAAGTTAAAAACCACAATGTTCAATAAAATTTAAAACCAATAGTTTAATGCCAGCCACGACACTCCGAATGCTGCAAGCTCACATGTCGTACCTAACACCCTGCAAAACATGCATAAGTGTATCAACAAAGGTTGACGAGTTAACAGTTTCAGTTTTAAAGTAAAGTAAGTTTCAAATACATTAGTTTATTAAAAACATGTCATGGGTAGCTAACCCACTGTTAAGCCACTAAACTGTGTAGTACTGAATACTTGACTGTGGTAAGTTGGTGTGCCCCATATCAATGTCTATCGTCATTGATATAAAGTCAAGGTCAAAGGTCATGCCCGGCTCCCGGCACCGTGTGAGGTTTGTCGAACCTAATAGCGCTATTAACTAGTACCCCGTTTACCAAACCCGGCAACAAATCAGTAGAATGCGTAGGGACTTTTTAGATAGAGTTTCGTTTAGTCTGCTAAAGATATGAAATATAAACTACGGTATTTAATAGGCAATATTCCAACCCACGAATATAGAGTAGTCCCAAATCCAGGGATAGTGTAGTTCCCAAACCCAAGAATGCATGCCTTTAGTAAATGTGTGAACTCACCTTAGTTTAAGCTCGGTTAGATTTAGATGGAGAAATAATGAGGATGGTCAACCACATCCTAGAATGATTATCATTTAATTCGTTAGGGTGTGTTCATGCAATACTTGAAATTCTACATGCATCTAACACATAGCACACAACACGTTGACACGTGAACATTTAACCGAATAGATACACATACATCACCATAAAATTCAACATGTTCAACAATTCTCACATAAGTATCAATCAAGTTCAGGAATTCCATGATAATATAAGCAAAATGCAAATACATATAAATCAACTTGTCATAATTCTTTGACTCCTAAAACTCGGCTGTTTTCGGTTCAAAAATTACGAATATTTTATGTGACGCCTATTTTCGTTGGTCAGGCTTTGTATAAAATTCACAAGGCCTGACTCTTTAAACAAAAATTATGAAAGGTCATTTGCTAAGAAGTGGTTAGATTCGTCATTTTCTGACCATAGCTTACGGAAAAATTCATATAAAAATCATCCGTTACCGGATTGATTGACCTGATTCCACTTGGTGATTCGTATAGACACATAAGACTATCTACTGTATACATTTCATAACCTAAAACAACGCTTCACATCTTTACTAGTCCTGTTAG
This sequence comes from Helianthus tuberosus, assembly GCA_030545235.1. Lineage (NCBI taxonomy): Eukaryota > Viridiplantae > Streptophyta > Magnoliopsida > Asterales > Asteraceae > Helianthus > Helianthus tuberosus. The sequence continues at coordinate 102,183,903 of CM060381.1, read as the reverse complement.
GCAGGTTACCATCCAGTTACATATGCATGTTGGCCATTGCCATATCGCATTTTGCAACAATCTGCTTCTTGATCTTCTACTTAATCTTGCTGATCCTTTCCTTGATATAGCTATCATGATTCAATAAAAACTGTCCTCTCCATGGGTGACTTCGTTAGAAACGCATTCAACACATTTTGAAAGGCAGTGTTGTCTTCAGGCCACACCTCTAGCTCCGGTTCGTATGAGCTATACATGATCACACATGCCTCGATGCTGCATAAGATTGATATCTCCTTAAACTTGTTCTTTAACCATTCCTTTCTTTTCATGAATGATTTTTTCCTTGCCTTGTTGTCCTTTATGAAAGCAAGCTTCACTTTGCTTCTAGGCATGGTAAGAATTATAACAAAATGTAACCATTGAAGCTTGTGAGTGGCTTTCAGTTGGCTCTTATGTGGGTTCTTATACGAAACAAGTTCATCAATCCGCAATAGTTTTGTTTTATTGATCTTGTGTGGTAGCAATTAAATTAAAAGTTTAGCCAAAAGTAAATGAGTGACTAAAATTAAATGTAAGATTATATAAAAAATCACACTAAAAGCGTTTAAATTCCAGCTATTGGAAGAGAATAAAGTTGAATAAATTCTCTACCGATGGATGGCCAAAGATTCACCTTTATGCCTCGAGAAAAGACAATGATAGCAATTTCAACCCCGCACAAGATGCTAAGCTCACTTGCATTTGTAAACAAGCCACAACGGCGTTTAGAGAAGGTAACCAATAAGTCGTTTGCTTTCTCCACCTTTGCCATTTGGATCTTTTGGAGACCTTTGCTCTTTCTAGGCAACATTGTGGAATGAGGTAACTAATGTAACCTCGGATTTTTTTCTTTGCTCTAGTTAATCAAGATGTAGAAAACTCTAAGATATTTATAGGCCTCATCTTGCATACAAATTGTTGCATACTTTTTTATACTATAATAATGCCATGTGTATGGTGCTTTAATTATGTTCCTTAAGAATATAATTTTCAAGTGCATGTTTTCTTGCTAAAGAGTATGATTTTTGCAAGTTTTATTTTTTAAAGAAAACACGGAGAGACAACATTATAGTAAATAATTAAATACGCACAGATATGGTTCATGATCATGTTTGTTGATATTTAAAAGTTTGTAATATATTGATTTAGTTATGATGCGTAGAACTAAATTACTTACAAAAATTAAAACTAATAAAGTTCATTCGCACATTGCGAAAAATTTTAGGTCAATATTGGTTTGATTCATTATGGTATTTAAAACCAAAAAAATCTTGATATGTCCAAAATAATGTCGGTAACGATTCTAATAGTACAAGTAATGTCGTTCTTTCAAAATCGACAGGGCATTAATGGTACTAGACAATATTAATTTGGTTGGTCGTAAGATACCTAAATGCCACATTTTGCAAACAAATTGTTTCATATTTTTTTTGATAAATTAAAAATACCACTTAATATATTCCCATAAAGGTTTTCTTGATATTTCAAATATAAATTTACTTTCATATGAATCGTGCTTTAAGTAATTAAATACGTATATATATGGTTCATGAACACGTTAGTTGACATTTAAAAGTTTGTAATATATTGTTAAAGATAAGAATTTAAAACTAGTAAATTTCGCACTCAAACATTGTGGTAGGTTTTAGGTAAGTATTGGTTTAATTCATTACAGTATCATCACCCGTATAACAACCAGGAGTTTAAAACCAAAAATTAAAGACATGATATGACCAAAATGATGTGAGTAACGGTACTTTTAGTGCCGGAACCAATACAGATGTCATTCTGTCGAAGTGGACAGGGCATTGAAGGTGCCCGACAATATTCATTTGGTTGGTTGTAAAATAATAAGATAGCTGAAGGCTTTATTTTGCGATCTAAATGTTCCAAAAAAAATTTTGATAAATTAAGAATACCACTTAATATATTCCCATAAAGCTTTTCTTGATATTTCAAATATCAATTTACTTTCATATTGATCGTACTTTAAATAATTAAATTCGTACAAATATGGTTCATGAACATGTTTGTTGATATTTAAAAGTTTGTGAAAAATTGTATTACATACGACACTTAGAACTAATTCAATGAAGAATTTAAAATTATTAAAATTCACTCGCACGTTGCGGCAAGTTTTATGTCAGAATTGGTTTGATTCATTACGGTATCAGCACCCCCATTTTAATACCCCATGTTTAAAACCAAAAATAAAGTCTTGATATGACCAAAATGGTGTCAATAACGGTTCTAATAGTACCGGTACCATTCCCTTTGTCATTCTATCAAAATGGAGAGGGCATTGATGATGCTAGACAACATTAGTTCGGTTGGTCGTAGGATACTTGCAGGCTTTATTTTGCACAAAAAAAAATGTTCCAAATTTTCTTTTTGATAAATTAAGAATACCACTTAATATATTCCCATAAAGGTGTTCTTGATATTTCAAAAATTAATTTAATTTCATATTAATCGTACGTTAAATAATTAAATACGTATAGATATGGTTCATGAGTTTGTTTGTTGATATTTAGAAGTTTGTAATATATTGTTTTAAATACGATGCTTAAAAGTAAATTAGTAAAGAATTTAAAACCGGTAAAATTCACTAACATATTACGGTAGGTTTAAGTTGGTATTGGTTCGATTCATTGCGATATCAACACTTGTATAACATAACAGCTAGATGTTTAAACCAAAAAATAAAGTCATGATATTACCAAAATGATGTCAGTAACGGTTCTAATGGTACCGGTACCACGACCAATGTCGTTCTATTGAAATCGACAGGGCATTGATGGAGCTAAACAATATTGATTTGGTTGGTCCTAAGATACTTAAAGGTGTCATTTGCAAACAAATTGTTCCATTCTGTTTTTTGATAAATTAAGAATACCACTTTGTATATTCGCATAAAGGTTTTCTTGATATTCCAAATATCAATTTACTTTAATATTAATCGTTCTTTAAATAATTAAATACGTACAGATATGGTTCATGAACATGTTTGTTAATATTTAAAAGTTTGTAATATATTGTGTTAGATACCATGCTTAGAACTAACTCAGTAAGAATTTAAAAGTAGTAAACTTCACTCACACATTACTGTAGGTTTTAGATCAGTATTGGAGTATTGGTTTGATTCATTACGGTATCAGCACCCGTATACCAATCAGAAGTTCAAAACCAAAAAATAAAGTCGTGATATGATCAAAATGATGTTAGCAACAGATCTAATAGTACCGGTATCGGTATCAATGTTGTTCTTTCAAAATCGATAGGGCATTGATGATGTTAGACTATATTAATTGGGTTGGTTGTAAGATACTTAAAGGCCTCATTTTGCATATGAATTGTTCCATTTTCTTTTTTTCTTTTTTCTTTTTTTTTTTTGATAAATTAAGAATATCACTTAATATATTCTCCCATAAAGGTTTTCTTGATATTTCAAATATCAACTTTTTTATATTGATTGTGCTTTAAATAATCAAATACTTACATATATGGTTCATGAACATGTTTGTAGAAATTTAAAATGTCACACCCTCAAAATCCACATGCGGGGTTTTACCGCGAGGCGTGCGACTAACAAGGATCAAGCCACTAATAATGTTGAACAAATATTAAAGTTATTAAAAATCATCACAATCAACACGATTAGTGATTAAGTTTTAAATGTCCAAAACATAGTTTATATCAACAGCGTAAGTTAAATGTAAAATCCAGACAAAGTTAAAAACCACAATGTTCAATAAAATTTAAAACCAATAGTTTAATGCCAGCCATGACACTCCAAATGCTGCAAGCTCACATGTTGTACCTAACATCCTGCAAAGCATGCACAAGTGTATCAACAAAGGTTGACGAGTTCACAGTTTCAGTTTTAAAGTAAAGTAAGTTATAAATACATTAGTTTATTAAAAAGATGTCATGGGTAGCTAACCCACTGTTAAGCCCCTAAACTGTGTAGTACCGAATACTTGATTGTGGTAAGTTGGTGTGCCCCATATCAATGTCTATCGTCATTGATATAAAGTCAAGGTCAAAAGTTCATGCCCGGCTCCCGGCACGGTGTGAGGTTTGTCGAACCTAATAGCGCTATTAACTAGTACCCCGTTTACCAAACCCGGCAACAAATCGGTAGAATGCGTAGGGACTTTTTAGATAGAGTTTCGTTTAGTCTACTAAAGATATGAAATATAAACTACGGTATTTAATAGACAATATTCCAACCCACGAATATAGAGTAGTCCCAAATCCAGGTATAGTGTAGTTCCGAAACCCAAGAATGCATGCCTTTAGTAAATGTGTGAACTCACCTTAGTTTAAGCTCGGTTAGATTTAGATGGGGAAATAATGAGGATGGTCAACCACGTCCTAGAATGATTATCATTTAATTCGTTAGGGTGTGTTCATGCAATACTTGAAATTCTACATGCATCTAACACATAGCACACAACACGTTGACACGTGAACATTTAACCGAACAGATACACATACATCACCATAACATTCAACATGTTCAACAATTCTCACATAAGTATCAATCAAGTTCAGGCATTCCATGATAATATAAGCAAAGTGCAAACACATATAAATCAACTTGTCATAATTCTTTGACTCATAAAACTGGGTTGTTTTCGGTTCAAAAATTACGAATATTTTATGTGACGCGTATTTTCGTTGGTTAGGCTTTGTATAAAATTCACAAGGCCTGACTCTTTATACAAAAATTATTAAAATTCATTTGCTAAGAAGTGGTTACATTCGTCATTTTCTGACCGCAGCTTACGGAAAAATTCATTTAAAAATCCTCGGTTACCCGATTGATTGAACTGATTCCACTTGGAGATTCGTACAAACACATAAGACTATCTACTGTATACATTTCATAACCTAACTCCAAACCATGCTCCACATCATTACTAGTCCAGTTAGGCAGGTTACCGTCCAGTTACATATGCATGTTGGCCATTGCTATATCGCAATTTGCCACAATCTGCTTCTTGATCTTGTACTTAATCTTGCTGATCCTTTCTTTGATGTAGCTATCCTGATTCAATAAAAACATTCTCCTCTCCATGGGTGACTTCGTTAGAAACGCATTCAACACATTTTGAAAGGGAGTGTTGTCTTCAGGCAACATTGTGGAATGAGGTAACTAATGTAACCTCGGATTTTTTTCTTTGCTCTAGTTAATCAAGATGTAGAAAACTCTAAGATATTTATAGGCCTCATCTTGCATATATATTGTTGCATGTTTTTTTATATTATAATAATGCCATGTGTATGGTGCTTTAATTATTTTCCTTAAGAATATAATTTTCAAGTGCATGTTTTCTTGCTAAAGAGTATGATTTTTGCTAGTTTTATTTTTTAAATAAAACACGGAGAGACAACATTATAGTAAATAATTAAATACGCACAGATATGGTTCATGAACATGTTTGTTGATATTTAAAAGTTTGTAATATATTGATTTAGATATGATGCTTAGAACTAAATTACTAACAAAAATTAAAACTAATAAAGTTCATTCACACATTGCGAAAAATTTTAGGTCAATATTGGTTTGATTCATTATGGTATTTAAAACCAAAAAAAATCCTGATATGTCGGTAACGATTCTAATAGTACCAGTAATGTCGTTCTTTCAAAATCGACAGGGCATTAATGGTACTAGACAATATTAATTTGGTTGGTCGTAAGATACCTAAAGGCCATATTTTGCAAACAAATTGTTTCATATTTTTTTTTTGATAAATTAAAAATACCACTTAAAATATTCCCATAAAGGTTTTCTTGATATTTCAAATATAAATTTACTTTCATATTAATGGTGCTTTAAGTAATTAAATATGTATATATATGGTTCATGAACATGTTTGTTGACATTTAAAAGTTTGTAGTATATTGTTAAAGATAAGAATTTAAAACTAGTAAATTTCGCACTCAAACATTGCGGTAGGTTTTAGGTATGTATTGGTTTAATTCATTATAGTATCATCACCCGTATAACAACCAGAAGTTTAAAACCAAAAATTAAAGACATGATATGACCAAAATGATGTGAGTAACGGTACTTTTAGTGTCGGTACCAATACAGATGTCATTCTGTCGGAGTGGACAGGGCATAATGGTGCCCGACAATATTCATTTGGTTGGTCGTAAGATAATAAGATAGCTGAAGGCTTTATTTTGCGAACTAAATGTTCCAATTTTTTTGATAAATTAAGAATACCACTTAATATATTCCCATAAAGCTTTTCTTGATATTTCAAATATCAATTTACTTTCATATTGATCGTACTTTAAGTAATTAAATTCGTACAAATATGGTTCATGAACATGTTTGTTGATATTTAAAAGTTTGTGAAAAATTGTTTTAGATACGACTCTTAGAACTAAATCAATGAAGAATTTAAAACTAGTAAAATTCACTCGTACGTTGTGGCAAGTTTTATGTCAGAATTGGTTTGATTCATTACGGTATCAGCACCCCCATTTTAATACCCGTTGTTTAAAACCAAAAATAAAGTCTTGATATGACCAAAATGGTGTCAATAACGATTCTAATAGTACCGACAGCATTCCCATTGTCATTCTGTCAAAATGGAGAGGGCATTGATGGTGCTAGACAATATTAGTTCGGTTGGTCATAGGATACTTGCAGGCTTTATTTTGCAAAAAAAAAAAATGTTCCAAATTTTCTTTTTGATAAATTAAGAATACCACTTAATATATTCCCATAAAGGTGTTCTTGATATTTCAAAAATTAATTTACTTTCATATTAATCGTACGTTAAATAATTAAATACGTATAGATATGGTTCATGAGTTTGTTTGTTGATATTTAGAAGTTTGTAATATATTGTTTTAGATACGATGCTTAAAAGTAAATTAGTAAAGAATTTAAAACCGGTAAAATTCACTAACATATTACGGTAGGTTTAAGTCGGTATAGGTTCGATTCATTGCGATGTCAACACTTGTATAACATAACAGCTAGATGTTTAAACCAAAAAATTAAGTCATGATGTTACCAAAATGATGTTAGTAACGGTTCTAATGGTACCGGTACCACGACCAATGTCGTTCTATTGAAATCGACAGGGCATTGATGGTGCTAGACAATGTTGATTTGGTTGGTCCTAAGATACTTAAAGGCGTCATTTTGCAAACAAATTGTTCCATTCTGTTTTTTGATAAATTAAGAATACCACTTAGTATATTCCCATAAAGGTTTTCTTGATATTTCAAATATCAATTTACTTTAATATTAACTGTACTTTAAATAAATAAATACGTACAGATATGGTTCATGAACATGTTTGTTGATATTTAAAAGTTTGTAATATATTGTGTTAGATACCATGCTTAGAACTAACTCAGTAAAGAATTTAAAAGTAGTAAACTTCACTCACACATTACTGTTGGTTTTAGATCAGTATTGGAGTATTGGTTTGATTCATTACGGTATCAGCACCCGTATAACAATCAGAAGTTCAAAACCAAAAAATAAAGTCGTGATATGATCAAAATGATGTCAGCAACAGTTCTAATAATACCGGTATGGGTATTAGTGTTGTTCTTTCAAAATCTATAGGGCATTGATGATGTCAGACTATATTAATTTGGTTGGTTGTAAGACACTTAAAGGCCTCATTTTGCATATGAATTGTTCCATATTCTTTTCTTTTTTTGATAAATTAAGAATATCACTTAATATATTCTCCCATAAAGGTTTTCTTGATATTTCAAATATCAACTTTTTTATATTGATTGTGCTTTAAATAATCAAATACTTACATATATGGTTCATGAACATGTTTGTAGATATTTAAAATGTCACACCCTTAAAATCCACATGCGGAGTTTTACCGCGAGGCAGGCGACTAATAAGGATCAAGCCACTAATCATGTTGAACAAATATTAAAGTTATTAAAAATCATCACATTCAACACGATTAGTGATTAAGTTTTAAATGTCCAATACATAGTTTAAATCAACAGCGTAAGCTAAATGTAAAATCCAGACAAAAGTTAAAAACCACAATGTTCAATAAAATTTAAAACCAATAGTTTAATGCCAGCCACGACTCTCCGAATGCTGCAAGCTCACATGTTTTACCTAACATCCTGCAAAGCATGCACAAGTGTATCAACAAAGGTTGGCGAGGTCACAGTTTCAGTTTTAAAGTAAAGTAAGTTTCAAATACGTTAGTTTATTAAAAACATGTCATGGGTAGCTAACCCACGGTTAAGCCACTAAACTGTGTAGTACCGAATACTTGATTGTGGTAAGTTGGTGTGCCCCATATCAATTTCTATCGTCATTGATATAAAGTCAAGGTCAAAAGTTCATACCCGGCTCCTGGCACGGTGTGAGGTTTGTCGAACCTAATAGCGCTATTAACTAGTACCCCGTTTACCAAACCCGGCAACAAATCGGTAGAATGCGTAGGGACTTTTTAGATAGAGTTTCATTTAGTCTGCTAAAGATATGAAATATAAACTACGGTATTTAATAGGCAATATTCCAACCCATGAATATAGAGTAGTCCCAAATCCAGGGATAGTGTAGTTCCCTAACCCAAGAATGCATGCCTTTAGTAAATGTGTGAACTCACCTTAGTTTAAGCTCGGTTAGATTTAGTTGGGGAAATAATGAGGATGGTCAACCACGTCCTAGAATGATTATCATTTAATTCGTTAGGGTGTGTTCATGCAATACTTGAAATTCTACATGCATCTAACACATTGCACACAATACGTTGACACGTGAACATTTAACCGAATAGATACACATACATCACCATAACAATCAATATGTTCAACAATTCTCACATAAGTATCAATCAAGTTTAGGCATTCCATGATAATATAAGCAAAATGCAAACACATATAAATCAATTTGTCATAATTCTTTGACTCCTAAAACTGGGTTGCTTTCGGTTCAAAAATTACGAATATTTTATGTCACGCGTATTTTCGTTGGTCAGGCTTTGTATAAAATTCACAAGGCCTGACTCTTTATACAAAAATTATTAAAATTCATTTGCTAAGGAGTGCTTAGATTCGTCATTTTCTGACCACAGCTTACGGAAAAATTCATTTAAAAATTCTCGGTTACCCGATTGATTGACCTGATTCCACTTGGAGATTCGTACAGACACATAAGACTATCTACTGTATACATTTCATAACCTAAACCCAAACCACGCTCCACATCATTACTAGTCCAGTTAGGCAGGTTACCATCCAGTTACATATGCATGTTGGCCATTGCCATATCGCAGTTTGCCACAATCTGCTTCTTGATCTTCAACTTAATCTTACTGAACCTTTCCTTGATGTAGCTATCCTGATTCAATAAAAACTTTCTCCTCTCCATGGGTAACTTCGTTAGAAATGCATTAAACACATTTTGAAAGGCAGTGTTGTCTTCAGGCCACACCTCTAGCTCCGGTTCGTATGAGCTATACATGATCACACATGCCTCGATGCTGCATAAGATTGATACCTCCTTCAACTTGTTCTTTAACCATTCCTTTCTTTTCATGAATGAGTTTTTCCTTGCCTTGTTGTCCTTTATGAAAGCAAGCTTCACTTTGCTTCTAGGCATGGTAAGAATTATACCAAAATGTAACCGTTGAAGCTTGTGAGTGGCTTTCAGTTGGCCCTTATGTGGGTTCTTATACGAAACAAGTTCATCAATCCGCAATAGTTTGTTTTATTGATCTTGTGTGGTAGCAATTAAATTAAAAGTTTAGCCAAAAGTAAATGAGTGACTAAAATTAATTGTAAGATTATATAAAAAAATCACATTAAAAGCGTTTAAATTCCGGCTGTTGGAAGAGAGTAAAGTTTAATAAATTCTCTACCGATGGATGTCCAAAGGAGAACACCTTTATGCCTCGAGAGAAGACAATGATAGCAATTTCAACCCCGCACAAGATGCTAAGCTCACTTGCATTTGTAAACAAGCCACAACGGCGTTTAGAGAAGGTAACCAGTAAGTCGTTTGCTTTCTCCACCCTTGCCAATTGGATCTTTTGGAGACCTTTGCTCTTTCTAGGCAACATTGTGGAATGAGGTAACTAATGTAACCTCAGATTTTTTTCTTTGCTCTAGTTAATCAAGATGTAGAAAACTCTAAGATATTTATAGGCCTCATCTTGCATATAAATTGTTGCATGTTTTTTTATACTATAATAATGCCATGTGTATGGTGCTTTAATTATTTTCCTTAAGAATATAATTTTCAAGTATATGTTTTCTTGCTAGAGAAGTATTTTTTTTGCCAGTTTTATTTTTTTTAAAGAAAACACGGAGAGACAACATTATAATAAATAATTAAATACGCAAAGATATGGTTCATGAACATGTTTGTTGATATTTAAAAGTTTGTAATATATTGATTTAGATATGATGCTTAGAACTAAATTACTAAAAAAATTAAAACTAATAAAGTTCATTCGCACATTGCGGAAAATTTTAGGTCAATATTGGTTTGATTCATTATGGTATTTAAAACCAAAACAAATTCCAGATATGTCCAAAATAATGTATGTAATGATTCTAATAGTACAAGTAATGTCGTTCTGTCAAAATCGACAAGGCATTAATGGTACTAGACAATATTAATTTGGTTGGTCGTAAGATATCTAAAGGCCACATTTTGCAAACATATTGTTTCTTTTTTTTTTTTTTTTTGATAAATTAAAAATACCACTTAATATATTCCCATAAAGGTTTTCTTGATATTTCAAATATAAATTTACTTTCATATTTATCGTGCTTTAAGTAATTAAATACGTATATATATGGCTCATGAACATGTTTGTTGACATTTAAAAGTTTGTAATATATTGTTAAAGATATGAATTTAAAACTAGTAAATTTCGCACTCAAACATTGCGGTAGGTTTTAGGTAAGTATTGGTTTAATTCATTACAGTATCATCACCCGTATAACAACCAGAAGTTTAAAACCAAAAATTAAAGACATAATATGACCAAAATGATGTGAGTAACGGTGCTTTTAGTGCAGGTACCAATACTGATGTCATTCTGTCGGAGTGGACTGGGCATTGATGGTGCCCGACAATATTAATTTGGTTGGTCGTAAGATAATAAGATAGCTGAAGGCTTTATTTTGCGAACTAAATGTTCCATTTTTATTTTTTTTTTGATAAATTAAGAATACCACTTAATATATTCCCATAAATCTTTTCTTGATATTTCAAATATCAATTTACTTTCATATTTATTGTACTTTAAATAATTAGATTCGTATAAATATGGTTCATGAACATGTTTATTGATATTTAAAAGTTTGTGAAAAATTGTTTTAGATATGACGTTGATGCGCGTTAGGTGTGATATATTTTTATTTATATTTTAAGCCTTTTTTAGCACTTTAGTCAAGTTATAAATTTATAAAACACGATATTCTACTAACACTAAACACACATATGGGCAAGTGCACCCATCGTGCGTGTAGTATAGCATTGGTAAGATATCGAGGTCGTCCAAGGACACAAGAGCTTTTAATACCGGTTTATCCTCAACGTCTAATCAAATCAAAAAGTTTTAGAAAAGGTTTTAAACATGAAAAATAAAAAAAAATGCTGAAAAATAAAATAAAATAAAACCGATAGACAAGATGAATCACTTGGATCCGACTCACCTTTAATGTAACCTTTGATGATTTCCGTACTTTTGCTGTTTTTAAGAGATTATCTTAGTTATAGTAGTAGGCCCCTCTTTTGAAGGTGACGTTACCCTCAACCCAGTAGTTTGAGTCAGGAAGGATACAATCCTAAAGGGACGGAATATTGAAAGATAATTAATTAAGTTATTAATGCGTAATGTTGTAGGCCCCTCTTTTGAAGGTGACGTTACCGTCAACCCAGTAGTTTGAGTCAGCAAGGATACAATCCTAAAGGGTCGGAATATTGAAAGATAATTAATTAAGTTATTAATGCACGACGAAGACAATAATCAGCCCTATAAATTGAGAGCATCGGCAGTTCATTCCGATCGCTCACACTAACTTTCTCTCTCGAATTTCTACATAGCTAAAGTAATTTTCTGGCATAATACCCCCTAAATAACAAAGTTCTGACTCGTTGTAAATATCATAACCCCCGGTTACGTATTAGATACGCTGCTCGATTGATCTAGGGTTCCGTAACGGCTGTCGTGGTTCTTGCCCGACGTAGTCATTGGAATGTCGTCTCGGGGAGGGTATTACTAATGTAAATATTGGGTTATTTTACTAATGCGTGTGCATTTGTGTAATTAATAGATAATCACCAGGAAATCCTTAAAGAAAACCCTAAGACAACAATGTGAGTAATCTCCTTTTTGTGAACCTTTTCCCAAATTGTTTTTACAAAACCTCAAATGTTTTACATTATATTAAACAGTGATTGAGTATTTGTATTCTACAATTATCGTCGGTATGTTGGGGTTTTGTATACAAAATTTGTTACTACATTGTGAGTAGTAACATGACCACAAGTCGGGTTGACAGTACCGTGGGTGGTAATTAAAGTAGATGGAAACAAATGTAATTGCGCGATCGCCCTCAATACTGTACAACGGTTTTTACATGTCTTGATTAAACTGGGATTCACTCACCAGTATTTCCCACTGACCAAATTATTTTTAAACGCGTTTCATGTAACAAAATGTGAAAGCCAAATAGAAGCCAGCTGGACAGCACTGAAGGCTTGGAAAAGTGGCTATAAAGTTACCTAAAATAAAGAGATGTTTTATTTAAATAAAATAGGGTTTATCCCTATAAAAATGTGTGTACTTGAAAGTTGGGATTTTCCCATCTGTTTAATATTATAAAAGCGTGTATTTTACTCTGATAAAATATTTCCTAACTACGGTCCTGATGTAATTTCCCCTGACAAATTGATAAACACCGATACCACTGAAACTGGTCGCGGCAGCCCGTTCCCAGGTAATTAAGGGACGGGGGTTGCGACAGAAGGTGGTATCAGAGCTAAGCCACTGATTCAGCCACAGAAGTGTTCTTCTGACACCAAAATTTATTCAATATGTTAGGAAATTTCTACGGAACTACGTGCATATTTGTATTTTATTGTTGTGTGTTATTTGACTATTTGTTAGTTTAGCGACCAAGGACCTTATGACGCTTACCGTTAGTTGTCCAGCTCACCTAGAGACGAAGGCACCTCTTCACAGCCTACCCTCTCAGGGTATTCAGCTGACAATGAAGATGGGATATTCATGTTCAAGGCCCAATCTGAAGAGCCATTCCCTCCCAAGAAGAGAGGATGGTTCAACAGAGGAGCGCATGAACGTAGGAAAATAATGAAAAAGCTATAACAACAGCATGCTTTAGCACCCGTTAAGAGAGAAACAGATGCTCATACTCGAGATATGCTCAATAGGAGTCTAGCAAATTTCCATATCTTAGCCACTATAGCTGCAGACCCTAATCTAGAGCAACTCATAACACCCCATTCATTACCATTGTTTCCCACATAGCCAATGGAAATTGAAGTCAACTCAGAAAACCAAATCCCAATGCCTGACTTTGACCCCACTGAGATACCTAGAGTACCAGCACCCAATCCCTTAGACCCAGACTACGACCTGTGGTTTGATGATCATAGGGATTACCAGCAACGTTACCGAATACTAGAAGACGAACCCATGCCAAACCTAGCAGCTTACCCAGACCTGGACCCTCTAGATCCCTATTATGATAATGACCAATACATCAGGGAAATTCTAGAAAACCCTTACCCTTACCAAGAACACATGCCCCAGCTTCCAAACCCAGTACCAGCCCCTGCACCCCCAATGAGTGCAGAAAATGTGCAGGAACTCCGAACCTTTGGTGAGGAGATTTTAGAAGGTAGCGAGAGGATGAGACAGATAGGAGAACAACTCGTCTGGAAGTATGACAAGCGTAATATGGAGTTCTGGATGAACCCATACCAGTAATAGTAATAATAATAATAATAATAATAATAAAATAATATATAATATGTGTGTATGTTTGAAAAAAAAAACTAGACAATATCTACTGATGCCTAACAGTATTGTAATTTTAAATTCCAGTTCCAGTTTGTATTAGATGCATAATATATAAGAAAGAGTAAAAGTCGCAATGTTCGACGATTTTGATCAATATGTGTGTTGTGTGATTGTTTGCATTAAATATTATCTTGTGATATTAATAATTGGAAAATGTTTAAAATTCAGATGGACAACGAAGTGAACCAGGAAAACCAGAGTAACAATAACCCGAATAACGATAACCCGAACAACAATAATAATGGAAACCAAGTGAATAATAGTGCCATCCAACACATAGTGGCACAAGGGATAATAGATGCAATGCCATATATTATCAAAACGGTTAAGGAAGCAGATAATAAAAGTAATCATGGTTGTAAACGACCCACTGAACCAGAACACAGCGTAAACAATGGACCAATACTTCAAGTGCCCATTCCCAAAATAAGAAGAACCATGTCTTATGGTTGTTCTTATAAAGAATTTTAGTCCTACAAACCAATGGAATTCTCGGGCAATGAAGGGGCCATTGCAGCTCTACGCTGGATAGAAAAGACTGAGGCAGTCTTAAAAATAAGCAAGTGCGCAGAAGAGGATAAGATAATGTTTGCTTCCAATCTGTTTAAGAACTCAGCACTAGAATGGTGGAACACCATCCTCCAGTCTAGGGGAAGTGACAGGGTTTATAATATGGAATGGGAGGAATTTAAAAACATGGTGGAAAGGAAATTTTGCCCTCCCAATGAAAAAGAACAGATAGCAAATAAGTTCTTAAACCTTAGGATGACTGGAGTGGATAGTAAGGGTTATACTACGTTATTCTTTGAATATGCTAGAATAGTGCCAACCCTTGCATCACCCGAACCAGTATTAATCTCCTGTTACATCTGGGGATTAATCAGTGAGATTAGGCATGTAGTCAAGGCAACTAGACCTCAAACTATAGAAGAAGCTGTAGAACTAGCAAACACCTTGACTGATGAATTAGTGCGTACACGAGAAGAGGATCAGAGGAGGAACCTAGATCAAAGGCTTACCCAAGAATTTCGTTATGGAAGTTCCAACCGTGGGAAAATGTAGGTTCTACCTCTGCACCTTATTGCAAGGCTTGCAAGAAGAAGCATTCAGAAAGATGCTCCACCTACTGCAATTTTTGCAAGATACCAGGACACAAGGAAGAAGATTGTAGGAAGAAACCTAATAATGGAATGTGCTTCAACTGTGGAGAAAAGGGTCACATCAAACCAAACTGTCCGAAATTAGTTCCAGCCATGAACAACAAGAATACTAAAAATGCTAGAGCCTTTGTTCTGACCGCAGAAGAAGCCAAGATGATTCCGGACGTGATAGCCGGTACGTTTTAGTTAATGATGTTTTTGCTAAAGTATTATTTGACTCTGGTGTAAACCAAAGTTTTATTAATACTTCATTTTGCAAACTTCTCAACCAACCATTAACTAAACTCTCACAACAATGTATAGTAAAGACAGCAAATGAGGAACCCATTAAGATTTCTGAAATCTTGCAGGGAGCGAGAATAGAATTTTTAAATCAAAAGTTTATTGCAAACCTTTACCCAATGAATCTGGCAGGATTTGATATTGCATTAGGAATGGATTGGTTAATAGCCAATAAAGCCAGCATTTTATGTGATCAAAAATCAATCCACGTAAATTCACCAAAAGGTGAAAATATCACAATTAAAGGAGATAAACCATCTAGATCCACAAAATTCATCTCTGTGATGAAAACAACGAGTTATATAAGAAAAGGATCATTAGTATATTTGATTTCCATAATCACTAACACTAAAGGAAAAGAATTGGAAGATATTTCTGTAGTATCTCAGTTTCCAGATGTGTTTCTAGAAGAATTACCAGGACTACCGCCAGACAGGGAAGTTGAATTCAGAATCCACTTGCTACCAGGAACAACACCAATTGCCAAAGCACCTTACCGTTTGGTACCTGCAGAAATGCAAGAATTGAAGAAACAGTTAGATGAACTACTGAAGAAGGGATTCATACAGCCAAGTTCATCGCCATGGGGAGCGCCGATCTTATTCGTTAAAAAGAAAGACGGGTCAATGCGAATGTGCATTGACTACCGCGAATTGAACAAGGTCACGATTAAAAATCGGTATCCATTACCAAGAATCGATGATATGTTCGATCAATTGCTAGGAGCTCGATTTTTCTCAAAGATCGATTTACGATCAGGATATTGATATGTGCAAAATGCAACATATAAATTACATCAATTGTGGCATAAAACTAACCCTTTTTTAGTACTAATGTTGGAAAAAGTGTGCTTTTGTCTTTCTTCTGTATTTTTAGGATTAAATGAGCTCAAATTAAAAAAAGAAGCAAAAAGGCAGCTAAATCTAACATAAATACAAGAAAAGGAACTAACGTGGCATGCCCTACCTCCCCGAAAGCATCTTCCCAAGCAAAACAAGAGAACAGAAGGCTGAACACGTCCCGTGATCAGTGAACACGGGGGCGTGCCCAAGTGCCAGCATAAAAGACAAAGCTATAGAAACTTCTATCGCCCACCACGGGGCCGTGCTCAGCGGACACGGGGCCGTGGTAAACTATAAGATTCGCAGAATCCAGGCAAATCTTGATAGTATAGATACGCTTCTGCACATGGGGGCGTGCCCAGCGGATACGGGGGCGTGGTCAACTAATGCAGACAAACTGCAATTAATGAAGACAGAGAAGAGGATGGACACGGGGCCGTGCCCCCTGGACACTGGGCCGTGCCCGAGCTACTATTCAGACTATAAATAGGGGTGCTTGGCTCATTTGCAAACCATCCCTTGGCACACCACCTCTCTCACACTTCATCCACCACCCACCACCATCACAACACCATCATCCACCACCATCATCCATTGTCCATCATAGAGTGTGTGAGTCGTCTCGGGATCCAAGATTGATCGTAAGAGTTCTTGACAATCAAAGGCCAGGTTTGCCTAAGTCTCTTACATCACTTGGTGAAGACAAGTGTCTAGTGTAATACTTTTTATTTTTTATCCTTTCGCACTTTTTACTTGGTTATGTATTAATGACTTTAATAACTAGTTTCTTATGTTGAAGGTGATTCTTCCTTATCGTTTGTCCGTGGTGTCTTGGCATTATTTTACTGTCTATATAAAATAAAAGATTTTCACCATTCATATCTCCACGGTCTATATGAAGGTATGTTGGCTACCTGGTCGGGGGTTAAGGGAACGGTTTGGTAAGAGTCTTGCCTTGTTCAGTGTATAGATCCTGCAAGGACCTGGGTCAAATTTAGTAGGACCTCCTTCAATACCCACCGGTATTGGATGGCGGGGGTCCAAAATCTTTGATCCCCTCATATGTAAGCTACTATTAATACTTTAACCCGGCTACTTAGGACTGTATCCCTGCTGACTCAGACTACTTAGCCGAGGGTAACGTCACCTTCAAAAGAGGGGCCTACCACAATACGCATTAATAACTTAATTAATTATCTTTCAATAATCCGACCCTTTAGGATTGTATCCTTGCTGACTCAAACTACTGGGTTGAGGGTAACGTCACCTTCAAAAGAGGGGCCTACTACAATAACTAAGATAATCTCTTGAAAAGTGCAGAAATAATCAAAGGTTACACTAAACACGAGTCGGAGCCAAGTGATTCATCTTGTCTATCTGTTTTTATTTTTATTTTTCAGCATTTTAGTTAGTTTTTATTTTTCTCGTTTAAAACTTTTTTTCTAAACTTTTGATTTGATTAGACGTTAAGGATAAACCGGTACTAAAAGCTCTTGTGTCCTTGGACGACCTCGGTATCTTACCAACACTATACTACGCTCACGATGGGTGCACTTGCCCATATGTGTGTTTAGTGTTAGTAAATATCGTGTTTTATAAATTTAAAACTTGGCTAAAAAGTGTAAAAGGGCTTAAAATATACTTAAACTTATATACACACTTCACACGCATCAAGATTTTGGCGCCGTTGCCGGGGACACAAGGATTTTAAGAAAGTTAGGAATCAACGGCCTAATCGTTTTTCTTATTTTTCCATTTTTTTAGGATTTTTCTTAGTTTTTCAGTTTCTGTAGAGCTCAGCACGGGCGTGCCTGGTCGGACACGGGCCGTGCCCAGCATTGTTACTGGCAGTTTTTATTTTCCGAGTTACAGAGAGCTGAGCACGGGGCCGTGTCGGTGCAACACGGGGCCGTGTCCAACTCCCCAGTAACAGGGATCCAGAAAACAATCACTGTATCTCCGACCATGGGCCGTGTTCACCTGAGCACGGGGCCGTGGTGAACCTTCTGACCAACGTTCTTTTCTTATTTTATTTGCAGGACTTGGAACCCAGGCGCCACAATTGAACTTCCTACGTAGTGTATGAGCTCCAGATCTAGTAGAGACATAAAAGAACCTCTAGAAGAACCCGAACGCTTTCTCAGAAAAAGACTTAAAGCTAAAAACCAAGAGAAAGTTTCGGGGGACCCACTTCCAATGGCGGACCAACGTAACCTCATGGATTACCTACGACCCACTGTAGATAATCTCGGCGCCGCTATCAATGCACCAAATGTCGAAGCCAATAACTTCAAACTTCGGCCACATTTGATACAAATGCTTCAAAACTCCGCAACCTTCCATGGGCTTGCGGACGAGGATCCCCATCTACATATTACTAATTTCTTAGAAATATGTGATACCTTTCGGATCAATGGAGCAACAAACGACGCCATCCGTCTTCGGATGTTTCCATTTTCACTAAAAGACCGAGCTAAGGCTTGGCTTAATACCCTCCCAGTTGGCTCGGTAAACACCTAGGATGAACTAGCCCAAAAGTTTCTATATAAGTATTTCCCTCCTGCTAAAACAGCTAAATTAATGACTGAAATTAATACATATTCACAAGAGAATGGGGAATCCTTATATGAAACTTGGGAAAGGTTCAAGGAGCTACTAAGAAAGTGTCCTCATCACGGTCTTGCAGTATGGCAACAAGTATCCACTTTCTACAAGGAGCTACTAAGAAAGTAT
This sequence comes from Helianthus tuberosus, assembly GCA_030545235.1. Classification (NCBI taxonomy): domain Eukaryota; kingdom Viridiplantae; phylum Streptophyta; class Magnoliopsida; order Asterales; family Asteraceae; genus Helianthus; species Helianthus tuberosus. Next base: position 102,164,781 of record CM060381.1, on the reverse strand, counting down.
CCACTTTCTACAATGCTAGCTCCGGGGGACTTTTAGGTAATCGTCGCCCAAATGAGATATATAATCAAATTGAGGAAATTGCTCAACCAATTTTCAATGGCACACTCCCCGAGGCAATAAATATATTGCCCCGGGCGCCCATAAGGTTGATGAAAGCACTTCTTTACAACCCCAAATCGAGGCCCTTTCTTCAAAAATCAAAAAGTTAGAAATGGCAAAAACGGTCTCGGTTATGGCTTGTGAAGGGTGTGGTGGGCCACATGAAAATTGGAGTTGTATGAAAGAATTAGATGATCAAACGGAAACGGTAAACTACATTGATAATAGACCTAGGCCGCCGGGTCCTCCAACGGGTACCTACAACCAAGGATGGCGTAACCACCCTAACCTTGGTTGGAGAGATCCCGACAACAGTAGTAACCAACAAAACCAACGAACTAACTTTCAACAACCACAAATTTTTTCTCAACAACAAGGTGGACGAGAAAGGCTTGAAGATACTGTATCTCGCCTCATCTCCGACACCGAAAAGAAAAACTCGGATCGATTTCAGCAATTGGAATCGAATTTTAGAAATCAACAAGCTAGCATTCAAAACATTGAAAACAATTAAATCAAATAGCTCAAAATTTCTCCGAGAGACCACAAGGCGCGTTACCGAGTAATACCGAGACCAACCCAAAGGCGCAAGTACATCTCATAACATTGAGAAACCGTACCGTGGGTCCCGAAGAGGCTTCACTCCCACCAACTGAAAGAAGCCAATCTAGCCAAACCACGACTCCACCCGCGCCCCATCAAGAAAAGGCTTCTCCACCAGTTCAAGAGCCTACTAAGACTCCTCCGATTCCATACCCCGGTCGGTTAATTCGTCAAAAGACCAATGAGCAATTCACAAAGTTCGAAAATTTACTAAAACAATTGCATGTTAATATTCCATTTATTGAAGTCCTAAATCAAATGCCTAAATATTCAAAATTTATGAGGGACTTCCTCACTCATAAAAGGAAAATTGAATCATTGCAATTAGTTAACTTAGGCGAAGAATGCTCCGCCTTACTACTCAACAAACTCCCGCAAAAGAAGCTTGACCCCGGAAGCTTCACAATTCCTTGCTCGATTGGGAAATCCCCCATTCGTAATGCACTAGCCGATCTCGGGGCAAGCATCAACCTCATGCCCTCATCAATGTTCAATCGACTCGGCTTAGGGAAAACAAGCCCTACAAAAATAAGCATTCAACTCGCCGATAGATCCGTCAAATATCCACAAGGTGTCGCTGAAAATCTATTGGTCAAAGTCGGTGAATTTGTCTTTCCGGCCGACTTTGTCATACTAGATATGGAGGAAGATACCGAAGTACCACTCATCCTAGGGAGGCCAATCCTAGCTATGGCCCAAGCAGTGGTAGATATGAATGATGGAACACTAACATTGAGGGTTGGGGACGAGGAAGTAAAGTTTGGAGTCGGAAAAAGAGTAGAAGATGAAGACCCGGTCAACTACATGAAGGTCATTGACTCAAGCTTGGATGATGCTCTCCGACGGTGTAGCATGGGATGCAAAACATCCCACTTGGGTAACAAATGACCAGGCTTTGGGTCTAGCCAAGGACCCTTATAAACGTGGCGCACCACGGAGGCATTCCGCGGAACTATCCTTAGTTTAGTTTAGATTAATTTTTACGTTTTCTAGTTTAGTTTTAATTTTCAGGAATAAAACACACTCAGGATGGTGAAGGATAACAAGGCACTTGGACCAGCACCCCATGCACGAAAACAGGGCCATCCGAAAAAGATCTTCTTCATTACAGCAAGTTCAGCACGGGCCGTGCCCGCCCAACACGGCCCCGTGCTGCACAGTCTGCAGAAAATGCCCAGTTCAGGTAAACCGGACATGGGCCGTGTTCACCCAACACGCCCCCGTGTCCAGGCTTCTGTTTCTTTTTACAACTTTTTGTTACTGGCACCTGAACACGGGGCCATGCCCGGACACCACGGGGCCGTGTCCAGACGCCCAGTAACATAAAATTTTGCTTTTTAACACCTTTTTACACATTCAATCAACCTAAAAACTTATTTTTGGGACACATTGAGGACAATGTGTAATTTAAGTGTGGGGGGAAGCTAAAACTTTGAATCTTGCAAGTCCTAATTACAAGCCTTACACAAAACTCTATTGGAACCGCTAATCACCCCAATTTTTTTCAAAAATTTTCATTTTTTTTTACTTGTCTAGGTTTAACTTGGGAATTTCAAGTTCTAAAAAGGTTATATTTTTACAAATTTACAACCGATAGCGTCGTGATAAAAAGAACCAACATAAGAAAATTATGAAAAGGCATGACAAGTTTAGTTAATAACTAGTTTCTTATGTTGAAGGTGATTCTTCCTTATCGTTTGTCCGTGGTGTCTTGGCATTATTTTACTGTCTATATAAAATAAAAGATTTTCACCATTCATATCTCCACGGTCTATATGAAGGTATGTTGGCTACCTGGTCAGGGGTTAAGGGAACGGTTTGGTAAGAGTCTTGCCTTGTTCAGTGTATAGATCCTGCAAGGACCTGGGTCAAATTTAGTAGGACCTCCTTCAATACCCACCGGTATTGGATGGCGGGGGTCCAAAATCTTTGATCCCCTCATATGTAAGCTACTATTAATACTTTAACCCGGCTACTTAGGACTGTATCCCTGCTGACTCAGACTACTTAGCCGAGGGTAACGTCACCTTCAAAAGAAGGGCCTACCACAATACGCATTAATAACTTAATTAATTATCTTTCAATAATCCGACCCTTTAGGATTGTATCCTTGCTGACTCAAACTACTGGGTTGAGGGTAACGTCACCTTCAAAAGAGGGGCCTACTACAATAACTAAGATAATCTCTTGAAAAGTGCAGAAATAATCAAAGGTTACACTAAACACGAGTCGGAGCCAAGTGATTCATCTTGTCTATCTGTTTTTATTTTTATTTTTTAGCATTTTAGTTAGTTTTTATTTTTCTCGTTTAAAACTTTTTTTCTAAACTTTTGATTTGATTAGACGTTAAGGATAAACCGGTACTAAAAGCTCTTGTGTCCTTGGACGACCTCGGTATCTTACCAACACTATACTACGCTCACGATGGGTGCACTTGCCCATATGTGTGTTTAGTGTTAGTAAATATCGTGTTTTATAAATTTAAAACTTGGCTAAAACGTATAAAAGGGCTTAAAATGTACTTAAACTTATATACACACTTCACACGCATCAATATCATCAATTAAAGGTACAGGAAGAGGACATTCCTAAGACCGCTTTCAGAACAAGGTATGGCCATTATGAATTTACTGTCATGCCATTTGGTTTAACCAATGCCCCAGCTGCATTTATGGACATGATGAACCGAATATGTATGCCATATTTGGATAAATTCATAATTGTCTTTATAGATGATATTCTCATTTACTCTAAGAGTAAAGGGGATCACGCAGCACATCTACATGCACTTCTAAATTTATTGAGAAAAGAAAAGCTTTATGAAAAGTATACGAAGTGCGAGTTTTGGTTAGAACAGGTACAGTTTCTTGGGCATTTAGTCATTCATGAAGGAATTCATGTGGATCCCACCAAGATCGAGGCGATTACCAAATGGAAAACCCCTGAGTCACCAACCGAGGTTAGAAGTTTCATAGGACTGGCTGGTTATTATAGAAGATTTATTCAAGATTTTTCTAGAATAGTCATTCCCTTAACTAAGCTAACCTGTAAATCTGTTAAGTTTGAATGGGGACTAAAACAAGAAGAAGCCTTTAGAATCCTTAAGCAAAGATTAACCAACGCACCCATACTAGCGTTACCAGAAGGAACTGAGGACTTTGTAGTCTATCGTGACGCTTCTAAGTTTGGTTATGGATGTGTGTTGATGCAACGTCAAAAGGTTATAGCTTATGCATCTAGACAACTTAAAATCATGAAGAGAATTATTCAACCCACGATTTAGAATTAGGAGCTATAATTTTTGCCCTTAAGATTTGGAGACATTACCTTTACGGTAGTAAGTTTACCATTTTCACAGATAATAAGAGTTTAAGGTATGTTTTCGGACAAAAGGATTTGAATATGAGACAAAGACGCTAGATGGAAATTCTTAGTGATTGTGATTGTAATATCCAGTATCATGCAGGAAAGGCAAATGTAGTAGCCGATGCCTTAAGTCGAAAATATCATGAAAAGTCAAAAAGAGTACGTTCTCTAAAATTAAATCTACAAGTAGATTTAAATGAACAGATTAGAAAGGCACAAGAATCAGTAATCAAGGATGATACTGAAAAATTGAAAGGGGTGATTAAGGAATTAGAACAAGGAATAGATGGAATTTGGAGATTCCATAAAAAGAGGATGTGGATACCTAAATTTGGAAACGTGCGCCACCACATATTAGAAGAAACCCATAAGTCTAAGTATACGATGCATCCTGGAAGTGATAAGATGTATCAGGATTTAAGTAAGAATTTTTGGTGGATAGGAATGAAAAAGGATATAGCAACTTATGTTGCCAAGTGTTTAACATGTTCACAGGTCAAAGCTGAACATCAGAAACCCTCAGGTTTGTTGCAGCAGTTGGAAATGTCAGTTTGGAAATGGGAATTGATAACAATGGATTTTGTTACTAAATTACCCAAAACAAGAAAAGATAAGGATACAATCTGGGTGATTGTAGACAGGCTAACTAAGTCAGCTCATTTCCTACCAATGAAGGAAACTTTCAATATGGAACAACTAGCTAAGTTGTATGTAAATGAAATAGTTTCATTACATGGAATTCCTTTATCAATTGTTTCTGATAGAGATAGCCGTTTTACCACTCATTTTTGGACAAGCTTCCAAAAAGCCATGGGAATCAAGTTGAATCTGAGCACCGCTTATCATCCCCAAACGGACGGACAAAGCGAAAGGACAATTCAGACAATGGAGGACATGCTTAGAGCTTGTGTAATTGATTTTGGAGGTAATTGGGACGATCACTTACCATTAATAGAAATTTCTTATAATAACTTCTATCACACAAATATCAATGCTGCACCATTCGAAGCACTTTACGAAAGAAAGTGCCGAACTCCAGTCTGTTGGGCAGAAATCATAGAAAAGCAACTATCTGGACCAGAAATAGTACAAGAAATGACCGACAAAATCATTCAAGTCAAGGAAAGATTAAAAGCAGCACGTGACCGATAAAAGAGTTATGCTGATAACAGACGAAAGCCCCTGGAATTTCAGGTAGGAGACAATGTGTTATTGAAGGTCTCTCCTTGGAAAGGAGTGGTAAGATTCATCAAAAGGGGAAAACTAAGCCCCATGTATGTTGGACCTTTTGAAATTATTTGAAGAATAGGACATGTAGCCTATCAGCTACAACCGCCAGAGGAAATGGCAGGAATACATGATGTATTTCATGTATCAAATCTCAAAAAGTGCTTAGCTGATAAATCATTGGTAGTACCTCTTAAGGACATAGAAGTAAATGAAAAGCTAAAATTTGTGGAACGACCTCTACAAATTGAAGACAGGAAGTCAAGAATCTCAAACACAAGAGATTAGTTCTGGTCAAAGTGAAATGGGACTCCAAAAGAGGACCAGAGTACACTTAGGAGCTTGAATCGGAAATGCAAAGGAAATACCCGCACTTATTCCAGTAGACCTCGAGGACGAGTTCTAGAACAAGGTGCGGAGGATATAACAACCCCCCTAAATAATTTTTCGACACCCTTAATATGTTTAAACTATCCCTATATGTCTTAAAATACACCCCGTATACGAAAACCTAGCCCAAATACCCTTATATAATTAAAAATAAAATAAAAACAAAACTTTGGGGTCGCTCGCGGGGTGTGAAGACCCCCTTGTGTTCCTACGTGGGCCACGACAGCTCGGAGTCAGGGCGAACCCCCAGGCCGCCACGTGGCAGCCTCGTGTCACGCCTAGTGGATGAATCAGCCAAGCTAGGGCCTACCCTAGCTGGCCTCGCGAGGCATGAAGGCCCCCTCCTTCTCTTACCCGGGGCGTGACGAAGACAATAATCAGCCCTATAAATTGAGAGCATCGGCAGTTCATTCTGATCGCTCACACCAACTTTCTCTCTCGAATTTCTACATAGCTAAAGTAATTTTCGGGCATAATACCCCCTAAATAACGAAGTTCTGCCTCGTTGTAAGTATCATAACCCCCGGTTACGTATTAGATACGCTGACCGATTGATCTAGGTTTCCGTAACGGCTGTCGTGTTTCTGCCCACCGTAGTCGTTGGAATGTCGACTTGGGGAAGGTATTACTAATGTAAATATTGGGTTATTATACTAACGTGTGTGCATTTGTGTAATTAATAGATAATCACCAGGAAATCCTTAAAGAAAACCCTAAGACAGCAATGTGAGTAATCTCCTTTTTGTGAACCTTTCGCAAATTGTTTTTACAATACCTCAAATGTTTTACATTATATTAAACAGTGATTGAGTATTTGTATTCTACAATTATTGTCGGTATGTTGGGGTTTTGTATACAAAATTTGTTACTACATTGTGAGTAGTAACATGACCACAAGTCGGGTTGACAGTACCGTGGGTGGTAATTAAGTAGATGGAAACTAATGTAATTGCGTGATCACCCTCAATACTGTATAACAGTTTTTACATGTCTTGATTAAACTGGGATTCACTCACCAGTATTTCCCACTGACCAAAATGTTTTTAAATACGTTTCAGGTAATAAAATGTGAAAGCCAAATAGAAGCTAGCTGGACAGCACCGAAGGCTAGGAAAAGTGGCTATAAAGTTACCTAAAATAAAGAGACGTTTTATTTAAATAAAATAGGGTTTATCCCCATAAAAATATGTGTACTTGAAACTTGAGATTTTCCCATCTGTTTAATATTATAAAAGCATGGTATTTTACTCTGATAAAATATTTCCTAACTACGGTACTGATGTAATTTCCGCTGCCAAATTGATAAACACTGATACCACTGAAACTGGTCGCGGCCGCCGGTTCCCGGGTAATTAGGGGACGGGGGTTGCGACAGTATTGAAGGAGGTCCTAGTAAGCTTGACCCAGGTCCTTGCAGGATCTATACACTGAACAAGGCAAGAACCTTGCGAAACCATTTCCTTAACCCCCGACCTGGTAGCCAGCATATCTCTATATAGACCGTAGAGATATGAATGGTGTAAATATTTTATTTTATATAGACATTAAAATAACGCCAAGACACCACAGACAAATGATAAGGAAGTTTCACCTTCAACATAAGAAACTAGTTATTAAAATCATTAATACAAAACCAAATAAAAAGTGCGAAAAGATTAAAAATAAAAAGTATTACATTAAATGATTGTCTTCACCAAGTGATGTAAGAGACTTAGCCAAACATGGCCTTTGATTGTCAAGAACTCTTACTATCAATATTGGATCCCAAGACTACTACACACACTCTATGGTGGATAATGGATGGTGGTGGTGGATGTGGGTATTGTAGTGGTGGTGGAGTGTGGGTGAAGTGAGAGAGAGGTGGTTTGCCAAGGGATGCCTTTGAAGTGAGCCAAGCACCCCTATTTATAGCCTGCACAGAAGCCCGGACACGGCCCCGTGTCCATTGGGCACGGCCCCGTGTCCATCCTTTTTCGCTTTCTTCAATAATTGTAATTGTCTGCATTAGCTCCACACACCCCCGTGTTCGCTGGGCACTGCCCCGTGTGCAGAAGCGTATCAGTACTATCAAGATTTGCTGGATTCTGTGAATCTTAGCGTTGACCACGGCCCGTGTTGAGCTGGGCACGCCCCCGTGTTGGGAATAGAAGCTTCTATAGCTTTGACTTTTCTGCAGACATCTGGCCACTCCCCCGTGTCCACTAGGCACGGGGCCGTGGTCAGCCTTCTGTTTCTTTGTTTTTGCTTGGGAAGAAGCTGTTGAGGGGTCGGGCATTCCACGTTTATTCTTTTTCTTTGTATTCTTGTTAGATTTTGCTGCAAATTTGTTCCTTTTGTTCAATTAAGCTCATTTGGTCCTGAAAATACAAAAGGAACACAAAAGCACACTTTTTTCAATATTAGTACTAAAAAGGGGTTAGTTTTATGCCTCATTTGATGTAATTTATATGTTGCATTTTACCCACATCAAATACCCCCACACTTGAATCTTTGCTTATCCTCAAGCAAAACTCTTTAATTTGTGGCTTACACACCCAAATGGAATGGGTAGAAGAGAAGTTTTGGGCTTGTCTTGAGTGTCGGGAATCCAAGATCTTTACTGGGTTTTATTTTTATGCTATTTACAATCCTATTCGATATGATTTATTTAGAACGTCTCATAAGAGAAATTACTTATTTGGGCATAACATGCCTCTTTAAAATTCCATTTATATACAAGTTCACATACCTCACGGGAGATCACTCAACACTCGGCCGAAGATGTATTTTTGTGAAACACTCGAGACCGGCACGGAACTTATTTCTACCATAAGCTTGCCAAGCAATCAATCCCCCTCCTTTTTAACTATAAACCTTTGTAAATATCAAGAGGACTTTGGGGAAGGGTTAGGCTTGGGTTAAAGGTAGGTGGTTTTGGGTTAGTGATTAGTAAAAGGGCTAAAACCGTAAAAAGCGTCGGTCATCGTAAAACTTTTTGTTTACCTGAGTTTTATTCAAACTAAACACTTTCAAACAAAGCTTCTTTGAGGAACTTGTTTGTTTATTGCTAGACTTCATTTTCTTTTTTTTTTCTTTTTTTTGATAAGGAATCGTCACAAGAAAACCGAGCTTTTTACTAAAATAAAGGGTTTAAAAGAAAAGGGTTTTGGTGATTAAAGGGTGTTTGTTTTGTGGGTTTAGAAACGAAAAGGTTTAGGCTCAAAGTGGTTAACTAGGGGGATTTTGGGTAGGTTAAAAGAAAAGGAAAAATAATGGTGTTGAAAAGAAAAATGGGTTAGTCCTAATGCCTCCATCATTTACTTACTTGGGTTTAAGTTGGTAAGGACCGGGAATGTATCATCGTGGCAAGTTCTAGAGTCGTAAGAAACCAAGCGGCTATTCAAACAAGAAACGAAATATGAGCATTTAATTTAAAGATGTATGCTTGTATGCTCAATAAAGGCTCAAAACTCACTTTTTGTGGGAATGGGTTTTAATGTGATCAAGTATATATAATCAAATTTTAACTAGATTTGTCATGCCGTTTCATAATTTTCTTATGTTGGTTCTTTTTATCACGACGCTATCGGTTGTAAATTTGTAAAAATATAACCTTTTTAGAACTTGTTATTCCCAAATTAAACCAAGACAAGTAAAAAAAAATGAAAAGTTTTTGAAAAAATTTGGGGTGATTAGCGGTTCCAATAGAGTTTTGTGTAAGGCTTGTTATTAGGACTTGCAAAATTCAAGGTTTAGCATCCCCCACACACTTAAATTACACATTGTCCTCAATGTGTCCCAAAAATAAGTTTTTAGGTTGATTGAATGTGTAAAAAGGTGTTTAAAAACAAAATTTTATATTACTGGGCGTCTGGGCGCGGCCCGTCTTCAGATCGCCAGTATCATTTTTTTAACAGAAGGCTGGGCACGGGGGCGTGTTCAGTGAGCACGGCCCCGTGTCTAGTTACCTGAACTGGGCGTTTTCTGCAGATCCTCAGGCACAGGGGCGTGTTGGGCTGAGCAAGGCCCCGTGCTGAACTTGCTGTAATGAAGAAAAATTGTCAGGAGGCTCTGTTTTTGTGCATGGGGTGTGGGTTCAAGTTTCCCTCAGTAACCTCCACCATTTTGAGTGTGTTTTATTCATTACAACATCATCCAAACACCATTTAATACTTAGAAACCATCATTCATTAAAAATAACAATTACAAAGGACCCTAAAAATTGAAAATAAAATGAAAAACTAAAAGTTCCTAGGATAGATGGGTTAAGTACACAGGAAATCATTCTAAGGAGTTCTACCCTTATTGTAGGAATATCAAAAACCCGGAAATAGCTTTCCGGTACTTAAAGGTGTTGTAGAACTTCTTAACCGAGGGATGTCTCTTAGATGTCATTGAGCCATTCCTCTATCTCCCTAGGGGGGAAGAAGGCGGGCTCATTTTCCACAATTTCTTGTGGAGGAGGTGTGACGGCCACCAGGACCCCATGTAATATGTCTCGAGGGGGCTCCGTGGGTATGACATACCACTCGGCCGGAATAATGACTTCCGGCACAACATTCCACTCCCTTTGTGCAATGATTGGCACCATGGGAGGAGAAGCGAGAATATTCAACCTTTGGTGCAAAAGGTTGACTTCTCGAAGACATCCCTCTAGCCCCACCGATAAATGATTTATAAGGTCAACCAAGGCTTCCTTTACTCCTGTCAATTCATTGATGGCCTCTCTCAAGGCATACACGTAGTTAACGAGAGAGTCTTCTACTGATGATCTTCTTCCTCGTCGGTCGTTCCTGGAATGGGCTGAGGATCTTCCGCTATTTCTACTTGACATTCTAAGAAAACAAACTGAAAGAAATTTCAAATTAATGAAACAGTACTCCGGCCACGGCCCCGTGCTCGCTGAACACGGCCCCGTGGCCACCTCTCTACAGGTTTTTGAGACAAGGAATCTTATAGCTTTAAATTATCTTTCTGGATTTTGAAGCATTTTTAAGAAGAAATAACTTAAAACAGTGTTGTAAAACTTATTTTTGATAAGATTCCTTAAATAAAAACCTAACAATTATAACAATAAAGCTTGAAATCATAGAGATTTCAAGTTTTAATGGAGGTTTTGAGTGGAGAATGAAGAAGAAGGCAATAGACAAAACTAGAAAAGACAAGATGGTTGTTGAGAACCTTCTTTAGAATATACCTTAAAGGGTATATGTGAAGATCCCACCAGATCTTTGTCTTTGGAATGGGTCCAAGAGTGCAGGAATCTTGCTGCATTTATAGAAAACGACAGCACGCTAGCCACGGCCCCGTATCGGCTCGACACGGCCCCATGTGCAGACAAGATTCTGACACTTTTTGTCCGTATTCTGACCAAAATTCAGACGGAAATCTTTAGGCGGACACGGGGGCGTGTTGACCTGGACACGGCCCCGTGGCTAGAGGTTTTTATGAAGTTATGTCTTATTTTAAGGAATTTATCTGGATCGGGTGGTTCCTTACTGGTTGGAACAACACCGAAGTGCCTGAGGTACCTTAATTGCCCTAGTTTAAGACAAGAACGCAAGAGGTTATCGAAAAGGGTGAATCCTAAACTAAATACTGGTGGGCAAGACCAACCTTTATTTCCCTTATCCGGGCTCTCGTTAAAGAAGGTATATGTCGAATCGTTCAGGTCTATGTATGCATCGGCGGAAACCGATGGGGAGTCCTTCATGGCACAATCGACACAGGGACGACTATCACTCAAGTCCTCACAAGAGTTAGAGGTGATTTCGGGAGCAACGATGTTGTTAATGTCCGAATGCGATCTCAATAATTCCCCTTGATCGTCGTCTTGAGATGAATTAGTTATTTCCATCTCAAGTTCTTTTATGAATTGGAGAATTAGTTCTTTCATTTGAAATCATTCTTCGAGAATCATTTCATCTAGAAGGGGCGATTGAGAGCATTCGAGGGAGAGATAGGGATTGTTTTTACTTTCGCCCATCTTAAGGCTACAGGAAAACAATGGGTCTATATAGTGGGGAATGTAGTTTAAAAAATAACATTTTAAATCTTCATGAGATCCGCCACATATTTGACACCACGTACCATAAGAGGAGCGAAAGTAAAAATGATCAGTATCACTCATGTTTGTGTCAGAAATTACCAACCGTCGGGATCTTATGGTTTTGTTTTCAGTAAATGAAACTTGGGCACGGGGGCGTGTTCAGTGGGAACGGCCCCGTGTTCAGCCACTGTCTGACTTAAAACAGGATTGCCAGTACCAAAGATTGGACACGGGCGCATGTTCAGCGGGCACGGCCCCGTGCTGCAGTCTGCAGAAGCTGAAAAAATCTAGAAAAATCCTAAAAAACAGAAAAATAAGAAAAACGATTAGGCCGTTCATTCCTAACTTTCTTAAAATCCTTGTGTCCCCGGCAACGGCGCCAAAAATTTGATGTGCGTTAGGTGTGATACATTTTTATTTATATTTTAAGCCCTTTTTAACACTTTAGTCAAGTTTTAAATTTATAAAACACGATATTCTACTAACACTAAACACACATATGGGCAAGTGCACCCATCGTGAGTGTAGTATAGCGTTGGTAAGATACCGAGGTCGTCCAAGGACACAAGAGCTTTTAATACCGGTTTATCCTCAACGTCTAATCAAATCAAAAAGTTTTAGAAAAGGTTTTAAACATGAAAAATAAAAATTAAAAATGCTGGAAAATAAAATAAAATAAAACAGATAGACAAGTTGAATCACTTGGATCCGACTCGCCTTTAATGTAACCTTTGATGATTTCCGCATTTTTGCACTTTTTAAGTGATTATCTTAGTTATAGTAGTAGGCCCCTCTTTTGAAGGTGACATTACCCTCAACCCAGTAGTTTGAGTCAGCAAGGATACAATCCCAAAGGGTCGGAATATTGAAAGATAATTAATAAAGGTATTTATGCGTAATGTGGTAGGCCTCTCTTTTGAAGGTGACGTTACCCTCGGCTAAGTGGTTTGAGTCGGTAGGGATACAATCCCATGTAGCGGGTTAATGTATTAATAGTAGTTTACATATGAGGGGATCAAGCCATTCGTACCCCCGCCATCCAATACCAGTGGCTATTGAAGGAGGTCCTGGTAAGCTTGACCCAGGTCCTTGCAGGATCTATACACTGAACAAGGCAAGAACCTTACCAAACCATTCCCTTAACCCCCGACCAGGTAGCCAACATATCTCTATATAGACCGTAGAGATATGAATGGTGTAAATCTTTTATTTTATATAGACAGTAAAATAACGCCAAGACACCACATACAAATGATAAGGAAGTTTCACCTTCAACATAAGAAACTAGTTATTAAAGTCATTAATACAAAACCAAATAAAAAGTGCGAAAAGATTAAAATTCAAAAGTATTACATTAAATGCTTGTCTTCACCAAGTGATGTAAGAGACTTAGGCAAACATGGCCTTTGATTGTCAAGAACTCTTACTATCAATCTTGGATCCCGAGACTACTACACACACTCTAAGCTGGATGGTGGATAATGGATGGTGGTGGTGGATGTGTGTGTTGTAGTGGTGGTGGAGTGTGGGTGAAGTGAGAGAGAGGTGGTTTGCCAAGGGATGCCTTTAAAGTGAGCCAAGCACCCCTATTTATAGCCTACACAGAAGCCCGGACACGGCCCCGTGTCCATCTTTTTTCTCTTTCTTCATTAATTGCAATTGTCTGCATTAGCTCCACACGCCCCCGTGTGCAGAAGCGTATCTGTACTATCAAGATTTGCTGAATTCTGCGAATCTTAGTGTTGACCACTGCCCGTGTTGATATGGGCACGCCCTCGTGTTGGGAATAGAAGCTTCTATAGCTTTGTCTTTTCTGCAGACATTTGGCCACGCCCCCGTGTCCGCTGGGCACGGGGCCGTGGTCAGCCTTCTGTTTCTTTGTTTTTGCTTGAGAAGATGTTTTCGAGGGGTCGGGCATGCCACGTTTATTCCTTTTCTTTGTATTCTTGTTAGATTTTGCTGCAAATTTGTTCCTTTTGTTCAATTAAGCTCATTTGGTCCTGAAAATATATAAGGAAGACAAAAGCACACTTTTTCCAACATTAGTACTAAAAAAGGGTTAGTTTTATGCCTCATTTGATGTAATTTATATGTTGCACTTTACGCACATCAACGCTTAGAACTAAATCAATGAAGAATTTAAAACTAGTAAAATTCACTCGCACGTTGCAGCAACTTTTATGTCAGAATGGGTTTGATTCAATACGGTATCAGCACACCCATTTTAATACCCGATGTTTAAAACCAAAAATAAAGTCTTGATATGACCAAAATGATGTCAATAACGGTTCTATTAGTACCGGCACCATTCCCATTGTCATTCTATCAAAATGGAGAAGGCATTGATGGTGCTAGACAATATTAGTTCGGTTGGTCGTAGGATACTTGCAGGCTTTATTTTGGAAAAAAAAAATGTTCCAAAATTTCTTTTTGATAAATTAAGAATACCACTTAATATATTCCCATAAAGGGGTTCTTGATATTTCAAAAATTAATTTACTTTCATATTAATCGTGCTTTAAATAATTAAATACGTATAGATATGGTTCATGAGCTTGTTTGTTGATATTTAGAAGTTTGTAATATATTGTTTTAGATACGATGCTTAAAAGTAAATTAGTAAAGAATTTTAAACCGGTAAAATTCACTAACATATTATGGTAGGTTTAAGTCAGTATTGGTTCGATTCATTGCGATATCAACACTTGTATAACATAACAGCTAGATGTTTAAACCAAAAAATAAAGTCATGATATTACCAAAATGATGTCAGTAACGGTTCTAATGGTACCGGTACCACGACCGATGTCGTTCTATTGAAATCGACAGGGTATTAATGGTGCTAGACAATATTGATTTGGTTGGTCCTAAGATACTTAAAAGCGTCATTTTGCAAACAAATTGTTCCATTCTGTTTTTTGATAAATTAAGAATACCACTTAGTATATTCCCATAAAGGTTTTCTTGATTTTTCGAATATCAATTTACTTTAATATTAAACATTCTTTAAATAATTAAATACGTACATATATTGTTCATGAACATGTTTGTTGATATTTAAAAGTTTGTAATATATTGTGTTAGATACCATGCTTAGAACTAAATCAGTAAAGAATTTAAAAGTAGTAAACTTCACTCACACATTATTGTAGGTTTTAGATAAGTATTGAAGTATTGGGTTGATTCATTACGGTATCAGCACCCGTATAACAATCAGAAGTTCAAAACCAAAAAATAAAGTCGTGATATGATCAAAATCGACAGGGCATTGATGATGTTAGACAATATTAATTTGGTTGGTTGTAAGATACTTAAAGGCCTCGCTTTGCATATGAATTGTTCCATATTCTTTTTTTATAAATTAAGAATACCACTTAATATATTCTCCCATAAAGGTTTTCTTGATATTTGAAATATCATTTTTTTATATTGATTGCGCTTTAAATAATCAAATACTTACATATATGGTTCATGAACATGTTTATAGATACTTAAAATGTCACACCCACAAAATCCACATGCGGGGTTTTACCACGAGGCGTGCGACTAACCAGGATCAAGCCACTAATCATGTTGAACAAATATTAAAGTTATTAAAAATCATCACAATCAACACGATTAGTGATTAAGTTTTAAATGTCCAAAACATAGTTTAAATCAACAGCGTAAGCTAAATGTAAAATCCAGACAAAAGTTAAAAACCACAGTGTTCAATAAAATTTAAACCCAACAGTTTAATGCCAGCCACGACACTCCAAAAGCTGCAAGTTCACATCCTGTACCTAACATCCTACAAAGCATGCACAAGTGTATCAACAAAGGTTGACGAGTTCACAGTTTCAGTTTTAAAGTAAAGTAAGTTTCAAATACATTAGTTTATTAAAAACATGTCATGGGTAGCTAACCCACAGTTTAGCCACTAAACAGTGTAGTACCGAATACTTGACTGTGGTGAGTTGGTGTGCCCCATATCAATGTCTATCGTCACTGATATAAAGTCAAGGTCAAAAGTCCACGCCCGGCTCCCGGCACGGTGTGAGGTTTGTCATACCTAATAGCGCTATTAACTAGTACCCCGTTTACCAAACCCGGCAACAAATTGGTAGAATGCGTAGGGACTTTTCAGAACGAGTTTCGTTTAGTCTGCTAAAGATATGAAATATAAACTACGGTATTTAATAGGCAATATTCCAAACCATGAATATAGAGTAGTCCCAAATCCAGGGATAGTGTAGTTCCCAAACCCATGAATGCATGCCTTTAGTAAATGTGTGAACTCACCTTAGTTTAAGCTCGGTCAGATTTAGATGGAGAAATAATGAGGATGGTCAACCACGTCCTAGAATGATTACCATTTAATTTGTTAGGGTGTGTTCATGCAATACTTGAAATTCTACATGCAACTAACACATAGCACACAACCCGTTGACACGTGAACATTCAACCAAATAGATACACATACATCACCATAACATTCAACATGTTCAACAATTCTCACATAAGTATCAATCAAGTTCAGGCATTCCTTGATAATATAAGCAAAATGCAAACACATATAAATCAACTTGTCATAATTCAGCTTTGACTCCTAAAACTGGGTTGTTTTCGGTTAAAAAATTACGAATATTTTATGTGATGCGTATTTTCGTTGGTTAGGCTTTGTATAAAATTCACAAGGCTTGACTCTTTATACAAAAATTATGAAAATTCATTTGCTAAGAAATGGTTAGATTCGTCATTTTCTGACCACAGCTTACGGAAAAATTCATTTAAAAATCCCCGATTACCCGATTGATTGACATGATTCCACTTGGAGATTCGTACAGACACATAAGACTATCTACAGTATAAATTTCATAACCTAACTCCAAACCACCCTCCACATCATTACTAGTCCAGTTAGGCGGGTTACCATCGAGTTACATATTATTGTTGGTCATTGCCATATCGCAGTTTGCCATAATCTGCTTCTTGATCTTCTACTTAATCTTGCTGATCCTTTCCTTGATGTAGCTATCCCGATTCAATAAAAACTTTCTCCTCTCCATGAGTGACTTCGTTAGAAACACATTCAACACATTTTGAAAGGCAGTGTTGTCTTCAGGCCACACCTCTAACTCCAGTTCGTATGAGCTATACATGATCACACATGCCTCGATGCTGCATAAGATTGATACCTCCTTCAACTAGTTCTTTAACCATTCCTTTCTTTTCATGAATGAGTTTTTCATTGCCTTGTTGTCCTTTATGAAAGCAAGCTTCACTTTGCTTCTAGGCATGGTAAGAATTATACCAAAATGTAACTGTTGAAGCTTGTGAGTGGCTTTCAGTTAGCCCTTATGTGGGTTCTTAAACGAAACAAGCTCATCAATCCGCAATAATTTTGTTTTATTGGTCTTGTGTGGTAGCAATTAAATTAAACATTAAGCCAAAAGTAAATGAGTAACTAAAATTAATTGTAAGATTATATAAAAAAAATCACATTAAAAGCGTTTAAATTCCTGATGTTGGAAGAGAATAAAGTTGAATAAATTCTCTACCGATGGATGGCCCAAGGTGAATACATTTATGCCTCGAGAGAAGACAATGATAGCAATTTCAACCCTGTAGGATCGGTTTGCGACCCGAACGAGTCGTTCAGAAGAGATTTTATCAGTTTCAGATGCGGAAAATAAGAAACTGACTTCGAAACAGCTTGGTTATCACTTTAAACCTCTTATGTATTGATTTAACAACGTATACAATCACAAGGAATACCGGCAGCACCTCGGTATCACTCTGAGAGATCTGTTACAAATGACTTGAACACAACCCTATTTATAGACTTCCTACTTTCGCTTGAAACCATACTTGACACTTCAAGCGAAACCTACCTAATAAAGTTTCAAGCGAATCTCTCAAGTTTACAAGTTCAAGCGAAACACACTAATTCAATTGATTCAAGCGAAAGCCTTCATGAATTTGTCTTCAAGCGAAACCAACATTCTGATATGATATGTGCATGTTGTTTTCATGTGATCTTGTAATATGTGATGTCATCTATATGATGTAATCATCAAAGATGATGACATCATGGTTGATCAAATCCACAACGAACCCGAGACTCGATATAAGATGAAGACGACAGATGTGTGCACCAATAGACTCCCCCTCAGATGTTGACGAGTCTTAAGTGTCGAGTCTTTACAATCTTCATTCTTTATCAGTCTGAACGCTCTCTGAAATATCTCACAGTGTAAGTATCCTCAAACTTTATCTCCTTCTCATCTTCAGCATCAACATACTCCCCACTAACAATCTCTACTCGGATATCTTCAGACTCCCCCTTTCGATATTCTGGGATCACAATCTGGCATGTTGAAATCACAAAGTCTTCAGGTATTGGAACCTGTCTCTCTATCATCAGGTTCAAGATCAAAACCTGGCTACACCTGCACATTCTTAACCCAGAAATAAATTTCACAAATTTAACATTTAACAAATTTATAAACCCAGATTCTCTCTCAAATTAAACCAGAATGATTTATCAATGATAAATTCTGATGAACCATTTGCAAAAAATTAATCATTTTTCTTTTCAAAACAAATTCTCCCAAACCATTTGTTCATCATGTCTAGCACTTAGAATTTTGAAAATCAGCTCTCCAACATCAGTTGTCGAAAATCTTTTTGGGTGTTTCAAAAAATTATGCTAAAACACACTGAAAATCTTTTTGGATTTTGAGATATTAAAAAATGAAATGCAATAAAGAAATATTTACAGACAATATTTTTGTGAGATTTGTGTAAGAGGATCATATCAGATTTTGACAAGTCACAAGTACCGTTGAGCTTAATTACACATTAAGAATTAAACAATTCACTTAGATTGCCGATATACTGATCCACTTAAATTTTCACACAAATTTCAACTGATTCAGGATATGAATTAGGTGTATTAAGAACTTAAACTCATTCATGTGTCCCACCTCTTGAATATACTCCCGTATCCAGATCCCAATATTCAGTCTTATAGGTGAGTATACCACAGATGATATCTGTAAGGGAATAAATTATAGTACAAAACCGTGAGAGCTCAGGTCAGAACTTCCGTTCAGCAGAGAGATGACGGCTCGACTTTTGGTGTGTCCCCTTTAGAGGATCTTTTGTTTACAACAGCAATGACTATCAATTTTATTGTTTCATCAATTTGCTGAGGGCGGCGCTATGTTTCAAGCAAGCGGAAAGTATTATTCGAGGACTAGGTCAGAACTTCCATTCAGCAGAAGTCCCGGAATAATACCCCATATATCACTGAGCATAAAGACCTAGTATCTCAGAAAGAGGGACCTTTCAAACAAGATTTCAGGGGTTACCTATATATCCAAGTAGTGTTCCCCACAAAATAAGCAAGTTTGAATTTAAGTTTATATCCCGAAAAAGATTACTAAATGTGTAAAAACCTATCGGCATATCATCAGTGAGACCGTTTAACGCTATTTAAACAATACAATTCTTTAGCATACTGTAATTGTCGACTGATGTACTATCATTTCCTCTTCTTTGACACGAAAACTCATTTTTGATTTTATCATGTTTTTGTCTTTTTCAAATTTTCAAATGTTTTTGGATTTTCAGAAATTTCTACTCCCCCTAAAATGCAAACACATTTCAGAAAATTTTAAAACCAACTATACAATAAATTTGACAACCGATATCAAATCGCTTCAATTTGCCATCCACTTGGCATAAACAATCCGAACTTCCCCTTACACAAAACTATTTTCTCATTATGATTTCAAAACACTTAAGTTTGTTTTAACCAAAATGATTTTTCCGGAAAATAAGTTTTGTTGGTTTTACCACTTGTAAGTTAGGGGTTTGGTTCATCATATTGTCCTTCAAATACCACTTGTAAGTATGGTCCAATCAAGTTCAACCTAATGACCTGGATTAACCACTTGTAGGAAAAACAAGTACAACTTAATGTCTTTGATTTACCACTTGTAGGTGAAAACCTTCCTCAGCCAACTTGTAGGAATATCACATTTACACAAATTCATTTTACCAACAAAGATGCCGATTCCTGCTTCACACTTACCAACCTGGAAGCTCCGGCAATTCACATTTAACCTGTAAAAATTTAACCATTAAAATTCTTTCACAAAAACAATTATCAAGAAGAATGCCGATTCCTGATCCACGATTACAAACTTGGGATCTCCGGCATAGTCAGATGTTCAAGGGAAAAGCATTTCCACCCAAGTCTGACCAACCTTGGGTGTTTTTAGCTCCTTTAGCTCTTGTTCAGTTGGGTTAAAAGTTGCTTTCTTTGTTGCGTAAAAATCTTTAACCCCTTTTACTTTCCCATCAAGCATTTTCCCAAAAAATTTCTTAACATTTCCATTGAAAACTTTTTCAACATCAAATTCCTTTTTATCAGAAAAGAATTGATTTGAAATCTCAACCTTACCAACCTTTTGCTTAATCTTTTCAAACGTCAATGATGGAAATTCATCATCATTCACTGAAGATACAAAATTTACCTCTTTTACCTCACCTTGTGGCTCTTCTGGCTTTGTGGAACCAGATTCATCGCCAACTTTTACATCACCCTTCTTGACAACCCACATTTGGTTATCTTTTGCTTTCTTTTTGTAAAAATTCTTTTTAGAACACTCACCAACCTCATAAGTTGAGTTTTCAAAAGTTTTGAATTTTTCGGTTGGTGGTTCAACATCAACAACTATTTCTTTCAATTTTTCAGAAACTCCTCCCTGTTTAGTCTTAGCATTTTTCGGACAATTCCATGCAATGTGACCAGCTTCATTGCATTTGAAACAGGTTCAAGTCTCTTTTGGATGAAACACTCCAGTTCCATTCCTTTTCTTTTCAGCAAGAAACTCCTGGTTTGATTGTTTCCAGAAAGGTTTCTTATGTTCTTCTTCTGCACTTCCTCCTGAAACAAATTCTGTTTTTGTTTTAGAATTTTTCTCATTTTTATAATTTTCTGGTGGAATAAAACCTAATCCTTTCTTTTTGTAGCTACCATTATGGTTTGGTTTCTTTTGAAATCCAGAAGCAGAATTGTAACCCTTTTTCTTGTTTAATCGTTGTTGAACTCTTGAAGTGTATTTTTTAGGTTTTCCAGTAAGATTTAAATCTTTTATTTCAGAAATCTTAATTTCTGTCATTTTGAAAACCTTTTTGATCATTTCAAATTTAACACTTCTTATTGGAAACTCGTTGTCAGAATATAATTTGTCAGAATCATTTAAAGTGTATGCTACTTCAAATGTTTCATCATCCAAATTCGATTTTGATAACAAAAACTCTTTACTGTATGCCCATTTAACCGACGACTTTGGACTATTGACCGACGAACTTGACCCTCCAGACTCAGATTTTGACTCGGACTCCTCATCAGTATCCAACACCTGATCGACCACCTTTTTTATTAACTCAGACTCATGATCAGTGTCAGACGATGTGAAAGTAACGTCAATGTTTTCTGGTAAAACATCAGTTGTATCGGTTTTTAGCTTTATATTGACTGCTTTTTCGACTTGCTCCTCATTTGGTTTTCTGGGAGAATACCCTTCCCAGATTGGAGGCGGACACTTGTTATAACTAACAGTCGGTTTCTTACCAGTATCCTTTTTCTTTGTCTTTTCATCCTTGAATGCTTCAAAACCTGCAACAGTAGGATAAATTCGATCAATAAGATAATCAGAACTAGAATAACTCTGCAATAATCTTCTGATCCTCTCATTTTCAATTTTCTCCTTCTCCAACTCTTGCTTCAATGTAGCACATTCTTCGATGTAATGATTTATAGCTTTTTGCTTCGACATCATCGTAGCATTCATCATCGTTAAAACATCTTCTCTCTCAGAGTTAGTCTTTTGAAGACCAGTTACTGTTCTGTTCAAAACATCATATGATTCTTTCTCATAGTTAAGATTGAACAGTAATTTTTCCTTCATCTTCTCAAACTCTGCCAGCTTCTCATCTTTAGCTACACATTCCTTGCAAGGTTCCAAACACTTCAAGCAAGGCTTGACGACCTCAACAATCTTTTTAACTTCTATAATTTTCACAACTTCAATCACTTTCTTAGCTTCAATCACCTTTTATGCTTCACCCACTGACTCAGTCTCCACAATCTCCTCATCAATACTTTTAACTTCATCATTCTGAACAACACTTTCAGTCTTCATTTCTTGTTGTTCTTTTGCAGCTCGTTTCTCCTTCAGTTTCTCCAAGCGATCTGCAAAATAAAAATGAAAACTTTCAGGAGAGAGATGAGTTTTAGCAACATTAATATGTCGTTCTTCTTCATCATCACTACTGCTGTCATCAGTTGGTGACTGATCAAACTCAATAGACTTTTCAGCATTATCATTCGAAGAACCAGAATCAGTTGGTGTTTGATCAAAAACAATTTCCTTTTCTGAACTTTCATCACTTTGTGAACTTTCATCTGCACTCTGTGATCCTTCTTCTAATGAAACAAATGTTTCTTCTTCATTCTTCACAGTTTCACCAATAGACTTCATCCATGTGGTAAACATATCTGGTTCTTTCAAAATTTTAGCAATGAAAGCTTTTAATTCTCCTTTTTCATCAACAAACATATCCCAGCTAAATCCTTCAGGCAATTTTTCATCATCTTGAAAATTCCAGTTAAAGTTCTCTTGATTCCCCAGACATTCTCTTTTTGAATCCTCGATCACTTTTCTACCATGAGCCACCTGTGGTTCTTGTAGTTGTTGCTGACCAACTTGTTGATAAATGGCTTTCCGGTAGTAGTCATCTTTTCCGAATGGATTCTTCATATCACTAGCTTCTCTGTTCTTGCATTCCCTCTTGAAATGACCTTTCTCCCTGCATCGAAAACAAGTAACTTTAGATTTATCAAAACCCAAAGTTGAAACATGTGCATCAAGAAAGTCATTTCTTCCAGTAATCAGCTTGAACTTTTCAGCTCGTCTAAGGACACTAGCTAAACACCATTTGATGTCCATAAGCTCCATTTCTTCAGCGTCTATCTGATCGTAATCCTTTTTTGTGAGCATAGGATTCCCGATCCGCCCTGCAACCAAACCTTCATAAGATAGTAGCACAGAACCAAGCAACGCCATGTGATCTTTCGCAACCTCTTCAGAAAAGCTTTGACCATCTGGAAGATTCAATGCAATGTTGCACTGTATCACATAACCATTTCCAGTCTTTGTGCTTTGAGAATGGAAGCTTGATGTAGTATCTTTTGGATTTACACTCGGGTATGAAGAGAAACCACTGCTACTTTTAGAACTTTGATCAACTTTTTCAGATGAATCTCCAGCACAACGCAGTTTGGATTTTCGGGCTTCTTTCAACTTCTGGAACACTGCCTTTGTAGTACATTTTCACATCCTGTTGACCACTTGGACTATTCATTCTCGCAATCTTTTGCTGTTCCAGATCTTGACCCTCAATCTTTTCAATGAACTGAGAAATCGTTAACCCATCATAAACCCCAGTGTTCTTCAAGATCATCAAATATATTCCCCACTCTTTTTGCGGTAAAGCGTCAGCTAACTTGTCTACCCACTCTTCACGATCTTTTGTTATACTAAGCATTGACATGGATCGCACCAAGTGGCAATAACGTTCAATTAGTTTCTTTGTATCTTCACCCGGTAGACTGCTGAATAAATCAAATTCTTTCTTGAGCAACACCTTCTTGCTCTTTATCATGTTCTCCCTGCCCTCAAACTTGACTCTAAGAGCATCCCAAATCGATTTTGAAGTCTTGTCATGTTGAAGTAGAATAAAGATGTCTTCTTTAATGGCTTGCTGAAGTAAACTGATCATCATCTTTTCAGCTCGGTACATGTCACGTTCTTTGTCACTAAATTCTGAGAGTTCTTTGATAACTTGTAAATCTGTCCGTGGTAGAACATACTTCTTCAGAATACATTCCCATGATCTTAGATGGTTTGCCTGAACCCAGTTTTCAAAACTGTCTTTCCATCTGTAGTACTCTTCTATGCTCATCAGTTTCGGGGGCTTTTGTAACGTTCCGGTCTCGTTTTCCAAATTCATGTTTTGAGCAATGGAAGCCGGAGTATTTGGGGATGTTGTGAATGCGTTGTAGAACTCGTTATCCATGATAGTTTCAAGCGAAACGGTTCAAGCGAACAAGCAACTTCAAGCGAGATACTTGTTCCAATGTTGTTCAGGTGAAACCACTTGTAATTTGGCCAACAATCAATACTCCAAATTTAATCCTATTGGGCCGATGTATAAGACTTGATCACATGCACTTTTGGGCCGAATATTTTATGATACCAACTATCAATCTTTATTTAACTCCTTTGATTGGGGCTTGTGATATGGTTCTGATCAAATGACTGAACACCCGAATTGATCACATGCAAGCCGAATATTCAATCAAATCTCATTGGACCTCCAATATTGAAACATCTTCCAATAAACTGAGAATGTCAGATCACATGCAACTGCTAATTTCAATCCCACTAAGCCGACACCTATTATTTTATCACACAAATTCACATACAACCTTATCAAAAAGTATCCGACAACATCATTGTATATTTCATTCTGATTGGACCGAAAAGTTTGTATAGTGGGCTTGACACATGTATAGAATTAATATCAATTATGTGATTGGGCCGATATCTATTATTGACTGACACAAGCAAAACTTTGAGTTATAACACGAATATTTGATTTGGCAGCTTGGATTGGAATCAGGAACTTTGTAACTTTGGAGCGAAATCTGAGTTTGGTAGCCTGGAGCGGAATCAGAAACTTTGTAACTTTGGAGCGAAATCAGACACAATCAGTAACTTGGAGCGGAATTAGACTCAAACAGCAACTTGGAGCGAAATCAGAAACAATCAGGAGCGGAATCAACAATTTGTTAACTGAATAAGTCGAGCGGAATCAAGATCTCGAGCGAAATCAGAAAAATTTCTTTCGAGCGGAATCACTTCTCGAGTTGTTTTTGGTCATTTTTATGTCGAATTTTGCTATGAAACTTTCAAGGGTTTGTCTATATGTATTTTTACACAATCTGTGAAAAATTGATCCGATTTTGACCGTGAAATCTTCCTGAACTGATGAAAGAAGGTGTAGAAGATAGAAAATGCAATCAAAATCAGCTGTAATCAGCAGAACTCCTCCTCCTGAGCTCTGATACCACTTGTTGGATCGTGTACGACCCGAACGAGTCGTTCAGAAGAGATTTTATCAGTTTCAGATGCGGAAAATAAGAAACTGACTTCGAAACAGCTTGGTTATCACTTTAAACCTCTTATGTATTGATTTAACGACGTATACAATCACAAGGAATACCGGTAGCACCTCGGTATCACTCTGAGAAATCTGTTACAAATGACATGAACACAACCCTACTTATAGACTTCCTACTTTCGCTTGAAACCATACTTGACACTTCAAGCGAAACCTACCTAATAAAGTTTCAAGCGAATCTCTCAAGTTTACAAGTTCAAGCGAAACACACTAATTCAATTGATTCAAGAAAAAGCCTTCATGAATTTGTCTTCAAGCGAAACCAACATTCTGATATGATATGTGCATGTTGTTTTCATGTGATCTTGTAATATGTGATGTCATCTCTATGATGTCATCATCAAAGATGATGACATCATGGTTGATCAAATCCACAATGAACCCGAGACTCGATATAAGACGAAGACGACAGATGTGTGCACCAACAAACCCCGCACAAGATGCTAAGCTCACTTGCATTTGTAAACAAGCCACAACGGCGTTTAGAGAAGATAACCACTAAGTCGCTTGCTTTCTCCACCCTTGCCATTTGGATCTTTTGGAGCCCTTTCCTCTTTCTAGGCAACATTGTGGAATGAGGTAACTAATGTAACCTCAGATTTTTTTCATTGCTCTAGTTAATCAAGATGTAGATAACTCTAAGATACTTATAGGCCCCATCTTGCATACAAATTATTGCATATTTTTTTATAATATAATAATGCCATGTGTATGGTGCTTTAATTATTTTCCTTAAGAATATAATTTTCAAGTGCATGTTTTCTTGCTAAAGAGTATGATTTTTGACAGTTTTATTTTTTAAAGAAAACACAGAGAGACAACATTATAGTAAATAATTAAATACGCACAGATACGGTTCATGAACATGTTTGTTGATATTTAAAAGTTTGTAATATATTGATTTAGATATGATGTTTAGAACTAAATTACTAAAAAAAATTAAAACTAATAAAGTTCATCCGCACATTGCGGAAAATTTTAGGTCAATATTGGTTTGATTCATTACGATATTTAAAACCAAAAAAAATCCTGATATGTCCAAAATAATGTCGGTAACGATTCTAATAGTACAAGTAATGTCGTTCTGTCAAAATCGACAGGGCATTAATGGTACTAGACAATAATAATTTGGTTGGTCGTAAGATACCTAAAGGCCACATTTTGCAAACAAATTGTTTCATATTTTTTTGATAAATTAAAAATACCACTTAATATATTACCATAAAGGTTTTCTTGATATTTCAAATATAAATTTACTTTCATATTAATCGTGCTTTAAGCCATTAAATACGTATATATATGGTTCATGAACATGTTTGTTGACATATAAAAGTTTGTAATATATTGTTAAAGATGCGAATTTAAAGCTAGTAAATTTCTGTCGCAACCCCCGCCCCCTATCTGTCCCGGGAACAGGCGGCCGCGAGATTCAGTATCGTTGGTATCGGTGTTTATCAATTTGGCAGCGGAAATTACATCAGGACCGTAGTTAGGAAATATTTTTATCAGAGTAAAACACCACATTTTATATAAATAAGTATATTGGGATAAAACCCAAGTTTTCATTACAAACTGATTTATAGGGGTAAACCCCATATTATTGAAATAAAACATCTTCTTTATTTAGGTAACTTTTATAGCCACTTTTCCAGTGCTGTCCAGCTGGCTTCTAGTTGGCTTTCACATTTTGTTACCTGAAACGCGTTTAAAAACATTTTGTCAGTGGGAAATACTGGTGAGTGAATCTCAGTTTAATCAAGAAGAGTTTTATCAATTTTCACAGTATTGAGAGCGATTACAATGTTTACATCTACACAATTACTCATTCAGTACTGTCAATCCTGACTGATGGGTCATATTACCCATTGGCTAACTCTTTGTCCAATGGTAACGTGTTCCACATTTTGTATACAACACCCCAACATACCGGCAGTAATTGAAGAATTACAAAGACTCAATCACTGCTTAATCACATTGTAAAATATTTAAGGTTTTGTAAAAACAGTTTACAAAAAGGAGATTACTCACATTGCTGTCTTAGGGTTTTCTTTAAGGATTTCCTGGTGATTATCTATAATTTACACAAATGCACACGCGTTAGTATAATAACCCAATATTTACATTAGCAATACCCTCCCCGAGACGGCATTCCAATGACTACGTCAGGCAGAACCACGACAGCCGTTACAGAACCTTGGATCAATCGGGCAGCGTATCTAATACGTAACTGGGGTTATGATACTTACAACGGGGCAGAACTTCGTTATTTAGGGGGGGTATTATGCCCGAGAATAGCTTTAACTATGTGAAAATTCGAGAGAGAAAACAAAGTGTGAGCGAGTTGGGACTGAGGCCGATGCTCCCAATTTATAGGAGCAGATTTAAAGTTCCTCGCGGCCCGCGTAGAAGATCTCTATGGGCTTCGTGGCCCACTTCGTAGGGGTAGTAGGGCCTAGCTTGTCCGAGTCATCACACTAGGTCCAACACGTTGCTGCCACGTGGCAGCTCCGGGTTTCTCCTGGTGGCCTATATGTCGTGGCCCGCGTAAGATTAAGGGGTGGTCTTCGCGGCCCGCCAAGGGCTAATAAAAATTGTTTTTAATTAATTTTAATAAAAATAAAGGTATTCGGGGCCCGTTTTCGTATTCAGGGTTTATTTAGGAGCGTCTAGGGTCACGTTAAAGGTTCCGGGAGAGCTGCTGCATCTGTGGAGGTAAAGAAGTACATGACTTTAAATTTTATGTTAGATTTGTTGTCATATCTATTTGCCTACCTATGTTTAGTTATCTACAAACAGGTGTATATATATATAAGTGTATTTTAGGACATATAGGGACACTCTAAATATTTTTAGGGTGTCAGAAAGATTTATTTAGGAGGGTTGTTATATCCTCCCCACGTTGTTTTAGAACTCGTCCTCAAGGTCTACTGGAATAGGTGCGGGTATTTCCTTTGCTTTGTATTCAAGCTCCCAAGTGTACTCTGGTCCTCTTTTGGAGTCCCATTTCACTTTGACCAGAACTAATCTCTTGTGTTTGAGGTTTTTAACTTTCCTGTCTTCAATCTGTAGAGGCTTCTCTACAAATTTAAGTTGTTCATTCACCTCTATATCCTTAAGAGGTACTACTAGTGATTCATCAGCTAAGCATTTCTTGAGATTAGATACATGAAATACATCATGTATTCCTGCCATTTCCTCTAGCAGTTGTAGCTGATAGGCTACAGGTCCTATTCTTTTAATAATCTCAAAAGGTCCAACTTACCTGGGGCTTAGCTTTCCCCTTTTGATGAATCTTACCACTCCTTTCCAAGGAGAAACTTTCAATAACACTTTGTCTCTTACCTGAAACTCCAATGGCTTTCGTCTGTTATTAGCATAACTCTTTTGTCGGTCACGTGCTGCTTTCAGTCGTTCCTTGACTTGAATTATCTTGTCGGTTGTTTCTTGCACTATTTCTGGTCCAGACAGTTGTTTTTCCCCAATTTTGCCCAACAGACTAGGGTTTGGCACTTTCGTCCATAAAGTGCTTCAAATGGTGCAGCATTGATACTTGTGTGATAACTGTTATTGAAAGAAAATTCGATTAATGGTAGATGATCGTCCCAATTACCTCCGAAATCAATTACACAAGCTCTAAGCATGTCCTCCATTGTCTGAATTGTCCTTTCGCTTTGTCTGTCCGTTTGGGGATGATAAGCAGTGCTTAGATTCAACTTGGTTCCCATTGCTTTTTGGAAACTTGTCCAAAAATGAGAGGTAAAACGGCTATCCCTATCAGAAATAATTGATAAAGGAATTCCATGTAATGAAACTATTTCATTTACATACAACTTAGCTAATTGTTCCATACTGAAAGTTTCCTTCATTGGTAGGAAATGAGCTAACTTAGTTAACCTGTCTACAATCACCCAGATTGTATCATTACTTTTTCTTGTTTTGGGTAATTTGGTAACAAAATCCATTGTTATCAATTCCCATTTCCATACTGGCATTTCTAACTGCTGCAACAATCCTAAGGGTTTCTGATGTTCAGCTTTAACTTGTGACCAGGTTAAATACTTAGAAACATAAGCTGCTATGTCCTTTTTCATTCCTATCCACCAGAAATTCTTTCTTAAGTTCTGATATATCTTATCATTTCCAGGATGCATCGTATACTTAGACTTATGGGCTTCTTCTAATATACGGTGGCGTAGGTTTCCTAATTTAGGTATCCGCATTCTTTTCTTATGGCATCTCCAAATTCCATCTGTTCCTTGTTATAATTCCTTAATTATTCCTTTCAACTTTTCAGTATCATCCTTGATTACTGATTCTTGTGCTTTCTAATCTGTTCATTTAAATTTACTTGTAGATTTAATTTAAGAGAACGTATTCTTTTTGTTTTTTCATGATACTTTCGACTTAAAGCATCAGCTACTACATTAGCCTTTCCTGCATGATACTGGATATTGCAATCGTAATCACTAAGTATTTCCATCCAGCGTCTTTGTCTCATATTCAACTCCTTTTGCCCAAAAACATACCTTAAACTCTTATGATCAGTGAAAACAGTAAACTTACTATCGTAAAGGTAATGTCTCCAAATCTTAAGGGAAAAAATTATGGCTCCTAGTTCCAAATCATGAGTTGAATAATTCTCTTCATGGTTCTTAAGTTGGCTAGATGCATAGGCTATAACCTTCTGATGTTGCATTAACACACATCCATAACCTAACTTAGAAGCGTCACAATAGACTACAAAATCTTCAGTTCCTTCTGGTAACGCTAGTATGGGTGCGTTAGTTAATCTTTGCTTAAGAATTCTAAAGGCTTCTTCCTGTTTTGGTCCTCATTCAAACTTAACAGATTTATAGGTTAGCTTAGTTAAGGGAATGGCTATTCTAGAAAAAAAACTCGAATAAACCTTCTATAATAACCGGCCAATCCTAAGAAACTTCTAACCTCGGTTGGTGACTCAGGGTTTTCTATTTGGTAATTGCCTCGATTTTGGTGGGATCAACATGAATTCCTTCATGATTAACTAAATGTCCAAGAAACTGTACCTGTTCTAACCAAAACTCGCACTTTGAAAACTTTGCATAAAGCTTTTCTTTTCGCAATAAACTTAGAAGTGCATGCAAATGCTTTGCATGTTCCTCTTGACTCTTAGAGTAAATAAGAATATCATCCATAAAGACAATTATGAATTTATCCAAATATGACTTACATATTCGGTTCATCATGCCCATGAATGCAGCTGGGGCATTGGTTAAACCAAATGGCATGACTGTAAATTCATAATGGCCATACCTTGTTCTAAAAGCGGTCTTAGGAATGTCCTCTTCCTGAACCTTTAATTGATGATATCCTGACCGTAAATCGATTTTAGAGAAAAATCGAGCTCCTTGCAACTGATCAAACAAATCATCGATTCTTTGTAATGGATACCGATTTTTAATCGTGACTTTGTTCAATTCACGGTAGTCAATGCACATACGCATCGATCCGTCTTTCTTTTTAACGAATAAGATCGGCGTTCCCCATGGCGATGAACTTGGCTGTATGAATCCTTTCTCCAACAATTCGTCTAACTGTTTCTTCAGTTCCTGCATTTCTGCGGGTGCCAAACGGTAAGGTGCTTTGGCAATTGGTGTTGTCCCTGGTAGCAGATGAATTCTGAATTTAACTTCTCTGTTTGGCGGTAGTCCTGGTAATTCTTCTGGAAACCCATCTGGAAACTGAGATACTACTGGAATATCTTTTAGTTATTTTCCTTTAGTGTTAGTGATTATGGAAATCAAATACACTAAAGATCATTTTCGTATATAACTTGTTGTTTTCATCACAGAGATGAATTTTGTGGATCTAGAGGGCTTATCTCCTTTAATTGTGATCTTTTCACCCTTTGGTGAATTTACTTGAATTGACTTTTGATCACATAAAATAATGGCTTTATTGGTTATTAACCAATCCATTCCTAATACAACATCAAATCCTGCTAGATTCATTGGGTAAAGGTTTGCAATAAACTTTTGATTAAAAAATTCTATTCTTGCTCCCTGCAAGATTTCAGAAATCTTAATGGTTTCTCCATTTGTTATTTCTACTAGACATTTTTGTGGGAGTTTAGTTAATGGTTGGTTGAGAAGTTTGCAAAATGAAGTATTAATAAAACTTTGGTTCGCACCAAAGTAAAATAATACTTTAGCAAAAACATCATTAACTAAAAACGTACCGGCTATCACGTCCGGAATCATCTTAGCTTCTTCTGTGGTCAGAACAAATGCTCTAGCATTTTTAGTATTCTTGGTGTTCGTAGCTGGAGCTAGTTTTGGACAGTTTGGCTTGATGTGGCCTTGTTCTCCACATTTGTAGCATATCCTATTGTTAGGCTTCTTCCTGCAGTCTTCTTCCTTGTGTCCAGATATTTTACAGAAGTTGCAATATATGGAGCATCTTCCAGAATGCTTCCTTTTGCAATACTTGCAGTAGGGTGCAGAAGTAGAACCTACATTTTTCCCACGGTTGGAATTTCCAGAGCGAAATTCTTGGGTAAGCCTTTGAGCTAGGTTCTTCCTTTGATCCTCTTCTCGCGAGCGTACTAACTCATCCGTCAAGGTATTTGCTAGTTCTACAGCTTCTTCTATAGTTTGAGGTCTAGCTGTCTTGACTACATGTCTAATCTCACTGATTAATCCCCAAATGTAACGGGAGATTAGTACAGGTTCTGGTGCTGCAAGGGTTGGCACTATTCTAGCATATTCAAAGAGTAACGTAGTGTATCCCTTACTATCCACTCCAGTCATCCTAAGGTTTAGGAATTTATTTGCTATCTGTTCTTTTTCATTGGGAGAGCAGAATTTTCTTTCCACCATATTCTTAAATTCTTCCCATTCCATATTGTTAACCCTGTCACTTCCCCTATATTGGAGTATAGTGTTCCACCATTCTAAGGTTGAGTTCTTAAACAGATTGGAGGCAAACATTATCTTATCCTCTTCCGCACACTTGCTTATTTTTAAGACAGCCTCAGTCTTTTCTATCCAGCGTAGAGCTGCAACGACCCCTTCATTTCCCGAGAATTCCATTGGTTTACAGGACCATAATTCTTTATATGAACAACCATAAGACATGGTTCTTCTTCTTTTGGGAATGGGCACTTGAAGTATGGGTCCATTGTTTACGCTGTGTTCAGGTTCAGTGGGTCGTTTACTACTATGATTACGTTTATTATCCGCTTCCCTAACTATTTTGATAATATATGGCATTGCATCTATTATCCCTTGTGCTACTATGTGTTGAATAGCACTGTTATCCACTGGGTTTCCATTGTTATCATTCTTTGGATTATCATTATTTGGGTTATCATTATTCGGGTCATTGTCATTCTGGTTTTCCTGGTTCACTTCGTTGTTCATCTGAATTTTAAACATTTACCACGTATTAATATCACAAGATAATATTTAACACAACCAATCATATGACACACATATTGATCAAAAACGTCAAACATTGCGACTTACTCTTTCTTATATATATATATATATATATATATATATATTATGCATCTAATACAAACTAAAACTGGAATTTAAAATTACAATACTAGTAGGCATCTATAGCTATTGTCTTGATTTTTTTTTCAAACATACACACATATTATATATTATTATTATTATATTATTATTACTACTACCACCATTACTGATATGGGTTCATCCAGAACTCCATATTACGCTCGTCATACTTCCAGACGAGTTGTTCTCCAACTTGCCTCATCCTCTCGTTATTTTCTAAAATTTCCTCTCCGAAGGTTCGGAGTTCTTGCACATTTTCTGCACTCATTGGGGGTGCAGGTGCTGGGACTGGGTTTGGAAACTGGGGCATGGGTTCCTGGTATGGGTATGGATTCTCTAAAATTTCCCTGATGTATTGATTGCTATCATAGAAGGGATCTAGAGGGTCCAAACCTGGGTAGGCTGCTAGATTCGGCATGGGTTCGTCTTCTGGTATTGGGTAGCGTTGTTGGTAATCCCTATGTTCGTCTAACCACGGGTCGTAGTCTGGGTCTAAGGGATTGGGTGCTGGTATCCTAGGTATCTCTTCTGGGTTAAAATCATGCATTTGGATTTGGTTTTCAGGATTGTTCTCTATTTCCATTGGCTGTGTGGGAAACAGTGGTAATGGTTGGGGTGCTATGAATTTCTCCAGGTTAGGGTCGGTAGTTGTGGTTGCTAGGATATGAAAGTTTGCTAAACTCCTATTGAGCATATCCTATGTGTGGGCATATGTTCTCTTTTAGCGGCTGCTAGGGCTCGCTGCTGTTGCAACTTGTTCATTCTTTTCCTACGTTCATGCGCTCCTCTACTGAACCATCCTCTCTTTTTAGGAGGGAATGGCTCTTCAGACTGAGCCTTAAACACGAATATCCCATCTTCATTATCAGCTGAATACCCTGAGAGGGCAGGCTGTGAAGAGGTGCCTTCACTCATAGGTGAGCTAAACAACTGACGGTAGGCGTCGGAAGGTCCTTGGTCGCTCATACTGTAAACTAACAAATAGTCAAATAACACACAACAATAAAATACAAATATGCACGTAGTTCCGTAACTTATTTCCTAACATTTTGAATAATATCTTGGTGTCAGCAGAACACTTCTGTGGCTGAATCAGTGGCTTAGCTCTGATACCACCTTCTGTTGCAATCCCCGCCCCCTATCTGTCCCGGGAACGGGCGGCCGCGAGATTCAGTATCGGTGGTATCGGTGTTTATCAATTTGGCAGCGGAAATTACATCAGGACCGTAGTTAGGAAATATTTTATCAGAGTAAAACACCACATTTTATATAAATAAATATATTGGGATAAAACCCAAGTTTTCATTACAAACTGATTTATAGGGGTAAACCCCATTTTATTGAAATAAAACATCTTCTTTATTTAGGTAACTTTTATAGCCACTTTTCCAAGCCTTCAGTGCTGTACAGCTGGCTTCTAGTTGGCTTTCACATTTTGTTACCTGAAACGCGTTTATAAACATTTTGTCAGTGGGAAATACTGGTGAGTGAATCCAAGTTTAATCAAGAAGAATTTTATCAATTTTCACAGTATTGAGAGCGATTACAATGTTTACATCTACACAATTACTCATTCAGTACTGTCAATCATGACTGGTGGGTCATATTACCCATTGGCTAACTCTTTGTCCAATGGTAACGTGTTCCACATTTTGTATACAAAACCCCAACATACCGGCAGTAATTGAAGAATTACAAAGACTCAATCACTGCTTAATCACATTGTAAAATATTTAAGGTTTTGTAAAAACAGTTTACAAAAAGGAGATTACTCACATTGCTGTCTTAGGGTTTACTTTAAGAATTTCCTGGTGATTATCTATAATTTACACAAATTCACACGCGTTAGTATAATAACCCAATTTTTACATTAGCAATACCCTCCCCGAGACGGCATTCCAACGACTATGTCAGGCAGAACCACGACAGTCGTTACGGAACCCTGGATCAATCGGGAAACGTATCTAATATGTAATCGGGGTTATGATACTTACAACGGGGCAGAACTTCGTTATTTAAGGGGGTATTAAGCCCGAGAAAAGCTTTAACTATGTGAAAATTCGAGAGAGAAAAGAAAGTGTGAGCGAGTTGGGACTGAGGCCGATGCTCCCAATTTATAGGAGTTGATTTCAAGTTCCTCACGGCCCGCGTATAAGTCCTCTAAGGGCTTTGCGGCCCACGTCGTAGGGATAGTAGGGCCTAGCTTCGCCGGGTCATCACACTAGGTCCAACACGTTGCTGCCACGTGGCAGCTCCGGGTTTCTCCTGGTGGCCTATCTGTCGCGGCCCACGTAAGACCAAGGGGTGGTCTTCGCGGCCCGCCAAGGACTAATAAAAATTGTTTTTAATTAATTTTAAAAAAAAATAAAGGTATTCGGGGCCCGTTTTCGTATTCGGGCTTTATTTAGGAGCGTCTAGGGTCACGTTAAAGGTTCCGGGAGAGCTGCTACATCTGTGGAGGTAAAGAAGTACATGACTTTAAATTTTATGTTAGATTTGTTGTCATATCTATTTGCCTACCTATGTTTAGTTATCTACAAACAGGTATGTATATATATAAGTGTATTTTAGGACATATAGGGACACTCTAAATATTTTTAGAGTGTCGGAGAGATTTATTTAGGAGGGTTGTTATAATTTCGCACTCAAACATTACGGTAGGTTTTAGGTAAGTATTGGTTTAATTCATTACAGTATCATCACCCGAATAACAACCAGAAGTTTAAAACTAAAAATTAAAGACATGATATGACCAAAAATATGTGAATAATGGTACTTTTAGTGCCGGTACCAATACAGATGTCATTCTGTGGGAGTGGGCAAGGCATTGATGGTGCCAGACGATATCAATTTTGTTGGTCGTAAGATAGTTGAAGGCTTTATTTTGCGTATGAAATGTTCCAATTTTTTTAATAAATTAATAATACCACTTAATATATTCCCATAAAGGTTTTCTTGATATTTCAAATATCAATTTACTTTCATATTGATCGTACTTTAAATAATGAATTTGTATAAATATGGTTCATGAACATGTTTGTTGATATTTAAAAGTTTGTGAAAAATTGTTTTAGATACGACGCTTAGAACTAAATCAATGAAGAATTTAAAACTAGTAAAATTCACTCGCACGTTGCGGCAAGTTTTATGTCAGAATTTGTTTGATTCGTTATGGTATCAGCACCCCCACTATAATACCCGATGTTTAAAACCAAAAATAAAGTCTTGATATGACCAATAGTACAGGCAGCATTTCCATTGTCATTCTGTCAAAATGGACAAGGCATTGATAGTGCTAGACAATATTAATTATGTTATTCGTAGGATACTTGAAGGCTTTAAAATAGAAAACAAGCTTCAAAAATTACATATATTTTATGTGAAGCGTATTTTCGTTGGCTAGGCTTTGGGTAAAATTCACAAGGCCTGACTATTCATACAAAAATTATGAAAATTCATTTTCTAAACAGTGGCTAGATTCGTCATTTTCTGACCACAGCTTACGGAAAATTTCATTTAAAAATCCTCGATTACCCGATTGACCTGATTCCACTTGGAGATTCATACACATACATAAGACTATCTACTGTATAAATTTCATAACCTAACTCCAAACCATGCTCCACATCATTACTAGTCCAGTCAGACGGGTTACCATCCAGTTACATATTCATGTTGGCCATTGCCATATCGCGGTTTCCCACAATCTGCTTCTTGATCTTCTACTTAATCTTGATAATCCTTTCCTTGATGTAGCTATCCTGTTTCAATAAAAACTTGCTCCTCTCCATGGGTGACTTCGTTACAAACACATTCAACACACTTTGAAAGGCAGTGTTGTCTTCAGGCCACACCTCTAGTTGCGGTTAGTATGAGCTATACATGATCACACATGCCTTGATGCTACATAAGATTGATACCTCCTTCAACTTGTTCTTTAAACATTCCTTTCTTTTCATGAATGATTTTTTCCTCGCCTTATTGTCCTTTATGAAAGCAAGCTTCACTTTGCTTCTAGGCATGGTAAGAATTATGCCAAAATGTTACTATTGAAGCTTGTGAGTGGCTTTCAACAAGTTCATTAATCCGCAATAGTTTTGTTTTATTGTTCTTTTATGGTAAAAATTAAATTAAAAGTTTAGCCAAAAGTGAATGAGTGACTAAAATTAATTGTAAGATTATTTAAAAAATCAAATTAAAAGCTTTTAAATTCCTGCTGTTGGAAGAGAATAAAGTTGAATAAATTCTCTACCGATGGATGGCCAAAGGAGAATACCTTTATGCCTACAGAAAAGAGAATGATAGCAATTTCAACCCCGCACAAGATGCTAAGCTTACTTGCAGTTGTAAACAAGCCACAACAGTGTTTAAAGAAGGTAACTAGTAAGTCGCTTGCTTTCTCCACCCTTGCCATTTGGATCTTTTGGAGACCTTTGCTCTTTCTAGGCAACATTGTGGAATGAGGTAACTAATGTAACCTCAGATTTTTTTTTCTTTGCTCTAGTTAATCAAGATGTAGAAAACTCTAAGATACTTATAGCCCTCATCTTGCATACAAATTGTTGCATATTATTTTATACTGTAATAATGCCATGTGTATGGTGCTTTAATTATTTTCCTTAAGAATATAATTTTCAAGTGCATGTTTTCCTGCTCAAGAGTATGATTTTTGCCAGTTTTATTTTTTTAAAGAAAACATAGAGAGACAACATGATAGTAAATAATTAAATACGCACAGATATGGTTCATGAACATGTTTGTTGATATTTAAAAGTTTATAATATATTGATTTAGATATTATGCTTATAACTAAATTACTAAAAAAATTAAAACTAATAAAGTTCATTCGTACGTTGCGGAAAATTTTAGGTCAATATTGGTTTGATTCATTACGGCATTTAAAACCGAAACAAATCCTAATATGTCCAAAATAATGTCGGTAACGATTCTAATAGTACAAGTAATGTTGTTCTGTCAAAATCGACAGGGCATTAATGGTACTAGACAATATTAATTTGGTTGTGTCACACCCCAACCGTTGGCGGAAACATCGGGGCATGGCACTGAGCGAAACAGATTGTCCAGAAGTTTCCATAACGACTATATTTGCCAAGTATTTAAAGCAACACGTCCCATACCATGTCATAAATGATAATACAATTATTACCGAAAAGATCTAGTCAAATTGTTCTGTTCTGACAACTCAGATTTTTATTACAGACAATAGTTTATTGTTGACCTAGGTCTTTCCTAGCCTCGATTTCACAGCAAAGTAAGCAAATAAGCATGCTAAGCACCTGTCACATACGTTAAAGTAAAAGTCAATACACATAGTGTAAAGGTGAGCATACAAGTTTGATATTAGCACATAGAATTCGAAATTGTTGCGCATAACCAGCACGTACACAGTGTGAAATGAGGCATGTTAGTTATCGACATGAACCTATCGATACCAATGACTACGGGTTGACTGCCCAAGGTAGTTCGCGATACACACTCACCACTGTGAGCCATGTAGGTAATTGTCCTTAACAACCCCCGAGTGAACGGGTGCTGAGTCCAAACTAATAGTACTACCGTTGCTAAGGCAGGTAGACAGCATTCCATATGTAAACATAACAAACAAGCATTCATTAAGTCACGTATAACATGCGGTAAAGGTTAGCGTGTAAAGTATTGCGTAGTGTGTTCGATGTGATTTGAATAAGTAACGTATGTAACACCCAAAAGTGCGTAAAGCAAAAAGGGATCGAGTATACTCACAGCGGTTGATGGATTGAAGGGCGCGCTAGAGAGTAGGGTTAGCCTGAACAGATTGATAGCATAACGATGAACGACGCGTAAAACGGAACAAGTGATAGTGGGGTCGATCAGCAGTTCGATCGGATGGTAGTCCGATCGGACAGCCGATCGTTTGGGTGACAGTCCTCTCGGATGGTCATCCGATCGGATGGCCGTTTGAGTGGATTGTTACTTCCTTTAGGAAGGATGGGTTTGTGTATGATGGCTTGACTTTTAAAATTTTTTGTTGTAGCATTTTGAAAACATTGACTATCTCTGCCTTTCAGGTTGATCGATCGAACGACCGTTTCAATCGGGCGACAGTCCGATAGGTTGGACACCTTTAGTGAGAACAAGTTCACAGCAGGTTGTCACTCGATCGGACGGTTGTTTGATCGGGTGGCATCCCTCGTGTATTGAACATGTTGAAAATTGATTGAGTGTTGAAGTCAGGCTGGTTAACTGTTCAAGAAGGTGTTCCATGTTTAACCCGAAATCGGTAATCTCATTGATAGAATCCAGATCTTGGACCACACAACCACAAGAATGAGTAGGAAGTCGGTGCAAGCTCCGATTCTATCGGTTTTTTAGTGCATTGAGAGTAAAAGAGTTGAAAGAAAGTTGGAAAACCTTATCTCAATCCTTTTCACCGTGAATATGTTTAGACCTCATGGAAGATCTTTGTTTGTTTATGTGGAAATCGGTTAGATCTAAGTTGTTCTTGGTGGATTGAGGCCAAAACATGAAGTTCTCAAGAACACATGATGACGTCATCCTAGAACACCTTGAATCTTGATGATTTCACTGTTAAAAGTTAAGATTCAAAAGATAGAAAGGTGTAGGAGTGCGTGTAGATTAAGGAAGTACCAGATTTAGGACGAGATCTTACCGGTATTGCGGAAAATCGGAGAAAAAGCAAGGTTAGAGCGATGGTCGGACGTTAGTTGCCAAAAGTGGAAAGTATGATGGTGACAAGGGGTATTTATAGGGTTACCCCATATGGAAAGGAGCTGGTCGATCGGTTGGGCAGTCCGATCGAACAGCTGGCCGATCGAGCGATCGAGCAGCAGCTCGATCGGCCAGCTGTTCGATCGACTGGTCGCCTGGTCGATCAGTCACCTTGTTTGAGTGTTCGGTACGACGAGTTTTGCGATTCTATTGCGATTGAGTTCGATTGCGATTCGATTGATCACCACAACACAACACAACATAAATAAACATGCACAAGTAACACATAAGGCACACACACGTATAACAATAACCAAAATGCGTAGTTCGAGTTGCGAGTGCGATTGCGATTAAACATTCGATTAAACTTGCGATAAATAGCGATCAATATGCGATTATTAATAGATACTCCACATAATACAATCAACGCGATAATAAAATAGACTAATTTCAAGTCAAAACAGAAATGAAGCAAGGAGTGACAGATCGCAATTAGCTATCTTTTCTTCCTTTGACTTCAATCTTGACTTTGACTTTGACTTTCGAAAACACGGGGTGTTACAGGTTGGTCATAAGATACCTAAAGGCCACATTTTGCAAAAAAAAAAATTGTTTCATATTTTTTTGATAAATTAAAAATACCACTTAATATATTCCCATAAAGGTTTTCTTGATATTTCAAATATAAATTTACTTTCATATTAATCATGCTTTAAGTAATTAAATACGTATATATATGGTTCATGAACATGTTTGTTGACATTTAAAACTTTGTAATATATTGTTAAAGATACCAATTTAAAACTAGTAAATTTTGCACTCAAACATTGCAGCATGTTTTAGGTAAGTATTGGTTTAGTTCATTACAGTATCATCACCCGTATAACAACCAGAAGTTTAAAACCAAAAATTAAAGACATGATATGAAGAAAATGATGTGAGTAACGGTTCTTTTAATGTCGGTACCAATACAGATGTCATTCTGTCGGAGTGGACAGGGAACTGATTGTGCAAGACAATATTAATTTGGTTGGTGGTAAGATAGTTGAAGGCTTTATTTTGCGAACAAAATGTTCCAATTTTTTTTTTTTTTTTGATAAATTAAGAATACCACTTAATATGTTCCCATAAAGGTTTTCTTGATATTTCAAAAATCAATTTACTTTCATATTGATCGTACTTTAAATAATTAACTTCCTACAAATATGGTTCATGAACATGTTTGTTGATATTTAAAAGTTTGTGAAAAGTTATTTTAGATCCGATGCTTAGAACTAAATCAATGAAGAATTTAAATCTAGAAAAATTCACTCGCACGTTGCGGTAAAGTTTTATGTTTGAATTGGTTTGATTCATTACGGTATTAGCACCCCCATTTTAATACCCGATGTTTAAAACCAAAAATAAAGTTTTGATATGACCAAAATGATGTCAATAACGGTTTAAATAGTACCGGCACCATTGACATTCTGTCGAAATGGACAAGGCATTGATGGTGCTAGACAATATAAGTTCCATTGGTCGTAGGATACTTGAGGGCTTTAAAATTTTAAACAAACTTCAAAAATTACAAATATTTTATGTGAAGCGTATTTTCTTTGGCTAGGCTTTGTGTAAAATTCACAAGGCCTGACTCTTTATACAAAAATTATGAAAATTCATTTGCTAAGCGGTGGTTAGATTCGTCATTTTCTGATCACAGCTTACGGAAAAGTTTATTTAAAAATCCTTGATTACCCAATTGACCTGATTCCACTTGGAGATTCATACAGACACATAAGACTATCTACTGTATAAATTTCATAACCTAACTCCAAACCATGCTCCACATCATTACTAGTCCAGTTAGGTGGGTTACCATACAGTTACATATTCATGTTGGCCATTGCCATATCGCGGTTTGCCACAATCTGCTTCTTGATCTTCTACTTAATCTTGCAGATCCTTTCCTTGATGTAACTATCCTGTTTCAATAAAAACTTGCTCCTCTCCATGGGTGACTTCATTAGAAACGCATTCAACACATTTTGAAAGGCAGTTTTATCTTCAGGCCACACCTCTAGCTGCGGTTCATATGAGCTATACATGATCACCCATGCCTCGATGTTGCATAAGATTGATACCTCCTTCAACTTGTTGTTTAAACATTCCTTTCTTTTCATGAATGAGTTTTTCCTTGCCTTGTTGACCTTTATGAAAGCAAGCCTCACTTTGCTTCTAGGCATGGTAAGAATTATGCCAAAATATAAATGTTGAAGCTTGTAAGTGGGTTTCAACAAGTTCATTAAAAGTTAAGCCAAAAGTGAAAGAGTGACTAAAATTAATTGTAAGATTATATAAGATATCAAATTAAAAGCTTTTAAATTCCTGCTGTTGGAAGAGAATAAAGTTGAATAAATTCTCTACCAATGGATGGCCAAAGGAGAATACCTTTATGCCTCTAGAGAAGACAATGATAGCAATTTCAACCCCGCACAAGATGCTAAGCTTACTTGCAGTTGTAAACAAGCCACAACGGCGTTTAGAGAAGGTAACCAGAAAGTCGCTTGCTTTCTCCACCCTTGCCATTTGGATCTTTTGGAGACCTTTGCTTTTTCTAGGCAACATTGTCGAATGAGGTAACTAATGTAACCTCTGATTTTTTTTTCTTTGCTCTAGTTAATCAAGATGTAGAAAACTCTAAGATACTTATAGGCCTCATCTTGCATACAAATTGTTGCATATTTTTTATACTATAATAATGTCATGTGTATGGTGCTTTAGTTATTTTCCTTAAGAATATAATTTTCAAGTGCATGTTTTCTTGCTCAAGAGTATGATTTTTGCAAGTTTTATTTTTTTAAAGAAAACACGGAAAGACAACTTGATAGTAAATAATTAAATACGCACAGGTATGGTTCATGAACATTTTTGTTGATATTTAAAAGTTTTGTAATATATTGATTTAGATATGATGCTTAGAACTAAATTGCCAAAAAAATTAAAACTAATAAAGTTCATTCGCACATTGCGGAAAATTTTAGGTCAATATTGGTTTAATTCATTACTGCATTTAAAACAAAAAAAATCCTGATATGTCCAAAATAATATCGGTAACGATTCTAATAGTACAAGTAATGTCATTCTGTCAAAATCGACAGGGCATTAATGG
This sequence comes from Helianthus tuberosus, assembly GCA_030545235.1. Classification (NCBI taxonomy): domain Eukaryota; kingdom Viridiplantae; phylum Streptophyta; class Magnoliopsida; order Asterales; family Asteraceae; genus Helianthus; species Helianthus tuberosus. Next base: position 102,122,327 of record CM060381.1, on the reverse strand, counting down.
TACTAGACAATATTAATTTGGTTGGTCGCAAGATACCTAAAGACCACATTTTGAATACAAATTGTTTCATATTTTTTTGATAAATTAAAAATGCCACTTAATATATTCCCATAAAGGTTTTCTTGATACTTCAAATATAAATTTACTTTCATTTTAATTGTGTTTTAATTAATTTAATACATATATATATATATATATATAGGGGGGCGCTAGAATGAGAACCACCTCGAGTTATGAGAACCGCGAGAACCACACCATCCGGGGCGAGGTGGACCAAAAAAATTTTTTTACAACTAGATGTGTGTATTATAAACACGTTCGTAAAAAAAAATTTAAAAATGTCGTGTGGGTAGTTTTTTACACCACAAGTTTGGTTTTTTTTTTTTTGTTTTTTTTTTTTTTACACCAAACTTGTGGTGTAAAAAACTACCTACACGGCATTTTTTTTTTTTTTTTTTTTACGAACGTGTTTATAATACACACATCTAGTTGTAAAAAAAAAATTTGGTCCACCTCGCCCCGGATGGTGTGGTTCTCGCGGTTCTCATAACTCGAGGTGGTTCTCATTCTAGCGGTCCCCTATATATATATATATATATATGGTTCATGAACATGCACATTTAAAAGTTTGTAATATATTGTTAAAGATACCAATTTAAAACTAGTAAATTTCGCACTCAAACATTGCGGCAGGTTTTAGGTAAGTATTGGTTTAATTCATTACAGTATCATCACCCGTATAACAACCAGAAGTTTAGAACCAAAACTTAAAGACATGATATGACCAAAATGATGTGAGTAACAGTTCTTTTAGTGCCGGTACCAATACAGATGTCATTCTGTCGGAGTGGACAGGGCATTGATGGTGCCAGACAATATATTAATTTTGTTGGTCGTAAGATAGTTGAAGGCTTTATTTTGTATACAAAATGTTCCAATTTTTTTTAATAAATTAAGAATACTGTTATGGGTGATTTTCTGCTCATATATCCCGACTGATATGCTGACTTTGTTTGTTTTATTGTGACCAGGATGCTGGATCAGGATATTGGTAACATCCTGATACGATATCCTGGTAGTAACTAATTAACTCACGTGCAGATTATTGGAACAAGTCTCTAACGTTCAAGTGGACTTCTTCTCCTCAAGACTCGGGAATATCAGTTGGATTATGGACGTTGAAGCCGGAAGACGTGTACTACAACGTCCACATATGGAATATTCACTGAATCCCGGAATAATAGGATAGTTAGTTGGTTTCTTTTTACTATAAAAAGTACTGATCAGATCAGATTAGGGACACAATCTTTCGCACTCACTTACTCTCTTGCAAACACTCACAACACACTTACACTTGTATCGAAATCACATTGTAACACTTAGTCGATCCGTATCATATCCTGCACTATATCCTGATATTTGAAGTAATAAGAAGAACAAGGCAGCTGCGATTGTCAGCTCCCGAGGTTTTGTGCCGGTGATCTAGATTGATCAAGGGCTTTCCTCGTACATCCCGTGTCACCCTTTACATTTTCGCTCATTGTTTGATCATAGATACAAATCACTATCCTGAGCCGTATCCTGAAAACTGTTTTTGCAAACAACTTAACTAGCATATTTTCCACACATTTTCTTAGCACACTACCTCACTTAACTAATTTGATCACTTAATTGCTTTGGTAATTTTTGACCAAAAAAAATTGGCGCCCACCGTGGGGCAAGTGGTGCTATTTCTACTAAAAGCCTTTGCAAAATCATTACTTGGTTTTCTATTTTCAAAGCTTTTTGCTACACTATTTTCAATGGCCTCAAGATCAAACATGAGCTCTTCCACCATGTCTGCTACCACCTCTGCAACAATTGGTTCGGTGCTTCCACCACCTCCTCTGAGAACGCAAGCCTCATCACAAGGAACTGAAATTCATGTGGCTCGGGATGTGATCCCCACTCGCAATAATCAAGGATCCGGTCCTGTTTTGGCCTCTAATGAAGAAATTCTGAATTTGTTTGGTAGTGTACAGGAACAGATGAGGCAGCAGCAGGAGACCAACCAAATACTGATGAGAGAGATACAACTCTTGAAATCCAGCTCAAGCAGGCCCGCTGAGGATACTGTCACTCCCTGGCAACCCAGGGCTTTGAACTTCAGTTCTGCAGTATATACTAAGGATAGCAGGGGAATATTGTGCCTAGCCATTCCCAGAATCATACTCCTGAGATACCCTCTTCAGTCAGGGTGTCAACTGTGAGAAGCTCAGGATATGCTTCAGGATATGGCCAGAATCCTCAGACGAGTAATGCATCTAATAATAATACTCTTGCTACTAATGGTGTTGGATCTTTACAGGATGCAGGTATGACATCAGCATTTTCTAGGGAGCTTCAAAAATTAAAGGACATGCTATCCAGTGTACCTGGAGTGGTCCAGCCAATCCCAGAAGTATCCCAAGACAGCCACAGGATATCCCGGTTCGCGTATCCCATCTGTGATGCTGAAATCCCAAAAAGATTTCAGATCCCCAATATGAAGCTCTATGACGGAACTACGGATCCTGAGGAGCATATTGCCCAGTATAGGGAAAGGATGGAAATCAACCCTATCCCTCCGGATCTCAAGGAAGCATGCCTATGCAAGGGTTTTGGCTATACCTTAACAGGATCAGCCTTAAAATGGCTCTTAAACGTTCCTCCTCACTCAATTACATCGTTTGCTCATTTAGTGAATTTTTTATAGTCAATTTTCTTGCAGTCGAAGTTTTGAGAAACTAACCAGTGATCTTTACAGGATAACCCAAGGACCTCAGGAATCCTTGAGGGATTATGTGAACAAGTTTAGTCAGGAATCCTTAGATATCCCACATCTTGATGTTGCAACAGCTGTGCAGGCTTTCAAGATGGGGTTGCAAAAAGATTCTCAATTTTACCAGGATCTTGTAATGAATCCCTGCAGGAATCTGGATGAAGCTCGGGACAGTAAGATATATTCGGCTGGAGGATGACAAAAAGATACAAGAGAGGATGAATTCATCCACAACCTATGATTCGACCAACAGGAAATCAGAATCCTCATATAAACCATATCGCTCTAAGCCATATGGCAGAAATGACAGCAAAAAAGTGAATGTTGTTGAAGACGAGGATCCTGAGGATTATCCTGAATTGTCTGAATATTTTTTTTCTGTTAATATTCCTGAATTGACGTATGATATGCAGGGTTTAGGAGACAAAGCAAGATGGCCCCGGAAGAATCAGCAAAAAGTTGATTGGAAGGATAAGTCCAAATGGTGTGCCTTCCACGAGGATTTCGGACATGTTACTAAGGATTGCATTGCTCTAAGGAAAGAAATAAGCTATCTCTTGAGCAAGGGATATCTGAAGGATCTCCTGGGAAGAAAGAAGAATAAGGGTCAGGATACTGAGAAGGATCCTGAACGAGCGGCCACCTCCTGCGGATGCCATGATAATTAATTTCATTTTAGGAGGATCCGACATTTGCGGGACATCATATTCTGCGGCGAAAAGGCACGCGAAGGAAGCCAAGGCAGAAAGGGGATATAAGCCAACCAGGATGTCAACCCTCACAACTGACAAAGTGATCATGTTCGATAACGATGACAGGGATACTGTCCAGGATCCTCATCATGATGCTTTGGTAATAACGTTATATGTTGCTAACCATTTTGTGCACAGGATACTGGTGGATAATGGCAGCTCTGTTAACATAATTCAGCTGGAAACGTTGAAAAGGATGAATGTATCCCCGATGGATATTACTTCGAAGTCTACTGTGCTCGTTGGTTTCAGTGGAGAAGCCAGGAATACCGTAGGAGAGATAAAGTTGCCCGTGTATGTTGAAGGGGTCAACTCAATGCAGCGCTTTTGTGTCATTGACATTAGGTAGACCTTGGATCCATGATATGAAAGTTGTGCCGTCAACCTATCATCAATGCATCAAGATCCCTACCCCTTGGGGAGTGGTCAAGGTGGAAAGTGATCAGCAGGAAGCAAAGGAGTGTTATTCTTCTTCGATGAAATCCTCCACAAAGCCTAATGCAGCATAGCAATTAAAGATGCGAGGCCAGGATATCATGGAGGCTTCAGAACAGGATGTAAAGAAAATTATCCTGGATCAGGATAATCCGGATATCTTGGAGCTCGTGGGAACCAATATCCCTCAGGATATTGAAAACCAATTGATTAACTTTTTGAAATGCAGGATGTCAACATTCGCGTAGAAACACGAGGATATGAAAAGTATTTCCAAGGATATTATAACTCACAAACTGGGAATTGATAGGTCTTTCAAGCCTGTCCAACAGAAACGAAGGAAGTTTGCTCCAGAACGGAACACAATCATTCAGGAGTAAGTTGAAAGATTATTAAAGAGTAAGATGATTAGGGAAGTGAAATTTCCTAAATGGCTGGCAAATGTAGTTGTGGTGCAAAAGAAAAACAGGAAATGGAGAGTCTGTGTAGATTACACAGACTTGAACAAAGCTTGTCCCAAAGCCGTTTCCTCTACCTCATATTGATTCAATGGTGGATGCTACTGCTGGTCACGAGATGTTAACCTTCATGGATGCCTCCTCAGGATTCCAACAGATCCAAATGGAACCCTCAGATCAGGAGGATACTGCTTTTATGACACCGATAGGTATTTATTGTTATACTGCTATGCCTTTTGGTTTGAAAAATGCAGGTGTAACATACCAGAGATTGGTGAACATGATGTTTAAAGACAAACTGGGGGACACCATGGAGGTGTACATCGATGATATGGTAGTAAAATCCAAGAAGGCTGAGGATCACCTCCAAGATAATAAGGGAGCAATTGATATCCTAGACCAGTACAACATGAAATTAGATCCTGCTAAATGCCATTTTGGAGTGGGAGCAGGAAAGTTTCTAGGATACATGGTGACGAAAAGGGGGATAGAGGCAAGCCCGGAGCAGATTAAAGCCATCTTGGATATCAAGTCACCTTCAAATATGAAAGATGTTTAAAGATTAACAGGGCGAGTAGCAGCATTAAACAGATTTATCTCAAGATCCTTGGAAAAATGCAAGGAATTTTATGATATCCTGAAGAAGAATAAGAAATTCGAATGGGGAGAAAAGCATGAAGCAGCCTTGCAGGGTTTGAAGCAGTATCTTTCAACCGCACCTCTATTGATGAAGCCTGAGGATGGTGAACCATTATCCTTGTATCTTGCAGTATCAGGGAATGCAGTAAGTGCTGTCCTTGTAAAGGATCGTGAAGGTCAGCAGTATCCTGTCTATTATGTTAGTAAAAGTTTATTAGATGCTAAAACTAGATATTCTCATTTAGAAAAATTGATATTAGCCCTAGTTATGGCATCAACAAAACTTAGACATTATTTTGAAACACATAGGATTCATGTTAAAACCAACTATCCTGTTAAAATGTGCTCAGGAAACCTGAGATGTCGGGTAGGATGGCTAAGTGGTCAGTAAAACTAAGTGCCTATGATTTAATATATGAACCTAGAAATGCCATAAAGTCTCAGGCCCTAGCTGATTTTGTGGCTGATTTCAGTAGTGATATTCAAAATGAAGTAGACCTAGAAGTGCAACAACTAGGAGAAAATATAGAATCTTGGACGCTATATATTGATGGTGCATCTAATGTAAGAGGTGTAGGTTTGGGTATACTACTAAAATCGCCATAGGGGGACATATTACCCCAGGCTATTAGATGTGAGTTTCCTGCCACTAATAATGAAGCAGAATATGAAGCTTTAATTGCGGGATTAGAATTGGCTAAGAGCATGAATATCAAGGGTTTACAAGTATTTGTTGATTCCTTGTTAATTACTAGTCATTTTAGTGGGACCTATGCAGTTAAAGGTGAGAAGTTGATCGAGTATCTCGAAATTCTCAAAAAATTAGCAGGATATTTCGATATTTTTACACTTGAACAGGTACCGAGAGAGGATAACGCTGAAGCTGATGCCTTAGCAAATCTTGGATCATCAGTCAGGATACCGGAAGGGACCTAAATACCAATATTACATATCCTGTATCCTGTGACGGATCCTCAGGATAAGGAAGTAGTAAGTGTTCAGGATCCTGATGATGAGTATCCCGAGGAGGGCACTAAGTCCTGGACGGCTCCAATCATGAGATATCTCAAGGAAGGACACATCCCAAAGGATGAAAATCCTAAGGCCTTTAGAATGAAGGTATCACGATTCACTATTATAAATAAGGTTTTGTATAAGAAATCTCTTGCAAGACCATATCTGAGGTGCTTGGAGGATCCCGAAACTAAAGAAGTGCTTCAGGATATACACGAACAGGATTGTGGTAACCATACTGGGGGCAGGTCATTATTCTCAAAGGTATTAAGAATAGGATACTATTGGCCGACGACGAGAAAAGATGCTACAGAATATGCTCGAAGATGTGATGCATGTCAAAGACACAGTAGTATATTACATCAACCTGCTGAGCCACTTTATCCTATCGCTTCCCCTTGGCCATTCATGAAGTGGGGAATGGATATAGTAGGAAAATTGCCAAAGGCTCCAGGAGGAAAAGTCTTCATGCTGGCGATGACTAATTATTTCTCTAAGTGGGTCGAAGCTGAAGCATTTGTTCAAGTTGGAGACCAAGAAGTAGTATCTTTCATAAAAAGGAATATCCTGACTAGGTTTGGAATACCAGCTGAGATAATTTGTGACAATGGTTCTCAGTTTATAAGTAAGAGGACTACTGACTTTTGCAAGAGTTGGGGAATTAAAATGATCACATCTACGTCGGTACATCCTCAAGCAAATGGACAAGCAGAATCCTCAAATAATATAATAGTCAACAATTTGAAGAAAAGACTTGGAGCTAAGAAGGGAAGATGGGCAGAAGAATTACCCTTTGTTTTATGGGCTGATAGAAGGATGGTGAAAAGTGCAACTGGCCAAACCCCATTTTCCTTGGTATTTGGAGCAGAAGAGGTGACCCCGATAGAAATGGTGATACCTACGGCGAAATCCAATCTCCGGGATCCTGAGCAGAATCCTGAAGCCCTATGCCGGGAATTGGATACTATTGACGAGACAAGAGATGCGGCAAAGCTAAGAATGGCAGCATATCAACAGAGAATATCCAGAGCGTATAACAAGAATATAAGGACTAGAAGATTTCAGGTGGGAGATTGGTTATTAAGAAAGGCTTTTCAGAATACTACTAATCATGCTGATGGAAAGCTAGCTCCAAAGTGGGAAGGACCTTATGAGATTGAATCAGAATCGGGAAAAGGAGCATACCGACTTAAGATTATGGAGGGGGATATGCTACCAAGATCCTGGAATGCTATACATCTAAAGCTCTATTTCAAGTGAGTTTGGAGTTTAATTTCTAACTCAGGATGGTATGAATTCTATCTCTTTTAATATGTTTGATATTGTATATTCTTTTGAACCCAATACAGACTTAAGCATCGGAGGGGTGTTAGCCAGGCTAACACCCACCCTAGTTTACAGTTGTTTTGTAGTATATGCTTCAGGATATAGCTCCAGGATACACACTCAGGATACTTCAAAAGATTAGAGGATTGGCCCCCTCTCTCACATTTAAGGGATCCAGATCCCTTCACAGGTTTAAAGGTATTCACCTTTCTCTCGAATTGGGTTTAAACACCCCGCCTGGAGCGCAAGTCATCCAGGGATAGTTCAAGATAGCGGGACCATTCCATGTAAAAGTGGCTGACAATTTCGTTATTGTTGGCTATATCCTGGATCCTAAAGGTATATAAGGATTGATCACCCTCTCTCACGGAAGGGTATTTTCATACTCTCTAAGGTTTAAAGGTTTTCACCTTTCTAAGTCTTGGAGTTTATACACTCCCGCCTGTAGCGCACGGAAATTTGGGATTTTCCCCAAAATACTTATGGGTTTATCCCCAGGATACTAAGGATTTATCTCCAGTACATTTTAGGGTTTAGCCCCTGTAACATAAGAATTGTTCAAATAGTTGGAACTAATGTCCAAGAATTTCTAAGTATTCAAAGACATTGTGCACAGTGGACATTCCTACTAAGGCAATTGTGTAAGGCTCAAAGGATCAAACTTGGACCTAGTGCACTAAGTATCTCGGACTGGGGACATGTTCGAGGAAAAAATTGCAAAAGGATTGGAATTTGAGAATAGGGTTACACTATATTCCTGGTATGGTCTTTCCTTTATAAACCGTATTTGAATCATTTGAATTTTTGATACTATGTTTGGCAAAAGCTTAAGTATCCTGATTAAGGTATATTCTCAGAGTATATTCTCAAAATGTATTTTCAAAATATGCTTCAGGATATTTGTTTGGAATAATTGGGATATAATACTTGGGTTAGAAACTAAAACTATATTCTAGTCAAACAAGTGTTATCAAAATAAACTTTATAGAAATAAAACCATATTAACTGATGACCAAGGGCTTCGTCCTGAAACTCAGGATCCCTCCACCTCTGGCCATCATTTTGTTTTAATGCAGGAAATGAAAATTGTTTTAAAGGACAAGAAATAAAATTGTTCAAACAAACACAACCATCAAATTTAAAAAAAATGGACTCAGGCATAAACATCCATCACGGCCCGCTTTGCTACTTTTAAGGGGCGGCACCTTCTTCATTCATCATGTCTTCACCAGCATCCACCTCAGGACCAGGTTGAACATTCTTCTCAGCCTCATTACCAGCACCAATTGGCTTTTCAATCGCTTTTGAAGGCCCCTTAGTTGCAGATTTAACAGGATGCTCCACAGACCGCCAAGACCCCTTAGCTTCAACTCCCAGGTGTTGACATTCCAAGAAGGGCATTCGAAGCCCAGGGCCTTGGATTCATAAGCCATTTTTAGCCTAGCCTGGAGAAGGGAGATGACAACGGAGCTTTTGAGGCCTTCCCGGTAAGTGGACATATCCTGCTCATGTGGAGGCTGGGCGGAGTCGAGATAGGCTTGAGCTTCGTGAGTGGCTTTCTTGAGGGCAGCCTGATGCTCCTGGGTCATGGCCTTGAACTTGTCCTCGTAATGTCAAGATTTAGCAGCAGCGATCATACCTTGGTTGAAAATGGTAACCTCGGCTTTCTTCAACTTGGACTCAAGCATTTTGTTGAGCCCACAGGATTCTTCGTACAGATGAACCAAACGTTCAAGGCCCTACACCAAAAAATGCAGGTATTATTGTATAATGACCAAGATATTGATTTGACATATATGTGCAGGATATGGAATAAAGATCTATAACTGGTTAAGAAAAGAAGTCATGAACCCGCTTGCCTCGATAAACTCGTGATTCTCATAGGGAAACGTCTCGGGGGCCGCAGGTGAATCAGTCTCTTTCCTTTTGCGAGAACTTAAGCTCTGGGGCTTAGTAGCTGGCGAAGGCTTAGGAATGATGATGGCTTTGGAGCTGCTGGGTTTGGACGAGGCAATAGGCTTGGGACTTGGCTCCTTCTTGACCTGCACGGGATCGGAGTAACTGTCCAAATCCTCAAGGTCGAAAACTTCTGGGATTTTGGCTGGTGCTGCATAAAAGGGAAGTTCTAGATCCTTATTGCTCTTTCATTATGTTACGCTAATCAATCATTTACAAAATAACTCTTACCAGACATGTCAGATGATGAATATTGACTGGAATTTGGGAGGTGTGTGGAAAAGCTCCTATCACTTTCCGGTAAGCGGTAGATTGCTTCGATTCTCTTTTTAGATTCTTCAGTAGGAGGGGCTACTTATTTGAAGTTCACTGCATAAGGGCCAAACAAATAAAAAGGTATTAGCACAGGACAAAGGCCTAGAGATGTTTGGGGATATTCTTGAAACCCTAAACCCTACCGGTGGTTAACCACTCCATCGGGAGGTTGGTACCCTCGAAGATGGAATCTCGCTTAACAAAGAAGAATTTTCGTTGCCATCCGTCCTCGTTTATGGTGGCTTTAAGAATGAGGGGTTTACTGGAAGTGGAAAAAGTAAAAACCGACTGGAGCCGTGTGATGGGAGACGGTAAGCAATTGGAACATCCTCGATGCAGAGGTCGGGAAAATGAAGATGTTTGATTTGGTTAAGTATGATTAGTACCCTCCAAACCATGGGCATTATTTGGGCAAAGCTAAGACCGGTGGTTCGGAAAAACTGCATCATGAACTCAGGAAAAGGATACCGAAGGCCTAGCGAGAAAGGATATGCCGGAAAACAGACTCAATCGGCAGAAGAAACGTCCGATCGAACTGACCGGTCGAATGGTCTGATAATCGCACTATCTGGAAAGGCGCCGGAGGCTCTCAACGTCGCGATATCTGCGTTATCAAAGGCACAAATCTCCTTCTCAGGGTTCTTGAGAAGGTTTTGTTGAGCGAAGGTCTCCATCGATTCGCCGGTATGAGAACGGGTTCTGGTAGCCATTGGAAGTAGAATAAAGAAACTAACAGGGAATGAAGAAAGAATGAGTAATTACCTGGAGACTCTGTTGATGATATCTGGTTTTCAAACAGAAAAAGAGAAGATATAGGGGCGTAATAGATATCCATCGAGTGAAAACCGCGTTGAAAGTTGCATAATGCTATCTTGACCGTCGTTTCAGTTTAATAACCTCGATGTGAGGGATAGGTTTTAAAATATATCAATTGGAATTGGTATACCAACAGATATATTTTGGGGACAATTGTTATGGGTGATTTTCTGCTCATATATCCCGACTGATATGTTGACTTTGTTTGTTTTATTGTGACCAGGATGCTAGATCAGGATATTGGTAACATCCTGATACGATATCCTGGTAGTAACTAATTAACTCACATGCAGATTATTGGAACAAGTCTCTAACGTTCAAGGTGACTTCTTCTCCTCAAGACTCGGGCAAATCAGTTGGATTATGGACGTTGAAGCCGGAAGACGTGGACTACAACGTCCACATATGGAATATTCGCTGAATCCCGGAATAATAGGATAGTTAGTTGGTTTCTTTTGACTATAAAAAGGATTGATCGGATCAGATTAGGGACACAATCTTTCGCACTCTATTACTCTCTAGTTGCAAACACTCACAACACACTTACACTTGTATCGAACTCACATTGTAACACTTAGTCGATCCGTATCATATCCTGCACTGTATCCTGACATTTGAAGTAATAAGAAGAACAAGGCAGCTGCGATGATCAGCTCCCGAGGTTTTGTGCCGGCGATCTAGATTGATCAAGGGCTTTCCTCGTACATCCCGTGTCACCCTTTACATTTTCGTTCATTGTTTGATCATAGATACAGCTCACTATCCTGAGCCGTATCCTGAAAACTGTTTTTGCAAACAACTTAACTAGCATATTTTCCACACATTTTCTTTGCACACTACCTCACTTACTAATTTGATCACTTAATTACTTCGGTAATTTTTGACCAAAACAAATACCACTTAATATATTCCCATAAAGGTTTTCTTGATATTTCAAATATCAATTTACTTTCATATTGATCGTACTTTAAATAATTAAATTCGTACAAAAATGGTTCATGAACATGTTTGTTGATACTTAAAAGTTTGTGAAAAATTGTTTTAGATACGACGCTTTGAACTAAATCAGTGAAGAATTTAAAACTAGTAAAATTCACTCGCACGTTGAGGTAAAGTTTTATGTCAGAACTGGTTTGATTCATTACGGTATCAGCACCCCCATTTTAATACCCGATATTTAAAACCAAAAATAAACTCTTGATATGACCAAAATGATGTCAATAATGGTTCTAATAGTACCGGCACCATTTCCATTGTCATTCTATCGAAATGGACAAGGCATTGATGGTGCTAGACAATATTAGTTCCGTTGGTCGTAGGATACTTAAAGGCTTTAAAATAGTAAACAAGCTTCAAAATTACAAATATTTTATGTGAAGCGTATTTTCGTTGGCTAGGCTTTGTTTAAAATTCACAAGGCCTGACTCTTTATACAAAAATTATGAAAATTCATTTGCTAGGCAGTGGTTAGATTCGTCATTTTCTGACCACAGCTTACGGAAAAATTCATTTAAAAATCCTCGATTACCCGATTGACCTGATTCCACTTGGAGATTCGTACATACACATAAGACTATCTACTTTATAAATTTCATAACCTAACTCCAAACGATGCTCCACATCATTACTGGTCCTGTCAGGCGGGTTACCATCAAGTTACATATTCATGTTGGCCATTGCCATATCGCGGTTTGCCACAATCTGCTTCTTGATCTTCTACTTAATCTTGTTGATCCTTTCCTTGATGTAGCTATCCTGTTTCAATAAAAACTTGCTCCTCTCCATGGGTGACTTCGTTAGAAATGCATTCAACACGTTTTGAAAGGCAGTGTTGTCTTCAGGCTACACCTCTATTTGCGGTTCGTATGAGCTATACATGATCACACATGCCTCGATGCTGCATAAGATTGATACCTCCTTCAACTTGTTCTTTAAACATTCCTCTCTTTTCATAAATGAGTTTTTCCTTGCCTTGTTGTCCTTTATGAAAGCAAGCTTCACTTTGCTTCTAGGCATGGTAAGAATTATGCCAAAATGTAACTATTGAAGCTTGTGAGTGTCTTTCAACAAGTTCATTAATCTGCAATAGTTTTGTTTTATTGTTCTTGTGTGGTAGCAATTAAATTAAAAGTTTAGCCAAAGTGAATGAGTGACTATAATTAATTGTAAGATTATATAAAAAAATCAAATTAAAAGCGTTTAAATTCCTGTTGTTGGAAGAGAATAAAGTTGAATAAATTCTCTACCTATGGATGGTTAAAGGAGAACCTTTATACCTCCAGAGAAGACAATGATAGCAATTTCAACCCCGCACAAGATGCTAAGCTTACTTGCAGTTGTAAACAAGCCACAAAGGCGTTTAGAGAAGGTAACCAGTAAGTCGCTTGCTTTCTCCACCCTTGCCATTTGGATCTTTTGTTAACCTTTGCTCTTTCTAGGCAACATTGTTGAATGAGGTAACTAATGTAACCTCATTTTATTTTTTATTTTTTTGCTCTAGTTAATCAAGATGTAGAAAACTCTAAGATACTTATATGCCTCATCTTGCATACAAATTGCTGCATATTTTTTATACTATAATAATGCCATGTGTATGGTGCTTTAATTATTTTCCTTAAGAATATAATTTTCAAGTACATCTTTTCTTGCTCAAGAGTATGATTTTTGTCAGTTTTATTTTTTTAAGAAAACACAGAGAGACAACATGATAGTAAATAATTAAATACGCGCAGATAAGGTTCATGAACATATTTGTTGATATTTAAAAGTTTGTAATACATTGATTTAGATATGATGCGTTGAACTAAATTACTAAAAAAATTAAAACTACTAAAGTTCATTTGCACATTGCGGAAAAATTTAGGTCAATATTGGTTTGATTCATTACGGCATTTAAAACCAAAAAAAATCCTGATATGTCCAAAATAATGTCGGTAACGATTCTAATAGTACAAGTAATGTCGTTATGTCAAAATCTACAGGGCATTAATGGTACTAGACAATATTAATTTGGTTGGTCGTAAGATACTTAAAGGCCACATTTTGCAAACAAATTGTTTCATATTTTTTTGATAAATTAAAAATACCATTTAATATATTCTCATAAAGGTTTTCTTGATATTTCAAATATAAATTTACTTTCATATTAATCGTGCTTTAAGTAATTAAATACGTACATATATGGTTCATGAACATGTTTGTTGACATTTAAAAGTTTGTAATATATTGTTAAAGATACCAATTTAAAACTAGTAAATTTCGCACTCAAACATTGCGGCAGGTTTTAGGTAAGTAGTGGAGAGTTCAAATGAGAAAAAATTACAAATTAAGAATAAAAAGAATAAAAAGAATAAAAAGAATAAAGGATACAGCGGTAATTTGAACAAATCATTTAATGAGTCTATTATTTATTTTTGCTATTCAAATTAATGAACTCTAATCATTTAATGAGCCTATCTTATAAAATAGTTGTGCACCTTACACAATATAAACAATCTTGCACATGATCTTACATTTTCAATGTTTCCTACACCATTAAAACAATATTTTGATGTAGGATACAGAATGTGTAGGACTCAAACACTATTAAATAATTTAACGACTCATAATAAAATATGTGTAGGACACAAAATTTTTAAATAATTTTGTCACTTCTAATAAAATTTGTGTAGGAGCCAATACATTAATGGTGGTGAAGGAGGAATTTATGGTTGCATTAATAAGACTTAAGTAACTCTTTAAAATATTTATTAATATTCTACATCAAAATGTCTATACTGCACTTAGTAATTAAAGCATTAATTAAAAGTGGACAAAAATGATATCTTGATTCACAACCATTGATAAAAAAAAATATAGGGTCTAGATTAATTCATTTTTTCTTCTTTTTAGAAGATTCTTCTCAAATGAACCTCCCCCATGGAGAGTTCAAATGAGAGGAAGTTATAAATTAAGAATAAAAAGAATAAAGGGTACAAAGGTAATTTGAATAAATCATTTAATGAGTCTATCCTTTATTTTTGTTATTCAAATTAATAAACCCTAATCATTTAATGAGTCATTCTATAAAATAGTTTTGCACCTTACACAATAAAAACAATCATGCACATGATCCTACATATTCAATGTTTCCTACACCATAAAACAATGTTTCATACACCATAAAAACAATGTTTTGGTGTAAGGTAAATAATTTGTATGACCTCAACACTTTTAAATAATTTTGCAACTCATAATAAAATATGTGTAGGACACAACACTTTTAAATAATTTGGTCACTTCTAACAAAATTGGTGTAGAAACAACACATTAATGGTGGTGAAGGAGGAAATTATGGTGGCATTAATAAGACTTAAGTAACCTTTTATAATATTTATTAATATTCTATATCAAAATTTCTATCATACCCTTATTAATTAAAACATTAAATAAAAGTAGACAAAAATTATATCTTGTTTCACAACCATTGATCAAAAAAATATCGGGACTAGATTAATTTATTTTTCTTCTTGCAAGAACATTCTTCTCAAATGAACCTCCCCATATATATGCATATATATATATATAGGGGAGGGTTCATTTGGGAACACTAAAAAAGTGGGGAACCGGGGAACACTTTTAAAAATTATATTTAACATGTTAAAAATTATTTTTTTCTAAATTCTTTCGGCACTTTTTCTTATAAATACATGTAGAAACATTTTTAATAAAAAATCAAAAACTAAAAATATAAAAAAAATGCTTAAAAATATATAACTTATAAAATTAACTTAACATGTTAAAAAACACTTTTTTTAAAAAAAGTTTTCAGCGTTTTTCCTTCTAAAAATGGGTAGAAACTATTCGAAATAAAAAAATAATTTTTGTAAAAAAAATTAGCATTTTTTTAACTTTTTTTAATATTTTTAGTTTTTGATTTTTTTTTATTAAAAATGATTCTACATGTATTTATAAGAAAAAGCGACAGAAATTTTTTTTTTAAAATTGATTTTTAACATGTTAAATTAAATATTTAAAAGTGTTCCCCAGTTCCCCACTTTTTTAGTGTTTTCCAATGAACCTCACACTATATATATATATAGGGTTAGGTTAACGTACAAATGCCCTTATCGTACATTACGTACGCGATCATCTCAGCCGTCAGATCTTCATCACACATTGAAATCGCATGTTGGTTTTTTGTAACGATTTCGCATATTGGTTTTTTAACATGCGATTTCATCAAAATTACCACATGCGAAATTGTTACAAAAAACCAACATGCGATTTCATCAAAATTATCACATGCGAAATTGTTACAAAAAACAAACATGCGATTTCATCAAAATTATCACATGCGATTTCACTATATTGTAAGTAATGTACGTTTTACACTTTACCTATATATATATATATATATATATACACACATATATATAGGGTTGGATTCATGTGAGAAACACCTTTATTACGAGAACTGCGAGAATCCAACAAACTAAACCCACTACACCACCACCCAAAACCTAAAAAAACCTACCCCCCCCCTACACACACCCAAGCTAAATGCTAAAAACTAAACCATAAATATAAACCCCCAAAAAACCTAACCCCCCACCCCCCAAAAACCTAACCCCCCCACCCCACCCAACCTAAATGATAAAAACTAAACCATAAAGCTAAATGACGGGTGGTCCATAGGACAACCCTTAATGGTGTTAAAAGACGAGTTTATCCCTCACTTGATCGTGTAATTATCTTGAATTAGATGACTACAGTTGCTTATGTTTCACATACGTCTTGGAACTTAAAATGGATAAATCGCTGCTTTGGATGGACCGGAGTGGAACGGGTCAAGCATTGAAGGAAAGAATAAACAAAACAGAAGATTCAGGGGTCCACCGTAACTTACGGTGGCTACCGTAAGTTACGGTAGCCCTGAAAGTCACATGTTTCCACCGTAACTCAGTAGTGATCCACCGTAGCAATTTGAAGGCTACCGTAACTTACGGTAGCTACTGTAAGTTACGGTAGAGGTGACGAGGAAAAGACGTAACTGCTCATTTAAAACCGTTTTCAAGTGTCTTTTGATGGTATTTATGATTGGGAACGTTTCTCTGCACTTTGTGGGCGAATTTTAGCTTTGGATATCATTTGGGAACAATTCTAAACATTTGGTTTTGGTTTTTGATTCGTATGAACTTGAACTTTGATGTTATGATGATCAACCGAACAATGTCCGGCTAAATTTGTGGTGATCATCTTAGGTGAATGTTTCTTTACAACTCTTGTGTGATTTTCCTTAATTTCTAGAATGATAACTTTGTGTGTTTGCTTTGATTATCATGGTGTATAAATACTTGATTGTAACTTGTTAATTGGTATTGCAATTCTAGTCTAAATCGTACATTCTTGGTGTCGTTGACAATCGAGATATCACGGGAAGGGTTAGGGTTGGATATTGATTGATTGATCATCGGGAAACGGCCTCGCATTGATATAATCCGAGTACTTTGTTCCATTTTTATCACAACAATTATTTATGCACGAGTTATGTCTATGTAACACTTTCTAGTTGGAATTTTGCACAAGTGTTAAAAGAAACTGAACCCTAAGATGATCATTGTTCTCATAATCTGAATTAAAAATCCAATCTTGATTAGCAATTAGTTGATAACTTAGTTTTAAATCAAACAATCCAAACTCCTGATCTTTAATTTCTGCACATTACATTAATTGTAGTTAATTTGCAAGACTATAGAATCAACACATTTTCCACAAACTCCCTGTGTTCGATACCCATTTACTGTTATCTACTAGTTGTAATTTGGATTAAATTTGTGTGTACTACGACAGCACGTCACTAAACCCCTCAAAAACCTAAAAAAATCTAAAAACACACAAAAAAATTAATATTTTTTTATAAAAAAATCGCTACTTTTCGTCATCAAAAAAAATTTAAATTTTTTTGTTTTGTTTTTTATGACCAAAAGTAGCGATTTTTTTATAAAAGATATTAAAAAAATTGGTGTGTTTTTTAGATTTTTTTAGATATTTTTGGTTGTGTTCACATTGTTTCTCGCGGTTCTCGCAATAAAGGGTGGTTCCTAACGGATCCTTCTCCTATATAACCACCTTTATTGCGAGAACCGCGAGAACCAATGTGAACACAACAAAATAAACCAAGTACATCACCACCCAAAACCTAAAAAAACCTAACCCCCCCCCCCACACACACACACACACCCAAGCTAAATGCTAAAAACTAAACCATAAAGCTAAACCCCCAAAAATCTAAAATACACACAAAAAAAAATAATATTTTTTATAAAAAAATCTAAAAAAACACACAAAAAAATTATTTTTAATATTTTTATAAGAAAATCGCTAATTTTCGTCATAAGAAAAATTTTGATGACGAAAATAAGCGATTTTTATATAAAAAATATTTAAAAAAACTGTGTGTTTTTTTAGATTTTTTTAGGTATCTTTTGTTGTGTTCACATTGGTTCTCGCGGTTCTCGCAATAAAGGGTGGTTCCTAACGGATCCTTCTCCTATCTATCTATATATATATATATATATATAGAGAGAGAGAGAGAGAGAAACGGGATCGGGAGAAAATGCTCAAAAGTGTGAGAACGGTGAGAACGCTTCTTGGCCCAACACGTGTCACGCCGCTTAGAAAAGGGCGGAGGGGATTTTTTGTCCTTTCGTCTTCTGCTTTTCCAGTTCCGCTTTTCCCAATGTTGTTTTAATTTTTGGTTTTTTAGATTTTTGGCGTTAACCAAATTCAATAATTAATGGCGTTTTAATGGTTTCATTGTATCAACATTTTGGCGTTTATGGCGTTTATTCACATCGTATGCCATTGGGACCCAGGGGGTAGGAAATCTATTTGAATGGCGTTTTCCAAGGCGTATTCAACAAGATGGCCTATTGATCTATTTTTTTATAAACATTTTGGCGTTTGTGGTATCTTGGCGTTTTACTATTGTTAAATTATATTTAAACCACAGGAAAAAAAATACAAGGGAATGAAATAAATTAAAAATCCTAATCGGATCTCTTTTCCCAATCTTCACTATCATCAGTCTCTCTCTTCTTTAATAGTACAAGAACTGTCACCAAATATATGGCGTTTTATGTAAAACTTAACAAACCCATCGGTTTGATTTTTTTTGCTTGCTCGTCTGTTGAACTGGCTTTTTTGTGGATGTTTGGGGACATAGATCTATGGCGTGTTAGTGGGTTTTTCGCGTTTTCTTTATCTGGATCTTCATCTTTATAGTGAACCCACTCTTGAGTGTCATTGACCTCTTTTCCTCATCCAAACCTTCTTCAAGAACAAAAAAATACAAAATGCCATATGACTGGCATCAGTATCTTTTTCTTGAAATTTTGTCCATCTCATGCTGCAAAATCTTTCTGAGTTACTCCCCTCTGATAACAATTCATTCAGTTTATTTGTTGGCGTTTTACAGTTGGTGGTATTTAGTAGTATTGGCGTTTTTTTTTTTTTTTTTTTTGATCAAATGGAAGTTGCTGAGATGTATCATTTTTATAGGATGTCTTTTTGGCGCCTAAATTAGGCGGTGCATTATTATAATAAAGTATTTGTCTTTTCAGTTACTGTTTTGTAATTAATGTTTTTTATAAGCTTTATCTCTGAAGTTTGTAAGACGTCCCATCTTTCAAGTTTGGCGTTTTAGATTCTTCAGTTTTTACTGATTTTGTATTTACTGTTTCTAGTTACATTTTCAAGTTTGGCGTTTTAGATTCTTCACTTTTTTTGGGTTTTTTATAATAATTTTTCAAAGTAATTTTATTATAGTTTGGGAGTTTTTTGGTGGCGTTTAACTTGATGATATCGTTTAAACAAGCATTTTGGCTGTTTTGGCGTTTTTATTATATATGGCGTTTTTATTATATAACAATTAACTGAAAAGGAAAATAAAAAAAGAATACATAAACAATTAATCTTCCAAATCTTCTCTGTCTCCAGTTTCTTTCTTCTCTTTTTGAATCATGTTAACTGGCTGGTTCGACTTTCGTATGATTCATTTTGTTTTTTTTTTTTTTTTTTTCAAATAGTTTTTTGTGTTGCTGTTTGGAAGCACACAGTCTGACATCAGCATCTTTTGTCCATCTCATGCGGCAAAATGTTATTGAGTTTATATCCTTCAGCCAACAATCTTGAATTTTTACAATCAACGATGTTTGATTTTTTAACTTTTTTGGCGTTTTACCGATAAATAGAACGCCAAGAAATAAGATCACCTTAAACCTCAAATTTTGATCATGCTAAAATCAATAATGTTTTGCTGTATGAGATGGACAACATTGTTAATCCTCGATCAAGAAAGATAACTGAAAATGTTGTCCACCCCATACAGCTAAACTTTATTGACAACAAACCTCAAAAATGTTTTTGTATGTTTTGGCGTTATAAATTGGATGGAAGTTTAGGATAAGTCAATGAGATTTTACTCAATGAAATGGACAATATCCTCACTTAAGGATTTTGTCTATTTCATTGAGCGAAATCTTAACTCACAGCAAAACTGAATTTCAAAAAAAACGTTTTGGGGTACAAGATATTTGATGTTTGGGTTTTTTGGCGTTTCTAAGGCGAATGGGTTATATGAAAAATGGCGTTTGGGTTTTTGCGTGTGTTTTTAATTAAAGGTCTGAGATGTTGTATATATAGGATTTTTTGGCGGTTTTTTTAGGCGGGATTTTACTATAATTAAGTTTGGTGTTTTATATTTAATGGCGTTTTACTTAGAGTGGTCTGTGATTTTTTTTTTTGGCGTTTTATTTCATGATTTGGCATTTTGTGTGGAGTAGTCAAAAGACCCTTTTACCCTTAATGAAGCGCGTCCATGTAATAAAATTGATGTTATTTATGAAAACGCTACCGCGCCAAACTAGTCCATAGATTGTTTTGATCGGACGATCGTTAAGCGTTCTCACCTTTCTCACACTTTCTATCGTTTTCTCTAAATCCCGACCCTATATATATATATATATATATAGGGTAGGGTTCTAGAGTGAACAACCTCCCAAGAGTGAACTGTGTGAACTTATCTGGATCCTTGATTTCCTTTTTAGTTGTTAAGGGTAGGATTGTAATTTTATAAAAAAAAATAGATTTAAATCATTATCTTCATAATTGAAATCAGTTACATATTTCCTATTTTAATTCCTTATCCATAGTATCTTTCCTATTTAAATTTATTATCCACAATATCTTTTATTTCAATTTTATTTTTCAGATTTTATCACCAGAATTCAAATTTTGATTTTTAAGATCCACGTAATCTTCATATTTCAACGGTATACACATGTGTACTTGGATATAAATAGAACAGTACGTATGTGTACTCAGCATCGTACATATGTGTACGGTAATTCACAAGTGTACATCAAACATTCAATACAAAATTCTGAGATATCACAAAAACAGACGATATACCCATGTGTACATTGCATTAAAAACATGGCAAAATCAGAACACACATGTGTACATCGCATTTAAACAGAGCAAGGATAATGAATTTAAAATAGGAAAGATATTATGGATAAGGAATTTAAATGTGAAATATGTAACTGATTTCAGTTATTAAGATAATGATTTAAATCTAATTTTTTTATAAAATTACTTTCCTATTCAATTTATGAGAGAGAACATGATTTATGCAATCAATTTAAGATGAAAATTACACGTATACCCTTTTTGTATTTAATTGAATGGAAAAAATTAACCACATAATTACCATCATGCCACTCATCTAAATCTTAAGATCATAGAAATCAAGGGCCAAGATGAGTTCACACAGTTCACAACTGAGGGGGTGTTCACTCTTGAACCTAATCCCATATATATATATATATATATAGAATCACGCTAAAATGAGAACCACCTCGAGTTGTAAGAACCATGAGAACTACACCAGACGGGGCGAGGTGGACCAAAAAAAAATTTCACAAACGTAGATGCGTGTATTATAAACACATTTGTAAAAAAAATTTAAAAAAAAAAGTTTTTGAGCACCACAAGTTTGTGTTTACGGATACCGTAAATTTTCTGGTAGGATTTACGGTACCCGTAAACACAAACTTGTGGTGCTCAAAACTACACACACGACATTTTGTTTTTGAATTTTTTTTTACAAATGTGTTTATAATACACGCATCTACGTTTATGAAAAAAAAAATTGGTCCACCTCGCCCCGTACGGTGTAGTTCTCACAGTTCTTACAACTCGAGGTGGTTCTCATTTTAGCGGTCCCTTATATATATATATATATATATATAGGGTAAGGTTATTGTAAAAAAGGTAGTTTTTGTGAGAAAGGTAGGAAAGAATATAAACCATTAGATCATTGATCTAATGGTTAAGATTAGAATGGCAATATTGTAATTAAAATAGTGTTTTTTAAATACTGATTTGATTTCATAGGGGTAAAATAGGGCATTCATATACTTTCAAATCAATAACCGTATCTATTGTACCTGATTTCTCTCTCCATTGCGATTCTTACGCTCGAAAAAACAGGGTGTTCTTTCCCACTAAAGATTATAACCTTAATCAGATACTGTTGGTGCATACGTCTGTCGACTTCGTCTTGTATCGAGTCTTGTATTTGTTTAGATAGATCAGGGCACGCAAAACGAAAAATGTGGGTGTGATGGTATTTCGCACGAAATAGCAACCAGCTATTTCGTACGAAATTACATGGGTATTTCGCATGAAATGATTCCGTGCGAAATTACCTTCCTATATATACTTGAAGTGCTTTGTCATTTGCAACTTTCCGGTTTCAGTACCGAACTGCTTCCGAAGTGTCTACTCGCTGTAATTCTTTGTCAAATCAATCAAAAGACAGTTTAAAGTGAATTGCAAGCTGAATTACCTCAATACGTTTGTTTCCGCCACTCATATTGAGCAAAAACTCTTTTGAACGACTCGTTTGGTCGGTAAAACAATCCTACAAGTGGTATCAGAGCTCAGGAGGAAGAGTTCATACCAATTCAGCTGCAAAATCTGATTTCTACACCTTCTTTTTCACAATTAACACGTTTTCACAGACAAAATGACTTGAATTTTACACATAATGTGCGAAACAGTGTTTTAACAAACCCTTGAAAGTTTCAGACTTAAAATCGGACAAAAACCTAATCAATTTTGACAAAATCAGCTCGAGATGATGACATCAGCAGTATTTCGCACGAAATAAGGATCTTATTTCACACGAAATATCACTATTTCGTTTCAGATTGTAATTCCGTTTGAAAAGGGTACTTTATTTCGTACGAAATTACCTATTTCGTTCGAAACCACGTTATTTCGCTTGAAAGATTCAGTTATTTCATACGAAATCACTCTTTTCGCACGAAATTAGTGTATTTCGCACCAAAGTGGTTATTTCATTTGAAAGGGTCATTTCGCACCAAAGGGTATTCCGTGTGAAAAAGTTTATTTCGCTTGAAAGGTTATTTCATGTGAAGAGGATATTTCGTTTGAAATTGACTGTTTTGTAAATGTTTGAAAACCAAAACATGGAGAACGAGTTTTATAATGCCTTTGCTAGTCCGATGACTATAGTTCAAAGTACGATGCTTGAAAATGAAACAGGGACAATCCAAAAACCGCCTAAGCTCATGAGTATCAAGGAATACAGTGGATGGGATGAACTGTCACACCCCCAAAATCCACATGCGGAGTATCACCGCTTGGAGGCGTGACTGACCAGGATCAAGCCACCAATCATATTGAACATTGTAAGTAATAAATAAAAATTCATCCCAACAATACGAAAGGTGTTCAAAACAAAACAAAACAAAACATAGTTAAGTGTTTAGCGGAAGCATAAACGTAAAACCCAAACATAAGTGTTAAGTTCGAAATAATGTAAATGTTTTAACATGGTACACACTGTCCATGTCACACAACGATCGTGCCTCCCTGTGCAAGCTCCAAGAATACCTAACGACCTACAAGGCATATAACAACGAGTCAACAACAAAGTTGAGCGAGTTCACAGTTGATTGTCAGTTATTGAGTTCTTTTCAGAATTCGTAAGTTTGTTTCATAACCATGTGTTAACCGGTGTCCTTGCTTCCCAAACCTTTTCACGATACTTAGTGGGGGCTTCCCATGTTGTAATTTACTAGACTAATTGTATCTAAAGGTGTCCTTCCCAATCCGAGGATGGAGGTACGTAAGAAAATACGTAGGTTTTGCGCTGGCGTCCTTCCCAATCCGAGGACGGTGGTACGTAGGTTTACGTAGGTTTAGTGTTGGTGTCCTTCCCAATCCGAGGACAGTAGTACGTAGGTTTTACGTAGGTTTTAGCACAGGAGTCCTTCCCAATCCGAGGACAGTGATAAGTAGTCTAGTAGTGTTGAAAGTATGAGTAGTTATTCAATCCCATTCCCAACCCACCGGGAATCCCATGCCTTAGAAGTGTGAACTCACCTTGGTTTGCTCGGTATGCTAAACTATATGCTCACAAGTAATCAATCAAGTCCTATAGTATGCACGTATACCCAATCAGTTCAAGTTCGAAAAGATTCACATGCAATCTATGTCACAAAGTGTGTTTGGCAGTGAACATCATGCATCACACAAACAGTTAATCAAATTCATACAATTCATGTGTCCCATAAATGTCTTTCACAGTTCCTTTTTATAGGGTTATTCATTAACCTACTTGACAAGATTAACAGGCTTAACAAGGTTAACATACTTATCAAAGTTAACTGGCTAAACAGAATTTAACATACTTAACAGGCATAATAAACTATCAGAGTTAGTTAACTAACAGAGTTAACAAACAAATAAAGTTAATAAACTAACAGGGTTACATATTTAATGAAGTTACATATATAACTTAACAGAGTTAATCAGAATCAATAGGGTTAACACACACAACAAAGTTAACAGTCTTAACTTAACAGGGTTTACTGAATCCTAGTGTTCGACGAAATCACTCTTGTGACGAAATCACTATGGACGAAAACACTTCTAGTGGCCAAATCACCCTCGGCGACGAAATCACCCAGCGACGAAATCACCAAGTGTTTTCGTCGATTTTTTCGTTTTCGTCGGTTTTGGGTTTTCGTCGGGTACATCGTGTTCCTTGCTAACAGTTACTATTCCAGAACCCTAATGATTCGTCTAACAGTTACATTACTGCATCACCAAATTTTATCATACCATCAACATCGTTAGAATGTAATCCTGACAATCTGATCAATCTAACATTCTTAACAATCACACACTAAAAACCACTTGTTCATCAATCAAATAAAATCATCATTCAGTTCAATATTTAGACATACACATATATATATCATCCAGTCGAACACGAGCAGTAGTACAATCAATCAGGTCTAGTCTGAACGATTTACAATAGAAATATCAAACCCTACCAATCAAAAACAGTACATTCTAATTCATCAAACCCTAATGTTTGAAGTCATGCATTGACCATAGTAGTTCAGACTTACACATAAACCATCAGCATATAAATCATGTGATTCTCAGATCATTGAAACGTTGCACACTTCACAATCACTATCCATACACAATATCATAAGCATCACATGCTAACAGTTACTCCATAATGCTAAACAATAGTCAAAAGTGTTTTCAATCATATAATCGAATAAAGATTAACACTAACCGCGATGAACGAGACAATAACTTGGTTGATCTTGAAGGTCCGGGGAACACAAGTTTGCCGTTAGGTTCAAAGGGTAGCGAGAGAGAGAATGTGAGAGGTGGTTTGGGTTTTGCTGAATACTGTTCTCACGTAAAGGTTATAAACAAACTATATCTTATCGTCACTGGGCCAAGCCCACTCTTGTTTTCGTTGGCCTCATAGTGGACGAAAACAGCTAGTGTTTTTGCCAACATGGGTGTTTTTATGGGTGGGTGGGTGTTTTCGGCTATGGTTCCATTTTATTGTTCTTGATTATGCAACACAATATTAATACTAAGCATGTTATTAACACATCAATATATATAAAAACACACTTATGATGCACACCAAATATAAATATAACCACAACGCTTTGCAAATAAGTACTAGGTTAAGTCGAGTAGGGACCTTGAAAACTCGGGTTGTCACATTATCCCCAACTTGAAAGAAATTTCGTCCCGAAATTTAGCACGTGGTTACTGAGGAAGCTAGTTGTGTGGTTGCACTGTTTCCGAACAACTGGGGATACTTGAGTTTCATTTGGTCTTCTCGTTCCCCGGTGAACTCTGGGCCACGACGGGAGTTCCAACGAACTCGAACAAGAGGGATTCTGGTGCGCTTGAGGACCTTAACGTCCCGGTCCGTGATTTCAACTGGTTCCTCGACGAATCGCAACTGATCGTCGACTGTGAGCTCCTTCAAGGGAACTATGAGGGTCTCATCTGACAGACACTTATTTAGATTTGACACGTGGAATACGTTGTGAACTCCACTGAGTTCTTGAGGTAGATTTAGTTTGTAGGCCACTTTGCCAACTTTCTCGATGATTTCGAATGGTCCGACATAACGCGGATTGATTTTACCTCATTTACCAAAACGAACTACACCTTTCCACGGTGAGACTTTGAGTAGCACTCGATCCCCAACCTGGAACTCGAGTGGTTTCCTGCGCTTATCGGCGTAGCTTTTCTGACGGTCACGAGCTGCCGCCATTCGTTTTCGTATTTGTGCAATCCTTTCCATTGTGTCTACTACAAGTTCTGGGCACGTGATATGGCTGTCACCAACTTCTGCCCTGCAAAGAGGTGATCGGCATTTACGTCCGTACAATGCCTCAAAGGGAGCGGCTTGAATGCTGGTGTGGTAGCTGTTATTATACGAAAATTCCACTAGCGATAGATGTTTTTCCCAGCCGTTGCCAAAATCAATCACACATGCACGAAGCATGTCTTCAAGGGTTTGGATGGTGCGTTCAGACTGCCCATCTGTTTGCGGGTGGTATGTTGTACTCATGTCTAAACATGAGCCAAAGGACTTGTGCATAGCTTGCCACAATTCAGAAGTAAAACATGCATCACGATCGGAAATAATGGAGGTTGGCACCCCGTGCCTCGAAACCACTTCCTTTAGATAAACGTCTGCTAAAGTGGAGAACTTATTCGTTTCCTTGATAGCCAAGAAGTGTGCAGACTTTGTGAGTCAATCCACGATCACCCAAATGGTATCATTTCCACGTTGAGATCTAGGCAGGCCAGTAACAAAATCCATGGAAATTTGCTCCCATTTCCATTGTGGTATTTCTAGTTGTTGGAGTAGGCCCGATGGTTTCTGATATTCAGTCTTGACTCTCGCACAAGTCAAACATTTGCTAACGTAAGTTTGTATGTGAGCTTTCATGCTAGGCCACCAATACGTAGTTTTGAGATCGTGGTACATCTTATCCGAACCTGGATGTACCGAGTAACGAGACTTATGTGCTTCATCCATTACAAGTTCTCGTAGATTGCCATAGAGTGGGACCCAGATGCATCCTGTTTCGTAGTAGGTGTCGTCTTACTTTTGCTCTAACTGTTTCCTTGAGCCGCGTAGGGCTTCAGCCCTGACGTTTTCTGGTTTCAATGCTTCAACCTGAGCATCTCGTATCTGTGTAGGAAGACTAGACTGGATGGTAAGTTGTAATGCTCGCACGCATTTAGGGCTGCAGTATCTTTTCGACTGAGGGCGTCGGCCACAACATTGGCTTTGCTCGGATGGTATTTGATTGCACATTCGTAATCATTCAATCGAAGTTGTGCATGTCCCACCGAATTGTTGCTTGTTCAGCTATGCTCGAGACTCGGTGATCGGTGACTCGGTGTCGATGGTACAGGGTACAGGTAATGTCTCCATATCTTGAGTGCGAAAACAATAGCTCCCAGCTCCAGATCATGTGTAGTGTAATTTCTTTCGTGAATCTTAAGTTGGTGCGAGGCATAAGCAATGACTTTATCCCGTTGCATCAATACACAGCCAAGACCCTGGATTGACACGTCACAATAAACCACAAAATCGTAGGTGCCTTCAGGCAATGAAAGAATAGGTGCACTACAAAGTCTACTCTTCAAATGTTGGAACGCTGATTCTTGAGCATCACCCCAACGATAGGTGACACCCTTTTGAGTCAGTAGAGTAAGCGGCTGCGCAATCTTCGAGAAGTCTTTGATGAACCTTCTGTAGTAGCCCGCCAAACCCAAGAATTGGCGGATTTATGTTGGTGTGCGCGGTGCAGGCCAGTTCTTGATCGAGTCGACTTTGGATGGATCAACGTGAATCCCATTCCCGTTTACCACATGGCCTAAGAAATGGACTTCTCGAAGCCAGAAGTCACATTTGGAAAACTTTTCATAAAGTTGCTCTGTTCGAAGAAGTTCCAAAATAAGTCGCAAATGTTGCTCATGTTCCTCCTGACTCTTAGAGTAGATCAGGATGTCGTCAATAAATATGATAACGAATTTATTCAGGTATGGTTTGCACACTCGGTTCATAAGATCCATGAAGAATGCAGGTGCGTTTGTTAACCCGAATGGCATGACCAGAAACTCGTAGTGGCCGTAGCGAGTTCTGAATGTTGTTTTGGAGATGTCCTCGTCCCGGACTCTCAGTTGATGGTAGCCTGATCTCAGATCAATCTTTGAATAGAAGCTCGACCCTTGCAACTGGTCGAATAAGTCATCAATGCGTGGAAGGGGGTAGCGATTCTTCACGGTCACCTTGTTGAGTTCGCGGTAATCTATGCACATACGGAAGGTACCGTCTTTCTTCTTTACAAACAAAACTGGAGCTCCCCAGGGTGAAGAACTAGGACGTATGAATCCCTTGTTCAAGAGCTCTTGTAGTTGCTTGGATAGTTCTTCTAATTCGGTTGGAGCTAAGCGATAAGGTGCTTGAGCTATAGGCGCTGCTCCAGGAGCTAGCTCGATTTGGAATTCGACCTGGCGATGAGGCGGTAGGCCAGGTAATTCCTCAGGAAACACTTGAGGAAAATTGCGTACAACTGGAATGTCCTCTATCTTCTTCTCTTTCGTTGATGCGTCAGTAACAAGTGCTAAAATAGCAGTGTGGCCCTTTCGCAAACACTTCTGATCCTTAAGAAAGGAGATGATGCCCACCACAGCACCACTCTTGTCGCCTTGAATTTCGAGATATTCTTTACCAGAACGGGGAATACGAACGATCTTTTCCTTGCACAGGATCTCTGCTTGCTGTTGGGATAACCAATACATCCCAATGACGATGTCGAAACTACCCAAGACTATAGGAATAAGATTGATGGAGAAGGTCTGACCAGCTAAGACGAGGTTACAACCCTTGACTATGTGTGTGGCCTCTAAACTTTTACCATTTGCAAACTCTACGACATGTTTGGTGTTTAAAGGAGTTGGTGTGCGTTTAAGCATTTGACTAACTTTTAGAGACACATAACTGGTATCGGCACCCGAATCAAATAAAACAGTATCATAAAAGTCGTCGAGAAGGAACTTACCCATCACTACGTTAGGGCCATTCCTTGCGTCACCCTGACCAATCACGAACGCTCGACCCCTGGCACCATTGCCATCATTGTTTCCCCCATTGTTGCCCCCATTATTGTTCCCGTTTCCTTGGTTGTGGTTCTGATTCTGATTCTGATTTAACTGCGGGTAGTGTCTCTTGAAGTGACCTTCAGCGCCACACTGAAAGCATCCCCTGTTGCCCTGTTGTTGTTGCTGATTCTGCGGTGCTTGCTGTTGCTGCTGACGATTCTGATTTGCAGGCTGTGAGCTCCTGCAATCCTTGGCTTCATGACCCATCTTGAGGCACCTCTGACAACGTCCCTTGTTGAACTAACCACTGTGGTGTCTGTTGCATTTGTTGCACTTTGGGTGATTTCCTCGATATCCACCATGCCCTTGACTACCAGAAGATTGCTGACTAGGACTCTGGCAGTCATCAATCTTTCGCTGTTGCGCCTGGGACTGAACTGTAGTCGAACCCTTGTTGGAGGCTCCATCCCATTTTCGTTTGTTGTCACTCGGAATAGCAGAAGTAGTAGTAGCAGTAGCACCTATATGCTTAGGCAGCTTGTTCTGTTCCACTGCCTGGTCTGTGAGACGATGAGCAAGACGAGTAACATCCTGGATGGTAGCAAGGTTAGCAGAAGTCACATGGCTTTGAATCTCTGGTACTAAGCCTTTGAGGTACAGTTCGATACGCTTGATGGGAGGATCCACCATAGTTGGACATAACACTGCCAGTTCGTTTGATCGCTTCGTGTACGCCTCTATCTCTAATCCCGTCATCTTCAGGTTAAAGAACTCGACTTCCAGTTTGTGGATGTCATCACGGTTACAGTATTCTCGCTTGATCAGTTCCTTGAAGTCGTTCCTTGGGGTGGCATTAGCAGCTGCCAGCCCCAATATTTGAACTTGCGCGTTCCACCAAGTCAGCGCAGTGCCTTCGAGGGTACCAGTGGCATACTTCACCCTACGAGCCTCAGGGCATTCGCACATTTCGAAGACCGATTCGAGCTTCTCGAACCAGTGGAGGAGTCCAACGGCCCCTTCAGTGCCACTGAAAGTACTAGGACGATAGTCCATAAAAGTCTTGAACGTGCACACAGGCGGCTGAGCATGCTGACCTATTGCGTGTATAAGAACAGGACAAAGTTAAACACAAGAGTTGGTTTATGAGGGTAGTATCTAAAGATCCTAGAGTGAGTTGCGACTGCAGGGTATACCTCCTGCTTGAGCGGCTGCAAGTACCGCAGCAACTTGTTCGTTGATCAAAGCCGTCAACTGGGCTTGAGTTAGGTTAACGTGTCCACCCATGATCTTCATATCAAAGGAAACATAGGTGAGACAGGTTCGCGAAAGTGCGATGACAGAAGAGAGTAAGCACACATGTGTTTTCAAACAACAGTTGTTACGTTCATCTAAGCATACCATAAGCAAAGTTCTATGTAACTAGCAAGTAGGTAATATAAACATAAACCATATCACCTATAGTGTTGAGCCTTGCACGTGGAGCGAAGCGTCGTTGTGGTTCGTTGAGCACTGTACAGGTTATAGTCTGGTTTTACCAAAAAGTTTTCCCCTTTTTAAAACCAAGTTCACTATAACCAATGGCTTTGATACCAATCTATCACACTCCCAAAATCCACATGCGGAGTATCACCGCTTGGAGGAATGACTGACCAGGATCAAGCCACCAATCATATTGAACATTGTAAGTAATAAATAAAAATTCATCCCAACAATACGAAAGGTGTTCAAAACAAAACAAAACATAGTTAAGTGTTTAGCGGAAGCATAAACGTAAAACCCAAACATAAGTGTTAAGTTCGAAATAATGTAAATGTTTTAACATGGTACACACTGTCCATGTCACACAACGATCGCGCCTCCCTGTGCAAGCTCTAAGAATACCTAACGAGCTACAAGGCATATAACAACGAGTCAACAACAAAGTTGAGCGAGTTCACAGTTGATTGTCAGTTATTGAGTTCTTTTCAGAATTCGTAAGTTTGTTTCATAACCATGTGTTAACCGGTGTCCTTGTTTCCCAAACCTTTTCACGATATTTAGTGGGGGCTTCCCATGTTGTAATTTACTAGACTAGTTGTATCTAAAGGTGTCCTTCCCAATCCGAGGACGGAGGTACGTAAGAAAATACGTAGGTTTTGCGCTGGCGTCCTTCCCAATCCGAGGACGGTGGTACGTAGGTTTACGTAGGTTTAGTGCTGGTGTCCTTCCCAATCCGACGACAGTAGTACGTAGGTTTTACGTAGGTTTTAGCACAGGCGTCCTTCCCAATCCGAGGACGGTGATAAGTAGTCTAGTAGTGTTGAAAGTATGAGTAGTTATTCAATCCCATTCCCAACCCACCGGGAATCCCATGCCTTAGAAGTGTGAACTCACCTTGGTTTGCTCGGTATGCTAAACTATGTGCTCACAAGTAATCAATCAAGGCCTATAGTATGCACGTATACCCAATCAGTTCAAGTTCGAAAAGATTCACATGCAATCTATGTCACAAAGTGTGTTTGGCAGTGAACATCATGCATCACACAAACAGATAATCAAATTCATACAATTCATGTGTCCCATAAATGTCTTTCACAGTACCTTTTTATAGGGTTATTCATTAACCTACTTGACAGGATTAATAGGCTTAACAAGGTTAACATACTTATCAAAGTTAACTGGCTAAACAGAATTTAACATACTTAACAGGCATAATAAACTATCAGAGTTAATTAACTAACAGAGTTAACAAACTAATAAAGTTAATAAACTAACAGGGTTACATATTTAACAGAGTTACATATATAACTTAAAAGAGTTAATTAGAATCAATAGGGTTAACACACACACAACAAAGTTAACAGTCTTAACTTAACAGGGTTTACTGAGTCCAAGTGTTCGACGAAATCACTCTTGTGACGAAATCACTATGGACGAAAACACTTCTAGTGGCCAAATCACCCTTGGCGACGAAATCACCCAGCGACGAAATCACCAAGTGTTTTCGTCGATTTTTTTGTTTTCGTCGGTTTTGGGTTTTCGTCGGGTACATCGTGTTCCTTGCTAACAGTTACTATTCCAGAACCCTAATGATTCGTCCAACAGTTACATTACCGCATCACCAAATTTTATCATACCATCAACATCATTAGAATGTAATCCTGACAATCTGATCAATCTAACATTCTTAACAATCACACACTGAAAACCACTTGTTCATCAATCAAATAAGATCATCATTCAGTTCAATATTTAGACATACACGTATATATATCATCCAGTCGAACACGAGCAGTAGTACAATCAATCAGGTCTAGTCTGAACGATTTACAATAGAAATATCAAACCCTACCAATCAAAAACAGTACATTTTAATTCATCAAACCCTAATGTTTGAAGTCATGCATTGACCATAGTAGTTCAGACTTACACATAAACCATCAGCATATAAATCATGTGATTCTCAGATCATTGAAACGTTGCACACTTCACAATCACTATCCATACACAATATCATAAGCATCACATGCTAACAATTACTCCATAATGCTAAACAATAGGCAAAAGTGTTTTCAATCATATAATCGAATAAAGATTAACACTAACCACGATGAACGAGACAATAACTTGGTTGATCTTGAAGGTCCGGGGAACACAAGTTTGCCGTCAGGTTCAAAGGGTAGCGAGAGAGAGAATGTGAGAGGTGTTTAGGGTTTTGCTGAATACTGTTCTCACGTAAAGGTTATAAACAAACTATATCTTATCGTCACTGGGCCAAGCCCACTCTTGTTTTCGTTGGCCTCATAGTGGACGAAAACACCTAGTGTTTTCGCCAACATGGGTGTTTTCGTGGGTGGGTGGGTGGGTGTTTTCGGCTATGGTTCCATTTTATTGTTCTTAATTATGCAACACAATATTAATACTAAGCATGTTATTAACACATCAATATATATAAAAACACACTTATGATGCACACCAAATATAAATATAACCACAACGCTTTGCAAATAAGCCCTAGGTTAAGTCGAGTAGGGACCTTGAAAACTCGGGTTGTCACATGAACGTTTTGAAACTTGGGTTCAAGCATATCACTTAGATGCATGGGAACACACTGAATCTCAATATACTAGACCAGTCGGAAATGGTGGAGTGAAAATTGATATTAGAGATTTAGGAGCTGATGAAAAAAGGAAATACAAAGATGAAAAAATGATGGTTAGTCTTTTGTAGCAAGCGATTAAAGAAGACATTCTGATTCTACTTCAACACAATGGAAGTGCACATTTGATATGGACAGAATTAGAATCAAAGTTTCTTGGTAGTGATGAAATGCTCAAGAACAAAAAGTCGCTTATGAAGAAAGAATTTGATCTTTTCCGTGGATTGAGAACTGAAAATACAAAACAGATCATTGAAAGATATTGCAATTTGTTGAAGAATATGAACAGATTAAACATCTGAAAAGATAATGATGAACTGATTGAAAAGTTGGCTGATGCGTTGCCACACGATACTTGGGGCACGTATCTTATGATGTTGAAAAATAAACCAGATTTTGACAAGCTAACATTGAGTGAGTTTATTAAACAACTGGAAGCTCAAGAGATGGAACAAAGAAAGATAGCAAGAATGAAGAACTATGATGGAGAACAAGACATTGGGTTGTATTACAAAAGTGGTGTTAGTGAGAAGACCAATATTTCACCAAAGATTGAAACGGCCTTCAATGCAAAAAGTTCTTCTGAAAGTTCATCTCAAGGATCAAGTAGCAAAATGGGATTTTCGCCATATCCATCGTTTGATCCAAATTTCTCAACAACAAAGAGTGGGAAAGTTCTTCAATGCAATATTGCATTAAATCTTGAGAATGATTAGAACTACTCAGAAGAAGTTGCAAAAAGTCATATGTCTTTGTTGGTGACTGTGCTAGAATCGTATGGAATTTTGGTTGCAGGAAGGATCGGAAATCCTATGTTGACTAAAGAGGATTACGGTCAGGTTGATGCTGAGGAGATGGAATTGATGGATATAAATGGTGTTTGGCAAGCGTGTTGAGAAGAGCAAAAAAGTTTAAACAAATTACGGGAAGAGATGATTTCCGTGATGCAAATGTTTCAACTTTAGGATTTGATAAATCTAAAGTAACTTGCTTTCGTTGCAGGGAAAAAGGGCATTTCAAGAGAGAG
The DNA here is from genome assembly GCA_030545235.1 of Helianthus tuberosus. Classification (NCBI taxonomy): domain Eukaryota; kingdom Viridiplantae; phylum Streptophyta; class Magnoliopsida; order Asterales; family Asteraceae; genus Helianthus; species Helianthus tuberosus. The sequence goes on along the minus strand of CM060381.1, from coordinate 102,088,123 downwards.
TGCACAAACCGTGAAGCTAGTGGAGCTCAAAATCCTTTCGGAAACAATGACTACTATCGGAAAGCGATTTATCATCAAGTTGCTCAACAGCCGTATCACCAACAGCAGCCACAAACTGCTCATGCTAGGAAAGAGATTGAATATTCAAAGAAAGCGTGTCTGGTCAATCAAAATGATGGAAGTTCATCAAATGATTTCAGTTGGGATAAATATATTCCAGCTGATAATAAAGCATGTCTGATAAATCAAGATGATGAAAGATTACCAGAAGGATTTAGCTGGGAAAACTTTAGCTGGGATAATTATTGTCCAGACAAAGAGATCTTAAAAGCTAAAGCTTTTGTTGCTCAAATTGTTAAAGATGATGGTGATAATTACATGGTTGATGATTATTGGGCAGAAAAAATGAGAAAATATTTAGCCAGGCAAAGTAAAAAGGTTGAAGAAGAGGTTTGTGTGATAAAGAAGCAGGACAAAGAAATTCCAGTGTTTGAGGTTAAAAAGGAAGCTGTTGCAGAAAAAGTAACCGAGAGCTGTGAAAACTGTGAGACTATGAAGAAGCAAAACAGTGAATTGATTCACAACTTGAACAGGATGAAAGAGTCATATAATGTCCTGAACAAAGTCATGAATCAATACAACGAGTCGAGCAGTGAACAAGCTATAGCAATGAAGACACTTAAAGGAGCATACATGAGACAGCTTGATAGTGTCAATTATTACACTGAGAAGTGTGCTGAGCTTGAATTAAATTTAGAAACACAGAGAATTGAAACCGAGATAGTTAATAGATTGTTAAAAAGTTACTCATGTTCTACTTTTGTGGTTGACAGGATTTACCCGATAGTGGAAGGTTTGAAGACGTTTGAAGAAGAAAAGATTTCTGAAGAGAAGAATTCTGAAACAAGAGAAGATGATGAAGTGAAGACATCTGGTAAGAAACCAAGTGTTGTCTATAACAAATGTCCACCCCCGGTCGAAAATGGATATTCTCCTCGAAATCCAAATTCAGAAAGAGTCAAAAAGGCAACAAACTTACAGTGGGAGTCTGAGTCTTCAGATAATTTGCTAGAAAACATTGATGTCACGTTCACATCGTCTGACACTGATCATGAGTCCGAGTCAATAAAGAAAGTGGTCGATCAGGTGTTGGATAAGGATGAAACGGAGGAGTCAAAATCAGAGTCAAAGTATGAGTCCAACACGTCAAAGTCAACAGTCAAAAAGGAGAAACGGTTTATAATAAAGATTTTTTGTTATCAAAATCTAATTTGAATGACGAACCGATCAAAGTAGCATATACTTTGAAAGATTCTGACAAATTATATTCTGATGAGGTATTTCCAATAAGAGGTGTTAAAACTTAAATGATTAAAAAGGTTTTCAAACTAACAGAAATTAATATTTCTGAAATAAAAGATGTAAATCTTTCTGAAAAACCCAATCCTTACACCTCAAGAGTTCAACAAAGATTAAATAAAAAAAAGGGTTACAGTTCTGGTTCTGGTTTTCAAAAGAAACCAAACCATAATAGTAATTTCAAAAAGAGAGGTTTAGGTTTTATTCCACCAAAAAATCATAAAAATGAGAAAATTTATAATCCAAAAACTGTTTTTGTTACAGGAAAATCATCTAAAGAAGAAAAAGAGCAAGTGTTCAGAAAGCAATCCAACAAAGAATTCCTTTCTAAGAAGCAAGAAGAAATGAAGAAAAGTGTTGCTCAGAAGAAGATAGAGACGAGAACCTGTTTTCAATGTAAAACAGTTGGTCACATTGCCAGGAATTGTCCAAAGGCAATACAAACAAAACAGGGAGTCTCTGGTAAACTGAAAGAAAAGATTGTTGAGAAAACCAAACCACCAACGAACAGATTTAAATTTTTTGAAAATTCAACTTTTGAGGTTGGTGAATGTTCGAAAGATGTTTACAAAAGAAACGAGAAACTTAACAACCAAAAATGGGTTGTTAAGAATTCAAGTGATAGCTCTGGTGATGAATCTGATTCCATAAAATCAGAGGAGCCAAAAGTTGTTATGAAAGAAGAGAAGTCAGTTCCGCCTTTCGATGATGCAAATTTTCCACCATTGCGGGCTGAAAATTTGAAATCTAAAATTGGTAAAGTTGAAATTTCAAATCAATTCTTTCCTGAAAAGAAAGAATTTGATGTTGAAAAGGCTTTTAACCCCACAGTGCAAAACATTTTTGGTAAAATGATTGATGGGAAGGTCAAGGGGGTTAAAGAATTTTATGAGAAGAAAACAAAGAAACCGAGTGTTGACAACTTGGAATTTCCCAAGGACCATCAGGCTTGGGAGAATCTCTCTAACTGAAAAACCTGACTTGCCGGAGCTCCCAAGTTGGTAATCGCGGAGCATGAATCGGCATTTTTTTTAAAATTGTTTTTGAAGAGGTTGATTTGCCGGAACTCCCAGGTTGGTAAGTGTGGAGTAGGAATCGGCATTTTGAGATTTCAACCTACAAGTGGTAATTGTTGGTAAGCAAACCAACAAGTGGTTGAAAGAAAGGTTTTTCCTACAAGTGGTTAATCAAGGTCATTAAGTTGAACTTGATTTAACTTTCATTCAAATGTTTGGAAAACAACGTGATGATCACATTCCCATTTTTACAAGTGGTAAAATCAACAAAACTTATTTTCCGGAAAAACCATTTTGATTAAAACAAACTTAAGTGTTTTGAAATCATAATGGGAAAATAGTTTGTTGTCCGGGGGAGTTCTGATTGTTTATGCCAAGTGAATGGTGAATTGGAGTAATTCACATCATGTTGTCAATTTCTTGTATAGTTTGTTTTCAAATTTTTTTCCAGAAAATCAAAATTGAAACATATTTTGATTTTAGGGGGAGTAAAAATTTTAGCAAAATTTCAAAATTTTGAAAATCCAAAAACATGATAAAACCAGAAAAAGGCAAAAACATGATAAAATCAAAAATGAGTTTTGTTGTAAAAAAGAGAAAATGATAGTACATCAGTGGACTATCACAGCATGCTAAAGAATTGGAAAGTTAAAAGGTGATAAACGGTCTCACTGATGATGTGCCAGTAGGTTTTCGCACATTTAGTAGATTGTGTCGAGATATAAACCTAAATTTCAAACTTACTTATCTCGTGGGGAACATCTCTCGGATATATGGGTAACCCCCGAAATCTTGTTTGAAAGGTCCCTCTTTCTGAGATACTAGGTCTTTATGCTTAGTGATATCTGAGGTATTATCCCGGGACTTCTGATTTTGCGGAAGTAATGGCCTAGTCCCCGTATAATATTTTTCGCTTGCTTGAAAAATAGCACCACCCTCAGCATAAAAAATGATGAAACATTGCAAAATGTTAATCATGTGCTGTTGAAGAAAAGATTCTCTAAAGGGAACACACCTAAAGTCGAAGCCATCATCTCTCTGATTTTGCGGAAGCAATAGCCTGAGCTCTCATGGCCCTCGCATTTAACCCTTTACAGATATCATCTAGGTATACTCACCTGTAAGACTGAATATTGGGATCTGGATACGGGAGTATATTCTGAGGTGGGACACACAAATAAGTTCAAGTGCTTAAAACATTAATCTCGTATCTCGAAACAGTTGAAATTTGTGTGAAAATTTAAGTGGATCAGTATACTGACAATCTAAGTGAATCGTTTAGAACTTAAAATGTTTAAAGCTTAACGGTGTTGGTGATTTGTCTCATAAACTGATATGATCCTCTTACACAAGCTCGTAAAAATATTGTTTGTATATATTTCTTTACAAGCATTTCGTTAAATAAAAAAAATCTCTAAAAATATTTTCAGTATGTTTTAGCATAAAATTTTGAAAAAATATAAAAAGATTTTCGACAACTGATGTTGAAGAGCTAAGTTTCAAAATTCTGAGTGCTAAGCATGATGAACAACAGGTTTGGGAGAGTGTGTTTAATAAAGAAAGAGATGTTATTCTTACAATTGATCATCTGAGATTAAATCATTTTTTTAATAATTCCTGCAAAGTGGTTTCTGAATTTGCAATATTTTAAAATTTGTGAAACTTATGTTTGTGGTAGAGATTGTGCAGGAATGAAGTTTGAGAAAAGCCAGGTTACGATCTTAGAACCTGTGAAAAGTGAATTCCAAACTGCGATCCCAGTTTATCGAAAGGGGGAGTCTGATGACATCAATAGGGAGTCTGAAGATGTAAGTTGATGATGCTGATGATCTTAAGGAATCAAGAGACCTGATCAAGAGGAGTATAGAGCCAGATTGTGATTCTGGGAGAAAGAGAAAGAGAAATAGATTGATTGAAGATGCTTACAATGGAGAATTTTTGGAGAGTTCGAGAAGACTGATAAAGACTGAAGGTTTGACAACCGAAGACTCGAGACCGAAAACTTCGTCAACATCCGAGGGGGAGTCTGTTGGTGCATACGTCTGTCGACTTCGTCTTGTATCGATTCTTGTATTTGTTTAGATAGATCAGGGCACGCAAAACGAAAAATGTGGGTGTGATGGTATTTCGCACGAAATAGCAACCAGCTATTTCGTACGAAATTACATGGGTATTTCGCATGAAATAACTATTTCGTGTGAAATCTAATTTCGCATGAAATGATTCCGTGTGAAATTACCTTGCCTATATATACTTGAAGTGCTTTGTCATTTGCAACTTTCCGGTTTCAGTGCCAAACTGCTGCCGAAGTGCCTACTCGCTGTAATTCTTTGTCAAATCAATCAAAAGACAGTTTAAAGTGAATTGCAAGCTGAATTACCTCAATACGTTTGTTTCCGCCACTCATATTGAGCAAAAACTCTTCTGAACGACTCGTTTGGTCGGTAAAACGATCCTACAGATACAATGAGCCCTAAAATTGAAATCGTATACAAGCGAAAGAGGCGAAGGTCGTCGTCTGAGACAATGGAACGAAGGACGAAGAAGAAGATGGATCATTCAACTGTAAAAGACACTACAAACCGGCGGCTTGTACTACCAAAAATCAAGAAAACAACCTCTGATTTTAAATAAGGTTCGTCTGTCTTCTTTGATACTTTTGAAGATTAATGGTGTTTTTTATAGTGTAAGGTAGTTTATGTTAACCAAGACCTAAAAGGGACTGATCGATTGTCGAATGGTGTTAAAACTAGGGTTTCATTGAATAAGGGTGTTTTTCCATGGTGTTATGTAGTTCATGTTTAGTTTGATTTTGCTGTTATATCAGTTTAAGGTGTTTAGTTTGGTTGGTTTTGCTATTAGTTCAGGGTGCTTTTTTTCAAATGGTGTTATAAACCTCATGTTTAGTTATATCTGGTGTTTTATGGTGTTTTTATACATAATATGGTAGTTTATGGTGTTTTTAAACATAATGATATGTATGGTGTTATTTATCATGGTGTTAAAACTAGTGTTTAATTGAATAAGGGTGTTATAATGGTGTTATGTAGTTCATGTTTAGTTTTATTTGGTGTTATATCGGTTTAAGGTGTTTAGTTTGGGTAGTTTTGGTATTCGTTCAGGGTGTTTTTTTTAATGGTGTTATAAACATGTTGTATAGTTCTATTTGGTGTTTTATGGAGTTTTTATCGGTGTTTTTTAAATGGTGTTATAAACATCTAGATATGTATGGTGTTATTTATCATGATCTGCATTTGAATGGTGTTATTTATCCTGCACTTTCATGTAGGATGTTATTTATCGTGTTGATTTATATGAAGGGTGTTATTTATTCTGGTCATTGCAACTATGGTGTTATCTAGGGTGTTATTTATCCTGGACTTATATGAAAGGTGTTATTTATCAAGGGTGTTATTTTACATGTTGATTTAGATGAAGTGTGTTATTTATCCTGGACTTATATGAAGGGTGTTATTTATCATGCTGATCTATAAGAAGAGTGTTATTATGGTCATTGCAACAATAGTGTTATGTATATCCATCTCAAGCTGATTTAGGATAAGATTTATTAGATGAAGTAGGTGATGAAGTATTTTAAATATAGTTTTTAATTTCTTCTATAGTCAGGTCAAGCCATCGGCTTAGGGGCAAAATGTACAAATCACGTTTCAAAAACACAATTGACAGACCATTGGTATGTGGTGACTCAGAAACGTCAAATAACGACGACAAAGGTAATCCAAATGTAGTTTAAAGTATAAAGAAACAAAAAACAATAAAGTATGATTAGTAGCCATATGTGTTTATGTTTCTTCTATAGTCAGGTCAAGCCATCGGCTTAGGGGCAAAATGTACAAATCACGTTTCAAAAACACAATTGACAGACCATTGGTATGTGGTGACTCAGAAACGTCAAATAACGACGACAAAGGTAATCCAAATGTAGTTTAAAGTATAAAGAAACAAAAAACAATAAAGTATGATTAGTAGCCATATGTGTTTATGTTTGTTGATGAGAGTTGTTTTTGACGATGTTCGCTTTGAATTAAATAGATGGTGATGATGGGATGAATGATGCGGGTAATGCAAAAACAAGAGAAGGTGTTCCGTCGTCGATAAAAAAACACACAAGGTACGTTTTGAAAACAATGATGTTGTGATTATAATTTGTTGCATATAAGAAATGATAAAAATTGATTTTTGTTTGCAGACCAGGATGTTAATGATAGTCAACTTGTCGTACACCCATCCGTCCATATAACTTCAACAAAAGGTATTATGTTGAAGTGTTTATATTTTGAAGTACTTGTTTACTAAAACAAATATTAAAAATTGTTGTAGATCGGCTGCGAGACCCGGATGACGATTTTGTCGACATCCCACCACCGGGTAAGCGACGGAAATCGGCTGCCAAAAGAGGACCGTCTCGTGGAATGCATCAACCAGTGACACAGCCATATAAGCCATTCACGGGTGCACGGATCAGGCCAAAAGTAGGTATCGACAATCTGATAACACTAGCATCCGGCCTAAATGAGGAACAACGTAAGAAAGTGCATGAAATTGGGTTTGGGTCGATATTTGGTTATAAGGTGACAGGTGTGCCTACTGCTTTGGCAAACTGGTTAGTTACAAATTACGACCCAGACAATGGTGTTTTAAACGTGGGCGGCGGGCGCACTGTAAACATAACGTCGGAGCTTGTTAAGAGTGTTTTCGGGCTGCCTATGGGTCCAACAGATCTTGCTGAGAAGAAGAAAGCGAGCAAAAGGAAGGATGTTATTGTCCAAGCGTTCAGAGATCAGTTTAAGCATATGGATATCACCCATTTGTCGCCAGTTCAGCTGATGAATTACATATTGGATTGGCAGGCTAATGACGGGAGACTGTTTGTACTGAACTTCTTGATTCTTTACTTCTCACTCCTAGGAGAAACCACGACGAACAATTCCGTCAACGTGCGATTCATTTCAAATATTCAGCCGGACGTGGATATCAAAAGCTTCAATTGGTGTGCGTACATGGTCTCATGTCTCAAAAGAACGAAAACAACGTGGCATGGTGGTGATGATGCTTTTCGAGGGCCTATGTTGTTACTTGCGGTAAGTATTTAACTTTTAGTATTAAAAAATTATTGTGTAACATCGTTAGTTAAATAACTGATATGCAGCCACGTATTAGTAAATTAGACCATGTGTAACTTAAATAACACCATGGCTAGCTGAGTAACACCATAAGTGACAGAATGAATCTTTGTATATCTAAATGACACCACATACGTTTTAATAACACTATATAACTGCATAACACCCTGTTTTACTTAATAACACTATGGTTTAATAACACTATATAACTGCATAACACCCTATTTTACTTAATAACACATTATATATCTAAATGACACCACATATGGTTTAATAACACCATATACCTGCATAACACCCTATTTTACGTAATAACACTATATAACTGAATAACATCATTATTGTTATCTTGTTTACAATTATTTTGACAATTATGCTGGGAATGAAACTTATTGCAAAATATTGGTGCAGATTGCTTACGGAATTGTGTTAAAGAAGATACCTTCATCACATAGTTCAAATATTATTGAACTTGTAGATGATGATCTTCTGAACAATCTCGAATATGATATGGAAAGGATGCATGCTGAACAAAATAAGAAGAGAAAGACGAGGGAAGATAAAAAAAAACCCAAACGAGCAGAAGGGGTTGAGTGTGGTGGAAAAGAAATCAAGAAGCAAAAACAAAGACAGAAAAAGGGAATGGAAAAGGAGAATTTGATTGATGAAGGAAATGAAGAGATCGAGATCGAAGATGATGATGCGCACTTGGGTATATACAGACACTGTGCAGATTACCTCCTGTCACAAACTGACACCCAAACATGTGCATTATTTGTTGGTCCGAATGGCGAAGTCCGCATTCCGATGGTCTCACAGTATGGTGACACTCCATCAGCATCAGGAACATCAGTTCAGGACGATTTTGAGCTGGTAAACATCTTATGATTCGTACTAGACTTGAAAGTATATGTTATTTCTCATGATATGTTATTAAACCGAGGTTTTGTACAGGTTCGGTCGAATTTGTTGGATAACTTGTTTAGAGAATTTGAGATATGCGTTAACAAGATCAATAACACCATAACAGAATCATGTCTGATGTTCCCGGAGAGTGATCTATTGAAACAGAAAGCATTGGAGTGGAAGGAGATAATGAAAATGCACCTTGTTGTTGATGATGAGGAAAAAAAGGATGGAGATGAAGTGGAAAAGGGAGATCAAAACGTTGACGTAGAAAAGGATGATGTGGCTGAGGCAGCTGAACCAGTTGATCCGCAAAAAGGTAGTGTATCATTAGACGGATATAACACTCCTACAAACGAGCAAAATAAAGATCATATAACACAACACACTTCTCCCTTTTCACCAATGACATCTTCGTTTGTCGCAGAAGTGGACAAAGTTGTTGAAAGGGTTCAAAGTGAAAAGACACCAGAGACAAAATTCAACGTTTCAGGAATTGAAGTGGTGAACTTGTCAAGAAGACTGGTCGATGCATCAACGGATGAAAAACGTATGGAAGTAACGCTGCCTGTTCAGCGTCAGGGATCGCCAAGGCCGAAACGAACAATCAAGCTTCCGGAAGCACTGTGGTCACTGTACGTCGAGCGGGCTGTCATGTTGAGAACCGTTCGTGATAAGGCTGAAGACACACTGGCTCGATGTACATTTTCTGCAGTAGGAAACGTATGGTAAGAATCTGAATTGGACCTTAAAAAATGTGTTTATGTAGTGTATTATACGTTATAAGTTTTGAACATATATTGAATTATACATTCGTGTCGATGGTGTTTCGGTTTGTAGGGATATTTTGTTCAGCGACAACGGTAACATGTCGGTGATGAGGGGGCCTTTTGAGTCGATGATGCCTGGTGTAACTGTGCACGTGAATGTCATCAGTGCTTGGGCTGCGTTGTTGAACTATGAAGAAAAAAGAGGAGGATGGGGACAGCCCCAAGATTATTCTGCGGCACAGGAATGTTGGTAAGTTTAATTTATGGAGATTATTAAGGGAAAACAGACCGTATCATGTGAGCATAGTGAATAACACCATGTATTATTTGTGTCTGCATAAATAACACCATAGGTCTGGAAACGATAAGACCATTGTTTAATTGTGTCTGCTTAAATAACACCATAGTTTGTTAAAAGTTTACGAATTTTTTATTACTGAAAACCTTCAGAACTTGGTTTTTGTTTACCTGAAAAAACACCACAGCTCGAAAAGCAGACCGTATCATGTGAGCATAGTTAATAACACCATGTATTATTTATGACTGCTTAAATAACACCATAGGTCTGGAAATAATAACACCCTTGTTTATTTGTGTATTACTTAAATAACACCATGATATGCTTGTGAATTCTTAACTTAACACCATAATTTGTTTTTTTTTTTTTTTTACCTGAAAAACACCACAGCTGGAAAAAGATTTCGCGTTGTGTAATGATGACCGATTATCAGAATTTACGACAAACATGAATGCTGTGTTGGCTTCAACAGAACCAAAAGTATTTAAAGGCAACTTCGAGATGGTGTTTATACCTATGTTGACCGGGCAACATTACTATCTGTTGTTTTTCAACTTGAGAACAAGAGATGTCTTTATTATTGACAACGTAGAAGGTGCTTCGGGCTTAGAAAGATACCACGGAAATGTGGAGAAGATGGTAAGTTTGTGAATGTTTATATTTATGTGGCTGCCGTAACAAAAAAAAATTATTTCTTAACATCAATAATGTGTAACTGCAGATAAGTACATTTTGTCGGTATCTAAGACCGATGCACCCAAAAATCGCCTCACAGCTAAGGAATACACAACCAGTTCGACTGGAGTTACCATGGAAAACACTTTACAATGGCATCGACTGTGGTATTTTCCTTATGCGGCATATGGAAACTTACACTGGTAATCGCGTTTAAATTTTTGTTTATTAAAAAATAATTAAAATACATGTACACGAAATATGAACAATTCTGATGGTTTGGTATTGAATAGGAACACACGTTGGACATTGGATGTGTGGTTTATCAAATGAGAGGGACGTTACTGGCGAGGTGTTGCCTGATCAAGCACGCGAAATCGAGGATCTGCGTAAGAAGTACCTATCAAAAATGCTACTAAGCAACGTGAACACGGAACGGGGCCAAGTGGAACGAGAAGTACAAGAATACGCACTTTTGGACGAGGATGATAGGGTGAGAATGGAAGACAATGCAATCGATCGGATTGCTGAAAGGTTGGGAGTTGCAGTGTAGGTGGACAGCAGAACAAGTTAAACTTTCTGTTAATAGACAAACATTTTGGGAAATATAGATTATATGATGTGTTAGCGTTTTGGAAAAGTTGTGATTATGGTGTAATTTGACTATGTAAAGCCTGATTACAATCGTAAGTTGTTTCTGTTTTACACCTTTTTATTCTGGTGTTTTAATGAATTTATATTGCGATTTCCGTCGCAAAAAGAACGTGTATTGAGCATATGGTTTTTTACAAAGTAAATGATGTTCATGTTAATGATGTAAAAAAACATACCAACTCCTTTGCACAATTAAGACACTATAGGCAAGTAAATAACACAATAAAGCTACACATACATAAATAAACAACATGAACCTATGAACACCATTAATAACACCCAGAACAAAAAATAACACCACAGGTTAACAAAATAAAAAAAAATAATTTCTGTACAGACAAATAACACCATTAACAACAAATAACACCCTGAACAACAAATAACACCACTGGTTAACAATAAATTTCTGAGGGAGGACAAATAACACTATTCAACTTGCAATATACAAAATAAAACACCCTGAACAACAAATAACACCATTGGTTAACAAAAACAAACATATTAAACAAAAACAATATATAAAACATTGTCAACGGTAATATTAAATTCGAAGAAAAGCAAACAAAATAAAACCATGAGTGTATGCGAATCCGAAAAACGATAAAAAACCTAACAATGTACGAAACAAGAAGAAAGTACGTTAAAAATAACGAAATTTTTAGACATCTCTAAATAACTTACTACTCCTCTTCCCCATCCTCCTCGTCTAATGCATCCTCATCTTGTTCATCCATATCTTCTTCAACTTCCTCCCATTCATCTTCCTCCTCGTCAACTTCATCAGCTTCTTCACCGTCATCCTCGGCCATAGCTTGTTCTTTAGTCCGGGTAGGGTTTTTGCAAGTACGTCTGTTATGCCCATATCTAAAACAGGTTTGACACTGACGGCTCTTTTTACCCAACTGACTTAATGCAATTTCATGTTTGGACTTCATCCATTTAGGCTTACCCATACCTTTCAATCTTGTTCCAATGGGAACACGAATGGTTGCATCTGATGGTTTTGTGTTACCAGTAATTTCGGCAAACCTTTCACGACGGCTCTTAGCTGGAGCATTGACGACCGACTCATCCGCAGTTTTGAAATAATTAACAACATGATCCCTGAACGAGCATAGCGCATCAAAGTTGGTGACAAGATTGTTAATAACCGACTCCGTAGAATATGTGATCTCACGTACAACATGGTTAACTTCATTATAACGATCCTCAGTCTCATTGATACCTAGAATAGCACCAGGGGCACTATTTGGAACAGCCTCCCGAGTCCAACGTCGTAATATATAGCGTTGTGGAAACTCCCTAATGTCAAGCATCCTTAGCACACAAAAGATGTGTGAGCACAACAACCCAAACTGTTCGAATCTTTTGCATGAACAATACACAGTCATGTCTTCCTCCCGCATCATAACCTATAAAACACCATTAGAAATTTAGAAGTTTTCATAAATAACACTACAAAACACCATATGCAACTGGAAATTGGCAAGAGCTATACAATTTTCAAAAATAACACTACAAAACATCATGTGTATACCTCGAAGAAAGTAGTGCATGGTTGTTCCCAGTCCTTCACAAAAAAGTTAACGAAGTCAGCCATGTTTTCCCACTTTCCGATAGCACATCTGTGTATACCGTTTTGTATCTCCAACTGCTGGTCAAAAAATATAGTGCGTGTGTATATCCTGGACGCTTGATCCTCCAAAACAAAGTCTTCAGCCCATATTTCAGCGTTGGTATTTCTGGTGTCATGGTCATTCTTCCTGTGCTCATGTCTCTGAGCTTCAATAGCAGAATCAAAATGCCAGAGAAATTCGATAAGTGTGCAACCCGGGTTACAGAACTGTCCAAAGAAATGGTTCTCACTCTCTGAACGAGAAGAGGTACGCATAAGCCCGGACATGACCTCCTCACGATAATAAGCCGGTATCCAAGTATCCCTGATTTGATAAAGTGACTGCAGCCACTCATGATCAACCAAGTTAAAATCGTTCATTATGGTAGCTCACTCATTTTCAAACTTAACAGGTAGAATTGAATCGGTCCACACAATGGCACACAGCCTCTTTTTGAAATCTGTATTATTTCAGATTGTAGCACCAACCTAAAACACCATTGAATAACATATAACACCATAATCACCAAAAAGTATGTAAAAAGTAGAAAGAAAGGTTAAAAGGACGAACAACTAAACACCTTAGCAGAAAGCTTGTCCATGATGTGCCACATGCATAGCCTATGTCTACTCTTGGGTCATGTATCTTCAATAGCCTTCTTCATGGCTGGGTCTTGGTCGGTAACAATCACCGGAGGGGTACGGCCAAATGCTTCACGAAACACATTCAGCAACCAACTGTAAGTTTCAGCAGTTTCGTTTCCTATTATAGCGGCACCAAGAGTAACGTTGCGATTGTGATTGTCGATACCGGTAAATGGAACAAACATCATGTTGTACCTGAAAAACAAATACAGAATAAAAACACCATAAAACTGAATGACATATACTAAAGAAAATAAGCTGTAAAGCTCAAAATAAAATAATAATTACCAAACTTACTTGTTACGACGATATGTGGTATCAAATGAAACAACGTCACCAAACACCGAAAAATTCCTTTTGGCATCTTCATCTGCCCAAAACAAACCCCTTAAAACCCCATCTTCGTATGTTATATACTCCATTGAAAAGTTTGTCATGTACTCTTTCTTCCTCATAAGCCGTTTAATCATCATATCAGCGTCAAACTCAGATATATACCTGTTCAGGTCTCGCTTGAAATTTTTAAAATCGTTTTTGGTTGCCCCAACCTTGTCAAACCCACCATACAATGTCCTCATGATATTAAACGCTTTGACAGGTCCAATGTTCAAGGCGCTCAACGCGTTAACGGCTTGCTCTTGCATATAGTTCATACCTCGGTTAGTGGGGAGTAAATGTGTCACACCCCCAAAATCCACACGCGGAGTATCACCGCTTGGAGGCGCGACTGACCAGGATCAAACCACTAATCATATTGAACAAGCAAGTAATTAAATGTAAAAGTCCAACCAACATAATTAGTGTCCAAAACAACCATAGTTTAAGTTATGAGCGGAAGCATAAATGTTCAAAAACCCAAATCATAAGTTTAAATATCCAAAGGTTTAACATGGCACACAGCTGTCCATGTCCCACAACGACTCTCCCTTGTGCAAGCTCCAGCTAAGTACCTAATGACCTGCAAAGCATGTAGTAACGAGTCAACAATAATGTTGAGCGAGTTCACAGTTGGGTGTTGGTTTTAGTTGTTCCAAAAATAGTTCCTTTAACTGGCGTTCCTGCCGTGGGGGTTACCCCATATTTGAAAACGTGATTTGTTTAACCCATTAACTCTGGCAATCCAGCCGTGGGGCTACCCCATGTTAGTTATCAGGCATTTCGGCCGTGGGGGCTACCCCATGTATCCACTAGACTCGTTACCATATCGACCACTGACTAAAGTCATGTTTAAGTGCCCTGAAACTATCAATGTCTATCAGCATTGACGTGCCCCAGATCCATTAGTTCACGCCCGTCCTCTGCGGCACGGTGTGAGGCTTGTCAGACCTAAATAGCGCTATCTAACTAATGACCCGCTCGCCATTGGCCCGGCGATTAAGTCGATATAAAAAGGAGGGACTTCGTGATAGAGAGTTTTGGTCTAGTATAGTTATCTGTCCGTGAGGACGAGGAATTACATTCCTGAACCATTACTGTCCTACCCAAGAAAGGACGAGGAATCCATATTCCTTAACCCCATTCCCAACCCCTGGGAATCCCATGCTTTGTAGAGTGTGAACTCACCTTGGTTTGCTCGGCAGATACACAGAAAGGTCAAGTCTAGCAGCTAGTGGTCAACCACGTCCTAACATGGTCATTATACAAGTCAGGTTTAGGTTCAGGTAGTACACGTATGTTTACACAGAGATAGCAAGTTATGAACATGCACAGATCATGGCAACACATAACAGTCAAGAACATAGCATTTTCATACTTGTACAGTTTATGATGTATTGGGTCGAACCATTTGTGAAGTTCACTAACATAATCCAATTAATCACTTCGGCCCAACATGTTGTGCGGTCGGCACAGCCTTGTGCGACCCACATCATGTTGTGCGACTCAGATAAATACCCGGCCCAAAAAGTCAAAACCCCAAACATCCAATTACCCGGCCCAATCTAACAATATACAAAAGCCTTGTGCGATCCAAATGAACTTGTACGATCCGGATGGCTTGTGCGATCCCTTTGGGTTGTGCGATTGGAACTGGTCCAGCCCAACATGCATATCCGGCCCAACAGTTTAATCAACAATACAACTTGTGCGATTCAGGAATACTTGTGCGACCGAAGACATCTTGTGCGACCAAAATGTCTTGTGCGATTAGTTAGAATATCCGGATATTATGGAAATCAGTTACCTAACTTTTATCTTTCAATCAATTTCAAAGTTTCCAATTATTTAATCAATCAACCAATTAACAGTTTCCATCAAACTAAAAATCGATCAAACCAACAATTTGTTATTTAATTAATAAGAACTCTAGTGCATAACAACTCATCATCATCCTCATCGAATTAACAGTAAAGTTAACACCAAATTCTTAAGTCAACATGCAACAACTTCTGACAAAACACATTAATCATTATTCAAGTGATAATCACGATATTCCAGCATCAATCCGAACGTGCACAGTTGTCGTATACGAATAAAATCACTATTAATCAAATTCACTTATACCAGATCAAATCAAAAGCAAGTCACCGATTATCTAAGTCTAATCGCTATTTACGAGAACACTTGCAGTCATCATATCAAATCTTAAATGCACATGCAAGACAAGAACAAGTGGCCGACAATTCATGAAGAAAATGTTTATCTACTTTGGCTGTATTTTCGAGACAAGTCACATGCATATTCATCAGCCATGAACTTCCTACAACAACATTTAATTTAATAAGCCAATCATATAATCTCATCCAATCGTATTCAATCATGCAGAAACCCTAGGTGTATATCACACTTCACGTAATTTCATGTTCAACATTTACATCACAAACATGCTATACATAAACCAAAGCAATCCCAAGAAATCAAAGACAAAGTGCACTAACCGATTAAAGAAGAGTGTAGAGGTTGATCCGAAAGATAAAGCTTCGTGAGAGATGAAGGTTGTTGCCGTCGAGTTTGAGAGGAGAGAGAGAGCACTAGGGTTTTGTGTGTGTGAATGTTTTGCAACCAGTGAGAACAAACTTTCTAAGGGTGTGTGTATACGTATGGTGGAGTGGGCCGAACCCTTTACATGGCTGCCCATTCGGTTCAAGTTCAAGAGGAGTGGGCCGAGAGTAGTTAAGCCCAAAGGCTTGTGCGATTCGAATAGCGTTGTACGATCGGCTTAATACTATACAATACACACCATCACATAATCATAACAACATAACATTTAATCAATCACAAGGTTCATATAATCACACAGTGTTTACATACGTTACATCAAAGTATAAAGAAAGGTTCTGAAATACGAGTTGTCACATTATCCCCAAGTTGAAAGAAATTTCGTCTCAAAATTTAGCACGTACTCACTGAGGAAGCTAGTTAAGTTGCATAGTTTTCCTGGTTTTCCTGGGGTGTCACATCCTCCCCCCGTTGATCTGGAATTTCGTCCCGAAATTCCGTAGCTTCGGCCTCAGTAGTGGTTGTACTGTTTGCAAATAGTTGGGGATACTTTTGTTTCATCTGATCTTCGCGTTCCCAGGTGAACTCTGGGCCGCGACGTGAGTTCCAACGAACTCGAATGAGAGGTATTCTAGTGCGCTTGAGGACCTTAACATCCCGGTCCGTGATTTCAACTGGTTCCTCGACGAATCGTAACTGCTCGTCGATAGTGAGCTCCTTCAAAGGAACTATGTGGGTCTCATCTGACAGACACTTCTTCAGATTTGACACGTGGAAAACGTTGTGAACTGCACTGAGTTCTGCTGGTAAGTTTAGTTTGTAGGCCACTTTGCCTATTTTCTCGATGACTTCGAAAGGTCCGACGTGTGACAACTCGAATTTCTGACATTCTTTATTCGCATTTATTGCACGTTGACCGTCTAGATTATTGCTTACACGAATTATTTACCTGGTAATTGTGCACACTAAATTATAGTTAAGATGATAATCTTGATTTTTGAGTGATAAGGTGTAAGTACTTGACTGCATGATTAACTGTAAACTGTTTGAGACCTGAACAACTCGACGAAACACAATATCTGTTTCGCCATAACCACTCTCGACGAAACAGATTGTTTCGCCAACCATCCACTCGACGAAACAGGTCAGTTTCGCCGAGCCCAGTCTCGCCAAAGCCCAGTTCGGGCCCAGCTTGTTATTTCGGGTTTTAAACGTATAACAGCCTCAGTAGTACATCTGCTCTCAAAACAATCGAAACCCTAGAACCCTTCTCTCCTGTGTGACGGCAGTTGGAGCTTCTCGAAGATATCCTTAGAGATCGATTCGTATTCCTCTTATCTCGGTTAGTCGTGTGTATGTTAATCGGTTTCTTGATTCTGTACCATCTCGATTCATGTTTGTGTAAATGATTGATGCGTGTTACTGCTGCGATTCTAGTATGACGGTGATATAGATTTCGATTATGTATGATGTAGTAGGATATATATAAATGTTATGCGAAACTTGACACAATCGAATGCTCGGTTCTGAATGTTGTTTATATGGCTTAATTCTGATTACATTAGTATCTTGATAGGGATTGATGTGATGATGTTGTATGTTATTTGATATGCTATACACATAAACTAGGGTTTATGCTAGACAATGATTCTTGGATGGTTGATTTATGATGATTCGATATGCACATTGATCTTCATATGATTTCTGTTATTGATGACGGCTGCTAGAATGATTAGGGTTTATGTGTTATTCGCATCTGCTGTAACTGATGTCTGCGAAACTGAACTGTCCGGCGAAACAGGACTCTCGGCGAAACAGAATGTGTTTCGCCAAGAGTCATCGACGAATTAGAATCCTGTTTCGCCAAACAAGGCCACGACGAAACTGAATGTGTTTCGCCAACTATTGTGTTTCGCCAACTGTTATGTTTCGCCATTATGTGTGTTTCGCCGAACAGTTAATCTGCACAGTAACTTGGGTTAATTCTGTTAAGTGTTAACTGGAATATTTAACTGCTGTTAAGTGTAACCATCTTGTATATGATTGTGATTACGTGCTACATGTTTATACATGCACAACTTGAACACAAACTGATTTCACATACGTGCATACTTTAGGACGTGATTGATTACTTGCGAGCATACACTTAGCATACCGAGCAAACCAAGGTGAGTTCACACAGCCAAGGCATGGGATTCCCCGGTGGTTTGGGAATGGGTTAAGAAATTAAAAATGGAACCTACATATCCTCCTTGGGTAGGATATGTACCGCCATCCTCCATGGGTAGGATGCCAATATTAATCCTGCGTATTCTCCTTGGGTAGAATACATACGTTCGTCCTCCTTGGGTAGGACAACAAACCTTAACGCATGCTCGTCCTCCTTGGGTAGGACAATCACACTCGCTACGGTCCTTGGATCAAGAAGGGCACGTACAAACATGACTAGTCTAACACATGGGGAAGCCCCCACTAATCTTCGCACAGATGCCTGAAAAGGCCGCGATACGGCCACAAATCTTCGCACAGATGCCTGAAAAGGCCGCGATACGGCCACTAATCTTCGCACAGATGTCTGGAGGACCGCGATGGGAATTAATAAGAAACATGGTTTACAAAACGAACAACTGATTTACGAAACGAACTCTATAACTGAATAACCAACTGTGAACTCGCTCAACTAGTTGTTGACTCTCTGTTACATGCCTTGCAGGACCATAGGTACTCTTGGAGCTTGCACGGGAGGCGCAGTCGTTGTGGGCACGGACGTGGATGTTTTGTTGGAAAACATTATGACTCTTTAAACTAAACACTTGTGTTGGATGTTCATAACTATGCTTCCGCTGCCTATGCTATGCTTTTGATTTAGCACCAATTGTATTGTGATGGATTACATTTACTTTTACTTATTACTTATATGTTCAATATGATTGGTGGCTTGATCCTGGTCATGTCACGCCTCCAAGCGGTGGTACTCCGCGTGTGGATTTTGGGGGTGTGACAGATTGGTATCAGAGCCATTGGTTATAGAGAACTCGGTTTTAATAAAGGAAAAACGATTTTTGTTAAAACCAGACTATAACCAGAACAGTGCTCTCAACGATCCACAACGACGCTTCGCTCCACGTGCAAGGCTCAACATCATAGGTACTACTATTCATGTTACCTTACCTACTTGCTAGAATTACATAGAACTTTGCTCGCGGTATGCCTAGATTACAGAACTTACTATACGTTATTGCTTGAGAATACTTGTGTGCTCACTCTCTTCGCACTATTCGCGAACCTCTCACCCACATGTTCTCCCTGATGTCAAGATCATGTGTGGACGCGCTAACCTAACTCAAGCCCAGTTGGCGGCTTCGATCACTGAACAAGTTACTGCAGCACTCGCAGCTGCCCAGGCAGGAGGTGTAACCTGCCATCACCACTTACTCCAGGATTTTTAGATCCTACTCTTGTAACTCAATACTAGTGCTTAATTTTGATTACTCTTACGTACACGACAAGTCAACACGCTCAGCCACCTGTATGCACATACAAGACTTTTATGGACTGTCGTCCTACTACTTTCAGCAACACTGAAGGAGCTGTTGGACTCCTCCATTAGTTCGAGGAACTCGAATCGGTCTTCGAGTGTGTGAATGACCCGAGGCTCGTAAGGTGGAATATGCCACTGATACTCTCGAAGGCACTGCGTTAACTTGGTGGAACGCGCAAGTTCAGATGCTGGGGCTGGCGGCTGCTAATGCCACCCCATGGAATGATTTTAAGGAACTGATCAAACGTGAATACAGTAGTTATGATGCCATCCACAAGTTGGAAGTGGAGTCCTTTAACATGAAGAGATAGAAGCGTACACGAAACGATCCAACAAACTGGCAATTTTGTGCCCAACTATGGTGGATCCTCCTATCAAGAGCATTGAGCTGTACCTCAAAGGCTTAGTACCAGAAATTCAAAGCCATGTGATGACTGCTAATCTTGCTACTATTCAAGATGTTACTCATCTTGCTCATCGTCTCACAGACAAGGCAGTGGGACAGAACAAGCTGCCTCAACGTATCAGCGATACTACTACCACTACTACTTCAACTACTTCTGCTACCCTCAGTAACAATGGATGAAAGTGGGATGGAACCTCTAGCAAGGGTTCGACTACAATTCCGTCCCAGGCACAGCAGTGAAAGGTCGATGACAACTAAAGTCCTGATCAGCAACATTTAGTATTCAAGGGCAGGGTGGATACAAGGGAAACCACCCTAAGCGCAAACGATGTAACTTGCACCACAGCGGGCGACGCAACCGAATTCATTGTCAATGATGCGACAAGCTTGGCCATGGAGCCAAAGATGGTAGAAACTCACGTCCTGCAAACCAGAACCAACAACAACAGCCACAAGATCTATAGAATCGGCGACAACAGCATGGTAACAAGGGATGTTATCAGATGGTGCTGGAGGTCACTTCAAAAGACACTGCCCACGGTTGAATCAGAACCAGAATCAGAACCACAACCAAGGAAACGGGGACTAGGGAAGACAACGGGGGGTAATAACGACGGCAATGGTGCCAGGGGTCGAGTGTTCGTGATTGGTCAGGGTGATACTAGTAATGACCTCAACGTTGCGATAGTTACGACATCGTCATTGGTATGGATTGGTTATCCCAACAACAAGTAGAGATCCTATGCAAGGAGAAGATCATTCGTATTCCCCGTTCTGGTAAAGAACCTCTCGAAGTTCAAGGCGACAAGAGTGGTGTCGTGAGTGGCATCATTCCTTTCTTGAAGGCTCAGAAGTGTTTACGAAAGGGCCACGCAGCTGTTTTAGCACTCGTTACGGATACATCGAAGAAAGAGAAAAAGATTGAGGATATTCCTGTAGTACGCGATTTTCCTCAAGTGTTTCCTGAAGAGTTACCTGGGTTACCGCCTCATCGTCAAGTTGAATTTCAGATCGAGCTCGCTCCAGGAGCAGCACCCATAGCTCGAGCACCTTATCGTTTAGCTCCAACTGAACTGGAAGAACTGTCTAAGCAATTGCAGGAACTCTTGGAAAAGGGTTTCATACGTCCTAGCTCTTCGCCCTGGGGAGCTCCAGTATTATTTGTGAAGAAGAAAGACGGTACCTTTCGTCTGTGCATAGATTACCGCGAACTCAACAAGGTGACGATCAAGAATCGTTATCCTCTTCCGCGCATAGATGATTTATTCGACCAGCTGCAAGGGTCGAGCTACTACTCCAAGATAGACTTAAGGTCAGGGTACCATCAGCTGAGAGTCCGGGATGAGGACGTCTCCAAAACAGCATTTAGAACTCGCTACGGCCACTACGAGTTTATGGTCATGCCATTCGGGCTAACGAACGCGCCTGCCGTATTTATGGATCTTATGAACAGGGTGTGCAAACCCTATCTCGACAAGTTCGTCATTATTTTCATCGACGACATCCTGATTTATTCGAAAAGTCAGGAGGAACACGAGCAGCATTTACGACTTCTTTTGGAACTTCTTCGAACGGAACAGCTATACGCTAAGTTTTCAAAATGCGACTTCTGGCTTCGTGAAGTCCACTTCTTAGGCCACGTGGTAAACAAGGATGGGATTCATGTCGATCCATCCAAGGTAGATTCGATCAAGAACTGGCCTGCACCTAGCACACCAACTGAAATACGCCAATTCTTAGGTTTGGCAGGTTATTACAGACGGTTCATCAAAGACTTCTCAAAGATCGCACAGCCGCTTACACTACTGACACAGAAAGGTGTTGTTTACCGTTGGGGTAATGCACAGGAAACAGCGTTTCAGCACTTAAAGGATAGACTTCGTAGCGCACCTATCCTCTCATTGCCTGAAGGCACGGACGATTTCGTAGTCTACTGCGACGCATCTATCCAAGGTCTTGGATGTGTATTGATGCAGAGGGATAAAGTTATTGCTTATGCTTCACGCCAACCTAAGATTCACGAACGGAATTACACGACACACGACCCAGAGCTGGGAGCCGTTGTTTTTGCGCTCAAGATATGGCGACATTACTTGTATGGCACTAAGTGCACTATATACATTGATCACAGAAGCCTCGAACATATCTTCAAACAGAAAGAACTGAATATGCGACAGTGACGAGGGGTTGAACTGTTAAATGACTACGAATGCTCAATCAGGTACCACCCAGGCAAAGCCAATGTTGTGGCTGACGCCCTCAGTCGAAAGGACACCGCGCCTAAGCGCGTGCGAGCTTTACAACTCACTATACAGTCTAGTCTTCCTTCTCAGATACGAGATGCTCAGTTAGAAGCATTGAAACCAGAAAATGTCAGGGCTGAAGCCCTACGCGGCTCAAGGTAACGCTTAGAACAGAAGGAAGATGGTGCTTATTACGTAACAGGACGCACTTGGGTCCCACTTTATGGCAACCTACGCGAGCTTGTAATGGATGAAGCTAATAAGTCTCGCTACTCGGTACATCCAGGTTCAGATAAAATGTACCACGATATCAAAACTACATATTGGTGGCCTAGCATGAAGGCCCACATAGCTACTTACGTCAGCAAGTGCTTGACTTGTGCGAGAGTCAAGGCAGAATATCAGAAACCGTCAGGACCACTCCAACAACCTGAGATATCACAATGGAAATGGGAGCAAATTTCCATGGACTTTGTTACTGGCCTACCTAGATCTCAGCGCGGAAATGATACTATTTGGGTGATCGTGGATCGACTCACAAAGTCTGCTCACTTCTTGGCTATCAAAGAAACAGACAAGTTCTCTACCTTAGCAGACATTTACTTAAAAGAAGTGGTCTCGAGGCACAAGGTGCCCACCTCTATTATCTCTGATCGTGACGCACGTTTTACTTCAGAACTGTGGCAAGCAATGCACAAATCTTTTGGCTCTCGTTTAGACATGAGCACAGCTTATCATCCTCAGACCGATGGGCAGTCTGAGCGCACTATTCAAACTTTAGAAGACATGCTTCGAGCGTGCGTAATTGACTTTGGCAATGGTTGGGAAAAACATCTGCCACTAGTGGAATTTTCGTACAACAACAGTTACCACACCAGCATTAAAGCTGCTCCATTCGAGGCATTGTACGGGCGTAAATGCCGGTCACCTCTCTGTTGGGCAGAGGTGGGATATAGTCAAATCACAGGTCCAGAGATAGTAGTCGATACTACAGAAAAGACTGCACAAATACGACAACGCATGGCGGCAGCACGCGACCGTCAGAAAGCATACGCTGATTTAGACAGGAAACCACTCGAGTTCCAAGTTGGGGATCGAGTGCTACTCAAAGTTTCACCTTGGAAGGGTGTGGTTCGTTTTGGCAAACGCGGCAAACTAAATCCACGATATGTTGGACCTTTCGAAGTTACAGAGAAAATAGGTAAAGTGGCCTACAGATTGAACTTACCAGCTGAACTCAGTGCAGTTCACAACGTCTTTCACGTGTCGAATCTGAAGAAGTGTCTGTCAGATGAGACCCACATAGTTCCTTTTAAGGAACTCACTATCGACGAGCGGTTGCAGTTCGTCGAGGAACCAGTTGAGATCACGGACCAGGATGTTAAGGTCCTCAAGAACACGAGAATCCCTCTTGTACGAGTTCGTTGGAACTCCCGCCGCGGCCCAGAGTTCACCTGGGAGCGCGAAGATCAAATGGAACTCAAATATCCCCAGTTATTCGGAACCAATGCAACTATTACTGAGGCTGAAGCTACCAATACAGAATTTCGGGACGAAATTCCAAATCAATGGGGGGATAATGTGACACCCCAAGAAAACCAGTAATCTTCGCAAACCTGCTCGGGGAGCCGCGATACAATACAGGTAAACAACGTCACACCACTAGCTTCCTCAGTAACCGCATGCTAAATTTCGGGACGAAATTTCTTTCAAGTTGGGGATAATGTGACAACTCGAATTTCTGACATTCTTTATTCGCATTTATTGCACGTTGACCGTCTAGATTATTGCTTACACGAATTATTTACCTGGTAATTGTGCACACTAAATTATAGTTAAGATGATAATCTTGATTTTTGAGTGATAAGGTGTAAGTACTTGACTGCATGATTAACTGTAAACTGTTTGAGACCTGAACAACTCGACGAAACACAATATCTGTTTCGCCATAACCACTCTCGACGAAACAGATTGTTTCGCCAACCATCCACTCGACGAAACAGGTCAGTTTCGCCGAGCCCAGTCTCGCCAAAGCCCAGTTCGGGCCCAGCTTGTTATTTCGGGTTTTAAACGTATAACAGCCTCAGTAGTACATCTGCTCTCAAAACAATCGAAACCCTAGAACCCTTCTCTCCTGTGTGACGGCAGTTGGAGCTTCTCGAAGATATCCTTAGAGATCGATTCGTATTCCTCTTATCTCGGTTAGTCGTGTGTATGTTAATCGGTTTCTTGATTCTGTACCATCTCGATTCATGTTTGTGTAAATGATTGATGCGTGTTACTGCTGCGATTCTAGTATGACGGTGATATAGATTTCGATTATGTATGATGTAGTAGGATATATATAAATGTTATGCGAAACTTGACACAATCGAATGCTCGGTTCTGAATGTTGTTTATATGGCTTAATTCTGATTACATTAGTATCTTGATAGGGATTGATGTGATGATGTTGTATGTTATTTGATATGCTATACACATAAACTAGGGTTTATGCTAGACAATGATTCTTGGATGGTTGATTTATGATGATTCGATATGCACATTGATCTTCATATGATTTCTGTTATTGATGACGGCTGCTAGAATGATTAGGGTTTATGTGTTATTCGCATCTGCTGTAACTGATGTCTGCGAAACTGAACTGTCCGGCGAAACAGGACTCTCGGCGAAACAGAATGTGTTTCGCCAAGAGTCATCGACGAATTAGAATCCTGTTTCGCCAAACAAGGCCACGACGAAACTGAATGTGTTTCGCCAACTATTGTGTTTCGCCAACTGTTATGTTTCGCCATTATGTGTGTTTCGCCGAACAGTTAATCTGCACAGTAACTTGGGTTAATTCTGTTAAGTGTTAACTGGAATATTTAACTGCTGTTAAGTGTAACCATCTTGTATATGATTGTGATTACGTGCTACATGTTTATACATGCACAACTTGAACACAAACTGATTTCACATACGTGCATACTTTAGGACGTGATTGATTACTTGCGAGCATACACTTAGCATACCGAGCAAACCAAGGTGAGTTCACACAGCCAAGGCATGGGATTCCCCGGTGGTTTGGGAATGGGTTAAGAAATTAAAAATGGAACCTACATATCCTCCTTGGGTAGGATATGTACCGCCATCCTCCATGGGTAGGATGCCAATATTAATCCTGCGTATTCTCCTTGGGTAGAATACATACGTTCGTCCTCCTTGGGTAGGACAACAAACCTTAACGCATGCTCGTCCTCCTTGGGTAGGACAATCACACTCGCTACGGTCCTTGGATCAAGAAGGGCACGTACAAACACGACTAGTCTAACACATGGGGAAGCCCCCACTAATCTTCGCACAGATGCCTGAAAAGGCCGCGATACGGCCACAAATCTTCGCACAGATGCCTGAAAAGGCCGCGATACGGCCACTAATCTTCGCACAGATGTCTGGAGGACCGCGATGGGAATTAATAAGAAACATGGTTTACAAAACGAACAACTGATTTACGAAACGAACTCTATAACTGAATAACCAACTGTGAACTCGCTCAACTAGTTGTTGACTCTCTGTTACATGCCTTGCAGGACCATAGGTACTCTTGGAGCTTGCACGGGAGGCGCAGTCGTTGTGGGCACGGACGTGGATGTTTTGTTGGAAAACATTATGACTCTTTAAACTAAACACTTGTGTTGGATGTTCATAACTATGCTTCCGCTGCCTATGCTATGCTTTTGATTTAGCACCAATTGTATTGTGATGGATTACATTTACTTTTACTTATTACTTATATGTTCAATATGATTGGTGGCTTGATCCTGGTCATGTCACGCCTCCAAGCGGTGGTACTCCGCGTGTGGATTTTGGGGGTGTGACACGACGTATCGTGGGTTAAGTTTGCCTCGTTTACCAAAACGACCCACACCCTTCCAGGGTGAAACTTTGAGTAGTACTCGCTCCCCAACCTGGAGCTCGAGTGGTTTCCTGCCCTTATCGGTGTAGCTTTTCTGACGGTCACGAGCTGCCGCCATTCGTTGTCGTATTTGAGAAATTGTTCTGTTGTGTCTACCACAAGTTCTGGACCAGTGATCTGACTATCCCCCACCTCTGTCCAACAAAGAGGTGGCCGGCATTTACACCCGTACAATGCCTCAAACGGAGCAGCTTTAATGCTGGTGTGGTAGCTGTTATTGTATGAAAATTCCACAAGTGGCAGATGCTTTTCCCAGCCGTTGCCAAAGTCAATTACACATGCCCTAAGCATGTCTTCGAGGGTCTGGATGGTACGTTCAGACTGCCCATCCGTTTGTGGGTGATAAGCTGTGCTCATATCTAAACGTGAGCCAAAAGACTTGTGCATTGCTTGCCATAGTTCTGACGTAAAACGTGCATCTCGATCTGAGATAATAGAGGTGGGCACTCCGTGCCTCGAGACAACTTCCTTAAGATATACGTCTGCTAGTGTGGAGAACTTATCCGTTTCCTTGATAGACAAGAAGTGAGCAGACTTGGTGAGTCGATCCACAATCACCCAAATAGTATCGTTACCACGTTGAGATCTAGGCAGGCCAGTAACGAAATCCATGGAAATTTGTTCCCATTTCCATTGTGGTATCCCTGGTTGTTGAAGTGGGCCTGAAGGTTTCTGGTATTCCGCCTTGACTCTCGCACAAGTCAAGCACTTGCTAACGTAAGTTGCTATGTGGGCCTTCATGCTAGGCCACCAATATGTGGTTTTGATATCGTGGTACATTTTATCTGAACCAGGGTGCACTGAGTAGCGAGACTTGTGTGCCTCATCCATCACAAGCTCTCGTAAGTTGCCATAAAGTGGGACCCAAATGCGTCCTGTGACGTAGTAAGCACCGTCTTCCTTCTGTTCTAAGCGTTGCCTTGAGCCGCGTAGGGCTTCAGCCCTGACGTTTTCTGGTTTCAATGCTTCTACCTGAGCATCTCGTATTTGAGAAGGAAGACTAAACTGTATAGTGAGTTGTAAAGCTCGTACGCGCTTGGGCGCAGTGTCCTTTCGACTGAGGGCGTCAGCCACAACATTGGCTTTGCCTGAGCGATACCTGATCGAGCATTCGTAGTCATTCAGTAGTTCGACCCATCGTCGTTGTCGTATATTGAGTTCCTTCTGTTTGAAGATATGCTCGAGGCTCCTGTGATCAGTGTAGATAGCACATTTGGTACCATACAGGTAGTGTCTCCATATCTTAAGTGCAAAAACAACAGCTCCCAGCTCTTAATCATGTGTGGTGTAGTTCTTTTCGTGAACTTTGAGTTGGCGTGAGGCGTAGGCTATAACTTTATCCCGCAGCATCAATACGCAACCAAGACCCTGAATGGATGCGTCGCAGTAAACCACGAAGTCGTCTGTGCCCTCTGGCAAGGAAAGGATAGGAGCACTGCAAAGTCTATCCTTTAAGTGCTGAAACGCTAACTCCTGTGCATTTCCCCAACAATAAACAACGCCCTTCTGCGTTAGTGAAGTAAGAGGTTGAGCAATCTTAGAAAAATCCTTAATGAACCTCCTGTAGTAGCCTGCCAATCCCAAGAATTTGCGAATTTCCGTTGGTGTACGAGGTGCAGGCCAACTCTTGATAGAATCTACCTTGGATGGATCAACGTGAATCCCATCCTTGTTCACTACATGGCCTAAGAAATGGACTTCACGAAGCCAGAAGTCACATTTAGAAAACTTGGCGTACAGCTGTTCTGTTCGAAGGAGTTCCAAAATGAGTCGTAGATGCTGCTCGTGTTCCTCCTGACTCTTAGAATAGATCAGGATGTCATCGATGAAAACTATAATGAACTTGTCTAGGTACGGCTTGCACACGCGATTCATCAAGTCCATGAAGACCGCCGGTGCGTTTGTTAGCCCAAACTGCATGACCAAAAACTCATAATGGCCATATCGAGTTCTGAAGGCTGTTTTGGAGACGTCCTCTTCTCGGACTCTCAGCTGGTGATATCCTGATCTCAAATCAATCTTTGAATAGTAGCTCGACCCTTGCAGTTGGTCGAATAGGTCGTCAATGCGTGGAAGAGGATAGCGATTCTTCTCAGTCACCTTGTTCAGCTCACGGTAGTCGATGCACATTCTGAATGTACCGTCTTTCTTCTTCACGAATAGCACTGGAGCTCCCCAGGGCGAAGAGCTAGGACGAATAAAACCCTTATCCAAGAGTTCTTGTAGTTGCGTAGATAGCTCTTCTAGTTCTGATGGGGCTAAACGATAGGGTGCTCGAGCTATGGGCGCTGCTCCAGGAGCCAGCTCGATTTGAAACTCGACTTGACGATGAGGCGGAAGTCCAGGTAATTCCTCAGGAAATACCTCAGGATAATCACGTACGATCAGAAAATCTTCTATCTTCTTATCTTTCTTCGAGGCGTTAGTAACGAGAGCCAAAGTAGCAGTGTAGCCCTTTCGCAAACACTTTTGGGCCTTAACGAAAGAGATGATGCTCTCAACAGCACCCCTCTTGTCGCCACGAATCATGAGAGGTTCATCACCTGAACGGGGAATGCGGACAGTCTTCTCATTGCAAAGAATCTCTACTCGATGTTGAGGTAGCCAATCCATACCAATAACGATGTCGAAACCATCACAACGTTGGGGTCATTCCTAACATCACCCTGACCAATCACGAATGCTCAAACTCTGGCACCATTGTCGTCGTTATTACCCCCGTTGTTTCCATTCCCCTGGTTATTGTTATTGTTGTTCTGATTCCTGTTCAGTTGGGGAACAATCTCTCTTGAAGTGGCCTTCAGCTCCACACTGAAAGCACCCTTTGTTGTTACCTTGCTGCAGCTGCTGCTGGCGTTGATTCTGATGAGCTTGTTGTTGCTGACGATTCTGGTTTGCGGGGTATAAACTTCTACAATCCTTTGTCGCGTGGCCTGGCTTGTTGCACCGATGACAGTTACCCCTGGTGCATGGCCCGCTGTGATGTAAGTTACAGCGATTGCATTTAGGGTGATTCCCCTTGTACACACCATGACTTTGGCTACCAGATGATTGCTGACTAGGACTCCTATAGTCGTCAGTCCTTCTCTGCTGAGACTGAGATTGCACAGAAGTTGAACCTTTGCTTGAAGCTCCATCCCATTTGCGTTTGTTGTCACTGGGAGCATCCAAAGTAATTGTAGCAGTATTAATACATTTCTATTTCTGACCTCGTCATCTTGAGGTTGAAGAATTCTACCTCCAACTTATAAATGTCATCACGATTGCAATATTCCTCTTTGATCCGTTCCTTGAAGGTGTTCCATGGAGTGGCGTTAGCAGCAACCAACTCCAGCATTTGGACCTGAGTGTTCCACCACGTGAGCGCTATACTCTCGAGAGTACCGGTAGCATACTTCACCCTGCGAGCCTCATGGCATTCACACATCTCGAAAACAGATTCGAGCTTTTCAAACCAGTGGAGGAGACCTACAGCTCCTTTAGTGCCACTGAAAGTACTAGGACGACAGTCCATGAACGTCCTGAATGTGCATACAGGCGGCTGAGCGTTCTGACCTCGTTGCACGAGAAAGAAGTGACAAGGTTAAGCGCGAGAGTTGGATCATGAGAGTAGGATCTATCATCCTAGGTTAGGTTCGGAATAGCAGGTTATACCTCTTGCCTGGGCGGCTGCAAGTGCTGCCATAACTTGTTCGTTGATAAGAGCCATCAGCTGGCTTGAGTTAGGTTCACACGTTCCCTCATGATCTCACGTCGAAGGAAACACAAGTAGGAAAGGTGTCGCGAATGTGTGTAAGTGTGGAGTGACATTAGGGAGCAAGCACAAATGTGTTTTCAAACTATAGTTGCTACGTTTATCTAAGCATACCATGAGCAAAGTTCTATGCAATATAGCAAGTAGGCAATATAAAACGTAAACCATATCACCTAGAATGTCGAGCCTTGCACTTGGAGTGAAGCGTCGTTGTGGATCGTAGAGCACTGTACAGGTTATAGTCTGGTTTTAACAAAAACGTTTTCCTTTATTAAAACCAAGTTCTCTATAACCAATGGCTCTGATACCAATCTGTCACACCCCCAAAATCCACACGCGGAGTATCACCGCTTGGAGGCGCGACTGACCAGGATCAAACCACTAATCATATTGAACAAGCAAGTAATTAAATGTAAAAGTCCAACCAACATAATTAGTGTCCAAAACAACCATAGTTTAAGTTATGAGCGGAAGCATAAATGTTCAAAAACCCAAATCATAAGTTTAAATATCCAAAGGTTTAACATGGCACACAGCTGTCCATGTCCCACAACGACTCTCCCTTGTGCAAGCTCCAGCTAAGTACCTAATGACCTGCAAAGCATGTAGTAACGAGTCAACAATAATGTTGAGCGAGTTCACAGTTGGGTGTTGGTTTTAGTTGTTCCAAAAATAGTTCCTTTAACTGGCGTTCCTGCCGTGGGGGTTACCCCATATTTGAAAACGTGATTTGTTTAACCCATTAACTCTGGCAATCCAGCCGTGGGGGCTACCCCATGTTAGTTATATGGCATTTCGGCCGTGGGGGCTACCCCATGTATCCACTAGACTCGTTACCATATCGACCACTGACTAAAGTCATGTTTAAGTGCCCTGAAACTGTCAATGTCTATCAGCATTGACGTGCCCCAGATCCATTAGTTCACGCCCGTCCTCTACGGCACGGTGTGAGGCTTGTCAGACCTAAATAGCGCTATCTAACTAATGACCCGCTCGCCATTGGCCCGGCGATTAAGTCGATATAAAAAGGAGGGACTTCGTGATAGAGAGTTTTGGTCTAGTATAGTTATCTGTCCGTGAGGACGAGGAATTACATTCCTGAACCATTACTGTCCTACCCAAGAAAGGACGAGGAATCCATATTCCTTAACCCCATTCCCAACCCCTGGGAATCCCATGCTTTGTAGAGTGTGAACTTACCTTGGTTTGCTCGACAGATACACAGAAAGGTCAAGTCTAGCAGCTAGTGGTCAACCACGTCCTAACATGGTCATTATACAAGTCAGGTTTAGGTTCAGGTAGTACACGTATGTTTACACAGAGATAGCAAGTTACGAACATGCACAGATCATGGCAACACATAACAGTCAAGAACATAGCATTTTCATACTTGTACAGTTTATGATGTATTGGGTCGAACCATTTATGAAGTTCACTAACATAATCCAATTAATCACTTCGGCCCAACATGTTGTGCGGTCGGCACAGCCTTGTGCGACCCACATCATGTTGTGCGACTCAGATAAATACCCGGCCCAAAAAGTCAAAACCCCAAACATCCAATTACCCGACCCAATCTAACAACATACAAAAGCCTTGTGCGATCCGGATGAGCTTGTACGATCTGGATGGCTTGTGCGATCCCTTTGGGTTGTGCGATTGGAACTGGTCCAGCCCAACATGCATATCCGGCCCAACAGTTTAATCAACAATACAACTTGTGCGATTCAGGAATACTTGTGCGACCGAAGACATCTTGTGCGACCAAAATGTCTTGTGCGATTAGTTAGAATATCCGGATATTATGGAAATCAGTTACCTAACTTTTATCTTTCAATCAATTTCAAAGTTTCCAATTATTTAATCAATCAACCAATTAACAGTTTCCATCAAACTAAAAATCGATCAAACCAACAATTTGTTATTTAATTAATAAGAACTCTAGTGCATAACAACTCATCATCATCCTCATCGAATTAACAGTAAAGTTAACACCAAATTCTTAAGTCAACATGCAACAACTTCTGACAAAACACATTAATCATTATTCAAGTGATAATCACGATATTCCAGCATCAATCCGAACGTGCACAGTTGTCGTATACGAATAAAATCACTATTAATCAAATTCACTTATACCAGATCAAATCAAAAGCAAGTCACCGATTATCTAAGTCTAATCGCTATTTACGAGAACACTTGCAGTCATCATATCAAATCTTAAATGCACATGCAAGACAAGAACAAGTGGCCGACAATTCATGAAGAAAATGTTTATCTACTTTGGCTGTATTTTCGAGACAAGTCACATGCATATTCATCAGCCATGAACTTCCTATAACAACATTTAATTTAATAAGCCAATCATATAATCTCATCCAATCGTATTCAATCATGCAGAAACCCTAGGTGTATATCACACTTCACGTAATTTCATGTTCAACATTTACATCACAAACATGCTATACATAAACCAAAGCAATCCCAAGAAATCAAAGACAAAGTGCACTAACCGATTAAAGAAGAGTGTAGAGGTTGATCCGAAAGATAAAGCTTCGTGAGAGATGAAGGTTGTTGCCGTCGAGTTTGAGAGGAGAGAGAGAGCACTAGGGTTTTGTGTGTGTGAATGTTTTGCAACCAGTGAGAACAAACTTTCTAAGGGTGTGTGTATACGTATGGTGGAGTGGGCCGAACCCTTTACATGGCTGCCCATTCGGTTCAAGTTCAAGAGGAGTGGGCCGAGAGTAGTTAAGCCCAAAGGCTTGTGCGATTCGAATAGCGTTGTACGATCGGCTTAATACTATACAATACACACCATCACATAATCATAACAACATAACATTTAATCAATCACAAGGTTCATATAATCACACAGTGTTTACATACGTTACATCAAAGTATAAAGAAAGGTTCTGAAATACGAGTTGTCACATTATCCCCAAGTTGAAAGAAATTTCGTCTCAAAATTTAGCACGTACTCACTGAGGAAGCTAGTTAAGTTGCATAGTTTTCCTGGTTTTCCTGGGGTGTCACAAAATGCCTATCTTCCTCAGCAACAAAAAAGTGATTATGTGCCTCATTGAAAGAATATACCTCGTATAGATTCGAAGGCATTAACTTTACACACATACGTGCTTCGCACCCCGTCCTTATAGAAGGAACACGTCGAACAGATTTCCTCTTTGACCCATTATTTGAGGTGTCAATCTTTTTAGATGTATCGATCGTCTTAAAAGGTTTAGTCCCCTCCTTTGAGCAAACGAACCATTTAGATTTTATAACACCATGATGCGTGTATTGAGAAGACTTCATGGCAGTGAAGCCTAAAGCCATTGCATACTTCTGATAAAAGAGGAATGCGTTGTTCACCGTATCAAAGGTCATCTTATCCTTCGGCTTAAGCGATTCATCTACCTCCGGTAAATAAGTCTTCTTACCGGAGTTTGGAGACAGATGTAGTTTCCCAAGCGGCTGATAGGTTTGAAATCCTGCGAAAATAATTAAATTGAATGATTCTACAGTAAAAAAACAATACAACATAATACGTATAAAATAACACCACAAAACAACTGTTATAAAAAAACACCCTCTATTTAGATGAAAAAAACACCATGTACGTATAAAAACCCTGTAAGGAACATCACATGCAAAAAAACACCATGACTCATCATCAACTGATATAAAAAACACATACCAGCTTCAACTTCAACTTCGATAACATACATAAAAACACCATACACGTATAAAAACACCATGAACGGGTTACACGTGGTGTCATCACAAAAATTGCGTATAGTAAATTAACACACATGGAAAAACACCATACAATGTACCAGAGTAAAAACACCACAACTAATATGCAAAAACACCCATGCAAAAAAACACACCATACAGAGTTATAACTGGTGTTCATGAAAATTCCAATAAAAATAACAGATGATTGAAAAATTGACAATTGCAATTAAATGAACAATGTTCTTGAATATTGATTACAATTACATAATAAGCTGCGAATCAAACATACAGAATTACCTTGATCATCGTTCTCCATGAAGAAAGAAAGTATGAATCAGATTAACGATTGTATGCGTATGCAATCTGTATGCGTGATCAAATAAGAAATTGAAAGCGATTTTATAATGATTAAGAGATCGAGATAATTTAAAGATTTAGATTAATCTGATAATATATTCAAAAATCGAATTCCCTAAAAAAGCTCAAAAAAATCGGTTACAAAGATTTGATCCTTAATTAGGTTTATTGGTATAATTACTAATATAACCTTGATCTAATGAAATTAATATGGAATGATCTAATGGCTGAGATTCTTTCTCACATTTCTCACACTTTAGGCCTTTTTTACAGGATCCTTTACCTATATATATATATATATATATATATATATATATATATATATAATAAAAATCTAACTATTATAATAAAAGAAACCAATTTTTGGACATGTGTCATTCATTGAAGGCATCCTCAAATCTAAACTTATCTTATATTAACTTAATTAATAATAATCTTATCATATTTTAATAAAATGTTATCCTCAAATATAAATTGTTAATTTAATATATTTTTTAAAACAAATACCTCTCTTTCCTACTTATCTTATATTAAATATATAAATAATAAATTAATATTAAATGTTATCCTAATTTACTAAAAATATAACTTTTTTATTATTTGGTATACAAAATTATATTTATTCAACTCGTGTAAAACGCGGGGTTTTTAAGAATATATTTTTTTATTATTTACTATACAAAGTTACATTTATATAACCCGTGTAATACACGAAGTTTTTAAAGATATAACTTTTTATTATCTGCTATGTAAAATTAGATTTATTCAACACGTGTAATACACGGGGTTTTTAAAGGATATAATTTGCTTATTATTTAGTAGATTTTTCAACCCGACTATACACGAATTTTTTAAAGATACGACGTTTTTAGTATTTAATATACAAAATTGCATTTATTTAATCTATGTAATACACATAGTTTTTAAAGATATAACTGTTTTTTTAGATCTATTCAACACATGTAATATACGAGGTTTTTAAGGATGTAATATTTTATTATTTGGTAGATTTACTCAATCCGATTATACACGGGTTTTTTAAAGATATGACGTTTTTAGTATTTAATATACAAAATTACATTTATTTAATCTGTGTAATACACATGGTTTTTAAAGATATAACTTTCTTTTATTATTTGATATATAAAATTACATTTATTTAACCCGTACAATATACGGGGTTCATAAAGATATAACTTGTTATTATTTAATATATAAAATTACATTTATTCAACCCGTGTAATACACGGGGTTCTAACCTAGTTATATATAAAAAAGAATAATACAACATTTACTTCCAACAAATGTGGCCAACTCCTACTCCTTACTTCTCCATGACGATCTTACATTTACACTATACTCCCTCAAGTTCACTTATGAGACTAAACAATCACAAGTTTCTATCTTAATATTTTTGCCACAAAATTTTATAAGTTTATAGTAATAACACATAATGTAATCAAGTTCGTAACAACATAAGTATTATAATGCATTTGGGAAGTAATAACATAAGTATTATAATGTATTTGGGAAGAATTCTAACAAATTTTAAGTAGTTACAACATTTAGTAAGGAGACAAAATAGTATTTCTGCATGAATATTGTAAAAACTTAAATGTTTAAAAATTTAATCACAATTAATTAGGTGGTGAATGACTTAAATATATTAACTATTTTATAGTTACTATCTTAATGGATAGCATTAACTTTTTATGATAGAAACTAATCGAACTGAAAGGATTTTGGAGACTAGCTTTATGAAATATCAAAGGACTCTTAATAACTTATTCTGTTTACTTTTAGTGATGAAGGGGTATGGTCGCAAAAAGCCGTGCAGACCAATCAGGTCGCGCGCAGGACCATACTCCTTATACATTAATCTGGCTAATCTGCAGACACCGCGCAGACTACTTAGACAAAGCCTAAGCCGCGCGAGGGACCCAAGCAAGGATAAAGCTCAGATTCCACACTTAGCATCCTGAATAAGAGCCCTCAATGCCTAGACCTCACGCAGGCTAACAGAACACACGCCAAAGACCGCGCGAGGGTAGCAGCGCAGGTTCATTCCAGGAGGCACGAAAGGTACGAGTGGCAGAGGAATAAGCCAGTAAGCATCCAACAGGCCGTATTCTATCGTGCTCCACGATTAGCAATCGTGCAGGAGACAAAAAGTAAACAAGGACGCCTACGTGGCACCAATCAGGGGGCGGCGACAACTGCCCCATGATCTCCACTCACCTGCTGATGTCAAAGAGACAACAAGGACGACAACCCAGACACGTGACTCCAATCAAGGTGCGCCAGCACCGAAGATCTTCTAGAAAACATTAACAGTTGTCACAGAAGAGACAAGACGGATATTCCTTGTTGTCGTCTTCAGGCCCAAGGCTCATCAGTCCATCTCCTTCTACACTACTCCGGCTATAAATAGGGTCCTTCATACACAGGTTAAGCCATTCTGCTCTCTACTCTGTCACTCTTAACACACACTTATTTCCTCAAAACAAGTACTTATTCTCACGCCGGAGAGTGGTTAAGAGGGAAACCCCCATATTCCCCTCTTAACGAGCTTAACGGGGTCTTGATTGTTTTGCAGGAAGGATTACAGCTGAGCTCAGGAAGGATTAAGAAAATTAACCCTTATGGTTGAAACATAAACCAAACTAATAAACCTAAAATTAGTTTCGTGTTTCTTCAAGTGAGAAAAAAGAAAATCCTCTATAAATAAATTGTATGTGATATACCATATTCGTACAAATTTCTTATCAAATAAGTTTAAAAGTGTTCATAGAAAGTAGAATACTAATTACTAAGCATGGGTGGCAGTGGCGGCGGCAAAGGTTGTGATGGTGGAGTCAGTGGCGTCAAAGGTGGTGGTGGCGAAGGAACTGGGTCACGTAAAGGAGATTGTGGCGATGGTAAAGGTGGTGGAAGGCTTGATTACATGCAGATTCCTGGTGGTGATGAAGCATATATTTCAAGGATTGTTTTTTAGAGGATCCAAAATGATACTTTTGATGGGCTTCATGGTAGTTCGAAGGGTTAGTAAGAGTAAATGAGTCATTCTAACATAACAAACGATAAGGGTTATAGTTGTCATTTCCTATACTTCCTAACTACATATTTTTATTTCTCCCATTTTACTTTTATCTATAGGTAATAAGCTATCAAAACTTAGGCCATGACAATATTTAATAAAATATATTATTTATTAATCTCGCATTTTTTCTATCTTACTTGTCTGAATTAACTATTAATCGATTAGTTTAAATAAAGTTAACTATTAACAAGTCTGCAACTGTGAATAATGGTAGAATCAGACTCATTACAAGTATCATATGAGTTAGCACAATCATCAACCGGAAGCAAATTACATGTAAGAAGTTACAACATGCATGGGTGGTGATACGTTAAAAACCATAGAATTTTTAACAAACAAAAAAAGTTATAAAATAAATTTTATAACATGCATAACTAAAAGAATATTTGGTTTAATTGGTGAGTAATAAAAAACATGGAAGAATGTGATGGAGTCAAATTAACCTTAAAATTACCATAAAAATTACCTTTGTGTTTTTAAAAATTACTTCGCTTGCAAAGCATAGGTGCTTATATATGAGTTTCTTTTATCATTTAATGTTTAAATTATACTCCCGCCCCGAATTATGACTGTTGCAACGCCGGGGTTCCCCAACTAGTAGATTCATGTTTATATTACTTGTAGTTTATTCTTAGTAAAACTTGATAACAATTGTTACAAGTAAAACGCCTTGAGTAAACTTGACCGCCACTACATGATTTATACCATGGAAAAAAAAAAGCTCAAAGCACATAACAAGCCAATCTCAATAAAAAAAAACTCAAAGCACAGAACAAGCCATTCTCACTGGGATAGCCAGAATGAGCTTGAGATCAGCTCATCAGGTCATCCTGTATACCCCAGATAAGGGCCCCAGGCACAGGTGCTAAGGTGGTGCGAGAAAGCAGCAAACACCGTGCCACCTAGTCCTTTGAAAAAGGGCACGGCTCTAGCATCATTACTGGTCATAATGCATACATAACCATATTTGAAAATCATAAATTGTTTTGAAAGTAACAATATTCCACATAGCCTTCAACAAATTCAAGCAAAGTTGAATCTTAAAAACCATAAGAAATCAATGAAAAGTCTCGAATTCTTAATCATACTAACCTTAACATGCAGATCCAAAGTTGCAAAATTGTACCAAAATTAAAACAGGTGCTAACATATAAATTTAACACGACAAAACAGAAAGCAAGCAAAGATGATGCCTGTAATACATAATCAAGCAACAGCGGCAGCAGCAGCTTGTCTCTTCCTAGCCTCTTCAATGATGGTCAACTTGATACCCTTGCCCTTAGGGAGAGACACCCACGGCTTTGAACCCTTTCCAAGAGTGAACACATTTCCCAAACGAGTAGCAAACTCATGCCCGGTAGCATCCTGAATGTGAACGGTCTCGAAGCTTCCCTTATGTTTTTCCCTGTTCTTGAGGATTCCAACACGACCGGTGTTGCGTCCACCGGTAACCATCACGACATTCCCAACATCAAACTTGATGAAATCAACAATCTTGTTTGATTCCAAGCCTAGTTTGATTGTGTCATTAGCTTTGATGAGAGGATCTGGGTAACGAATGGTTCGACCATCGTAGGTGTTGATGTAAGGAATCCCCTTTGAACCAAACTGGACCGAGCGAACCTTGCACAGCTTGAACTGCAAAAAAGGTTTACTTCACAACTTGAAAGAAAACACACTATTAAAGAAAATTAACAAAAGCGACAAACCAGCTATGTATAATACAAAAACTGATACACCAAAACAAATATAAAGCTTCAGTGAGACACACATGCAAAATCTTAACTTCTACACACTTTTAATTAACAAAGAATGAATTAGTCTATTGCTTCAAGTATACTAACCTTTGATTCCTCGTCCCTGATAGAGTGAAGTCTGAACCTGCCCTTGGTGTCGTATAAAAGCCTGAAGCTTTCATTGGTCTTGGGAATTGAGACAACATCTGATCAACAGAAAACATACATGTTGGCATAAAAAAAAGATCATACTTTCAAACTGATTACATATCGGTTATAAAATAAAATTTTACTTCATATGCAAACTAGCACACAAGATAAGAACAAAAAAATAGATTAACTTCACAAAGAAACCAAGAGACTGCTACCTTACACAACCGGTAAAAATGCATAAATAAAAATACCAAAGATCTTTCAATACCAATAGCAAGCAATTATTTGAGCCAAAACACCACATCACATATTACCAAATTAGAAAACAATATAGCCACCAGTAATTAAACCATATAAACAATAACAAGCAAAACAAACATTTATTTGATAAATTAGAACAAGTGTACTCACCCATGAAACCAGCAGGGTAAGTCTTATCAGTCCTGACCTTGTTATCAACAAGAACATGACGCTGCATCAAAATAGACTGAACCTCACGGTATGTCAAAGCATACTTCAACCTATTCCTCAATATAAGAATCAAGGGCAAGCACTCCCTTGATTTATGAGGTCCAGATGATGGTTTAGGAGCCTAAAATACAGCCAAACATAAAATTAAAAAATAATTACATATCAAAAATAGCATATAAACAGCAGAGTTATTACACAATATACTTACAAAAGCACCACCAAGTTTATCAAGCATCCAATGCTTAGGCGCATTAAGCCTCTTCATATGTTTCTTCAATCCACGAGCCTTTATTTAACACATAATAATAATGATAAACATAAATTTCATTAACATAGATCCAAATCATCATAGTAATAAAAGCACAAAATGATTCAAAGAAATAACAGATCAGTGTAACAGGAAGAAACGAATATCGAGATAGAAAGAGGACGGTACCATTGCTGCGACGGGGTGTGTAAGAGATCGGTGGTGTCTCCGGTGGAAAAGTGCGGCGGTGGTCTGAGTAAGTGCGACAGCCTCTGGTTGAGAGTAAACCCTAGATGATCAGATCAGTTTATATGACTGGTTAACCTATTTGAGTTTGTGGGCTTCATTATTGGGCCAGGAACTCACGATGCAAATTGCAAACCCAATTGGTCAAGAAAATATGATAATGAGATTAATTTCTAAATCACACAATAAACTTGTTTTGTTTCTATTTATAACATAAAGAGTAAACTGCCATTTTGGTCCCTGTGGTTTGGTCAGTTTTGCCATTTTAGTCCAAATCTCAAACTTTTTAAATTTGGGTCCCTGTGGTTTCATTTTTATTGCCATTTTAGTCCAAAATTCAAAAACCCTCATTTTTTACTGTTCCAACATGCCTATTTTGTCTTTTTGTGCAGGGGCATTTTGGTCATTCTGATTTTAATATAACATATTAATAATTAATAAACTAAATTAATATTAAGTTTATGTAATCCACTTATGACACAAACCTGATTCAATCAACAATGAGGATTCACACGAATTCAATCAAACCGGCGTCATCATCTTCATCATCGGCATCATCCTCATCATCGGCATCATCCTCATAACCGGCGTCGAAACCCTAACCCTAACCCCCAATTTGGCGTCGAAACCCTAACCCTAACCCCCAACTTCCCCGATGACGGAGGCGGAGGTGTTGGTGTCAAATCTGAGGACGAATGGCGGATTTGAGAGTTTTTGTATCGGATTTGACAGTTTTTGTATCGGATGCGGTTGTTTTGATGCAAAATCATATGTTTATGGTGTGTTTTCGAGTTTGTTGTGGTAGTTTTCACTCTGTGAGGACTCAAGAAATCACAAAACATCTCCGATTGTAGCCCACACCGTAGATCTGAAAGGTGTCGCTGGGTGTGATGGGTCATTGCAGGTGGTTAGGTTGTGACGGGTGGTTGCAGGTGCCGCCGGCGGTTGGGATGGTGGTGGTGTGATGGGGATGGTGGTGGTGTAGTGGGGATGCGGTGGGGATGGTGGTGGTGCAGTGGGGGTGGAGAAGATGATGGTCTGGTGTGAAGAAGAAGTTGGTCTGAAGAAGAAGATGATGGTATTTAATGTATTATAATAATTGTATAATAATTTCAAATGACCAAAATGCCCCTACACAAAAAGACAAAATAGCCATGTTGGAACAGTAAAAAATGAGGGTTTTTGAATTTTGGACTAAAATGGCAATAAAAGTGAAACCACGGGGACCCAGATTTAAAAAGTTTGAGATTTGGACTGAAATGGCAAAACTGCCCAAACCACAGGGACCAAAATGGCAGTTTACTCTAACATAAAAGAGTAAATTACTTTTTGAGTCCTGTGTTTTAATGGTTTTAACCATTTGAGTTCAAAATCAAAAAGTTTAACGTTCTGAGTCTCTAACCATTTATTTTATAACGTTTTGAGTCTAATTTTGTTCATTTTATAATGGTTTGAGTCCAATTTTATTAAAAATAATGGATTCAAAAGGTTAAAAGTTGGACTCAAATGGTTATAAAAAAAAGTGTCTAAGTACTCAGGACGTTAAACATTTTGATTTTGGACTCAAATGATTAAAATCACTAAAACACAAGGACTCAAAAAGTAATTTACTCTAAAATAATTAGTGGGATGTTTTGTTTCTATTTATAACATAAAATAATTAGTGGGTCATGTTTTGATATATTATAATTTATTTAACTAATATAATTTAATTAATTAATTAATACACTTTAACTAGTTTAAAATTAAGTTTAAAAAGATATAGTTTGTAGGCCTATCAACAAGTTTCCAACTCATTTATAGTTGTATCATATAGCATTTAGGACGAGTTTAACATGTTTTCAACCAATTTATAACTCCCCAATTCATTTGATTTATTTTATAAACAAATATGCGGGTCATCACAAGAATAAATTCTACAATAAAATGTCATATAGGTGCAATGGCCATCAAGGTTCGCTTGACCCCATTGACAAAGAAAGAAGTTGTACCTTTTATCACACTGAATTATAAGGCAGTTCTGGTCATCTTGTGGTCGAATGTTGGTTTACCACAACATTAATGGCAACGCCATCGGCCTCTCTGCATATGTATAAAATTTCTCAATTTGAAACTTTTAGATTGTAGGACTGATGATGATGGCACTTTGATGGAGAAAGTCGATCATGCATCTTGGTTGCCCTAAAAAAGTCAAGGCAAGCAACCATGTTGGTTTGTAGAATGATGGTTTATGTTGTCTGGAATAATGATTTAGATGGGGAAGACGAATGAACAATTAAATGATAGTTACAGTTTTTTAAGAGATTTAGGAATTTATATGAAAGAATGTTGTGCGGGAAGTTTAAAAAGTTATTTAACTAATGATTGTTTGAGATTAAAATATGTTTAATACCTAATTTGTATGAACTTAAGTTTTTACCAACCAAAAGTACTTAAGTTATGACAACATGGGTTTTAAAAGGATTGGTAGCAGGTGGTGATAGTGTGAAGTTGTCGCTAAGACAATTTCTTGGTACCGATAATTGTGAATTGAAACAAAAGTTACAAAAACAATATATTGGAGTATCTACATGTAAGATTTAGGCATGGTAGGAACATGACTTACTACAGTCAACTTATATAGGATTAATAGGAACATAAGTTCTAATTGAATACACAAATTTAACTTGTAGGGTCAAAGGCCTTTGTGAAAAGGTTTGCTAAATGGGTATCAATAGGACTTCAATGAAGTTCAACATCTATTACAACAGTCATACATGATGTCAATATGTTTGGTCTTGGAGTGTTGAACATAGTTCTCTATGATGGAGATATGTTTGGTCTGTGTTGGACATAGTTCTTTATGATGGAGATTGCACTTGTGTTGTCCACCATGATTGGGATACTATAAAACTCGATTCCAAAATCTCTTACACTTGAGGTTGATACTGTTGTATACTTCTTACTTTGCCATGAGAGAAGCCTCCCACCTTACAGTTGACAACAACTTGTTGTGGACATCCTATTGAGAGCACATCCTACATAACCTTTTAAAAATACCATAAGATCAAAATAAGGAGTGTTCGAATACCAAAGGCCATGTTAATCATACCCTTGAGGTATTTAGAGATCCTCTTTCATAATAACAAAGAGTGATAACTTAGGGCTAGCTTTACGTATTGCACACATGTTGAAAACATTATATAAGGTCTGCAAGTAGTTATATGCATCAATTAATTTATACACATATCTAAAGTCGTTTATAAACATCTAAACCATCAAGATAAAGGGTGACATTTAGAGTAGCCAATAGCCACAGTAAGATTAATGGGCTTGCATAAGTGAAGCCAAAACTTTTTTGAAAAATCATTCATGTATATGGATTTATTTACAAAAATGCTGACAGAAATCATAGTATGTGACGCATATGAAAAGTGGAAATCAAACAAAAGGATAGACTATGGGTCAACAGAGATAGAAAAACACCACTTGATCAATCCGTAGTGCTAAAATCACCACCTAAATTTGTGATTAGATTCCAAGGAACAGCATCCAAACATACCAAGCATAAACTAGCAACGCTGTTTTGTTCGGTGCCCACAGGAAATCTTCCCACATGTTATATTTCAGTTTAAAAACATTTATTACTGAAATATGTTATATCACCTCTGAGAGCAAACATGCGCATTTTAGGCGCGAGATAAGTTGGTCAAAGTGAAAACCGAGCGCCAACCAATCCTCGCTAGCGAGTTGAGAAGTACCTCAGGGTTCATGGCCAGAGATCCCAACCGAGATGATCTTTACTTGTCATACCTTGGTTTGAAGATTCCGACAGCCTAACCAAGTCTCCAATCAACGTCTGTTTAGTTAGTTAACAAGTGATGAAAATTATTTGCTTGTTTGTCTACAAACAGAAAGCACATACAATAATGGTAAAGTAACAAAGAAACAAGATAAGATAGAGTGTATACTAATTGAGTTGCTTGGTCCAGTCAAAAGGCTCCCAATCTCGAGTAAAATTCGCGACAGCTTCTTTCTGGGTGTCGATAGAGTCGTATTTGTTGCGTCGGTGCATGTCTTCTGCAGGCAACTGAAGCATACCCCTTATAACATTCACACCAAAATTGCTCTTGAACTGCGATTCATCATCGATAACGTGAACAAACCCTTTCTTCAAACCAAACTCCACATGGAAGTATGGAAAGTCTTCTGGTATCGAGTGTCGCAACCCTTTTACACTTGTGTCGATTAATTTCTTGGCATTGTGTTGGCTCCATTCATCTTCGGCTTCATCAATTGCCTGCAAACAATAACAAATATCCTCATTGTCTTCTTTGGTTCATTCATGAAAAATCCAAAAGATTATTGAAATCTTTCATCAGTATGCAAATTAATCAAGTTTTGGGTTGTCATATCTAACATGTTTAATAAACAAGTCGTGTTCAAGTTGACCTGTTTAGCCCATTTGACTCAAAAGGTCTACCCACCAACCGGTTTAAAATTAGAATAAAAAAATACATTTGATAACGTCAACCGACCCGTTTACGCTCTGTTTACACCCATTTATTACAACCCACAAACCCGTTTACAA
Source organism: Helianthus tuberosus (assembly GCA_030545235.1). NCBI lineage: Eukaryota > Viridiplantae > Streptophyta > Magnoliopsida > Asterales > Asteraceae > Helianthus > Helianthus tuberosus. Next base: position 102,043,587 of record CM060381.1, on the reverse strand, counting down.
ACTGTTTGGGTTACACGATTTTAAGTTTGTCCAAGTTATTGATGCAACCCAACAACCCGACACGATTGCCACCCTTAGTTTAAATAATAATAAGGGTGAATTGCATTTTACGTCCTTTAAGTTTCAGCAAAATTTCAGGCACTGTCCTTTAACTAACGAAATTACAACAGATGTCCTTTATGTTTTAATTTCTTTACAATAGTTGTCCTTTATGTTTTAATTGCGGTTGTCCTTTATTTTTGTAATTTTTTAGGGAGAAAGGACACCGCCTGTAAAGAAATTAGAACATAAAGGACATTCGCTGTAATTTCGTAAGTTAAAGGACAACGTTTGAAATTTTGCTGAAACTTAAAGTACGTAAATTGCAATTTACCCTAATAATAATGTCACTTTGTACTCATATTTCATGTTCAGGAAAGTAACTTCAGAAATAAACGAATTAGCAAAACAGTGGACAAACCTTCTTAAAATACAGAGCGGCCTGTTTACCACCATCTGGAGGCAAAGGTATGCATTCTATCATACAATGTCGGCTCTGCTTTGCGAGCCCCATCACCGTTTCGAGAAATACGACCTCCTTCTCTTGTTTCGCAAACATCATTAGAAGACACTTCTTGAAGTTGCGTATCTCGTCCCACACGTTATCATCCACACTTCTCGTTGCCAACTCATGCTACATAAAAAAATTACAATACCACTCAACAACATAAAGGTTTATTAATCCAGAGCGTAAATAAAAGAATAAAGTACACAGATGGTCCCTCTGGTTTACCAAAATTTTTGATTTGGTCCCTAGCTTTCCAAAAGTACACAAATGGTCCCTGTGGTTTGTACTTTGTAACATACTTAGTCCCCAGCTTTTTCCAAAAGTACATGGATAGTCCCTGTTGTTTACACTTTGTAATGCATTTAGTCTCTAACTTGGACATGCTATGACCTTTAATTTGTTGTGTGGAGACTAAATGCGTTACAAAGTGCAAACCACAGGGACCATCCATGTACTTTTGAAAAGCTAGTCACAAAATTCAAATTTTGGTAAACCACATGGACCATCTGTGTACTTTATTTTATAAGAAAGTTGAGTGTGACAAAAACTAACCTGCATGGGCAATATGCAACAATGTCCTGGTACAACAGGCTGCCACGGAGGTAACATTAAATATGTGAAATTGGCGATTGCTACAACTAGATGACGTGGCCTCTTAGGATTTTCAAAACAAAAGTTGCAGCGTTCTTTCTGGGTTAATATGCCTTTTTCAAAACGGGTATTTCCGGTTGACTTGAGAGCACCATTGTCGCCTTTACCTCGTTTCTTTTTCTTAGGTCCGTCATCATAATCATATTCATCATCCGCCTGACCAGATATACTAAACTTTCTGTTTTGCATTATTGAACGTGCTACATGCATGTCCGCGTCTTCCTCTTTCTTCTTTTCACGTGTTTTTAAGCCGTGCAATATATACCTATACAGCAAAAGAAACCATGTCAACTGACCAACAAAATCAAGTATATGACGCTCGAACCAGAGAAAGATTTTCAAAACAATATTCTTTGTTTTTTTTCCATATATATTCAGGAGAAAACTATGGCAAATACAAGCCAGTTTCAGTTGTTCGAGAAAATAATTACCTGCTTGTGGTTACATCACCCTCTGAAATGGTTCTGTTGGTGGTATCTGCTTTGCGTTTCTCTTCATACACCTCAGCCTCTTTCTGAAATAACAAAGCAATTACAAATTATTTCTGATGACACCAAGTGTATCGGATGGTAGAACTAAAAGGACATGAAGAAAAAACAGGTTTTAATACAAAAGTATTTTTAAAAACTGCTATTTTGATGCATCCTCATAATTCTCAACTAAACTCATAGTTGTCAATAGCGAATAGCAGGAGCTATTTCCGCTATTTCATGTTTAGCCATACACTAGAAAAAAATTTAGAAATATTTTATAGGCATATTTTATCAAAATACGCTATATTTTTAATCTAAACAGGCTATTTATATTAAATAGTTATGCTAAAACAAAAAAAAAAAAAAAAACAAATGGCCATCGCTATTGTATATTAAAGCAAAAAATAAATTAAAAAAAAACTAAAATTCCGCTATATTCACGCTATGGAGTCGCTAATTATCAGGTTGCGAGATATGGTCGCTTCACTATGAAGCGCATGATAGCAAACGCTATATTCGCTATTGACAACAGTGACTAAACTTAACAGTAACCTTAATGTTTACTTGCAAACAATGTGCCTATGTTCATCTCTTTCAGATTAAGATCAAGGAGGTCGGTTCATGGCGTTAATCAAGTTTCTCATTGATCTGTTTCACTAGATTGTTAGTACGCAAATTTTCAAACACCATGTTTTTCGGTTTGTTTCTTTTCCAAAAAACGAATTTACCAAAACTTTTTGCTTGCTTGCAACTAAAAATTTAAAAAGCAAATAAGGGTAGGACAGCTGGACAGGAGCGACGTGAAAACTAACCAGAAGTTTGTCAGCTTCATCATGCTTTCCTTTCAAACGCAGCTGCATAGCTTTAGCAGCCAACTGATTTGCTGTACTTGATAACGGCTTTTTAGATTTGGATACATCAGGCATTATGTGCGTGTTACGATCTGTACATGAGTCAACATTTTCCTTTTCTTGCTGCTGCTGAGACTTAAACTGTTGCATAAAACTCCCATCATTGGTAAACTTCTGCATGCTGGACAATGCAGAAGAAATGACACCAGCATCCTTAACCGACATGTTTTGATTTTTCCGCTTCCCCCAGGATAAGGAATCATCAGGTCTCGGCATTCTCATTTTGGTATGGTGGCGGTCGGGTGTTCCCTTCTTGCTATCCCTTTCAGTGTCCTGGTATCAACCATCCATACATCATCAAAAGTTCAAAACAACAAACTCAACTATAACCTATAACTTAATGAATATACAAGTACTTTTTAAAACACGTATAGGTGTTTTCACATCCAATCAAGCAAGCACTTGGATCATACATAATACAGTCACCAAATTATAAATATAATTATAATTATAATTATAAATATAAATATATACTAAAACACAGCACAATAGCTACAGTGTTTTCTTTTGTCTTTTCTTACTTTTTTCCTTTTCTATTTTGTCTTTTTTAGGTTTTTGTTTTTCTTTTTTAGGTTTTTCCTGGCAGAAGGTTCACTAAGGTTCACCAGGCAGTCAACAAGGCCTGACTCTAGCTGCTAACAGATAATCCAGTTCTATCAATTTTTGCATAATAATGATAAACATAAATGATTCAAACAACTAACAGATGAGTGTAAGAGGAAAAAACGAATAACGAGAATAGAAAGATGACGGTACCATGGCTGCGACGGGGTATGTAAGAGATCGGTGGTGTCTCCGGTGGAAAAGTGCGACGGTGGTCTGAGTAAGAGCGACACCCTCTGGTTGAGAGTAAACCCACGATGATGACTGGTTAACCTATTTGAGTTTGTGGGCTTTATTATTAAGATCAAGGAGGTCGGTTCATGGCGTTAATCATAATTTATTTAACTAATATAATTTAATTAATTAATTAATACACTTTAACTAGTTTAAAATTAAGTTATATATGTGTTTGTATATCGAAAAAATAAAAAACATGGGAACCCACCGGAAACCCATTCCGGTGGAGGTATCGTCAAGAATCACTAAGTTTTACGTAGCAAATCTACCGGAAAGATGCAGCGGCGCCGATTTAGCGAAAGAAGTCAGGAATTTCGGAACCATCTTCGATATCTATATCGCAAGGAAAAGAGACAAGGTTGGAAGACGATTCGGGTTTGTGTCACTGTTCGATGTTAAAGATTCAAGAGAGATGGAGAGAGTTCTGTCCTCCATTAGATTGGGAGATTACAAGCTCAAGGTCAACGTGGCTAGATTCGTAATGGAGGAAGGTGAGGTTGAAGGCCAAAAGACGTATGTCCCGAAGAATAAGCAGACTCAGAATTCACAGGGGGATAAGGAGCATGGTAGTCCAAAGATTGGTACTAGTAATGGTTTTTACTCAAACACTATGTCCTTCAAGGAGGCTTTCTCTGGGGTGGCTAAAGGCAAAACTTTGAAGGTGGATGATACCATAAGCGCTTATGAAGACCTGCATGGGAGATCGATTGCAGCTAGGGTTACCTCTTTGGACGTGTTGAGGATGATTAAGGTGTTATTGAAGGAGATGGGCCTTGGGGAGGGGATTGTTAACTGCTTGGGAGGTCTAACGGTTTTGATTACGTTTAATACTAAGGAACATGCGTTGATGGCTAAAGACGAAATAACGGGAAGATCGGATGTGTTTACTTCGGCTGTCATATGGGAAGGACAGGAGTTAAACTTCGAACGTGTCGCATGGTTAAAAGTCCTTGGTATTCCTCTCTGTATCCTAGACGACCGGGTGATCGAAAACATTGGTAGTTTCTTTGGCATGGTGGTTCGAAAGCCGACGGTTGATAGTTTGGAGTTGGACACTTCTTTTCAATACATAGGAGTTCTAGTTGGTCAAGGTGCTAGAATTCAAGAAGTTCTGTTCTTGAAATGGCGAGGAAAAACGTTTAAGATATGGGTTGAGGAGGAAGAGAAAGAATGGTTATCGAGCTATATCGCTCAGTGTGATGCTAGGGATTCCCAGGTGAACAATGATCGGAGCTCGAGTTCCATGAAAACGTCGGCTGCAAATCCGGCAAAGGTATTTATGGAAAAGGAAATAATTACGGAAACAATTAATGAGGATTTTAATGTCCAAGTTAATGGGGGTGTAACAGAGGAGGATGGTTCGGTCGAAAATATGGAAGGTGGATCAGGAGAAGTCAATGCAGTTAATCCCATGATAGCAGAAATTCCGGTCAAAAATAACAAAAGGAAAAAAGATAAAAAGAAACAAGTGGACTTGGGATTAGGGTCTGGTGGGTCATACCTAAGTAGTAACGATAGGCCCAATAAGGGGCCCAAAACTGATGATGATCCATTCGATTTAGAACCCATTATCAGGGGAGTGGATTGTAATGTGGTTAAAACTAGAGGGACTGCTCCTGTTTCCTTGGCTAATTCTTTCCAGGTCCTGGTTGAAGATGTCGACGATTTTGGGGAAAATGGTGTGCCTAGTCAGGAAGATGATAATATGGAAGAAGCTCCAAAATTACCTCAGTCACCTGAGGCGAAACGTACGACAGAGGAATTGGAAGCTACAGTTGAGTTCGGAGGTCGTTTGGGGGTTCAATTACAAGGATTTGAAACCCTGATTGCAGACACTATCGAAGGTGAAGGGGTACAAACAGGTTTGCGATGAATTTCATGTCTTTAAATGTTCGTGGTATAGGGTCGGTGGGTAAACCGGCCTGGGTTAAGGGCTTGGTGTTAAAACATAAGGTCGCTTTCTTGGCACTTCAAGAGTCGATGGTGGTCAATTATGAGAATTTTGATTTTGCTCTGCTGTGGGGTAATGGGGGTTTTGAGTTTGATACGGTTGAGGCTAGAGGGAAATCGGGTGGGTTAATCAGCATATGGAACCCGAGGAAATTCAAAAAGTTTAGCTCGGAGAGGGATAGTAATTTTTTGTTAACATCGGGGTGCTTGGTTGAAGATGGGACTGTTGTGAACATGGTCAACGTATACGCTCCTCAGAAAGTTGGGGAAAAAAGAATCATGTGGAATCGTTTACTGAATTTGATGCAGGGGAAAACGGGAATGTGGGTTTTTGTAGGCGATTTCAATTCTGTCAGGTGGTTTGAAGAGAGAAAAAACTCGAAGTTCAATAGTAAGGCAGCCGAGGACTTTAATAATTTTATAGATGAAGCCACTTTGCAAGAGTATTATATGCAGGGGAATAAGTTCACGTATTTGACGGGTGTGGGTAATTCGGCAAAGATGAGCAAGATAGATCGAGTTTTGGTATGTGAGGACTTCTTTACTAGATGGAATGGAGCTTGCTTTCGGGCTTTGGCAAGAGAACTCTCTGATCACAGCCCACTGTTATTGTCTACTAATGAGTTGAATTTCGGGGCCAAACCATTTAAATGGTTCGATTCTTGGTTACATAGAGAAGGTTGTGAAGAAGTGGTCAAGAAAGCATTTGATAGTGTTGTGTGTGATGGTCCTCCGGGTAGTTCCCTGCACAAAAAAATGGGGGCTGCCAAGCTAGCTCTAAAAGACTGGTGGAAGCAGATTACGCTGAAAGAAGGGGAGGAAATGGCGGATTTGAAAAATACGATTAATCGGATGGAGAAAAAACTCGAGGATGGGGTGTTAGAGGAAGACGAGGAGTGGATCTGGGAGGAAAGCAAAAAGGAAGTGGATAGGTTGAATTTTCTTAAAAATAAAGACCTCAAGCAAAAGTCTCGTATGAACTGGGCGACTTTGGGGGATGAGAACTCTGCCTTCTTTCATCGGTGTATTAACGGGAGAAAAACGGCGAATCTGATTCCGGGGGTTTTGATAGATGGGGATTGGGTCTCGCAACCGCCTTTAGTCAAAAGAGAAATTCTTCGTTTTTACAGAGATTTGTTTAGGGAAAAGCATGTTTGCAGACCAAGGTTCGTGTCTAATGAATTGAAGCAAATTCCGATGGATAAAAAAGAAGACTTGATTGCTCCTTTTACCAAGGAGGAGATCAAGGAAGCGGTTTTCGATTGTGGGTCTGAGAAAGCGCCGGGGCCGGACGGTTTCAATTTCCGTTTCATCAAACATTTTTGGGATTGTTTGGAGGATGACTTTGTTAGTTTATTTGAAGAGTTCCATGGTTCGGGTTGTATTCGTAAGGAGTCCAGCTTGTCTTATATCACTCTAATCGCTAAAAACAAAACGCCTATGGGTTTAAAGGATTACCGTCCTATTAATCTAGTGGGTGTCATAAATAAAGCGATTTCAAAAGTTATTGCCTCTAGAATCAAGAAGGTCATGGGCGAAGTGATTTCTAATTCTCAGTCGGCTTTCCTCAAAGACAGGTATATTTTGGATGGCCCGTTGGTGCTTAACGAGTTTATTAGTTGGGCTAAGAAGAGTGGCGAGAAGGCGTTTATGTTTAAAATCGATTTCGAGAAGGCGTATGATAACGTGAACTGGGATTTCCTTATGTCAGTTATGGATCAGATGGGTTTCCCCTCTAGATGGTGTTTATGGGTTAGAGGTATTATACAGTCGGCTCGGTCAGCGGTGCTAGTCAATGGTTCTCCTACGTTCGAGTTCGAGTGTCAAAAAGGGCTAAGGCAAGGTGATCCGTTGTCGCCTTTTCTGTTTTTGATTGTTATGGAAGCTTTGGCTTGCATGATTACTAGAGCTGGTCGTTTGGGGGTTATAGAGGGTATAAAATTGCCGAATGCAGGGCCTACCCTTTCGCATATGTTATACGCGGATGACGCGTTAATTTTGGGGAAATGGGATAGAAGTAATATAGTGAATTTAATGAGGCTGCTCCGTATATTCCATGTGTGTTCTGGTATGAAGATGAATGTTCACAAGTCGCATTTGTTTGGTGTGGGTTTAGATGATCTAGAAGTGTGTTGTATGGCTGAGTTTTTGGGTTGTAATAAGGGTGAGCTTCCTTTTAAATACCTTGGCATCAAAGTCGGAGCGAATATGAACCGGGTTAGCTATTGGGATCCAATTGTGGACACTATCCGGAGTAGGTTACAATCTTGGAAAGCCAAGATGCTATCCATTGGGGGTCGGCTTACTCTGATCAAATCGGTGCTCTCGAGTCTCCCAGTATATTATCTCTCTATGTTCAAAGCGCCGTGTAAAGTTATAGACAATATTGAGAAGATTATGAGAAAATTTCTATGGATGGGTTGTAAGGAAGGAAAAGGGATTCATTGGGTCGCTTGGGAGATTGTTACGAGACCTAAAAGGTTCGGAGGTCTGGGAATATCTAAGCTTTCTGAAGTTAACTCGGCCTTGTTGGTTAAATGGGTGTGGAGGTTCAAAACCGATTATGATGGCCTATGGAGGAGGATTATTCTCAGCATCCATGGGGGAAGAAATAAGTGGGATTTCCTACCGGTTAAAAATACTATCCCAGGGGTTTGGAAGGCAATTGTGTCGGGGACAGGTGCTATCCGATTTGATGGGAAGAGCATAGACAAGATGCTTTCCTGTCAGCTCGGGGATGGTAAGCGAATTAGCTTCTGGAAGGATACGTGGTTTGGGTCTACGCCGCTAAGTGTTAGATGGCCGGTGCTGTTTTATTTGGACAGGGATAAAAATTGCACGGTTAGTGATCGTCTTATTCAAGTGGAGGGGCAGAATTTAATCGCTGATGATTGGTATCTGGGCGCTTCAACGGTGGAAGGTATATCGGAGATCCAAGATTTGTTCTTTATGTTGTCCACCGTCCGTTTAAATGGGAGCCATGATCGGTGGTATTGGGATAACAACTTGGGTAAGGGGTTCTCTGTTGCCTTAGTGAAAGAGGCGCTGAGAAAAAATCTATATGGGCTGCCAGATCAGCGTATGAGGTGGGTGAATTGGGTTCCGATTAAGGTGAACATACACGTTTGGCGTCTTGAAAAAGAAAGGATTCCCACCTGTGTTGAATTGGTTAAAAGGGGAGTCAATCTGCCCTCTAATAGATGCGCCTTATGTGGAGTTGATGAGGAGACTGTTACCCACACCTTTGTTTCTTGTGGGTTTGTGTTCGGGGTTTGGAGCTTCATTTGGAGATGGTGTCATTTGGTTCCTGCTCACTTCAGCTCTATAGAGGACTTATTTTCTTGGCACGAGTCGGTTTCTACTTCAGCTAAAGGTAAGAAGGTTATTAGAGGCATTATTATGGTTGCTTGTTGGGCCATTTGGTTGGAAAGAAATAAGGCGATTTTTCAGAAGTCCGAGCCTAAGGTTGCTGAGGTGGTGGCTTCGACAAAATCTATGGCTTTTTTGTGGCTGAAGTATAGATCGAGTTGTAAAAGGATAGATTGGAATGAGTGGGTCAAATACCCGTTGTACATGTTGTAAGTTTGTGTTTGGAGCGGTCATAGTTTTTTGGCCTTGCTCTGTGTGTTAATGAAGTTTAAGTTTCAAAAAAAAAAAAAAAAAGTTTAAAATTAAGTTAAAGAGAATTTATAGGACTATTAAAAAGTTTCCAACTCATTTATAGTTGTATCATATAGCATTTAGGACGAGTTTAACATGTTTTCAACCTATTTAGGCTGGACGGTATGGGCATCGTCCAGCAACGTCGACCTTGAGACGCCGCCCCCCTCTCCATTTCAAGCCCTCCGTCACCGTTCCTCCATCGTCGCCATCGTCGGGTTCTCAACGCCAAGGACGGTCCTCCCCCTCTCTCACACCCCAATAAAACCCCAAATCCAAAATCAACCCCTTCTCCCAAATCCAAAATCAAACCCTTTGAGGGAGAGTCACGAGATAGTGAGGTGGTGATGGCATTCGAAGATGGCAGCGGCAGCGATTGACTGAGTTGTTGATGGTGATGGAGAGGGTGGTAGTGGTTGAGAAGATGGTGGTGGAGCCGACGGCAGCAGCGGTCGCCGGAGCTCTGGCTCATGACCCGTAGCAGCGGCGGCAAGCATTCAACAGAAACCCTCGGTCAGCATATGTTATCTTTGATAATTTATATTTTGTGATTCTTTGGCCGATTGTTGTTATAAACTCTTTGTGAGTGTGATTAATAACCAAAATTGGGGTTTCTTGTGATGGTTGATCAGATGCAAAGCATCAATCTTGTTGTTGATTTGTGGGGTAGGATAAATTAAAAAGTAGATGAATTAGATTAGTGATTCTGCGGTTTCGAATTCGTCTTCTCAGAGGCGTGGTAGATCTGTTTCCAGACGAAACGATGGTAATTTTACTGCTTCTAATGTTGGTAGTGAAGCTAGGGTTGTTTCGAATGGTGATTTGAGGAGGAGGCGTTCAGTTTCGGTTGCTCGGAATCAGATTAGTGACTCTGAGGTAAAATTTGATACTTAATTAGTTAGTTGTATAGGTTTGCTTGACCTTATTGACAAGGAAAGAAGTTGTACCTTTATCACACTGAATTATAAGGCAGTTTTGGTCATCTTGTGGTTGAATGTTGGTTTACCACAACATTAATGGAAACGCCATCGACCTCTCTACGTATGTATAAAATTTCTCAATTGGAAACTTTTAGATTATAGGACTGATGATGATGGCACTTTTGATAGAGAAAGTCGATCATCCATCTTGGTTGCCCTAAAAATGTGAAGGCAAGCAACCATGTTGGTTTGTATAATGATGGTTTATGATGTTTGGAATAATGATTTAGATAGGGAAGACGAATGAACAATTAAATGATAGTTACAGTTTTTGAGATTTAGGGATTTATATGAAAGAATGTTGTGCGGGAAGTTTAAAAAGTTAACTAATGATTGTTTGAGATTAAAATATGTTTAATACCTAAATTGTATTAACTTAAGTTTTTACCAACCAAAAGTACTTAAGTTATGACAACATGGGTTTTAAAAGGATTGGCAGTAGGTTAAGTTGTTGGTGATAGTGTGAAGTTGCCGCTAAACAATTTCCTGGTACCGATAGTTGTGAATTGAAACAAAAGTTACAAAAAACAATATATTGGAGTGTCTACATGTGAGATTTAGTCATGGTAGGAACATGACTTACTACCGTCAACTTATATAGGATTAATAGGAACATGAGTTTGTGTTGAATACAAAAATTTAACTTGTAGGGTCAAAGGCCTTTGTGAAAAGGTTTGCTAAATGGGTACCTGAATAAACACTGGTAAAATGACCGAGATCAAATTATCCAGGGGTTAGGTTCTGCATAAAAAGGGGTAGTTCTCTCTCGTTTGATTCAAAGGAACTGGTCTTCTTCTCCGACGAATACTGCAAAACTGAACACCGTTAGTCTCGCCACGGGGAGAAGGGAGGTTCTCTCCGTGACCACACTCCGGCGTGAGAATAAGTATGTGTTTATGAAGAAGAAGAAGAAGAAGAAGAAGTATTTGTGAAGTGAATGTAACTTGGTGTTCATACCTGAATTACCCTCATATTTATAGCCGGGAGTTTGGGCGGGAAAACCTGTTAATGAAATGTTAACGGAAGATACTAACTCCGTAAGCGGTTATTTCTTTCTCCGTTAATCCTCTTGATCTGACGTGAAAGCACACGGATCGCCATTTAGATCAACGACTGGGGGTGTTGCCACGTGGAAAGTGGGCGAGTGGAGGTTTCTCTCCAATTCCATGCCATCATCGTGATTTCAGGGTACCCTGGGATGGTGACACGTGTTCCAGACGGTTATAACCGTCTAGTGGTGCACGATTGAGTCTTCTAGAAGATTATTGCCATAATCCGGTGCGACTCCTTACCGTGTGGTATCAGTAAATAATATCCAAGTCCGGTTATTATTAAGCGGGAGTATTTGATGGGATTTTTATCCCTTTGTTATGGAGAATCGGCGCAAGGACTTATAATTTTCCTTTAGCGCGCAAGTGTTGTCTGCTGTTTTTCTTATAAACTCTTTTTGTAGGACCAGTGCGCGACCGCGCAAGATCAAAAGAAGGTTAAAAGATAAGGTTGTGATATGGTCCCAAGTACTTAATACGAGGTTTTCAGGACCTTACCCCTTCAGTATCAATAGGACTTCAATGAAGTTCAATTTCACTTTGTTCAACATCTATTAGAACAGTGATACATGATGTCAATATGTTTGGTCTTGGAGTGTTGAACGTAGTTCTTTATGATGGAGAGAGATGTTTGGTCTTGGAGTGTTGGACATGGTTCTTTATGATGGAGATTGCACTTGTGTTGTCCACCATGATTGGGGTACTCTAAAACTCAATTCCATAATCTCTTAGATCATTATGCATCCATAACATTTGTGCATAGCAACTCCCTCCGGTAATGTACTCAACTTCAACACTTGAGGTTGATTTTATATATACTTCTTACTTTGCCACGAGAGAAGCCTCCCACCTTACAGTTGACAACTTGTTGTGGACATCCTATTGAGAGCACATCCTACATAACCTTTTAAAAATACCATAAGATCAAAATAAAGAGTGTTCGAATACCAAGGGCCATGTTAATTGTACCCTTGAGGTATTTAGAGATCCTTTTTTCATAATAGAAAGGAGTGATAACTTAGGGCTAGCTTTACGTATTACACACATGTTGAAAACATTATATAAGGTCTGCAAGTAGTTATATGCATCAATTATCTTATATACTTATCTAAAGTCGTTTATCAACATCTTAACCATCAAGATAAAGGGTGACATATAGAGTAGCCAATAGCCATAGTAATATTAATGGGCGTGCATGAAGTGAAGCCAAAACTTTTTGAAAAATCATTCATGTATTTGGATTTATTTATAAAAATACTGACAGAAATCATAGTATGTGACGCATATGAAAAGTAGAAATCAAAAAAACAGATAGACTATGGGTCAATAGAGATAGAAAAACATCTGTAGTGCTAAAATCACCACCTAAATTTGTGATTAGATTCCAAGGAACAGCATCCAAACATACCAAACTTAAACTAGCAATGGAAAATCAATTTAACTCATATGTCAATAAGATAAATTAACACAAAGCTTTTCATTCTAAGACTCTTGGGCCATTCTATTTCAGTATATCGAATTACATATAGAATTACAATTCGTTTTTTGAACGATAAAAACAACCTATGATCTCTATTAACTGCTTATAACTTCTAGTAATGGAAATAAAACAACAGATATAAAATGCATTACAAAAGCACATGATCTCCACTAACTAAGGCTATGGAGTGTGGTGTCGGGGAAAGGAAGGGGGAGGGTGAGGTGGTGTCGCCCCGACGGACCCCCCCTGTGTTTTGTTCGGTGCCCACAAGAAATCTTCCCCGACGACGATTTGTGAATTTGTATGTCTATTTTATAGTTTGTCATTGAATTTTTCTTGTTATTACCCTTATTTTGTTGAAGGTTACTAGAAGAGGAAGAAGTGGGTTACAGGTTTATTTTTAACTTGCAAACCCCTCAAGTTTGTTTTAGTTTTAAATTAAACACCGTAGAATTTAGATTTAATTAAAAAAATCTCAATTTGTTTTAGTTTAAATAATAAACCTTAGGATCTGGCTCTAATTTTAAAAAGGACCTTAAACTATTATTTTTAGTTATGTGTGTTAATGTTTTAAAGTTTAATTTAGATTAAAAATATGTTTACTTATTTTTGTTTACAAATTAAGGAATAAAAAAAGAATTATTTATATATAAAGTAGATTAAATAAAGAAATATAAAATAAATGGAAGAAGGAAGGGGACCCACACCTTTGATTGGGGGAAGAATGATGAGGTGGAATTGGAGAGTGACATGACGCTAAGGTGAAGAAGGGGGGAAGGGAAATCATACATCTTAAATAATAATAATAATAATAATAATAATAATAATAATAATAATAATAGTAACTAGAGGATGACCCGCCGCGATGCGGCGGTTATTTCATTTCTGTTCGGTAGCTAATGTTTGGTACAAATATAAGTAGAATTCAAACTATTTGCATTTGCCTGTTTATGTGATGGAGAGGTAGTCCCTGTAACCTACAATGTAACAAAGGTGTAAACCCCTAAACAAATCGGCCTCACTAAATCTATTAACCAAGATATGTATGAGCAATGTAATTCATAAGTATTTTAAACTTATACATAATGCAAGGGGGTAAGGAACCATCAGAAAAGCTTTCAATGATTGTGACAATTATCACTTAAGTGTCATTTAGTCGACTCATCGCGTGCAGGCCGCACCCATAACCGAACTAATCGCATCCATGAATACATTAGCAAAACCTATTCCAAGCAGACTTCTTGCACGCATCAACCTGGCCTCTGTCCCTAAATCTTCAACAAAAGTCACCTCCACCATCATGTTAGACGTCGGACCGATCCGAATAATCGTCACCACCACGCTCCGTCACAACTTCATCCTATTTGTAAAGTCATCGAGACTCTTAATGGCAGAATCTATATCATTTCCACTCTTTTCAAATGCTTTTTCCAAAGTTAAAAACATGGTTACGTCTTTCCAATTAGAAGAAACTTTAACATTGAATAAGAGTACAATTCGACACTAAGCTTGACATAACAAAATGTAATTAGTAACAGATTCACACATAACATTAAACTGATTCTGATCAGATGACACACAGTCTTAGACAAGGTAAATGCCATCTATACACACCCAAATCATCACCACAAACAAATGATTATACAACTTTTAAAAAGATACATTCTGTGTCAAGTAAAACCATTTAAGTATTTATATTACCAATGTATTTGGTAATCCACTTCAAAATAGTTATAATTTAATTATCAACCACCATTTTGAACCCAATTATTCGTTCCTTGAAAATTCCCAACTGAGAATATATAATAAATATGTTTATGAAAGTTAATTATTATATGAATAAATAAAAACCCAATTTACGTGGGTAAGTGATATTTAACTCACAAATCTGTTGTGCAATCAACATTCTCCAAAAACGTAAATCAAGACGAAAACAAACAACATAAGCAACAATGACGGTTGGAAACAAACCTGATTGTGGTCACAGGAATCTTGCTGAAACAGTTGAAAATACGACACAATTAACACACATACTAAGCAGTTCTAAACAAAAAATGAAACATCATACCTGAATCTGGTCACGGATTCTATCTCACTACGAACTACCTGACACGGCGACCATTCGGAACAACCGTCACCACTACACTCCGACACCAGCAACCACGTTGGCTACTCTGGCGCTGTATTCTGACTCACCGCGAACAACCTAACACACACCATGTCTAGGCTTCGTAACCCCTAAATTAGAGCATCGTCTTACCATGAATATCATGAGAGGTATTAGCAGTGGTGGGAATGGTTCCTACTTCCGATCGATCTTCATCTATCTAGACTTTTGTTTTTTGATACACCAATGTATTCGACCATAAGTAGTAGGCTTTGTGTAAGGACTCTCAAAACTGCCTTAAAAATACCCGTAAGTATAAACCCGGACCCCTGAAACCTTATCCTACATTAAAAAGCAAGAAAAACAAAATTCTAGGTTTCAGGCGGGCCGCGTAAAAGACAAGGCATGTCTTACGCGGGCCGCGTCAATGTTAAGTTGACCGGATAAGTATCCGGATCCACGTATCGAAACACCTGGCTAACCTACTGATGACCAATCAAGGCTAGTCGTAGACTGGGCGGCAACGCAGGCCGCGTAAGAGTTAACCTAAGGTTTACGCGGGCCGCGTGAACCCTCAAAATCAGCTATAAATAGCCCTTCACTTGCACAGTCTGTTGGTGTCGATTATAACTTTCGAAAACGAATTCATATCACTCTGAAGTCGAAAATAGCAATTATAATAGCGAGGTGCTGCCACAATACGGGGTAATAACTCAATCGCTGCTACGATTCATTGTCCGATCGATCAAAATATCCAATGGATGTTTAAGTGCTACCCACATTAGGGTTATGCTTTGTCATTCGTCGTTAATTCGATGGATGTTTAAGTATCGCACTTTGTCATTTGTTGTGAGGGTTTGATCTCGTGAGTTATCGTAAATGTTGTATTGATTACTAACCCAGTTTGTGTGCATTGTTATTTAAATTAGGTTAACAAGACTAATAAGTAGATTAGACTCTGTCCGTGTTAAATCTGCAATGTGAGTCATTCTCTTTTATTCAAAGTGTTTTATAAATTCTTAAATATTTTCAAAGGTTATAATTACAGTGATTAAGTTTATGTAATCACCAAATTACAGCCGGTATGTGGGGTTTTGTATACATTACTTGATAATCTTCACCATTGGGGCAGCCAAGGGGTGATATGACCATAGTCACAGACACCATTGGACGAATGGGCCAATGGGTCGAGTGACAAAATACTGTGGGTAGTTGGTTGATATCTGAAACATTGTAATCTCTCTTAATACTGTAAATTATAACAAATGTGTCGTTTTCATAAATAGAATGATTCACTCAGTATTTTCTGCTGACAAAACCTTTTTCAAACATGTTTCAGGTGATCAGTTGTGTTCCAGGAAAGGTGTTGTGGAGCACTGCAAGCTTAAGAAAGTGGCTCATTATAAAATAAAGAAATATGTTTTGTAAAATAAAGATTTCTCCGTGAAATCATAGTATTGTAAATTACCGGGGTTTTATCCCGAGTTGTTAAATAAAATAATCGGGAAAATTTTAGCTTTAAAAAGATCCTGATGATAAACTTCCGCTGTTAAACTCAATTAAATAAATACCACGGGATTTATGTCCCGCGGCTCCTGAAACGGGTCAAACCGGGTCGGGGGCCGTGACAGAAAAAGGTGGTATCAGAGCCACTGAGTTAAGCTAATTAAGTATTTAGAAATACTTAATTTTTCCTGATTACAATTATGTGATTATGTGTATTATTAACTGACTATTTGTTAATTACAGTATGGGTAAACAAAAGCTTTCAAACATCTATCTTAAATTAGATAGGTCATTAAATGAGAAGGGAAGTTCCTCTCAAACTCCTGAAGAAGGAATATTCGTTCGAAAAGCCCAATACGAGGAACCACTTTCTCCTGATAAAAGAAGTTTAATTATTAGAAAAAGTCAGGAGAAATTAAGGAAATCCCGAGAAAAGAAAGTTAAAAAGGAAACCCAGGAATTAATCAGTAAATCACCATGGGAAGACAAGTTAGACGAAAAATGGGCAGATCTTTATATGTTAGCTACAGTAGCAGTAAATGCAGATCTTTAAATAAATTGTTTAAGCAAACCATATCATCTACAAGTTAGAAAATCCATCCAGTAAATAAATAAATTTACAGTAAAACATAAGTGTGTTTTAAATTGCAGTTGTTTTGTAATAATATGGTATGCAATAATAAGTGAAGGTTATTTTTGAAAATTTGTTATAAAATTTTAACTTATTATTTTTACATAAACAATATGAATGAGTTATCTGGAGCCCTAGAGAATCTCAACCTTTTACCCTGTAAACATAGAAGTTTCTAAAGAGTTTACTGGGTACTTTCCTGATGTGGAACAACCTATAGAATTCAATGCTCCACCTCTGGAAAAGCCAAAACCAAAGAAAAGAAGGTGATTCGTATGGGGGAGGCGTGTACATAAGAGAAAGCCAGCTAAGAGACTTCCTAAAATAAACAATCCCTTAGAAAAAGGAAAAGAAATTGAAACCGGGGAAAGTTCTAGACGGCAGGAATTGGAGACTGAAGTCAATGAAGATTCTAGGCAAATGGGAATACAATTTGAGGAATATTCTAAGGAAATAGAAACGGAGGTTGGAAAAGGTACTAGACAAACTCAGATAGAAATTGGAGAAAGCTCTAAACGAAACCAGGAAATGACATTTCAGGAGGAAATAGATTTTATATTGGCAAGCTGTGATACTATTCAGCCTGTCAATACAAATGTTTTTACTCGTCCTATTGAAACCCAAATTCCAATGAACTTAGAACCAGTAATCCCAGAACCTATCATTCACACCTAACCTTTAGGAATGGATGAATGGTGGACAAATGATTGGCAATTCCAAAACATTATCAACAGTCCTTATTCCTTTCTTCCGCAATTCGATCCAGAACCCCTACCAAATCCCCCGATGAGTAACGAGAATATGGCTGAACTTCGCCATTTTTGGTGAAGAGTTAATGGATGCGGGAAATAGAATCCGGGAGATAGGGGGACAAATTTCTTGGAAATATGATGAAAGGGAGCTTCGATTTTAAGAAAACAAATGACAAAAGATAGTAGGTTTATGAAACTATGGTTGTGTAATAGTAATAGTAAAATCAGTATGTGTAAAATAAATAATAAAACGGTTGTATATAGAGGCATGATATAATCTATAAAACAAATGAAATTTTAGAAAAGTTACAATTTTGTTTGTATATTTGTTTACGTGATTATTTGCAATTAATTGTAACATTGGATTATTTCTTTTATACTAATTATTTATCTATAAATTAATTATCAGATGGCAAACATTGGTAACGAACCAGTTAATGAGGTTAATCAATCTAAGCAAATTCAGGAAGAACAATTTTTAAATAGGCAAGATATAGAGGATATTGTTGCACAAGGAATAGCCAATGCTATTCCAGCAATCGTTGCTGCTGTTCAAAAACCTGTTAAACCTCAATCAATCATTCCTAGTAAACGTACTCAAGGCGACAACTTTAGTAATAGTATAAACGGAGGCGGAAATCATGTTAATAACAATAATGATCTGCAAGCCCCAATTTTCAAGAAAATGAAAGCTGCAACACCTGGTTGCACTTACAAAGAATTCCTTGCCTGTAAACCAACTGAGTTTGCAGGTAACGAAGGGGCTATTGCAGCATTACGTTGGTTAGAGAAAACTGAGGCAGTAATTGCTATAAGTAAATGTGTTGAGGAAGATCAAGTTATGTATGCTTCCAATCTTTTTAAAGAAGGGGCGTTAGAATGGTGGAACACAGTATTACAAGCTAAAAGAAGGATTGTGGCCTATGCCATGAACTGGGAAGAATTTAAGAGTCTTGTAGAAAGAAAATTATGTCCCGAGTATGAAAAAGATCAAATGGCAAATAAGTTCCTAAACCATCGGATGGTTAATGTGGACTGTCGAGGATATACTTCGACATTCTTCGAATATGCTAGGGTGGTACCAACACTGGCTTCGCCAGAACCGGTACTCATTTCTCGCTATATTTGGGGATTAATTAGCGAAATTCATAATATCGTTAAGGCTGCGAGACCTCGCACTATTGACGATGCAGTGGAACTAGCCAACACCCTAACTGATGAACTAGTACGCACAAGAGATGAAAACAGGAAAAAGGAACTGGCTCAGAAAATTACCCAAGGATTTCGTACGGGTAATAATAGCAACTTTAAGAGAAGAGGAACAGGGCAATCCTCAAATCCACCTTTCTGCAGGAATTGCAAAAGGAAACATTATGGAAGATGTAATGTAACCTGCAACCTTTGCAAAGCTGTAGGACATCGTGAAGAAAACTGCAGAAAGAAAACCATAATCTGCTTTAACTGTGGGGAAGCGGGGCATTTTAAAACAGAATGTCCTAAATTGGTCAAACTTGCAGACAACAAAACCAAGGCGATCGACGGAGTTACTAAGAAGAATGTCAGAGCATTCCAGCTAACCACTCAAGAAGCAGAACTCATTCCAGATGTGATAGCTGGTACGTTCTTAGTTCACAACATATATGCAAAAGTATTATTTGACTCTGGTGCAAACCAAAGTTTTATAAATACTTTATTCTGTCAAGCTCTTAAGTTACCTTTAACCAACATTAGGCAGATTTTTACAGTCGAGACCGCAGATGGGAATTCAGTTAAAATAGATCAAGTTTTGCAAAAAGTAAAAATAGAACTTTCAGGTCATAAATTTTCTGCAAATCTGTTACCTATGAAATTAGCTGAATTCGATGTTGTGTTAGGAATGGATTGGTTAATAGCCAACCATGCTCGAATTCTTTGTGATAAAAATTCTGTAGAAATTCAGGCACCTACTGGAGAAGTAATCACGATTACAGGAAATAAGCCACGTAAACCCATGAAGTTCATATCAGTAATGAAAGTTGCTAGTTATGAACGAAAACAAGGAATAGTACATATATGATTTCAGTAATCATTAGCACTAAGGGTAAAGAACTTAAGGAAATTCCTGTAGTCTCAGAATACCCAGAGGTATTCCCAGAAGAATTACCAGGATTACCACCAGACAAGGAGGTAGAGTTTAGGATTCACCTAATTCCAGGAACTATACCGATAGCTAAGGCACCTTACCGGTTAGCTCCTACCGAAATGTTAGAACTGAAAAAGCAATTAGATGAATTACTAAGCAAAGGATTCATACAACCTAGCTCATCCCCTTGGGGAGCTCCAGTGTTGTTTGTAAAGAAGAAGGATGGTTCGATGAGAATGTGTATTGATTATAGAGAACTGAATAAGGTTACAATTAAGAATCGATACCCATTACCTAGGATTGATGATCTATTCGATCAACTTCAAGGAGCTAGATATTTTTCTAAGATAGATTTACGCTCCGGATATCATCAATTGAAGGTACAAGAAGAAGATATACCTAAAACTGCTTTCAGAACTAGGTATGGTCATTACGAGTTTACAGCCATGCCCTTTGGGTTAACGAATGCACCTGCAGCATTCATGGACATGATGAATAGGATCTATAAACCGTATTTGGATAAATTTGTAATTGTTTTCATAGATGATATACTTATTTATTCAAAAAGTCAAGACGAACATGGTCAGCACTTCCATGCACTTTTAACTCTGTTAAGAAAAGAAAAGTTGTACGCCAAATTCTCGAAGTGTGAATTTTGGCTACAAGAAGTGCAATTCTTAGGACACATGGTGAATCATGAAGGTATTTATGTAGATCCTGCTAAGATAGAGGCAATTACCAATTGGAAGGTTCCGCAAACCGCAATGGAAATTAGAAGTTTTATAGGTTTAGCTGGATATTATAGACGGTTTATTAAGGATTTTTCCAAGATAGCTGTACCATTAACTAAGATAACCTGTAAAGCAGTTAAGTTTGAATGGGGACCTAAACAAGAGGAAGCTTTTAGGATCTTGAAACAGAAATTAACCAATGCTCCAATCTTAGCCTTGCCAGAAGGGACTGAAGATTTTGAAGTATACTGTGATGCTTCAAAACTAGGATTAGGATGTGTGCTTATGCAACGCAAGAAGGTAATTGCGTATGCTTCAAGACAATTGAAAAAGCACGAAGAAAATTATACGACTCATGACTTAGAATTAGGAGCCGTAATTTTTGCCCTTAATATTTGGAGACATTATCTGTATGGAAGTAAATTTACTATCTATACAGATTATAAGAGTTTAAGATATATATTTGGGCAAAAAGAGTTAAACATGAGGCAAAGAAGGTGGATGGAAATTTTAAGTGATTACGACTGTGATATTCAGTATCACGAAGGAAAGGCAAATGTAGTTGCAGATGCCTTAAGTCGTAAATACCATGAGAAGCAAAGACGGGTTCGTGCTCTTCGATTAAATCTACAAATAGATTTAATGGAACAAATAAAGAATGTTCAGGAAACAACAATCCAAGATGATACTGAAGGAATGAAGGGACGAATAAAAGAATTAGAGCAAGGAGCTGATGGAATTTGGAGATTCCACAAAAGCAGAATTTGGGTACCTAAGCAGGGAGAATTAAGAAATAAAATTTTAGAAGAAGCCCATAATTCTAGGTATACCATACACCCTGGAAACAATAAAATGTACCAAGATTTAAGAAAGAATTTCTGGTGGATAGGCATAAAAAAGGATATAGCTAGATATGTTTCTAAGTGTCTTACTTGTTCACAAGTTAAGGCAGAACACCAAAAACCTTCAGGTCTACTACAACAACTGGAAATGCCTTTATGGAAATGGGAACTCATAACAATGGATTTTGTTACTAAGTTACTTAAAACCAGAAAAGGTAATGATGCGATTTGGGTAATTGTGGATCGATTAACCAAATCTGCTCACTTTCTGCCTATGAAAGAAACCTTTAGCATGGAAAGACAGGCAAAGTTGTATGTAGATGAGGTCGTGTCTTTACATGGAGTTCCACTCTCCATTGTATCAGATAGGGATAGTCGTTTCACTTCTCATTTCTGGAAAAGTTTCCAAGAAGCTATGGGAACTCGACTAAACCTAAGTACTGCATATCATCCTCAAACAGACGAGCAAAGTGAAAGGACGATCCAAACTTTAGAAGACATGCTCCGAGCATGTGTGATAGATTTTGGTGGAAATTGGGACGATCACTTACCATTAATTGAATTCTCCTATAACAATAGTTATCATTCAAGTATTGAAACTGCCCCATTCGAAGCACTGTATGGAAGAAAGTGTAGAACTCCAGTTTGTTGGGCAGAAATAGGAGAAAGTCAATTATCAGGTCCCGAGATAGTGCAAGAAACTACTGATAAGATTACTCAAATCAAGGAAAGGCTGAAAACGGCTCGAGATCGCCAGAAGAGTTATGCAGACAATAGATGCAAGCCGTTAGAATTCCAAGTTGGAGACAGAGTACTGTTGAAAGTTTCTCCTTGGAAAGGAGTTGTTAGATTCGGTAAGAAAGGAAAGCTAAGTCCAAGGTACGTAGGACCATTTCCAGTGATCCAACGTATAGGACCAGTTGCTTATCGTTTACAACTACCAGAAGAATTAGCTGGAGTACATGATGTATTTCATGTATCCAATCTCAAGAAATGTCTATCAGACGAATCTTTAGTAGTACCTCTCCAAGATATAGAGGTAAATGAAAAGTTAAAATTTGTAGAGAAACCTCTTCAGATAGAAGACAGAAAAGTAAAGTTTCTCAAGCACAAACGATTAGTGCTAGTTAAAGTCAAGTGGGATTCAAAGAGAGGACCTGAATACACTTGGGGGTTGGAATCAGAAATGAAGTGAAAGTATCCTCAATTATTCCAGTGAATCTCGAGGACGAGATTCTAAATAAGGTGGGGAGAATGTAAGGACTCTCAAAACTGCCTTAAAAATACCCGTAAGTATAAACCCGGACCCCTGAAACCTTATCCTACATTAAAAAGCAAGAAAAACAAAATTCTAGGTTTCAGGCGGGCCGCGTAAAAGACAAGGCATGTCTTACGCGGGCCGCGTCAATGTTAAGTTGACCGGGTAAGTATCCGGATCCACGTATCGAAACACCTGGCTAACCTACTGATGACCAATCAAGGCTAGTCGTAGACTAGGCGGCAACGCAGGCCGCGTAAGAGTTAACCTAAGGTTTACGCGGGCCGCGTGAACCCTCAAAATCAGCTATAAATAGCCCTTCACTTGCACAGTCTGTTGGTGTCGATTATAACTTTCGAAAACGAATTCATATCACTCTGAAGTCGAAAATAGCAATTATAATAGCGAGGTGCTGCCACAATACGGGGTAATAACTCAATCGCTGCTACGATTCATTGTCCGATCGATCAAAATATCCAATGGATGTTTAAGTGCTACCCACATTAGGGTTATGCTTTGTCATTCGTCGTTAATTCGATGGATGTTTAAGTATCGCACTTTGTCATTTGTTGTGAGGGTTTGATCTCGTGAGTTATCGTAAATGCTGTATTGATTACTAACCCAGTTTGTGTGCATTGTTATTTAAATTAGGTTAACAAGGCTAATCAGTAGATTAGACTCTGTCCGTATTAAATCTGCAATGCGAGTCATTCTCTTTTATTCAAAGTGTTTTATAAATTCTTAAATATTTTCAAAGGTTATAATTACAGTGATTAAGTTTATGTAATCACCAAATTACAGCCGGTATGTGGGGTTTTGTATACATTACTTGATAATCTTCACCATTGGGGCAGCCAAGGGGTGATATGACCATAGTCACAGACACCATTGGATGAATGGGCCAATGGGTCGAGTGACAAAATACTGTGGGTAGTTGGTTGATATCTGAAACATTGTAATCTCTCTTAATACTGTAAATTATAACAAATGTGTCGTTTTCATAAATAGAATGATTCACTCAGTATTTTCCGCTGACAAAACCTTTTTCAAACATGTTTCAGGTGATCTGTTGTGATCCAGGAAAGGTGTTGTGGAGCACTGCAAGCTTAAGAAAGTGGCTCATTATAAAATAAAGAAATATGTTTTGTAAAATAAAGATTTCTCCGTGAAATCATAGTATTGTAAATTACCGGGGTTTTATCCCGAGTTGTGAAATAAAATAATCGGGAAAATTTTAGCTTTAAAAAGATCCTGATGATAAACTTCCGCTGTTAAACTCAATTAAATAAATACCACGGGATTTCTGTCTCGCGGCTCCTGAAACGGGTCAAACCGGGTCGGGGGCCGTGACACTTTGCAACCCCCAAATCAAAGAATCATCTTGCCATGAATGAATATCAAACGGGTGAAGAGAGAATAGAGGTATTATCGGTGGTGATGACCGGCATATGTAGGTTGAAGAAACCTGAAAACCTGAACTGTAGTTAACATCCTACGCTAATTGTTATATTGTATAATAATAATAATAATAATAATAATAATAATAATAATAGTTTGTTAATTTTGAAGTCCTAAGAAAATACACCCATTCTGCTCATCTTAAACTTAGAATACTTCAAATGATAAAAACTTGTAAGATTTCTGCGTGTTGCGGCGGACAATCGATCGATTGGTTCGATTCATTACAACACTGGTATGATACTGCCAATCGATATAGCACCCGATACCTGTGTCGATGTTATTCGGTAAGCATCGGTTGGGACGTTGGGATGGTCACGACATGGTAGGAACGTCGAGAAAACCATAAAAACGAAAACCGGTACCGACCCCAATGTTGTTCGAACGGTATTGACCCGGTTTGTCACACCCCCAAAATACCACATGCAGAAACCCCGCTAGGCGTGTGACGTACCAGGATCTAGCCACTAATCACATTGAACTAACGATATGAGATTAAACAAAGTTTCCATTCATTATGGTAAAACAATCATAAACGTAATCCAGGTTTAACATGTTCAGCGGAAGCAAATAATAAATCGTTGTTTAAACGTTTCAAAACCAAATGTATGTGAAATCAGTAAACAAGTCATGCATATCCAAGCAGTGCGACCCATGACCACTCCAACAAGCCCAGATAGCAAGTTCCTTGTCCATAGTACCTAACGACCTGCGAGCATGCAACAAGTGTATCAGATAACCCTAGTGAGTTCATAGTTTTACAAAAACGTTTGTTACCAAGTGTTTAATTCAGTTCATTGATAATAATGTTGATAATACTCGAGTACCGTACAAGATGGCTTCCAAGTTGTTTTGCCCGTCCCCAATGCCCCCTATCTAAGCATTGGTCATGATTTAAGGTCATTAGTTCACGCCCGTCCTCTCAGGTACGGTATGAGGTTGCCAAGCCTAATAGCGCTATCAAATAATACCCCGTTACCTCTCAGGTAACTAATTCGGTATAAGATGGGACTTAAAGTGATAGGAAATGAGTGTATTATCTAACATTCTAGTTTTTACCCAAAAGACTTATTCCTCTCAGGAATACCCAATGATTGTCCCACCCACCGGGACGCATGCTCAAGAGGAATGAACTCACCTTAGATTTGCTCGGTATGTTAAGTTACCCTTCCACGTTGGTCAACCCAAACCCTACCGTGGTTATCAATCAAAAATCAGTTTCACAATAAATCATTCAAGTTACGTATTTTACACAGTTTGCATCTACTACAGGATCACCGTTTATCACATATCACGTATTCAGTCCTCATATATGTTCACATCTCATGTGCAAGTCTCATAATAACATTTCATAATCACAAGTGTACAATTTCACAATCATCCTAACTGTTTCACTGTTCAGGCCATTGGCCTCCACGGCGAAGCATCCCCAATGACGAAGGTCTATCCTTCGTCAAGCATGAATGCGACGAAGAATCATAGTGGTTCGCCGACACTAGGCGATGAAGAACTATATTCTTCGCCAAAAATGAATGTGACGAAGTATCCCAAGTTTCGTCAGGGGATAGTCGACGAAGAACTTTGGTTCTTCGTCGAACTCAGTTCTTCGTGGGGAGGTCCTTCGCCACCCCTTCATCAGACGGTTACCATTTCGTGATTGACACTAACAGTTTGACAGATTCCCAATTCAGATCAAATATCACTTTTCAGTTATGAACATGTACCCTAATTATGAATCATCATCAATCCTTTAAAGCATAACAGTTTTCATTCATCATGCAAACTATACTAACCAATCATTGGCCCTAATCATCCCATGACTACACACAAAGAGATTATCAGTTTATTATGGTAAAAGTTCATCAATCAGAATCATAAAACCCCGTCATGAGTAAGAATGTGTATAAACCATTGAACCCTCATCATGCAATTTCTAGATTACAATATTATTGTTGAAACCCTAATCAATTACATAACATAACAACATCAGAAACATGACACACTATTAACAGGAAGACACTAACCGTGATACCAAAGTGATTAGCTTATTCGAGATGGGAAGGTTCTGAGATCCTATGATTGCCGTCGCACAGGGAATAGGGAGTGAGCTTTTGGGTTTAAGTGTTTACGGTTACGAGAGTTTATACAATTGAATCATTCTGGGCCGTGAACGTTCCTGGGCCGAAGCCCATGTTTGGCGAAGAATGCCTCTGTGCGACGAAGCATCATTCTTCGTCGAGGCCCATTCTTCGTCGAGGCCGCATATGACGAAGAACTCTAGTTCTTCGTCAAATGTAATCCTTTGTCAACTATGTTGTGAAATCCAGAATTAAACATGAACATGTTATGACCAACTCTTAAGTTTTCATGTAACATTCAAACGTAACAATACTACAGTCAATCACTATCATACACATGATACCATGTAAAAATAAACTGTGAAAACAAGATTGTGAAACAAGTGATGCGTAAAGGAAAGACCTTGAAATCTCAGGTTGTCACATCATCCCCAACTTGAAAGAAATTTCGTCCCGAAATTTGATAAGTAACACAAAGCAGCACGGTGCTAGATCAGGATGACTGTGGATTTTCCCCAGGTGCCACATCATCCCCAACTTGAAAGGGAATTTCGTCCCGAAATTCACCAGTTGCATCAGGTTTAGATTGGTCAGTTGGGAATAATTGAGGATACTTGAGCTTCATCTGATCTTCGCGCTCCACGTGAACTCCGGTCCCCGTCTTGAGTTCCAACGGACTCTCACTGTCACACCCCAACCGATGGCGGAAACATCGGGACGAGACGAAATAGATTGCAAGAGACATCATAACACTATGTAACAATATAATTAAAATTCAAATTTTCATAAATGGACTAATGTCATACAAGATTCCAAAGAAATACAACATTGTTCAACAAAACATAATATCACAAGATAATTTAAATTTAGGTGTGTATCTAAGTCCACCTAATCTTTGTTCTTCATCGCATCGTCATCAAACTATCAACCTGCAACATGTATTAAAATATATCAACAAAAAGTTGGCGAGCATACAAGTTTGTTTACATAGCATAGTATAGTCTAAAAAGTTGCTCATATCCACATGAATCATAATATGCGAGTTACTAGTATGCCTAGATTGTGTAACAATATGTTCAAACCCAAGTTTCCAACGCGTTTAATTTTGCCTATCCCATAGTATCGCGGGAGGTTAACATGTTTAACTTAACAATACCCCAAGTATCATGGGCGGTGCGTTAATCCTATAGCGCTATAATTGTTAAGGTAGGCTAGCAAAGTTAATGAGCATATATCAACACAAATAGTATACATGGCATACGAGATTAACAAGCATCACACATAGTTTCATGTTTCAACAATGGATAGAGTTCGTTTAAAATAGTTTCAATGTGATGTGTAGTTTGTATAGTATACATGTTGCACCCAAAGTGATAAAAAGGAAAAAGGGATCGAGTATGCTCACGGTTTTTGCAAGCTTTCCTACTTGAATCCAGCGAGTGGTGTTGGTTGTTTAGTTTGGAGCACATTGTCCTTCTACACAAAGGAACATAGATGTATGAGTTTGGGGAATAATGGAAGATTATAGATTTCGGAATTTAAACATCATAAACTTAAACATATGAAAATAACCATCCTTAACATTTGATGTTTGGATGGTAAACTTACTACTTGACAATGTCCATCTTGTTCATCATCAAAGGTTCGGTTTGTTAAGTATATTACATATATTGTATACATATTATTATGTCCAATATTTCAAGCATGAGGTAGAAGATTAAATCTTCATTTAGGTACCTCTAAGTTTCATGGAAGTCATGTAGGAGGTAGGAAGAGTAGTCTTCCATTTAGGTACCTCTAAGTGTTCACCACTACACTTGATGTAAAAACATACAAGGAGGGTCATGAACTATGAATAATACAAGAATATAAACAACTACTCTATAAGAAATCATCAAGTAATGTGGGGATTTTATGTTGGACAACCCAAGTTAGTCCATAATCACACCTACATTAAGTCTTGGACTTAAACATTACTTGTGGGTTAAAAACCCTAAACAAAACAGAATGTATATGAGGTTTAACCTCTGATTTTGAATGTCTCAACCTTGTTTTTAAGCCTAACTAACCATAGAAGTGGTTATAAGCATAAGGACATAGGTTTGAGATGAGTTAGACTCAAGTTGAACAAGTTTAGTAAAGATTAGATGAAATCAGAAATGAACAGTGAACTTTGGAGCCTTTTTTCCGGAGTTCCAGGGACTTATCTACTGTGAAAAACCCATGGAATCGAAGCTAAGGTCAATCCAAGCACATAGGAAAAAGAATGGACTAAATCGGACAAGTATTGAGTGAGTTATGCTCACTTTAGTGAAGAGATAACAATATGCTCGAATATGGAAACTCAGCTGCGTTTTTTGATGTTTTGAGAGAGATTTAGATGAGTTTGTAAAGTGATTTGAGCTTGGGAATGACTTGGTATTTATTGGGAAGGATTAGGGTTTGAGTTAATGTGTAATAAATGTGAGTAGTTGAGAGTTGAAACAACAAAATGGAGCTAAAATTTGAAATGACAAAAGCTGGCCAAAGTCTGCCATAATGGTTGTTAACTTGCGGCCAAACTTTAGGTTTTTTTTGTTCAACTAGTGTTTGATATAAGTAGTAATATTATAAGGTATGTAATATGTAATATTTACATATAAATAAATAAAAGAAAGGGCCAAACTCATGTGAGTTTTCGAGTGGCTGTTGATTGGCCATGACTTTTGGATCAACTTTCCTTTTATTTTTGTCAACAACCCTTTTTTTATTTGATATCTATTGGCATGTTATAAAATATATTATGTGATATTAGTATGAACATATTGGCCATGTAACAAGATTGGACGCAAGACCATCTCTGTTTCCCCCTTTTTTTGTTTAGTCAATTTCAACATTGTGTTTAATTATTATATTGTATAATATGTAACACTAATATATGATCAAGTAAATTATTAAGCACGTCTATATTTTAATGCTATATATAACTAGCATCTTTCAATGTTTTAAACAAGTGTAAATACGTGGATTATGTATGGCACATTATCATGTATAATGACATCGGTATTAAATAGGTGTGAAAGGATAGTTTATAAAGTTGTAAACGTATATTTAAGTATTTGCACGTATAGGGTATCTAGAATCACGTATACGCGGTAATTGAGTGTAGGTTATGCATGTGTTCACAAGAGTATGAGTATGTATCAAATGTACATATTGATTAAATATTTAAGCATGTAAAAATAAACGGAGTATAATTCGAATGAAATAATTTTTTTATTACGATCGAAGTCTCGGATACAATGATACGAAACGAAATACGATTACAAATGAAACAAGTTTCCGAAAATAGAATTACGATACAATCTTTCTAAAAATGGAAAGCTGCGAAAAGCGAGGCGTTACAGTCTCCCCTCCTTTAGGAAATTTCGTCCCGAAATTTAGGAAGATGCAACGAACAGATGCAGATACTTAGCCTTCATGTCACTCCTGAGTTCCCAAGTGAATTCAGCGCCACGTTTTCCTTCCCATCGAACCTTGACGATAGGAATTTTACTGCGCCTCAATATCTTGACTCCTTGGTCCATGATTTTGACGGGTTTTTCCATAAAATGCAAGGTTTCGTTGACTTGAAGATCTTCGAGGGGAACTTGAAGTCCTTCTTCAGCGAGACACTTCTTTAGGTTCGAGACATGAAATGTTGGATGAACGTTGTTGAGTTCTTGAGGTAAATCGAGTCGATATGCCACATTGCCAACCCTCTCGAGTATCTTGAAAGGACCAACATAGCGAGGGGCAAGTTTTCCCTTTTTACCAAAACGAACTACTCCTTTCCAAGGAGATACTTTGAGTAGAACATGATCACCAACGTTAAATTCCAAGGGTTTGCGTCTCTTATCAGTGTAGCTCTTTTGTCGACTTTGAGCCTTGAGTAGGTTATCACGGATTTGAAGAATCTTATCCGTTGTTTCTTGTATGATCTCAGGGCCAGTAAATTGTTTGTCACCAATCTCGTGCCAGCTTAAAGGAGATCGGCATTTGCGACCATACAAAGCCTCAAAAGGAGCCATTTGAATACTGGAATGGTAGCTATTGTTGTACGAGAATTCGATCAATGGTAAATGCACATCCCAACTACCACCAAAGTCGATGACACAAGAACGGAGCATGTCCTCTAAGGTTTGGATAGTACGTTCGGTCTGTCCATCCGTTTGAGGATGAAAAGCCGTATTGAGATTTAAATGAGAACCCATAGCGGACTGAAAAGTTTGCCAAAGACGCGAAGTGAAACGATCGTCACGATCAGAAATGATGTCGAGAGGAATACCATGACGACATATAATCTCATCGGTATAGATTCGAGCGAGTTTCTCAACTTTGTTCAACTAGTGTTTGATATAAGTAGTAATATTATAAGGTATGTAATATGTAATATTTACATATAAATAAATAAAAGAAAGGGCCAAACTCATGTGAGTTTTCGAGTGGCTGTTGATTGGCCATGACTTTTGGATCAACTTTCCTTTTATTTTTGTTAACTCATGTGAGCGATCTTCGAGAAGCCTTTAATAAATCTGCGGTAGTACCCAGCGAGACCAAGAAATTGTCGCACCTCCGAAGGGTTCTTCGGTGCCGCCCAATTTCTGATAGCATCAATCTTAGCAAGATCCACGTGTATCCCCGATTCATTAACGATGTGGCCAAGGAAGTGTACTTCTCGAATCCAGAAATCACACTTAGAGAATTTCACATAGAGTTGCTCCTTCCTCAGGAGCTCCAAGATAAGTCGCAAGTGTCGCTCGTGGTCCTCCTTGCTCTTATAGTAGATCAAGATGTCATCAATAAACACAATGACGAAATCGTCGAGATACGGTTTGCACACACGGTTCATGAGGTCCATGAAAACCGCTGGTGCGTTTGTCAACCCGAATGGCATAACTAAAAACTCATAATGGCCATACCGCGTTTGAAAAGCTGTTTTGGAACATCCTCCTCTCGGACTCTCATCTGATTATAGCCCGATCTTAAATCGATCTTCGAGTAAAAACTTGACCCTTGCAACTGGTCAAATAGGTTGTCGATACGTGGTAAGGGATAACGATTCTTGACGGTCACCTTGTTGATCTCACAGTAATCTATACACATACGAAAGGACCCGTCTTTCTTCTTCACGAACAGAACTGGGGCTCCCCAAGGTGAAGAACTGGGTCGAATAAAACCTCTATCCAACAGTTCTTGGAGTTGATTTGACAGCTCTTGCAACTCTCCTGGTGCCAGACGATAAGGAGCATGAGCAATCGGGGCTGCTCCTGGTGTAAGGTCAATCTGAAATACCACCTGACGGCGTGGAGGTAGACCAGGAAGTTCTTCAGGAAATACATCTGGAAACTCACTGACAACAGGCAAGTCTTCGATTTTCCTTTCTTCAGGCTGAGTATCGGTAACAAGTGCTAAAATAGCAGGGTAGCCCTTTCGTAGACACTTCTGGGCTTTCATAGCTGAAATGATGCCAACCATTGCACCACTACGATGACCTTGAACCGACAAAGATTCTCCACTAGAGAGAGGAATACGTACGATTTTCTCTTTGCAGAGAATTTCCGCTTGATGCTTAGACAACCAATCCATACCAACAACCACATCAAAACTTCCAAGAGTAACGGGAAGTAGGTCAATGTCGAACACTTGACCCATAAGATCGAGTTTACACCCAAAAAGGACATGCGAGGCTTCAATCGATTTGCCATCAGCCAATTCTACTACGTGTTTAGTTACAAGAGGTGTAGGAGTTAACCCTAACTGACAACTGAACCCCAAAGATACATAACTCCAATCGGCACCAGAGTCGAATAAAACAGAAGCAAACAGATTGTTCACGGAAAACATACCAGTCACAACATTGCCATCGTTCCTAGCTTCCCCAGCACCAATGGTAAACACTCTACCACGCGCACCATTCCCGCCATTGTTCCCATTGTTGTTGTTCCCAGTGTTGTTGTTGTTATTGTTGTTGTTACCAGCATTTTGATTCAGTTGAGGGCAATCCCAACTGAAATGACCCTCGTCACCACACTGAAAACACCCCTTATGATTTCCCTGATTTTGTTGAGGCTGCTGCCTCTCCTGTTGCTGCGGCTGCTACCTTAGGAGTGGGGCCCTGTAATCTCTGGCCATGTGGCCCACTTTGTTGCACCTGTGACAGACTCGGGTGCACGGCCCACGATGATGAAAGTTGCACTTGTTACACTTAGGTTGCTTCCCTGCATAAGAACCCTGATTGGAGTTGTTGTTCTGATTCTGGTTTACAGAAGATGACTTGCTAAAACTGTGATTGCCACTGTTTTCTGGCTTCTTCTATGACTGATTCGAGTTGGACACCTTGTCCACTTCATTCCACTTATGTTTGCTGTCAGTAGTAGGGGTAGTAGCTGTGGTAGTAGTAGAAGTAGTAGAAACACGTGGTGGTAGCGAGCCACGCTCCACCTCCTGATATGTGATTTTGTGGGCCAGTCGAATTATCTGTGGTAAATTGTTGAGGTTTGCTGCAGTAACCAAGCCCTTAACCTGCGAGGCTAATCCTTTGATGTACAATTTGATTCTTCGGTGTGAAGGTCATGATAAGTTCGAGCACATATTAGCTAGTTCGTGAGACCGTTTCGTGTACGCCTCTATCTCAGACCCCACAATTTTCAGTTCATAGTACTCGTTCTCCAATTTCTGTACTTCATCATGAGGACAATACTCCTCTCTCATCAACTCCTTGAAATCCTCCCATGTCGTTGCATTGGCCATCTCAATGCCCAGCATCAGGACTTAAGCATTCCACCAAGTCAAGGCACCATCCTCGAGTGTGCCTGAAGCATACTTCACTCTGTCCCCAACAGGACAGTTACACATAGCAAACACCGACTTTGCCTTCTCAAACCAACATAGTAGTCCCACTGAACGTCTGTGGCTTACAATCCGTGAACGTCTTAAACGTGCAAACAGGCGGATTGTTCTGATTCATGTGTTGACCTAAAGACGAAAGAGAATACAACACACGGGTAAGATTCGAGTACGGAACACAAGGATAAAGAGTATTTGGAACATATCATACCAGCCTGCTGAGCCACCAAGGCTTCAGCCACACGAGTATTGATCAAATCGGTCAATTTAGCCTGGGTCATATTAATGTTGCCACATCCACCGCCGCGGCCTTCGCCACGTCCACCAGCTCGTCCACTCATGATTCTATATAAAACAAGTGGGGAAAAGGTAAAAAAGTCGGGTTTGAGTAGGAGTCAAGCATCACCATGACTTCCACAGATTGTTGAGTTCTATCATTACGGCAGACAACAGAGCGGAACCCCCTTCACACTCGTTAAGCCTCACTGGGACTCACATGCACCCCACATTGTTATTATATGTGCACCCATAATAGCAAAGCGATTTGCATGTTTATCTCAGCTCCTCCCAACTTATGCTAAAAGGTTCCTCAAATTCGAGTAGCAAGACAAAACACCACAACATAGATCATGAAGGTTTAGAGGAGCGTCGTACTATCAAACGCATAACGTATGCAAGTAACACAGGAACTCATGCTGTAGTGCTAAGTGTGCAATTCACATGCAATATCATACATAAGTGTACACTAGATATGTTGTGCAATAAGTAAACGAGAGACGAACCTTGCAATCTGGAGCTGAGTGTCATGGTCGATTTCTGAACTGTTCGGTTATAGTCTGGTTTTATAAAAACATTTTAAAACCTAGTTCACTATAACCAGTGGCTCTGATACCAAACTGTCACACCCCCAAAATACCACATGCGGAAACCCCGCTAGGCGTGTGACGTACCAGGATCTAGCCACTAATCACATTGAACTAACGATATGAGATTAAACAAAGTTTCCATTCATTATGGTAAAACAATCATAAACGTAATCCAGGTTTAACATGTTCAGCGGAAGCAAATAATAAATCGTTGTTTAAACGTTTCAAAACCAAATGTATGTGAAATCAGTAAACAAGTCATGCATATCCAAGCATTGCGACCCATGACCACTCCAACAAGCCCAGATAGCAAGTTCCTTGTCCATAGTACCTAACGACCCGCGAGCATGCAACAAGTGTATCAGATAACCCTGGTGAGTTCATAGTTTTACAAAAACGTTTGTTACCAAGTGTTTAATTTAGTTCATTGATAATAATGTTGATAATAACTCGAGTACCGTACAAGATGGCTTCCAGATTGTTTTGCCCGTCCCCAATGCCCCCTATCTAAGCATTGGTCATGATTTAAGGTCATTAGTTCACGCCCGTCCTCTCAGGTACGGTATGAGGTTGCCAAGCCTAATAGCGCTATCAACTGTTGGTAAGTGATATTTAACTCACAAATCTGTTGTGCAATCAACATTCTCCAAAAACGTAAATCAAGACGAAAACAAACAACATAAGCAACAATGATGGTTGGAAACAAACCTGATTGTGGTCACAGGAATCTTGCTGAAATAGTTGAAAATACGACACAATTAACACACATACTAAGCAGTTCTAAACAAAAAATGAAACATCATACCTGAATCTGGTCACGGATTCTATCTCACTGCGAACTACCTGACACGGCGACCATTCGGAACAACCGTCACCACTACACTCTGACACCAGCAACCACGTTGGCGACTCTGGCGCTGCATTCTGACTCACCGCGAACAACCTAACACACACCATGTCTAGGCTTCGTAACCCCTAAATTAGAGCATCGTCTTACCATGAATATCATGAGAGGTATTAGCAGTGGTGGGAATGGTTCCTACTTCCGATCGATCTTCATCTATCTAGACGTTTGTTTTTCGATACACCAATGTATTCGACCATAAGTAGTAGGCTTTGCAACCCCCAAATCAGAGAATCATCTTGCCATGAATGAATATCAAGCGGGTGAAGAGAGAATAGAGGTATTATCGGTGGTGATGACCGGCATATGTAGGTTGAAGAAACCTGAAAACCTGAACTGTAGTTAACATCCTACGCTAATTGTTATATTGTATAATAATAATAATAGTTTGTTAATTTTGAAGTCCTAAGAAAATACACCCATTCTGCTCATCTTAAACTTAGAATACTTCAAATGATAAAAACTAGTAAGATTTCTGCGTGTTGCGGCGGACACTCGATCGATTGGTTCGATTCATTACAACACTGGTATGATACTGGCAATCGATATAGCACCCGATACCTGTGTCGATGTTATTCGGTCAGAATCGGTTGGGACGTTGGGTTGGTCACGACATGGTAGGAACGTCGAGAAAACCATAAAAACAAAAACCGGTACCGGCCCTAATGTTGTTCGAACGGTATTGACCCGGTTTGTCACACCCCCAAAATACCACATGCAGAAACCCTGCTAGGCGTGTGACGTACCAGGATCTAGCCACTAATCACATTGAACTAACGATATGAGATTAAACAAAGTTTCCATTCATTATGGTAAAACAATCATAAACGTAATCCAGGTTTAACATGTTCAGCGGAAGCAAATAATAAATCGTTGTTTAAACGTTTCAAAACCAAATGTATGTGAAATCAGTAAACAAGTCATGCATATCCAAGCAGTGCGACCCATGACCACTCCAACAAGCCCAGATAGCAAGTTCCTTGTCCATAGTACCTAACGACCTGCGAGCATGCAACAAGTGTATCAGACAATGCTGGTGAGTTCATAGTTTTACAAAAACGTTAGTTACCAAGTGTTTAATTCAGTTCATTGATAATAATGTTGATAATAACTCGAGTACCGTACAAGATAGCTTCCAGATTGTTTTGCCCATCCCCAATGCCCCCTATCTAAGCATTGGCCATGATTTAAGGTCATTAGTTCACGCCCGTCCTCTCAGGTATGGTGTGAGGTTGCCAAGCCTAATAGCGCTATCAACTAATACCCTGTTACCTCTCAGGTAACTAATTCGGTATAAGATGGGACTTAAAGTGATAGGAAATGAGTGTATTATCTAACATTCCAGTTTTTACCCAAAAGAATTATTCCTTTCAGGAATACCCAATGATTGTCCCACCCACCGGGACGCATGCTCAAGAGGAATGAACTCACCTTTGATTTGCTTGGTAAGTTAAGTTACCCTTCCACGTTGGTCAACCCAAACCCTACCGTGGTTATCAATCAAAAATCAGTTTCACAATAAATCATTCAAGTCACGTATTTTACACAGTTTGCATCTACTACAAGATCACCGTTTATCACATATCACATATTCAGTCCTCATATATGTTCACATCTCATGTGCAAGTCTCATAATAACATTTCACAATCACTCATGTACAATTTCACGATGAAGAACTATATTCTTCGCCAAAAATGAATGTGACGAAGTATCCCAAGGTTCGTCAAGGGATAGTCGACGAAGAACTTTGGTTCTTTGTCGAACTCAGTTCTTCGTGGGGGAGGTCCTTTGCCACCCCTTCATCAGACGGTTACCATTTCGTGATTGACACTAACAGTTTGATAGTTTCCCAATTCAGATCAAATATCACTTTTCAGTTATGAACATGTACCCTAATTATGAATCATCATCAATCCTTTAAAGCATAACAGTTTTCATTCATCATGCAAACTATACTAACCAATCATTGGCCCTAATCATCCCATGACTACACACAAACAGATTATCAGTTTATTATGGTAAAAGTTCATCAACCAGAATCATAAAACCCCGTCATGTGTAAGAATGTGGATAAACCATTGAACCCTCATCATGCAATTTCTAGATTACAATATTATTGTTGAAACCCTAATCAATTACATAACATAACAACATCAGAAACATGACACACTATTAACAGGAAGACACTAACCGTGATACCAAAGTGATTAGCTTAATCGAGATGGGAAGGTTCCGAGATCCTATGATTGCCGTCGCACAGGGAATAGGGAGAGAGCTTTAGGGTTTAAGTGTTTACGGTTACGAGAGTTTATACAATTGAAATCATTCTGGGCCGCGAACCTTCCTGGGCCGAAGCCCATGTTTGGCGAAGATTGCCTCTGTGCGACGAAGCATCTTTCTTCGTCGAGTCCCATTCTTCGTCGAGGCCGCATATAACGAAGAACTCTAGTTCTTCGTCAAATGTAATCCTTTGTCAACTATGTTGTGAAATCCAGAATTAAACATGAACATGTTATGACCAACTCTTAAGTTTTCATGTAACATTCAAACGTAACAATACTACAGTCAATCAACTATCATACACATGATACCATGTAAAAATAAATTGTGAAAACATGATTGTGAAACAAGTGATGCGTAGAGGAAAGACATTGAAATCTTGGGTTGTCACACGGTTCGTCATGGTAAAGAACAAAATAATCAATTATATTTGACTCATTTGCTTTTGAATAAAACATTTATCGACATGGAGATAAATATAAGCATGTCACATATATTATTAGAATAACGTAAGGGTAAACGAGGTCACTTTATTCGGAAAAAAAAAACTAATATGTGAAGCAGCGTTGAGGGCATGTACATTTGTGCTTCTATCATTTGTATGTTATTATCCGTAGATAAAAATAAGCATGTCGCAACCGTATAGTGGTAATTTTATAAAACATCATCCTTTAAAAATTATGAGAGAAAAACAAAGTAGGCTTAAATTAATTATAATAGTATCATAACAAAAATTTAAAAAAAGTTATTATTGTTATTGTTGTTGTTATTATTATTATTATTATTATTATTATTACCACATTATAAATAAGCAACATGTTGTTGCTTCATATGGTTGTACACTATGCATAGGGTGCTTTTCAAAAAAAAAAAATGAATTTTATTACTTTAAATCCAAAAGTCTTTTACCTTTTACATTTTAACCCTATTGATTTTTTTACTTTTACCCAAAGCTTTTTAATCTTTTGCAATTTAACACAAACAAATTTTTTATGTTCAACTTTAGTCCCTCATACTTTTATCTTCCGCAAGTTTTTCGTTTTATGTTTCATTCTAAATTTGCTAGTTATTATTATTTAGCAAGTTATATGTGCATCATGAGTTGTACGTTGTGCTTTGAGCATTTAAAAAAAAAGTTAGTTTTTACTTTCAATCCAAAGGTTTTTTACCTTTTGCAATTTTAATCCTATATAATTTGTTTTTTTAACTTTAATCCAAAACTTTTCATTATTTGCAATGCATTTTTCACTTTTAACCTAAAGGTTTTATTCTTTGAATTTTAACCCCAATGACTTTTTACATCTTTGTGCATAGAGGTGTGCTTTGAGAGGTTTTTAAAAAATTGATTTTTCACTTTTAATTTAAAAATATTTGTTTTTTTTACTCATAACACCAAAATTTTCATCTTTTGCAATTTCACCTCACAACTTTTATACTTCCAACTTTGATCCCCTATACTTTTCATATATATTGTTGATGAACAGCGATAAATAGTAACTTTATTTTTATAATAATATATAGCTTTTTTATTATTTTTATTTAATATATTATAATTAATAACATATTCTTGTTTTTTTTCTTTTTTAAAACCATATCTTTTCTTTACCATTTTTTTAATAATTCTTTTTTCTTTTTTCTTTTTTAGAACATATATTAATTTATCGATTGATTAATTTGATACTTATTTGATTATTATTATTATTATTATTATTAGTATTATTAGTAGTATTACTATTACTATTACTATTACTATTACATCCACACTTTTTTTTCATTTTTTAATATATAGTTAATAAAGATAAAGATAATAATAAATAAAATTAAAAATACAAAAGTAAATGATTAATGTAAATAAGTTTGATGCATAAATTATCCTGCATTGCAAGTTTGCATAATGCAAAATTTGATGACGTCATCCATGATCCAGCCGTGGATAGTAAAAAAAAAGAATAAAGAACTATGAAACTACATATATAGCCCCAAACTGTAGCAAACATGTGTTTAATATATAGTTAATAAAGATAAAGATAATAATAAATAAAATTAAACATACAAAAGTAAATGATTAATGTAAATGTGTTTGATGCATAAATTATCCTGCATTGCAAGTTTTCATAATGCAAATTTGATGACGTCATCCATGATCTGGCCGTGGATAGTAAAAAAAGAAAGAATAAAGAACTATGAAATTATATATATAGCCCCAAACTGTAGCAAACATGTGTTATCAATTGATATATATTATAATTAAAGTTTAGATTTATAGACCCAAATATAATATCTATATCTATACTATATTATATTGTACGAGGGAGATGTATTTTAAGATACCGAAAAAATAAGAATTTTTTTCCTCTTTATTTATAAAAACACCCCTAAAATAGGGTAACTTGGTCTTTTTAAACGCTAATTATATTTTACTCACTCGTATTATTACACCTAAATCCCTTTATTTTAACAAAATTATGGATAATTAGTTACACTTTTCCTCTTCCACAACAAACTTATAATTTTTTTACGTATTTTTGTCATATCTTATAAACTATAATGTTTCAAAAAAAAATCCAAATGTATCGTGATGACGTACTCATTTTTGTCGAAGTTTTGATAGTTGTATTGGTCAATATTGTTGTACAGTTTAAAATGTACAGGTGGATGATGCATTAGTGTACAAGTTATTAAAGCAATGCGTCATATCACATTCAAATGCTCAAGACTCTCTACATTGTTGTCATTATTATCAATTTAATAATATTCCTACCCTTTTCACTCCGATTTCGTTTGATTAAAATTGTTCACCAATTTGTTCCGACAACTAGATAAAATTTCAAAACCATGCACATCCAGGTTTGATGTGTAACGCTCCATTTTTTTGTAACTTTCCTTAATTAGAAAGTTGTCATGTAATTCTATTTTTGGAAACTTGTATTCCTTGTAATCGTATTTCGTTTTGAAACCTTGTAATCTGAGATATCAATCATAATGAAAGTCATATTTATATCAATTATGTTCCATTTATACTTGTTATGTTCAATTTATACTTGTAATCGCATGCAACGAACCCTCATTCGAAACTATGTGACGATACATGCAAATAACCGACTTTCAACGCGTTTACGTGCAATACTTGTGATTAACCAACAATTAATGATTCCAATACTTATTATACATCATATTATACTTGTAACCACCTTCGACATATTAATTATACTTGCAATTATGTGTTATAGATCGTAAATCGCCTATACTTGCATTTTGTGCGATAACCGACAACTATGTGTTACAACCGGGATTATCGATACTTGTTTTACATAATTTCACATACATGGACGTACTTTACATCACTATTAAGTTTAAGATACTTGTATGCTTGTTACACGCTTGAAAATAAGCGAAAAGCACTAAAAAACACCCTAAAACCTAACTTTGGGGCCCTAATTGCATACTTATCAAACTTGAGGGACCATTTGTGACAAAAGCCAAACCCCTCCTAAAACCCATGTTTTGAATCTGAATTTTTGGCTCCAACCTCCATCCTAAAATATAAATTTTGAATCTTGTATTTATGGCTCCAACCTCCACCTCCATTCTCCACCAATGGGCTTCTAAAACTCAAAAAACACTCACCTAACCTCACCCACCATAAATACAA
The DNA here is from genome assembly GCA_030545235.1 of Helianthus tuberosus. Lineage (NCBI taxonomy): Eukaryota > Viridiplantae > Streptophyta > Magnoliopsida > Asterales > Asteraceae > Helianthus > Helianthus tuberosus. Next base: position 102,002,991 of record CM060381.1, on the reverse strand, counting down.
GATTCCTAACCCTCATTTCACCTTTGCAAACTCACTAATCCTCACTCTAAACACTCCAAATCAGTAGCTAAATCTTATTTTAAGATCAAATTCAAGGTGGGAACTTTCAAGTGCAAAAGTGAGTCAAAACTCACTTTTCTTTCATCCTTTTTCACTTCTTCTTCCTCTACAAAGTGTGGAACACCTCTAGGATTGTTCTCACAAGGTTTTCCATGGAAATCCAAGGTGAAACATCCCATTTTTGAGGTCTAACTTTCTGTTTTGGAAGAAAACTTTGTTAAACATTCTTTAATCTTATGTTTTACTTATACATTCCTATGTCCTTATGCCACTAATCAAGACTAATTATGTGTGCTTAAAAACAAGGTTGTAACATAGAAATCCAAAGGTTTTAAGCCTCAAAACTTTCTGTTTTAAAAGGGTTTTAACCCACAAGTGATGAACAAGTCTTGAACTTGAATATGAGTGATTATTTGGATAGCTTGGGCTATCCTACTTACAAAACCACACATCACTTGATGTTTTCTTCTTAGTTAATTAGTTAGTTTATTTCAATTCTTTAATGTATGTTCATGACCATCCTTGTTGTCTTAAGACAACTTTTGTATTGGTGACAACTAAAGATGTTCCTAAATGGAAGATTCATCTTCCTACCTCATGCATGACTTGTATGAAACACAAAGATGTTTCTAAATGGAAGATTTATCTTCCTACCTCATGCTTGACTTATATGACATTCTTGTAGACTATAACCTATAAATATATACTATAAAGATAAATAGTACTTATAATAACCAAACTTTTGATGATAACGTAATGGTTATTTGTCAAAATAGTAGGCTACACCACCTAAGAACATAATACTCGTCACGATTCTAATGGGTACTTTAACCCATGAAAACATTCAAACCCTATGGGTTTCATAGTGTCAAGAATGAGTATTATGAGCTAGATGGATATTTTCTCATATATTTATTTTCCATGTACTTTTAAATTCCGAATTCCGACCTTAAGCATACCTTGAACTCCAATCCGTATACATTCAATCCCCTAATTCAATTACTCGTCAACACTTGGATAATCGAAAAACACATGCAATTTTGTGAGTATACTCGAACCCATTTTACTTTTTAAACACTTTTGAGTGCAACATGTATTCTATGTAAAAACACTAAACACTTGAAACTATTTGAATCATATTCTATCCACATGTAAACATGTTCACATCCCGCTAGTCTATTGGGAGTTAGTCTATGAACGATTTGATGCTTGTTAATCTCATATGCTATGTAAACTATTAGTGTCTATATGCTCATTAACTTCATACAAGCCCACCTTAACAATTATCGCGCTATAGGAGTAATGCACCGCCCACTAGTCTCGGGGTATTGTTAAGTTAAACATGTTACCTCCCGTTATTCTTGGGATAGGCTATTTTAACGCATTGTATTCTAGGGTTTGAACATATAGTGACACCGTTTCAGCGTATTGGTAACTTGCATCATGTTATTTATGTTGGATATGAACACGTTAAACAATTTTATTCTATGTTATACTAGGTATCAAACTTGTATACTCGTCAACTTTTGTTGATTATTTTAATACATGTTGCAAGTTGATAGACTTGATGATGCTATGAAGAATGCAATTTAGGTGGACTTAGATACACACCTAGATTAGTTTTGTTATTTTAATGTATTGTTGAAACAATGTTGTCTTTTGTTTTGATCTTTGTATGACATTTTAGTCCTTAAATGAAATTGGATTTAAATTATATTGTCACATAGTGTAGTCTCTTGCAATATAGTTTTCGTCTCATCCTGATGTTTCCGCCATCGGTTGGGGTGTGACATGATGTGAGCTTTATTCGTATTATGTACATTTGTATATTTACTTGGTTAGGTGCACACACTTGCATGGGTTAGCAGGTAGTAAATTGACATCAAACAAGCTCACTTGTTTTATCTAATTGGTTTCATTAAAATAATGTTTTATTAGTTTTCTCCATCTAATAATGTTTTATACCTAATGAACTGGTACGTGGTGGTAATGAAAAAAGAGAAACATTTAATATGCTAAAACACACTTGTTTGAATTAGATGATATCCCTCAAATAATAGAATAACTTTTTTGTCGATTTTAGCAGGTTATTTGTATTGCGTTTTTTTAGTCAAAGATCCATGTGTGTCTGCAAAAGATATTATTATGTGTCCATAATATTTTATTTTAAAGGATGAACAGAAGCAATAACTAAAAAATAATATCATTTTACTTATACATATTTAATTGCCAATGTACAATGGTACCTTGTTTGGGTTTGTTCAGTTTACACTGTCATATCCTTTTCCAGTTTATCCAATTTACACTGTTCATTAAAAATTTAGACCTTTATATGTATGCTTCTATATTAACTCCTAACATCCTATTTGAATCTTATATGTATACTTATAAATATAAACTCTTAACATCCTATTTTTGTATATTTTTTTAATATCTATAAAAATAGAATTTTTATATTTAGAATAAAATGAAATTTACAATTGAAGGTAAAGGTCTAAACATAATTAAGAGTTGACTACTATTTTTTTATTTTAATAAAAATGATTTTTTTTTTTACAATTTTAAAGTTAATTGAATGAGTACTATATGGATATTTAAAAAAAGTTATAAGTTTTATAATAGCAGACAAAAGTAATAACAATAACAAAGAAAAAATTAGAAACTTGGCAATTTAACAAAAAAAAAAAATAAACTTATTTTACAACTATAACAACTTATCTTTCATTTTTATCTTTTAGTATTATTTTTTATGGGAAAATTTCACAGAATAGTAACCAAGTTTTAAAAGTGTTCTAATTAGGTCACTGATGTCGTTTTGTCATAATTAGATAACTTAACATTCAAATCGAGCCATGTCTTTTTTTCCACGTCTCAAGAAAAAAATAGAGCATAAGATGCTGGGGTCGAATTATTTTAATATATAAAATTTTATATATTAAAAATAAAAACCATTTAATTACATTAAAAATTAAAAAAATAAGTTACAATCCACGTCATCACTCGACGTTAGCATCAAATAAAAGAGAAAAAAGAAACAAAAATCCACATCACCACAGTTACCTATGAAATTGATGAAAAAATCCTTAATTTTAATAAAGAATGAATGTTGAGTGACCTGATTGTAACACTTTTGAAACTTGAGTGACATAATTGGAACACTTTTGAAACTTGGTTATTATTATACAAAGTTACCCCTTTTTTTATTTAAATAACAAAACTTTATAGGTGTAAAACAAACAGTTTTTTATTTTATTTTTGAGATACACAAAACATTCTATTTTTTAAAAATAAAATAATCTATTTTTATAAAAAAAATCTTGTCAAAGGTAACAAAAAAAAATCCATAAATTTTAAACCTTGACTAGATACTTACTAGATTGTGTTGCAATTTTAAGGGATAATAAGTTCAAATTATATACTTTTAGTCACTTATAAATAAGTAAGGGATAATAAGTTGGAGAATTGGCCTGTAATAATCCCAACCAGAGGTCATTGGCCATTGACAGTCCCTGTCACACCCCAACCAATGGCGGAATCATCGGGGTGCGGCACTGAGCGAAACAGATTGTTCAGGAGAAATCAATAACAACCAATTTTACCAAATATTTAAAGTTACGTCCCATACCATAACATACTTAGCAAATCAGTTAATACAAACATAATATCTCAAAGACAAATAAAACTGTTCCGATAACTCATAAATTAATTGTTTTGTTTCTAGACTCCCCTAAGCTCGATTCCAAAACATCCAGCAATCCTAGCATCTTAAACACCTGTCACACATGTTAAAATATAAGTCAATACACATAGTGTAAATGTGAGCATACAAGTTTAATAGTATAATAGATAGCGAAAGCAGTTTACGCATAACCAGCATGTAACATGTTGAAAAGTGAAGCTTGCAGGTTATCGACAATGAAATATGCACAGATATGTTTGCGAGTTTTAGAATGCGCAACACATATCACCACTGTGACACGTGAAGTAAAAACCCTTAGCAACCCCTGTCCACGACAGGTGCTGAATCCAAACTATAGTACTATTGTTGCTAAGGTGTCAGGCAACAATCATTGTGTAAACATAACATACAACCATTCATCGAGTAATGTGACAACTGTGTTCTATAATCGATGTACAATGTAAAACAATGATGATTATTAATAAAACAATGTACTTTGGTGTTATTATATGTGTTTTGGTTTTTTTATGTGTGTATTTGTGTTTGGTGATTTTTCAATTCGATTCGATTCCGATTTCAAGCTTTAAATCGCTTTCTGGAAGGTTATACGCGCACTGATGCGTAAATATAACCAGTTTAATGCAAAGAACACTCTGGAATAGTGAAATAGGCTTAAAATACCTTAAATAACCTCCACATAACTTAGAAATAAGTTTTGGATGGTTTGGTGTGTTTAACTCAAGTTTGTTCGATCGCAGGGACTTTTTGTGTCAAACTGCGAAACTATACCGATTTGTATAGTAACGAACATTCCAGAACTTGATCATAAGTTAAACATACCCTAAATATCCTTTACATAGCTTAGAAATAGGCTTTGAGGGGTTCGGTATGCTAAAATAAACTTTATTGATCAATAGGGACTAAAAGCGTCAAAAAGTGCATAAGTTTGCATTTTCGCGCATATCTTACGTTCTGAATATATCCGGATATCCAAAAATGTATGTAATCATTAAAATATTTTATTTTAGTGATTGGCATGATAAAATTCCATTCGTCGCTTAATTTGGATCGTTTTTGCGTTCGTTACGACTTCCGTCGTAATTTACCGAACAACGCAACCGTACGACCAAACGAACCGACATTCGACATAGTTTTGAGCATGTTTCATGTTCCCCATGCTTTAAAATCCTTATGGAGCTTAGAAATGGGTTTGACGGGTGTTAGAAGTGCCAAAACTCGACTATACGCGCACAGGGACCAAAACTGTCAAAATGCAAAAATGGCTGACCTGCAGGGTCCTTACGGACCGTATGGGTACTGCTTACGGTCCGTAAGCATGTCCCAGATCAGCAGAAGTTGCTTCCAGCTATTTCCAGCTTGATCCCACTTTTGCAAATGGTTTTGGGCAATTCTAGGGGCTCCCATAGTTTTGTAAATCTGTGGGCACGAGGTGTACTGCTGAGATTAAAGCTCGGGAATCGAGGAACGATCCTAACGGTTCTTGAATTCCTATAAATAGCCCACCCCATTCACTTGCAAAACCCACATTGATTTGATTTTGGCCCTCTAAGTTGGAGTTTACACTTCATACATGAGGGTAAATCGGATCAAAGCTTGCGGGGACCCTTTGTAAGTATTCCTTCGTTCTTTTCATTCGTTTTTATCGTAAAAGTCAAACTGCGTTTGACTTTCTGCATTAACCAGTTTATGGTCAATGCGAAGTTCGTTTAAACTTCATAACGTGAGCGTAATCACGATAGATATAGTCCCTAGTGACTATACCTACTGATTACCACGTTATCTAGGCTCAGTGACGAGTCGTAGTTTCGGCCAAAATGCGTTTTCTCGCGTATTTTGTAACCAAACTACTTTTAGGTATCAAAACCGTTTGTTTTGATACCAAACCTGTTTTCTAACTTAACTAAACATGTTTTAGCATGTTTAGCTCGTCACTTTTTAGTTTAGTGCTTGTGTAGAGTTGTAAGTCAAGCGGACTAAACACCCGCTTAGACTTTCGAACTCAACCCGTTTGGTCGATCTTTAGGATCCGACCAAGCATGTTTAATGACCATAGTAGCATAGGGAATAACCTTCCGAGGTTGATGTGGGGTAAAATACACATATTTGTCCCGTGTAAAGTGTATAATTATTGTATAGGTTTTATTTGTTTTTATTTAGTTTTAGTTTTAGTATTATATTATATTATTTTGTGTTTGGCTAGGTCCTGGTGCAAATTGAGCGAAAAAGAGTAATAAAGAAATAATCGGCCAGTTGAGCAGAGTAGGATGCCAGAGACCAAATTAAAATTACCGCATGAAGTTTGGGCTGCTAAGATACCCATCAGACGAGATGAAGGAGCTGCCATATCTTATTAATATATAAAGGCTGTTGGCATAAATTGTTAATTGCAAAAAAAAAAAAGCCAACTGGCTGGGATGAACTTGGGCCGTGAAAGGCCTGCCAGGTCCAGCATTTGCATAAATTAATGATTTGTGGGCTTGTGAACATCAGGTCATAAGTGGACGCATGCATGGCTACTGCCTTAAGTTTAATTTTTTGGGGACCGCCATATATCAAAGTGATATTATGGATCATGTATTGGGCCCTTTAACGCCATGTTATATGCTTTACATGGGACCCTAATCAGCCACACATTAAATTGGGGGCGGCTGTTAATAGGCGATCATCAGAGGCACGAGCAGAAACATTCCGGGACGAAATTTCGAATACTTTTTGGCAAGGTTCACGGCTAGAGAATTATTGGGATTGAAAGAGGGAAGCTTGGAAGTCAAAGAATTTACGGGTTCTTTTATTTTCTAGTTTCTTTTATTCTATGTCAATGAATTCTTGTTTGAGACTTTGTTTGATTGTTTTTAAAACCATGTTTGGCTAAACATTTAAGCCACTTAGACTTGATGAATGGATTGATATGAAGTTTTTATCTTTTTCGTTATTTGCATTAATGTTATGGATTGATTGTGTTTAGTAAAGAGTTTGTTTTATTGATTTGATGCACATGCGTACTTTAATTTGGTTTATTATTGTCATTTGCTTCGTATGATTCTTAGTGACGGTCTATATCACAACATAGAGTCATACTAGGGTTTAGGATTTTGGTGAGTGCTATATCACGTAAGAAATCTTAACTCTTTAGGGAGAATCGGCCGGTAACCCCTAGAAGTAATTGTTAGTAATTTGCTAGGTTTTAGTGTTCTGCTAGTCCTAATACCTGGAAAGTGAAGGGCTATTGGTAGGTCTTACCCGGCGAATTGCTTTAGATAGTCCTTGGAAAAGGTCGTGTCTTAGTTGACCTGTCGGTTTTATTAGTCTATCAAGTGAAGTTAATTAATTCAAACTACCCTAGATCTATGATTGGAAAAGAGTAGGTCAACATTAGGGTACTTATACAATAATTAGACAACTGGAAAGGCGTCTAATAACCGGTAGGATTAACAGCCTAGGTAGTTCCACAGGTTTCTCCTTGAGAAGGGTCGAGGGGCTTAGTTGGTTCTTAATAGGTTTAGTACTTTAAGATCCCGGTTCCATAATTCATGCATTTAACTTAATCGGTAATTCTTTAAAAGTAATCCAGGATTCTTGTCTAGGTGGTCTCGCTCTCCATATAAGAAAAGCCTTCGCCTCATTTCGTGTTAGTCTAGTTTTAATTAATTAATTAGTTTAAATAGATTTCCTTAGATTTTCCGTAAACCCCCCCCCCCCCCCACCAATTAAACAGTTAGAGTCTGTGTCAGTCTAGGTCTAGATAGAGTCTAATTAGCGTAGTTAAAGAGTCTCGTGGGTTCGATACTCGGACTTACTGTAGCTATACTGCATTGATCGGTACACTTGCCGGTTGCGTGGTTTAGTTTTAGATCGAGTCTAAGTTTATAAATTTAAAGCTTAGAGTGTCTAGATTAGGTTAATTTTAGTAGTTTTTATTTAACCACATTTAGCACATCAAGTTTTTGGCGCCGTTGCCGGGGACTCTTGGTAATTGCGTTAATTTCTTTGACTGATCTTATCTGACATATCTGTGCTACTTGTATATTTTGTATATTGAGTCGTAGGAGTCTAATTGTCTGTGTCTTTTAGTTTTGTTTTATTTTTATTTTATTTTATTTATATTGAGTCTAGAAAATATGTGTGAAATTTGTGGAGGGCCCCACTTTACAGTTAAATGCCCACAATATGAGGGGTCCTCTGCATATTATTATGCTAACCCCTATGTGCAGCCGCAGTCATATTTTTCACAGGGGTATTCCTCGTACCAGTATGAGGAACCGTATCACCATCCCCAACAGCAAAATTCTGAAGTCTATGAACAGGCACAGCTGGATAGGATAATGGGGTTGTTAGCTCAACTGGTAGCTACGGATGAGATTACTCATAAAATGATTCAGGAACATGAAGTCCTGTTTCAAAATAACCAGTCTATACTCTCAGACATTCGATGTTCAGTAGAAGAAATGTCTAGGAGATTAGAAGAAGCAATAGAAACTGAGAATAAGGGCATCATTGATTTTGGTTGTGAAGAAGAGGAGACTATGATGCAAATGGCTAATTGCGGGATATTGAGAGAGAGTGTGGACGAAGTAGGCGAGTGGCAAGTCTACCAGGAATCATTGGTTAAGGAAGTAGATGTTGATGAGGAATTAGATTTAGGAGATTCCTTAGGTAGTCTGTTTGATGATGAGGTAGAAGTTGAGGTAGAGAAAAAAGTGTTAAGTTGGGAAGATGAGTTTTTAGGAGAGTTAGAAGGTTTATCAAAATCTGAACAAGTAGGGGAATTTGATCCATTAGGTGATTTAGCAAATTTAGAAGCCCTACTGTAACATCCCGAAAATATGAAAATTATAAATTTGCAATTTGGTTGCAAATAAATTAGTAAAATAAACTGACTAGTAAATGACCCTAACCAAGTTAGTTAATGACCTATGAGTAGTTCAGGGTTAAAAACAAAACAAAAACAAAAGACAAGGGACCTAATGTGCCTAAATTGAAACTGATTTTAATAAAACAGAAGAAATAAAATCACAAACACACTGATGTGTGAGAGATCGACCAGGCAGGAGGGAAGGGGGAGACCAAAGCTCTCCAAAACCCTAACATTCACAAAACAACCAAATTGAAGGTCCAAATCTGATCAAAAACGAAATCTGAGCTTAGATTATTGATCCTCATAGCAAGGGGGGTTATAAGGTATGTAAAACTTGTTGAAAATCTCCTACTTGAAATTCTCATGAAGTTGGGAATTCTGAAGTTTGTGAATGCATGTTGGTTATTTGGTTTGATTAGGGATGATATAATGTCCAGGAGTAAAAACCTAGACAATAACATGTGAAATTATGGCTAATTCCTGAAATTCTCATGAACACCATGAAGGTGATTCATGGGTTTTGTGGAAAATTAGTAAACACTAGGGTTTAGAAGGATTATTCTAGTGTGATTTGGTCATAGAAAGCAATTTCTGAAATTATGATGTTTCAAAAGTTATATGAAAGCTTTATTGATGAATAAGTTTAGCTAAATAGCAAACTATGAACTTGAAATGTGAATGATATAAAATTCTGCCCGTTAGGTGTTCGCATAAATGCCTCAAAGAAGACTTAAATCTGAAAATTTGAGTTAAACCGTATGATTGTGATGTCTAGGCAAAATATGCGAATTGTGAATTAAAAAGAGTTCTAAACGTATTTTCGTTGAACTCAATAGGAAAGGATACCGGAGCTCCAAGTGGACAAGCCGGTGGCGACTTGCGTTTGAAGGGCGTACACTAAGGTATGTAACTTGGCGTGTTACATTTGAGTTAAATTTTGTCGTCAAGTACGCTTGTAATTCTTTGGTGAATAAAAGTCGAATTGGAATTAAGCGATGGTGTTCATTAGTTCAAATAATAGGCTAAGAAATTGTTAGACCTTATTGGTAGTCATCAAAATTCGAGGAAATCCCTTAGATGAGCCATATGGGTCAAACGACAATTCAAGGCATGGAATGTAATGTAGTACATTCATTTGGTCTATGTCATCACTCACAAAAGACTTATTTGATCATGAAAAATCAGAGTATTGGTTTAGGTAGATGAGGAAATTGAGAACAAGGTTGGGCAAAACAAACAAAATACCAAAATCAGAATGTTATAGTGATTACCGTAAATTACGGTATCACCGTAATTTACGGTAGATGTCAGGTATTTACGGTATGGATCTTCTGATTTACGGTGGCTCCAAATTGAAAAAAATTGACCACCGTAACTTACGGTGGAACCGTAAGTTACGGTAGAGTCTGAAAAGTTGTAAATTTTGCAAACAATTGTAAAACCTCAAACTCTTTTCAATTGTGTTTTCAATCAAGTATTAATTCCAATTATAATAACATAAATGTTTATGCAAACATTTCAGTTTTAGGTACTCAAAGATTCACGGATGATGATCAAGCAACCTTTGAAGAACCGAACACATACCTTTTGAAGCTTCCGCGACGTTTTAATCATACTTAGATTTTGTTCATGGGTTGTAAACAATTAATTAAACAATTTTTGAAATTTCCCAACTTAGTCATTAGATGACTAAGGATTATGTTACTATAAACCTATGTTAATCTATTATCTTTTGGTATAAATTAGTGATTAATTCAAGTATAAATTTAAGGGTGTTTACAAGTTGGTAATCAGAGCCTAAGGTTGTCAACAAAGTGTTCGGTTCAAGCTTGATCAAGCATCCGGTAAGAGTTAATCGTTTAAGTAGAAATTAGAGAATATAGAAATAAATCATGAACAAATATGCATGAAAAGAGTGTGTAAGCTCACTCAAATACAAGAAATGCATGAAACAAGAATGATTAAATCAAGTTATGAACTTGATTGAATCAAAACAAGAATGATTAAATCAAGTTATGAACTTGATTGAATCAAAACAAGAATGATTAAATCAAGTTATGAACTTGATTGAATCAAAACAAGAATGATTAAATCAAGTTATGAACTTGATGAAATCAAAACAAGTAAAGCATGTGTTATAAATGGAATGTTTAACAACTTATGTAAACATTTCAGAAATAGAGATGGCTGATAAAGGTAACGATGATGCGGTGCCAAGAGTCACCGAACAAGTGAGGGAAGTGATTGCCGAAGAGGTTGGAAAGGCGATCGAAAACAGTTTGTCGGGCTTTATTGATAAAATTCAAAACATAGTTTTATCAATAGTAGAAGATAGAATCAAGAAACTGGAAGATGATTCAAATGTAGCAAAGGAAAAGCATGGTGGACGAAAGCCTTGTTCATACAAGGAATTCATGGCCTGTAAACCACCAATATATAATGGGGAGGTTGATCCAATTGTGTGCCAACGATGGCTAAGTGATATCGAAGGAGTATTCGAGAGAACTCATTGTGATGAAAATGACTACGTAGCTTATGGTACGGGTCAATTAAGAGGTCAAGCGAAAGACTGGTGGGATAACAAAAAGAAGGAGATTGGAAGTGAAGCGGCTAAGGCCATGACATGGGAGGAGTTTAAGACGCCGTTTCTTAAACACCATAGTCCCAAAGCGGTCATAAATAGAATCAAGGAAGAGTTCATGCAACTCAGACACAAGGGTGAATCCATATACAAGATCACGGGGATGTTTATGGACAAGATAAAGTTCTGTGATGATTTGGTGATAAATGAAGAACAAAAGGTCTATTACTACCATAACATGCTAAGTGCGGAGTATAGAGAGTTCATAACCCCTTCAAAATACGAGACCCTTACCGAGATTGTCAATGCTGCTCGGGAAAGGGAGATCGAACTGAAAAAGAGCATAGAACGGGGTGAACGAAGGGCACAAGATGTGAATCCAAGCCCTACTAAGAAGGCACGAACAAACGAAAGCGCAAAGAAATCTGATACGAAAGGCGGGTCGCCAAGTTGCAGAATCTGCGGGAAGGGTCATAAAGGCGAATGCCGTTACAAGGATAAGCCTTGTCCCATATGCAAGAAAACGGGACATATGGCTATATCATGCCCGGAGAAAGTGACGGTTTGTTACAATTGTTATCGAACGGGTCACAAGAAGTCGGAATGCCCGGAATTGGTTGGAAAGAAGGATGGGCAGGAACCGAAAGGTGAAGTCCCTAAAGCAAAGGCAAGATCTTTTCAACTAACCGCCGCAGAAGCAAAGGTTGAACCTGACGTGGTCTCAGGTATATTCGCTGTAAATTCGATTCCTGCACGCGTGTTATTTGATACGGGTGCGAATAAATCCTTTGTTTCATATGGATTTATTCGACATCCTTCATTTGTTCTAACAAAATTACCTGTGCCCTTAGAAGTAGAGATAGGTAATAACAAAAGCTTTATTGTTTGTGATGTATGTGAAAATTGTAAACTGAGCATTGACGATGAAGAATATTTGATAAATCTAATCCCGATGTCGATGGGAGAATTTCAAGTAGTCGTTGGGATGGATTGGCTATCTCGACACCATGCAAAGGTCGTGTGCTTCCGTAAAGAGATAAAACTGACATCTCCGAGCGGGAAACACGTCACCATTTATGGCGAAAAAGGAGGCAACCCCATAGTATGCTCAATGTTGAAAGCTCACAAGCTAATGAAGCGAGGATGCAAGGCATTCATGATATACGCTAATGAGCCCGAAAAAGAATCACGAAAGATTGGAGATGTACCGGTAGTACGAGATTATGAAGATGTTTTTCCGGAAGATTTACCGGGGATACCGCCTGAACGGGAAATAGAGTTCGGGATCGAATTGATTCCGGGCGCGAAACCCGTAGCAAAAGCCCCGTACCGACTTGCACCGTCGGAATTACAAGAGTTGATGTCCCAAATTCAAGACCTGCTTGACAAGGGATTCATAAGGCCGAGTGTGTCTCCTTGGGGCGCACCGGTGTTGTTCGTAAGAAAGACGGGAGCATGCGCATGTGTATCAATTACCGGGAGTTAAACAAACTCACGCTAAAGAACCGATACCCGCTTCCCAGAATAGACGACTTATTCTACCAACTACAAGGCGCGAACTGGTTTTCAAAAATTAACCTTAGGTCGGGGTATCACCAACTAAAGGTCAAAGAAGAAGATGTGCCGAAGACGGCTTTCCGCACGAGATACGGACATTACGAATTTCTCGTGATGTCATTTGGGCTAACAAACACGCCCGCGGCTTTCATGGACCTCATGAACCGGGTTTGCAAGCCAATGCTGGATAAGTCGGTCATCGTGTTTATCGATGATATCTTGGTGTATTCGAAAAGTGAAGCTGAACACGCACATCACTTACAAGAAGTGTTAGAGACACTTAGGCGAGAGAAGTTATATGCAAAATTCTCTAAATGTGCCTTTTGGTTACGAGAGGTTCAATTTTTAGGCCATGTCATAAATGCCGACGGAGTATTGGTGGATCCGTGAAAGATAGAGGCTGTGTCAAAATGGAATCCCCCGAAGAACCCTTCAGAAATTAGAAGCTTTTTGGGGCTTGCGGGGTACTATAGGAGATTCATTCAAGATTTCTCCAAGATTGCGTCACCGCTAACAAAGCTAACCCAAAAGAAAGCAAAGTTTATTTGGGGAATCGATCAAGAAAAAGCGTTTCAAACGCTAAAAGAAAAGCTAACTCAAGCTCCGGTACTGACATTGCCGGACGGAGTCGAAGACATGGTGGTTTATTCGGATGCTTCACTATCGGGACTCGGTTGTGTGCTGATGCAACGGGGCAAGGTAATAGCCTATGCCTCGAGACAATTGAAGATACATGAGAAGAAATATCCCACGCACGATCTCGAGTTGGCTGCGGTGGTATTTGCTTTAAAAATATGGAGGCATTACTTGTATGGGGTAAAGTGCACCATATTCACCGACCACAAGAGCTTGAAATACTTCTTCGATCAAAAGGAGTTAAATATGCGACAAAGGCGATGGCTAGAAACGGTGAAAGACTACGATTGTGAAATACATTATCACCCCGGAAAGGCTAATGTGGTGGCGGATGCTCTAAGCAGAAAAGCGGACTATGTCCCAATACGAGTAAGATCGATGCAATTCGTGGTGACCTCAGGTATACTTGAACGTATTCGAGAGGCGCAATTCGAAGCAGTAAAAGAAGAAAATTGGAAGAAAGAAAGAATAATCGGTCAATTGAAAGATCTGTCGGATGGGAATCACGGGTTGAAGACTCGATCCGGAAGGATATGGGTCCCACATACTTGTGGAGTGAAGGCACTCCTGCTTGATGAAGCTCATAAATCCCGTTATTCAATCCATCCGGGTGCGACCAAGATGTACAATGATTTGAAACAAAATTATTGGTGGCCCGGAATGAAGAGGGATGTGGCGAAGTATGTGGAAAAATGCTTGACATGTTTACAAGTCAAGGCGGAGCATCAGAAACCATACGGAAAACTCCAACCGTTAGATATTCCGGTTTGGAAATGGGAACATATAACAATGGACCTACTGACCAAGTTGCCTAAAACGAATCGTGGTTTTGATGCCATATGGGTAGTGGTGGATCGATTGACGAAAAGTGCTCACTTCATTCCGATTCGTGAGACGTATACGTCAGAAAAGATGTCAGAAGTTTATACCAATGAAATCATAGCACGTCATGGGGTGCCGGTGTCCATCGTGTCTGATAGGGATACCCGGTTTACTTCGAATTTCTGGCGAGATTTCCAAGAGCAAATGGGGACCAAATTGTTCATTAGCACTGCGTACCATCCTCAAACGGATGGACAAAGTGAAAGAACGATACAAACATTGGGGGACATGCTACGGGCGTGTATAATCGACTTTGGAGGCAGTTGGGATGTTCACCTACCGTTAGTCGAATTTTCGTATAACAACAGTTACCAATCTAGTATTAAGATGGCACCTTACGAAATGCTTTACGGTAGGAAGTGTCGAACCCCGGTATGTTGGGGTGAAGTGGGTCCACGTGAACTCGCTCATCAAGATATAGTACGAGCCACGAATGAAAAGATAGATATAGTTCGGGCCCATTTGAAAGCGGCTCAAGACAGACAAAAGGCGTGTGCTGATAAAAGAAAAAGGCCAATCGAATTCCAGGTTGGCGACATGGTCATGCTAAAAGTTTCCCCATGGAAGGGCGTTAATAGATTCAGAAAAAGGGGAAAACTAAGCCCGAGGTTTATTGGGCCATTTAAAATCGTTGAAAAGATCGGCAAGGTAGCTTACCGCCTTGAGCTACCGGAGGAATAAGTGGAATTCATAGCACGTTTCACGTGTCACAATTACGAAAGTGCCTAGCGGATGAAACAGCTTATATTCATTTCGATGATATCGAAGTAGATAATAGCCTGAATTATGCGGTGAGACCGGTGGAGATTTTAGATCAAAAGGTCAAATACTTACGAAATAGACAAATCAATCAAGTCAAAATCAGATGGGAGCATAGAAAAGGCTCGGACACTACGTGGGAGTCCGAGGAAGAAATGCGACGTCTCTACCCTACACTATTCGGTACGTACTTTGGTTTCGGGGACGAAACCCTTTTTAAGGGGGGTGGACTTGTAACATCCCGAAAATATGAAAATTATAAATTTGCAATTTGGTTGCAAATAAATTAGTAAAATAAACTGACTAGTAAATGACCCTAACCAAGTTAGTTAATGACCTATGAGTAGTTCAGGGTTAAAAACAAAACAAAAACAAAAGACAAGGGACCTAATGTGCCTAAATTGAAACTGATTTTAATAAAACAGAAGAAATAAAATCACAAACACACTGATGTGTGAGAGATCGACCAGGCAGGAGGGAAGGGGGAGACCAAAGCTCTCCAAAACCCTAACATTCACAAAACAACCAAATTGAAGGTCCAAATCTGATCAAAAACGAAATCTGAGCTTAGATTATTGATCCTCATAGCAAGGGGGGTTATAAGGTATGTAAAACTTGTTGAAAATCTCCTACTTGAAATTCTCATGAAGTTGGGAATTCTGAAGTTTGTGAATGCATGTTGGTTATTTGGTTTGATTAGGGATGATATAATGTCCAGGAGTAAAAACCTAGACAATAACATGTGAAATTATGGCTAATTCCTGAAATTCTCATGAACACCATGAAGGTGATTCATGGGTTTTGTGGAAAATTAGTAAACACTAGGGTTTAGAAGGATTATTCTAGTGTGATTTGGTCATAGAAAGCAATTTCTGAAATTATGATGTTTCAAAAGTTATATGAAAGCTTTATTGATGAATAAGTTTAGCTAAATAGCAAACTATGAACTTGAAATGTGAATGATATAAAATTCTGCCCGTTAGGTGTTCGCATAAATGCCTCAAAGAAGACTTAAATCTGAAAATTTGAGTTAAACCGTATGATTGTGATGTCTAGGCAAAATATGCGAATTGTGAATTAAAAAGAGTTCTAAACGTATTTTCGTTGAACTCAATAGGAAAGGATACCGGAGCTCCAAGTGGACAAGCCGGTGGCGACTTGCGTTTGAAGGGCGTACACTAAGGTATGTAACTTGGCGTGTTACATTTGAGTTAAATTTTGTCGTCAAGTACGCTTGTAATTCTTTGGTGAATAAAAGTCGAATTGGAATTAAGCGATGGTGTTCATTAGTTCAAATAATAGGCTAAGAAATTGTTAGACCTTATTGGTAGTCATCAAAATTCGAGGAAATCCCTTAGATGAGCCATATGGGTCAAACGACAATTCAAGGCATGGAATGTAATGTAGTACATTCATTTGGTCTATGTCATCACTCACAAAAGACTTATTTGATCATGAAAAATCAGAGTATTGGTTTAGGTAGATGAGGAAATTGAGAACAAGGTTGGGCAAAACAAACAAAATACCAAAATCAGAATGTTACAGTGATTACCGTAAATTACGGTATCACCGTAATTTACGGTAGATGTCAGGTATTTACGGTATGGATCTTCTGATTTACGGTGGCTCCAAATTGAAAAAAATTGACCACCGTAACTTACGGTGGAACCGTAAGTTACGGTAGAGTCTGAAAAGTTGTAAATTTTGCAAACAATTGTAAAACCTCAAACTCTTTTCAATTGTGTTTTCAATCAAGTATTAATTCCAATTATAATAACATAAATGTTTATGCAAACATTTCAGTTTTAGGTACTCAAAGATTCACGGATGATGATCAAGCAACCTTTGAAGAACCGAACACATACCTTTTGAAGCTTCCGCGACGTTTTAATCATACTTAGATTTTGTTCATGGGTTGTAAACAATTAATTAAACAATTTTTGAAATTTCCCAACTTAGTCATTAGATGACTAAGGATTATGTTACTATAAACCTATGTTAATCTATTATCTTTTGGTATAAATTAGTGATTAATTCAAGTATAAATTTAAGGGTGTTTACAAGTTGGTAATCAGAGCCTAAGGTTGTCAACAAAGTGTTCGGTTCAAGCTTGATCAAGCATCCGGTAAGAGTTAATCGTTTAAGTAGAAATTAGAGAATATAGAAATAAATCATGAACAAATATGCATGAAAAGAGTGTGTAAGCTCACTCAAATACAAGAAATGCATGAAACAAGAATGATTAAATCAAGTTATGAACTTGATTGAATCAAAACAAGAATGATTAAATCAAGTTATGAACTTGATGAAATCAAAACAAGTAAAGCATGTGTTATAAATGGAATGTTTAACAACTTATGTAAACATTTCAGAAATAGAGATGGCTGATAAAGGTAACGATGATGCGGTGCCAAGAGTCACCGAACAAGTGAGGGAAGTGATTGCCGAAGAGGTTGGAAAGGCGATCGAAAACTGCTTTTTAGGTTAGTTTGAGTAAAAAAAAATTAAAAATAATACAAAAAAATATAAAAAATCTAAAAATAAAAAAAATTGAAAAATCAGAAAATGTCTTTTGAAAAAAGAAGTTTGCATATTTATACGGAAAATGATAGAAAATATGAATTTTCGCTTGGGTTCAAATAATAATAATATGAGATTTAAATAAATCGAGCTTGCGTCTAGTTAGGGATATGTGGATAGGCCCGGGTTTGGTTTTAAGTCCCTTTGAGTTAATATACCTTAATTGTCGGTCTGCTAGTGGGGTTTCGCCTGGGAAATATGGGAAATCAAAACTGCCAATAAGAGTATAAGGGGCACCGTTATAAGTTAAAACTGTTAGAGTTTGTGATCATGCGAAAAAAAATAATAATAAAAAAGTGAGCTAGAAACTGAATGAAAGTAGCGCATTTCTATGTAGTCTGGGTTGGGGATAATGACTTTACAACCGGATTACCGCTAGGATGTGTGAAATCGACCTTGCAAAGAAAAGAAAAAAAGTACCGAAACCTAAGTAATCCGAGTTGGGGATAGCGACTCTACAGCCGGATTGCCTCTTGGTTAGGGAAAGCAACGTCTACGCTCATTGAAAGAAAAAAGAAAAAGAGAGAAAGAAAAGCGAAAAAAAATGGAAAAAGAAAAAAATATGATTATAAACTCTCTTGGTTTTGATATAAGACGGTTGGGAATTGGTACAGTGATCGTTCCTTTAGTTCTATAAGCTTGAGGCGGGAGTAGGTAGACTGTAGATTCTAGCGTGAGACCCTAGGTAGACTGACCGCACTTAAATTAAATTTACATGATAAGGGCTTGAGATTGGATTCGGGTTTAAGGGGACAAATATATTCGCAATCGCGACTAACGCAAGTTTTGGTTTTAATAAAGTATACCTATGTCTTTGACCCGACTGATTATTTATCTCTGATTCCGTATGCATAGATTCTTTTTCGGGGACGAAAAAAGGTTAAGTGTGGGGATATTTGATGTGGGGTAAAATACACATATTTGTCCCGTGTAAAGTGTATAATTATTGTATAGGTTTTATTTGTTTTTATTTAGTTTTAGTATTATATTATATTATTTTGTGTTTGGCTAGGTCCTAGTGCAAATGGGGCGAAAAAGAGTAATAAAGAAATAATCGGCCAGTTGAGCAGAGTAGGATGCCAGAGACCGAATTAAAATTACCGCATGAAGTTTGGGCTGCTAAGATACCCATCAGACGAGATGAAGGAGCTGCCATATCTTATTAATATATAAAGGCTGTTGGCATAAATTGTTAATTGCAAAAAAAAAAAAGCCAACTGGCTGGGATGAACTTGGGCCGTGAAAGGCCTGCCAGGTCCAGCATTTGCATAAATTAATGATTTGTGGGCTTGTGAACATCAGGTCATAAGTGGACGCATGCATGGCTACTGCCTTAAGTTTAATTTTTTGGGGACCGCCATATATCAAAGTGATATTATGGATCATGTATTGGGCCCTTTAACGCCATGTTATATGCTTTACATGGGACCCTAATCAGCCACACATTAAATTGGGGGCGGCTGTTAATAGGCGATCATCAGAGGCACGAGCAGAAACATTCCGGGACGAAATTTCGAATACTTTTTGGCAAGGTTTACGGCTAGAGAATTTTTGGGATTGAAAGAGGGAAGCTTGGAAGTAAAAGAATTTACGGGTTCTTTTATTTTCTAGTTTCTTTTATTCTATGTCAATGAATTCTTGTTTGAGACTTTGTTTGATTGTTTTTAAGACCATGTTTTCTGGCTAAACTTTTATGCCACCTAGACTATGATGAATGAATTAATATGAAGATTTTACCGTTTTTATTAATTGCATGATTATTATGGATTGATTGTGATTTGTAAGAAGTTTGGTGTAATGATTTGATGTATATGGATGCTTTGAGTTGGTTTATTGTTATTATTTGCTTCGTATGATTCTTAGTGACGGTCTATATCACAACATAGGATCATATTAGGGTATAGGATTTCGGTGAGTGTCTATATCACGTTAGAAAACCTTAACTCTTTAGGGAGAATCGGCCGATAACCCCTAGAAGTAATTGGTAATAATTTGCTAAGTCTTAGTGTTCTACTAGTCCTAATACCTGGAAAGTGAGGGGCTATTGGTGGGTCTTACCCGGCGAATTGCTTTAGATAGTCCTTGGAAAAGGTCGTGTCTTAGTTTACCTGTCGGTCTTATTAGTCTATCATGTCAAGTTAATTAATTCAAACTACCCTAGATCTATGATTGGAAAAGAGTAGGTCAACATTAGGGTACTTACACAATAATTAGACAACTGGAAAGGCGTCTAATAACCGGTAGAGTTAACGGCCTAGGTAGTTCCACAAGTTTCTCCTTGAGAAGGGTCGAGGGGCTTAGTTGGATCTTAATAGGTTTAGTATCATATGATCCCGGTTCCATAATTCATGCATTTAACTTAATCAGTAATCTCTTAAAAACAATCCAGGATTCTTGTCTAGTTCTTGTCTAGGTGGTCTCGTTCATCATATAAGAAAAGCCTTTGCCTTATTTCGTATTAGTCTAGTTTTAGTTTAATAATTTAGTTCGATAGATTTCCTTAGATTTTCAGTAACCCCCCCCCCCCAAACCAATTAAACAGTTAGAGTCGGTGTCAGTCTAGGTCTAGATAGAGTCTAATTAGCGTAATTAGAGAGTCTCGTGGGTTCGATACTCGGACTTACTGTAGCTATACTGCATTGATCGGTACACTTGCCAGTTGCGTGGTTTAGTTTTAGATCGAGTCTAAGTTTATAAATTTAAAGCTTAGAGTGTCTAGATTAGGTTAATTTTAGTAGTTTTTATTTAACCACATTTAGCACATCAGAGGTTATACCTTATGGTCACTTAGGTTTAATTAGTTGTATGATAGGTAGTTTATATGCCTTAGGTAAATGACCAAAATGCCCTTTTTCATGCATAATTGGTAATTAAGCATATGTAACATAAACTTTTGTCACATAACTGATTATGCAACATATTTAAACATGTTTAGGCACATAATACTTGTCATAGGACTAGTTAGACATCTCGAACGCGCATTTGCGCGCACGACGCGTTAAAGTAGCGTAAGTTACCTTAATGGGTCGTAACGGGTCGAAAGCACTTAGGTTAGGTTCCGATCTAGAATGTAGACTTTGTTAAACCATATCACATGAGTTCCAACACTCATTTGATTTACAAGACCTCATTCTATCCGATCTTCCGATTGAGGTGTCGATTGTTTGACTAGTGGTTCGATTACTAGGTGCTGCTTGATTTCTCTGGTTTACCTGAGTTTGTTGAAGTTCTATTGATTGAGGATACTTTGCACTTCATGTGAGTACATAGATCCCCTCTTTTACATGTTTTGTGGTAACTATGTGAGTACATAGTTCCCCTATTTTACTGTTTTCAATTGTTTTGGGGTGATTCATATGTATCAAAACGATTTTCGATATTATAACGATGATTTCAAAAACGATTAAGATGGTTTATACTAAACTAATAACGATTTCAATAATGTGAACGAACTTGTTGGTTGTAGTTACATAACGAATGACATTCATTAATTTTGGCCGAACCGACCAGTATTAGGTTATGGTACCATAGGATCTGACAAATCCCGTTATCGACTACACCCATGGTTATGTGTGGGGGTTGTGGGTAACGACTGAATCTGTGATTGTTAACTTACCCTTTGGAGGTTTGTTAATGCGAGAAGTGAGAAACGAGGTAGTCGAGTCACGAAGGTTTGAATGTTATTAGCGAGACGACCATAAATAGTTTTCACAATTAAAACGAGGATGATTTAAACGAGTTAACGATTTGGAAACGATTTGAACAAGTTAAAAGAATTGGATAAACGATTGGTTTTTGGTTAAGTGTTTAGATAACGGGACGGGTGTAATGTGGTGAAAGCATGGTAGATACGCCGTTGGTACTTCTTATATATAAGTGTTTTCAACATATTACATACCATGGCGTTATTTAGTTCACTTGGGTAAACGATTTTGAAACGATGTCACACAATGATGTTTTCTAAAAGATATGAACCATACGAGTTTTATTATCGAGTTTTTACGAGATGTTTTACATATTGGTTTTCTAAAACAAATGTTTTTGGGTTAAGAATCATGGCTACGAGATTTTATGAACTATAACCAACTTGATTTGAGTTGGTTAGCTATGTTGCAATACACTTTTCAAAACGAGGTTTGTATTTTGACTCTTGTAGTCTAATAAAGTACTGCAACATGTAAACGAAGCCATGATTCTGACACTCTTATAAAACCTATGTACTCGCCAGCATTTCTTTGCTGACTTTGTTTTTACATATGTTTCAGGTGTTGTTGCGTGATTGATTTCTAGGATGCATGTGTCACATAGGATCTGGACGAGGCCTTAGTGACATTAATAACAATGATAGTCGATATGTACTTGTTTGTTTTATGTTAAGACAATGTTAAAGTTTAATAATATCAATAAAATGAAACTCGTTTTGTATCCATGGTTATGAAACGATAATTCTGCCACGACACTCCCCGACATTTCCGCCACGGTTTGTTGTTTTAACGTGGTCAGGGTGTGACAGAAGAGTTGGTATCAGAGCCAATGGTTATAGGGAATTAGGTTATTAGTAATGCTTTGACCTAGACTATAACTTTTAGGACCCTAACGCGAGTGAATTTGCGTTTAGATTTTTAAAACAAAACCGTCACCTACCCTTAGGTGATAACCACCCGAGAACACAAATTTCGAATCTGCTTCGAAGATTAATCATCTGTTCTAGGGTGATTGATTACTAGGTTTTGAACCCTTCCAGTTTGACTCATATTTGGCTTAGTGCCTTCTGAGTTTCCAAAATCTCGTCAAAGTTTGGGTCTAAATAATGTGAACACGTGCAAACTGGAAGAGCGAATGCCTGTACCCTGAGTTTTCTGTCTAAGGCTAGAGTGTTCGTACAAATCCACATAATCGGACCAGTCACTCTTACCTGGGAACTCTTGGGGTGAGTGTTCACTTATAGGCGAGCATGTCTTCGCGATACATTATTTTGATTCATTTACTTTGATTAGTCACCGCGTGTCGTTTGTTTGTTCGAGGTAACGAACAAATGATTGCCTTCCTTGTGTTTTGTCGATACCTCTTTTGTTTTTCCTAATTTTCAACCTCACTCGATTCTCCTGTTTCCTTGTTAGACAATGCCTCCTCGACGCGATGCTCAAACTTTTACTGCTGAAGAAGTCGCAGCCCTTGTCTCTCAGCAAATGGCTGCTGTGCTTCCAGGCGTTGTGACCCAAATCCACGAGTTATACAACAACACCAATAATAACAACAATAATGCACCGTGTAATTTCAAGAATTTCAATTCTGCTAAGCCGCTAAAGTTTTCTGGGTCGCAAGGAGCAACTGCGCTCCTGCAGTGGTTTGAGAGTATCGAGAGCACATTCAGACATGTGCAGTGTCCGAATGCGCGTAAGGTTGAATTTGCATCAAGCGTGTTTGAGAAGCGAGCTCTTACCTGGTGGAACGGTATTATGCGCGATAGGGGTGCCGAAGTGGCATTAGCACAAACATGGGAAGAGCTTTGAGCTCTCATGATGAAAGAGTTTTGTCCCCGTCACGAAATTCGAGCTTTGGAATGAGAGTTTGACGATTAAAGCAAGATGGGGGTGAACACCGTGCGTATACGGATCCTTTTGAAGAACTCAGTCTGTTGTGTCCCAATATGGTTACCCCACTGGAGAAAGCAATCGAGAGATATATCGATGGTTTACCCGATTCCATACAGGATATTGTGACCGGTGTTAATCCTACCACTGTACGTCACGCGATCGAGTTGTCTGCTACCCTGACTGAGTCTCAAGTCAGGAAGGGTAAACTCACCCGCAAGGGTGATAAAAAGAAGTCAACCAATTCTGACAAGGAAAAGGGTAAGGGTAAGAAAGGCGAGTCGTTGAAGAAGTCGAGGAAGTGAAAGAGTGCTCAGAATTTTGCTGTCACAGCACAGACTGCTCAGAACCCGCAGAACCCACCGGCTCAACCGCCTGCGAAGAAGGTGTATGCTGGTACCGCACCTCATTGTGCTCGCTGCAACGGTCATCATGTTGCACAACAAGCTTGCAAGCAATGCACAACGTGTGGTAAACTTGGGCATTTGGCCAATATTTGTCGTTTGGGACAAAATCAGGTTGCCCAGGTTCAAGCTCCGGTTCAGGGGAATGCTGAGAGATTCCCACCAGGTTCATGTTTTAATTGTGGAGAGTTTGGACACTTCCGCAACAACTGTCCGAGGCTGGTGAATGCCAATGCGAATCCGAACGTGAACGTCAACGCAAATGCGAATCCCGCCCGTGGACGAGCATACAATTTAAATGCAAACGAAGCGAGGGCCGACAACGAGGTGGTTAACGGTACGTTTCTTGTTAACAATCGACCTGCATCTATACTTTTTGATTCTGGTGCCGATAGAAGTTTCGTTTCTTTATCTTTTGAGCCTTTGCTTGCGATACCTAGAACTAAACTGAGGAAACCCTTATCTGTCGAAGTTGCTACTGGTAAACCTCTTGTTCTCGATTCTGTTATTCGTGATTGTCAGTTGAACCTCGATAACCATCTTTTTTCCTATTGACCTCACACCAATGCAACTTGGAAGTTTCGATATTATCGTTAGAATGGATTGGCTAACCAAACACTATGCTGAGGTGGTTTGTTTCGATAAGATCGTTCATATTCCTCTTTCGTCTGGTGAAGTTTTAGAAGTTCGTGGCGAGAAACCTTCAGGTGGATTGAAGCTTATGTCGTGTATGGAAGCCCAAAGGCATTTACGAAAAGGATATGTCGCTTTTCTAGCACATGTCACCGAGGAGAAAAGCAAGAGAAAGAGTATTCAGGATATTCCGATTGTTCGGGATTATCCAGAGGTGTTTCCCGATGAACTGCCTGGTTTGCCTCCAGTTCGTCAAGTCGAGTTTCATATTGACCTTGTACCCAATGCCAACCCGATTGCGAAAGCACCTTATCGTCTTGCACCGTCGGAGATGCAAGAGTTATCGAAACAGCTTCAAGAGTTGTCTGATAAAGGATTCATCCGTCCGAGCTTTTCGCCTTGGGGAGCTCCTGTCCTCTTTGTGAAAAAGAAAGATGGATCTTTTCGAATGTGTATCGATTATCGTGAGCTTAATAAGCTTACCATCAAAAATCGATATCCCCTACCTTGAATTGATGATCCCTTCGACCAGCTGCAAGGTGCTTCATGCTTTTCCAAGATCGATCTGTGTTCTGGGTATCATCAACTTCGTGTTCTCGAAGAAGATATTCCCAAAACTGCATTCCGCACAAGATATGGGCACTATGAGTTTACTGTCATGCCTTTTGGTTTGACGAATGCCCCAGCTATCTTTATGGACTTAATGAATAGGGTCTGCAAACCTTATTTAGACAAGTTCATCATTGTGTTCATAGACGATATTCTTGTTTATTCAAAGTCTCGAGCCGAGCACGAGCAACGCCTTCGTTTGACTTTGGAACTCCTGAAGAAGGAACAACTTATTGCTAAATTCTCCAAGTGTGAATTCTGGCTTAAAGAAGTTCAGAGGGTCATATAGTCAACGAGCAGGGTATTCATGTGGATCCATCCAAGATTGTTGCTATTAAAGACTGGAGTACACCGACGACACCTACAGAAATTCGATCTTTTCTTGGTCTTGCTGGATATTATCGACGCTTCATTTCAAATTTCTCGAAGATTGCGGTTCCACTCACTGCTTTGACTCAGAAGAATAAGCCTTTTGAGTGGGGACCCAAGCAAGAAGAAGCGTTTCAAACGCTAAAACAAAAGCTTTGTGATGCTCCTGTTCTATCTCTGCCCAAGGGAAGCGATGATTTCGTTGTCTACTGCGATGCGTCCAACTTAGGCCTTGGTTGTGTCCTTATGCAACGAGGCAAAGTTATTGCATATGCGTCTAGACAATTGAAAATTCATGAGAAAAACTACACGGCTCATGATCTTGAGTTAGGTGCTGTAGTTTTTGCCCTTAAAATCTGGAGACACTACTTCTACGGAACGAAGTGTGTGGTTTTCACAGACCACAAGAGTCTCCAGCATATTCTCAATCATAAGGAGTTGAACATGAGGCAACGACGTTGGGTTGAGCTCTTAAACGATTATGATTGCGAGATTCACTACCATCCTGGTAAGGCGAATGTCGTGGCTGATGCACTTAGTCGAAAGGAGCGAGTCAAGCTTCATTCTGTTCAAACTCTGTCTGATCTTCAAACTCGTGTCCTTCAAGCTCAACAATTTTGTGTATCACAAAATTTCTTAGGTAAGGAATTACCACATCAGCTTGAGCTTAAGCTCGAAGCGAAAGACGATGGTTTACTCTACTTTAAGGATCGTTTGTGGATTCCGAAACAAGACGATCTTCGCACCCTAGTGATGGACGAATCTCACAAGTCTCGATATTCTATCCATCTTGGTGCTGATAAAATGTACAAGGATCTTCGTACTCAGTATTGGTGGCCTGGTATGAAAAAGGATGTTGCCTTTTATGTATCAAAATGCCTAACTTGTCTCAAAGTCAAGGCTGAACATCAACGACCTTCTGGCATGCTTGTACAACCAGAGATACCGGTTTGGAAGTGGGAGAACATTGCAATGGATCTCATCACTAAGTTACCGCGTACGTCTAAAGGTCATGATGCTATTTGGGTTGTTATCGATCGATTAACAAAATCAGCTCATTTCATTCCGATTCGCGAGGATATATCTGCTGATAAACTTGCAAAGATTTATGTTGATAAGATTGTATCACGACATGGTGTTCCCTTGGATATCATTTCTGATCGTGATGCTCGATTTTCATCTCATTTTTGGAAGACCATGCAATCTGCTATGGGAACCCAACTAAATCTAAGCACTGCTTATCATCCCCAAACAAATGGTCAATCTGAGAGAACGATTCAAACTTTGGAGGATATGCTTAGAGCATGCGTGATAGACTTTGGTGGTAATTGGGATTCTCATCTGCCATTGATCGAGTTCTCTTACAACAATAGTTATCATGCTAGTATTAATATGGCACCATTCGAAGCTCTTTACGGTCGAAAATGTCGTTCACCTGTCTGTTGGAATGAGATCGGTGAAGCTCAGCTTACTGGACCTGAGCTCATTCTAGAAACAACAGACAAAATCAATAAAATTCACGACAATCTTGTGACAGCTCGAAACCGTCAAAAGAGTTACGCGGATATGCGACGCAAGCCCTTAGAATTTCAAGTCGGAGACCGTGTCCTACTCAAGGTTTCACCTTGGAAGGGAGTCGTGAGATTTGGAAAGAAAGGAAAACTTGCACCTAGATATGTGGGACCATTTAAGATTATGGAAAGAATTGGGAAGGTTGCCTATCGACTAGAGCTACCTCCAGAGCTTGGGAATATTCATCCGACTTTTCACGTGTCCAATTTGCGAAAGTGTTTAGCTGACGCTGATCTTCACATTCCTCTCGACGATATCCGAATCGACGAAACGATGCACTTTGTCGAGAAACCCGTGGAGATAGTGGACCGTGCTTTCAAATAGTTGAAAAACAAACAGATTCGATTGGTAAAAGTTCGATGGGATTCCAAACGTGGCCCAGAGTTTACTTGGGAACATGAGGACCAGATGAAGGCGAAATATCCATATTTTTTTCACAAGTTCCCTCTAAATAAAATTTCGGGACGAAATTTCCTGAAGTAGGGGAAACTGTGACAACTGTGTTCTATAATCGATGTACAATGTAAAAAAATGATGATTATTAATAAAACAATGTACTTTGGTGTTATTATATGTGTTTTGGTGTTTTTATGTGTTTATTTGTGTTTGGTGATTTTTCAATTCGATTCGATTCCGATTTCAAGCTTTAAATTGCTTTCTGGAAGGTTATACGCGCACTGATGCGTAAATATAACCAGTTTAATGCAACGAAAACTCCGGAATAGTGAAATAGGCTTAACATACCTTAAATAACCTCCACATAACTTAGAAATAAGTTTTGGATGGTTTGGTGTGTTGAAATCAAGTTTGTTCGATCGCAGGGACTTTTTGTGTCAAACTGCGAAACTATACCGATTTGTATAGTAACGAACATTCCGTAACTTGATCATAAGTTAAACATACCCTAAATATCCTTTACATAGCTTAGAAATAGGCTTTGAGGGGTTCGGTATGCTAAAATAAACTTTATTGATCAATAGGGACTAAAAGCGTCAAAAAGTGCATAAGTTTGCATTTTCGCGCATATCTTACGTTCTGAATATATCCGGACATCCAAAAATTTATGCAATCATTAAAATATTTTATTTTAGTGATTGGCATGATAAAATTCCATTCGTCGCTTAATTTGGATCGTTTTTGCGTTCGTTACGACTTCCGTCGTAATTTACCGAACAACGCAACCGTACGACCAAACGAACCGACATCCGACATATTTTTGAGCATGTTTCATGATCCCCATGCTTTAACATCCTTATGGAGCTTAGAAATTGGTTTGACGGGTGTTAGAAGTGCCAAAACTCGACCATACGCGCACAGGGACCAAAACTGTCAAAATGCAAAAATGGCTGACCTGCAGGGTCCTTACGGACCGTATGGGTACTGCTTACGGTCCGTAAGCATGTCCCAGATCAGCAGAAGTTGTTTCCAGCTATTTCCAGCTTGATCCCACTTTTGCAAATGGTTTTGGGCAATTCTAGGGGCTCCCATAGTTTTGTAAATCTGTGGGCACGAGGTGTACGGCTGAGATTAAAGCTCGGGAATCGAGGAACGATCCTAACGGTTCTTGAATTCCTATAAATAGCCCACCCCATTCACTTGCAAAACCCACATTGATCTAATTTTGGCCCTCTAGTTGGAGTTTACACTTCATACCTTAGGGTAAATCAGATCAAAGCTTGCGGGGACCCTTTGTAAGTATTCCTTCGTTCTTTTCATTCGTTTTTATCGTAAAAGTCAAACTGCGTTTGACTTTCTGCATTAACCAGTTTATGGTCAATGCGAAGTTCGTTTGAACTTCATAACGTGAGCGTAATCACGATAGATATAGTCCCTAGTGACTATACCTACTGATTACCACGTTATCTAGGCTCAGTGACGAGTCGTAGTTTCGGCCAAAATGCGTTTTCTCGCGTATTTTGTAACCAAACTACTTTTAGGTATCAAAACCGTTTGTTTTGATACCAAACCTATTTTCTAACTTAACTAAACATGTTTTAGCATGTTTAGCTCGTCACTTTTTAGTTTAGTGCTTGTGTAGAGTCGTAAGTCAAGCGGACTAAACACCCGCTTAGACTTTCGAACTCGACCCGTTTGGTCGATCTTTAGGATCTGACCAAGCATATTTAATGACCATAGTAGCATAGGGAATAACCTTCCGAGGTTATACCTTATGGTCACTTAGGTTTAATTAGTTGTATGATAGGTAGTTTATTTGCCTTAGGTAAATGACCAAAATGCCCTTTTTCATGCATAATTGGTAATTAAGCATATGTAACATAAACTTTTGTCACATAACTGATTATGCAACATATTTAAACATGTTTAGGCATATAATACTTGTCATAGGACTAGTTAGACATCTCGATTTGAACAAGTTAAATGGATTGGATAAACAATTGGTTTTTGGTTAAGTGTTTAGATAACGGGACGGGTGTAATGTGGTGAAAGCATGGTAGATACGCCGCTGGTACTTCTTATATATAAGTGTTTTCAATATATTACATACCGTGGCATTATTTAGTTCACTTGGGTAAACGATTTTGAAACGATGTCACACAACGATGTTTTCTAAAAGATATGAACCATACAAGTTTTATTATCGAGTTTTTACGAGATGTTTTACAAATTGGTTTTCTAAAACAAATGTTTTTGGGTTAAGAATCATGGCTACGAGATTTTATGAACTATAACCAACTTGATTTGAGTTGGTTAGCTATGTTGCAATACACTTTTCAAAACGAGGTTTGTATTTTGACTCTTGTAGTCTAATAAAGTACTGTAACATGTAAACAAAGCCATGATTCCGACAGTCTTATAAAACCTATGTACTCGCCAGCATTTCTTTGCTGACTTTGTTTTTACATATGTTTCAGGTGTTGTTGCGTGATTGATTTCTAGGATGCATGCGTCACATAGGATCTGGACGAGGCCTTAGTGACATTAATAACAATGATAGTCGATATGTACTTGTTTGTTTTATGTTAAGACAATGTTAAAGATTAATAATATCAATAAAACGAAACTCGTTTTGTATCCATGGTTATGAAACGATAATTCTGCCACGACACTCCCCGACGTTTCCGCCACGGTTTGTTGTTTTAACGTGGCCGGGGTGTGACAAGTAACATGTATAACATGCAGAGATGGTTAGCGTATAAAAGTGTTTGTGTTGTGTGTCAATTGTGGTTTTAAATAGGTAACGTATCTAACACCCCATAAGTTCGTAAAGCAAAAAGGGTTCGAGTATACTCACTGATGATAACAACTATTAAACACGATCTGTATTGGATTGAAGGGAGCGCTTAAAGTGAGCCTGATTACAGAACGATAGTATAAGCGACGAACAGTGCGTGAAACGGTGTCGAGTGAACTGAGTGACGAAGGGTCATCCGATCGGATGACAATCCGGACGGATGACCATCGGTCGGATAGTCATTCGTTCAGGATGGATGTGTTTGTATATGATGTGACTTTGAAGTTTTTGTTGTAGCATTTTAAAAAGAGAGAAGTATCTCTACCTTTCAGGTCGTCCGGTCGCACGGTCATCCGGACGGATGATCGTTCGCTTGGATGGCGATCCGTCTGAGTGAGACAGTCCAAAGATCGAAGTCTCCTGATAGAATAGTCATTCGATCGGATGGTCACCCGATCGGATGGCAATCCGTTCGTCAACCTATTTGTTTTGAAACTGATAAAATTTACTAAGTTTAGAAAGTTTTGCGTTTGGACCGAGACAGTATGACTACGTGTCAAACAACGGAAACCCCATCAAGTCCAAGTCATCCGATCGGATGGGAATCACCCATCCGATCAGTTAACTGTTCTTGACGGTACTTCATGTTCAACCTGTTAAGTTGGTCATCTCGTCGATAGGAATCAGTTCTCAAACCGGTGCTTCACTAGAGAAAGAGTAGAAGGCCTGGACGAGGTCAGATTCTATCGGTTTTTGAGTGAAAAGTTAAGAACATCGAAGAAAGTGGAAATCAGTTGGAAAAGGTTTAGATTATGACGAAATCAGTGTTTAAACATGTCGAAATCTCTTAGATCTGAGTTTTTCTTGGTGGAATGAGGTCACACTTTGAAGTTCATGAGAACCCATGATAACATCATCCTAGAATAGCCCAAAGCGGCCGATTTCAGGGTGAAAAGTTAAGATTTGATGGTGAAAATGATGAGAAAGTGTGTGTGGATGATAGAAGTACAAGATTTGAGTTGAAACTTACAAGAATCGCGAGGAATCGAGAGAAAATAGGCCAAGAGTGTGCTGGTCGAACGAGAGCTGTCACATCATGAACAGTGATGCAACAGGTCGATATTTATAGGTGGGAGGAGAGAAAGGCGGTGTGGGTTGGGCGATCGAAGGGCCTTCCGATCGGATAGCCATCCGATCGGATGGTCATCCGGACGGATGACCATTCGATCGAATGGTCCTTCGATTGGATGGTTTGTGTGAGTTAGTTTCCGACGTTTCATTTTGTGCGTTGAGCTTTGCGATGCGTTTTAGCGAGTGTAGAATAAGCGAGGTGATATTTTAAATAATAGTTACACAAATAACATAACTAACATACAACAACATAAATAAACTTGTGTTTCCAGTTCGCGATGAGATTGCGTTGCGATTGCGTTTGCGATTAATCATCTCAAACATATAATAAACATGCGTGTTAGGATCTGAGTTTCTTTTTTATTGTGTTTTTGTTTAGAAATCAATGAAGATGAACAAGTAATTGCAGCGGAAATAAAATGGAATTAAACTTTGCACACAATCAAACAGGAGAAATGCTTTCAACATACATGTTTGAACATTGAACCAAATGATTAAATTTATTCCAATCACTGATTACAACTTTGCATGCATGTACTACAAACTCCCCCTCAGCCTGAGCTCACAGAGAATTGTTCGTGCAGGAAGACAAGTGGTGAAAGAGCTAATAGAACAGTACATGGTACTGTTCTATTTATAGGCACGAGCAAACCACTGAAGCATCTTGGCTGACGTCACCATGAAAGTGACATCTAACCTCCTAACAAACTCTAACTACTGATCTAATACAAACACTGTTTAGCAAACTACTGATTACATTACATAACAAAGGAAAGACTAAACTACTGCCTTCTCCTTCCACTGTTGTGACTCCAGCAGTACTTGTATCATCAGCAGTGCTTGACCCATAACAGTAGATTGATCAACAAGTCTTCAGTCTTCACCAGTCTTTACATGATCAGCAGTTGTTTGTAGAACAACACTTGTATACGGACAGTGGATAGAGGCCATCATTTGTTAGAATCACTTTCAAGGGGAGAGACTTGTATACATCCACTGCTTATTTTGGATCCACTGCTCTGATCCAGTTTTGGCTTTAATCAACTGTTCCTCTGGTAGGGTTCATTCCCAACAATCTCCCCCTGGAACAGATGATGCCAAAACTCTTCATTATTGTGGAACTTTATTGTCTCATCAACAGCTCCCTGACTTGACCTTTAAATTGCAATTCAAAGTTCAAGGAGTTGGTGTCATCCTCATCCCTGCACAGTGGAAGATCAAGTAGATCTTGCAGATCTTCAACACCCAGGCCCAGTGCTTGTTCCCTTGATATTTTCTTCACATCACCACTGGACTTGATCAGGGTCAATACGTGGGTCTGTTTGTCAGATTTCCACTTTAGTACTTTTGAGTCCCGTGGGTTTCTTGGGAGAGGCTTTATTGATGATGAGTTTGGTGAAGGTGGCCTGGTGATGACTAGCTGAGCAGTGCTTTGAGCTTGAGCAAGTTCAGCATTTTCAGCCATCATCTGCTTAATGACTGATTTTATAATATCATCACTAGCAGCTACATCCTCTGGTGTTTCTGCTTCCATCTGTTTTTGTCTTCTTCTTTGATAAATGATGGCACCAGGTGGAGCAGTAGATTTCCTGACTTGCAGCTTTGGTGGTCTTGTTGAGACCTCTTCATCAGGATAAACAGGCTTTTGTGGAATGTTTGGGTTTTTCTTTCTTAGTTCTTCCAGCCTTTGATAAGAAGCAATCACCTTTTCTTCTTTCCACCTTGTCACTTGATTCCTAGATCCAAAATCAGCAGTAATCAGTTCCTCTTTCATTCTCTTCAGCTTTAACACTTTATCAGGCACATTCTTTTTATAATTTGCCCAAACAGGAGGAGTATGTTTGACTTTATCTTTGTTCATTATCTCAATTCTTTCTAACTCTTCCTTGAGCTCACCCACTGTCCATTCTTTATATTGAGCTTTGTCACCCTTGTACCTTTTGAAGGCCATGATGTGCTCAATATAGTCTTTTCTTAGGGTCTCATCATCTCTTTCTGAAATTTGCTGACAGAGGTTCTTTGAAAACCTTTCCAAAGTATTGACTTGAGTAAGAAGAAATTGGTAGTATCTTTGGATTTCCTTGTCAGTTTTTGTCACACCCGACCGCGTAAAACAACAAACCGCGGCGGAAACGTCGGGGAGTGTTGTAACAGAATCATTGTTTCATAACACATGGAAATTTGAAGTTTCGTTTTATTTAAAGATTAACCATTTACATCATCTTGAAATCTAAACAACAAGTTAAACATAGTCTATCATTGTTATTAAGTCACTAAGGCCTCGTCCAGTCCTATGTGAGCATGCATCCTAGCAATCAACATCATTCAACAACACCTGAAACATATGTAAAAACAAAGTCAGTAAAGAAATGTTGGCGAGCACATAGGTTTTATGAGAGTGTCGGATTCATGGCTAGTTTACATGTTGCAATACCTAACTAAAAACCTTGTTTTGAAAAATTATAGTATTGTGACATAATTAACCAACTCAAATCAAGTAGGTTATAATTTATAAAATCTCATAGCCATGATTCTTAACCCCAAAACATTTATTAAATCAAATTGTAAAACATCTCGTAAAAACTCGTTAATAAAACTCGTATGGTTTATATTATTTCGAAAACCTCGTTGTGTGAAATCGTTTCAAAATCGTTTCCCCAGTGAACTAAATAATGACACAAAATGTAATATGATAAGAGCACTTATATATAAGATATACCAGCGGCGTATCTACCATGCTTTTATCATGCTACACCCATCCCATTATCTAATCACAACCCAAAACCAATCGTTTAATCAAATCGTTTATCTCGTTTAAGTCGTTTCAAATCGTTTAACTCGCCCCAAAATCATTTAACTCGTTTTATTGTGAAAAATACTTTTGGTCGTCTCGCTAATAACATCCAAACCTTCGTGACTCGACTATCTCGCTTCTCGCATTAACAAACCACCAAAGGGTAAGTTAACTATCATCAGATTCAGTCGTTACCCACAACCCCCACACATAACCATGGGTGCAGTCTGATAACGGGATTTGTCAGATCCTATGGTACCATAACCTAATACTTGTCGGTTCGGCCAAAATTAATGAATGTCATTCGTTATGTAACTACAACCAACAAGTTCGTTCACATTATCGAAATCATTATTAGTTTAGTATAAACCATCTTAATCGTTTTTGAAACCATCGTTAAAATATCGAAATCGTTTTGATACATATGAATCACCCCAAAACAATTGAAAACAATAAAATAGGAGAACTATGTACTCACATTGAATTGCAAGTATCCTTGATCTAAAGAACTCAACGAAGCTCAGGCAAACCAAGGAAATCAAATAGCACCTATTAATCGGATCGCCTAATCAATAACTCGACACCTAAATCGGAAGATCAGATAGAATGAGGTCTTGTAAACCAAATGAGTATTGGAACTCATATGATATGGTTTAGCAAAGCCTACATTCTAAAACGGAACCTAACCTAAGTGCTTTCGACCCGTTACGACCCATTAAGGTAGCTTACGTTACTTTAACGTGTTGTGCGCGCAAATGCGCATTCGAGACGCCTAATTAGTCCTATGATAAGTATTATATGCCTAAACATGTTACATAATTAGTTTAAATGGCAAAAGTTAAGTTACATATGCTTAATTACCAATTATGCATGAAAAGGGAATTTTGGTCATTTTCCTAAGGCATATAAACTACCTATCATACAACTAATTAAACCTAAGTGACCATAAGGTATAACCTCGGAAGGTTATTCCCTATACAACTATGGACACTAAACATGCTTGGTCGGATCCTAAAGATTGACCAAACGGGTCGAGTTCGAAAGTCTAAGCGGTTGTCAAGACCGCTTGACTTTACGACTCTACACAAGCACTAAACTAAAAGTGACGAGCTAAACATGTTAAAACATGTTTAGTTAAGTTAGAAAACAGGTTTTGATATCAAAACAAAGTGTTTTGATACCTTAGAGTAGTTTGGTTACAAAATACGCATGAATACGCATTTTGGCCGAAACTACGACTCGTCACTACGCCTAGTCAACGTGGTAATCAGTAGGTATAGTCACACGGGACTATAACCATCGTGATTACGCTCACGTTGCAAAGTTCAAACGAACTTTGTGTTGACCATAACCTGGTCAAAGCAGAAAGTCAAACACTGTTTGACTTTTCGTGCTAAAAACGCATAAAAGAACGAAAGAATGCTTACAACGGGTCCACGCTAGGAATTTTGATCCAAGTTTGCTCAGGTATGAAGTGTTTAAACCTCAACTTAGAGCAAAATGAATCAAGGTGTGAGGAAAATGGAATGAAAGCTTGGGTATATATAGATTTCGGAGAACCGTTAGGACCGTTTCTCGCATTTCGTGCTTTGATCTTGGCCCTCCACTTGGGCACATGGTTTTCAAAACCATGGGAATACTTAAAACCATCAAATTCCAGCCCATAGAGTGCAAAACCTTGGGTTAAAACCATTAAAACCTCAAAAATGGACCAAGTTCAATGTATCTGCCAGAAATTTCAAAAATGGTCCCTGCACTTGTAAAACTTGATTTTTGGCACTTTTAAACCCCGTTAACCCCATTTCAAGGCTCTAAAATGAATTTAAAGTAGAGGGAACTTGAAATGTGAACAAAAATATCTCGGATGTCGGTTCGTTTGGTCGTACGGTTGCGTTGTTCGGTTAATTACGACGGAAATCGTAACGAACGCAAAAACGATCCAAATTACGCGAAGAATGAAATTTTATCATGCAAATCACTAAAATAAAATATTTTAATAATTACCTAAATTTTTGGATGTCCGGATATATTCAGAACGCAAGATATGCGCGAAAATGCAAACTTATGCACTTTTTGATGCTTTTAGTCCCTGTTTGATCAAAAAGTTTATTTTAGCATACCGAACCCCTCAAAGCCTATTTCTAAGATATGTAAAGGATATTTATGGTATGTTTAACTTATGATCAAGTTCCAGAACGTTCGTTACAGAACAAATCGGCATACTTTCGCAGTTTGACACAAATAGTCCCTGCGATCGAATAAACTTGTTTTCAACACACCAAACCATCCAAAACTTATTTCTAAGTTATGTGGAGGTTATTTAAGGTATTTTAAGCCTATGTCACTATTTCGGAGTGTTTTTTGCGTTAAACTGATTACGTTTACGCATCAGTTCGCGTATAAGTTTCCAGAAAGCGATTTAGAGCTCGAAATCGAACAAGAATTGATATGTGCAAATGATACACATATTTATACAAATCCCAAGTATGAAATACAATATTTCATTGATTTGGTATTTGTCTGATGGCCATGGAGGCACAGATGTCACAGTCTCCCCTACTTCAGGAAATTTCGTCCCAAAATTTATTTAGAGGAAACTTGTGAGAGCTCGAAACATGAAGTCGAAAAGATAAGACAACACTGGTTAGGGTTCTGAACATCTAGTAACTTTAAATAACATTATGCTTGCAATGGAAGAGGGACACTTATATACAAGTATATGAAGCGCCATTGGTGCGTCCACCGTACCTCCATTACATTGTTCACATTCCGTTATTGTTGTCACTATCGGTTCTTACACATGGTAAATCTTACTGTGGTTTCCGTGCACTGAATTTCATAATTATGTATGCATCCATAATTACGTAATTCCTTGCATAGTCCATACAGTGCATTTTATAATGTGTAGGGGAAAACCAGATGAACGAACCTGTGATGAGTGCGACTAGACCACCATAGGGTCCTTTAAATTAAATCAATAAATGATCTTTTTAAATAGGCCACTAAGGAGTCTTTCCAGCTGTATCATCACATGCCATTCTTAACCAGATTTGAATCAATCTTTTTACTAGACCACCCAAAGGGTCTCCTTTGAATTATGGAATGGTACTATATAATCCAAGGGTGTTAACTATTACGTAGAATCCCATTAAGGATTTAAGGCAGTACTTTTGGATATCCTACTATGAATCCCTCATATGAAGATATGGAAGATTCTACGAGGATTTGGATAACGAAAAATCCGGATTACACAAAAACATAAAAGAAAACGCATAAACACATAATTGTTTAACTTGACCTTTAATTTGTTATCCTTAGACATGGGTATTTAAAGCATACCAGGAATCCAATCCTAGGACTTCACTTGGTACTTTAAACATTTTCAAGAATCTAACTATAAAGATAGGAAGACCTTAATAGGAATTCGGCTTGTCCTTATTAAATTGTAATGTACGTATTAAAGCGTACAAAGAATCCAAATCAAAGGCTCCGATTTGAGCGATAATCATCCACAAGGATCTAATTGTGAAGATAAGAAGATCCTACATGGATTTTGGAATTTGAAGAGTGGGAAACGCTTCGAAACCTTGCACTAGACGTGCTTAAGTCGATACACGAGGTAGAATGCTTATGAAGTTGAGGTGCTAGATATGCCAAGGCGACATATGAAGCAGAATTTGAAGGTTGGGTAATACGAGCAGAATGCTTTTCGAAAACTATGCATGGGGTTCTTTTTAGAAATGTGTTTAATGTTTTTGAAATCCTACATAATACTTTTGAAATCATGAAGTAGGTGTATATTTATAAAATATTTTAAAATCAGGCGAGATAAATTTTGAAATTATAAGGGTTTTGAAAACATGAATAATGCTTTTCGAAATCATGCACTTGATATATTAAGTAAATATACTGTGTTAAAAATCGTTTTCAAACTATATGAAATATTCTGAAATTATGAAGGTTGTTTTGAAAACTTATACTATGTATATTGTTATGAAAAACCAGAATTAAATGATATGAGATTGAAGAAAGGTATCCTTAGTTATCTAACCAAGGATTTAAAGTGATTACTCAAGATATCACTTATTTTCTGTACTTCGTTTCTTAGAATGAAACGAGCACTTAGAATTTTCGAGGAGATCATGAGCGATCATATGTGTGACACCCCAGGAAAAGCCAGTAAACACCACAACTTAACTAGCTTCCTCAGTAACCGCGTGCAAAATTTCGGGACGAAATTTTCTTAACGGGGAGAGAATGTGACAACCCTCATGATTACATGTATCCGTATGATTATTTAATGATAATTAAAGTGCTTAGTGATTGTGTTGAATTACTTAACTGTTTCCTGATTACTGTGTCATACTTACATGTGCTTGTTAACATACTAGTCATGTGCAGAAAAATTGACTAAATGGTTCTGAATGTTTTCCTAAGTGTTAGGAATTAAAAGTGTTACAAAAATATATATAAAGGACACTTTACGGAATAATTAAACACTTTAACGGAACAGTATCCGACCGAACAACCGGACATTACCCGGGACACCAAATATTTGTCAAACACATTATTTAATTATTTGTGAGCTAGTCATGGTCCCCGTACACCATAACACCCACTAAAAATCAAACAACTAACATATAAAAGTTTATACTTGGAAACTAACTTATGGTTACTAATCTAGTTGAAAATGTTACAACCAACCCCCCCCCCACCGATTTCGGTCCCCATGGACCCCACCAAGATCCACACCATATCCCCCTAGATACATATCAAATCTTACTTGATGGTTGCTTGATTTCATATACATAATATTTGAATGATAATCCTTATAAGTATGGTTGAAAGATTATAGAGATCATTCCTACCATTCCTCATCATTCACAACCTCACTCCATCTCACTCATCTCTCTCTCTCCCTCTCTCGGCCACACCCATAACCGCCACCATCACCACCACCACTAAACCACCATATTCATCCATCTTTGAGCTTCATTCAAGTGTAGAAGGCTATTCAAAGGAGGTTGCAACTTGTAGGGCTTCAAAAGGCCTTTGTTCTTGCTTGTTCATCATCATTTCTCATCATCTTCTTCACTAGAGATTCTTCCCTAGCCTTGTGCTAGTTGTAAGTCTTTGATCTCCCCTAGTTCACTTCCATTTTGAGTAGATAAAAGATGTAGTATAATGAATGTTACAAGAACACTAAAAGGGGTTAAACTAGAAACCTGAACATAAAAGTTACATAAAGATTTACATGATGAAGTGTTGAAGTAGGATGTTGTTATGATATGTTGCTGATTACTTGATGATTACTTGTTAATGTTAAATGTCGTTATTAATCACTAAACATGTTAACGGAACCAATATAACTCGCATTAGAATGTTAAAAGCTGAAAACAGGAGGCTGTTTAGTGATTACAGCCAACTTCAGTTGGCAGTAACCAGACCTTAATAAAACGAAAAATGCATTTTCTGAAGTATATATTTATGTATTATGAAATACGGTTCTAATGGCACTGGAATCACAATTTTTGGACTTCGTTTACTATTTTTAAA
Source organism: Helianthus tuberosus (assembly GCA_030545235.1). NCBI lineage: Eukaryota > Viridiplantae > Streptophyta > Magnoliopsida > Asterales > Asteraceae > Helianthus > Helianthus tuberosus. Next base: position 101,963,526 of record CM060381.1, on the reverse strand, counting down.
GAGTCGTTTTGTAACAGCAGCAAAAGCTGCATTTTTGCTGCTGAAAATATGTGTTATATTCTTCATCATAACTTGAAACCTGAGTAGAAATAGGTCGTGAAATTTGTACTGTAGATGACCACTGATGTATTTGTAATCCTCCCACTGGAATTTCGTAAATCGGACTTACGATGAATTTTTAATAAATTATTCCGTGGACTGCAGTCAGAAAAAGATGAATCTGATTGCAGTCCGGAAAATGAATTTTTATAAAATATTGATGATGAATTGGATCGCGAGATTTTTACACAATAATATTTGGGTCGTTTAAGACATTCTGTAAAAAGTTGGGAATTTTTGGAACAAGTTAACTATTTTATTAAAATCCCCGAAAACAGCCCAGTTTTAAATGTAAAAGCTGAAACAACATAAGTAGTAATTTGCGTGTCTAAGTGTCGGGTATGTTATCTGAGAATGATCTAACATGTTATATGTCAATAAAAGTGTTATGTGCAATGTCGTATGTTTGTTTATGAACGAGAATAAATGGGAAGTTTATATGGGCATGAACCGTTAAAGTGATGCATGTTATGTGGTAGATACGTGTAGGAAATTTGTGCTTATTTGAAGTCACTAATAAACTAAGTGGTAATCATACTAGGACGTGATTGACCGACCTTGACTGTTAGCTATTTTTGAGAGTCAAACCGAGCAACCGAGGTGAGTTCACACTTTCTACAAGGCATGGGGTTCCCGGTGGTTTGGGAACGGGTTAAGAAACTAAAATGGAATCTACATATCCTCCTTTGGTAGGATATGTACGGCCATCCTCCATGGGTAGGATGCCAATATTAATCCTGCGTATTCTCCTTGGGTAGAATACGTACGTTCGTCCTCCTTGGGTAGGACAACAACCTTAAAACTTACTAGACAAAACTCTTTCATGAAGTCCCTCATTTTATATCGACTTAATCGCCGAGGCCAATGGCGAGCGGGTCATTAGTTAATAGCGCTATTAGGTTTAACAAACCTCACACCGTGTCGTCCGAACGGGCGTGTACTAATGGACTATGGCAAACTGTCAATGATGATAGAACATTGACGTAGGGCACAACTATTGTTCGTCAGTTGTCGATATCGGTCTAGTAGTTCATATGGGGAAACTCCCCTCTGATTATGGATATGGTCTGGGTAATAAAGAAGGAACTGGTTAATCTTACTTTCAACATTGGGGTAACCCCCACGGAAAATAAGCCAACGAAAGACAAACGATGTTTTCGGAAACAACTTAAAACTAAAACAACCAAACGTGAACTCACTCAACTTTGTTGTTGACTCGTTGTTACATACCTTACAGGTCGCTAGATGCTTATGGAGCTTGCACGAGGAGGAGGTCGTTGTGGGATACGGACTGTTATGTTCTGTGCTTAATATTTAAATCCTTATGAAACTTATTAAACCTACGTTTTGGACTTTAAACTTATGAACTATGAAACTTATTTTTTGGACTTGCGTTTTATGCTTCCGCTGTTAACTTAAAGTCGGTTACCTTCTTTAGGTCACCAATTATATTGTGGTTGGTTTTATTTACTTAATTACGTGGTTCAATATGATTGGTGGCTCGATCCTGGTCATGTCACGCCTCCAAGCGGTGATACTCCGCATGGTGGATTTTGGGGGTGTGACAGATTGGTATCAGAGCCATTGGTTATAGTGAACTTGGTTTTAAAAAGGGGAAAAGCTTTTTGATAAAACCAGACTATAACCTGTACAGTGCTCAACGATCCACAACGACGCTTCACTCCACGTGCAAGACTCGACACAATAAGTGGTATGATTTATGTTATATTGTATGTTCGATAGTTCACTAGTTAACGTGATAACTGCTATTTGAGCCTTGTGTGCTTACTCTCTTCTGTCATCCCACGCTTACACACTTTCGTGACACTTTTCTCACTCACGTTGCTTCATTGTGAAGATCATGAACGGACGCAGAGCACGCGGTGGTATCAACCTAACCCAAGCCCAGTTAACGGCTCTAATCAACGAACGAGTGGCTGAGGCACTCGCAACAATTCCAGCAGGAGGTATAACCTGCCATTTCGACCTATCTTAGGATGATTAGATCCTACTCCCGTGAACCAACTCTTGTGTTTAACCTTGTCTTTTATTCTCGCGCAATAGGTCAGCATGCTCAACCTCCTGTATGTACGTTCAAAACCTTCATGGGTTGCCGACCCAGTACCTTCAGCGGCACAGAAGGAGCGGTAGGCCTTCTTCATGGGTTCGAGAAGCTTGAGTCTGTTTTCGAGATGTGTGAATGCCCTGAAGATCGTAGGGTGAAATATGCTACTGGAACCCTCAAAGGTGCTGCGTTAACCTGGTGGAAAGCACAGGTTCAACTATTAGGGCTGGCGGTTGCTAATGCCACCCCATGGAACGGTTTCAAAGAACCGATCAAAGAAGAGTACTGTAGTCGTGACGACATCCACAAGCTAGAGGTGAAAATTTTCAATTTGAAGATGACGGGGTCTGAGATTAAGGCGTATACGAAAAGGTCAAACGAGCTGGCCATCTTGTGTCCTACTATGGTAGACCCTCCCATCTAACGTATTGAGCTGTACCTCAAGGGTCTTGTACCAGAGATTCAGAGTCACGTGACTTCAGCTAACCTGGGTACCATTCAACAAATCATTAAGTTGGCCCATCGTCTCACCGATCAAGCAGTTGAACAGAACAAACTGCCCAAGCGTATTAGTGCTACTACTACTGACGCTCCCAATGATAACAAGCGAAAATGGGATGGGAATTCCAGTAAGGGTTCTACTTCAGTTCAGTCTCAGTAGCGAAAGACTGATGACTACCAGAGTCCTGGTCAGCAATCTTCCGGTAGTCAAGGACAGGGTGGATACCGAGGGAACCACCCCAAGTGCAACCGGTGCCACAAGTATCATAGCGGGCAGTGCAACAAGGGTCGTTGTCTGAGGTGTAACAAGTTTGGTCATGAAGCAAAGGATTGCAAAAGCGCACGACCAGCAAATCAGAATCGCCAACAACAACAACAAGCTCCACAGAACCACCAGCAGCAACAACAACAGGGCAATAAAGGATGCTTTCAGTGTGGCGCTGAAGGCCACTTTAAGAGGAACTGTCCTCAGCTGAATCAGAATCCGAACCACAACAACCAGGGAAACGGGAACAACAATGGAGGCAATAATGGAGGCAACAATGGGGGTAACAATAACGGCAATGGTGCCAGGGGACGTGTCTTCGTGCTGGGTCAGGGTGATGCAAGGAACGATCCCAACGTTGTGATGGGTAAGTTTCTTCTGGATGATTTCTTTATTACTGTTTTATTCGATTCGGGTGCCGATACTAGTTATGTATCCTTAAAAGTTAGTCAAATGCTTAAGCGCACTCCAACACTTTTGAACACCAAACACACGGTAGAGCTAGCAAACGGTAAAAGTCTCGAGGCCACACACATAGTTAAGGATTGTAACCTTGTCTTAGCTGGTCAGACCTTCTCTATCGATCTTATCCCTATCGTTCTGGGTAGTTTCGACGTTGTTATTAGAATGGATTGGTTGTCTTATCAGCAAGCAGAAATTCTTTGCAACGAGAAGATTGTCCGCATCCCTCGTTCTGGTAAAGAACCCCTCGTGATTCATGGCGACAAGAGTGGTGCTGTCGTAGGCATTATCTCTTTCCTTAAGGCCCAGAAGTGTTTGCGGAAGGGCCACACTGCCATTCTGGCACTCGTTACTGACACATCAACGGAAGAGAAGAGAATTGAAGACATTCCTATTGTGCGCGATTTTCCTGAGGTATTTCCTGAGGAATTACCTGGTCTTCCGCCTCATCGACAAGTCGAGTTTCAAATCGAGCTAGCTCCTGGAGTAGCACCCATAGCTCGAGCACCTTATCGACTAGCTCCATCAGAACTGTCCACGCAACTACAAGAACTCTTGGAAAAGGGTTTCATACATCCTAGCTCTTCGTCTCGGGGAGCTCCAGTGTTATTCGTGAAGAAGAAAGACGGTACCTTCCGAATGTGTATTGACTACCGCGAACTCAACAAGGTGACCGTGAAGAATCGTTATCCTCTTCCACGCATTGATGACTTATTCGACCAGTTGCAGGGGTCGAGCTTTTACTCTAAGATTGATTTGAGATCGGGAGACCATCAGCTGAGAGTCCGAGAAGAGGACGTCTCCAAAACAGCATTCAGAACTCGCTACGGCCATTACGAGTTTCTGGTCGTGCCTTTCGGATTGACGAATGCACCAGCGGTTTTCATGGATCTCATGAACCGAGTGTGCAAGCCTTACTTGGATAAGTTCGTTATTGTTTTCATCGACGACATCCTGATCTATTCTAAGAGTCAGGAGGAACACGAGCAGCATCTACGACTTATGCTGGAACTTCTTCGAGCAGAGCAGTTGTATGCCAATTTTCGAAATGTGACTTCTGGCTTCGCGAAGTCCACTTTCTAGGCCACGTGGTAAACGAGGATGGGATTCATGTTGATCCATCCAAGGTTGACTCGATCAAGAACTGGCCTGCACCCCGTACACCAACAGAAATCCGCCAATTCTTGGGTTTGGCGGGCTACTACAGAAGATTCATCAAGGATTTCTCAAAGATTGCGCAACCTCTCACTTCACTGACTCAGAAGGGTGTCACCTACCGTTGGGGTGATGCACAAGAATCTACTTTTCAGCACTTGAAAGATAGACTTTGTAGCGCGCCTATCCTCTCATTGCCTGAAGGCACAGATGATTTTATGGTTTATTGCGATGCTTCCATTCAAGGACTTGGTTGCGTGTTGATGCAACAGGACAATGTTATTGCCTACGCATCGCGCCAACTTAAAATTCACGAAAGGAACTACACTACGCACGACTTGGAATTGGGAGCAGTTGTTTTCGCACTTAAGATATGGAGACATTACCTGTACGGTACCAAGTGCACCATTTACACCGATCACAGGAGTCTCGAGCATATCTTCAAGCAAAAGGGGTTAAACATGCGACAACGTCGATGGGTCGAACTCTTGAATGATTACGAATGTGCGATCAAGTATCATCCGGGCAAAGCCAATGTTGTGGCCGACGCCCTCAGTCGAAAGGATACTATACCTAAGCGTGTACGTGCGTTACAACTTACCATCCAATCTAGTATTCCTGCCCAAATACGAGATGCTCAGGTTGAAGCGTTAAAGGCAGAGAACATCAGGGCTGAGTCCTTACGAGGATCGAGGCAGCGGCTAGAACAAAAGGAAGACGGCGCTTACTACGTAAACGGGCGCATCTGGGTTCCACTTTATGGAAACTTACGCGAGCTTGTGATGGATGAAGCACATAAGTCTCGTTATTCAGTACATCTTGGTTCGGATAAGATGTACCATGACCTAAAGACTACATACTGGTGGCCTAGCATGAAAGCCCACATAGCAACCTACGTCAGTAAATGCCTGACTTGTGCTAGGGTCAAGACTGAGTACCAGAAACTATCAGGCCTGCTACAACAACTAGAGATACCTAAGTGGAAATGGGAGCAAATTTCCATGGATTTCGTTACTGGCCTGCCTAGATCTCAACGCGGAAATGATACCATTTGGGTGATAGTGGATCGATTGACTAAGTCTGCACACTTCTTGGCTATCAAGGAAACCGACAAGTTTTCTACTCTAGCAGAAATCTACCTAAAGGAAGTGGTATCAAGGCACGGAGTGCCAACCTCCATCATCTCCGATCGTGACTCACGTTTTACATCTGAGTTATGGCAAGCTATGCACAAATCCTTTGGTTCTCGATTAGACATGAGCACGGCATACCATCCACAGACGGATGGGCAATCTGAACGCACCATTCAAACCCTTGAAGACATGCTTAGGGCATGTGTAATCGATTTTGGTAATAGCTGGGAAAAACACCTCCCGTTAGTGGAGTTTTCGTATAACAACAGTTACCACACCAGTATCCAGGCCGCTCCGTTCGAGGCATTGTATGGACGGAAGTGCCGATCACCTCTTTGTTGGGCAGAAGTTGGTGACAGCCAAATCACAGGCCCAGAGCTTGTAGTGGATACAACTGAGAGGATTGCTCAGATACGACAGCGAATGGCGGCAGCTCGTGACCGTCAGAAAAGCTACGCTGATAAGCGCAGGAAGCCACTCGAGTTCCAGGTTGGGGATCGAGTGCTACTCAAAGTCTCACCTTGGAAAGGTGTAGTTCGTTTCGGCAAACGAGTTAAACTCAATCCGCGTTATGTCGGACCGTTCGAAATCATTGAGAAGATTGGCAAGGTCGCCTACAAGCTGAATCAACCGGCAGAACTCAGCGGAGTTCACAACGTTTTCCATGTGTCGAATCTGAAGAAGTGTCTGTCAGATGAGACCCTCATAGTTCCCTTAAAGGAGCTCACAATCGATGACCAGTTGCGATTCGTCGAGGAACCAGTTGAAATTACTGATCGAGATGTTAAGATTCTCAAGCGTACCATGATACCTCTTGTTCGAGTTCGTTGGAACTCCCGTCGTGGCCTAGAGTATACCTGGGAACGAGAAGACCAAATGAAACTCAAGTATCCCCAGTTGTTTAAGAAAAGTGCAACCACTACTGAGGCTGAAGCTACTGCAGAATTTCGGGACGAAATTCCAAATCAACGGGGGGATGATGTGACACCCCAGGAAAAGCCAGTAAACACCACAACTTAACTAGCTTCCTAAGTAACCGCGTGCTAAATTTCGGGACGAAATTTTCTTAACGGGGAGAGAATGTGACAACCCTCATGATTACATGTATCCGTACGATTATTTAATGATAATTAAAGTGCTTAGTGATTGTGTTGAATTACTTAACTGTTTCCTGATTACTGTGTCATACTTACATGTGCTTGTTAACATACTAGTCATGTGCAGAAAAATTGACTAAATGGTTCTGAATGTTTTCATAAGTGTTAGGAATTAAAAGTGTTACAAAAATATATATAAAGGACACTTTACGGAATAATTAAACACTTTAACGGAACAGTATCCGACCGAACAACCGGACATTACCCGGGACACCAAATATTTGTCAAACACATTATTTAATTATTTGTGAGCTAGTCATGGTCCCCGTACACCATAACACCCATTAAAAATCAAACAACTAACATATAAAAGTTTATACTTGGAAACTAACTTATGGTTACTAATCTAGTTGAAAATGTTACAACCCCCCCCCCCCCCAACCGATTTCGGTCCCCATGGACCCCACCAAGATCCACACCATATCCCCCTAGATACATATCAAATCTTACTTGATGGTTGCTTGATTTCATATACATAATATTTGAATGATAATCCTTATAAGTATGGTTGAAAGATTATAGAGATCATTCCTACCATTCCTCATCATTCACAACCTCACTCCATCTCACTCATCTCTCTCTCCCTCTCTCGGCCACACCCATAACCGCCACCATCACCACCACTAAACCACCATATTCATCCATCTTTGAGCTTCATTCAAGTGTAGAAGGCTATTCAAAGGAGGTTGCAACTTGTAGGGCTTCAAAAGGGCTTTGTTCTTGCTTGTTCATCATCATTTCTCATCATCTTCTTCACTAGAGATTCTTCCCTAGCCTTGTGCTAGTTGTAAGTCTTTGATCTCCCCTAGTTCACTTCCATTTTGAGTAGATAAAAGATGTAGTATAATGAATGTTACAAGAACACTAAAAGGGGTTAAACTAGAAACTTGAACATAAAAGTTACATAAAGATTTACATGATGAAGTGTTGAAGTAGGATGTTGTTCTAATATGTTACTGATTACTTGATGATTACTTGTTAATGTTAAATGTCGTTATTAATCACTAAACATGTTAACGGAACCAATATAACTCGCATTAGAATGTTAAAAGCTGAAAACAGGAGGCTGTTTAGTGATTACAGCCAAATTCAGTTGGCTGTAACCGGACCTTAATAAAACGAAAAATGCATTTTCTGAAGTCTATATTTATGTATTATGAAATACGGTTCTAATGGAACTGGAATCACAATTTTTGGACTTCGTTTACTATTTTTAAAGAGTCGTTTTGTAACAGCAGCAAAAGCTGCATTTTTGCTACTGAAAATATTTGTTATATTCTTCATCATAACTTGAAACCTGAGTAGAACTAGGTCGTGAAATTTGTACTGTAGATGACCAATGATGTATTTGTAATCCTCCCACTGGAATTTCGTAAATAGAACTTACGATGAATTTTTAATAAATTATTCCGTGGACTGCAGTCAGAAAAAGATGAATCTGATTGCAGTCCGAAAAATGAATTTTTATAAAATATTGGTGATGAATTGGATCGCGATATTTTTACACAATAATATTTGGGTCGTTTAAGACATTCTGTAAAAAGTTGGGAATTTTTGGAACAAGTTAACTATTTTATTAAAATCCCCGAAAATAGCCCAGTTTCGAATGTAAAAGCTGAAATGACATAAGTAGTAATTTGCGTGTCTAAGTGTCGGGTATGTTATCTGAGAATGATCTAACATGTTATATGTCAATAAAAGTGTTATGTGCAATGTCGTATGTTTGTTTATGAACGGGAATAGATGGGAAGTTTATATGGGCATGAACCGTTAAAGTGATGCATGTTATGTGGTAGATACGTCTAGGAAATTTGTGCTTATTTGAGGTCACTAATAAACTAAGTGGTAATCATACTAGGACGTGATTGACCGACCTTGACTGTTAGCTATTTTTGAGAGTCAAACCGAGCAACCGAGGTGAGTTCACACTTTCTACAAGGCATGGGGTTCCCGGTGGTTTGGGAATGGGTTAAGAAACTAAAATGGAATCTACATATCCTCCTTGGGTAGGATATGTACGGCCATCCTCCATGGGTAGGATGCCAATATTAATCCTGCGTATTCTCCTTGGGTAGAATACGTACGCTCGTCCTCCTTGGGTAGGACAACAACCTTAAAACTTACTAGACAAAACTCTATCATGAACTCCCTCATTTTATATCGACTTAATCGCCGAGGCCAATGGCGAGCGGGTCATTAGTTAATAGCGCTATTAGGTTTAACAAACCACACACCATGTCGTCCGAACGGGCGTGTACTAACGGACTGTGGCAAACTGTCAATGATGATAGAACATTGACGTAGGGCACAACTATTGTTCGTCAGTTGTCGATATCGGTCTAGTAGTTCATATGGGGAAACTCCCCTCTGATTATGGATATGGTCTGGGTAATAAAGAAGGAACTGGTTAATCATACTTTCAACATTGGGGTAACCCCCACGGAAAATAAGCCAACGAAAGACAAACCATGTTTTCGGAAACAACTTAAAACTAAAACAACCAAACGTGAACTCACTCAACTTTGTTGTTGACTCGTTGTTACATGCCTTACAGGTCGCTAGATGCTTATGGAGCTTGCACGAGGAGGAGGTCGTTGTGGGATACGGACTGTTATGTTCCGTGCTTAATATTTAAATCCTTATGAAACTTATTAAACCTACGTTTTGGACTTTAAACTTATGAACTATGAAACTTATGTTTTGGACTTGCGTTTTATGCTTCCGCTGTTAACTTAAAGTCGGTTACCTTCTTTAGGTCACCAATTATATTGTGGTTGGTTTTATTTACTTAATTACGTGGTTCAATATGATTGGTGGCTCGATCCTGGTCATGTCACGCCTCCAAGCGGTGATACTCCGCATGGTGGATTTTGGAGGTGTGACAATATGAACGAGAGAATTACAAATATGGTTCTTTGGTGTAGGTATCGTAGGGGTATGCCATACACACATGCAACTACATTTGTACATCAGAATTGCAAACAAAAATTTATTTATAAACAAAATCGATTGTTTCAGAGTTCAAAGAAAAACACTAGAAACGTGAACATAAGATTCAGATTATTCAAAGCAGCAACTTCTTCTTATCAGCCAAATGCTCATCCGTGGGTCAGATTTGCATTTAAAACCTCTGGGTATTTGTCCCTGACATAACCCATCTCGCCATAGGTGTAGCAAGTACCAGGAGGAAAATGAGCTCGTGCTGGATTCGCTTGTGCAGCAGTAGGATCTGCTGTAGGATCGAGAAACGACCTAAAGAGTCGATCAGAAGAGTGCTCAGACTGAATCGGAGGCGGAATTCATTGATTCAGTCTTTGTTTAGCTTGATTTCACTATTAAATGTCTCTTTTATTGATCTGCTGACAATTTACAAGCTCTGGAGACGATTCGGCAGAGTTTCGCCGTTACATACAAGACCTTCACACCTGTTATCTCTGGTTTCGCTCATGGAGACCTATATATAGGCTCCTGATTTTGCTCATACGTACTGACACAAGAGCGAAACCCTCATGATGACACATGAGCGAAATCTATCAACTTGTCCTAATAAGCGAAATCATCATTAAGACATACATGATTTCTTGATTTCCATGCATTGTACAATCAGCTCTAACCTAAGACTCGAATGAAGATGTAGTCGACAGACAACTGCACCAACATCTGCAACAGTTTTGCCTTGGATAGGAAAACGACACATATTAACCAGATGACCCCAACGTCGACAGTTGAAACATTTTTCGACATTTGACACTGGCATAGTGGTGGAGGTTACACTGATTACACAAAGGAGCAGTTCTCGCATTAACAAACCACCAAAGGGTAAGTTAACTATCATCAGATTCAGTTGTTACCCACAACCCCCACACATAACCATGGGTGCAGTCTGATAACGGGATTTGTCAAATCCTATGGTACCATAACCTAATACTGGTCGGTTCGGCCAAAATTAATGAATGTCATTCGTTATGTAACTACAACCAACAAGTTCGTTCACATTATCGAAATCGTTATTAGTTTAGTATAAACCATCTTAATCGTTTTTGAAACCATCGTTAAAATATCGAAATCGTTTTGATACATATGAATCACCCCAAAACAATTGAAAACAGTAAAAAAGGGGAACTATGTACTCACATTGAACTGCAAGTATCCTTGATCTAAAGAACTCAACGAAGCTCAGGCAAACCAAGGAAATCAAATAGCACCTATTAATCAGATCGCCTAATCAATAACTCGACACCTAAATTGGAAGATCGGATAGAATGAGGTCTTGTAAACCAAATGAGTATTGGAACTCATATGATATGGTTTAGCAAAGCCTACATTCTAAAACGGAACCTAACCTAAGTGCTTTCGACCCGTTACGACCCATTAAGGTAGCTTACGTTACTTTAACGCGTCGTGCGCGCAAATGCGCCTTCGAGACGCCTAATTAGTCTTATGACAAGTATTATATGCCTAAACATGTTACATAATTAGTTTAAATGGCAAAAGTTAAGTTACATATGCTTAATTACCAATTATGCATGAAAAGGGAATTTTGGTCATTTTCCTAAGGCATATAAACTACCTATCATACAACTAATTAAACCTAAGTGACCAAAAGGTATAACCTCGAAAGGTTATTCCCTATACAACTATGGTCACTAAACATGGTTGGTCGGATCCTAAAGATCGACCAAACGGGTCGAGTTCGAAAGTCTAAGCGGTTGTCAAGACCGCTTGACTTTACGACTCTACACAAGCACTAAACTAAAAGTGACGAGCTAAACATGTTTAGTTAAGTTAGAAAATAGGTTTTGATATCAAAACAAAGTGTTTTGATACCTTAGAGTAGTTTGGTTACAAAATACGCATGAATACGCATTTTGGCCGAAACTACGACTCGTCACTACGCCTAGTCAACGTGGTAATCAGTAGGTATAGTAACACGGGACTATAACCATCGTGATTATGCTCACGTTGCAAGGTTCAAACGAACTTTGTGTTGACCATAACCTGGTCAAAGCAGAAAGTCAAACACTGTTTGACTTTTCGTGCTAAAAACGCATTAAAGAACGAAAGAATGCTTACAAAGGGTCCACGCTAGGAAGTTTGATCCAAGTTTGCTCAGGTATGAAGTGTTTAAACCTCAACTTAGAGCAAAATGAATCAAGTTGTGAGGAAAATGGAATGAGAGCTTGGGTATATATAGATTTTGGAGAACCGTTAGGATTGTTTCTCGCATTTCGTGCTTTGATCTTGGCCCTCCACTTGGGCACATGGTTTTCAAAACCATGGGAATACTTAAAACCATCAAATTCCAGCCCATAGAGTGCAAAACCTTGGGTTAAAACCATTAAAACCTCAAAAATGGACCAAGTTCAATGTATCTGCCAGAAATTTCAAAAATGGTCCCTGCACTTGTAAAACTTGATTTTTGGCACTTTTAAGCCCCATTAACCCCATTTCAAGGCTATAAAATGAAGTTAAGTAGAGGGAACTTGAAATGTGCTCAAAAATATCTCGGATGTCAGTTCGTTTGGTCGTACGGTTGCGTTGTTCGGTTAATTACGATGGAAATCGTAACGAACGCAAAAACGATCCAAATTACGTGACGAATGGAATTTTATCATGCCAATCACTAAAATAAAATATTTTAATGATTACATAAATTTTTGGATGTCTGGATATATTCAGAACGCAAGATATGCGCGAAAATGCAAACTTATGCACTTTTTGATGCTTTTAGTCCCTGTTTGATCAAAAAACTTTATTTTAGCATACCGAACCCCTCAAAGCCTATTTCTAAGCTATGTAAAGGATATTTAGAGTATGTTTAACTTATGATCAAGTTCCGGAATGTTCGTTACATAACAAATCGGCATACTTTCGCAGTTTGACACAAATAGTCCCTGCGATCGAATAAACTTGTTTTCAACACACCAAACCATCCAAAACTTATTTCTAAGTTATGTGGAGGTTATTTAAGGTATGTTAAGCCTATGTCACTATTCCAGAGTGTTTGTTGCATTAAACTGATTACGTTCACGCATCAGTTCGAGTATAAGTTTCCAAAAAGCGATTTAGAGCTCGAAATCGAACAAGAATTGATATGCGCAAATGATACACATATTTATACAAATCCCAAGTATGAAATACAATATTTCATTGATTTGGTATTTGTTTAATGGCCGTGGAGGCACAGATGTCACGGTTTTACCCTTTGAATTTCTTTTGGAAATATCCTCTGCTTGTTGACCTTTCACTTTCAAGTATTCTTCAATATTTTTAGGTCTTGGATATCCTTCAACAGATGGAAAGCTCCTTTTGTCAGGATCATCTTCTGAATAGAAGGATTTTATTTCTTCTCTAACAGCTGCAAGCTCTAAAGGATACTGAACAGCTGCAGAGACAATGGCAGTGGTTGGGTTAAAGACTTGTGCAGATGAAAGTGGAACATGGTTTGGAATTATTGCAAGTGAAAATGGTTGTGAAGATGTTGCTGGAGGTGAAGAATCATCATCTTCCAGGATAACCCTTCTCCTTTTTGGTTTAGGAGAGGCTGGTGATGTTTTGGATGGTTGTGAAGTGGTGATTTGAGTGGTGGTGTTTGAAATAAATGGTGGCTGACTAACAGCTGTTGAAACAACTGGTGTTTCAACCACTGTTGTCATTACAACTGATGATGTGTCATCAGCTGTCTTCTGCTTTTTGGCAGGAGGCTGGTTTAGTGGTGAGGATGTTTTAGGTGGTGATGGTATTTTTGGTATGGCAGTGGTAGTAGTGGGACCAGTGGTTGTGGTTGAAATGGTGGTTGTTGGGTTAACAACTGCTGAAACCACTAAAGTACCAACAGTTGTTGATACAACAGGTGTTACAACAGCTGTTGGTTTGGAAGATTGATGTGTGGAGCTTTTGGGAGGTTGAGAAGAATGTTTTGTTTTTCTGGAAGGTGTGGTTTTGGGTTGCCTCACTTTTCTAGTGGGCTGCTTCTTTTTGGGCTCAGGACTTTCAGCATCCTTTGGCTCAAAAGTACCCTGCTCATTCATCTCCAAAAAAACTCTTTTCTCCTGTGCAAACCTTGCTTTATCCTTAGCCTCCTTATCCTTTTTCACATCAGCTTTTGCCTTAGCAATGTCATTTGTGGTTACATCAATCTTTTTAGAACCATCAGGCAAGGGTATGTCTGCAAGCATGCAAGAATTGTCTGGTGCAATATACAAGCCATCTTCATAACCCTTTTTCTTCCACTGCTTTATTTTCTCCCCCCTTTTTGGCATCAGCTGGTGGTGGTTGATCCACAAAGATGATAGAGGGATGAGCAGTGCCAGTGGTGTTCAATAAATGAGCCTTTATAGCTTTAATATCTGCCTGGGTATCCATAAACCTTGCTTCCATGAGATTTCTGATCTTTTGAACTTGTATCTCATGTTGCTGATCAGCTAATTCTCTTTGATGATGGAGCAGTGGTTGAAACAAGCTCCACAGCTCATTTGGAGTTGGAACAGATGTTGAAACATGTAGGATCATTGTTGAACCCAAACGAGTCATTCAGAAGAGTTTTATATCCAATTCAAAGGCGGAATCAGTGAAACGGATGTAGAAACAGCTTGATACTATTAAATCTGTCACTTTGATTGATTTAGCAAAGATTACAACCTGGACAAATTTTGGCAGCACCTCGTTATAGATCAGAAGTCGCGTACCAAATGAAATCAACAAATGCCCTATATATAGTGTGTGTAGTTCGCTTGAAATGGACATGGCATGTTCAAGCGAACTTAACCATGTTTGTTTCGCTTGAACATGTCTTGACACTTTCAAGCGAACAGCCTTCTATACTCTCATAACTCTGTTTCTTGTACCTAGAGCACTGGTAATCCTATCCTATCTAATTACATGATACAAGACGAAGTCAATGAATTCCGCCTCTGATTAGACCGAGAACTCTTCTGATAGACTCATTTGGGTCATAGAACGATCCTACATGTGGTATCAGAGCTCAGGAGGAAGAGTTCTTACCAATTCAGCTTAAAAATCTGTTTTCTACACCTTCTTTTTCAAATTGAACAAAATTTTACGGTCAAAATGGTCTGAATTTCACACATTATAGGCGAAACAGTGTTTTAACGAATCCTTGAAAGAATTGGACCTTAATTCGATCTAAAACTAATAAAATTGGTTATTTCGTTTGAAAATGGTTTCGGATTAAGTGACGTCAGCACTATTTCGTACGAAATTATCTGCTTGATTTCACACGAAATTATCTAATTTCGCTCGAAATAGATAATTTCGCTTCGGAGTGTAATTTCGTTTGGGAATTCCACACGAAATTAGATAATTTCGCACCAAATTGGCATTCAGTTTGATAATTTCACACGAAATTACATATTTCGTTTGAAAGTGTGCTAATTTCACACGAAATCAGTTATTTCACACCAAAGTGGTGTTTTCGTTTGAAAGCTGATTTCGTTTGAATCTGATAATTTCGCACCAAGTGTTTTCGTTTGAATTCATATTTCGTGTGAACATTCATTGTGGTTTGAACTTTGTTGACTTTGTGATACAGATTACTGAATCATGGAAGAGGAATTTTACAATGCATTTGCTACACCGGTTGCTCCAGTCACGGCTGCTGAAACTCTTTACAGTGAGAATGAAACGGGAACTTATCAAAAGCCGCCATATGTACATATAATATTTTAGAGGATGGCAAAATAGGTTTGAAAACTGGGTGCAAGCTTATAAATTTGACGCATGGTGTTCATTAGAGAAAGATTACGAGAAACCGAAAAATGAACGTGGGCTTGAAAAGGCTTTTTGTGACTTTTCAGAGATTGAAAAATTGAAGTATATAAGTGAAAAGATGATGATTAGCATTCTTCAACAAGCAGTTAAAGAAGATATCTTTGTTTTACTCCAACATGAGGGTACTGCTAGATCGATTTGGACAGCGTTAATTCAAAAATTTAAAGGAAGTGCAGATATGATCAAGAACAAAAAGGCATTACTGAAAAAATCATTTGATATGTTTGTAGCCTTAGAAGGTGAAACAACAAAAAAGACCATTGATAGATATTGTTATTTGGTTTTGGAAATGGGAAGATTGGAAATAAAGAAAGACGACGATGAATGGGTTGATAAACTAGCTGATGCATTACCACAACAGAAATGGGGAACTTATTTGTTGATCCTAAAACACATGAGAAAATCTGAAAATATGAATCTGGCACAGTTTATTCAGAAGATTGAAGAGCATGAGTTGGATATCCAGAAAACTGCTATCATGACTAATCCAAATGTTCAACAAGATGTGAGTTTATACTACAGAGGAAACAAATTTGAAGTTACTCCAAGCCCAAAGATTCAAACTGGTTTCAGTGCTGATAGTTCTTCTGGAACAAAGGGAAGTACTGTGACTCAAAGTGGTGGATCTTCGTCTTCATATTCAAGCTTTGATCCAAATTTTACAACACAAAGTCCTCAACAAAAGAATTCTACAAATCTGCAGTGCAATGTTACTTTGAATATTCAAAATGGTCAAAATCTTTCTCCGGAAATAGCTAAGCAACACATGGCATCACTCGTTGCTATCTTGGAATCGTATGAAAGTTTGATTGCTGGCAGAATTGGAAATCCGATGCTTACCAAAGAGGATTATGACCAAATTGATGCGGAGGAACTTGAGTTGATGGACATCAAGTGGTGTCTAGCAAGTGCACTTAGAAGAGCAGAAAAATTTACACAAGTCACCGGAAGAGATGATTTTCGAGAAATGAGTGCATCTCCAATAGGGTTTGACAAATCAAAGGTCACTTGTTTTCGTTGCAAAGAAAAAGGTCATTTTAAGCGTGAATGCAAAAACAAAGAAGCAAATGGAAGACAAGATCAGTCTGGAAAAAACAATTATTATCAAAAATCAATTTTTCATCAGATTGCTCAACAACCACAAACTGCACATGCACGTACCATTGAAGAGAAAAGAGCTTGTTATGGTATAATTGACCAAGATGATGAAAAGGTTGCAGAGGGATTTAGCTGGGATAAATACATTCCACCGGGTTCAAGACTTGTTGCTAGAATCTTAGAAGAACAAGAAGTCAAAAGAACGAAGATTTTTAGATCATCAGAAAGTGATGATGATACTGATGAAGATGAAGAGTACATTAATAATGCAAGAAAAAGTTTAGACTCATTTAGTTTTAATTTGTTTTTTGCAGATAAAATTGAAGTGTTGAAAGAAAAAAGAGCTGCTCGTCTGAAGAAAGAATTAGAGATAAAAAGAATTGCTGAAGAAAAAGAAAAACTGGAAGCTGAGAAAGCTGAAGTTGCAGAAATATCAACAAAGAAAGTTGAAAATGAAGAGTGTGAGAAAGTAGTAGAGAAAATTGTTGAAGTCGAAAAAATTGTTGAAGTCGAAAAAATTGTTGAAGTTGAGAAAATTGTCGAAGTAGAGAAAATCGTCGAGGTAGAAAAAATTGTTGAAATTGAGAAGGTTGTCGAGGTTGAAAAAATAGTTGAGGTCGTTAAATCTTGTCCGAAATGTTTGGAATCTTGCAAAGATTGTGAGGAGAAAAACAAGAAGATTAGTGAACTGGAAGAGTTGAAAGAGAATTTATTGTTTGATGTGAAGTATGTAAAAGAATCATATGATGTGCTGAACAGAACAGTAAATAGACTGAAAAAGACAAATTCAGAAATTGAGGTTGCTATGACAAAGATGAGTTCTACATTAATGTCAAAGCAGAAGGTCATCAATGAGTATATTGAAGACTGTGCAAAATTGAAGCAGGAGTTGGAACTCGAAAAGATTGAGAGTGAAAGAATCAAACGTTTGTTGTTGAGTTATACAACATGTGATTATTTGATTGATAGAGTTTATCCTACTGTTGCAGGTCTTGAAGCTTTTCAAGAACAAAAGAAAGAAGAAATGGATGTTGGTAAGAAACAAAGTGCTAAGTATAATAAGTGTCCGCCCCCGATCTATGAAAGTTATTCTACCAGAAAGCCAAATGAGGAACAATTAAAAAATGCGTCAACATCAAGTTAAAGTCTGAAATCATTGATGAGTTACCAAATAATATTGATGTC
Source organism: Helianthus tuberosus (assembly GCA_030545235.1). Classification (NCBI taxonomy): domain Eukaryota; kingdom Viridiplantae; phylum Streptophyta; class Magnoliopsida; order Asterales; family Asteraceae; genus Helianthus; species Helianthus tuberosus. The sequence continues at coordinate 101,945,616 of CM060381.1, read as the reverse complement.
ACATTCACAGCGTCTGACACTGATCATGAGTCTGAGTTGTTAAAGAAAGTGGTCGATCAGGTGTTGGATATGGATGAAGAGTCAAAGTTGGAGTCTAAGTCTGAAAGTTCGAGTTCGTCAGAAAAGAGTCTGAGTTCACCGGTTAAACGAGTTTACAATAAAGAATTCCTGTTATCAAAATCTAATTTGAATGATGGATCAATCAAAGTGGCATATACTTTGAAGGATTCAGACAAATTATATTCTGATGAGGAATTTCCAATAAGAGGTGTTAAACCAGAAATTATAAAAAAGGTTTTCAAATTAACAGAAATTAATATTTCTGAAATAAAAGATGTAAATCTTTCTGAAAAACCAAAACCTTACATCTCAAGAGTTCAACAACGTTTAAACAAGAAAAAAAGGGTTATAGTTTTGGTCCAGGTTTTCAAAAGAAACCAAACCATAACGGTAATTACAAAAAGAAAGGCTTAGGTTTTAGTTCTTCATAAAATTATAAAAATGAAAAAAATTATAAATCAAAAACAAAATTTGTTGCAGGAGGAAGTTCTGAAGAAGAGCAGAAGAAACCATTCTGGAAACAGTCAAACCAAGAGTTTCTTACTGAAAGGAAGAAGAAGTTGGTTTCAAGAGTTGACAGAAGAAAATGTTTCAAATGTCACCAAATTGGACATATTGCTTGGAACTGTCAACAATACACCAACACACAACAGGGAGTTTCTGTTAACTCAGAATTGAAAGAAAAATGTGTTAATAAAAGGAAACAACCAACTGAGAAAACTAATGTGTTTGAAAATTTGACTTTCAAAACTGGTGAAAGTTCGAAACATTTTTACAAAAGAAAAGTCGATTTGAACAAACAGAGATGGGTTGTAAAATCTGAGAGTAGTTCTGACAATGAATCTGATTCCATAAAATCAGAGGAGTCATTTGTTGAGAAAAAGAATGAGAATTCCGTTTCTGAGTTGAACGATGAAAATTTTCCGCCATTGCGGGCAGAAAATTTGAAATCAAAAGGTAGGTTTGAGATTTCAGGTCAATTCTTCTCTGGTAAAGAAGAATTTGATGCTGAAAAGGCTTTCAATGGGAAAGTCAAACATATATTTGGGAAGATGGTTGATGGAAAAGTGAAAAGTGAAAAGATTTTTACAGATCAAAAGGAGGTTGGGATGAAGTTGAATCAAAATCACCCAAGGCTGGTCAGGCTTGGGTGACAGCATTTTCAAACTAAAATTCTGACTTGCTGGAGCTCCCAAGTGGGTAATCGTGGAGCATGAATCGGCATCTTTCTTGAAAAATGGTTTTTTGTGAAACATTTAAAATTGTTAAATTCTACAGGTTGTGGACTTGCCAGAACCTCCAGGTTGGTAAGTGTGGAGTAGAAATTGGCATTTTCCTACAAGTGGTATTTCAATTTATGAGTCAAGAGGTGTTGATTGATTTGTGATCTTACAAGTAGTTGATCAAGGTCATTAAGTTGAACTTGATTTAACTCTCATACAAAATGTTTGGAAAACAAAATGATGATAACCCCAAACTTACAAAGTGATAAAATCAACAAAATTTATTTTTCGGAAAAACCATTTTTGATTAAAACAAACTTAAGAGTTTTGAAATCTTAATGGGAAAATAGTTTGTTGTTAGGGGGAGTTCTGATTGTTTATGCCAAGTGGATGGCGAATTGAAGCTTGAAAATTAGTTGTCATTTTACCTTGTACAGTTTGTTTTCAAATTTCTTTAAATGATTTTGAATTTTAGGGGGAGTAAGAAATTTCAGAAAATCCAAAAACATTAGAAAATTTGAAAAAGGCAAAAACATGATAAAATCAAAAATGAAAATGAGTTTTGTTGTGAAAAAGAGGAGATGATAGTACATCAGTGGACTATCACAGCATGCTAAAGAATTGGAAAGTTAAATGTGATAAACGGTCTCACTGATGATGTGCCAGTAGGTTTTTGCACATTTTGTAGATTGTGTCGAGATATAAACCTAAATTTCAAACTTGCTTATATCGTGGGGAACATCTCTTGGATATATGGGTAACCCCCGAAATCTTGTTTGAAAGGTCCCTCTTTCTGAGATACTAGGTCTTTATACTCAGTGATATCTGGGGTATTATCCCGGGACTTCTGATTTTGCGGAAGCAATGGCCTAGTCCCCGTATAATACTTTACGCTTGCTTGAAATATAGCATCACCCTCAGTACAAAAAATGATGAAACATTGAAAAATGCTAATCATGTGCTGTTGAAGAAAAGATTCTCTAAAGGGAACACACCAAAAGTCGAAGCCATCATCTCTCTGATTTTGCGGAAGCAATAGTCTGAGCTCTCATGGCCCTCGCATTTAACCCTTTACAGATATCATATGTGGTATACTCACCTGTAAGACTGAATATTGGGATCTGGATACAGGAGTATATTCTGAGATGGGACACGCGAATAAGTTTAAGTCACTAAAACATTAATATCGTATCTCGAAACAGTTGAACTTTGTGTGAAAATTTAAGTGGATCAGTATACTGACAATCTAAGTGAATCGTTTAGAACTTAAAATGTTTAAAGCTTAACGGTGCTAGTGATTTGTCTAAAAAACTGATATGATCCTCTTACACGAACTCACAAAAATATTGTTTGTAAATATTTCTTTACTGTATTCCCATTTTAAAAAAAAATCCAAAAAGATTTTCGGAATGTTTTAGCATAAATTTTGAAAAATCCAAAAAGATTTTAGACAATTGATGTTGAAAAGCTGATTTTCAAAATTCCGAGTGCTAGACATGATGAACAGGTTTGGGAGAGTGTGTTTGAAAAGTTTTTCCTACATGTGGTCATCTAAAATTAAAATTGTTATATCAATATTTGACATTTTGAGCTGGATTTATCAAGTGGTAAACAATCTATAAATTTGTGAAATTTATTGTGTGATTAGAAATTTGTGCAGGATAGTCGTGTTTATACCTAAACAGAGTGTGAGCCAGGTCACTATCTTGGAACATCAAAGGCAGATTGCGATCCCAGCACAACTTAAGGAGGAGTCTACTAGTTGATAGGAGTCTGTAGATGAAAGAGCCAGAGGTTGATCCTGAATTTGATCAAGAGAATGTGAAGAGAATTAGAGTGAGGAAAAAGCCAGGTAGAGATCCTGGAGTTGAAGAGAAGATAGAGGATGCTTACTCTGTCAGATATTTTGGAAGAGCCCAAAGACTGATCAAGGCTGAAGATCTGTGAAGACTCGACACTGAAGACTCGTCAACATCCGAGGGGGAGTCTGTTGGTGCATACGTTTGTCGACTTCGTCTTGTATCGAGTCTTGTACTAGAATTGTTAGATCAGGGCACGTAGTACGAGAAAATAGGTTTTGTGTGTGGATGGTTAATTTCGCACGAAATAGCAAATCTTGCTATTTCGCTTGAAATGAACAATTGTAATTTCGCACGAAATTACAATTGCTTATTCCGTGCGAAATTACCATGCCTATAAATAGAGGTGCTGCCATATAATTTGTAAGGTTCATGTTTCCGATACCGAAGTGCTGCCGACGTGTCTACTGATCTGTAAACGTGTTATATCAATAATACAAGACAATTAAGTGTGAAACAAGCTGTTATAAAGTCTAATCAATGAATTCCGCCTCTGATTAGACCGAGAACTCTTCTGATAGACTCATTTGGGTCATAGAACGATCCTACAATGTCACACTCATCAGACCATGTGGGTTTAAATTGGTATTTCTCAATTTTCTCAAAAGTTAAGGACCCCACAGATCTTTCCAGAGTAATTTTGTTACCAAGTTTGTCAGTTATCTTAACTTCTTGGCCATTCTTGTTTGTTGGAATGATTTCAACTGAACCAGCTTGATATGCAGCATTGTTTTCAACTTGATCATTTTTTTCTAAAGCCAATGCCAAATTTCACATTGCTTTCAAGCTGTTTCTCAAGAATTATCTCAAAACCTTTGCATGATTCCACCCATTTTTCACAAGTGATCTGGGTGGACTCTAACTCCTTTTTGAAAACTTGATATTCTTCTATCATAGTTTGGAGTTGGTTTTTGGTAATGCTTTGCTCTTCTTTTAGACTGCAGATTTCTTTATCTTTTTCAGCCAATTTGATTTTAAGTTCTTTTAAAGACTTCTCAAACTTGACTTCCTCATTTAAAACTCTATCCCTAAGGTTTTCATTCACCTCTTTAATGTTAGCAAATGCTATGATGCATTTGTTTGAACACAGATTTTCAAGAACCTGAGGTGATACCTTGGCAGCAGCCATCATGGCACAATCACGTTGATGATCACTTTCTTCATCAGCTCTCTCTTCTTCCTCACCTTCTTTCTTCTCTTCTTTTTCTTTCTTTTCTTCTTCTTTGGACCAGGGGTCAAACAGTGGTTCAATCAGGGGTTCTGAATTTTCTCCCAACAGTATTTGACCAGCAACTGCAGTAACCACTGCTTCAGCAACTTCATCCACTGTTTTAGCACTTAGTTGTTCACCTTCAGCTTCCAGTCCTTCTGCAATTGACTCTAATGCCATAAAACAAAATTCATCTTTAGGAGCATCATTAGAAGCATAGAGTGCAAAATTTTCATCACCAAGCTCATCAAGCATACTGCTCCAGTCAATAAAGCCTTGGGTGAAAAAGCTTTGCTGATCTTGTTGAATCACTGCTGGAGCAGCTTGTTGAGGTGCAACTGGTTGCACTTGAGCCTGGGGGACAGGAGCTTGAAAATACTGAATTTGTGGAACAGTGGTTTGAACATAATGCACAGGCACAGTGGTTGCAGCATAGTGAGCAGTGTTAACATGGGTTGCAGGCGCATAGTGCACAGTGCTTTGGTTTTGTGGTCTAGGGTTTGAGCTGGGATGGGTAATAATTGGACCAGTGGTTTGACTCCTACATTCCCTAGCAAAATGACCTAGCCTATTGCACTTATAACACTTGATTTTTGACTTATCCAACCCCACTTTTAAATTCCCATGTAATCCTGGGAATTTTCTCCCTGTTCTTTTATAGAATTTGCTTGTTCTCACACTAAGCAAAGCCAATTGATGCAAAATGTCCATTTCTTCTAAGTCAGTGGGATCAAAGTGCTGTAAATCATTGAGCTCAAAACACAGATTATCAGAGATCTGGCTTTCTCCATTTGCTGTGAAAGCAAAGTTGGATGAGTGAGGATCAGAGTTGAAATTACCACCAGCAGTTATGTCAATAAAATGATCATAACCCTGATCCTTACTACTGCCAGACTCTTCTTGACCCAGAAGAGCTGTGTTGCCAAATGAATAATCATCTGCAACTTTGCCAGACTCTTGCAACTTCTTTTTCTGGTTTAACTTTCTTTCATAGGTCAGGAGTCTACCATGAAGTTGGGTCAGTGTCAGATCTTTGAACTCAACAGAGTTTCTAGTTACAAAGGCAATTGTATCCCATTTTTCAGGCAGTGATCTAAGAAACCTGCTATTTTGTGTAGATTTAGGAAATTCAACTTTAACAAGTCTTAGCTCACTAATGAGACAACTGAATAGCAGCGGAAATAAAATGGAATTAAACTTTGCACACAATCAAACAGGGGAAATGCTTTCAACATACATGTTTGAACATTAAACCAAATTATTAAATTTATTCCAATCACTGATTACAACTTTGCATGCATGTACTACAAACTCCCCCTTAGCCTGAGCTCACAGAGAATTGTTCATGCAGGAAGACAAGTGGTGAAAGAGCTAATAGAACAGTACAGGGTACTAGGGGTGTTCAAAAAAATCCGAATCCGAATCCGAAACCGAATCCGAAATTCCGAATCCGAATTTTCGAATATCCGAAAATTCGGATATCCGAATTTCAGATATCCGAAAATTCGGATTCGGATACCAGTTTTGAAAAATTTCGGATAGTTCGGATATCCGATATCCGAAATGTTAAATTTTGTTATATTTTAATTATTAATTTTATTTAAATATATATATCATTTAGAGAAACCCTAGTCCCCTAATTTCATTTGTTCGCTGCCTCCCTCAAACATCAGACCTCTAACTTTCTTTTCTAAATTCAGCTTTCAAGCCTAATCGGTTGAAATCAGACTTCTGACCACATAAGAATCGCAACAGAGGTAAGAACGAAGCCGAAACCAATAGATCTGAGCTCATTTTCAAAGAAGACGATAAAAAATACGCCGCCGTATGTGCGGTACTAAACGCCCGTCGCCGCCGGTGACATCCTCCTAGTTGGCCTCCGTGATTACCAGGTTGATAATGCTGATTCGCCGGTGAAGTCGATGCGGAGGATACATTCTTGATAAAATCTAGTGTATGTGATTGATGTGTTAATTTTTTCTCCATTTTGTAATATATGGATCTGTTTGGATATAGAATGGATTTGTGCAAGTGTTTAATCAAGAAGTTTGTTTTTGATTTAGTTGTAAAACATTATCTATTTGATTTTTTTTTTTTTTTTGCTTTTAAGAATCTGAAATACATAGATGCTTGTGTGCAAACTTATCATTTATAGATAAACGTAATCTGTTCTTCCATTGTATAAGATATTCATGCTTTGCTTTTGATTTGTTACTTTTTAGTTAACAATTTGTTGGATTGAAAAGATAATATTTTGTTTGATTTTTATTTTGGAACAATTATTTTTAGAATTTCGGATATCCGTTTCATTATCCGAACGGATATCCGAAATTTTTCGGATACGGATTCGGATAGTGAAATTTAGCTATCCGAATTTCCGGATATCCGAAATTCGGATATCCGAATTTCCGGATATCCGGTTTTGAACACCCCTACAGGGTACTGTTATATTTTTAGGCACGAGCAAACCACTGAAGCATCTTGGCTGACGTCACCATGAAAGTGACATCTAACCTCCTAACAAACTCTAACTACTGATCTAATACAAACATTGTTTAGCAAACTACTGATTACATTACATAACAAAGGAAAGACTAAACTACTGCCTTCTCCTTCCACTGTTGTGACTCCAGCAGTACTTGTATCATCAGCAGTGCTTGACCCATAACAGTAGATTGATCAACAGGTCTTCAGTCTTCATCAGTCTTTACATGATCAGCAGTTGTTTGTAGAACAACACTTGTATACGGACAGTGGATAGAGGCCATCAGTTGTTAGAATCACTTTCAAGGGGAGAGACTTGTATACATCCACTGCTTATTCTGGATCCACTGCTCTGATCCAGTTTTGGCTTTAATCAATTGTTCCTCTGGTAGGGTTCAATCCCAACAATGCGCAAGTAACACCTAATAGCACACACATGTAAAACAATATCCAAAACATGTGATTCAAGCTGTGATGCGATAGTGATGAGATAGCGATTTAACTGCGATTTATTGCATTTACTCGACATAATACAACTAAAGCAACATAAATTAAAGTATCGATTACAAAGTCAAAGAGTACAAGTAATAATTAAGCAAGGAATGACAGATCGAATTAGCAATCTTTTCTTCCTTTGACTTTGACTTGTACTTTGACTTCAAAGAGGCGGGTTGTTACAGTCCCACCTTTAAATATCCCCCACCAGTCCCACCTTTCACCTATTTTTCCTACACCGGTCCCCCGTTAAAAAAACTTAACATAGTTTTTTTTTCCAAATTACAAACAGTTTTTACGGCTTTTGATCAGAACGACGATACGAGTCCATTGATGTAAAACTTAACTCGAAACGGTGCTCCAACCGATGAAAACAGCGATTCAATTCGGGTGTTTAAATTTCCAATTAACAAAAATCAAGTCATTTGGAGCACCATTTCGAGGTAAGTTTTATATCAATGGACTTGTATCGTTGTTCTGATCAAAAGCCCTAAAAATTTGTTTGTAATTTGGAAAAAAACTTAACTCCGTTAAGTTTTTTTTAACGGGGGACCGGTGTAGGAAAAATAGGTGAAAGGTGGGGGGAATATTCAAAGGTGGGACTGTCAATGGCCAATGACATCTAGTTGGGATTATTACAGGTCAATTCCCCTAATAAGTTCAAACTTTAGTCTTATAGTTCAGAATAATTAGTTGTAATTTTTTTTTTACTTGACTAGATACATACTAGACTGTGTTGCATTTTTTAAGAATTATAAGTTCAAAAATACTCTTATAGATGATATTAGTTAGTTGAAAAAAACTAGGTTCTATATATAGTATAGTTATTCATTAGTATTTTTAACTTCAAATAATTTATTGTTTTTTAGAATTTTTGGTTTACAGTTACTTCAATAATAGTAATGGTAATAATAATAATAATAATAATAGTAGTAGTAGAAAAATGCTCGGATAGTCCCTGTGGTTTGCACATTTTTCACCTTTAGTCCCTAACTTTCTAAAATTACACCTATAGTCCCCAAGTTTTTGAATTTCGTTCTTGGATAGTCCCCGGGGTTGATGGGGGTTAGTTTTTGGTGTTAGGTGCGTGTAAAATGACAAAAATACCCTTACTGTCAAATTAATAACTAAACTGTTAAATGAAATATAATTAATATTTTACAATTTATGTAGGACTCATCACTCACCCTACCCATTTTATCTTCCCCGTTCCACACCATCACCACCACCAAACCCCCCCCCCCCCCCCCCCCCCACACACACACACACAAACACACACTTCACGGTGATGGGTTTCATCAGTATGTTGGGATTTTCTGGTTTTGGAATTGGAGTTTCTGCTGGGCTCATCAATGGTTATTATATGTTCATCTACTTTCAACCCACATATGTCTAGGTCTGTTTTTTTACCTTGTCTCTATTTCTATGTGTGTGTGTTTTGCATATTGTTTGCTTTGATCTTCTTTTTGTATCATAGATTTGATGTTATTCTTGCTTTTTGAGATGACTGCTTAGAATCTGTTAAATGATTAGGAATGTATAACCAAAGTGGGGGTGGGGTGGTGGTTGAAGATAGAGATGATGGTGGTGGTGTGGAGAAGATGAAGTGGGTAGGGTGGGTGGTGGGTCACACATAAATTGTAAAATATTAATTATATTTCTTTTAACTTTTTAAATATTAATTTGACAGCAAGGGTATTTTTATCATTTCACACACACCTAACACGAAAAACTAATCCCCATCCAAACCAGAGACTATCCGGGAATGAAATTAAAAAACTTAGGAACTATAAATGTAATTTTAAAAAGTTAGATAGTAAAAGTGAAAAATAGGCAAACCGACTAGCATTTTTCCCATATAACTGAAATGTTTGTTTGTTCATAAGCCATTGTGCCACCTCTTCTCCTGAAACGAACCACCACACCATTCTCACTGTCATCTCCACAATCACCAAAATTCTTCAAACCCTAGAAATCATCTGAAGATCACATCCTCAAAGATCTCATCGGTAACATAACAATCCTTATCTGCTTTATATTCTTCGCATATGATCGAACTGATTTTTTAGTACGCATTACATTCTGTAAATTCCTCTTAACTTTAGTTTATTGTTCATATTTACGATTCGTTCGTGTGATCGAACTGATTTTTTCATTTGCGTGTTGTTTTTCTTAATTTCGGAACGGTTTCAAGCAGTTCATGCAGTTGATATACGTATATCGTTTCTGTTTAGTTAAAATTGTTATTGCAATAGGTGTATTTACAGTAGATCTGGTTTTTGTATGTGATTTGATTATATTTCTGCAATTTAGGCGTGTTTTCAGGGTGTTTATCTCTAATTTGTCTACGCATGTTGATGCATGAGTGAATTTGTTTAGCTCTTTACAGAAAATGACAATTGTGAATTTGTATACGTTGATTTTTAATTTCTGTGTTGTTTTTCTTAATTTAGGAACGGTTTCAAGCAGTTCATGCAGTTGATGTACGTATATCATTTCTGTTTAGGTCAAATTGTTATTGACAATAGGTGTATTAACAGTTGATCTGGTTTTTGTATGTGTTTTTATTATATTTCTGCAATTTAGACATGTTTTCAGTAAGTTTATATCTAATTTGTCTAGCTCTTAACAGGAAATGACAATTGTGAATTTGTATACGCTGATTTTTCATTTCGGTGTTGTGTCCCTTATGGAACTGTTTTAAGCAGTTCACGTATGTATATCGTTTCTGTTTAGCTAAAATTGTTATTTGCAATAGGTATATTTACAGTTGATCTGGTTTTTGTATGTGATTTGATTATATTTCTGCAATTTAGACGTGTTTTTAGTGAGTTTGAATCTCATTTGTCTACGTATGTTGATGCATGAGTGAATTCAGGGGCGAAGCTTAATGGGGGGGGGGGGGGGGGGGGGACGTCCGCCCCCCGGGATTTTTCGCTCAGTAGTGTTATATATGTAGTTTTCGTATAGAAATTTGTGGGTATATACGTTTTCACCCCCCCGGTTCTATAGAAATTTTTGGGTATATATGTTTTCACCCCCCCGGCCGAAAAATCCAAGCTTCGCCACTGAGTGAATTGGTTTAGATCTTAACAGGAAATGACAATTGTGAATTCGTATACATTGATTTTCATTTCGGTGTTGTGTTCTTTAAATTCACAACTGTTTTAAGCAGTTCACGTCTGTATATCGTTTCTGTTCAGGTAGAAGTGTTATTTTCTATTGGTATATTTACAGTTGATCTGGTTTTTGTAAGTGATTTGGTTATGTTTCTGCAATATAGGCATGTTTTCAGGGAGTTTATATCTAATTTGTCTACGTATGTTGATGCATGAGTGAATTGTTTAGCTGTTAACAGGAAATGACAATTCTGATTTTTGTATACGTTGATTTTTCATATCCATGTTGTTTTCCTTAATTTTGGAACGGTTGCATGCAGTTCACGTACGTATATCATTTCTGTTTAGGTCATTTGTTATTTGCAATAGGTCTATTTACAGTTGTACGTATATGGTTTTGTATGTGATTATATATATATATATATATATATATATTGCAAATTTAGACGTGTTTTCAGTGCGTTTATATCTAATTTGTCTATGTATATTAATGCATGAGTGAATTTCTTTAGCTGTTAACAGGAAATAACAGTTGTGATTGTTGTATATGTTGATGTTTAGCAAAATAGTCTTCTGTTTACATGCTTTTGTTGATATATTATGTTTCTACTTTGTTGTTTTATTGATTTGTCTGTGTGTGTGTGATTTGGTTATATTTTTGCAATTTAGACGTGTTTTCAGTGAGTTTATATCTAATTTGTCTACTTATAGTGATGCATGTGTGAATTTACTAAATTCTGTTTATAAATAACGAGGATATATGAATCTTATGATAATGTGAATTTTGTATAAGTTGATGATAAACAAAATCTTCTTCTGTATACATGATTTTGTTGATAGATTTTGTTTCAACTTTGTTGTATTGATCTGTGTTCGTGCGTCTGTTCATTGGGATTTGACTAATAATGGTTTAAACCGTTCACCATCAGACTTTATGATTCCTGAAAAGAGATTAGCTGGAGGAGAGGAAGTAGTAGATGAATCTTTGATCAAGAGGACTAAAAGTGACACAGGGACTTCTTCAACTGTAGCAACCATGGGTGGGGTAAACAACCCTAACGGCACCACCAATGAGAAATCAGATATTGATGAGGATCTTCATAGCCGACAGCTTGCAGTTTATGGTCGGGAAACTATGAGGCGCTTATTTGCATCTAATGTTCTAGTCTCTGGGATGCAGGGACTTGGTGCTGAAATTGGTGAGTCTATCGAGCTATATATCTTGTGAAATTGACTTTTGTGTATGACAGAGGAGAGGGCTACACATAAAACAGCTATTACATAATAACATATAAATAAATAAAAAGTTTGTCTTCATCTATGGCAATTAATTAAATAAGTTATGCCAGGAGGGAAGTGAGTATACACATAATCATTGTAAGAATGGCATCATGCTTCAACTGTATATGTATATGATATGACACATTTCTTTTTCAGGTAAGCTTTTTATTTGCTGATTTGACCCGTTATTAGGTAAAGCATGACCCAAATAGACCCAATTATAAGTGTTTATTTGAAATTATTCATACCCATGACCGTTGGATTTACATTGGCTGTGACCCTCTTGTCTTTATTTTACTAAAAGATGATAAACTGTTTTTTAAGGCAACACTAAACCTCTTAATCTGGGTCTTATGTTGGCTTCATGGGAGCATGTACATATGAACTTTTGGTTTGTCATCAGAAATTCTTTATTCTTGTTGAGCCCATTAGCGATACTTTTCCATGAGATGGGAGATTTCTATTTCTTATCTTGAAGTAGTTGTTACTTGTAAGTTTATGTGTAGCATGTTGTATTTATGCATTTATGTGCACTGTCTGCAGCAAAGAACCTTATCCTTGCTGGTGTCAAGTCTGTGACACTGCATGATGAAGGAACCATCGAGTTGTAGGATTTATCTAGCAATTTCATTTTTACGGTGGATGACGTTGGAAAGAACAGAGCTCCTGCTTCTCTCAACAAAATGCAAGAACTGAACAGTTCTGTTGTCATCTCTACATTAACAACTGAGTTAACTACAGAGGACCTCTCTGAGTTTCAGGTGATCTTTTTCATCTCTTGGTATAGGTGTTTCTTTGCAGCCCACATGTGCACCTCTCTAAGAAGCACAAAAACGCCCGCCTAACATCATCTGATACAAACTAGTCGTCGCCTATTACCGTTTATAGTCATCAATGTTTCATATTAACATGGATTTTCTTGAGGGTTTTATTACCGAGTTTTGCATGCCTATTACTTCTGAAATTTATTGAAACACAATCTCTAAGATGACTTGAGTCCAAAACACATATAAACTGTTGCAGGTTATATATTTTAAAAGATCTGTAGCTTTAAGCCTCAACTTCTTTGGGGTTCTAAATTTTACCCTTGATCGAAATCTCAATTTTGTGGCACTGTAAATCATGAACTAGATGAATGTAATAAAGATTAATAAAGCATAAACTTGTTAGAATATATGGCAACTGGATTACAATATTTTAATAACTATATTATATCCATAGTTAGATAACTTTATAACTAAGGGGTGTGAGATATGATTTCAGAATGCATGATCTGATATTCGATTAGTATTAAGTTAAGTAGCATTGATGAGAACCCACCTGTCAAAGTAGCAGATTTCGGAGAGACGGTACTGATTTTGCATTTACATTATTTTGCATAAAAAGTCATATGTTTTGCTCTCATTTTGTATATTTTATAATCTCTCTGTACACGTGTCATCAAGTCTTCTTGCTTTTATGTCCTTAAATCTGGTATAAAGTCTCGCTGAGTTCAGTCATAGGTTCATAATTATGTACTTGTTCATTTCTTGATTACATCTTAATTTTGCAATGCTTGCTGCAGGCTGTAGTATTCACAGATATCAGTTTGGAGAAAGCAATCGAATTCGACAACTTTTGCCATAGACATGAGCCTCCAATCGCTTTTATAAAATCGGAAGTACGTGGACTTTTCGGTAGCGTGTTTTGTGACTTTGGTCCTAAATTCACTGTTTCCGATTTAGACGGAGAGGATCCACACACAGGCATTATTGCATCCATAAGCAATGACAACCCTCCACTTGTCACATTCATTGACGATGAACGGCTGGAGTTTCAAGACGGAGATCTAGTTACATTCTCTGAGGTTCAGGGGATGTCAGAGCTAAATGACGGGAAGCCAAGAAAGGTAATAAATGCAAAACCGTATTCATTCAGCATTGAAGAAGATACCACAAGTTACGGTGAATATAAGAGAGGAGGAATTGTCACTGAGTTAAAGCAACCAAAGGTGTTGCAATTTAAGCCACTGGAAGAAGCACTGAAAGATCCCGGTGAATTTCTTCTCTGTGATTTTTCAAAATTTGACCGCCCTCTGCTCTTGCATCTGTTATTTCAAGCACTGGATAAGTTTGTATCGGAGTTGCGAAGATATCCTGTTGCTGGATCTGAAACAGATGCTCAGAAATTGATTTCTTTGGTTTTTAGTATGCTGAAAGATGGAAATATTGATCGGGTTGATGAGAAAATTATTAGAAACTTTGCGTTCGGTGCAAGGGCTGTGTTGAACCCCATGGCAGCCATGTTTGGGGGTATTGTTGGACAGGAAGTTGTTAAGGCTTGTTCTGGAAAGTTTCATCCACTACTTCAGGTTAGTTATTTCTTTATTGAACATTTTTTTTCTGTTGATCATATGATTATTTATCTAAGTAATAATTAGTTTATACAAGCTGCAAGCCTGCAACAAAAATAATTATCCTAGGGTAAAGCAACTTTTTCTTATTTACATCTTTAACCTAATTATAAAGAATTTTATTTCATTTTTATAATTTATCTTTACTCTTTTCTCAAAATTGTTATTCTTTTCCTTAGGTAATTGTTTTTTCCTTAGGCAAGTTGAAAAAGGTTAATTTGTTAATGGTAGGAGAGTCTAAATATATCAATTCTGCATGATATTAAAATTACCATTATCCCGCCGTGATAACCTATATCTCAAACACCTACTTTGTGTGTTTAGCTTTTCTATGCTTAGAGTGTGCAATCCAACTTAAATGGACCATTCTATTTCCTTTTTGGTGGACAGTTTTTCTATTTCGACTCTCTCGAGTCTCTTCCTGTTGAGCCCTTGGATCCCGATGACTTGAAGCCCTTGAATAGCCGTTACGATGCTCAGATCTCAGTCTTTGGTGCTAAGCTGCAGAAACAATTAGAGGAAGCTAAAGTTTTCGTTGTAGGATCTGGTGCACTAGGCTGCGAGTTTTTGAAAAATTTAGCCTTAATGGGTGTTTCTTGCGGTAACGGAGGAAAGCTAACAATTACCGATGATGACGTTATTGAAAAAAGCAACCTTAGTAGACAGTTCCTTTTTCGAGATTGTAACATTGGTCAAGCTAAGTCAACCGTTGCAGCAACTGCTGCCACCTTGATAAACCCGAATTTTCATATTGAAGCACTTCAAAATCGTGCCAGCCCCGATACTGAAAATGTGTTTGACGACACTTTCTGGGAGGATCTTAGTGTTGTAATCAATGCTCTTGACAATGTGAATGCAAGGCTCTATATCGATCAGAGGTGTTTGTATTTTCAAAAACCGCTTTTAGAGTCTGGAACTTTAGGTGCCCTGTGTAACACACAGATGGTCATTCCTCACTTGACTGAGAACTATGGTGCCTCCCAGGACCCACATGAGAAACGCACGCCAATGTGTACTGTTCATTCTTTCCCGCACAACATTGACCACTGTTTGACTTGGGCTAGGTCAGAGTTTGAAGGATTGCTTGAGAAAACACCAGCTGAAGCAAATGCTTATCTGTTGAACCCAAGTGAATATATTTCTGGTATGGAAAAAGCTGGTGATGCACAGGCAAGGGATAAACTGGAACGTGTGCTTGAATGCCTAGAGACAGAGCGATGTGAATCATTTATAGACTGCATAACTTGGGCCCGCCTAAAGTAACCTTCTTTTTTATACCAGTGCTTACAATTTAACATTTTCTATGGTTCCAGATGAATCGGGTTGGGCCGATCCAGCAAGCACCTTTTTTTCTCTCTGTTTCTCAAGTTTTATATATAGTTTTATACATATCAAGTTTTTTATAATCTCATGTTCTCTTTCAGGTTTGAAGATTACTTTGCTAACCGTGTGAAACAACTCACCTTCACTTTCCCAGAGGATGCTGTTAACACTAGTGGGGCACCTTTTTGGTCTGCCCCAAAACGTTTCCCGCGCCCCTTGCAGTTTTCTGTTGAAGACCAAAGCCACCTTAACTTTGTTATGATAGCATCCATTTTACAAGCAGAGACTTATGGCATTCCAATTCCCGAGTGGGTCAAGTCTCATGCAAAGTTTGCTGATGCTGTTAGTGAAGTCGCGGTCCCTGATTTCGAGCCCAAGGAGGGTGTGAAGATTGTAACCGATGATAAAGACACTGATATGTCCACTGTATTCATTGATGACTCTGTTGTAATAAATGAATTGGTCAACAGGTTAAAATTGTGGTACAAGAAGTTACCACAAGGCTTCAGGATGAACCCGATTCGGTTTGAAAAGGTCCTCTCTCTGTGCCTTTCCCTATGTGTTTATTATTATCTCTTGGTTTTCTGGCTGTGTTTAAGTTTAGAGGTGATGATTGTTGACCATTTACTTAAGCACGGGGTAAAACGGGTTAAATAAAAACAATAAGAAAAAACTAGCATAAAAGGAACGGGGTCAAATGGTCAAAAGTCTCCAAAAAGCTATTTTTAATGCATAAATACTAGGGGTCTTCATAAACCGTTAACACTGACCGAAGGTCTGAACCGCCTAAACCAAATCAAGTCCGCCGGTTTGAGACCCAGATGGTTCGGTTTAGACAGGTTGACGGTTCGGTCATGTTTGGAACATGGAACCGGCTGTTTAACCTATATTATATATTTTTTTTTTTTTAAATTTGTAGTTTTCTATATGTATGTGTACTATAATCATGAAACCTCTTATCATTTAAAGTATTTTCATACAACGCAATTAAGGTAAGTCATACATGATGATTTATTTCTTGACATCGGAGCATGCAACCGGCTGTTTAACCTTTATTATTTTTATATTTTTTGTTTTTGAAGTATGTAGTTTTCTATATGTATTATAATCATGAACACTCTTTATCATTAATAATATTTTCATACAAGCCAATTAATGTAAATCATAAATGATGATTCATTTGTTGACATTTTCTTTTCATTGCATGCCAGATGACCTTGGTTTCAAACCTAATCATGTTTTTGAATGTTTATGATGGCGCATCAAACGGGTCAAAAAGTCACCTGGAATCGGCTCAAAAATCGCCAAACTCTATTTTATATGCATAAATTCTCTTAAATCATTTTTATTGGAAAAGTTAATATACTAATTATAAATTTTCTAATTTACTGGAGTCATTGGACAGCAAATATTTTGAGTCAACCCAATCCGAAGTGTCTTGATCCGTATGAACCTGAACCTAATGGTTTTTTGAATGTTTAGGATGATGACACCAATTATCACATGGACCTAATAGCGGGACTAGCCAATATGAGAGCTCGGAATTACAGCATCCCTGAAGTTGACAAGCTCAAGGCCAAGTTCATTGCTGGCCGGATCATCCCCGCCATAGCAACCACAACCGCCATGGCCACTGGTTTTGTCTGTCTGGAGCTCTACAAGGTCCTGAACGGAGGTCACAAAGTGGAGGACTATAAGAACACCTATGTCAACCTGGCAACCCCTCTATTCTCCATGGCTGAACCTGTTCCGCCAAAGGTGATCAAACACCAGGACCTGAGCTGGACTGTTTGGGACCGTTGGATCCTCAGAGATGACCTGACATTGGGAGAGCTTCTTCAATGGCTAGAAAGTAAAGGACTGAAAGTTTTCATCATATCTTTTGGGAGCTATTTTCTTTATAACAGAATGGGTTCGAGTCATGGAGATAGGATGGAGAAGAAGATGGTGAGTTTAGCTAAAGAAGTAGCTAAAGCCGATCTCCCTGCATACAGACGACATTTTGATGTGGTGGTGAACTGTGATGACAGTGATGGCAAGAATGTTGATATTCCTCAGATCTCGATATACTTCAGGTAGATTGCAGTGGCGGAACTAGAACTTCAACTCAGGGGTATCCCAAAATTTTTTAGAGTGTCCTCGTACTTGTTCAGGGGTGTCCTGTGTATAAAAATCGGAAAAAAAAAATTTTTTTAACACTACGGGTAAAAACTTGAGCCGTAGCCCGGGCTACGCCCGATTTGCCTACAGGTCCGCCCCTGGTAGATTGTCTCGTGATATCGTTTTAATTTGTCACTAGAGTCGTGATTCCAGTTTCTAGTCATGTATCGCCGTTTATTGTTGATTTTAAGCAGCAGAGTTTGTTACATTTTATGGTAAAAACCTAGTACACCAAGGTGTTATTACAAGATTATGCTATAAACATATTTCAGCATAATGCATTCATGTTCTCGTAATGTTTTTTTTCGTCTTTTAGGTGTGCAGGTTGAGTTGCTAAACTAAGATAATTACAAAAAAAAAAAAAATCTTTTATTTGAAAATTTGCAAATGTGTAATTTTCAGAATGTTTCTCGTTTTTATTTTTATTTTTACTTTCTTTTAACCCTTTTCAATCGTTATTAATATTTCATCAAGTTAAAACATATAAGTTGGTTAAATAATGAAATTTAAAAAAAGTTATAAAGAACAAAATAAAAAGAAAAAGAATTAAAAAAAATGTAAGAGAAAGGGAAAAAATTATAATGGTGAAAATTGAACATTTCGTTTAGTTGTAAGGGCAAAATTTATAAAAACTAACATATTTTTTATACCAATTAGCAGAAATGAGGTAAATGTGTTGTAACTTTTTAAATAAAGGTTGTTTTGTGTTATTATCTCACAACATACAAGCTCACAAAACCTGTAATTTACTCTACCTTTGACAACAAACGTGGGTGTTCCAATAATTAGAAAGGACGTCATGTGGTGTTCTATATCATCGTAGTATTCGTTATTATAGTCTATTTACACCACACACAAAGATCTCTAGAAGAATAATGTAAGCAGTGACATTACAAAGCATGGGGAAGGTTCAAATGAAAACCACTAGTTATTGTGAAAACTCGAAAACTAATTAAAAACCACTAAAAAGAAGGGGGGGGAGACTTTTAATGAAGGAGGGGTAAAATTGGAAAAAAAAATATGTAACTTTTCAAACATTTTCTATTTCTCCATACGTTATCATTTTAAAACAAAAATGGCACCATAAGATCACAAATTTTTGTATCTTTCATTCAAGTATATTCGAGCATATTTTTTATGACATAAAAAAAGATTTATGGTGTCGTCTTGTTTTCAATACTATTATTATAGTAGTGCACATGTGCAATATAACATGTACTACAATTGCATTACATGCTTAAAATTAGCTTTTTGAGTCTATTTTAGCTTTTAGGGTTAGTTTTTTTGGAGGTTTATGACTAGGATTAGGTTTTTGGGTGTGGGGGGGAGGGGGGTTTAGGTTTTTGGGGGGTGGGGGTGGGGGGTTTAGGTTTTTTTCGGGTTTATGTTTAGGGTTTAGTTTTAGGTTTTCGGGAGGGTGGGGGGTTTAGGTTTTTGGGGGGGGTGGGGGGTTAGGCTTTTGGTGGGAGGGTGAATTTAGGTTTTTGGGGGGTGGGGGGTTTAGGTTTTTGGGGGGTGTCGGTGGGGGGTGGGTTAAGTGGTTTAGGCTTTCCGTATTAGTGTACTACACATGTGCAGTACAACAAAAAAAAAATTTGAAATATTTTTTTTTCATATATAAAAATCAGCGAAATTTATAAAAAAATTGAAAAAAATCTTTTTTTTTTGTGTGTTTTTTAGGCTTTTTTTAGTTAGTTTTCGAGTTTTCACAATAAAAGTGGTTTTCATTTGAATCATCCCCTACAAAGCATATGTACACAAGTGTAGTCATTAATGTGAGTAAAGATTCCAGCTAGACAAAACTAACACATGCAAAAGATAGAAGAATATTTGATTGTATATATATTATCTTGTATTTTTTATTCTTTAATTTGTAACCGTTTCTTTTTCTTTATTTTCTGACAAAAAGAGCACAAATGTATTGACTCTCCTATGTGGCACCATAAATGCCATGACTCATGAGTGTTGTACGATGCACAGGGAAATCATCTTGAAAACCCTAGAGAACAACATGATCCTTGTCCTAACGTGAGTCACTTGCATAAACACCAAGTCTTATATGCTAACATGGTGGTAGCATGAGTCAGCTGCAGAAAATTCGATACACAAACTGTATCCAATACGATCGAAAGTGACGGTTCAATTAAGCACTTTAGAAAATTCGAAAAACCAATTTTACATTTAAGTTTCAGTTATTAGGTATATAGGGTATGTTTGGCATGGAGCTTTTAGAAGCTTTTAAGAGCTTCTAGCGTTAAGCTTTTAAGAAAAAGCTTATACTCAATAAAAAGACTTATTTGGTTGAAGGAGCTTGAAGCTTTTAGATTAGGAGGTTGAAGCTTTTGGTTGAACGCTCCTACTAGTAGCGTTTAAAAAGAGCTACAAGTTTTTAGGGTAAAAATGACTATTTTAACCTCTAAAGATAATGAACTTTTTAATGTACAAACTTTTTAAATTTTTAGTTATGTTTATTTTGGTTATTTTATACATTTTTTAAAAAAGCTTCAGCTACTCTGCCAAACACCAAATATATCTAAAAAACTACAGCTACTAGCTACCAACTATAGCTACCAGCTACTTTTACCCAACATACCCATACTCTTTATAATCATTTTATAAGTAAAGATTTATTGGTAAGCAAAAAAAAAATAGGAGGAAACCACAAGTTTGACATGCAAAAGGAAGTTTATAAATTCATTTCTACATAACTTTCTTCAAATCTTTTGCATACATACACATGTAATTCAAATAAAGAAGTAATTTTTGTAAAGATTTTCTTTTTAATTGATTTTGACTTTTTTTAAGAAATAATTTTTGTAAAGATTTTTTTTTTTTACATTTTAAATTGATTTTGACTTTTTTTTTTACTTTTAATGTTTTAATTTTATATTTGTTAAAACTTCTACATGTGTTTTTAAAAGCTTCGAAAAAGATAAGGTAAAAATGATTTTTACGAGTGTTTTTACACGTTCCCTAGTTTCTCACTTTTTTACACGTTCTATTACTTCCTTCTATATCACATTGATACTTATTTGATTATAAGGGTGAGGATTAAATATGAAGTTTATTTTGGCTAGGAAGTATAGGAAGCAATAGGATTAGGACATGTGGCAAAATTTAAAATAAAGAGGAAGGGTATTTTAGTCAATCTTATCATTTTCTTCTTCCTTCTTTTTCCCAGTAACATCAAAACCCACCATTTTCAAAACCCACCATCTTCAACCATTTCTTCACATTCTATCTCAATAATCACACTACATTATAGTGCGATTTTCGTCACCAATCAATGATTCAAACACCCGATCAACGTGTTCCTCAGCTTTTTTGAAGAAAACTCAGTTTAATTTCATATAAAATCTCGTTTTTTCCGGTGATTTTGAAGATAATCACTCGATCCGTTCGATTCGATCTCTGATAAGTGTTTCAATCATTCAAATTTCGTCAATCGTTGAAGAAACCGACTTCGATCCATGTAAGAAATTCTTTAATTTCATTTTTATTATCTGGGTTTTTGATTTAGTCATTGCGTTTTACGATCTTGGTGGGGGTCCGGGGGCAACGCCCCTGGTAGCAGGCTCCCAGGGGCGGCAGCCCCTGGCGGGGTCCAAGGGGCAGAGCCCCTGGCTCAATGCATCAGAAATTCACATCACAGACAAAACTATTGTCCTGGTTCAATGCGTTTTAGAGTTAGAACACTTTCTTTGGTGTTTTTAGGCCATTGCGTTTTAGAACTAAGACATTTTTATGTGTTTTCTGGCCATTGCGTTTTAGAAAAACACATTTTTTAAGTGTTTTTAGTCATTGCGTTTTAGGTAAAAACACATTTTTAGGTGTTTTCAGTCCATTGCGTTTTAGAGAGAACACTTTCTTTTGTTTTTTTAGGCCATTGCGTTTTAGAAATGAGACATTTTTAAGTGTTTTCTGGCCATTGCGTTTTATAAATAAGACATTTCTTTGTGTTTTTTGTGCATTGCATTTTAGGTAAAACACATTTTTATGTGTTTTCAGTCCATTGCGTTTTAGAAAGTACACTTTCTTTTGTGTTTTTAGGCCATTGCGTTTTACAAATAAGACATTTCTTTGTGTTTTTTTGTGCATTGCGTTTTAGAAAAAATGTCATTTTTTAGGTTTTTTTCATTGCGTTTTACGAAACTGGGTTTTAATTTTTTTTTTCGAAAATATAGCAACAGTATACTCGTTTTAAAGATAAAAAAGCTCGTTTTTTTGG
Organism: Helianthus tuberosus; assembly: GCA_030545235.1. Taxonomy (NCBI): domain Eukaryota; kingdom Viridiplantae; phylum Streptophyta; class Magnoliopsida; order Asterales; family Asteraceae; genus Helianthus; species Helianthus tuberosus. Next base: position 101,923,782 of record CM060381.1, on the reverse strand, counting down.
TGCAATTTTTATAAAAAAAAATGTCGTATGAAAGAGTTATTAACGTTTAAAAAATTGGGGGGGGGGGGGGGGGAATTGGAGGAGAGAGAAACTAGTGCCTTAGATTAACTAGAATGCCCCTAAACAAACCTACACGCCTCTTTTCTTCCTTTCAATTTCTCTCATTTAATCTTAGCCCTTGATTAACTAAATAGATGGTCAAGATTACTTCCTAGCCTTCTTAGCCAAATAAACTTACTATTATATCCTAACCCTTGATTATAAACTTGATGTTCTATTATAATCATTTGTAAACAGCTTGTTAAGCGCATTTACTACCAGTTACCCTCTTTATACTTAGGAAAATTTTATAAATTATTACAAAACTATCATACGCTACTTTACAAATATTTAAGGAATACACATGTAGATGATGCAAACATAAATAAAAAAGGGATATACCTACAAAAATAAAACACCCACATGTTATATTTCAGTTTAAAAACATTTATAAGTGAAATATGTTATATCACCTCTGAGAGCAAACATGCGCATTTTAGGCGCGAGATAAGCTGGTTAAAGTGAAAACCGAGCGCCAACCAATCCTCGTTCGCGAGTTGAGAAGTACCTCAGGGTTCATGGCCAGAGATCCCAACCGAGATGATCTTTACCTGTCATACCTTGGTTTGAAGATTCCGACAGCCTAACCAAATCTCCAATCAACGTCTGTTTAGTTAACAAGTGATGAAAATTATTTGCTTGTTTGTCTACAAACAGAAAGCACATACAATAATAGTAAAGTAACAAAGAAACAAGATAAGATAGAATGTATACTAATCGAGTTGCTTGGTCCAGTCAAAAGGCTCCCAATCTCGAGTAAAATTCGCGACAGCTTCTTTCTGGGTGTCGATAGAGTCGTATTTGTTGCGTCGGTGCATGTCTTCTGCAGGCAACTGAAGCATACCCCTTATAACATTCACACCAAAATTGCTCTTGAATTGCGATTCATCATCGATAACGTGAACAAACCCTTTCTTCAAACCAAACTCCACATGGAAGTATGGAAAGTCTTCTGGTATCGAGTGTCGCAACCCTTTTACACTTGTGTCGATTAATTTCTTGGCATTGTGTTGGCTCCATTCATCTTCGGCTTCATCAATTGCCTGCAAACAATAACAAATATCCTCATTGTCTTCTTTGGTTCATTCATGAAAAATCTAAAAGATTATTGTAATCTTTCATCAGTATGCAGATTACTCATGTTTTGGGTTGTCACATCTAACATGTATAATAAACAAGTCGTGTTCAAGTTGACCAGTTTAGCCCATTTGACTCAAAAGGTCTACCCACCAACCGGTTTAAAATTAGAATAAAAAATACATTTGATAACGTCAACCGATCCGTTTACGCTCTGTTTAACCCATTTATTACAACCCACAAACCCGTTTACAAACTGCTTGGGTTAAACGATTTTAAGTTTGTCCAAGTTATCGATTCAACCCACCAACCCGACACGATTGCCACCCTTAGTTTAAATAATAATAAGGGTAAATTGCATTTTACGTCCTTTAAGTTTCAGCAAAATTTCAGGCACTGTCCTTTAACTAACGAAATTACAACATATGTCCTTTATGTTTTAATTTTTTTTCAACAGTTGTCCTTTATGTTTTAATTAGGGGTGCAAACGAGCCAAGCGGCTCGCGAGCTACTCGAGATCGGCTCGAGAAAAAGCTCGAAACGAGCCAAGCCTTAACGAGCCCGAGCCGAGCTTGAGCCTCAAAACAAAGCTCGTTTGTTTATCGAGCCCGAGCTCGAGCCTCGCATGTGAAGCTCGTTAGGCTCGTCGAGCCTTAGTGTAAATGAGCCGAGTCGAGCCGAGCTTATTTAAACTTGTTTCCAAGCCGACCTCGAACCTAAAAATAAGCTTATTTAGTAAACGAGCCCGAGCCCGAGCTTCACTTATCGAGCCCGCGAGCCTAAAAAGTCTATTATTTATATTATTTTTATTTAATATAATAATAAATAGATAATAAACGAGCCGAGCCCGAGCCGAGCTCGAGCTTGAGAAAATACAAACGAGCCGAGCTCGAGCTTTGAAAACAAAGCTCGAATCGAGCCGAGCTCGAGCCCGAGCTCTCATAAGTTAATCGAGCTCGGGCTCGGCTCGGCTCGTTTGCACACCTAGTTTTAATTGCGGTTGTCCTTTATTTTTGTATTTTTTTAGTGAGAAAGGACACCACATGTAAGAAATTAGAACATAAAGGACATCCGCTGTAATTTCGTTAGTTAAAGGACAACGTTTGAAATTTTGCTGAAATTTAAAGGACGTAAAATGCAATTTACCCTAATAATAATGTCACTTTGTACTCGTATTCCATGTTCAGGAAAGTAACTTCAGAAATAAACGAATTAGCAAAACAGTGGACAAACCTTCTTAAAATACAGAGCGGCCTGTTTACCACCATCTGGAGGCAAAGGTATGCATTCTATCATACAATGTCGGCTCTGCTTTGCGAGCCCCATCACCGTTTCGAGAAATACGACCTCCTTCTCTTGTTTAGCAAACATCATTAGAAGACACTTCTTGAAGTTGCGTATCTCGTCCCACACGTTATCATCCACACTTCTCGTTGCCAACTCATGCTACATAAAAAAAATTACAATACCACTCAACAACATAAAGGTTTATTAATCCAGAGCGTAAATAAAAGAATAAAGTATACAGATGGTCCCTTTGGTTTACCAAAATTTTCGATTTGGTCCCTAGCTTTCCAAAAGTACACAAATGGTCCCTGTGGTTTGTACTTTGTAACGTACTTAGTCCCCAGCTTTTTCCAAAAGTACATGGATAGTCCCTGTTGTTTACACTTTGTAATGCATTTAGTCTCTAACTTGGACATGCTATGACCTTTAATTTGTTGTGTGGAGACTAAATGCGTTACAAAGTGCAAACCACAGGGACCATCCATGTACTTTTGAAAAGCTAGGCACAAAATTCAAATTTTGGTAAACCACAGGGACCATCTGTGTACTTTATTCTATAAGAAAGTTGAGTGTGACAAAAACTAACCTGCATGGGCAATATGCAACAATGTCCTGGTACAACAGGCTGCCACGGAGGTAACATTAAATATGTGAAATTGGCGATTGCTACAACTAGATGACGTGGCCTCTTTGGATTTTCAAAACAAAAGTTGCAGCGTTCTTTCTGGGTTAATATGCCTTTTTCAAAACGGGTATTTCCGGTTGACTTGGGAGCACCATTGTCGCCTTTACCTCGTTTCTTTTTCTTAGGTCCGTCATCGTAATCATATTCATCATCCGCCTGACCAGATATACTAAACTTTCTGTTTTGCATTATTGAACGTGCTACATGCATGTCCGCGTCTTCCTCTTTCTTCTTTTCACGTGTTTTTAAGCCGTGCATTATATACCTATACAGCAAAAGAAACCATGTCAACTGACCAACAAAATCAAGTATATGACGCTCGAACCAGAGAAAGATTTTCAAAACAATATTCTTTGTTTTTTCCCATATATATTCAGGAGAAAACTATGGCAAATACAAGCCAGTTTCAGTTGTTCGAGAAAAGAATTACCTGCTTGTGGTTACATCACCCTCTGAAATGGTTCTGTTGGTGGTATCTGCTTTGCGTTTCTCTTCATACACCTCAACCTCTTTCTGAAATAACAAAGTAATTACAAATTATTTCTGATGACACCAAGAGTATCGGATGGTAGAACTAAAAGGACATGAAGAAAAAACAGGTTTTGATACAAAAAGCATTTTCACGGTGGATGATAAAAGTTTAGGTCTTAACTTCTAACAAAGTTATATACAGTACTCTTACAATCAGATATAAACATATAATCTACCGCAACTGCTATATTTTTTATTTATATTAAATACAACTTAAAATTTAATATATGATCTTGAAATATTTTTAAAAACTGCTATTTTGATGTTTAGCCATACACTAGACGATAGTTGTCAATAGCGAATAGCAGACGATAGCGATAGCAGGAGCTATTTCCGCTATTTCATGTTTAGCCATACACTAGAAAAAAATTTAGAAACATTTTATAGGGGCATATTTTATCAAAATACGCTGTATATTTCATCTAAACAGGCTATTTATATTAAATTTATACTAAAACAGAAAAAAAAAAACAAATGGGCATCGCTGTTGTATATTAAAACAAAGATAAATAAAAAATAACTAAAATGCTATATTCACGCTATGGAGTCGCTAATTATCAGGTTGCGAGATATGGTTGCTTCACTATGAAGCGCGTGATAGCAAACACTATATTCGCTAATGACAACAGTGACTAAACTTAACAGCAACCTTAATGTTTACTTGCAAACAATGTGCCTATGTTCATCTCTTTCAAATTAAGATCATGGAGGCCGGTTTTCAAACACCATGTTTTTTGGTTTGTTCCTTTTCCAAAAAACGAATTTACCAAAACTTTTTGCTTGCTTGCAACTAAAAATTAAAAAAAAAAGCAAATAAGGACAGGACAGCTGGACAGGAGCGACGTGAAAACTAACCAGAAGTTTGTCAGCTTCATCATGCTTTCCTTTCAAACGCAGCTGCATAGCTTTAGCAGCCAACTGATTTGCACTGAGTGCAGGCTTTACATCTGCTGTACTTGATAACGGCTCTTTAAATTTGGATACATCAGGCATTATGTGTGTGTTACGATCTGTACATGAATCATCATTTTGCTTTTCTTGCTGCTGCTGAGACTTGAACTGTTGCAGAAAACTCCCATCATTGGTAAACTTCTGCATGCTGGACAATGCAGAAGAAATGACACCAGCATCCTTAACCGACATGTTTTGATTTTTCCGCTTCCCCCAGGATAAGGAATCATCAGGCCTCGGCATTCTCATTTTAGTATGGTGGTGGTCGGGTGTTCCTTTCTTGCTATCCCTTTCAGTGTCCTGGTATCAACCATACATACATCATCAAAAGTTCAAAACAACAAACTCAACTATAACCTATAACTTAATGAATATACAAGTACGTTTTAAAACACGTATAGGTGTTTTCGCATCCAATCAAGCATTTAGATCATAATACAGTCACCAAATTATAATTATAATTATATACTAAAACACAGCACAATAGCTACAGTGTTTTCTTCTGACTTTTCCTACTTCATTCCTTTTCTTTTTTTAATCTTTTTTAGGTTTTTGTTTTTCTTTTTTAGGTTTCAATCGCAGCCGTTATTGTACAGGTAATGGAACGAACCGGGTGATACCGATCGAACAATGTCGGTACTGGTATCAGTATTCGTTTTATTGTTTTCGGTGGATATAAAACACCTCTTGATATCCTTTTGGTCGTACCACGACTTTTATTTATTTTTGTTTCTCTTTCGGTTGTTATACCGAGTGCCAATACGGTAACGAACCGAACCAGTACCGGCCAAATTCCCACCACGCAGATTTACAGATATTTAAAGCTTTCGTTTATTTTAAACACGTGTTGGCATCTTTTTGGGCTTATCACAGCTTTATTTTTTAATTTTCCTCTTTCGGTTTATTATATCGATCGCCAATATCGCATCAATAGCGTAATAAACCAATATCAAACGGATTCCTGCTATTAACGATCCTTTTACCATTGTGCACGCTTCTGTTTAAAATTTGTTAAAAATCGGGTCGCCCTGCCACAGAGCGCTGGTGTAACCCCCACTAGTTTTATAAAGATGGAAGTGCAAAATGGTCATGTCAAGTGTTTTAAATTATTTGGCCCAAAAATAAACAAAATTGATAGAACTGGATTATCTGTTAGCAGCTAGAGTCAACAGCAGTGGCTTTGTTGACTTTTAACCCTAGTGAACCTTCTCCCAAGGTTACTCGCTCGAGGATGTATTTTCCCTTCAATAAATATTGAATGACTTATGTCTAATTAAACCACAACGTATCGATGCAAATGAAAATGAAGAATATCAAAAATGCTTACATTTTGCTGATCCCTAGACTGCGTTCTTATCCTGTTCTTGATGGCATGAAGGTGGGCATGAGAAGGTGCAGCAGAACCTGATGCCACTGAAACCGCCAGTTTACCCAATGAACCCCAACGCTCTCCAACTACCTCATCAAGGTTTTTTCCTTCACGGGCTGCTTGCTCCTGAGCGCGTTTCAACGCCTTAAGCCTCCAGCTGGCACCACCATCTCCTACTACAGATGTTGACAGCAGATTACCCTCTCCCTGTTTATCTTCCTCTTCTGGGTAACCACTTCCATCGTTGTTCAAGTAAGGATTCAGCTCTCTTGGATTCACCTTTTTAATCTGATAATAAAAGCTATATATGGTTACTAAATGGCACTAATTGATGATGCAGATATTTTTGTATACACTGAATACCCAAAGAAAGATATGAAGAAGTAAGAATGACTATATGGTAGTTACGATAAATATATGAAAGCGTACCTCCTTAGCAGGTGTTTCTTCTAGCAGATCAGACGAAGCTAACGCAGATTTGGGAGCCACGTCATCTTTAGGTCTAAGCATCCACTCCAAACCCATTTCTTTCCTTACGATGTTTTCGGCATTCGGGGAACGAGATACACCTGCAATACATAAAAATAAATCAAGCAAAGTGAATATGTGAATCCTTAAAGAGTACTAAAAGAAATAATCTCACAACTCATACCATCCTCATCGGATTCAAGATTCTTGTCGGATCTTTTCTTCTTGCCGTTCTTCTTACGGCTTTTCTCACCAACTTTATCTTCATCATCGTCCTCACTGGAATATTCTCTACTCCTCCTTGATTTCTTTGACTTCCCTTTCCTTTTCCTACGTGTCCTTGAATCATCATCACTGTCACTTTCACTAGCATCTGACGAATCTTCTTCCGAGGAATACCACTTCTTTTTAGACCGTTTCTTGATTCTCTCGGATCCATCATCATGATGACGGGACTTCTTTTTCTTCTTATGACTTTTCCTTGTGTCTGAATCACTTGACTGCTCATCATTAGCCTACGAAAGATCAAGAACCACATTTTAATACAAATGCAACGCCTCACGTTTGCAATAATATGTTGATGTGATTAGCTGAATTATAAAAAAAAAAACGCAACCAAAGAAACGATGCTTACTTTATCCATCTGATCACGGGGTATAAACTTCAAACCTGAAAGCATTTTTCCCTCTTCTTCACAACAAATTTGATCAATTTCAGAAGTGCACAAGTGAGAAATATCCTGAAAAGAATAAAATCAAATAACAATGTATAACATGTAGAGTAAAAAAAAAACAAATAATGATAATAAAAGTATACAACAACATGAAACGATTTAACATAGATACAATTAGTGAACAGCAATTAAATTTAAACTTAACCAAATTTTAACCTAATTAAATAAGTAACTTGTTCCTTCAATAATTTCTAAGTTGAACTCCTTCACCAATTTCTAATATAAACAAATAAATAACAAGCGAAGTCAGGGTTCATCTGCAACAGGTTAGCGTTTTTCTAAAACTTACTCCCCTTTACTTTTAATTTTTAAAATTTTAGTTGCTGTTAATTTTTTAATACTAGAAAACGTTCATGCATTTTGATACATTGTTTCAAGTTTGTGTTGTGGACAACACTATTTGTGAGTTTATATCCATCTATATACATAATCCTGTATACATTAGTGATAAATTGGCCTACATGCTAAATTCGTTTGTGTGATCTGTTCTCTTTTTTTTTTCCCAGAAACAGAGCAGTTTGAAAGCTAACCCAAAATTATCAGACCCATCCTGACCCAAACTCATTTTAACCTGGACCCATCGTGACCTTTTTCTTAATCTACCCATCCTGACCCAAACCCATTCTAACCCAAACCCATCTTGACCCATTACGTAAACCCACCCAACCTATCCACTTTGTTAGGTCTACTAGGAGCTATATCAATTGATGTATTTAGAGTAAAGTACAGTTTCAGTCCCTGAGGTTTACACCCAATCACATGTTCAACCCTCATTTGAAAAAATTCAACAGCCGGGTTCCTGTGGTTGTCGATTGCTAGCAATCAAGTCCTTGTTAACATTTTCTGTTAGTCAAAGGTTAGTTGACCGGGGCAAAGTTGTATTTTACCTACTAATTTGAAGAGCAATTTGGTCAATTTGATTTATATACCCCAAATCACCCCTTTTTGAAATCATCCTTCATCTTCACCGGATTTTTATCATCTTCATCACCATATCACATCTCTATCTTCATCAACAACACGTACACTCACCCCACAACTACAACCACAACCACCACCACCAGTGGCGAAGCTTGAAAAAAAAAATCGGGGGGTCGGAAGGTAACGGACCTAAAAAAATTCTATAGCGTAGTTTCGAGGTGTATGTTCGGGTCGGACGTCGGTGATTCGATTCGGGTCAAACATTAATATAAAATAAAAAACGTTCTCAAACATGTTCGGGTCGGACGTCGATGATTTTTATGTAATGTTAAATAGTTCTATCTACCTTGTTGATTCGACGACGGGGCTTTTGATTTTAATAATGGGTATAACAAAATCAATCTTTTAATATGAGTATTTAAGAAGTTATATAAACATTAACACACTTATGAAAGCTGTTAAAACATTGTCACCAACACAAGTTAACAAAACAAATCACCCTAAACTTCAAGTTAACAAAACAAATCTAATAACACAAGTTAACAAAACAAATCACCCTAAATTTCAAACTCTAATAGTTACAGAAAGATTCAACAAGTTTAGGGCAAAAAATGGGACCAATTTCACCCCTAATTTCAACCTAAATCACATAAATTGAAGCCCTAAATTAAACCTAAAGATAAAACACATACCTTACAAGTAGCGCAGCCCTTCTGTTCGGCTGTTCCTCGTCTCCTCAGCGAACAACCCTTCTGTTCTTTTTTGATTGTCCGTAATCCCCAAATCCAGCGATTTGGGTTTTTTTTATTTTCGATAGAATAGAATATTTTGGGCTTTATATAATCATTTATGGGCTATAATAATAAACATAACAATCTGATTTTGGGTTTTTTTTTATTAAATATTTTATTTGGACTATATAAATATTTTTTTTTATAAAATCAGGAGGTCGAAAACGTATATATCTAAAAAAAATTTAAAACCGGAGGTCAAAAACGTATATACCTAAAAAAATCTATACGAAAAGTACATACGTAACATTTCTGCAACCGTCTCCAAAAATTTCTGCAACCGTCTTCATCCAGATCTCCCAACATCATATGGGTTACAAAGGATAGTTCCATTTAAAACTATTGAAAAAAATTAACTACTTGAATAGATTTACTGATTTTGGAGTTAACATAAAATACAAAAATTAACAGCAAAATATGTGCACCGGCAAGAAAAATATTTTCAAGATAGTACCATAAGTAAATAAATTTAGTAGATTACCTTAGCACAGGATGTCAAAGATTGGTGGAGATAGTTTTCGTTTACTGGACGACATTGTGACAATGCAAATCATCACAAACACTCATTATCTAGATTTAATATCTATTCTGAGAGAATGTTCAACTTTTAAAACTTAGAGTAAACTACCAAAATGGTTCTTGAGGTTTGATCGTTTTTGACACTTTAATCCAAAACTCAAACCTTTTGAATATGGGTCCCTCTTGTTTCACTTTTGTTGTTATTTTTATCCAAAAGCAAAATCTAGTTACATTTTTCAGTTAATATCTAGTTTTTTTTTTTTTTTGTCTTTTTCCTCCTTTTTAATGAAGAACAAAATGAACGGATTTTTTTAATTTGTTATAATAAAATGTTAAAGGACCATTTTGCCTTTCATTAAAAGGGAGAAAAAAAGACAAAAAAAACTAGATGTTAACTGAAAAATCTGACCAGATTTTGATTTTGGATGAAAATGACAACAAAATTAAAACCAAAGGGACCCAGATTCAAAAGATTTGAGTTTAGATTAAAGTGATAAAAGTGACCATACCTCAGGGACCATTTTAACAGTTTACTCTAAAACTTATTATATATACATGTAAAAAATTATACCTCCTCTACAGCCTTTGGGAAACACTGAGAAATGCATCTTTAAACTGAACATCAGCTTCATCAAAGTCACTAGTTAGAAATGAACCAGCAGTGTAGGCATTCCCTAAGCACCATAACGCCTCATGTTTTGCCGTATTGATAGATAAGGCCTCATCCACTTTTGACACTGCATCTAGATTTTGTGTATTCATTGTGAGCCAAACATATACAATCTGAAGGGGTATGGTCCCAAAAAGCCGCGCAAACCTCCGCCAAGGTCGCGCGCGGGACCATACTCCTTATTCAACAATCTTCTTATCATGATCCTCGCGCGAGCTACATCACATCCTGATTTACGCGGCGCGATGCCTAGACAATAAGAAGCTCCAATAACAACACTTAGCATACTAAAAGAGCACTCAGTCATCCAAACCCCGCGCGAGGTAGTTACATACCCAGCAGGAATCGCGTAGGGAAGTAACGCAAGGCTGTCCCAGATAGTACACAGGGTACAAGTGGCAGAGGAAAAGAGCCAATCAACGTCCTTCTGGCCCTGCTCAATCGTGCTCCACGATCATCTGACATGCAAGAGACAACAAGTACTTAAGGACGCCTACATGGCACCAATCATAAGACAGAGACAACTGCCCCACGATCTCCACTTACCTGTTGATGGCAGAAGGGCGGCCAGGCCGACAACAGTGACACGTGGCTCCAATCACATTGCGCCAGCTCCAGAAAGCTCCTAGAAGCCACTAACGGTCGACACCAGTGAGACAATGAGCATATCCTCCATGTTGTCGCCTTCCGGCCCAAGGCCCATCAGCCCACATCCTCTTACACCTCTCCGGCTATAAATAGAGACTTCACTTCACAGGTTAAAACATTCCATTCCCTCCACTCTCACACTTAATACTTAATTATCTCCCCAAAGCAGTCGCTTATTCTCACGCCGGAGCCCGGTTAAGAGGGAAACCCCCACATTCCCCTCTTAACGAGTAACGGTGTTATGTTTTGCAGGATAACCTAGCCATTTAGGAGCTCAGGAAACCATAAAGAAGATTAACCACTATGGTAGGAACATAAACCAAACTGATTAAGCCCATAATTAGTTCTGTGTTTCTTCATTGGCACCCACCGGTTTTCTACAAATCACTTTCATCTTCTTTTTCTGAGTTTTCGTGGTTTTTTCTTCCTTCGATCATGGCTGGTCAAGGAATCATTCCTGAGTTTGTTGGTTTTGGAGCAAACTCTAATGCAATGTTGGGGGTGGACAACCAAAACGTCCAACCCCAACACATCGAAGAAATTGGCGAAATCGAAGTAACCAACACTGGGGGACCGCACGGGAGCATCACCCGCATCACTCAAACGGTAACCCCAGGAAACAACGGCGCCGGACCTTCAAACCCAGCTCCACCTCAGAACATTTCGGCGCTACTAGGGCTACCAGAAGGCGAAACCCCAGCCTCATGGTACGCCAAGCAACTTGCCACCATTAACGAGGCATATCAATCTTTGAGCGCACAGCAAGCAGTCTTAACGGCAGAACCGTCCTTGGTTACACCAACCGGACCCAATCACGGGGCGCGCCAGATACCACCAACGCAAAACATCCAAGGAAGAGCTAACAGACCTCCCCCTACCCGAAGACTAAGCGTGCAGGACACGCGCGATACACGGGGAGAAACAGAAAGCTATTATGACTATCCGTCAAACGTTCAAAGAGGCCCAGTTCATAGCCGGCTCACGCAGCGCAACATGAACAATGAATGGGAAGATACTGACCCGAATGACCCAACTTGGCAAGATGATGAGGGTTCGTCAGTCTTCAATCGCTTGCAAAGGAACCATGAATACTACAAACCAAGACAACATGTCGGGTACACCGAAGAGGCGGAGCAAGACTTTCGCCTCGCCTATCGACCAGCTGAAGCTGTAGAACATTCAAAGTTCATTCCAAAAATCGCACTGGCGCCGCTTAAAAGAGAGAAGTTACCTCCGACAGTCGGAAAGTTTAACGGATTGACTGATCCCGATGATCACGTCAGAGTTTTCACAAGCGTGGGTTGCATGGGAGGATGGAATATGCCCATGTGGTGCCATCTGTTTATTCAAACGCTTACCGGGGCTGCTCGCGCCTGGTTCGACAACCTTCCTCCAGGAAAAATCAAATCATGGGTGGATTTCAGGACACAGTTTTTGAGTCACTTCAGTCAACAGAGACATTACCAGCGCAACACAGCCGAGGTAGAGGACATCTGGCGCAGAGATAACGAGGGTCTCGAAGATTTCATCACTCGCTTCAACAAGGAGTTCTTGGAAATCGGTGGCGTAAGTTAACAACTCATGCGCTGCCACTTCAAGAAAGCCATTCGCTGTGATAGTCTCATCAGAACCATCACTGGGAAGGACGGAATGCCTAAAGAATGGGATAAGCTCATGGAAGCCGCGAAGATAGTCGCGCAAACTGAAGAGTCACTCGCCAGAAACAAGAGTTGTCATACCGAAGATCGATTTTCTAAAGGGGCTATTCGCGCGACGACAACAAATGGAACAAAGGCAAGAACCCTGGGTGGAAAGCCAACCACTCCAGCGGTTATGGTGAACGGCCTCGTTATGAAGAACGGTCGCGCTACAGAGAAGATGCGCGAGACACTATTGATCGAATTGGGTATCGAAAGGCAGTCAGGGATGACAACCGAGATAAGCACTGGACTCCGCTCGTAAAAACACCAAAAGAGGTGCTGATGACGGAGAATCATGATTTCAAGGCGCCAAGGCCTATGACAAACAAAAAGGGGCAAGACCCCAACTTGTACTGCAACTTCCATAAAGATACGGGGCACCAGACAGACGACTGTTACAGTTTACGTCAGGAGATCGAAAGAGCATTAAAAAGCGGGAAGCTAAGCCACCTGGTGAAAAACGTGCGCAAAGAAACTCGACAGCTCCAACGCCACGATGAGGGGAATCACAAGAAAGTCAGACGCCTAAAAACCCATATGGTCAACGGACCAAGATACAGCGCAAAAGAGAAAGGCAAGTGCCCGTACGAACCCTCATGGCAAGAGCAACAGGTCATTTTCCCGGTAGTACGCGGGGGCCCTCGCGCCACTCGACCCGTTGTCATTACCGGTATTATCGGCCATTATGAAACGGAGTATGTCTTCATTGACCCAGGAAGTACGGCCGATATCATCTATGAACAGTGTTTTAATCAGTTTGACGAGGATGACAAAGCGAGACTGGAGCCAGTTGATTATCCACTGTCTGGATTTTGCAACGAAATGGTCTTCCGGCTAGGCCAAATCAGCTTCCCCGTCACGCTCTCTGACGGAAAGCACTCAAGAACAACAAATGTAAACTTCATGGTGATGCCTGTCAAATCGAGGCATGATGTGTTGATTGGGAGAGAAACCCAAGGCGAACTAAACATGGTAACTTCCACACCCCACTCAGCGATAGGGTTTCCAACCAAAACGGGGGTGGCGATCATCTATGCTAAGAAAGAAGTAATGGCGACAGAAGAGATGCGCCCAACAAAAGCGGCCAAGGTTTCAACAACAGAGCCAGAAAAATGGGTTTTAAACCGCAAGTACCCGGAGCAAACGGTGACGATAGGCCACGCAATCTCACCAAACATCAGAACCCATCTCAAGCAGTTCCTATTCAAGAATATGGATATCTTCGCCTGGACCCCGGCCTACATGACCGGTGTCCCGCGCGACATCACCGAGCATTATTTAAACACATACCCCTCTATTGAGCCGAAAGTTCAAAGAAGGCGCAGCTTAGGAGCAGACAAAACCAAAGCAATGAATGAGCAAGTATGTGAACTACTCAAAGCGAGAATCTTGCGGGAGGTCCGTTATCAAAGTTGGGTTGCGAACCCCGTGATGGTAGAGAAGTCTAGTGGAGGATGGCGAATGTGTGTTGACTATACCGATCTCAACAAGGCATGCCCTAAAGATTGCTACTCTTTGCCTGAGATCGACAAAAAGATAGACTCTCTCGTGCCATACAGATGGAAATGCTTCTTAGATTGCTATAAAGGGTACCATCAGGTTCAAATGAAGCTAGAAGACGAAGACAAGACATCTTTTCGAACCGATCTAGGGATCTTCTGCTACACAAAGATGCCTTTCGGCCTAAAAAATGCTGGCGCAACGTATCAACGCCTAATGGATAAGACCTTCGCTGGAGATATCGGGAAGCATATCGAGGTTTACATCGATGATCTGGTGATCAAAAGTCCCGAAGAGGACCAAATGTTGAAGGACATCGAAAAAACATTCAATTCATTGCGCAACGTGAATATGAAGTTGAATCCAGCCAAGTGTTCTTTTGGCATGGAAGAAGGGAAGTTCTTAGGCTTCATAGTCACAAATGGCGGCTTTAAAGTGAATCCAGAAAAGGTTCAGGCAATAGAGCGAATGCCATCGCCACGAACAATCAAAGAGATGCAACGGTTGGCCGGCCGCCTAGCCGCGCTTAACCGCTTTCTATCAAATCACGCCGCGAAGTCATACCCATTTATCAGCACTCCGCGCAACTGTGTGAAGAAACAAAAGTTCAGGTGGACCCCTGAAGCAGAGAAGGCTTTTCAACAAATGAAGGAGTGTTTGATCGAACTCCCTACCCTGACTGCACCATTCGAAAAGGAGCCGCTCATCTTGTACCTGTCATCATCGGACAAGGCAGTGGGATCGGTATTGCTTGTAGAAAGAAACGGAGTTCAGACTCCTATCTATTACGTCAGTAGAGTGCTAACAGATCCAGAAACGAGATATTCCACGATGGAAAAATTGGTGCTTGCGCTGCTACACGCCTCCCGAAGGCTGCGCATATATTTTACAGGGCATGTGATCACCGTACTTACCAATTTCCACATTGGCACGATATTGCAAAAGCCAGAAACATCCGGGCGGTTAGCAAAATGAGCGATCGAGCTGGGGGGCCACAACATCTTGTACAGGCCACGCCCAGCCATCAAGGGTCAGGTGCTCGCCGACTTTATCACGGAAGTCCCAGCAGAGAAAATCAAGGATTGCGAGATTGTTGAAACTCCCTTGAAAGATACATCTGATGAGTTGTGGTTGCTATACACCGGCGGAGCCTCAAACGAGGATGGCGCAGGAGCTGGCCTGCGCCTAGTGAGCCCTGAAAAGCATGAATTTACTTACGCCATCAAGTTGGATTTTAAGAATATCAACAACGAGGCGGAGTACGAGGCATTTCTGGTAGGCTTGCGCCTCGCCATAAAAATGGGAGCTAAAAATCTACAAGCACACGTTGATTCACTCTTGATATCCAGTCAAATTAACGGTATATATGATGCAAGGGGCGAAGTTATGGCCCTATATTTAGAGCAGGCAAAAGAGTTGCTTCAACAGTTCAAGTCTTACAAGGTAGTCCACATCAATCGCTCCGAAAACAAACCAGCTGACGCTTTGAGCAAGCTTGCTTCAACTTCCTTTCAACATTTAGCGAAAGATGTAAGGATTGAAGTACTTAAAAATCCATCAGTCCTGCTGCGCCAGGTAAATGTGATCGAAATAGGGCAGCCATCCTGGATGACCCCTATAATTCAGTATTTGCAAGAGGGAATACTCCCTGAGAGCAAGGCAGAGGCAAGAAAGATTCAAAATAAAGCTCTGCATTATGAGATGAATGGTGGTATCTTATACCGCAAGTCCTTCTTGGGGCCACTACTGCGCTGCGTGGACCCCCAAGATGCAAATTACTTGATCAGGGAGATCCACGAAGGGATCTGCGGCATCCATGCAGGACCACGCATGGTTGTCGCGAAGATTATGAACGCTGGATATTATTGGCCAGGGATGCACGTCGACGCCCTGAAGGAGTTGCGCAAATGCGACTCCTGTCAGCGACATTCTCCAAAAACCCTGCGCCCAAAAAACGATCTTATTCCTGTATCCACTGCTTGGCCTTTCCAACAGTGGGGAATAGATATGGTAGGACCCTTCCTAGAAGCTCCTGGCGCGGTCAAATTCATAATTGTGGCCGTTGATTATTTTACTAAGTGGGTGGAGGCCAAAGCTCTCGCCTCAACCACTGCAATGATGGTGCGCAAGTTTATTTGGGAACACATCATTTGCAGGTTTGGTCTCCCACTCAAAATCGTCACAGACAACGGTATCAATTTTGCTTCTGAGGACCTTCAAAATTGGATGAAGGAGATGAAGATCGAGCATACCTTCTCCTCCGTTGCACACCCTCAAGGCAACGGTCCTGTGGGCTCATCGCACCATGCCGAAGACAAGCATTGGCGAAACTCCTTTCAGCCTAGTATACGGCTCGGAAGCAGTTATCCCGGCAGAAGTTGGACTCCCCTCACCGCGCTTGACTGCAGTCAACACGGTTGATAACGAAGCAGAGCGCCGTCTCGATTTGGATTTGCTGGAAGAACGACGCAAGATTGCGCGTATCAAAGAAGCGAAATACAAGACACAACTGGAAAGGTACTACAATGCAAGAGTCCG
Organism: Helianthus tuberosus; assembly: GCA_030545235.1. Taxonomy (NCBI): domain Eukaryota; kingdom Viridiplantae; phylum Streptophyta; class Magnoliopsida; order Asterales; family Asteraceae; genus Helianthus; species Helianthus tuberosus. The sequence continues at coordinate 101,907,295 of CM060381.1, read as the reverse complement.
CATCTGTACCTTCACTCCAGGAGAATACGTCTTTCGAGACAACGAGGCTTCAAACGCCGAACGTCCAGGAAAGCTAGCACCCAAATGGGAAGGCCCATACTTAGTACATGAAGTGCTAGGAAAAGGGGCATACAAACTGCGCACCCTGGATGGACACATCATCCCATGCACATGGAATGCGCAACAACTGCGCAAATGCTATATGTAATCCCTCTCGGTCTTGCGCATCTACTCACTAACGTTGGCCACGCGGCTTTTTACTTTCCTATGTTGGCTAAACGCCCTTTTACGTTACAAGCAATGTATGTTGGCCTAAGCGCCTGTTTCCAAGTCAATGAAAGTATACGACATGTTTTCTTCTATATTGCTTCTTGAGTTACAAATGCATGTTAAACTTTTGATTAGCACGAAAACACTCCAGTGAGTTACAAGCTCACACCTTCGAGGTCCTCCGCGAACAAAGCGCGAGACCAAGCAACTACACTCGCTTAAGAGCCACACTTACATTTATTCGCGCTAACTTAACCAAAGTTTCTAACAACAGTGCAATAATTGTAACATGACAAGAATAAACATGAAAATTATATTTCATAAACACAAGCGCGCAACGATTACATAGAAACCAACGATCATTCATCTGATCCAAAACAAGCGCGACCGCGCAAATGTTATAAAAACCTAAAAATTACAAGGCACAAAGCCTGAAAACACTTAACTATTCGAATCCATCACCATCGTCACCAACGTCGTGCTTATCGCTGTCACACCCTCAAATTACCACCTAGGCAGTGTCTCTGTTAGGCGTGTGACCACTAGTAATGAGCCACCAATTACATTGAATCCATAAGCTTAAAATAAAGTTTCATCATTTAATAGTAATAAAATCCAAACATAAGTAATTCAAAAACCATCAAGTTCAGCGGAAGCGTTAACGTAACATAATGTAAATACTTTCCAAACAACCATAATAAATAAATGTTCGATAGATAAACCCATCAATGCAACCATGACCACTCACGCCCTCCAGCCAGCAAGTTCCTGTTCCCAAGTACCTAACGACCTGCGAGCATGTAACAAGTGTATCAGACAAAGCTGGCGAGTTCACAGTTTTAGAAAACGTTTGTTACCAGTTGTATGTAAAACAGTTCACTGACAAATGCAAGTAATATTGTTAATATCTCAATTCCGAACAAGACGGCTCCTGAAATACATGACTGCCCTTCCCACGTACTCCTATCTAGTACTGGGCCCCGACTGGGTCATTAGTTCACATCCGTCCTATCTAGGAGCGGTGTGAGGGTGCCAAACCTAAGTAGCGCTACCAACTAATACCCGTTACCCTCCAGGTAACATAATAAGGGACTTACAAAAATGATAGATGAGAATATTAACCAATATACCCGTTTTTACCCAAACCACTGACTGTCCCCAACCACTGGGACGCATGAATTCACTTGTTTAGTACGAAGTCAGATATTGCTGACAATTAAGCACATAATTGCAGTCATTAAGCAATAATTAATGTGTACGGAAATTACCGGTTTGGGCCAGTTGTCACAGTCTCCCCCCGTTAAAAGAATTTCGTCCCGAAATTCAGGTTGAACTAACTCTCGCAGGAGTCTTCTTGAATAGGTGGGGATACTTTTTCTTGAACTAGTCTTCACGTTCCCATGTGTACTCGGGTCCGTGCTTAGAGCTCCAACGTACTTTGATAAGTTTTACGCTGCTCCTCCTGGTCTTGTTGACTTTCCAGTCGGTAACCTCAACGGGTTGTTCTGTAAATCGGAGGGCTTCATCAATATGCACTTCATCCATCGGGATGATAACGCTTTCTTGCGTTGGACTCTTCTTCTGGTTGGATACATGAAACGTATCATGTACTCCATTAAGTTCTTCCGGTAACTCCAATTTGTATGCCACGGTACCAATTCTCTTCAATATTCTGAATGGTCCGATATATCGTGGATTTAGCTTTCCGCGCTTTCCAAATCTGACTACGCCCTTCCAAGGTGAGACTTTTAACAACACTTTGTCTCCCACCTTGAATTCTACCGATTTTCTTTTCGGATCAGCGTAGCTCTTTTGTCGATCTCGAGCCGCCTTAATGCGCTCTCGGATCTGCGCAATCTTGTCGGTTGTCTCTTGTACAAGTTCAGGACCAACCATACGCTTATCTCCGGCATCTGCCCAACATAAGGGCGATCGGCATTTGCGGCCATACAGAGCTTCGAACGGTGCGGCTTTTATGCTCGTATGATAACTGTTATTGTAGGAAAACTCAACTAAAGGTAGATGAGTATCCCAGCTGCCGCCTAGATCCATGACACATGCGCGAAGCATATCTTCTAACGTTTGTATAGTTCGTTCGCTCTGGCCGTCTGTTTGCGGATGGAATGCCGTGCTCAGATCTAACTGAGATCCGAAGGCTTCCTGAAATGATTGCCAGATTCTTGAGACAAAGCGTCCATCTCTGTCTGAAATGATTGAGATTGGCACTCCATGACGTGCCACAATTTCTCTTAAGTATATCTCCGCAAGCTTTCCAGTGCTATCCTTCTCTCGGATTGGTAGGAAATGCGCAGACTTCGTCAATCGATCAACTATTACCCATATCATATCGTGCCCTATCGGGGTCCTGGGTAATTTCGTTATGAAGTCCATCGAGATTTGTTCCCACTTCCACACGGGAATCTCTGGTTGTTGTAGTAGGCCGGACGGCTTCTGATATTCTGCCTTAACCTTGGCACAGGTTAGGCATTTTCCAACATAAACAGCAACGTCGCTCTTGAGTCTCGGCCACCAATAATATTCTTTCAAGTCTTGATACATCTTGTCCGACCCTGGGTGGATCGAGTATCTTGACTTGTGCGCTTCATCAGGGATGACTTCTCGTAGGCCACCATAGAGTGGAACCCAAATGCGCTTTTTAAAGTATAAGGCTCCCTCTTCATTTGGCACCATGTATTTCAGCATACCCCGTAGGTATTCAGCTTTACGGTTCTCTCCTTTAAGAGCTTCTTGTTGTGCATCACGAATGCGTGCAGTGAGGTTCGTTCGAATCGTCATTTCCAATGCTCGAACCCTTAGGGTCTTAACCCTTTCTTTTCGACTCAACGCGTCCACTACAACGTTCGCCTTTCCAGGATGGTACTTAATCTCACAGTCATAATCATTTAGCAGCTCGACCCAACGTTGCTGGCGCATATTCAATTCCTTCTGATCAAATATGTGTTGTAAGCTTTTGTGATCTGTGAAGATTGTACATTGAGTACCATATAAATAATGTCGCCAAATCTTCAAGGCGAATACCACTGTACCCAGCTCTAGGTCGTGAGTGGTATAATTTCTCTCGTGAACCTTCATTTGTCTTGAAGCGTAAGCGATGACTTTTTGGCGTTGCATGAGCACGCAACCCAAGCCTTGTCGTGAGGCGTCGCAGTATACCACGAAGTCTTCAGTGCCTTCGGGTAATGATAGTATTGGTGCATCGCAGAGCTTGTTCTTAAGTAGCTGAAAGGCTTCTTCTTGTTTGTGACCCCAATCGTATTTCCTGTCTTTCTGTGTAAGGGTCGTTAGCGGTTGAGCTATCTTTGAGAAATTCTCGATGAATCATCGGTAATAGCACGCTAAGCCCAAAAATTGTCGAACTTCAGTTGGGGTCTTGGGAGCTTCCCAATTCTTTATTGCTTCAATCTTGGACGGGTCTACATGAATGCCCTTCTCATTCACCACGTGACCAAGAAATTGTACTTCGCGAATCCAGAATTCGCATTTCGAGAACTTTGCATAAAGTTTCTCTTTCTTCAGTAGCTCCAAGATGGTTCTGAGATGTTGCTCGTGCTCTTCTTTCGTTTGCGAGTAAATCAGGATATCATCGATAAATACAATCACGAATTTATCGAGATATGGTTTACATACGCGGTTCATTAGATCCATAAAGACCGCTGGCGCGTTCGTCAGCCCAAACGGCATCACAAGAAATTCGTAGTGCCCATATCGCGTTCTGAATGCAGTCTTTGGCACACTTTCATCCTGGATTCCCAGCTGATGGTATCCAGATCGAAGGTCGATCTTGGAATAGTAGCTTGATCCTTGTAGTTGATCAAACAAGTCATCAATCCTCGGTAGCGGATACCGATTCTTGATTGTGAGCTTGTTCAGTTCCCTGTAATCGATACACATCCGCAGTGATCCATCCTTCTTCTTCATTAATAATACTGGAGCTCCCCAGGGCGAGAAGCTTGGCCTTATGAATCCTTTATCCAACAACTCCTGAAGCTGTGTAGATAATTCTTGCATTTCGGATGGCGCAAGCCGATATGGAGCCTTGGCTACAGGAGTGGCTCCTGGAACCAAGTCTATGCGGAATTCGACTTGTCGTTGCGGAGGTAGTCCTGGCAGATCTTCAGGGAACACATCAGGAAATTCCTTCACCACAGGAATGTCTTCGAGTTTTGGCTCCACAGCCTTCTCATCTACAACGTGTGCTAGGAAAGCAACACATCCTTTCCTTAAGCACTTTTGTGCCTTCATACAACTGATGATTCGTAGAGGCGCGTTTCGTCTTTCTCCATGTACTATGAGAGTTTCATCATTCGCTAGAGGGATGCGAATGATTTTCTCATGACAAATGACTTCAGCTTTGTTCTTGGACAACCAGTCCATTCCGACCACTACATCGAAGCTACCTAATTGAATAGGTAAGAGGTCGATGCTAAATCTTCGTTCACCAAGTTCTAGCGTGCAGCCTCTAACAACTTCGCCCGATTCAACAAGTTTACCATTGGCTAGTTCTATGGAATAAGGAATTTCTAATCTACTAGATTCTATTCCAAGTATGCGTTTAAATTCCACAGACATGAAACTATAATCGGCGCCAGTGTCGAATAATATGGATGCAAAGTGATTATTTATGAGGAACGTACCGTTGACCACATTAGGGTCCTCGCGCGCATCCCTTGCTCCAATCACAAATGCCCGGGCCTGAGCATTGTTTCCTTCTGGGCAATCCTTCATGAAATGATCTTTGCTTCCACATCTGAAGCATCCTTGGTTTCGCCCATTCCCGTTACCAGCACCGTTTCCATTTCCACCATTGTTCCTATCATCAGCCCCATTACGATTTCCATTCCCGTTCCTCTTACTCCAGCAGTCTTCAGTGCGGTGACCCAACTTTCCACACTTGTCACACTTTGAGATGCGACAAGCTCCCTCGTGGTGGTGTTTACACCGATGGCATTTGGGCAAGGTGCCCCGGTATCCACTTGCTGGTGCGTCGTTCATGGCTGCAAGAGGTTTCGCCCCTTGAGGCGGGTTAGGGTCACGCTTCTTGTTGGAACCTTTGTTGTTACGAGTTGCTTGATTCAAGTTTGCATATTTCCTTTTCTTGTCGCCAGACGACTCAGCATGCGTCTCGGCATTTTCTGTTGGGTTTAGTGATAGCTTCTTCATACGAACACAATCTTCAGTAAGGCTGACAACCAGAGTTACAGCCTCGGTGATTGTTTGTGGTTTGGCCGACGTCACCATGCCACGAAACTCTGAGGCCAGTCCCCAAATGTAGCGTTCAACACGCTTGAATTCGGGAGTCACCATCTAGGGAAGCACTCTGGACAGATCGTGGAACCTTCGAGTGTAACCATTAATGTCAGCACCTTCCATGGTCAAGTGCCAGAATTCCGTCTCCAGCCTTTGGAGTTCAGCACGAGAGCAGTACTTCTCTCTCATTATTTCCTTCAGTTCCTCCCAAGTTAAGCCGTAAGCAGCATCATCACCCAAAGTTTGGACTTGCAGGTTCCACCAAGTCAGAGCTTCATCGACAAACAACCCAGTAGCAAAGGTGACTTGTTGATCCGCGGTACACTTGCTCATGCGGAAGGTAGCTTCAGTCTTCTCCGTCCAGCGCACAAATGCTACTGCACCTCCTGTGCCATCGTAGTTCATCGGCTTGCAGTCGAGGAACTGCTTGAAAGTGCAGCCTGGAATTGATTCAACCAATTCACATGTGAGCAATCGAAGAAATAATGAAACAAAGACCGTTCATAAATTTCCTCATGCTTAGCACAGTGTCTTAAGGTTACCTTGAGCTGCATTGCCTCCAGACGAATCTCCATTCCCATTACGCCTAGCGTTGCTTGGTCCTCCACTGTCTTGAGTTCGATTCGCCTCGTACTGGGCGATAGCAGCGGAGATCCTTTCCTCCAGTAGGGCGTTCAGCTCATCAGCAGTTCTTGGCAGTGGGGGAGGAGGAGGTTGATCGTCATTGCGAGCATTCACAGCTTTCCTGGGTGCCATGTTCTGACAGAACATAACACAACAGGGTTACACGTTTGTTTGATATCGTCCTACTAGGCAGTAGTAGTATATATATTCACAGGTATATATCACATAAGTGGCATCAAACAATTATTACTCTAGCAGAGTACTTAGTAGGCTTGCACTGAGGGAATCTATACGTGACAAGACTTGCTGTGATTTTTGTGCACTGAATTCCATAATTATGTATGCATCCATAATTACGTAACTTCTTGCACAGTCCGCACAGTTCGTTTCATCCTCGTATTTTCTTCCTTCAGGTAGGCCATTGCTTTCAGGTAAAGTCACATATACTTGTGACATTCTACTTCTAGTACATGCTAATTATCTCACATAATTGCAAGTAATTTCTAGTCAACGACAAGTGCTACTCAAGTGCACTCTAAGTCTCGTAGTGTCTTTTCTAGACTCATGTAGATAGTTTCAGGCAGTGGATGTCGCGGGACGTTTTATGCAATGAAAACTCTTTGAAAATTGTTTTCGTGAAAGGATCCTAGAGATTGTAGACTAGACTCGAGAAAGAATCCTGGTTCACTACAATCGCAGCTCTGATACCAATCTGTCACACCCCTTTCTGCGGCGGAAGCACGAGGTGTGATCATGAAAGGTTCTCATTGCATACGAAGAGTAAACATACTACATGCTCAAAAATAACTTCGAATATTACATTACCAAAAACATATGTCAAGTGTTTACAACACTAGATAACACATTGTCTTAAAAGTCACGACTTTATTTAAAGATAAACAAAGCGACATCCACGAGCATGAGTAAGACCACGCGCACATCCATCCTAGTTACCTGAAATACATGTGAGTTTTGGAAAAACGTCAACATAATGTTGGTGTGAATTCATGCAATTTTTGTATTTCACGTTTGTATACTTTGTATGAAAACATAATTTGTATTTTGTATAAATCAAGTCTTTTGTGTACACCACGTACTCATGTATAAATCAAATATTTCTGTATGTATCAAGTGTTAATGGGTTGCAAAGCCATTAACATGTGACACGAAAAAGGAAGTCACCAAACCATAGACATTTTTCTGTAGTCGATTCATGACTGAGACACAAAAACACTGCTTGGTAAAAGAGTGGCCAAGAGTGGGGCTGCCCGGAAACCCATTAGATCTAACCTTTTGTTCTGCGGTCTAAGTATGTACACGATTAATGGTGCTTATGGTACCCTATTCGTGACACGATTTCTCGTATCATTCTTGTATCCATCATACCATTTGTAAACATTGTAATATTTGTAACATGTATTTCACCCCCGAAGGTATAAAACTGAAAACAGTTAAAAGAAAAGGGGGAGCATGAACTCACAACTTTGCGTTCCTGTGCGTCGTAAACTTCACCGGATTTGCTTAATTAACGTCGTAACCTATACGCGTTTTCTTAACGTTAGTCACTAGACTTGCGTCGCATAAGTACAGTCACTCTCTTTTGTATTTGTATTGTTGTGTTAAAAATATTTCATATTTTTAACTACGTATCTTACTTATATTATTTCCTCTAAAATAAATATAAGTCTTTTGTGTTTTGCACTTCGCACCCGAATTATGTATCTTGTATTTTGTATGTGTATTTTTATGTTTATACTCCTCATGAGTATTTAGTGTATTTTTATGTCTTAATACTCTAGCACGTATAACACATACTATACACACTTAGCACAAAAGTTGGTGATAAAATAATATATATTTTTCTCTCAAAAATATACATACTTATATCCATTTTTATTCTTGAAGAAATCCTCATTTCTTATCACCAAAAATTAGGGAAACCTTGGTAATACTCTTAAATACATTTTTAGGGAATAAGTTTCTCAAAAACTTATATTTTTCTAAGTGTCAAAATTTATAAAAATTTTGACAGAGTTTCCCCTAAAAATGGAGGTTTCCCATGTTTTCAAAACATGTGTTTATTTTCTTTTAACTCGTCAACAATTTCCTCATTCAACAATAAACAATATGCAACTAGTTAAAATAGATATAATCACAGAAATTCATGAACTTGTGGTTTATCTAAAATGTGAAGTAAATCCCATTACTTTTAGTGGATCTTTTGTATAAATCAATCCGGTTTCGTAAAAGTCTCGTTTTTAACGAGATTCTATCTTTACAACTTCTTGTCAACATTTACAAAAATAGTTCTTTTGTCAAAACTTAGCGTTACACAAGTGTTTACACACTTGTATGTTTAAAAATCGTTCTTGTTCATGTAAGATCCGGCTTTAGAAAAATATGATTTCTTTGACGCTCGGTCCTTTGAAAATACCGCTTGTAGATACGTAGATCTACTAGTTTTAAACACTATTTCACAAGTTAGATCGCTTTTACACAAGTTCATGATTCGGGTGTGGTAGAGTTTCATCATTTAACCCTTGTTACTTCCAAAACAACCTTATGTCATGATCCATGATCATGACCACCCGGGTTAAATGACGATCCGAGCTACCACAACATAGATCGGGTCCAAATAATCACACAAATCAATTACTACAAGTTTTACACAACGTATGAGCTTTTAACCACCTTTTTTAGTGTTTTAAGTAGACTTTTGAGCTTCATCTTGTATGTTTACGATTTTTAACCGTTACGAATCATTTTAACCACTTTAAAATAGTTCGAGAAGGTGATTTAAGCAACATACCACTAGCTCGAGGCTAGGGAAGAATCTAGACGCAAATAGGGTGGATAAAAGCAAGAGAATGAGGTCCTTCGCCTTCCGATTGCACCAAGACTCCTTATATGCGACCCTTAACACTTGTAGAGCTTGGAACTTGCAAGATAGAAATCGAAAATGGATGGATGGGGGTGGTTGTGTTCGGCCGTAAGCTAGAAGAGAGGGAGAGAAGTGTGTGTTGTGGTGTTGTGTGATGATCATGTTATGGTGGGCTAATACATGATCTTATAGATAATTAGTGTGTGTATTAACCATAGGTCCATATGTCTACTAGATTTTAGGCACAAGTAATATTATAATCAAATTGTACAAAGTGTGTCCCCCTCATGGGGACGGTTTGGTTAAGGGGGGGGGGGTCTTGGTCCGATTCCAACTAATTAGTTGGATATTAGTTAGGTTAAGTAAGTTAGTTAAATAAAGTTTATAAAATCAATCCCAAAATATGTTTTTAAGTTTATAAAAACATTCAGCACATATGTTTATACACATATTTCAACCCCACAAACAAGACATCATCACATTCATTAATTCACCTAGATTAATATCCCTGACAACACTTTTAGGATGTGCACATGGTTGATTAGATCAAGACTACCAACAAACACATGGGCCGCCAATTTCATATATCAAAGTTATCAACTATGACAAACCACTTTCCATCATATCACTATCTCATTTAAATCTCATAACATGGAAGTTCTAAAATCAAGCTAACAGTTCATCGATATGCTCTCAATAATAAAATCTGATTACACAAAGCTTAAATAATTCGGTCATTCTCACATTCTAGTTCGTTCATATACTGTTTGTTTCATGGAGTATTTTAACTTTCTAAGTTGTTAGTTAATCAACAAGATGAATCCATCACAGCATCATTCATTACGGCTAATGCACATGGTTGTACTTCTAACAACTAACCTCACACATATGTAATTATATGTCATCGAGCATTTCTAAAACCAACATCTTATCACAACACCTTATTACATACAATTCATACGAAAGATTAGGGTCTATAGAGTTTCACATAAACAAGAACACAATACCAACACACATCTATAATCACATAAACTGGATCATCAAACAGAAATCAATATGAATATGATTTCACTCACCGAATCACTTGTTCCAAAGGAGGAAGCCTCGAAAGGGGGGGGTCTCCTGATGCCGCTCACCAATTTTTTTCTAGGGTTTGTTACCTTCTAAATCGAATTATGAGATTATGAAAGTTGTAGATAAGGTCATGTGTATAGACACTTTAGTGAGCCGGGCTTAGTTTGGTTCTATTTCGGGCTCGAGAATCTTGGGCCAACAATATTTGAATCACACGGCTGAAGTGTGGCCCGCTCGGGGTGTGCGACTCGAGGTTTGTGCGCGGTTAACAACAAGTGTCACAAACACTTGACGTCTAACGACCTTTGTTAATTCTAATAAACGATAACATGTTTTCCTAACAAATACAAGTTCACAACGTACGACCGGACATGAATAGAAATAATACGTGCGTAAAGAGCCTCGGAATTCCGAGTTGTCACATCATCCCCAACTTGAAAGAAATTTCGTCCCGAAATTTGACAAGCAATCTCAGAGAAACGAAGTAATAGATCACAGCGATTGTGGGTTTTTCCTCGGGTGTCACATCATCCTCAACATGAAAGAAATTTCGTCCCGAAATTCGCCAATGACATCAGAAGTAGATTCAACCGTTTGAACTATCGATGGTAATTGAGTGTCATCTGATCTTAGTGTTCCCACATGAACTCCAGTCCACGTCATGGGTTCCAACAATGGTTGTGATTAGAATTCGACTGTGCCCACGGACCCTATCCTTCGAGTCCATGATCTCAGTTGGTGTCTTAACCATCTGCAACTTAATATCAATATATGGTTCTAGCAAGGGTACCACGAGTGTTTCATCGGGCAAACACTGTCTTTGGATTGGAGGCATAAATGTGTCATCGTAGACGTTACCGATTCTTTCCAGAATCCTGAATGTCGAACATATCGTAATTAAGCTCGCCACGCTTCCCAACGCGTACTGCACCCTCCCAGGGTGAGACTTTCGACATGATATAACCACCTACAGCGATCTTCCAGCGTTTCCTGAGCTTATCAGCTTTCCTTGCAGTCACGCGTTGCCGCCAAACGTTTTCCGATCTAAGCAATCTTTCCAAGAGTTTCGTGTACAATTCTTAGTCCTGTGATTAGGTTGCTACCCACCTTAATCCATAAGAGGATTGGTATCATAGTCCATGCAATGCCTCAAACAGAACTGTCAGCATACAAGAATGGTAACTGCTGGAGTAGAACTCAACCAAGGGTAAGTGTCCTTTTAATTCTTACTAAAGTCAATCACACGCATGCTCGCAGCATGTCTTTGAGGGTCTGGATCGGTCTAAGCTGACCCAAACCAGAGGGTTTCTAATACTCCACCTTGACTTTCGCACAAGTCAAACTTCGTTCACGTACATCGCTATGTGGGCCTTCATGCCCGGTCATCAGTACAAGATTTATAAATCCTAATATCTCCTATTCAAATCCAAACGACTAGAATATCGAAACTGGTGTGCTTTGCTCAACACAAGTTACCTACGGTTGCTGTATAGTGGGATCTATTTTCGTTCCATGAAGTAGCGAATATCGTCCGACTTGCCAAAAGTTGCTCCTCCATGCCCTGCATGGACCCAACTTGAAAATTCCCTTCCTTCAGTGCTTCGGTTTGAATAGGGCGAATCTGATCGGGTAGGCTAGAGTCGATGGTGAGCTGCAAGCTCGTACGCGTTTAAGTTCCACAGTCGTAATCCTTCAAAAGTTCCATCCGGTGATGCCATTAACTGATTTAACTTGCTCGTCACCAAGGTACACGGGAGGCCCTTGTGATCGGTCTAAGTAGTGCATTCGGTACCGTCCAAGTAATGCCTCCAACTTGATTCCAAAGGCCGCGGTTTCCACCGCAGTTTATGTGTTGCGCAGTCCTTCGTTGTAACTCCTTTACGTACGTCATCACTCTCGCAGTGCATCGGTGTGCAACTGGGACTTCGATTCGGACCATTATGGTATGCTACTCAATCACCTGCACCCTCGGGTAAAGACGATGCTCAGTGTACGGCAGAGTTGGGATTCGAAACTGAAAAGACGTCCTCCTATTGTGTCTATCACAACACCCTGCTGTGCTAAAGGGATTAAAGTTGCACGATCTGTGAAAATCCTGTGATGAATCTACAACAGTATCCATCGAGACCAAGAAATTGACGTACCCCCGAAGGAATCCTTGGCGTCAATCAGTTTCTAACAGAATGGATCCTAGCACGATTCACGCGTATTCTTACTTCGTTTAGTTACATGATCAAAGTACATTTCTCGAATCTAGATGTTACATTTAATAAGACTTCACACGTAATGACTCCTCCCTCGGAAGCTCTAAGATAAAATATAGGCGTCGTCCATGATGTCCCTTCCTCCAGAAAATGACCCAAAACATCATCAATAAATACGGTCGGTTCTTGTGGTCCATAGACTGCTGGTGTGTTGATTACCTCGATGGCCATGGTGTACAAAGTCACACTGACCGCATTGCGTTTGATATGTTGTTCTAAGAGTATTCTCCCGTTGGGCTTCCATCTGATGATAGTTCGTTCGTTAGCCAATTCTCAAATGAAAGCTCGACCCTCGCTACTGGTTGACAGATTGGCAATACGTGATCATGGTAAACGGTTCTCGACTGTCGCCTTGCTGAGTTCTCTGTAATCAGTACATATGTCCAACGACAAGGCTTATCTTCACGGATATAACTGGGGCTCCCCGGAGCGAAAACTAGGTCCAACAAAACTCTTGTCCCACGGTTCCTATGGTTGATTTAACAGTTCTCGCAACCCTCCCGGTGCAAGACGGTAAAGTACGAGTAGTCAGGGCTGCTTCTGGTGTGAGATCAACCTGAGATCCTGCCTAACAGTTGTGGAAGTAATCCCGAAAGCTCATCGGGCAGCGCAGCAAGAAGAATTACGAACAATTGGTGGATCCCCGATCCTCTTTTCCTTGGCCTTACTATCAGTAACGGCTGCTAACGTAGCGGGGAATTCCCTCCGTAGACACTTCTGGGCCTACATTGCTGATATGATGCTATCCCTTACACCGCCATGACACTTCGAAGTATGAAATGACGCAATCTTCCTTTCCCCAAGGTGTATTTACGCGATATCCAGATGACCAATCTACACTACTACTGCATCCCAATGAACACACAAGGCTTCAATTGACTTGCCATTAGCCGGTTCCATAACAGGTTTGGTTTCGTGAAGCATCAGGGTTAAACGGAATCGAGACGAAGCGGTTAGCTACCCATGCAAGCTACCATGTTGTTATTATGCCTGGTGTCGCCTACGCCAATCCTAAAAACCCTTCTACAAACACCACCACTTGTGTTGTTACGACCACGAGAATTCCCCAATACTGTCATCGTTCCCTTGGTTGTTGACATGTTGGCTTAACAACAGTCAATCCTTGTCGAAGTCACCCTTGTTTCCATGCGGTAGGCTACGATTATGAGTACCTTGATGTTGCCTCGATTGTTGCCTCGATTGTTGCCTCTAATGTCGTTGCCTGAAACGGAGCCCTACGATCTTTCACCATTCAAGTCCATCTATTCACATTCTGTGTCACGTCCTATCGCGCTGCTCACGGTGCTGGTTGTCATACATTTCATACTATAACCTGTTTCCATTGCTAATGTCTCGTTTGATTCGTAAAAGTTGACTCCCATGAGTCGCTAACTAGGGTTGAAGATTCGATTGAAGTCAGTTCGATGGTGTTCGCTGCCAGTAATCAGGGCCGTTCTAATACGGTAGTTAGTGAGGCTCTAAGCTCATCCTCTTATCCATCGTTCTTGCAAGTTAACGGGGTAACGCACGGTATGTTTCCAGAGGGTTGCAGAAGCGATCGCACTTCGGGGTCTAACATGTCAGTACATTGAGTTCCAACAATAAAGAAGAGTGAGGGGGGTATGGACCAATCTTCGATGCTGCAACACCCACTCAGGGGCGTTCGTACAAGCACCTAGCATTCTACATAGTTCGCTAGGCGTTCAGATGGGTGTTCAGGTAATACTCGATAGCATCGTGATTCATAAGGATTCAGAGTGGAATGAAAAGATCACGTTCAAGTAGGAGACAATCACTGCTATGACTCCTATAGATTGTTGTGTTTCACATTGATCAATTAATGGGACGGAACCCCTTTTTCACTTGTTAAGCCTCACTGGGACTCACATGCACCCCACAGTATTATTATGTGTGCACCCACAATAATACTGCGATTTGCATGCTCATCTCAGTTCCTCTTAACTCATGTCAAATGGTTCCTCCAACTCGAGTAGCAAACAAAGAGCATCCCAAAACGTGGGTCATGAATGTTTAGGGATATACCACCTTATCAGTCACATAACACATGCAAGTGATACATGAATTCATACTGTTGTGCTAAACGTGCAATCACATGCAATAACATATATAAGTGTTCACTAGTTATGCAGTACAATGAGTATACGAGAAACGAACCTTGCAGTCTGGAGCTGAGTGTCATGGTCGTATTAAGAACTTGTTCGGTTATAGTCTGGTTTTATAAAAATGTTTTTAAAACCAAGTTCACTATAACCAGTGGCTCTGATACCAAACTGTCACACCCTCAAATTACCACCTAGGCAGTGTCTCTGTTAGGCGTGTGACCACTAGTAATGAGCCACCAATTACATTGAATCCATAAGCTTAAAATAAAGTTTCATCATTTAATAGTAATAAAATCCAAACATAAGTAATTCAAAAACCATCAAGTTCAGCGGAAGCGTTAACGTAACATAATGTAAATACTTTCCAAACAACCATAATAAATAAATGTTCGATAGATAAACCCATCAATGCAACCATGACCACTCACGCCCTCCAGCCAGCAAGTTCCTGTTCCCAAGTACCTAACGACCTGCGAGCATGTAACAAGTGTATCAGACAAAGCTGGCGAGTTCACAGTTTTAGAAAACGTTTGTTACCAGTTGTATGTAAAACAGTTCACTGACAAATGCAAGTAATATTGTTAATATCTCAATTCCGAACAAGACGGCTCCTGAAATACATGACTGCCCTTCCCACGTACTCCTATCTAGTACTGGGCCCCGACTAGGTCATTAGTTCACATCCGTCCTATCTAGGAGCGGTGTGAGGGTGCCAAACCTAAGTAGCGCTACCAACTAATACCCGTTACCCTCCAGGTAACATAATAAGGGACTTACAAAAATGATAGGTGAGAATATTAACCAATATACCCGTTTTTACCCAAACCACTGACTGTCCCCAACCACTGGGACGCATGCTCGAATGTAGTGAACTCACCTGTGGTTTGCTCGGTAAGACTAATTACTTGTTTATCTCTATGGATTTCCCAACCCTAGCATAATTCCAATGGCAGTCAGTTCCGTTTACACGGGAATCACTTATTCTCACATACAATCTACAATGGTAAGCACATACGACACATATCATCTCACAATTTATAACAAGTGTTCGGCCCTAGGTACTTCCATATTACACGTGCATATAACACATCAACAATTCACATCTCATGAATTTGCATTTAACCATAATTCATATCATTCCGTATTCACTTAATCATTTTACAACAACTTTGATATTCATATGAAAACATGACTCCTAGCCCAAACAAAACCAGCCCGCGGCCCCGTTACCGTTTAAACCCACCCGGTTGCGCGGCCTGTTTCAAATCAGTGGCCCAGTTGTACATCAGGCCCAAACTAAGCTGTGAATGGGCCGTTGATTTAGGCGATTTGGGGCCTAATATAATTTTGTTTAGTGAGCCGCCCATCTGATTCTAAACCCAATCCCACAATATGTTTTTAAATAAAGTTGCCCAATGTACCCGATTTCTCATCATAAGTTTATAAAATCAACAAACAAGACATGAATGCAACATATATTCCAACAATCATTCAGCACATATGTTTATACACATATTTCAACCCCACAAACAAGACATCATCACATTCATTAATTCACCTAGATTAATATCCCTGACAACACTTTTAGGATGTGCACATGGTTGATTAGATCAAGACTACCAACAAACACATGGGCCGCCAATTTCATATATCAAAGTTATCAACTATGACAAACCACTTTCCATCATATCACCATCTCATTTAAATCTCATAACATGGAAGTTCTAAAATCAAGCTAACAGTTCATCAATATGCTCTCAATAATAAACTGATTACACAAAGCTTAAACAATTCGGTCATTCTCACATTCTAGTTTGTTCATATACTGTTTGTTTCATGGAGTATTTTAACTTTCTAAGTTGTTAGTTAATCAACAAGATGAATCCATCACAGCATCATTCATTACGGCTAATGCACATGGTTGTACTTCTAACAACTAACCTCACACATATGTAATTATATGTCATCGAGCATTTCTAAAACCAACATCTTATCACAACACCTTATTACATACAATTCATACGAAAGATTAGGGTCTATAGAGTTTCACATAAACAAGAACACAATACCAACACACATCTATAATCACATAAACTGGATCATCAAACAGAAATCAATATGAATATGATTTCACTCACCGAATCACTTGTTCCAAAGGAGGAAGCCTCAAAAGGGGGGGGGGGTCTCCTGATGCCGCTCACCAATTTTTTTCTAGGGTTTGTTACCTTCTAAATCGAATTATGAGATTATGAAAGTTGTAGATAAGGTCATGTGTATAGACACTTTAGTGAGCCGGGCTTAATTTGGTTCTATTTCGGGCTCGAGAATCTTGGGCCAACAATATTTGAATCACACGGCTGAAGTGTGGCCCGCTCGGGGTGTGCGACTCGAGGTTTGTGCGCGGTTAACAACAAGTGTCACAAACACTTGACGTCTAACGACCTTTGTTAATTCTAATAAACGATAACATGTTTTCCTAACAAATACAAGTTCACAACGTACGGCTGGACATGAATAGAAATAATACGTGCGTAAAGAGCCTCGGAATTCCGAGTTGTCACAATCGCCTTCACCATCGCCATCATCACCAGCAATTTCCTCTTCATCTGATAATTCAATGGTTTCTGGTGGATCAAGGATGGCCTTTAACCGATGACACCAATCATCATGCTTTAACGCTTCAGTAACCAAGTCCATCACGGGCAGTGATAAGTGATCATAAGCATTTTCAGCACGTGTCAACTCGGCATTAGCCTGGTCAGTCACTGAGCAATGACTAGTGTCAAACTCCTCTCCGAATACCTCTTCAACGTGCTGCGCACATTCCAGATAACCTCCATGATGACCAACTGCGCGTGCGGTATCTGTCAGAGCAGCGACAACGCGATCCAGTTCTCCAGCGTTAAGGACAGAGTTAGCAACCTATAGCGAAGGCTGTGTATTAAAAACAACTTTTAGCAAATAAAACTTTTAAGGGAAAAGAATAACATACCAGCACTACTCCGCGGCCGCGCATCCACTCGGCCTCAGAAACAAGAGTATCAACGATGCCCTGAGCCTCAGAATAGTTAGTCTGCGCTACATTGAGGGCCGCGGTACTAACATCACGCGCTTCTTCAGCTCTCTGCTTGGCCTCCTCAGCAGCTGCGGCCTTAACTTTCTCCGCCTCAAGATCGATTTCCAAGGATTCGCATTTGTCAACCTGCTCGTTCAGGCGGCGTTTCAGTTCAGCAATCTCGACATCCTTAGCCGTCAGATCCTTGTCTCTGCTTGACAGCTGCACCTTCACCTCAGGCAGCTCAACCTGCAAGGGATAAGAGATTCACTTAACTCTGCTAACAAAAGCATAAATTGAAAAGAGAAGTCTCTCGAACCTCAGCTTGCTCCTTAGCAGCACGCACAGCCTGCGCATCCTCGACTTGCGTTGTCAACTCAGCAACCTTGCCTTCGAGCTCAGTAATTTTAGTACGAGCAGCATAAGCGCGCTGGTTGTCTTTCTCGCAGATCTTCTTCCATTCAGCTTTCTCCTTTACCAACAGATCCTCGGCAGCTCGAAGCTTGCCCTTCAGGCCCTCGCGCCCCCACTCCTCCGCTTTCCTATCAACCTCAAACTTGGATTTCTCTTCCTCAAACTTGGCATTAGCCTTCTCAAACTCCTTAACTTGCCGCACAAGGCGCTCGCGGTACCTCTCCCAATCGACCCGCTCCCTAACCATCGTCCGCCATTCGCGAACGATTTGGTGGTTGGCTGTGCGAGTATTGGCCTCCCCGATCACATAAGTGCGATACAGCCCATCATGAGTCATAGCCCTCTGCCGATTAACCTCACCAGGGGGGAAGGAATTTAAGAACCAATCGCGGCAAGGGCCAAACTCTTGAAAGGTGTCTTTCTGCTTCAAACCCCAAGGAGCTTGGTGGGGGGCATTACCACGTTCCTCTTCAGTATAACTTTTATAATAGATGTCACCAAGGGTATCCTTCGCCCCGATAACTTGTGGGTTGTAACCCCCAGCGCCACCAGAGCTCACGCCACCAGAAACGTATGGACCTGATCCCCCCAGTAGTTCCCTTGAAGCGATGGGAGGCATCAGGCCGTGCAGGGTGGGTAGGCTTATCCACCCCAGGTTCCTTCCTCGTCTCTTCATGAGCAGTGATAGAAGCAGCACCGGTATACTTTAGAGCATCATCAATAGGCTCTTCAGGAGCCTTTTTCTCTCTCTCCTGCTCAGCCCGCCTCTTCTTCTCCTCGTCAGCTCTTTTCTTCTTATCCTCCTCAGCTTTCTTCTTGCGCTCCTCAGCAGCCTTCTTCTTCTTGTCTTCCTCGGATTTCCTTTCCTCAGCCTTCTTCTTCTCTTCAGCAACTTTCTCCTTATCCCCAGCAGAAGCCTGTTTTCCCTTCTCAGACTCCACTCCAGCAGTCTTTGAAGGTTTAATGGTAATCTTAGGCCTCTTTGGCTCCGGCTCCGAAGGCTCCGTCAACACAACACCTTTCTTTTCAGGCGTTTTCTTCTTGGCCTCTGCAGAAGATAAAAAGTGTCAAAAAGAGGAAACAAGGAATGAGAAGCTAAGGAAAACTAACCAGGAGAAAACCGATAAAGGGAGCGCAAGTTGCTCGTTTTCCCGATCAAGGGAACCGCACCAGCTTTCGGCGCAGCAACCACACCAGCCGTGGTCTCGCTTCTATTTCTTTTTCTGCTGATCAACTTTTCAGCAGCCTCCTCCTCCTCTTCTTCTTCTTCTTCTTCTTCTTCTTCTTCTTCCTCATGCGCAACAGAGGAAGGAGTAGCACCAGCATCCGGGTTGCGAGAACCCGCGCTTCCGGAGCTCTTCGAACCAGCTCCTCCAGATTTCTTCTCGCCTATACGCGACAAACCTTCAAATGAATCACTGATAATAACGTAATCCTCCAAGTTACTTTGACGAAGGCGGAGAGTACCTTTGTCAGCAGCGCTAGCGGTTGCGCGACTACTCCCAGCTCCCTTGCTGGTCACCTCAGGATCCAAGGTGATAACCTTCTTCTTTCTCACAGGCTTTTTCTTCTTATCTTCAGGGTCAATCCCCAAGTCGCGCAACACACCTGTAAAGATGTTAGACCACGAACTTAGCTCTCCATTTGATGATCCCACAGACTCCTCGCTGGAAAGATAGACAATCTCTTTCCCAGCAGAAGTCACAGAGCGCAAGGGTCGAGGGTTAGGTATATGCGCACCTTCGGTTGCAGTAGGCGGAGCGGCGAATGCATCAGCAACTGGGTACATGAAGTTACCCTTAATCTGGTCGTACCAGTATTCTTCTCCAGCCTGAAGCGGGCGCACGCCCATGGAACCACAAAAGGTGGGAAGGCAGCTTGATACAGATGCACCTCTACACAAAAAATTATGAAAATAAACACAAGTACGAAACAGGAAACGAACAAAATTAAGAGAATTACTAACCTCTATCATCAATCATCAGAATGGGAACTTCCTTGCTGTCAGGCAGCCATTGATCACTCATCCACGCCGCCACCAAGACATTCTCACCGAACACTCAGTTTGGGGTGGCAGTAAGCGTCCTATACCAAGCCTCAGCCTTGGGGATTGCCAAATCTTGCTTCACAATCGGCTCAGACCAGGCGCGAAATGTCATAGCAATCGGGATCACCTCCTCGCGAATATAAAAGAATTTTGGTTTCCAGTCATGGAAACTCTTGGGAGGATTAAGGAGTATCTTCTTCGCAGCGCCTCGACTAGCAAAGGAATAGAAGCCCATATTCCGGATAAGCTGGTAAAATGCCCGGAACCTCTCAATCGTTGGCTCGATATCATGAGAGCGACATAAAAACTCGAAATGTCGAACTCTCACCATCCCTGGTGGACTCAGCTGTGAGATATGAAACCCATAAAACTGAAGAATATGAGCCATAAAGTTCGTCGCCGGCAGCCGAAAGTTGCCCTGATGAAAGAAGTCTTCAAATAACGTGATATAACCCGGCGGTGCATCGGCGGCCGTCTGATTTTGTCCGGGATATCTGGCATCCCATTCCGGTGGAAACCGGAAACTCCTCGTGATTTGTTCAAACAACCCTAAATCCCGCCGGAGAACGGGAACATGGCCTTCTTCTCCGGGATTTTCTTCGTGATGTTCTTCAGCCATTGATAATCGACAAAGAAGCCTTGAATATTCTGGAAACAGACTTGAAGATCTAGTACGATGATCTTCAAGGACTTGAAGATCTGCTACGATTTTCTTCAAAGTCTTGAAGATTCAAAGGAATTTGAGAGCAAAATAGGAAAGAGAATACAACAGAAGAAGAGAAGTGGTTTCCTCTCTCCGTCTCATCGGATATATATACCCATCGCATTTAATGCGATGGGTAAACGTGCCGAGATCGTCGCGCACGTGACCAATCAGAGGATGACACGTAAGGCGAGAATCCCGGAGTGACGGTTACCATGCGCGCGTGGAGCTCACTCTCCTGACAGAATGACCAAGCGTCAGAGACAACTTGATGACAACCGTGTAAGTGGTCAACTCAAACGTCACCGTCAATGACGTTTCTCACCAACTTGCCAGAATTCAAATCTAGAAGGGTTTCCCGCCAAAAATTACTACAGACTTCATGCAGAAGCTAATAGGGTCACGCAGTATTACCAATGACTTAATAACCCTGCGCGCTTACACCCAAAGGCAGCAATCCACCTGGAACCAAACCTGGTAGTCGCGCCGTAGTAACCAACAAGAGTTTACACGCGCCCCGTCTACCAACGTCAAGGAAACATTTTCTACAACTTTATTTTTCTAAGTCCAGAGCTCCAACCATCTGCCATGCGCATGGTGCAGCACTGGACTGGGGGGGACTTGAAGGGGTATAGTCCCAAAAAAGTCGCGCAAACCTCCGCCAAGGTCGCGCGCGGGACCATACTCCTTATTCAACAATCTTCTTATCATGATCCTCGCGCGAGCTACATCTCATCCTGATTTACGCGGCGCGATGCCTAGACAATAAGAAGCTCCAATAACAACACTTAGCATACTAAAAGAGCACTCAGTCATCCAAACCCCGCGCGAGGTAGTTACATACCCAGCAGGAATCGCGTAGGGAAGTAACGCAAGGCTGTCCCAGATAGTACACAGGGTACAAGTGGCAAAGGAAAAGAGCCAATCAACGTCCTTCTGGCCCTGCTCAATCGTGCTCCACGATTATCTGACATGCAGGAGACAACAAGTACTTAAGGACGCCTACATGGCACCAATCATAAGGCAGAGACAACTGCCCCACGGTCTCCACTTACCTGCTGATGGCAGAAGGGCGGCTAGGCCGACAACAGTGACACGTGGCTCCAATCACATTGCGCCAGCTCCAGAAAGCTCCTAGAAGCCACTAACGGTCGACACCAGTGAGACAATGAGCATATCCTCCATGTTGTCGCCTTCCGGCCCAAGGCCCATCAGCCCACATCCTCTTACACCTCTCCGGCTATAAATAGAGACTTCACTTCACAGGTTAAAACATTCCATTCCCTCCACTCTCACACTTAATACTTAATTATCTCCCCAAAGCAGTCGCTTATTCTCACGCCGGAGCCCGGTTAAGAGGGAAACCCCCACATTCCCCTCTTAACGAGTAACGGTGTTCTGTTTTGCAGGATAACCTAGCCATTTAGGAGCTCAGGAAACCATAAAGAAGATTAACCACTATGGTAGGAACATAAACCAAACTGATTAAGCCCATAATTAGTTATGTGTTTCTTCACATTCTTAGCAAATACTTTAAATCTAATATATAGACTAAAAAGACAGAAACAAAACTCCTGGAGCAAAAATTGCATTATTTTCACGTGATACCAAGATAAGCAATAGCAATTGTAGCCCATATGATTACCTTTAAGCATTATTAAAAGTTGATTAAGTCGGAGGAGGGTGGTAGTCAGATTGTTAAAAGTTGAAGGTCTGCTTGAAGTTGCAGGCTTTTTAAAGAAGACAACAAACATTTGACTTGAAATTTTAGTCCCTAAGGGGCTTTTTGGTCTTTTAACAGAAATTCTAACGTTCAGCTAACGGCCATTAGTAGGAGGGACTTGATTGCTAGCAATCGACAACCACAGGGACTGGACTGTTGAATTTTTTTTTAAAATGAGGGTTGAACCTATGATTGGGTGTAAATCATAGTGACTGAAATTGTACTTTACTCGTGTATTTATTTTTCTTTAACTATTGTTTAAGAATGTTTTATTCTAGTAGCTTTATTATTTGAAATATAAACTTTCTTTTGCGGTATATATTTTGATGACATTATTTATATTTGTATGATATGAAATACAAATTATATTTTATGAGATAAATATTATAATTTATTTACATTTTTAAATATATCAAATATTATTACGGTGATGATAATATGTGTTATTTAATATTTATCATAATTTAATATATTATATAGATTTTAAAAACATAAAATTATAAAGAGCAGTATAAAATATATATACATGAACATTCTTACCGGGATACTCAATACCTGCGGGTATGCCCGATACCCAACGGGTAAATACCCAACAAATACCTAACGAATAATGGGTCGGGTATGGAACAAGATTTTACAACCAAGTATGGGTATGGAATTAGTCATACCCGGCTCATTGCCATTTGTTCGAGTTGTAACCCTAAGCTTTGAAACAAGTTCCAACTCAGTTACATCCGATCAAAACCACTCAAATCCCGAGAAAAAAAAACCTAAACCAAAACTGATTACCTCCTTCTCCAAAAACCGGTTCCACCAACACTCAGTTATTGACTCCGTTGACTAAAGCCGGAACCGGTTTTGAGGAAGAAAAAAAAACCCGAAATTCGCACCATTAGTATGGATGGTCTCAAGAGACCAAATCATCATCATCATCATCATCAACATCATACTTAGAGCATCACCAATAGCCCATATTTACATGTTTTTACAAGATGATGTGGCATGTTTTTCATTTTTCATTATTGTGGGGTTTGTTTTTTACATCCATTTTTTACAATCCATTCTTCTCCACATACAAGAAAAAACGAAACATTTGTCAGTGGGTGGGGCCAAAGGAAAACAAAACTCTCTCTCTCTTTGTATATATATATATATATATATATATATATATATTATAATATAAAATGTAGGGATGATGTGACAATATTTTTGGGTGTTTTTGTGTTTTCTTATTGGGTGAGTTTTTGATGTTTTTGAAGGGTGAGTGTTTTTTCTGATGTGGCAGCTGACTGGACATGTTTTTAGGTGTTTTTAATGGTTCTTATTGTGGATGCTCTTAGTAAATCCCACAAATAGCAAATCAAAGGTAGGGTCTGAGAAGTATAAAAAGTTAATATAGCAAGAGGATGAATGCTAGGTGTGTATGCGAATGAACGCAAATGATTTAAACAATGGGTCAAGTGAAACTCCTATAAAAACTTAAGGAAAAGTGTCTTAGAAAGCAGTTGGTAATGATAGTGTTCGATAACTTGAGTAGTCGAATCGTATGTGGATCGAATATGGAGGAAATGGATGGTGAATCAAGAAAGTTGTTATTTAGTTTCACCAATTTTCGTGTTTCCATTATTTTGCTAATGTTTAATACTAATATTTCGGACACTCTCCATTTGAGTTTTATCCAAACACTTATTGTTTTCAATTTGGGTTTTATCTAAACGTTTATTGTAATGTATGTAGCCTTTTGGCGTCTGCCTTCTGTGGTACAAGATAGTTTAGAGTTTGCGATTAATTTTTGTATTAAATGGTATCAAAGCTCATAATCATCATGATGAAATAGTGGGTTGGAATAAATCAGGATTCTTGTACTTATGTTGTATATTGTGGGTTTGATGTTTGAGTTGTGTGTTTAAAGGTCTCTCTTCTATGGCCAACAAATTAACATTGTCCTTAGAGAACTACATGTTGTGATCATAGTCAGTATATTCAACACCATGTAATCAAATGTGGCATTTGTGGCATTAGTCTTTGCTATAGACAAAAAGGCCATTCCATTATATTGAATTCTCACTTGATTACTGGTGAGACATAAACCATTTAATTCTAACTTTTACATATCATCACATCAGTATATTCTCAATTGATTACTAATGAGAACTAAACCAATAACCTGAAGTGTTAGTTTTCACAATGTATGGAAGTTCTTATATATATGTGGTTTCATATATAAATCCATTATTTTTAATTAAAATATCTTTTTTGTTTTCAAATGCATAAACGAGTGTTACAAATTGGCAATGGAGTCATGCAGTGGCGGATCTAGCCCTGTTTTGTGGGTTCACATGAACCCACTCGGTTTGTAAAAAATTAGTAAGAACTTTGTATGATTTGGAAAAATAGTGATAATATACCAAAACGAACCCACTAAATGAAGTTACTGGATCCGTCATTGGAGTCATGTACCCATGGTTTAAGAGAAACGCGTGTAATAGGAATATAGGATTGAACACTCAAACTCTAACAACATGCTTTATCAATGAGTGTGGTGTTTCTTGGGATGGTAAAACAACTTGAACTCGATAAGAGAACCTCAAATTTGAGAAACTTAAAACGTTTGGTATAAAGCTAGGTATGTGATTATTTTATGGTATGGTATTAATGATACACACTCACTACCCAAATTGTTTAGCCACTTCGATAGTAATGTTGAGTATATTCATTAGAAAAATAGTATATTGAAATTGGTAGAAACTTGAAACTATTGATTTAATATAGAATTATTACAAGTGCAGTTGAATATTTCATAACTCCGGGTCATTTTCTGAATTGATGATTGAGCTTTGGTTAACGGGTATCCCATGATAACTTTTTTAACTATATAAGGGTGTAGGGAGTGGTTAGACACTTGAAAATGGTAAACTTTAAAATCAACCAATGAGATTGTACCATGTCATTCAACCTTAAAAGTTTAAACTATGCTGAAAAGTGTTGGCAATAGTTAGACACTTTATGAATTGGTAAACTATTTAAGGGTAAGGGGGGCACTCCCCTAAGAGGGGAGTCCCCTCTCTTACGCATAACCAATCCTCGTGTGCCACGTCAACTCCCCTCTTAAACTCCCCTAACACCCCAATTTGATGGCGGCACTCCCCTATTAGGTGACTTGTTTTTTTATTCAAAAAAAAAAAAAAATTTCATTGGTCCATGAGTTCCCTCTCTCCTTCCTTTCTTCGTTGCCTCCCCACCGATTTGGCCCCCCGATTACCCTCCCCTCTTGGTTGGCAGCACATCACCGAGCGGTGACTTTGGTCCCCGATGGGAGTCACCGAGGGTGCCCCGGACAGCCTAAGACCACCCGTAGTGAGCGTGGTTTTTTTTCAAAATCTTCCACCAAACACGCCCAATCTCGCCCGATTCCCACTCCCCTCGGTGTTATATGGCGTTTTTTTCGAAAAAAAAATGGTGCAACGTGGTTTAAATCACGCCAAATGGGGGAAGAATTGACCAATCAGATTTGAGCTTGCATTGTTTTGTCCAATAACATTTTTTAAATTGTTTTATTTTATTTTATTACAAATATAATGCCCCACAATCTCCATAATCTCTACTACACTCATTTTAGAAAACGTCCCATAATGCCCCATTGCTGACTGGGCTGCCACATGGCGCAAAACGCCAAAGGGTGGATCATGCCCACTACGCATGGTCTAAAAAAAGGAAAAATGTGTGATTGGTTGAGAAGGCATGGACCCCACCACACACCCCTCTCTCTCTCCCCTTCCCTCCCTCTCCCCGATTCGATATACCCTCACCGAAAACACCCTCCATTTCGTTAAACAAGATCGGCAAACTTGATTGGCATTGGTTAGCCATTCAGTAAACGGGAGTTTACCGCTACCACTCCCTATACCCTAAGAGGGATGGTGCACCTATTATATCATCACTAGAAAAACAACCAATCACAAGATGTTACCTTATTTCACCCCCACTCTGTCACGTTGTCACTTTCCACCATCTATCATGTGAATCATTTGTATCATTTGAGTTCTTTATAATAAAATAAAATAAAAACCATTTTTAAATACATAAAATTAATATAAAAACTAAATAAATAAACGAAAGTAAAAAACAAAATTTTAAGAAAAAAATGTTATAAACATAGAAATGTTATAATTTTATAAACATAGTTTGTATATATATTGAAAAAAAAACGTAAAATAAAATACACGAACAAAACAAAAGATGTTTTAAACAGGAGGGGCTAGTTATATTAATTTAAAAAGTTGAGGAATTAATTATATAAAATTTGAGAGGCTAATTGTGTAAATAAAAAAAAAAAAAATTGTATCATCTTCATAAACAACCTGCAAATTTCCTCCCCCCCTTTTAAATCACAGCTTGAATTTTAAAATTGAGTAAACTTTCGTTTTGCTTCATGTAGTTTGGTGGTTTTAACGGTTTTGCCCTAATCCTTTAAAAATAGCCATTTTACTCCCTGATCTATAAATCTTATCTCTATTTCACTCCCCGCCCCTAACGCCATCCAATTCAACTGTTAAATTCTGGTCACATGCCCCTCACATGAGGGGCATTTTAGTCTTTTCCCGCTCAAACTTATTAATTAGAGTAAACTGCAATTTTACCCCCTGAGGTTAGGGGGCATTGGAACTCTTACCCCCCCCCCCTAAGGAAATAAATGCAAATTTACCCCCTACTGTTAACTCTTATGTCGCAATTCTACCCACCGGATTCATTTTTCTTGACCAGCCTGTTGACTTGGGTGTGAAAAGACTATTTTACCCTTTTGTTTTACCCCCCAACGTTTGCTGTTATTT
Organism: Helianthus tuberosus; assembly: GCA_030545235.1. Taxonomy (NCBI): domain Eukaryota; kingdom Viridiplantae; phylum Streptophyta; class Magnoliopsida; order Asterales; family Asteraceae; genus Helianthus; species Helianthus tuberosus. Next base: position 101,880,017 of record CM060381.1, on the reverse strand, counting down.
CGCATGTTTACCCCCTGGAATCAAATATGTTGCTGATCTGTTGACTTGGGGTAAATTACTAAAATACCCTTTCTTATAACCCCTTATAATTTATGTTTAGAAGCAAAATTACCCCCTGCAACAACCAAAACCTTTCCCGCCACCATCCATATTCGATTCCACCACCATATAAACAGGCTTGTAACAGAATTCAAGCCACTCAGCCACCGTTGACCACCCTTCGCTACTGTCCCATCTCCATGAACCAGGCTGAAGCCCATACACATCCAGAACCAGGTTCACATGTCCAACTAGGTTCATTGTCAGCAAAAATCATAACCATTGTGTGTTTGGCATCAAGTGTTTTAACAGAATTCAAAAAGCATGAAGAAGTGTTGTAACAAAATTCAAAAACCATGAAGAAGTGTTGTAACAGAATTCAAAAACCATGAAGAAGTCAAACAGGTTCACTGTCAATTCAAAAACCATATGCATTGTACAATCCTGTTGCATTTGTAGAAGCCTGCATAATATCCATATTATTGCCTAAAAACAACACATATACATTGACCTATAGTATTGAAGAACCTTGCAGCACTGTCAATTCAAAAACCATGAAGAACCTTCAGCATTTGACAGGTTCACTGTCAAGTCAAACAGAATTCAAACAAGTTTGTAATGACAAATCTCGGCCTATATTATTGACCCATAAGTCATAAGCATTTGTACAAGCATGTTTGACTTTCATAAGTCAAATTGCACATACACCTATTGCATTTGTAGAAGCCTGCATAATATCCATATTATTGCCTAAAAGTGATGGTGATTATTGACCCATAAGTCACAAGTGATGGTGATTATTGTAGAAGCCTGCACATACACCTATTGCATTGACCTATATTATTGACCCATAAGTCACATACACCCTCTTTCACTTATACATGGGACTGAAAGTGATGGTGATTGCACCAAGTGCCATGACAGCACCTCTGCATCAGAAGTATTGCAAATGCAAATGCATCAGCACCTCTGCATCAGTCAATGTGTTTTGTTCTGTTCTGTTCTATGATCAAACCAAACAACAGCAACTTAACAGTCAAATATAACCAACATTAACCCACATTATGTCGTGATCAAACATTAACCCACTTAACAGTCAAATATAACCAACTTAACAGTTAATGTGTTCTATGATCAAACATAACCTGTTCTATGATCAAACATAACATGTTCTATGATCAAGCAAAAGATCCTACACATTAACCCAAAAGATCCTAGAAGATTAGAGTTTAAGTATCCTACACTACATATTAACCCAAAAGAACCTAGAAGATTAGAGTTTAAGTATCCTACACAACCATTTCCTGCTGAGGCGGAAACTGGAAATGCAGGAACGGGCGGCCTCGCATCTTGAGCACCAATGAGACCACAATCGATCGTAGTGAAACATGAATCCTCATGTCCACTGCAAATACACAAACATCCATTACTAGTTGTTTGATTGTACCCCACAATCAAAATTGTTGTTTGATTTTACCTGAAAATTGCGAGAAAATGGAGGATCTCTGGACCACATCTGGATCGATGGTGGCCGGTGGTGTGGTCGCCGGCCCTGGCTCAGCCGGTGGAGCTCGATGCATAATGCCATTCTGTTCAGTCATCCTGTGCTAGTGTGTTGAAGGAGTGGTGAAGAAGATGGAGTGGATGTCGCCGGAGGGAAGGAGAATCGAGTGGAGGTCGCCGGTGAAGAAGCCGGAGGATAGGACTTCGCCGGAAGAGATGAAGAAGAGTGGGGGAAAACTTAGGGGGTAAGGTTGTGATGTTATGTTGAGTTTGAGGGGTTATTTTAATATATAAAGTACAATTTTTGGTGAAATTACATTTATACCCTTTGACCCTCCCTTGTTTAGGTTGACAGGTCAAGAAAAATGAATCCGGGGAGTAGAATTGCGACTTAAGAGTTAACAGTAGGGGGTAAATTTGCATTTATTTCCTTAGGGGAGGTAAGAGTGCCAATGCCCCCTAACCTCAGGGGGTAAAATTGCAGTTTACTCTATTAATTATATACAACAGACTATAAATGTTCTCATATCTGATGGTACCCTACGCTAGTTAATTAATTATACTCCATCTTCTTTACTGAATTTGCAGAATAGTATACATGCATTCATGTATATATGTTTACTTCGATTCGATTAATAACTAGGCAACATGTGAGTATCAAAACGCAAGGACCAAAGTTGAAAAAAAAACCATCAAACTCTTAAACACAAACCAACAACCACCTTCATCATCTCCAGTTATCCGCCCAATTTTCCAGCGAAATTCCTTGAACCTGGAACGGCAAATCGCATCTTTTAACACATTTTTTTATGATAAGGGGGTGGGGGTGGTCACTAGTGATAGAATTCTATCACTCACAATCACCCAATCAAGTTCCGCCATGTCATCAACCATTTTTCCATCACTCACAACCTTTTTTGGTGACAATGGTCATCACTCACCACCACACCCAACAATTTCCCCCAACCAACAATTACCCTCACAAAAAAACATCACGGGCCGTGAAGAAAATAACGAAATCAGAATTCGTGGTGCCATCACGCGTTAAATTGAGAGGTGGCGGTGGTCTTCACGTTTGTTCCACGCGTTGAAAATCCTTTAACTGATATCTCTATTAAAATCCTTTAAAACGTTGAATTTTTGTGTTTATCCGATTACCTTATGCTCCAAAAATCCCAAATCCTATCCATATCAGTTATCCCCTAAATTGTGTATAATTACAAGATCTACGACTCGGTACTAACTCGCCCCAAACAATTTCACTTACCAATTCTCTGTTCTCTTTCTCCTCACAAACTTCGGCCAATCTTCTAATACCATCAATCCGACCACCCTACCATCACGTTGCACCAGCCCCACCCGACCACCACCTCCACCTGACCGCCACCATCTTACCCCACCCGGCGGCGCACTTGCAGGAGAAGAGTTGGCGGTGGTGATGATTGCCGACGAGGTTCAAAATGTTGGGTGCAACCTTTGAATCGCCGTACAGTGCAAGAACAGAGTCAAAGGTTGAAATTTGACCGGAATTGTTGAACGAGAAGGATGAATTGGAGGTTGCAGTTAGAGATTGAAAGAAAAGGGTGAAGAATAGAGGATTGTGAAGTGGTAACTTGAGGCCATTTTGTTACTGTTATTAAAGTATAACAGAGAATTAGGGTTTGAGAATTGGGGATGATGAAGGTGTGGGGAATGGTTGGTGTAGATAGAGAAAGTGTGAAAATTAAATAGGAAAATTAATAAGTTTGAGTAGAAAAAGACTAAAATGCCCCTCATGTGAGGGGCATGTGACCAGGATTTAACAGTTGAATTGGATAGCGTTAGGAGCAGGAAGTGAAATAGAGATAAGCTTTATAGATCAGGGAGTAAAATGACTATTTTTAAAGAATTGGGGCAAAACGGTTAAAAGCACCAAACCACAGGGAGCAAAACGGAAGTTTACTCTTTAAAATTCGGTATTTTAGGCGTATACAAGTTGAAAACAGCAAAGAACTACAGATGAACAGACAGAAAAAATGATTGATGAAGATAATTTGTTCATTGGGTAAAATATAGTGTTTGCATCAAGCGGTTTCAATGCACGCTACTGAAATAAAAGTTTGAAAACAACATGGGGCGGAGGCGGTGCTGCACAGAGCTAACAGGATTCTTAATTCTTTTCATTCAGATGGCTCGCTGGCCATGCTTACGGTTGATTTTTCCAACGCTTTCAACTTAGTTGACCGTTCGGTTTTGCTTCGCGAGGTCCATCGCCATTGCCCCTCCATATTCCCGTGGGTTCAATTTCTATATGCCCAGCCTGCTAGGCTATACGTGGGGAATGACCGCATCGGGGCATTCACGGGGGTCCAGCAAGGGGATCCCTTGGGACCTTTGCTTTTTGCTCTAGGTTTACACCCCTTAGTGCTTCAGGTGCAGGAAAACTGCAAACTCCCCTTCCATGCTTGGTACTTGGATGACGGGACGGTTATCGGGGACGCTGTTCAGGTTGCTAAAGCTCTTGAAATCATCGGTTCAGAGGGTCCAACCTTGGGGCTACAGCTTAATATTAGAAAAACTGAGATATTTTGGCCGACGTTCAACGGGGTGAAGGTCCGGCCAGGGCTTTTCCCTAGTGAGATTGGGAGGCCGGAGAGAGGTTTTAAACTACTAGGAGGGGTAGTCAGCCGTGATGCCAGTTTTATTAGTGGTCTAGCAGCTAAGAGGGCAACGCGAGCTGTTGACATTATGGGACACCTTCCCTTGTTGCGGGATCCTCAAAGCGAACTCCTCTTGCTTAGATCATGTATGGGGATTACAAAGTTGCTATTTGGTTTGCGAACTTGCCAGCCCCCCTTTGTAGATGATGTTGTTTCATGTTTTGATAAAGGTCTTCATGCGGCAATAGAAGACATTGTCGTATGTGGTGAGGCTTATTTTGGTGAACTCCAGTGGCGGATCGTGACTTTGCCGATGCGGCTTGGTGGGTTGGGCCTTCTCTCGGCCCGAGATGTGGCTGCCTATGCTTTTGTGGCATCCAGGTCTCAATCTTGGGAGTTGCAGGATCACATCTTACGTAACAGTGGGGTTGCTAACACTGACTCGGATTATGTCAGCGCCTTGGAACGCTTGCATAAATCTCTCCCAGACTCTGATCTCGTCGGTTTCTCTATCAAGGACACCGCCCCCAGAAAGCCACAGAAAACTTTGGCGAATGCCCTATGTTGTCGAATCGCACAAAGTTTGGGATAAGACTTCCATTTATCCCCCCGCCAGAAAGCCGTCATTAAATGCCTACAGAGGCCTCACGCCCAGGATTTCTTAACTGTTATTCCTATTGAAGGTCTAGGTCAACATATGTCAGCGGTGGAGTACCGGTCAATCCTTAAGTACCGTCTGATGATCCCCATGTTCCCAAATGATGAAACTTGCCCAGTCTGTCGTAAAGCGTGCCTGGATAAATACGGGGAGCATGCGTTACACTGTAGAGAGTTGCCGGGGTTTAAGTATCGTCATGACTTTGTTCGAGACGCGTTAATGGATATTCTCAGACGAGCAGGGATCTCAGCAAAGAAAGAGGCACCGGTTAATTTTCTTACAGACCCGACGGAAGGGAGGTCCACCCTACGCCCGGCTGACGTGCTAGTTTTTGGTTGGGAGGGCGGGAAACATGCTTGTGTCGATCTCACAGGTGTATCCCCCCTAGCCGGGTTTCGGGAAAATGGGTTTGTGGCGGGGCAAGCGGTATTGAAAGCAGAGTCTAAGAAAGTGGAAAAGCACGCGAAAGCTTGTGAGGATAATCAGCATGCCTTTGTCCCCCTAGCGTTTGACACGTTCGGCTCCTTGGCACCGGAGGCGGTTCGGTTCTTGGCTAGAGTTCAGCGTGTGATCCACAGCAACTTTTCGACCCCTCAGGGGCGAGACTTTGTTTTTAGTAGATTAGGGTTTTCCATTCAGAAAGGGATGGCGGCGCAGTTTGTTGCTCGTCTACCTGCTATTCTTATGTAATTTGCCGTGTTTATTGGAATGAAATTTAAGATTCGTAACTTACACAAAATATATATATATATATATATATATATATAGGGAGAAGATCATGCGAGAACCACCTCTTATTGCGAGAACCGCGAGAACTAATGTGAACACAACAAAAATGCCTAAAAATAGCTAAAAATCACACAAAATTTTTTTTTTTGAATTTTTTATTATTTTTTATAAAAAAAATCGCTACTTTTCGAAGACAAAAAAAAATTAGACTTCTAAAAGTAGCGATTTTAACTTAAAAAATATTAAAAAATTCAAAAAAAAAATTTGTAGATTTTTTTTTTTTTTTTAGGTTTTTTGGGGGTTTAGTTTTTAGCATTTTAGCTTTGGGGGTAGGTTTTTTTTAGCTATTTTAGGTTGTGTTCACATTGGTTCTCGCGGTTTTCACAATAAAGGTGGTTCTCGCATGAGCTCCTCCCTATATATATATATATATATATATATTAAAAAGAAGCAAATGATTCAATATCTACTAAAAAACTTAAAAGGAAATTTCAAAATTTTCATGGGCAGACATCATGACATGACAAAGGATGCAACCAAAGAGAAAATCATAAAAATGATCAGCCACCGTAATAGTGGCCAAGTCTTGTACACAATGACCTTTTCCCCAAAAGTTGTACTTAAAATCAGTACAAAAAGACAGTCAACACTCATGACTAACATATGACATTTCCCAACCTTGACCCAGACAACTAAACTTGTACCATATAAATGTGTCGTATGCTTCGATTACCAAATTTACCCACATACCGAAAACACTCGCCCAATCATCCCTTGGGTCCAAGTAGCAGTCTCCTTGAGTTGTTCATCTTCAGACTGAAGACATTCTCCCAAAAACTCACTACAGAACGTCATATCTTTGAATAGCACCTTCACATTTGGACCAAGTGCATCCGCTAGATCTCCCAACACTGCTACTGCCGCTCTCACCACACTCTCATCTCTGCAACACCCCAATGCAAAAATTAGGTTATTTCAAAAAAAAAAAAAAAATCTGTAACTAAATTGTAACCCAGTTACATTACATAAACCTTAAATTGAGAGGCCAGTGCCGACCACGTTTCTGATTTTGACAAAAATACACCCCTCAATTTTTCTAAATTGACAAAATTCATCCCTCAAATTTCTAACTTGACAAAAATAACTCTCTTACTTTCTAACTTGACAAAAAAGATCTCCGTTAACTTCTCTTTAACCCTCAAACTTTTGGCATGTAACCCGTTATACCCCCCAAATTTGCTATAATGTCAAAGGTAACCCTCTAACTTTGCAAATGTCACTTTGACCCCCTCAAGTTTCTAAAGTTACGAGCTTACACTAAAACTAACTTCTTACGTTTTTCTAAAGGACGTGTCGGTATAAATTTGAGTTCGTTTACGCTTTAAGGTAATAACAAGCCGGTCAATTATAAAATGTTTTTTATGTTCGTTTTGAGTTGGACTAAGTTTTGACGTAAATTTTGTTTGGAAACAAATCGAGTCAAATGTAATACGTTTTGTTTCGACGGTATAAATTTGAGCTATCATACGTTTTGACGTAAATTTAGTTCGGAAACGAGTCTGGTCGATTGTAGTCTATATGTTATCATCTCGCGTACACCGCCCCCGCAAAGTGTGGCGGGTAAAAAACTAGCTTATTTATATAAAAAACTATATGAGTTAATATATGAAAAGATAATCCATACCTGTTAGCATCCTTAACAACAACTTCTATGAACTTCAAAAGATGTGGAGCATGAGGCAACATGATCTCAGCCTTTGAACTCTTGAACCCTTGTAAGATACCTGAATACGCCTCAAAGATGCTTCTCTTCAGCTGATTACCATACTCCACCATCTCTTCATCTGTATTGTCTATCTGTGCACACACTTCAGCAGCTCCTTGCATCATCGGCACTGCATACGAAACATACTTTTCAAAGTGTTCCCCAATCGCAAGTGCCACATCACCAAAGCACGAAAAAATCGGAGGCTTAACAGACCGATGCAGGTCACCGCTAGAAAGATCCTTAAGGAGAAGCGTCATGATATTATCACAGTACGGTAGCATCTTGTCGTCCAAAGCCCGACATATATCACCAACCACACCAACAGAGATGGAGCAAACCTGGTATTCCTCAAAGTTCTGAAGACCCATTTCCAAATATTTGTAGAACTCCGGCATGTACTTCTCGAATTGCGGTCCAGTGCCATACGCAAGAGCACCAATGGCAAGCATTGCTTCTTCATGTACAGTTGAGCTACGACAAGCAAACACCTTGAGAAATAGCACCATGATCTGATTCGCAGCTTGTAATATAACGTGCTTAGTTACATCAGTACCGCTGAGTTTCTGAATAATTACTTGCATGACACCGCAAAGCAAAGCTTGCAGATCTCCTTGTTTTTCTCTATCATCTGATGATAGAATCTGAAGCTCGATTGTTTGTCCCAGTTTGTTCATGATAACTGGAAGAAGTTGCGCTATTAATTGAGATGATTCCGCTATATTAGAGCATCTAACCACCTCATTCAAGGTTTCATAAGCAGCAGACCTTAATTTTGTATCATTAGCGTCTGTTCGTTCAGCGGTTGATATAAGCGCGGTTATGATATCCGGAAGATACGGTGTGAGAACAGAGGAGCCAGTTTCAAAACCTTCATAGCCTTGAGCAAGAAAATAAATAGCCCCGCAGACCTTCTCCGCAACATTGGGAGAATCTTTGATACTTTCTAGAAGGACCACCATAACTCGTTGAAGATTAGCAGGTGAAATGACGGAAAACCCCGTGGCTGGACTGTGCAACAGTTCGAATATACGACTGAGGGTCCATGCAGTGGTGTCTTTCACATGACTGTTTTGATCCTTCATGGCATTAAGCAGAAAGTCTAATGCCGATATAACCATCGGCGATAGCTTTTCAACACTTGGGCCTTCGAGAATTGATCCAAACGCATATGTAGCAGCCTCACGAGATCGCCAATCGGGCTTTGATATGTTATCCTGCACGAAAGGCATAACTAACGGCACTATAGCGTCACCAACAGTTCTAGCGACAAGACCGAGGCACGTTCCCCCTGCCATGGCGAGATTCCAGATACCGTCGTCTTGATCCTGATCTTCATCTTGCTTCAATAAAGTTTCAAGCAACATGGGAACCAACAACGATAGAGCCTTCTCGATGAAACGTGAATGCGGGTATGAATCGCCACTTTCGAAATCCTGAAGATCGATCTCTTCATCACAGATAGAACTCCAGAATTCAATCGCTTGAAGAGCAACACCTTCCTCGTCTCCTTTGACGGCGTTTGCGGTTAGTTCAAAAAGAGTCTGCATATACGGCTCCAAAACATCATAGTAGGTTGACGCTATTGACACAAGACATTCAAAAGCAGCTTGTCTAACGTCTGCTTCTTTCGCCATGGCTGTTTCGCACACAACTTTCATGATGTAGTTCCGCTCCATCTCGTTTTCGAAATTGGTTTGTGCAAAATCAAGAGCGTTGTACAACGCGGTAGCTGCCGCAAGACGCACAGAGCTCTGTTCAGTAACATTCATACCTTGCACCACAGCTGTGAGGACAGAGTTAACCTCATCTTGCACAAGATCGTTGTGGGATATCTCTTCACATACATACCCAAGTGCCTCTAAAGTTGCTTGTTTCAATGATGCCGGCTTATCTTGTTGGGTCATGTTTCCAAGCAAAGAACCGATAAGTTCAGGCCATTCTTTTCTTGGAATTTCTATCGAAGCGATTTTGGCGATGACTTGAGCAGCAGTGTGACCTGCTTCGGGAACAGATGAACCGAGAGTATTTAACAGCAGGCCTTTGACTTGGGATCTGAAAGACGCATCATTTGACATCCACTGTTGCACTAAGTGTTCCTTTGTGGTAGCGTCTTTAGCATCCAATGAGTTCTTAAGCACAATACCAGCCAATCTACGAGACTCCATAGGTTTCCCATCATTTGAGAGCTCAAGTGATAAAGAGAGAAGAAATCCAGGAAGGTTTTGCTCTTGGAACTGTCGAAGCTTGCCCTCTGCGTCAGTTCGAACCTTTGTATCAGCTGATTGAGCAGCTAACAAGAATTGCGTAATCTCGACAGCCATTTTTTCCTACTCAAAAACACAATAAAACAAATCATTTTTTACACATTCAGCAAACATGTCTTGACACATAGTTTCAGACTCATAGTCTATACAAAATCATTAAGGTTCCCAGTACTCGTAAGATAGTCGTTATGTTGGCAACAAGTAGAGAAAGCATCTGAAAATACCAACTAACACTAGCATGAGTAACAATTAGAAAACAGGGTGACTGTGCAAAATGTTGAACTCGTAAGATAGTTATCATGTTGACAACAAATAGAAAAATCATCTCATAAACCATAACAGCATGAGTAACAATTCGAAAACAGTGTGGCAGTACTAAATGTTTATATTACTGATACTACAGTTTACAAACTTGCATCAGAATATTCTACAAGTAACAGTACCACAACGCCTAATAACATATATTCAAATAATTTTGAACCTGCTAATCAACTAATACAACCGAGAAAATTTTATCCAAAATACCATATTTTAATTACTCACCTTATTACCATCTCAAGCACTTCCCCACTTTAAATCACATAACTGTAAACATCTAAAAAATCAAATAATTGCCGATATGTTTATCCTTCTTTTAAAAATTAATGACATAAAAGTATGATATTTTCATATTCACAAATATCGATCAAACAAACTCAGCTAAAATCTCCCCTACCAACACAAATAGACCTATAAACAAAAGAATATCTCATAACTAACAACACATGACGCGCCTCACGACTCAAATACCAAACAATAAATCAAACAAATCAGCATACCTAAACCTAATAACATCAATCCACAAGTAAAGTAAGATCAAACAATCAACAAGCTCAACCTAACAATAAGCCCTACGCATCGTGAAAACTGAAATCCAATCGGTAAGCATAAGCTTCGTAAACAAAATCCTTACAATTGCTATAGCAAAACATGAACTAAACTGAGATCTACAGTTAAAAAATGAAAAATCAACATCGTATAAACCCTAGGCTGAAATTAGAACAAAATCAAAGAATTATACCTTACTGTAGATGAAATTGGATGAGATTTGAAGTACCGCAGAGGTTGAAATATTGTGAGTTTTAGAGAGAGAGAGTGAGTGTAGTGAGAGAGTTTATATTTCGAATGAATGAGAGGAAGCGGGAGGGATGAAGAAGAGGGGAAAGAGAAATAGCAAAACGGGCAGGTGACCGAACTGCCCGAGATCACCGACCTGTCTTTTCTAAAACCCTAGTTTTCTTTTGTAATTGGGGAGATGAAAAATTTGATGTTGCACGTGCGAGGAGCGTGCCAAATCTCAATTCCAAATGTGGGTTTAAATTTCCGTTTTTGTCACGTGTTTTGGTCGTTTTAACAGTTTTGCTTCAATCCTTTAAAATAAGTCTTTTACTCCCTGATGTTTTGGCTTTGTCGCTAGTTTGCTCCACGGCCTTAACTCCATCCATATTGTATGTTAACTGAAAAGGTATTTTGGTAGTTTCAAGTATAAAATAAGGGTAGTTTGGTAATTTCAAATATAAAATAAGGGTACTTTGGTAATTTATATTTATGATAACCATTTAACTATTTATTAAAATAAAAGCTTGATTATTTATATATTAACACCCCCCCCCCCTCTACATACATGCCCCCATCACACCGCCCAACCACTACCATCACACCGCCCAACGCCCACCATCATCCACCGCCTCACCAACCACCTGCCACCATTATATCACCCAACCACCACCGTCATGCTGTCACCACTCCCACCTCCGGCAGCCACAATAAACAGATCTGAAACAGAAATCCGAAATCCCTTTTACCCCAAACCCCATCTTCATAAAACAGAAAGCCGAAGAAAAAACGAAACCTAAAGAACGCCGACCGTTTCTAACCTCCGAGTGTCGATCGTACATGTTGTCGTCGTTTGATACTTGAGCCACAAAGTTGCTAAGTAGGTTTGATGCCTCCTTTCAGATCTGAGCGAGGCCGACTAAGAGATGGTGTCTGTGGTTGTGGTAATGACGGCGAGGGTAGTGGTGGGGTGGTAATGGCGGCGGCGGCGGTGGTGGTGGGAGCTGGTGGGTAGTGGTGGTTATGGCGAGGGAAATGTAACCAAACTTTGATTGTGAGGTAGAGTGCTTAATGTGTTGAACAATTGAGTGAACAAATATGAAATGTAAACAACAATGAACACAGGGATTTATATGAGGAAAAAGCCCTTGATCAAGGATTGATCTCCGGCAGAAAAAACCTCGGGTGATGGAAACTACAGATCACCAACTATATTGCACAGAATTGATTACAACTTCGGATGATATTGAGCTTATTACAAGAGAATTCTAGTGTGAGTGAGAGCAGTTTCGAGAGTGTTTCGTATGCGAGAGTGTGTGTAATGTTGTGTTCTAATCAAGCTCAATATCCCGTTCAAATAACTAGCATATCCTAGCTAACTAAGTGTTTTGGTCAAAAATCACACAAGGATAATGTAACCAAATCTGATTTTTGTGAGGTTAGATGCTTGATTATATGAACGAATGTATGAACAATGAATGAATGAAATCAACGATGAACACCGAGATTTATACGAGGAAAAAGCCCTTGATCAATGAATGATCTCCGGCATAAAAAACCTCGGGTGATGGAAACTACCGATCACCAACTATATTGCATAAAAAGATTACTACTTTGGATGTTGATCAAGTGTGTTACAACTGATTGAATGCTAAGAGTGTTATAAGAGCTTCTGGTTTGCGATGTATGAGAGTGTGTGTTCGTGAATGTGAATGTGTGTGTCTAACACTTGATCAACCCCTCTATAAATGAGCTAACAATAAGTCCTATTTTCTAGGAAGACCATGTCTACTCCCATAACCGTTAGTGGAAATGGCACATGTAGCATAAAGAACGAATATTCCCCTAAATCCATGAGTTCTTCTATGGTATCCAGGTCTTGAGTCAGGCTTTCAGCATTTCCTTCAGGATCACGGATGCTTTTCCTCCTGGTGCCTTAGGAAGTTTGCCAACTATATACATTCTCCATCTCATGAATGGCCAAGAAGAGGATATAGGATGCAGAGGCTCTGCTCGTTGATGTAGGATATTACTGTGTCTTTGACAAGCATCACACTTCTTTGCATACTCCACAACATCCTTCTTCATTGTGGGCCAATAATATCCTGTTCTAAGGATCCTTGAAAATAGTGCACTGCCCCCAGTGTGGTTCCCACAATCTCCTTCATGAAAATCCTTTAAAACTTCTTGAATTTCTGGATCCTCAATGCACCTTAAGTATGGACCTGCAAGAGATCGTTTATATAACATGTTATTTAATATTGTAAATTGAGATACCTTGACTTTGAAAGCTCTGGGATTTTATCCTGTAGGAATCTCTCCATGTTGTATATATCTCATGATTGGAAGGATCCAGGATCCTGAACTTGACTGTGCACCATCACTAGGTATGATTGCAGAATCCTCTACTATCTCCATAGCTGTATGATCCTCAATAGCAGAAGTCAATATATGGATAATGGGAATTTTAATATCCTCTGGAATCTTCAATGATGATCCAAGATTAGCTAGGACATCAGCTTCTACATTTTCTTCCATGGGTACCTGTGTCAGCCTGAAAAAAAGCAAAAGAATCTGTCAATTTCTTGACCATTTCTAAGTACTTGATTAGTTTTTCACCTTTAACAGTATAGGAATCATTATAATAATTAGTCATTAATAGGGAATCTATGAATACTTGAAGATACCTGATCCTCATATTTTTAGCTAATTGCAAACCTGCTATCAAGGCCTCATACTCTGCCTCATTATTAGTGGTTTAGAATTCACATGCAATGGATTGGGGTATAATGTCCCCTGTGGCGATTTTAGTAGTGTGCTTTGTCTAGTTCCTTTAACATTTGAAGCTCCATCTGTGAAGAGTGTCCAAGGATCCTTGGTCTTCTCAAGTTGTTAAACTTCTAATTCAGCTTCCCTTTGTAGATCACTACTGAAATCAGCCACAAAGTCAGCTAAAGCTTGGGACTTGATGGCAGTCCTGGGTTCATACTTAATGTCATATGCAATAAGCTTGATTATCCACTTTGCCATTCTACCTGACATTTCAGGTTTCCTGAGAACATTCTTAATAGGAAAGTTAGCTTTCACAATAATAGTGTGAGTTTCGAAATAATGTCTATGTTTAGCGGAAGCCATAATTTAATCAAGAATTAATTTCTCTAAATGAGAATACCTGGCCTCAGCATCAAGTAGACTTTTACTTACATAGTATACCAGATGTTGAGAGCCTTCATGATCCTTAACTAGGACCGCACTTACTGCTTTAGCTTAAACAACTAAGTATAAGGATAATGATTCTCCTTTTTGTGGTTTCATCAGGGCTGGTGCTGAGGATAGATAATCCTTAAGAGCCTTGAGTGCAACTTCATGGTTATCAGTTCACTCAAACTTCTTATTCTTCCTCAATATGTCTTACCTGCCTTATGCAATTTGTCTACCTCTTCTTGGATAATGGCATTTCTTTCGGGTGCAAATTTCCTCCTTTTTTTGGTGTATTGGCTTGAAAGACCTGTCAATACCAAGTTTGTGAGTAATAACATCCTTAGATATACCTGTCGTGTCTTCATGTTTCCATGCAAAGGTAGACTTTCTTCTTTTCAAGAAGGATATTAAATCCTGCTCAATACTGTCTAGGATCCCGGATCCTATAAAAAATTTGGATTCAGGATCCTCTGGGTTCAACAGAATATCCTTGACGTCTTGCTCTCTTGCCTCCATGACGTCTTGCTCCTTGGAGGCTGGCTTCATTGAAGAAGTGTAACAGTTCTTTGCCTCCTGCTGATCACTTTCTATCTTCACCACATCCCATAGAGTTGGGAGCTTGACACATTGATGATATGTTGAGGGGGACTGCTTTTATATCGTGTATCCATGGCCTACCAAAGATAACATTACAGCAAGATAAGCAATCAATAACATAGAATTTTTGAACAAAATTCACTCCCTCTATATAAATAGGAAAGTTTGTTGTCCCCCAATGTAATCTTTGTCTGTCCACTGAATCCTACAAGGACAAATGGTCTTGGGACAATATCAAATTCAAGGATGTTCATTCTTTTGAGGACATCCAACTGGATTATGTTCACTGAGCTTCTCCCACCAATGAGAATCCTGCGAACAGAATGGTTAGAGATAAATAATGTAATAACCAAACCGTCATGATGAGGATCATGTATGTCCACACGATCATCCTCATCAAAGGATATGACTTTTTCCTGGGTAAGAATGGAAGTTCAAACAGGTCTGTCCCCATTCTCCATCTTTGTTTCCTTTGCATGTCTTTTAGCAGCTGAGAACCTCCGGAGATGAAATGGATGATTTGAGCATCAGCTGGTGGATGTGGAGCTTTTTCAGGAACTTTCTCAGAATCCTGGATCCTTGACTTTTTCCTTCCAAGCAATTCCTTCAAGTATCCTTTGTTCAAAAGATAACCTATTTCCTTCCTTAATGTTATGCACTCATCTGTGAGATGACCAAAATCCTCATGGTAAGCACACCATTTCGATTTGTCTTTGGTAGCAGGCGGTTTGTCATTCTTCCTTGGCCACCTAGCCTTGTCACCTAAATTTTGCATAACAAGGATTAGTTCACTATTATCAGCAGAAAAAAAATATTCAGAAATAGGAGGATAATCCTCATCATCTTCCACTTGTTCCACAACATGCACATTCTGGTTGCCGTGCTTGGAGTATTGCTTGGGTCAGTTATTCTTGAAATAGGATCCTTGTTTGTCTTGCTTTGAGGATCCTGACAACCTCTCCTGGATCCTTTTATCATCCTCTAAATGGATGAATCTAAGGGCCCTGTTCCTTACTTCATATAGGTTCCTGCAAGGTGTCATAACAAGATCATCATAGAATTGTGAATCCTTAAGTAAACCCATTTTAAAAGCCTCTACAGCTGTAGCAATATCTAAATTAAGAATTTCTAAGGATTCTCTATTGAATTTAGTTATGTAATCCCTTAGTGATTCATTGTGACCTTGAGTTACCCTATATAAATCACTAGTTAAACGTTCGAATCTCCTACTACATGAAAATTGGCTATTGAACAGATTAACTAGATTAGAAAATGAAGTAATAGAGTAAGGGGGAAGACTTAGCAGTTATTTAAGAGTTGATCCTGTCAGTGTGGATCCGAAACTCTTGCATAGACATGCTTCTTTCAACCTTTCAGGAATGGGATTGATCTCCATTCTCTCTCGGTATTGAGCTACGTGCTCTTCTGGATCAGTTGTGCCATCATAGAGCTTCATGTTTGGTGTTTGAAACCTCTTCGGTATCTCCGCATTACATATAGGTGGTGCAAAGCGAGACACCCTGTGACTCCCATCCGGAATTTCAGGAATGGGTTTAACCACTCCTGGGACACTGGATATCATATCCTTGAGTTCTTGCAACTCCCTTGCCATAGCTTGGTTGATCCCTAGTTCCTGCACGAGACCATGGTTAGTATTATAAGATGTATTGAAAGTGTTACCTCCCGATTGATTCGAGACTGGGATTCCAGATGTGAATCCAAAATGAGGCAATTCTGGTGCAACGGTGGGATCATATGAAGCGATAGTCTGCACGGGAATGAAGTCTCCCACATGAATCTCTGAACTTCTAGGTTGTTGGCTCCCTAAGGATCCTTGATCCTGGAAGATGTTGGATCCAGGATACATCGATGCTGAAGGCCTTGGAGGATATTCCATGGATCCTTGAACCTGCGACGAGGATCCTTGATACTGAGGATAGGATCCTCGATCTGAAAACGTCCCCATGTATCCTCCCGAACTAACTAAGGATCCTTGAGGTTGAAAAAAGGATCCTTGAGGTTGAAAAGAGGATCCTTGAGGCTGGAAGTAGGATCCTTGAGGCTGCGCTGACTCCAGTGATCCTTGCCGAAGGATAGAGGATCCTTGAATCTGGATACTGGATCCTTTGGAAAACTGGATTATTGATGATGGAGTAGTAAAATCCAACGACCTGGGCATCAATGGGAAGGATCCTGCCATTAGTTTCGTCCTGCTGTTGCATGTATCCTCTCATCTGCAAAATCAAAGTATAAAGATCATTGTTAGTAGGTGTAGAGGAAGAAACAACAGTTAGTTTTGTGAAAACGGGGGTTGTCTTTTTCGGAGCATTCTCAACATTCTTCTGGAATGCATGGGGAAGATGATGCAATGGTGGAATGCCCTGTGATGAGGTAACCGCCGACATGGAACTTGAAGTAGATTTTCCCTGAGAAGCCATGTGGTTGAAGGTAATGAACCGAAATGAATGAAATGAATAAAATTTTCAAGAATGAAGCACCGATTGCCCCACGGTGAGCGCCAAACTGTTTTAGTCAAAAATCACACAAGGATAATGTAACCAAATCTGATTTTTGTGAGGTTCGATGCTTGATTATATGAACGAATGTATGAACAATGAATGAATGAAATCAACGATGAACACCGAGATTTATATGAGGAAAAAGCCCTTGATCAATGAATGATCTCCGGCATAAAAAACCTCGGGTGATGGAAACTACCGATCACCAACTATATTGCATAAAAAGATTACAACTTTGGATGTTGATCAAGTGTGTTACAACTGATTGAATGCTAAGAGTGTTGTGAGAGCTTCTGGTTTGCAATGTATGAGAGTGTGTGTTCGTGAATGTGAATGTGTGTGTCTAACACTTGATCAACCCCTCTATAAATGAGCTAACAACAAGTCATATTTTCTAGGAAGACCATGTCTACTCCCATAACCGTTAGTGGAAATGGCACATGTAGCATAAAGAACGAATATTCCCCTAAATTCCAGCTGAGAGTTAACCCACTACGTCCATTATCTGCATATAAATGTTTTGGTCAAAAAATCTGATGAGGATATTGCAACCAAACTCTTTGTTTAGGGGAATGATGCTTTAAATATGTAACAGCGATGAGGATCACTTCAATGTAAAAATGCACAAACAACACAAGGATTTATACGGGGAAAAAGCCCTTGATCAAGAGTTGATCTCCGGCACAAAAAACCCCGGGTGATGGAAACTACCGATCACCAAGCTAAAATAAATGATTAAATGTTTACAACTTCGGATAGTAACGAGCTAGGTACAAGGATCACTAGGGTGAAATGTGTAAAAAGTGTATGAAACTGCTAAGTGATTGAACGAGAGCTTGTATGAGCGTTTGTATGAGTGTGTGTAACTGAAAAATGGCTAAGTGTGTTCTACTAGCTCGTTACTCCATTTTTAAAATAGAAAAAACCACCTAAACTAACTATCCGACTTTCATGCCAAGCCTCCACGTTCTCCATAACGTCTATTTTCGGTCAAGCACGTGCAGAATAGTTCAGGAATATTCCCCAGGAATGTCGCTTAGACTTGGTCAAGCTCAATATACATGCGAAATGCTACAAAACATAAGTAAACAATCGTCAGTACGAGGATCCTTAAAGTGATCCATGATCCTGATCCTGAAGCTCTTCTGAGGATCACCACCTGTCACAGAAGGAAGGATCACTAGTTAGGATAACGAATAAGGATCACTAATTGTTAGAAAATCCTCCCCTAACAATTGCCCCCAAAATATAAGGAGTGAAATTGTAAAATTAGCGAGTTATGTTTTCTTGATCTTATCCGTAACAAACTAACGGATATATAGCCGTTAAAATAGAACTAGCCGTTGCGATGATGATGTCACGGAAGTGACAATCCTGCAGAATCTATTATATATAATAAACGAATAAAATTTGGGACACATGGCGCAATATTAGGGCTTCTTAGAATTGGTTTTGGCGGGAAACTGGATGGGTCAAAGATTTTGGTAAATGGGTTGACACGGGATCCGTTTTCTGTTTATGACCCGTACACATATAACTTTCTTTTGTAAACCCTAAATTTATATCTCCTTCCCGTACTCCTCTTCTCTTCTCACGTACCTTCTTTAACATAACCCTAGATTTCCAATTGTTCATCCTTCTTCTCCTTCAAGCTCTGTAATCCATCAACCTCTGCAATCGAATCGATTCAACCATCAGGTACACCTTTATTATTGCTCATTTTTTCACGATTTATAATCCTACTGGCGACGCTATTGTTCTCTTCTTTATTGTTTCCGATTTCGAAAACCTACGGAAACCCTAACCACTTTCTTCATTGTGATTTGGGAGAAAGGCTTGAAATTCCTACACTCGATTATGATAATAGGTTACAATCTTGCACCTCTTGTGTTTCCATGTTTGTTTTGTAAAGATCCTCTGTATCATTGTTATAGGTATCGAAGATCAGAGCGACACAGGTTTTATTTTGTTCAAAAGCAGCCCCTTAAATTGTTTCAATCAAGTTTATTTATTGGCTTCTAATGATCTTCTTTCATTGTATGTAAATGTTATTAATTTAATAGTGTCATACTTGACTGTTCATCATACATGTTATTTTGTATCTTTGTCTAAATGAACCCATTATATTGTTCTTTACTGTTTTGCATTACACCAATGATGTTGTTAAAGTTGATGGTATAAGTTCAGTGGGTATACTTTATATTGGGTATACATTATTTAAAACCATTGTCGTTATTAAATTTGATGATATAAGTTCAGTGGGATTTTGATGTGAACAATGTGGATGGTAAGTTGTTTTTCACCATATCTATATATGAAATTAAATTTCTGCTTTTCAGTTATATTTTGCACCCATGTTGATATTTATAGATGAATCTGTCATTTGCAATAGGTGCATGAGTCTAGAGTCCACACAATGCTTGCATAGGAGAATTGTCTTTTCTTTCTCAGATGCGAGAAGGTATGGCATATACCTATTTTTATGTTTTTAACATACCATAAAAGATGACATAGATAATTTTATAAGCTTATTAGTTTGAATTTTAATTTGATTATCACACAATAGTTTAGTCTTTAATATGAACCACAAGCCATTTTATCATTATTATTAAACTATTTACAACCTTTTTTTAATACTAGACAAAAAACGTTATTAGGTCTAGGGATGAGCATTTGGTACCAGGTACCGGTACCAAACCGGTACCGGGTATATTCGGTACTTGTACCAGTACCGGTACCCACTTTTCCCTTTTTTCGCTGGTACTTTCGGTACCGGTTCGATATCGAACGGGTACCGTGCTCATCCCTCATTAGGTCAATCCCACATGTACCAAAAAGTTACCCGTTTTAAATCATTTTCTTACCTAAAGTGGATTTTTTTTTTTGGTAATATGTTACATGTAGGGTGGAGAGCTTGAAGCAACCGATGGTATGAGCCTGTTGGGATTTGTTGTTCAGATCTTTAATGATTAACTAGGCTCAATAATGTGATCAATGGAAAGGTTAGTGTGTTCCGTCTGATTCTATACACTTTTTAATTAACGTTGGTTTAATTACTAATGTGTTACAAATTTTGAATTTAAAAATGGTCTTATTTATAGTTTTGTCACTAACTGATTAAAGCTTTATATTAGATATAGAGTAAATTTGGATTGCAACTAATCGTATCAGTTTGTTTTACGGGACAGTTTAGTTTATCATGTAAAGACATACCCTTTATAAGGCTTGCTTTTTTATATTACGGGATAGTTTAGTTTATCATGTAAAGACATACCCTTTATAAGGCTTGATTTTTTATATTAAATAGAATAAAAATAACTGAAAGTAATCGATATATGAACTAAAATATTTTTGTATTTTTTTTAAATAATCTTATATGTTAAAGATGCCTTAAACATGCCTACATAATACTTAGAAGATTTTTAGAGGTAGCAATATGATACTCTGGATTTGATATTTTGCTATTTTATTTGTTTTCAAAGGCGAGTTGCAGTCTATCGGTGAGTAAATATCTTATTTACCATGATTTCTTGAATTTAATATGGTTTCTTGATTAATGTTGTGATTATGAGTCTTAATTAAATCGCATTTGATATTTCTATACCGTGTTTAAATCATGCATACAAGTTGTTTGACAAAATGCCAAACTGATGGGACGGCACTTTTCAGTTCTTTTTTTACATGTTTTCCGTTGTATCATCTGGTGAGTATCATATAGATGTTGTAATGTGATTGTTATTGATCCAAAGAATTCCTTTTTCACAGTTTTTAAATTGTTTTTTTTTTCAAGTTGTAACCTTGATAAATTAAGAAAACAGAGATCACATAGATCATACGCATCAATATCTGTAATTGGTATGTCTTTTTTTTCATGATTAATTTGTGTAATGTTTGTGATTCATATGGTTACCTGATGATTTTTCTAACTTGTTTATAAACTATAGGTAGGAGTTACTCTCGACACATGGAAGATGTATGAATCTTTTTAGATCATGAGTATTGCCAATGGAAGCTTGATCATGGGAAGCAAATGTTGCATGTAAGTGATTTGAGTTTATATGTACGCAATATTTGGGGCATTGGGGTTTATCATGATTCATGACTCGATTCTGTCAATTTGGATATAAAAGGTTAAAAAATGGTACGAGGTACCTATAAATAGTTCAGGCCATGAGATTTGTGTGAAAAGTTTAACTAATTTGTTTTGCAATCATGCTATGGTACTTTAGGATTTTTCAAATATATATTAGATTTAAACGGTGATTGAAATTTTGTAGATGAAGTTGAAGATCTGAAAACAAGCCGACGACCACGTTCCATATCATCGAAGAAGGTGGTTCTTGATTTTCTTGATTTACCAGCCGACTCGCTGTTCAATTGTGGTGGCGAAAGTCAGTGCGTTGGTGAATTGGAAAAGATGGGGACACTTGCAAATGTGTTCATTGGGATAATAGTGTACCCGGCAATGGCTAAGTGCATTCTCTCCGTGATCTATCTTACGTTTCGCACCGACGTTGTGGTCACATTCCTTAAACCGGAAAAGGCTGATCCGAATGCGCAAATTTGGTTGGAAAATGGACAATGGACAATGTGGTGTTAATAGAGAAGATCTTGCTCATATCCCATTGCTACAATAGTGAAACTAACCGAAATGTTTAAGGCGAAGACTTTTAATTTGCAGTTGTATTCCGAATAAGTGTTAGGTTTGGGTATCCTGTAAGCGTTTCCTTACCCAAATTATCGTTCTTTTAATATATCAGGTTTTTGTACTTTTATTGTTCATGTTTTGCACATAAATGGAATATAAATGTTATTGAGTTTTGAACACGGTAAGTATCTTGATTAATAATTTTTCAGCCTATGAAGTTTACCGGGTTATAATATATTTATTGTTCATGTTTTGCACATAAATGGAATATAATATATTTATTATATATAATATATTCAAGTTGCCTTTTATCTTATCATTAACTTATCTAATACGTCACATTATTTAAGTTTATTTTTATTATACACTTATGAGTATTTAAAATTAAATTTTCCTAACCGGGAAGCATTCCCGGGTGATAACCTAGTCATAATTATAAATAGAGATATAGATAGGATCATCATGCATTCAAATTCGAAAGAGACTCCCTTTAAATTCTCAGTCGACGAGCAACCAGGTAATTCTTTCTCCTCTTTCTCCCTTCTTACTCTGTTTCTCTACCTTTATCTCCGTCAGTACGAAAATGTTGCTTCAAAGTTCACCGGGCAAGGATCACCCAAAGAACAGTCCTCCGAAAAGCCAGGGGATCATTGAAGATTCCATTAAAGAACGCTGCTGCTTCAATGATGCTCAGATAGATAGGATTCGCTATTGTTTTCCGGCGAACACCGAATTCAGGCCTTTTGACCCCAATGCCTTGAGCGATCATATCTCCGATAAGTGGGTTGCTTTCCCCGTCACTCCTTTCACCATAGGCTATACATATCCTTTTCCAGCATTCACCCAATCTTTCTTTTCCCTAACCGGCATCTCTTATATCCAAGTCATGCCGATGATTTGGAGGGTTTTGCACACCCTTGAAAGGATCATCGATCAAGAGGGAATAGATCTAGGAATGGCAGAGCTGGGAGAACTGTATGATCTTACCACCTTTGGCTCTCACCGTTATTTGTTCAAACGTAAACCTGGTGAAGAACACCCGATCTTCAAAGCCACCAAGAATGATGCTAATTGGAAACGACGCTTCTTTTTTATCAAGAGAGATTCCATCCAGGATGGAAAGGATCTTCCTAAAAAATGGGCTACCCATGGTAGGATGGAGGATCCTGAGAAGGATCACCAGGAACTTCCTTTTGATGTAAGGATAACTGATATTTTTGCTTTCTTGTTATACAGCTATCACCGTTTCACACCTCAAACTGTCCCCTGCTGCTAAGGAAAGGCTCCTCGCTTTCAAGAGACTTGATCCTGAGACAAGAACTTTCAAGACAACAACTCAAGATTCGCAGGAGGTATCCTCGGGCTCTGTCACAATGTCAAGTAAGTATCCTTGTTTAAAATTTAGATATATAATGAAATATGAACTAGGAAAAGATACTTATCTTGCTTTAATTGTATAGGTGCTGGAAAATCTGCCAAGCCTGTATCCCAATTCAACACAGCTGACCTTGATGTCGTACGACCCAGAAGGAAGAGATCCACCAGCAGTCCTAGCATTTCCATTCCAAAGGCACCCACTAAAGGAAAGGGTGTCAAGAAGAGGAAAACTTCTGATGCTGAGGATCTTCAGGGTCTACCACTGATCCGCCACCAGTTCCTTGAATACTTCAATGAAGTAAGGATCCTTTATTCTGCCTATGTATCCTACTCGCATAAGGATCACTTGGTCTTGAACTGCTTTTATCCTTTTCTTTTGCAGAAATTTGCTGAGATTGAGGATTATGTGGGCCACGTTGAGGATCTAGATAAAAAGATTGCCGACCTCCAACAGGTTGCTGT
Source organism: Helianthus tuberosus (assembly GCA_030545235.1). Taxonomy (NCBI): domain Eukaryota; kingdom Viridiplantae; phylum Streptophyta; class Magnoliopsida; order Asterales; family Asteraceae; genus Helianthus; species Helianthus tuberosus. Next base: position 101,856,518 of record CM060381.1, on the reverse strand, counting down.
GCTCAAGGATCTTGCACTTACTGATGCTCGGAAGGAACTCCTAGATGAGAAGACTAAGACAGCCAAACTTCTGATCAACCTTGATTATGAAAAGCATGAACTTATGGAAAATGCTAAGGTCTCTGCCGCCATTACGATGTACCAGACAAAATTGAAGATGGCCCAGGAAGCTCAAGATCCTAGCTTTGATAAAAACAGCTGGGATGTTGTGGGTTGGAAGGAAAGGTTGGCTGATCTTGAGGATGATGAAGAGGAGGCTACTGAGGTTTTGACGATTGAAGCAAGTGGCAGTGGGAAGGATCAGGTGAAGGATACCACAGCTGGAGGAGAAGAGGATGCAGCAAAGGTGTAGGCTGCACAATTGGGCGATGATGGATATATGTGCCAAGGCCGGAGCCCAATTTTTTTAGTTTGATGGTTGTGATGTTTAAAACAATTTCATGGTTTGTACTTTGAACAATAGGTTTTAGGATTAAGGATCATGTATGATCCTTTGGACAATAGGCAGGATTGCAATTGGTGGAGGGATCCTCTGTTTGGGGGATGAAGCCATTGTGATCCTGTCACCTTTATATTCCTGCACTACTTTTGAACTCATTATCATGGACACCCTTTACCTACCCCAGCGGACGGGCCACGTTTTGCTGGTAGAAGCTCGGGTAGGTAATTTTGACAACCTTTAAAGGGTTAGCCTTATGTTAATAAATAAAAACTTAACCTTTTGTCGCTTATCTTGTGTTGCTATCCTTTTTAGTATGTTACTTTCCAACTGTTGTAATGTACATTCTGTTTATACTTATCAAGCCTTGAAAAAAATTAGAAAAGATATCCAAAAAATTTAGGAAATGAACAAGGATCACATATCCCATAACCGATAGGTTTTAAAAAGTGATATGATTTAAGAAGTACAAGTTCAGTTGTCAAGTATAAGGGTTATTTAAAAGAATAATAAATAAAATCAAAAGAGTTAAGGATCATACCTGAGGATCCAAATTAGAATCCTAACCTTAATAAGGATAACTGTAAGATAAACCTTAGAGTGAAATAAGGATCAAGGATCCCTAGCTGCCTATCTTCAAGGACCTGAAATAGAGCATAACTTGGGACTAAGCCAATGTAAGAAAAGAGTTAGCAACTGGGGACAAGCCCAAGGATAACTGGGGACAAGCCCAAGGATAACTGGGGACAAGCCCAAGGATAACTGGGGACAAGCCCAAGGATAACTGGGGACAAGCCCAAGGATCGTGTGTAAACTGGAGTATGGCCCTAACTGGCGACTATCTAAACTTAGTGACATGAAGATGCCAAAACCTTAGCTAACGTGAAAACGTTAGAAACCTTAGCTAACGTGAAAACGTTAGAAACCTTATGAACGGATGTATGGTACGTCTACCATTATACGTAGGATCCTAAGCATAGCCAGAACAATGGAATTATCAGCCCCTAGAACGAGTACTGGTCCCAAAGCCTTGAACTACACCAGGATCATCGTGCGCTACAGGCGGAATCTGGGGACAAGCCCATATAACTGGGGTTTAACCCAAAAGACGGATTGCTTCTGTGGATAACCAACGTTGTGCTAAAGATACCTGAACTTTCAAAACTTGAAATCACGTGAGAGATGGATAAAGGATACATGATCCTTATCCTTATAAGAGAAAATAATGAAATGAAATAGCTTAAGTTTAGGATATTACCTAAGTAAGGATCACCGATACTTTGAGGATCCTTTAAGGATATCCCTATCGTGAGGATCACCTATGCCATAAGGATCCTGCTTACATGAAATATTTCTTCAAGTGGACAGCATTCCAAGCTCTTGGTATCAAATCACCTTCCATGGTTAGCAATGTATATGCCCCCTTTCCTGCTTCAGCTTCAATCAAATAAGGGCCTTCCCATTTTGGAGCCAATTTTCCATCAGCAGGATTGGTGGTATTTTGAAATGCTTTCCTTAACACCATATCTCCAACTTGAAACCTCCTGATCCTGACATTTTTGTTGTAAGCACCAGCCATTCTTTGCTGATAACTGGCCATCCTTATTCTAGCCATATCCCTGATTTCTTCAATAGTATCCAGATCTTGAGCCAAGTTTTCATTATTTTCCTCAGGATCACGGGTACTTGTTCTAGCAGTAGGAACCACCATTTCTGTTGGGATCACCGATTCTGCCCCAAACACCAAAGAGAATGGTGTTTGACCAGTAGCATTCTTAGGGGTTGTCCTGTCAGCCCATAGCACATAGGGTAGTTCTTCTGCCCATTTCCCTTTCTTGGATCCAAGCTTTTTCTTCAAATTGTTGATTATGATCTTGTTGGATGATTCTACCTAGCCATTAGCTTGTGGGTGGACTGGTGTTGAAGTTATCATCTTAATCCCCCAGCTGTCACAAAAGTTAGTGGTTCTGCCCCCAATAAATTGGGAACCATTATCACATATAATCTCGGAAGGAATTCCAAATCTAGTTATAATATTTCTTTTAATGAAGGATATAACTTCCTTTTCTCTGACTTGGGCAAAAGCTTCAGCCTCTATCCACTTGGAGAAGTAGTCAGTCATATCTTCGTGTTTCCATGCAAAGGTAGTCTTTCTCCTTTTGAGGAAGGATATGAGGTCTTCTTTCATTTCGCCAAGGATCCCTGATCCGATATAGATTTTGAATTCAGGATCATCAGGATCCATGAGGATTTCTACCACATCCTGCTCTCTGGCCTCCAAGACATTCCTTGGAGGATACCTTGATTGCTATTGCTCCCTTGACTTCGAGGCTGGTTTCATTGATGAAGTGTAGCAATTCTTAGCCTCCTGCTGATCACTATCAATCTTTACTATTCCCCAAGGACTAGGGAGCTTCACACATTGATGGTAAGTAGACGGGACTGCTTTCATATCGTGTATCCAGGGCCTGCCAAGGATAACATTACAACAAGATAAACAGTCAATAACGCAAAATTTTTGATAAGAGTGTAATCCTTCAATATATATTGGGAGTTTAATGTCCCCCAGGGTGTTCTTAGTTTCCCCACTAAATCCCACGAGCACGGAGGATCTTGGTATGATCTCTGATTCAGGGATACCCATCTTCTTTAGAACATCAAGCTGGATAATGTTCACTGAACTTCCTCCATCTATTAGGATCCTGCGGACAAAATGGTTAGATATGAAAAGAGTAATAACTAAACCATCGTGATGAGGATCCTGGATATCAACACGATCCTCTTCATCAAAGGTTATGACTTTTCCTTCGGAGACACTTGATGTTCGAACTGGTCTTTCTCCATTATCCATCTTAGCTTCCTTCGCGTGCCTTTTAGCTGCTGAGAAGGATGTGCCACAAATGTCGGATCCTCCAGAAATAAAGTTTATCACTTGTGCATCTGCTGGAGGAGCTGGAGCCTTCTCAGGGATCCTTTCAGGATCCTGAGTCCTTGACTTTTTTCTTCCCAACAACTCTTTTAGATGCCCTTTGCTCAACAAGTATCCAATTTCCTTTCTTAATGCAATGCATTCTTCTGTAAGGTGCCCAAAATCTTCATGATATGCACACCACTTTGATTTATCCTTAGTTGCAGCCGGCCTATCATTCTTTCTTGGCCATCTAGCTTTATCACCTAGGTTCTGCATAGCAAGGATTAATTCATTGTTATCAACACTAAAGCAATATTCAGAGAGTGGAGGATAATCTTCGTCATCCTCTTCTTGATCAATAGAGTGCACGTTCTGGTTATCAGATCCGTTGTAGGATCTGAACTTGTTGTTCCTGAATGAGGATCCTTGTTTATCCTGCTTTGAGGATCCTGTTATCCTCTCCTGGATCCTCTTGTCATCCTCTAGCCGAATGTACCTAAGTGCTCGGGTTCTTACCTCATCTAAGTTCTTGCATGGTGTCATAACAAGATCATCATAAAATAACGAATCCCTAAGCAATCCCATTTTGAAGGCCTCAACAGCCGTGGCTATATCTAAGTTAGGAATGTCTAAGGATTCTTTACTAAATTTGGTAATGTAATCCCTTAACGATTCATTATGACCCTGGGTTATCCTATATAAATCACTAGTTAATCGTTCAAATTTTCTACTACAAGAAAACTGATTATTAAACAAGTTAACTAGGTTAGCAAATGAGGTAATAGAATAGGGAGGAAGACTTAGCAGCCACTTGAGAGCTGATCCAGTAAGAGTGGATCCGAATCCTTTGCACAGGCATGCTTCCTTTAACCTTTCTGGGATTGGATTGATCTCCATCCTCTCCCTGTATTGTGCTATGTGTTCTTCAGGATCTGTTGAGCCATCATACAGCTTCATTGTAGGCACATGGAACCTCTTGGGTATCTCAGCATCACAGATTGGTGGTGCAAAACGAGATATCTTATGACTCCCATCTGCAATCTCTGGGATAGGTTTGACTACTCCCGGGACACTTGATATCATATCCTTTAGCTTTTGCAATTCTCTGGCCATGGCATGATTGATACCTGGATCCTGCATAAGACCTTGGTTAGCAGTATAAGAATTGTTAAAAGTGTTACCTCCCATTGGATTCAAGTTAGGGAGAATGGATGTTAATCCATATTGTTGGGGCTCTGGAATGATCGAGGGACCAGTAGAGGCATTGGTCTGCATTGGAATAAAATCTCCTTGATGGACATCTGAACTTCCTGTTTGCAAACTCCTCAAGGATCCTGGCATCTGAAAGGATCCCTGAAACTGGGACGATCCTGGAACGAAGAAGGATCCTTGAATCTGGGACGATCCTGGGACGAAGGAGGATCCTTGAACCTGGGATGATCCTGGAACGAAGGAGGATCCTTGAACCTGGGATGATCCTGAAATGAAGGAGGATCCTTGAACCTGGGATGATCCTGGAACGAAGGAGGATCCTTGAACCTGGGATGATCCTGGAACGAAGGAGGATCCTTGAACCTGGGATGATCCTGGAACGAAGGAGGATCCTTGAACCTGTTGCACTCCTGAACTTGTGAGGGATCCCATATGCTGAGGATAGGATCCCGCTGGCTGGAAAAGTGAACCTGATGCCTGGGTCATGGTTGTTGTTCCGTAGTGCACTCCTTTTGGTCCTCCCACATATTGAATGTCTGGAACCACTGATGGCTGAGAAGTAACCACCGGAGTATCAAAATTCAAAGATCTGGGCATCAGTGGGGAGTGATTCTCTGCCGTTTTCTTCTGTTTCCTAATTTCGTCAATCTCCCGGAGGATCCTTTCGTTGGTTTTATCATGCTCTTGTGCATGATTCTTCATCTGCAAAATCAAGGCATAGAGATCATTAGTAGTGGGATTAGTTGAAACAGAAGAAGTAGGTGGTTTTGAGAAAATGGGAGTCGGTTTCTTCGCAGCATTCTCAGTATTCTTCTGGGATCCAGAAGGTGGTGGAGGCAAAGGAGGAACGCCTTGTGAAGAAGTGAATGAGGGCATCAAGTTTGAAGCATTCTTCGATGAGGAGGCCATCTGCTTGGTTGTAGTGAACCAAATTAAGCACAGAAATGCGTATTTTCTTAAGGACGAAGCACCAATTGCCCCACGGTGGGCGCCAAACTGTTTTGGTCAAAAAATCTGATGAGGATATTGCAACCAAACTCTTTGTTTAGGGGAATGATGCTTTAAATATGTAACAGCGATGAGGATCACTTCAATGTAAAAATGCACAAACAACACAAGGATTTATACGGGGAAAAAGCCCTTGATCAAGAGTTGATCTCCGGCACAAAAAACCCCGGGTGATGGAAACTACCGATCACCAAGCTAAAATAAATGATTAAATGTTTACAACTTCGGATAGTAACGAGCTAGGTACAAGGATCACTAGGGTGAAATGTGTAAAAAGTGTATGAAACTGCTAAGTGATTGAACGAGAGCTTGTATGAGCGTTTGTATGAGTGTGTGTAACTGAAAAATGGCTAAGTGTGTTCTACTAGCTCGTTACTCCATTTTTAAAATAGAAAAAACCACCTAAACTAACTATCCGACTTTCATGCCAAGCCTCCACGTTCTCCATAACGTCTATTTTCGGTCAAGCACGTGCAGAATAGTTCAGGAATATTCCCCAGGAATGTCGCTTAGACTTGGTCAAGCTCAATATACCTGCGAAATGCTACAAAACATAAGTAAACAATTGTCAGTACGAGGATCCTTAAAGTGATCCATGATCCTGATCCTGAAGCTCTTCTGAGGATCACCACCTGTCACAGAAGGAAGGATCACTAGTTAGGATAACGAATAAGGATCACTAATTGTTAGAAAATCCTCCCCTAACAATAAACGTTAAAAACGGGACAATTGTTAAAACATAAACAATAGTAAGGATCCTGGATCCTCAGACTCCCTGCATTATCCGTTAAGGATCCGTGATCCATGCCCAGTCTCAGGATAGATGATCCTTAGCATAAAATCCATGCCCTAATACTAACTATCCGATTTCCATGCAAGCCACCCACGTTCACCACTAACAGTCATTAGCTTCCTGCACGTGCTTGAATAAGAGCATATACTCCGATATTCCAGCTTAGAATAGGGCCACCTCGTAATGTACCTGCGAATAGAAGCTAATAAAACAGGAAAAAATTGTTAGCTAATTAAGATAACAATAAGGATCCGTGATCCTCAGTCTTCCTGCACCATTCGCTGAGGATCAATGATTCAGGCTGATCTAAGGATTCGTGATCCATAGTGTTAGGGGAGGATTTTCTAACAATTAGTGATCCTTACTCGTTATCCTAATTAATGATCCTTTCTTCTGTGACAGATAGTGATCCTCAGAAGAGCTTCAGGATCAGGATCATGGATCACTTTAAGGATACTCGTACTGACGATTGTTTGTTTGTGTTTTGTATTGCTTCGCAGGAGTTACGAGCTTGACTTGGTCTTGGCAACGTTACTATGGAATATTCCACGGGTATTTCGCACATGTTTGACTAGAAATGGACGTTGTGGAGAACGTGGAAGCTTGGCACAAAAGTCGGATAGTTAGTTATTGTAGTTAACTTCTATTTTTATAGGGGTGACGAGCTAGAATTAGAACACTTAGTCATTTTTTCAGCTACACACACACTCTCATATAATCGCATTCGTGAAGCTCTCGACGAACACTTATTAGTTTTCACTCACTTTTACACATTTCATACTAGTGATCCTTGTACCTAGCTCGTCATTATCCGAAGTTGTAAACATTTATTGATTTATTTGAGCTTGGTGATCGGTAGTTTCCATCACCCGGGGTTTTTTGTGCCGGAGATCAACTCTTGATCAAGGGATTTTTCCCCGTATAAATCCTTGTGTCGTTTGTGCAATCTACCTTGAAGTGATCCTTATCATTGTTCGACATTTCAAGCATCATACCCCGTAACAGAGAGTTTGGTTGCATTATCCTCATCAGATTTTTTGACCAAAACAGTTTGGCGCCCACCGTGGGGCAATTGGTGCTTCATTCTTAAAAAAATTCGTATTTCTGTGCTCATTTCAATTCACTACAACCGAGTAAATGGCTTCCTCAGCGAAGAATGCTTCAAATTTGATGCCCTCATTCAGTTCTTCACAAGGCGTTCCTCCTTTGCCTCCACCACCTTCTGGATCCCAGAAGAATGCTGAGAATGCTACGAAGAAACCAACTCCCATTTTCTCAAAACCACCTACTTCTTCTGTTTCAACTAATCCTACTACTAATGATCTCTATGCCTTGATTTTGCAGATGAGGAATCATGCACAAGAGCAGGATAAGACCAACGAAAGGATCCTCTGGGAGATTGACGAAATCAAGAAACAGAAGAAAACGGCAGAGGATCGTTCCCCACTGATACCCAGATCTTTGAATTTTGATACTCCGGTGATTACTTCTCAGCCATCAGTGGTTCCAGATGTTCAATATGTGGGTGGACCAAAAGGAGTGCACTACGGAACAACAACAGTGACCCAGGCATTAGGTCCATACTTCCAGCCGGCAGGGTCCTATCCTCAGCATATGGGATCCTTCATGACTTCAGGAGGATATTCAGGATCATCCCAGGTTCAAGGATCCTCCTTTGTTCCAGGATCATCCCAGGTTCAAGGATCCTCCTTGGTTCCAGGATCATTCCAGATTCAAGGATCCTCCTTTGTTCCAGGATCATCCCAGGTTCAAGGATCCTCATTTGTTCCAGGATCATCCCAGGTTCAAGGATCCTCCTTTGTTCCAGGATCATCCCAGGTTCAAGGATCCTCCTTTGTTCCAGGATCGTCCCAGTTTCAGGGATCCTTCCAGATGCCAGGATCCTTGAGGAGTTTGCAAACAGGAAGTTCAGATGTCCATCAGGGAGATTTTATTCCAATGCAGACCAATGCTTCTACTGGTCCCTCGATCATTCCAGAGCCCCAACAATATAGATTAACATCCATTCTTCCTAACTTGAATCCAATGGGAGGTAACACTTTTAATAATTCTTATACTACTAACCATGGTCTTATGCAGGATCCAGGTATCAATCATGCCATGGCCAGAGAATTGCAAAAGCTAAAGGATATGATATCAAGTGTTCCGGGAGTGGTCAAACCTATCCCAGAGATTGCAGATGGGAGCCACAAGATGTCTCGTTTTGCACCACCAATCTGTGATGCTGAGATACCCAAGAGGTTCCATGTGCCAACAATGAAGCTGTATGATGGTTCGACGGATCCTGAAGAACACATAGCACAATACAGGGAGAGGATGGAGATCAATCCAATCCCAGAAAGGTTAAAGGAAGCATGCCTGTGCAAGGGATTCGGATCCACTCTTACTGGATCAACTCTCAAATGGCTGCTAAGTCTTCCCCCTATTCTATTACCTCATTTGCTAATCTAGTTAACTTGTTTAATAATCAGTTTTCTTGTAGTAGAAAATTTGAACGATTAACTAGTGATCTATATAGGATTACCCAGGGTCATAATGAATCATTAAGGGATTACATTACCAAATTCAGTAAAGAATCCTTAGACATTCCCAACTTAGATATAGCCACGGCTGTTGAGGCCTTTAAAATGGGATTGCTTAGGGATTCGTTGTTCTATGATGATCTTGTTATGACACCATGCAGGAACTTAGATGAGGTAAGAACCCGGGCACTTAGGTTCATTCGGCTAGAGGATGACAAGAGGATCCAGGAGAGGTTAGCAGGATCCTCAAAGCAAGATACGCAAGGATCCTCATTCAGGAACAACAAGTTCAGATCCTACAACAGGTCTGATAACCAGAACGTGCATGCTGTTGATCAAGAAGAGGATGATGAGGATTATCCTCCAATTTCTGAATATTGTTATTCTGTTGATAACAATGAACTAATCCTTGCGATGCAGAATCTAGGTGATAAAGCTAGATGGCCCAGAAAGAATGATAGGCCAGCTGCAACTAAGGATAAGTCAAAGTGGTGTGCATACCATGAAGATTTTGGGCATCTCACAGAAGAATGCATTGCACTAAGAAAGGAAATTGGATACTTGTTGAGCAAGGGGCATCTAAAAGAGTTATTGGGAAGAAAAAAGTCAAGGACTCAGGATCCTGAAAGGATCCCTGAGAAGGCTCCAGCCCCTCCAGCAGATGCACAAGTAATAAACTTTATTTCTGGAGGATCAGACATTTGTGGCACATCCTTCTCAGCAGCTAAAAGGCATGCAAAGGAAACTAAAATGGATAATGGAGAAAGACCCGTTCGAACATCAAGTGTCTCCGAAGGAAAAGTCATAACCTTTGACGAGGATGATCGTGTTGATATCCAGGATCCTCATCACGATGGTTTAGTTATTACTCTTTTCATTTCTAACCATTTTGCCCGCAGGATCCTTATAGACGGAGGAAGTTCAGTGAACATTATCCAGCTTGATGTTCTAAAGAAGATGGGTATCCCTGAATCAGATATCATACCAAGATCCTCCGTGCTCGTAGGATTTAGTGGCGAAACTAAGAATACTCTGGGGGACATTAAACTCCCAATATACATCGAAGGCCTACACTCTTATAAAAAATTTTGTGTTATTGACTGTGTATCTTGTTGTAATGTTATCCTTGGCAGGCCCTGGATACACGATATGAAGGCAGTCCCATCTACCTACCATCAATGTGTGAAGCTCCCTAGTCCTTGGGGAATAGTGAAGATTGATAGTGATCAGCAGGAGGCTAAGAATTGCTATACTTCATCGATGAAACCAGCCTCGAAGTCAAGGGAGCAATAGCAATCAAAGTATCCTCCAAGGGATGTCTTGGAGGCAAGAGAGCAGGATGTGGTAGAAATCCTCATGGATCCTGATGATCCCGAATCCAAAATCTATATCGGATCAGGGATCCTTGGCGGTATGAAGGAAGACCTCATATCCTTCCTCAAAAGGAGAAAGACTACCTTTGCATGGAAACATGAAGACATGACCGGTATATCTAAAGATGTGATCACTCACAAACTTGGCATTGATAGGTCCTTCAAACCTATCCATCAAAGGAGAAGAAAGTTTGCACCGGAAAGAAATGCCATTATCCAGGAAGAGGTAGAGAAATTGCTCCGGGCAGGTATGATTAGAGAGGTCAAATATCCAAGATGGTTGGCCAATGTGGTTGTTGTTCAAAAGAAAAACGGAAAGTGGAGGGTATGTGTCGATTTTACCGATTTAAATAAGGCATGTCCCAAGGATCCTTTCCCATTACCCCACATTGACTCCATGGTGGATGCAACTGCGGGTCATGAACTGTTAACTTTTATGGATGCTTCATCCGGATTTCAACAAATCCAAATGGAACCATCCGATCAAGAGGATACAGCCTTCATGACTCCAACTGGTATATACTGCTATATTGCTATGCCGTTCGGACTAAGAAATGCAGGTGCAACGTATCAAAGGCTGGTGAATATGATGTTCAAGGATCAGATTGGACAAACTATGGAGGTTTACATAGATGATATGGTGGTAAAATCCATAAAAGCTGAGGATCACCTAAGAGACTTGGAGGAAGCATTCGATATCCTTGACAAATATAACATGAAGCTTAATCCTTCAAAATGTCACTTTGGTGTTAAAGCAGGTAAATTCTTAGGATATATGGTGACGAAGAGAGGCATTGAAGCTAGCCCGGAACAAATCAAAGCAATAGTGAACATCAAATCTCCGGCCAATGCTAAGGATGTTCAAAGGCTAACAGGCAGGATAGCAGCTTTGAACAGATTTGTATCCAAATCCTCAGAAAAGTGCAAAGAATTCTATGATATCCTAAGGAAGAACAAGAAATTTGAGTGGACTGAGAAGCATGAAAATGCTTTAAGAGCCCTCAAATATTATCTATCCTCAGCCCCGGCCTTGATGAAACCAGAAAAAGGCGATGTGCTATCCTTATATCTTGCAGTATCCTCAAAAGCAGTAAGTGCGGTCCTTGTTAAGGATCATGAAGGTACACAACATCCTGTCTATTATGTAAGTAAAAGTTTACTTGATGCCGAATCCAGGTATTCACACCTTGAAAAGCTTATTCTTGCATTAATTATGGCATCTACTAAGTTGAGACACTATTTCGAAACTCATGTTATTGTTGTTAAAACTAATTTTCCAATTAAGAATGTCCTCAGGAAACCAGAGATGTCAGGAAGGATGGCTAAGTGGGCAGTGAAGCTAAGTGCATATGATATAAGATATGAGCCTAGGACAGCCATTAAATCCCAAGCATTAGCCGACTTTGTGGCTGATTTCAGTAGTGATTTACAAAAAGAAGCTGAGTTAGAAGTCCAGCAGTTAGAGGAGACTAAGGATCCTTGGATACTCTATACTGATGGATCCTCAAATGTTAAAGGCACAGGGCTTGGAATACTACTAAAATCGCCACAGGGGGACATAATACCCCACTCTATAGCTTGTGAGTTCCAAACCACTAACAATGAGGCTGAATATGAAGCCTTAATTGCTGGTTTGCAAATTGCTAAGCATATGGGGATCAGGTATCTGGAGGTACATGTAGATTCATTGTTAATTACAAACCACTTTAATGGATCCTATGCTGTTAAAGGTGAAAAGCTAACCAAATATTTAGAGATAGTCAAAAGTTTGGCACTCTCTTTTGTTTCCTTTAGTTTTACACAGGTACCAAGGGAAGAAAATACAGAAGCTGATGCATTGGCAAACTTAGGATCATCTTTGAAGATCCCGGAGGATATCAAGATCCCTATTATCCATATCCTGACCCCGGCTATCGAGGATCATGTGGCTATGGAGATAGGAAATGATTCTGCAATTATCCCTAGTGAGGATACTCAATCCCATTCAGGATCATGGATCTCACCAATTATGAGATACTTACAACATGGAGAGATTCCTACAGGAGAAAACCCTAGGGCTTTCAAATCTAAGGTATCTCAATTCACAATTTTAAATAATATGTTGTATAGACGATCTCTTGCAGGGCCATACTTGAGATGCATTGAGGATCCTGAAATCCAAGAAGTTTTAAAAGACTTCCATGAAGGAGATTGTGGAAACCACACTGGGGGCAGGGCATTATTCTCAAGGATCCTGAGGACAGGATACTACTGGCCAACCATGAAGAGAGATGCTGTGGAATATGCTAAGAGGTGTGATCCTTGTCAGAGACATAGCAATATCCTTCATCAACCAGCTGAATTATTGCATCCTATATCCTCCTCTTGGCCATTTATGAGATGGGGTATGGATATAGTTGGTAAGCTCCCTAAGGCACCTGGTGGAAAAGTGTTCATGCTAACTATGACTGATTACTTCTCCAAGTGGATAGAGGCTGAAGCTTTTGCCCAAATCAGAGAAAAGGAAGTTATATCCTTCATTAAAAGAAATATTATAACTAGATTTGGAATTCCTTCTGAAATTATATGTGATAATGGTTCCCAATTTATTGGGGGCAGAACCACTAACTTTTGTGACAGTTGGGGGATTAAGATGATAACATCAACACCAGTCCACCCACAAGCTAATGGTCAAGCAGAATCATCCAACAAGATCATCATCAACAATTTGAAGAAGAAGCTTGGATCCAAGAAAGGCAAATGGGCAGAGGAACTACCTTATGTGCTTTGGGCTGATAGGACAACCCCTAAGAATGCAACTGGTCAAACACCATTCTCTTTGGTATTTGGGGCAGAATCAGTGATCCCAACAGAAATGGTGGTTCCAACTGCTAGAACAAGTACTCGTGATCCTGAGGAAAATGATGAGAACTTGACTCAAGATCTGGATACTATTGAAGAAATCAGGGATCTGGCTAGGATAAGGATGGCCAGTTATCAACAAAGAATGGCTGGTGCTTACAACAAAAATGTCAGGATCAGGAAGTTTCAAGTTGGAGATATGGTATTAAGGAAAGCATTTCAGAATACCACCAATCCTGCCGATGGAAAATTGGCTCCAAAATGGGAAGGCCCTTATTTGATTGAAGCGGAAGCAGGAAAGGGGGCATATAGGTTGCTAACCATGGAGGGTGATTTGCTACCAAGAGCTTGGAATGCTGTCCACTTGAAGAAATATTTCATGTGAGTAGGATCCTCTTGGCACAGATGATCCTTATGTTAGGAGTATCCTCGAAGGATCCTTAAAGTATCAGTGATCCCTACTTCGGTATTGTCCTAACCTTGAACTATTTCATTTCTTTATTTTCTCATATAAGGATAAGGATCATGTGTCCTTTATCCATCTCTCACGTGATCTCAAGTGTTGAAAGTTCAGGTATCCTTAGCATAACATTGGTTATCTGCAGAAGCAATCCGTTCCTTGGGTTTGACCCTAGTTCCGCCTGTAGCGCATGATGATCCTGGTATAGTTCAAGGCAGTGGGACCAGTACTCGCTTTAGGGGCTGATAATTCCATTGTACTGGCTATGCCTAGGATCCTACGTATAATGGTAGACGTACCATACATCCGTTCCTAAGGTTTCTAACGTTTTCACGTTAGCTAAGGTTTCTAACGTTTTCACGTTAGCTAAGGTTTTGGCATTTTCATGTCACTAAGTTTGGATAGTCGCCAGTTAGGGCCATACTCCAGTTTACATACGATCCTTGGGCTTGTCCCCAGTTATCCTTGGGCTTGTCCCCAGTTATCCTTGGGCTTGTCCCCACTTATCCTTGGGCTTGTCCCCAGTTATCCTTGGGCTTGTCCCCAGTTGCTAACTCTTTTCTTATATTGGCTTAGTCCCAAGTTATGCTCTATTTCAGGTCCTTGAAGATAAGCAACTAGGGATCCTTGATCCTTACTTCTTTCTAAGGTTTATTTTGTAGTTATCCTGATTATGGTTAGGATCCTAACTTGGATCCTCAGGTATGATCCTTAACTGTTTTGATTTTATTCATTATTCATTTGAATAACCCTTATACTTGACAACTGAACTTGGAATTCTTAAACTATACCACTTTTTAGAACTTATCAGTTATGGGATATGTGGTCCGTGATCATATCCTAAACTTTTTGGATATCTTTTTTAATTTTTCAAGGCTTGATAAGTATAAACGGAATACACGTTACAACAGTTGGAAAGTAAGATATTAAAAAGGATAACAACACAAGATAAGCGACGAAAGGTTAAGATTTTATTTATTAACAAAAGGCTAACCCTTAAAAGGTTGTCAAAATTACCTACCCCGAGCTTCTATCAGCAAAACGTGGCCCGTCCGCTGGGGTAGGTAAAGGGTGTCCATGATAATAAGTTCAAAAAGTAGTGCAGGAATATAAAGGCTGCAGGATCACAATGGCTTCATCCCCTAAACAGAGGATTCCTTCACCAATTGCAATCCTGCCTATTGTCCAAAGGATCATACATGATCCTTAATCCTAACGACTATTGTTCAAGTACAAACCATTAAATTGTTTAACATCACAACCACAAAAAACTACTACCAAATTTAAAAATTGGGCTCCGGCTGCGTCTAGGAATGTCCATCATCGCCCAATTGTGCAGCCTACACCTTTGCTGCATCCTCTTCCCCTCCAGCTGCGGTATCCTTCACCAGATCCTTCCCACTACCTCCAGCCTCGATCGCCAAAACTTCCTCAGCTTCCTCATCATCTTCAAGATCAGCTAACCTTGCTTTCCAGCCCTCAACATCCCAGCTGCTTTTGTCAAAGTTAGGATCTTGAGCTTCCTGGGCCATCTTCAATTTAGTTTGATACATTGTGATGGCAGCAGAGACCTTAGCATTTTCTATGAGATCATGCTTCTCATAGTCAAGGTCAATCAGAAGTTTAGCCGTCTTAGTCTTGGCATCTTGGAGTTCCTTCTGAAGATCAGCAATTGCAAGGTCCTTAAGCACTGCAACCTGTTGCAAATCAGCAATCTTCTTGTCCTGCTCCTCGACATTCCCCACATAGTCCTCAATCTCAGCGAATTTCTGCAAAAGAGATAAAAGATAAGGTCAGGACCGAGTGATCCTCAAATCAGCAGGATATATTAGCAGGATATATCAGCAGGATATGCCAGCAGTATATACAGGCAGATACGGTGATCCTTACATCATTGAAGTACTTGAGGAATTGGTGACGGATCAGAGGCAGACCCTGCAAATTCTCACCCTCGGAGGTCTTTCTCTTCTTGCCACCCTTTCCTTTAATGGGTGCCTTGGGAATGGAGATGCTAGGACTGGTAGTGGCCCTTTTCTTCCTGGACCGAACAACATCAAGATCAGCTGTGTTGAACTGGGATACAGGCTTGGCAGATTTTCCGGCACCTACACATTCAAAGCAAGATAAGTATCCTTATCCTATTTCAATTTACTTATTTATTTTAATATTCAAACTATGCAAAAGGCAGGATACTTACTCGACATGGTGATGGAACTTGAGGATACTTCTTGTGAGTTTTGGGTGTCTATCTTGAATGTCCTTGTTTCAGGATCAAGATTCCAAAAAGCAGCAAGCCTATCCTTGGTTGCAGGTGTCGTGATGATGTGTGAAACAGAAATAGCTGCATAACACAAGACAAAAAGGGGTTAGTGATCTTCATACAAAAACAAGACTACCTGGTGATCCTTCTCAGGATCCTCTGGCCTACCATGGGTGGACCATGTCTTTGGTAGATCCTTTCCGTTTGGAATGGTATCCCTCCTGACAAAGAAGAAGCTATGTTTCCAATTTGTGTCATTCTTGGTGACTTTAAGAAGGGGGTGTTCTCCGCCGGGTTTTCGTTTGAACAAATAACGATGAGAACCAAAAGTAGTGAGATCATACATCTGTGTCAGCTTTGACATTCCTAAATCAATGCCTTCCTACTCGATGATCCTCTCCAGGGTATACAAAACCCTCCAAATCATCGGCATAGCTTGGATGTAAGAGATGCCGGTAAGGGAAAAGAAGGATTGTGTAAATTCTGGGAAAGGATAGGTGTATCCTATGGCGAATGGAGTAACTGGAAAGGCAACCCATGTTTCTGAAACATAGTCGCTCAGAATAGTAGGATCGAAGGGTTTGAAAAAGGCACTCGCCGGAAAGCAGTGACGAATCTTATCTATTTGAGCATCGTTAAAGTAGCACCTCTCATGTGTGGAGTCTTTGATGATCTTTTGACTCTTCAAGGGACTATGCTTCTGGTGATCCTTGGCGGGGGAGGACCGGAGCATCATTCTTGAAGAGACGATAGTAAAATAAGAAAAACAGAGCAAGAGAAGGAAGAAGATGAAGAGAGGATACCTGTTTATCTTCGGAATGCAGTTATAAAGGGAGTCTTTCTGAAATTTTAAATGCATTTGATCCTATCTCTATCTCCTATTTATAATCATGATCGTGCAGGGTTGTCACTTCTGTGACGTCATGGTTGCAACGGCTAGTTCAACAATAACGGCTATATTTACGATAGTTAGTTGCGGATAAGATCAGGAAAACATAACTCGCTCATTTTACATATTACTCCTTATATTTTGGGGGCAATTGTTAGGGGAGGATTTTCTAACAATTAGTGATCCTTACTCGTTATCCTAATTAATGATCCTTTCTTCTGTGACAGATAGTGATCCTCAGAAGAGCTTCAGGATCAGGATCATGGATCACTTTAAGGATCCTCGTACTGACGATTGTTTGTTTGTGTTTTGTATTGCTTCGCAGGAGTTACGAGCTTGACTTGGTCTTGGCAACGTTACTATGGAATATTCCACGGGTATTTCGCACATGTTTGACTAGAAATGGACGTTGTGGAGAACGTGGAAGCTTGGCACGAAAGTCGGATAGTTAGTTATTGTAGTTAACTTCTATTTTTATAGGGGTGACGAGCTAGAATTAGAACACTTAGTCATTTTTTCAGCTACACACACACTCTCATATAATCGCATTCGTGAAGCTCTCGACGAACACTTATTAGTTTTCACTCACTTTTACACATTTCATACTAGTGATCCTTGTACCTAGCTCGTCATTATCCGAAGTTGTAAACATTTATTGATTTATTTGAGCTTGGTGATCGGTAGTTTCCATCACCCGGGGTTTTTTGTGCCGGAGATCAACTCTTGATCAAGGGCTTTTTCCCCGTATAAATCCTTGTGTCGTTTGTGCAATCTACCTTGAAGTGATCCTTATCATTGTTCGACATTTCAAGCATCATACCCCGTAACAGAGAGTTTGGTTGCATTATCCTCATCAGATTTTTTGACCAAAACACATAGGTATTAAAAATTTATCCCTGACAATTGCCCCCAAATATGACGAATTTAATGCTAATCGGATTAGTCATATTTCCGTTAGAAACGGACTAGCCGTTGCAACTTGAATGTATCCGTTGCGAGCCCTGACGTTGGTGAAGTGACTACCTGCAACAAACATCATTATAAATAGGGTAGAGATAGAGATGAGACTCCCATTTAAGATCAAGGTTTTCAATTGAAATCCTCATCCTGGAGACTATTCAGGTATGCTCTCTCTCTATTTTCGATCTTTATTCTCTATCACTATCTTCTTCCCCACCAGTCCTCATGACCAAGATGATGATCCGTTCCTCCCCAAGCAAGGATCATGAGCGAAACAGCCCACCCAAGAGCCAAAATTTACTGAAAGAACCCTCATTTGAACTTTGTCGTTTCACTGATCCCGAAATTGACCAGTTACACCCCTGTTTCCCAGAGGGAACTATCTTCAAACCCTTTGACTCTTCACTGAGGAGCGATTGTGAATCCAGTGTCTGGGTTTGCTATCCTGCTGCCTCCTTTCAAATCGGTTACACATACCCATTCACGATATTTACCTAAAGCTTCTTTACTCACACGGGTTTGTGTTATAGCCAGGGGATGCCCATGCTGTGGAGAGTCTTATATACTTTTGAGCAGATCATCAGCAAAGAGGGTCTAAGCCTTGGTCTTACCGAACTTCATCACCTGTATAATCTTGTTAGCCATGGATCCCACCGGTTCCTCTTTAAAGCAAAGCCTCAGCATCCCCTTCCACTTCTCAAAACCACCAAAAACGATACAAATTGGAGAAACCAGTTCTTCTTTGTGAGGAGAGACTTTATTCCTAATGGGAATTGTCTTCCTAAAAAGTGGAACTTGAAGGGTAGGATATGGGATCCTCAGAATAGGGTTGTAGAAAATTCTTTTCTTTTCCAAAGAGGATAACTGATCCTTATTTTACTGACCAACTTTGCTTCTTTGAGAGACACTCCTGCTACTGCTGAAAGGGGTGCTGCTTTCTGGGCCGTAAATACAACAGTTAGAACGTTCCAAC
Organism: Helianthus tuberosus; assembly: GCA_030545235.1. NCBI lineage: Eukaryota > Viridiplantae > Streptophyta > Magnoliopsida > Asterales > Asteraceae > Helianthus > Helianthus tuberosus. The sequence goes on along the minus strand of CM060381.1, from coordinate 101,837,856 downwards.
CAAGAGTTAAAGATCTAGAAGAGACCACCTCTGCCTCCTACACCATGTCAAGTAAGTATCCATACAGGTGCTGCTAAATCTTCGTCCAAGTCTACTTCCAAATTTGTCCTTGGAGATGTTGAGGGCATCATGTCTCCCCGTTCCATTAAGAAAGAGTTGGCCACAGTCCCAAGCCAAGCGGATACTAAGAGCATGACCACCGGTGCCAAAGTTGGGTCTAAAAGGAAGAAGCCAAGCGAACCATCAGGAGATGCCTCCTAGCTCGAACAACATATCCACGAGTTCATCTCTGAGGTAAGGATCACTGATTCTTATATCTGGAACTGATTTTGAGGATCACCGATCCTTATCGTTATGCTTTGTTGTTTGCAGAAACTTGCTCAAATCCAAGCCATCCAGGGCAAGCGCTTGACTAAAGCTGAAGAGGGTCTGCTTGACCTCCAAGTCATTGCTACTACTAAAGACAAGATGTAACAACTCTTGCTAAACTCGTTATTTCTTATTCTAAAAATGCATATTAGGAAACCCTAATTGAGACCCCCAAGTGGTACAGTACGACCCGAAAATTTTAAAACAGGCAAAACTAGGAACAGGGCCTCCTAAAACTCAAGGGGTATCCCCTAATTGTGTTTATCCTTTAAAAACGAGTCCAAAACACGTATTTTTGAAAAATGTTGACTCACCAGGGCTAAGCAGGACACCAGGAACCCCTAGCCTAGGTGGGTCGCTGTCGCGACATGCGCCAGGGTCTAGGGGACCTGGCGCGACACGCGAGGGAGGCCCAATTTCTGTATATAACTCAGGGGTTTGGCACTTACATGGAATGTCTGTTGCGACATAAAAATTCGTTTTGTACGTTGTTTTGTGCTCCGATCTTTCCAATAACACTCAAAATCTTGAACCTCTGCTACGATACAGGGTAATAACTCGATCACTGCTACGATACAATATCCGATCGATTAAAACCGATCCGATGGATGTTTAAGTGCTGCCTGAATTCGGGCTATACTTTGTCATTCGTCGTGAGGGTTTCGATCTCGTGAATTATCGTAAATGTTGAATTAAGCTACTGACCTAGTTTCGTTTGCATTTTTATTTTAACTAGGTTACCGGCTTAATCAGTAGGCAGACTCTGTGCGTTTAAACTTGCAATGTGAGCCATTCTGTTTTTATCAAAGTTGCTTTGTAAAACCCTAACTGTTTTCCAGTTATAATTACAGGGATTAAGTCTTTGCAAATCTTAAATTACTGGCAGTAAGTGGGGTATTGTGCACATTACTGCTGAATTATCACTTTTATGTGGGCGAGCCGAAATAGTGATACACGTCACTTTTGGGTGACAGGACCCAATAGTGATATGACCACAGTCATAGATCCGGTCGAGTGACAACTGGACCAGATAATTATAAAATAGTGGCAATTGTAATCGCTCTTAATACTGTGAATTATAACAATGTGTCTTTTGTACAAATTGAATGCACTCGCCAGTATTTCCCGCTGATCAATTTTTTTTTAAAACATGTTTCAGGTGATTTACTATGAACAAGGAAAATTGTCGCGTAGCACTCCAGCTTGAATGAAGTGGCTCAGTAAATAAATAAACATGTTTTCTGTAATCAGGGGGTTTCCCAGTGAAATTCCTTTATTGTAAAAATTACAGGGTTTATCCCAAATGTGAAATAAAATAATTTTGTATTTTCAATTTAAACGATCCTGTTAAAATTTCCGTTGCCAATTAAACATAAATACCACGGGTTTCAGTCCCACAGCTTCTGAACCGGGTAAAACGGGTTGGGGGCCGTGACAGAAAATGTGGTATCAGAGCCACTGGTTTAAGCCAATTAAGTATTTGAAAAATACTTAAACTTTAAAATTGCAATTTTGTGATTCCGTGAAAATTAAATTTACAATAATTAAAAATTTAATTTGAACTTTTGTGTTTTCCTTGTGTGTGACTAACAACATGAATGAACTATCGGAAGCCCTCCAAAATTTTACTATCCATACTACTGATATGGAGACTACCGGAACCCAGTCTGGTTATCAGGCTGACACCGAGGAGCCAATGGTGTTTCAATCCTAGGAGAAACCCAAACCCTAAAAGAGAAGAAGACTTCTAGACTGGAAACAAGGGGGAAAGAAGAAACCCGCTGCCCAAGGGGTGAAGAAGACGGTGGATCCAAAAGGAAAAGTGAAAGAAGTAGGAGAGAGCCCTGGTCAAGCTAAGGAATTGCCACACTGGGAGGAACTCGACAGAAAACTGGCAAACTGTGATCTCCTTGGACCCGCTGATGAAACCCTTCTGAATTTTCCCGCTCAATCAGGACTTCCTATCAATCTGGAACCTGCCATTCTGGACCCAATTGTTAACCCACAACCTCTTCCGGACCAAATGGAAGAATGGTGGACCAGTGACTGGCACTTCCAAAACATAATGAACAATCCAAATCATTACTACCCGCAGTATGAACCACCCCCTGCTACTTTTCCACCCATGAACCCGGAGAACGTTAGGGGGTGGCAAAGGTGGATGGGTCCTTCTGTTTGTGGAGGTTGAAGCGTTTGACGCCCCTCACTTTTAATTTCCTGCACTTATCGACCAGTTAGTATGAACACCCTTTACCAACCCAAGTGGACGAGCCACGTATTGCTAGTAGAAGCTTGGGTTGGTAATTTTGACAACCTTTTAAAGAGCTCTTTATAAATAAAACTTAATCTTTTGGCTATACTTGGTGTTGTGCATTTAATTTATATTTGAAATATTGTTCTATTGGGTTCATGTTGATTAACCTTGTTCCATAAAACTTAGAAAGTCTTAAACTGTTAAAAAGGATACTAAGTATTTACCATAACAATTTCCTTAAAAGGATGAATATTATATGATCAAGGATCACCTATTCTTAATTTAAAGGTTGAGGATAACATAAATATAGTAAAATAAACTAAGAGTAAATCATACCAGGGAATCCAAGTTAGGATTCTATATCCTTAAAACTTACTGTTGCATCAATAGAGCATGGGAATTAGTTAAAGTTGGAGGATCCAGGATCCTTACTTGCAAAACTTCAAGAACCTGTAATAAGCAACTTGGGACTAAGCCAAACATCAATCGAATAAATCATTAGTAACTGGGGACAAGCCCAAACAAGCTGGGACAAGCCCAAATAATATGGGTACAGGCCCAACAAACTGGGGACAAGCCCAAATAAACTTGAGCTAACGTGAAAACATTAGAAACCTTAGAATACTGGGGTATGGACCACACTGGCGACTAACTCGTGAGTGACATGAAAATACCAACAACAATGAAATTGTCAGCCTCTAAAGCGGGTACTGGTCCCATTGCCCCGAACTATACTTGGATAACGTGCGCTACTAGCGGGATGTCGAAACCCAATTCGTGTGAAAGGTTAAAACCTTTAAACCTTAGAAGGTAATAGATACCTTAAACTGGGGACAAGCCCAAAAACCTTGGAGAGGTGGCCAACCTCTTGATCCTTTGTCAAAGATGTTAAAAATTCTGCAAGAACTTAAAACTTGATAAAATTGGATGTTAAAAATCTAACACCCTTTCCTTATAATGAATAAATAAAAAATACATTAAGAAATAGTTAGTAAAACATTATCAAAGTAAGGATCATATATCCTTCGAGGATCCTTCAGCCTGAATAGAGTATTACGATCCCTAAGGATCCTTAATCCTTCTACATAAAGTATTTCTTTAGGTGGACGACATTCCAAGCTCTTGGTAGGAGATTACTATCCATTGTTAATAAACGATATGCCGCCTTTCCAGCTCCAGCTTCAATCAAATAGGGGCCTTCCCACTTTGGTACTAACTTGCCATCAGTAGGATTCGTGGTATTCTGGAATGCTTTCCTTAATACTAAGTCACCAACTTGAAACCTTCTGACCCTGACCTTTTTGTTATACGTTCCAGCTATTCTCTGTTGATAGCTGACGGGTGGTCCGTAGGACAACCCTTAAATGCCATAAAACGGCGAATATCTCACACTTAATTCAGTTAACTTGTGGAATGTGATAACTACGGTACACTTGGCTTTACAGGTGAAAAGGAGCATAAAGAAATGGATTTATGGTGCTTGGACGGGAGCTCATATTTGGCGGAAATGAATTGAAGCAATGAAGATTTAAAAAAAGAACAAAGGGGGCACTTCCAGGCGGCGCTATGTGCTGAGTTTTTTTATCGCCGTACTCCAGTTCATGTGTGCCGTAGGACTTTATAGACCGTCGTAGCCTACGGCAGGTGTCGTAGGTTACTGCACTTACCTACGTGAAAAGTGTAACTGCCATGTTTAATGGGTTTTTATGAGGTCCTTTCACATCCAATCATTCCCTAACGGTTTCCACAGCAGTTCCAGGCGAATTTTTGGCTTCGGGTTGGTGAAAAACATTATTCGAAACAATTGTTCTTGTTTTTTAATTCCTATGAACATTGATATATGTTTGATGATGATTTACCAAGGCATGAGTGGCTAAAACTATTGGTGATCATCCTAGATTGAAGGTTTGTTTGAGACATTAGTGTTCTTGTTCTTATTTCTAGAATAATAGACTTGCAATCGTTGTTGGTTTATTATGGTGTGTTGATATTTGTTTGTAAATTGTTGATTTATGTTTCAATTGTAGTCTAAACCATACGTTCTTGGTGCCGTTGGCAATCGAGATATCATGGGAGGGTTAAGGGTTGGATGTTGATTAATTGGTCATCGGGTAACATGTAAGGACCTACATGAGGATGTCCTAAAACACTCCGTAAATAGAAAATCGGACCCCTAAAACCCTAAACCATATCAAAAACCAAGAAAAATGAATTTTCTGGTCGCTCACGGGCCGCGTAAGACTTAAGGATAGTCTACGCGGGCCGCGAGAACTTAAAAATTCTTCGGATAAGCTTAAGGGACACGTGTTGTACACGTGTCACGACCACCGATGACTCAGCAACCCTCAAACCGCCCTACCATCCCTCGCAGGCTGCGTAGGTGGTTCTTAGAGTTTATGCGGGTCGCGACGCGCCCCGGTTTCAGCCTATATTTTGAGGCTTTCGGTTTCAATTCAAATCGCTCAATTCTTTTCTTCTTTTAGCCTCTATTATAGCAAAGTAATAGTTCGGGAATAATACCTTTTAATCCCAAAACTCTGCTCATTATTAGGGTAATAACTCTAATCACTAGTACGATACTTTATCCGATCGATTAAAATCGATCCAATGGATGTTTAAGTGCTGCCAATATCTGGCTATACTTTGTCATTCGTTGTGAGGGTTTTTGATCTCGTGATTATAGTTAAAGTTGAATTGAGTTAATGCACTAATACGAGTTCCGTTGTGTCTAGAAATTATAACCCATAACCAGGGAGCTACTAAGCTAGAAAACTTAGCAGTTAAGTAAGCTAAGTTAGTTAATTAATCAGCTAAATACGTTATTTAATTATTCGGCTAAGTAAATTACTTAATTAAACCATTAAGGAAAATTAATCAAGATTAATTAATCAGTTAAGTAAGATTAATTAAGTTAAGTATGACTAATTAACCAGTTAAACAAGATTAATTAAGCTAAGCAAGATTAATTAAGCTAAGTAAGATTAATTAATCATCTAAGTAAGATTTATTAAACACTTAAATAGATATACATGAAAAATAGATATATATGGAGTATGTATTATCTAAGGAAGGTTAAGGAAGGTTTTATCTAGGGAAGGTTCAACTAAGGAAGATAACATGATGTGTGTAAAATGCAACATATAAATTACATCAAATAAGGCATAAAACTAACCCCTTTTTAGTACTAATGTTGGAAAAAGTGTGTTTTTGTCTTCCTTTTGAATTTACAGGGTCAAATGAGCTTAAACGAACAAAAGGAACAAAAATACAGCCAAAACCAACATAAATACAAAGAAAAGGAAGAAACGTGGCATGCCCGACCCCTCGACAACAACTCCCAAAGCAAAAACAAGAAGAAAGCTGAGCATGGGGCTGTGCCCAGCTGAGCATGGGGCTGTGCCCAGCCCGACACGGGGCGTGCCCAGCCCAACACGGGGCGTGTCCAGCCCGACACGGGGCGTGCCCAGCTCAGCACGGGGCCGTGTCCAGAATGGTCAGCCCTGGCACAAAAGACAAACCTATAGAAGCTTCTATTGCCCACCACGGGGCCGTGTCCAGTGAACACGGGGGCGTGGCGAAAGTACAGCAGGCGCATTAATTGTAATTGCGAATTACAATTAATGAAGAGAGAGATTGTCAGACAAGCACGGGGGCGTGCCCAGCGGACACGGGGGCGTGTGGAGCTAATAAAGACAAACTGCATTAATGAAGAAAGAGAAAAGGGTGGACACGGGGCCGTGTCCAGCGGACACGGGGCCGTGTCCAAGCTTCTGTACAGGCTATAAATAGGAGTGCTTGGCTCAAGCTCAAACGATCCCTTGGCACACCACCTCTCTCACACTTCATCCACCACCCACCACCATCACAACACCATCATCCACCACCATCATCCATTGTCCATCGTAGAGTGTGTGAGTCGTCTCGGGATCCAAGATTGATCGTAAGAGTTCTTGACAATCAAGGCCATGTTTGCCTAAGTCTCTTACATCACTTGGTGAAGACAAAGTGTCTAGTATAATACTTTTTATTTCTAATCTTTTGCACTTTTTATTTGGTTTTGTATTAATGACTTTAATAACTAGTTACTTATGTTGAAGGTGATCTTTCCTTATCGTTTGTCCGTGGTGTCTTGGCATTATTTTACTGTCTATATAAAATAAAGGATTTTCACCATTCATATCTCCACGGTCTATATGGAGATATGTTGGCTACCTGGTAGGGGGTTAAGGGAACGGTTTGGTAAAGGTCTTGCCATTGTTCAGCGTTTAGAGGTCCTGCAATGGACCTGGGTCAAATTTAGTAGGACCTCCTTCAATACTTCACGGTATTGGATGGCGGGGGTCCAAACTCTTTGATCCCCTCATAAGTTAACTACTATTAATACTATAACCCGGCTATTTAGGACTGTATCCCTGCTGACTCAGACTACTTAGCCGAGGGTAACGTCACCGCCAAAAGCGGGGCCTACCACAATACTGCATTAATAACTTAATTCATTATCTTCCAATAATCCACCCTTTTAGGATTGTATCCCTGCTGACTCAAACTACTAGGGTGAGGGTAACGTCGCCTTCAAAAGAGGGGCCTACTACAATAACTAAGATAATCTCTTAATTATGTGCAAAAGTGCGGAAATAATCAAAGGTTATACTAGATACGAGTCGGAACCAAGTGATTCATCTTGTCTATCTGTTTTTATTTTATTTTTATTTTCAGCATTTTAGTTAGTTTTATTTTTCTTAGTTTAAAACATTTTTCTAAACTTTTATTTTGGTTAGACGTTGAGGATAAACCGGTACTAAAAGCTCTTGTGTCCTTGGACGACCTCGGTATCTTACCAACACTATACTACACTCAACGATGGGTGCACTTGCCCATATGTGTGTTTAGTGTTAGCAAAATATCGTGTTTTATAAATTTAAAACTTGGCTAAAATAAGTGTTAAAAAGGGCTTAAAATATACACCTAATATACATAACACTTCGCACGCATCAAGTTTTTGGCGCCGCTGCCGGGGACACAAGGATTTTAGGAAAGCTTAAAATCGACGGCCTAATCAGTTTTTCAAAACCTTTTCAAAACGGGCCCACATTTTTCTGCATTTTAGTTTAGTTTTGCATTTACAGTAGGTTGAACACGGGTCGTGCTCGCTGAACACGCCCCGTGCTCAACGAAATCAGTAAATTTAATTAAAACGCCCAGATACAGATTCTGAACACGGGGCCGTGTCCAGCCTTTGTTTCTGTTTTTCTTTTTGTTTTCTGATCTCGAGACTCAGTTGTGGTCTACTGAGTGATTCTTATGGATCAATACTCAGGAGGTTACAACTACACCTATGAGGAGGATGATTATAGGGGTAATTATTGCACTAATTGTCGTAACGCACGATCGGTTCAAAATAATCGCTCATATCAACCATCCAATTCATACACCTACTATGAGGAGCCCAGGTACGAGCCATCAACTTCATACACATCCTATGAAGACCAAAGGTATGAACCTCCTCCCTCATACTCATATTTTGATGAACCAATGTATGAGCCTTCTTACTCATACTTTGAGGAACCAAGATATGAGCCACCACCTTCGTATGCTTATTATGAGGAACCATGGCGTGAACAACCCACCTCATATGAGTATTATGAAGAACAAAATTACGACCCTTATCCATCATATACTTACAATGAAGAACAATGGTGTGAACCATCTACTTCATATGGGTATTATGAGGAACAAAGGATCGAACAACCGGATTCAAGCTTAGAAAATACCGATTCTTTTTCTATAACCGAAGTGACCGATAGGATATTAGAACACATTAGAGTTATCGATCGATGTATAAAAGAAGCTCGCGCAAGGGAAGAGGAGTCCCGCGCAAGAGAAGAGTTAAAAAAGGAAGAGATAACCGAAAGTGTAAAAATGGAAGAACAAATAAGTGAAAAACCGACACATGAGTTAAACAACGAAAAAGGTGAGTCCAACGACGCTAAAATTCAAGAAGAGTCTAATTTTGAAGAAATTAATCTCTTGTCACCTTCTTTCGAAAATCATTGTTTAGTACCCACTCATGCTAAGTTTTTAAAAGAGTTAAACACTAACACTAAAATTGACGAAACGGTAAGTGTTAAGTTAACTGATGATCAAACCTCACTAATAAAAGAAGACCCATTTGAAATTAACATTACACCGGTTCCATGTTTCTTTCAAAATTCGTTTATTAGTAATATCACAATCTATAACCCGACTATTTAGGACTGTATCCCTGCTGACTCAGACTACTTAGCCGAGGGTAACGTCACCGCCAAAAGCGGGGCCTACCACAATACTGCATTAATAACTTAATTCATTATCTTCCAATAATCCACCCTTTTAGGATTGTATCCCTGCTGACTCAAACTACTGGGGTGAGGGTAACGTCGCCTTCAAAAGAGGGGCCTACTACAATAACTAAGATAATCTCTTAATTATGTGCAAAAGTGCGGAAATAATCAAAGGTTATACTAGATACGAGTCGGAACCAAGTGATTCATCTTGTCTATCTGTTTTTATTTTATTTTTATTTTCAGCATTTTAGTTAGTTTTATTTTTCTTAGTTTAAAACATTTTTCTAAACTTTTATTTTGGTTAGACGTTGAGGATAAACCGGTACTAAAAGCTCTTTTGTCCTTGGACGACCTCGGTATCTTACCAACACTATACTACACTCAACGATGGGTGCACTTGCCCATATGTGTGTTTAGTGTTAGCAAAATATCGTGTTTTATAAATTTAAAACTTGGCTAAAATAAGTGTTAAAAAGGGCTTAAAATATACACCTAATATACATAACACTTCGCACGCATCATAACACCTAGGGAAATTCTATATAGGGGTAAGACTTATCCCTTGGCTATAAATAGGAGCCTAGGATTTCATTCTTCCTTGCTCATTTCTTTTCTTCTTCTCTCTATACGTTGGTGTTCTAACCAATAATCACCGATGCTATGTTCTGTCCGATCGATTCAGGAACCAACTAACGGATGCCAAAGTACTGTACTTTGTGAATTTCGTTAAACGGATGCCAAAGTGCTATACTTTGTGAATTTCGTTAAACGAATGCCAAAGTGTTGTCTAAACAAGACTATACTTTGTGAATTTCGTTAAGGTTCAGATCTCGTGACCGTCGTTAGGTTTGATTTGGTTTAACACTAGTACGTATTCCATTCTGTTAAACTAAATGTTTAACTACTCGAAACTCTACCCCGTACACTTACAATCAAAATGGATGCTTAATTATCCGAGGATTCAGCACTATAAAGTAGATGCTTAGTTACCAGAAAGCGTAGAATCAAGATTATATGCTAACAAGGTGAGTCATTCTCTTTTTATCAATAATGTTTTACAATACTCCAAATCATTTTTAAAAGTTATAATTACAGGGATTAAGTCATGGTTATCTTGAATCACTGGCTAGTGGGGTATTGTGCACATTACTAATTTCTCACGGTTAGGCTAATAAATCCTAACAGTGATAATCATCACTACTTGGGTGAAAGGACCTAATAGTGGTACGACCATCGTCACCAGGAGGTGACACGGCGCCAGATAAAAATAAGATAAAAGCCATTGTAATCGTTCTTATGTTGTAATCTATAACAAATGTGTTTTTGTAAAACCGAATGAACTCACCAGTATTTCCTGCTGACCAAATATTTTTAAAACGCGTTTCAGGTAATTACAGTAAATTGGAGTAAGAGTTGGATACGGCACTGAAAGGCTTCAAGAAGTGGCTTATTTTATTAATTAAATCAAATTAAGAAATATTGTTTTATGTAATCGGGTTTATCCCATATTAAAAGCTACCTTTGTAAAACATGGGTTTATCCCCACCTGTTTAATAAATAAAATCCGGTGTTTCTAAAACTCTGATATTTTTCCTAACTCACGGTCCTGATGAAATTTCCACTGCAATGTTTTCAAAATAACCACCGGTACCACTTGGCTGCTCGCGACTCCCGATTCCGTCCAGGGTAGGGTCGGGGGTCGTGACAGAAGGTGGTATTAGAGCCACTAATTTAAGCCAATAGGTGTTGTGATAATAATACCTAAGGTTAAATAAAAGAGTTAGGAAATTGCTATTATCTGGTAGCACACATGATAGTATTTAGACTTGAACCTAAGAAAAAAAAATTGCCTTAGTATAAGCTTCAAGATAAGCTAATTACTTGTGTAAATAAAGTGTGATGGGTTTTGGTATGCCGTGAGGATGATAACTAGAACGTTGCAAGTACGGTAAATAAGCAATAACACCTGGCCACTGTTATTTCTTATTTATTGGTACTACTTTGCTCTAGAATATGATCCGTCATGTGAATACTAATTTCCTTATTCTTTGTTGAAAGTCATAATGCACTTTCCAAATCATGATTTAAGAAAGATCTGTTTATGGGAAATACAAATTTCTTCTCCGACAAGACTGGGTATGGTGTAGCAGACTCTCCAGCTTGTCCGGATATAATGGGGTTACCTCTCCGGCGAGAATCGGATAAGACGGTGTATATAATATGTCAAACAAGTGACGAGACTTCCCTAAATAGTATCACGACCTGATATCTGACTTGTTTTTGGAAATATGAATCTGTTAAATACATTGACCTTATGAAAGGTATGCATATTACAGCATGTGAAATATATGATTATATAGATAGGTATATCTATAAGGAAATCCAAAAACCATAAAGATTGACAATTTAGAATAAATCACAAGCATGTGTGTCAATAATAATTATAGATTTCTTTATCAGGAATCTCTCGTATACATCTATAATTCCGATATCAAACATTATTTCGTTTGATCATCTATCTCGTAACTTATGCGACAATATAAACGACGGGAACCCTTTTAGTTGGAACGCAATCGAAAGTATAAGAATTTCCTATGTGTTACCTTAGATTATTAACGCAATAGGAAACCTGTAACTAAAAGTTGTGCTAGGCACAAAACATCTCAAAACCTTACAAGAATAATTCTACTTTCTTTAAGAACTCTTGCGAAGATAAAAGTAATCACGACTAGATGCACTTACAAAAAATTTCTTCACCTATAATCCTCCTAAGATTACCAGTAATAAAGAAGCCGTTACGAAATGTATGGGCTGCAAAGGACTAAAAGTTGTCCAAACCATTAATATATATGTTAAGAAAAATGAAGTAATGTATGCTTCAAAATTTAGACATTTAGATAGTGAGACCCGAGCTTCAAAACACATGGTCAAGACATATGCCATGAAATGGAGAGAACTGACAGAAAGGAAATTCTGTCTGCTTCATAAAAAGGAACAAATGGAAACGATGACTCCTGGGGGTTTGCAAGCCAACCGGGAAAATGACCACAAGGAGGCAAGACAGACCAGCCGACAAAGTTCATCTATGTGAGGAAGCTGCGAGTTATGCACGGAAGTAAGACATAACATATATGGTCTCGGAGTTCATTAACACTAGAGGTGTGGAACTGAAAGAAATTCCGAACGACGTTTCCCAGAGGATCTACTTAGACTATCACCCAATCGTAAGAAGAAACTTAGAATTTATCCGGGTACTAGGAACAACACCAATTGTTATATCACAAAGTTAAGACTAATGTAGTAGTTGATGCTTTAAGTTAAAAGTTTCATAAGAAGCCGAAACAAGTGCGTGCTCTTAGATTAAAATACGAATAGATATAATGAAACAATTAAATAGTACCCAAGAACACAACAATAAAAAATAATGCTGAAAGGAATAATGAAGGAATCAGAAAAAGGAATTTATTGAATTTGAAGATTCCATAAGAAAAGAAATTGGGTACTTATTAAGGAAACCTATGAGAAGGAATTTTTGAAAGAGCTCATAAAACTAAGTATTTGTTGTATCGTGTAAGTGATATGAGATATCAAGAATTTTATAAGAATTACTGATAGATAGTAAGTTATGCCTCTAAGTATTTAATATGTTAGCCAGTCGTTAGAAACCTTTAGGTTGACTTCAATGATTAGAAGTGTCAGTATGGAAAGGGGATTGATAACAAATGGATATTGTTACCAAACTACCCAAAACAAGAAACGACACAATCAAGATGATTAGGGATCGACTAACCAAGTCAGCTTAATTCTATCAAGTGAAGAAAACCCTTTAGTATAAGACACTTAGTTAAGTCATATGGGAACGAAATAGTCTCATTACATAGAATCCTGTGATCTATTGTGTTCTCATTTCTGGGAAAATTTTTACCCGACTTATTTTGAGCAGTGTGAAGGAACACAACAAACCTAGAAATATAAGCTAAGTACATGTGTGATAAATATTGATAAGAGTAGGACTATCATTTATCACTCATAATATTTTATCAATGCTGCCCCGTTCGAAGCACTATATGGACGAAAGTGCCGAACTCCAGTTTGCTGGTCAGAAATAGGAAAAAGTCAATTATCAGGTCTCGAGATTGTACAGGAAACCCCCGACAAGCTCACTCAAATCAAGGAAAGACTAAAAAAACGGCTCGAGATCGCCAGAAGAGTTATGCAGACAAGCAACGCAAGCCGTTAGAATTTCAAGTTGGAGACAAAGTACTGTTGAAAGTTTCTCCTTGGAAAGAAGTAGTTCGGTTTGGTAAGAAGGGAAAGCTAAGTCCAAGGTACATAGTACCATTCCTAGTAAGCCAGCGAATAGGACCTGTTGTATATCGTTTACAACTATCAGAAGAGTTAGCCGGGGTACATGACGTGTTTCATGTATCTAATCTTAAGAAGTGGTTTATCGGATGAATCCCTGGTAGTACATCTTCAAAATATAGAGGTAAATTAAAAGTTGAAATTTGTTGAAGAAACCCCTTCAAATAGAGGACAGAAAGGGCAAGTTCCTCAAGCACAAGAATTTGGTGCTGGTCAAAGTAAAGTGGTATTCGAAAAGAGAACCTGAGTACACGTGGGAACTGGAATCTGAAATGAAACAAAAGTATCCTTACCTGTTCCAGTAAATCTCGAGGACGAGATTTTAAACAAGGTGGGGAGGATGTAAGGACCTACACGAGAATGTCCTAAAACACTCCGTATGTAGAAAATCGGACCCCTAAAACCCTAAACCATATCAAAAACCAAGAAAAATGAATTTTCTGGTCGCACGCGGCCCGTGTAAGACTTAAGGTTAGTCTACGCGGGCCGCGAGAACTTAAAAATTCTCCGGATAAGCTTAAGGGACACGTGTTGTCCACGTGTCACGACAACCGATGACTCAGCAACCCTCAAACCGCCCTACCATCCCTCGCAGGCCGCGTAGGTGGTTCTTAGAGTTTACGCGGGCTGCGACGCGCCCCAGTTTCAGCCTATATGTCACACCCCCAACAATCCACATGCGGAGTATCGACGCTTGGAGGCGTGACTGACCAGGATCAAGCCACCAATCATATTGAACATAACAAGTAATAAGTAAAATTCAACCACACAATATGAAAGGTGCTTCAAATCAAAAACATAGTTAAGTGTTTAACGGAAGCATAATTGTAAAACCCAATGTAAGTATTAAGTACGAAATAAAGTAATGTTTTTAGCATGGCACACACTGCCATGTCCCACAACGACCGCGCCTCCCTGTGCAAGCTCCATGAGTACCTAACGACCTGCAAGGCATGTAGCAACGAGTCAACAACAAAGTTGAGCGAGTTCACAGTTGGTTGTTTAGTTATAGCATTCGTTTCGTAAATCATATGTTCGTTTTGTAAACCATGTATCATATTAATTCATATCGCGGTCTCCCAGACATGTTTGCGAAGATTAGTGGGGGTTTCCCATGTGTTACTAGACCGTGCGTATCGACTACTACGAAAATGTAAGTGGTGCCCTAAGTCAATGTCTATCAGTATTGACCCTTTGCCCATAGTCCATTAGTACACGCTTGTTCGAACGACACGGTGTGAGGCTTGTTAAACCTAATAGCGCTATTAACTAATGACCCGCTCGCCATAGGCCTCGGCGATTAAGTCGATATTAATGAGGGACTTCATGATAGAGATTTGGTCCAGTGTGTAATCTTGGCATCCTACCCACGGAGGATGGTTGCAATTACCGTTTAAATCATTAACCCATTCCCAACCCTTGGGAATCCCATGCCTTGGAAAGAGTGTGAACTCACCTTGGTTTGCTCGGTATGCTAAACTATGTGCTCACAAGTAATCAGTTAACTCCTATAGTATGCACGTATACTCAATCAGTTCAAGTTCGTGAAGATTTCACATGCAATCAATATCACAGAGTGTTTTTGGCAGTTGACATTATTTACACACAATCTGTTAGTCAATCCATACAAGGTTCCTAGTTACATGCAAGTTCCTTAACTAATTTACAATACCCTACAGAGTTAACAGACTAACCAAGTTATCATGCCAACATATTAGTAGAGTTTTCATACTTAATTTAACAACGTTAAATACATAACAGGTTAACAGACTACTCAGTTAATACGGTTAACATAGTTAATAAGCTTAACTCAGTTAATAGGCTAGACAAGGTTTATGTTGTCACGCACTTAGACGAAATCACATGTGTCGAAAACACTTGTTTGGCGAAAACACTCATTTGGCAAAAACACTTAAAACGAAGACACTTGGGACGAAAACCCTATATTGGCGAAATCACAATTGACGAAAACCCAAGGGTTTTCGTTGGACATAATGCTTGGCGAAAACACTTTGTGTTTTCGTCTGGTTGTTGTGTTTTCGTCTGAGACGTCATCGTCAACAGTTACAACACCAAACCCTAATCATCACTACAATTACTACGGCTTCAACAAGCAATCACTCAATCATAACAGTGTATAAAAACAATCAGTTTGCAACCATTACTATATCATAACAGAATCATTGGAATTTACTTTCGTAACATAAGATCACATAATCACCAAAATTAATCCCATCACGATCCTACAGCATACGATTAGCATGAACAAATACCATTCATAAGATCATGAACCATAGCAAATCACAAGATTCGAAGCATCTATATTCTAACCCTAACCATCGTCATCATTATACCAAGCACGTGAACATTCTAACCAGATATATACACATATGCAGACACGTAACGATCTATCAACAGTCATACACGAATAAGTAACAATACGAACTAACCGAAGCAGGAAGAACGATGAACTGGTTGCCAGAGAGAACTTGGGGAGTTCAATAATGCCGTCACACAAGAAAGAGACTCTAGGGTTTTCCAAATGTTCTATCGTATTCGATGTTGGAGTTATAACGTAAACACATTTGGGCCAGCCGAACACCCTTGGGCCCAAGCCCATTCCCGGCGAAAACAGTGAAGGTGCCAAAAATAATGGGTTTTCGTTGGGAGAGGTGGTGAAAACAGGGGTTTTCGTCCAACCTGTGTTTTCGTTGGGTGGGTGGGGGTTTTCGGCTAGGAATCCATCTTTTGCTTTTTAGTTATACAATCAAAGTGTTTATACAACCATATATCAACAACATACAAGCATATATCAACAAACACACTTACATCAAATATATATATATATATATATGTCACACGCTTTGCAAATAGGTATTAAGTTAGGTCGAGTAGAGACCTTGAAAACTCGAGTTGTCACATTATCCCCAACTTGAAAGAAATTTCATCCCGAAATTTAGCACGTGGTTACTGAGGAAGCTAGTTGTGTTGTGTTGTTTCCTGGTTTTCCTGGGGTGTCACATCATCCCCCCGTTGGTTTGGAATTTCGTCCCGAAATTCCGCAGTAGCTTCAGTCTCAGTAGTGGTTGCACTGTTTCCGAACAACTGGGGATACTTGAGTTTCATTTGATCTTCTCGTTCCCAGGTAAACTCTGGGCCATGACGGGAGTTCCAACGAACTCGAACAAGAGGTATTCTGGTGTGCTTGAGGACCTTAACGTCTCGGTCCGTGATTTCAACTGGTTCCTCGACGAATCGCAACTGATCGTCGATAGTGAGCTCCTTCAAAGGAACTATGAGGGTCTCATCTGACAGACATTTCTTCAGATTTGACACGTGAAATACATTGTGAACTCCACCGAGTTCTGCTGGTAGGTTTAGTTTGTAGGCCACCTTGCCTATTTTCTCAATGATTTCGAACGGTCCGACATATCGCGGATTGAGCTTGCCTCGTTTGCCAAAATGAACTACACCTTTCCAAGGTGAGACTTTGAGTAGCACTCGATCCCCAACCTGGAACTCGAGTGGTTTCCTACTCTTATCAGCGTAGCTTTTCTGACGGTCACGAGATGCCGCCATTCGTTGTCGTATCTGAGCAATCCTTTCCGTTGTGTTTACTACAAGTTCTGGACCCGTGATCTGACTGTCACCCACCTCTGCCCAACAAAGAGGTGATCGGCATTTACGCCCGTACAATGCCTCAAATGGAGCGGCTTGAATGCTGGTGTGGTAAGTGTTGTTATACGAAAACTCCACTAACGGGAGATGTTTTTCCCAGCCATTGCTGAAATCGATTACACATGCCCGCAGCATGTCTTCTAGGGTTTGGATGGTGCGTTCAGACTGCCCATCCGTTTGCGGGTGGTAAGCTGTGCTCATGTCTAATCATGAGCCAAAGGACTTGTGCATTGCTTGCCACAGTTCAGAAGTAAAACGTGCATCACGATCGGAAATAATAGAGGTTGGCACCCCGTGCCTCGAGACAACTTCCTTAAGGTTGACGTCTGCTAGAGTGGAGAACTTATCCGTTTCCTTAATAGCCAAAAAGTGTGCAGATTTTGTGAGTCGATCCACGATCACCCAAATAGTATCATTCCCACGTTGAGATCTAGGCAGGCCAGTAACAAAATCCATGGAAATTTGCTCCCATTTCCATTGTGGAATCTCTGGTTGTTGGAGTAGGCCTGATGGTTTCTGGTATTCGGTCTTGACTCTCGCACAAGTCAAACATTTGCTTACGTAAGTTGCTATGTGAGCTTTCAGGCTAGGCCACCAATACGTAGTTCTGAGTTCGTGGTACATCATATCTGAACCAGGATGTACTGAGTAGCGAGACTTATGTGCTTCATCCATTAGAAGTTCTCGTAAATTGCCATAGAGTGGGACCCAGATGCATCCTGTTACATAGTAGGCGCCGTCTGCCTTTTGTTCTAACCGTTGCCTTGAGCCGTGTAGGACTTCAGCCCTGATGTTTTCTGGTTTCAATGCTTCTACCTGAGCATCTCGTATCTGTGAAGGAAGACTAGATTGAATAGTGAGTTGCAACGCTCGTACACGCCTAGGTGTAGTATCCTTTCGACTGAGGGCGTCGGCCACCACATTGGCTTTGCCCGGATGGTACTTTATAGCACATTCGTAATCATTTAAAAGCTCGACCCATCGACGCTGACACATGTTTAATTACTTCTGTTTGAAGATATGCTTGAGACTCATGTGATCGGTGTAGATGGTGCACTTGGTACCGTACAGGTAATGTCTCCATATCTTGAGTGCGAAGACAACAGCTCCCAGCTCCAAATCGTGTGTAGTGTAATTTCTTTCGTGAATCTTAAGTTGGCGCGAGGCGTAAGCAATGAATTTATCCCGTTGCATCAATACACAACCAAGACCCTGGATTGACGCGTCACAATAAACCACGAAGTCGTCTGTGCCCTCCGGCAATGAGAGAATAGGCGCGCTACAAAGTCTATCCTTTAAGTGCTGAAATGCTGATTCCTGTGTATTTCCCCAACGATAAATAACGCCTTTCTAAGTTAGTGAGGTGAGGGGTTGTGCAATCTTGGAGAAGTCTTTGATGAACCTTCTATAGTAGCCCGCCAAACCCAAGAATTGGCGGACTTCCGTTGGTGTGCGAGGTGCAGGCCAGTTCTTAATCGAGTCTACCTTAGATAGATCAACATGAATCCCATCCTTGTTTACCACGTGGCCTAGAAAGTGGACTTCACGAAGCCAGAAGTCGCATTTTGAAAACTTGGCGTACAACTGTTCTGCTCGAAGGAGTTCCAAAATGAGTCGTAAATGCTGCTCGTGTTCCTCCCGACTCTTAGAGTAGATCAGAATGTCGTCGATGAATATAATCACAAACTTATCCAAGTAAGGCTTGCACACTCTATTCATAAGATCCATGAAGACTACAGGCGCGTTTGTTAACCCGAATGGCATGACCAGAAACTCGTAATGGCCGTAGCGTGTTCTGAATGATGTTTTGGAGACGTCCTCGTCCCGGACTCTCAGTTGATGGTAGCCTGACCTCAGATCAATCTTTGAATAGTAGCTCGACCCTTGCAGCTGGTCGAACAAGTCGTCAATGCGTGGAAGAGGATAGTGAGTCTTTACAGTCACCTTGTTTAGTTCGCGGTAATCTATGCACATACGGAAGGTACCGTCTTTCTTCTTCACAAACAACACGGGAGCTCCCCAGGGCGAAGAGCTAGGATGAATGAAACCCTTATCCAAAAGTTCTTGCAATTGCTTGGACAGTTCTTCAAGTTCAGTTGGATCTAAGCGATAAGGTGCTCGAGCTATGGGTGCTGCTCCAGGAGCTAGCTCGATCTGAAATTCGACCTGGCGATGAGGCGGTAGCCCAGGTAAATCTTCAGGAAACACTTGAGGAAAGTCGCGTACTACTGGAATATCCTCTATTCTCTTCTCTCTCGTTGATGCGTCAGTAACAAGTGCTAAGATAGCGGTGTGGTCCTTTCGCAAACACTTCTGGGCCTTAAGGAAGGAGATGATGCCCACTACAGCACCACTCTTGTCGCCTTGAATTTCGAGAGGTTCTTTGCCAGAATGGGGAATACGAACAATCTTCTCTTTGCATAGGATCTCTGCTTGCTGTTGGGATAACCAATCCATCCCAATGACGATGTCGAAACTACCCAGAACTATAGGAATGAGATCGATAGAGAAAGTCTGACCAGCGAGGATAAGATTACAACCCTGAACTATGTGTGTGGCCTCTAGACTTTTACCATTTGCTAATTCTACGACATGCTTGGTGTTCAAAAGTGTTGGTGTGCGCTTGAGCATTTGACTAACTTTTAGAGACACATAACTGGTATCGGCACCCGAATCAAATAAGACAGTAACATAAAAGTCGTCGAGAAGGAACTTACCCATCACTACGTTAGGATCATTCCTTGCGACACCCTAACCCAGCACGAACTCTCGACCCCTGGCACCATTGTTTCCATCATTGTTTCCCCCGTTGTTGTTCCCATTGCCCTGATTATTGTTGTTGTTGTTCGGATTTTGATTTAACTGGGGGCAGCACCACACTGAAAGCATCCCCTGTTACCTCGTTGTCGCTGCTGGTTCTGTGGAGCTGGTGGTTATTGTTGTTGGTTCTGATTCGCAGGTCGTGAGCTCCTGCAATCCTTAGCTTCATGACCCATCTTGAGACATCTCTGACAACGACCCTTGTTGCACTGACCATTGTGGTGCCTGTTGCATGTGTTGCACTTCGGGAGGTTTCCTCGATATCCACCCTGCCTTTGACTACCAGAAGATTGCTGACCAGGGCTCTGATAGTCATCAATCTTTCGCTGCTGTGCCTGGGACTGAACTGAAGTCGAACCCTTGCTGGAGGTTCCTTCCCACTTTCGTTTATTGTCACTGGGAATAGCAGAAGTAGTAGTAGCAGTAGCACCTATACGCTTAGGCAGCTTGTTCTGTTCCACTGCCTGGTCTGTGAGACGACGAGCAAGACGAGTAACATCCTGGATGGTAGCAAGGTTGGCCGATGTCACATGACTTTGAATTTCTGGTACTAAGCCTTTGAGGTACATCTCAATGCGCTTGATGGGAGGATCCACCATAGTTGGACATAACACTGCCAGTTCATTGGATCGTTTTGTATACGCCTCTATCTCTGATCCCGTCATCTTCAGGTTAAAGAACTCCACTTCTAGCTTGTGGATGTCATCACAACTATAGTATTCACGTTTGATCAGTTCCTTAAAATCATTCCATGGGGTGGCATTAGCAGCCGCCAGCCCCAGCATCTGAACTTGCACGTTCCACCAAGTTAGCGCAGTGCCTTCGAGAGTACCAGTGGCGTACTTCACCCTACGAGCCTCAGGGCATTCACACATCTCGAAGACAAAATCGAGCTTTTCAAACCAATGGAGGAGTCCAACGGCTCCTTCATTGCCACTGAAGTACTAGGACGACAGTCCATAAAGGTCTTGAACGTGCACACAGGCGGCTGAGCATGTTGACCTGTTGCGTGTACAAGAATAAGACAGAGTTAAACACAAGAGTTGGTTTTTGAGAGTAGGATCTAAAGATCCTAGAGTGAGTTGCGACTGCAGGGTATACCTCCTGCTTGAGCGGCTGCAAGCGCTGTAGTAACTTGTTCAGTGATCAAAGCCGCCAACTGGGCTTGAGTTAGGTTAACGCGTCCACTCATGATCTTCATATCAAAGGAACATGAGTGAGAAAGGTTCGCGAAAGTGCGATGACAGAAGAGAGTAAGCACACATATGTTTCAAGCAATAATTGTTACATTTGTCTAAGCATACTATGAGCAATGTACTATGTAACTAGCAAGTAGGCAATATAACATAAACCATATCACCTATAGTGTTGAGCTTTGCACGTGGAGTGAAGAGTCGTTGTGGATCGTTGAGCACTATTCAGGTTATAGTCTGGTTTTAACAAAAACTTTTTCCCTTATTAAAACCAAGTTCACTATAACCAATGGCTCTGATACCAATCTGTCACACCCCCAAAAATCCACATGCGGAGTATCGCCGCTTGGAGGCGTGACTGACCAGGATCAAGCCACCAATCATATTGAACATAACAAGTAATAAGTAAAATTCAACCACACAATATGAAAGGTGTTTCAAATAAAAAACATAGTTAAGTATTTAGCGGAAGCATAATTGTAAAACCCAATGTAAGTATTAAGTACGAAATAAAGTAATGTTTTTAGCATGGCACACACTGCCATGTCCCACAACGACCGCGCCTCCCTGTGCAAGCTCCATGAGTACCTAACGACCTGCAAGGCATGTAACAACGAGTCAACAACAAAGTTGAGCGAGTTCACAGTTGGTTGTTTAGTTATAGCATTCGTTTCGTAAATCATATGTTCGTTTTGTAAACCATGTATCGTATTAATTCGTATCGCGGTCTCCCAGACATGTTTGCGAAGATTAGTGGGGGCTTCCCATGTGTTACTAGACCGTGCGTATCGACTACTACGAAAATGTAAGTGGTGTCCTAAGTCAATGTCTATCAGCATTGACCCTTTGCCCATAGTCCATTAGTACACGCCCGTTCGAACGACACGGTGTGAGGTTTATTAAACCTAATAGCGCTATTAACTAATGACCCGCTCGCCATAGGCCTCGGCGATTAAGTCGATAATAATGAGGGACTTCATGATAGAGATTTGGTCCAGTGTGTAATCTTGGCATCCTACCCACGGAGGATGGTTGTAGTTACCGTTTAAATCATTAACGCATTCCCAACCCTTGGGAATCCCATGCCTTGGAAAGAGTGTGAACTCACCTTGGTTTGCTCGGTATGCTAAACTATGTGCTCACAAGTAATCAGTCAAGTCCTATAATATGCACGTATACTCAATCAGTTCAAGTTCGTGAAGATTTCACATGCAATCAATATCACAGAGTGTTTTTGGCAGTTGACATTATTTACACACAATCTGTTAGTCAATCCATACAAGGTTCCAAGTTACATCTAAGTTCCTTAACTAATTTACAATACCCTACAGAGTTAACAGACTAACCAAGTTATCATGCCAACATATTAGTAGAGTTTTCACACTTAACTTAACAACGTTAAATACATAACAGGTTAACAGACTACTCAGCATCACATACGTAACAGAATTTATAAACTAACCAAGTTGATGAACTAGCAAGGTTAACAAACCATTAAGAGTTACATACTTAACACAATTAATACGATTAACAGAGTTAACAAGCTTAACTCAGTTAATAGGCTAGACAAGGTTTCTGTTGTCACGCACTTAGACGAAATCACATGTGTCGAAAACACTTGTTTGGCGAAAACACTCATTTGGCAAAAACACTTAAAACGAAGACACTTGGGATGAAAACCCTATATTGGCGAAATCACAATTGACGAAAACCCAAGGGTTTTCCTCGGACATAATGCTTGGCGAAAACACTTTGTGTTTTCGTCTGGTTGTTGTGTTTTCGTCTGGGACGTCATCGTCAACAGTTACAACACCGAACCCTAATCATCACTACAATTACTACGGCTTCAACAAGCAATCACTCAATCATAACAGTGTATAAAAACAATCAGTTTGCAACCATTACTATATCATAACAGAATCATTGGAATTTACTTTCGTAACATAAGATCACATAATCACCAAAATTAATCCCATCACGATCCTACATCATACGATTAGCATGAACAAATACCATTCATAAGATCATGAACCACAGCAAATCACAAGATTCGAAGCATCTATATTCTAACCCTAACCATCATCATCATTATACCAAGCACGTGAACATTCTAACCAGATATATACACATATGCAGACACGTAACGATCTATCAACAGTCATACACAAATAAGTAACAATACGAACTAACCGAAGCAGGAAGAATGATGAACTGGTTGCCAGAGAGAACTTGGGGAGTTCAATAATGTCGTCGCACAAGAAAGAGACTCTAGGGTTTTCCAAATGTTCTATCGTATTCGATGTTGGAGTTATAACGTAAACACATTTGGGCCAGCCGAACACCCTTGGGCCCAAGCCCATTCCCGGCGAAAACAGTGAAGGTGCCGAAAACACTGGGTTTTCGTTGGGAGAGGTGGCGAAAACAGGGGTTTTCGTCCAACCTGTGTTTTCGTTGGGTGGGTGGGGGTTTTCGGCTAGGAATCCATCTTTTGCTTTTTAGTTATACAATCAAAGTGTTTATACAACCATATATCAACAACATACAAGCATATATCAACAAACACACTTACATCAAGTATATATATATATATATATGTCACACGCTTTGCAAATAGCTATTAAGTTAGGTCGAGTAGAGACCTTGAAAACTCGGGTTGTCACACTATATATTGAGGCTTTCGGTTTCATTTCAAATCGGTCAATTCTTTTCTTCTTTTAGCCTCTATTATAGCAAAGTAATAGTTCGGGAATAATACCTTTTAATCCCGAAACTCTGCTCATTATTAGGGTAATAACTCTAATCACTAGTACGATACTTTATCCGATCGATTAAAACCGATCCAATGGATGTTTAAGTGCTGCCAATATCTGGCTATACTTTGTCATTCGTTGTGAGGGTTTTTGATCTCGTGATTATCGTTAAAGTTGAATTGAGTTAATGCACTAATACGAGTTCCGTTGTGTCTAGAAATTATAACCCATAACCAGGGAGCTACTAAGCTAGAAAACTTAGCAGTTAAGTAAGCTAAGTAAGTTAATTAATCAGCTAAATAAGTTATTTAATTATTCGGCTAAGTAAATTACTTAATTAAACCATTAAGGAAAATTAATCAAGATTAATTAATCAGTTAAGTAAGATTAATTAAGTTAAGTATGATTAATTAACCAGTTAAACAAGATTAATTAAGCTAAGCAAGATTAATTAAGCTAAGCAAGATTAATTAAGCTAAGTAAGATTAATTAATCATCTAAGTAAGATTTATTAAACACCTAAACAGATATACATGAAAACTATATATATGTGGAGTAGGTATTATCTAAGGAAGGTTTTATCTAAGGAAAGTTTTATCTAGGGAAGGTTTTATCTAGGGAAGGTTCAACTAAGGAAGATAACACCTAGGGAAATTCTATATAGGGGTAAGACTTATCCCTTGGCTATAAATAGGAGCCTAGGATTTCATTATTCCTTGCTCATTTCTTTTCTTCTTCTCTCTATACGTTGGTGTTCTAACCAATAATCACCGATGCGATGTTCTGTCCGATCGATTCAGGAACCAACTAACGGATGCCAAAGTACTGTGAATTTCGTTAAACGGATGCCAAAGTGCTATACTTTGTGAATTTCGTTAAACGAATGCCAAAGTGTTGTCTAAACAAGACTATACTTTGTGAATTTCGTTAAGGTTCGGATCTCGTGACCGTCGTTAGGTTTGATTTGGTTTGGTTTAACACTAGTACGTATTCCATTATGTTAAACTAAATCTTTAACTACTCGAAACTCTACCCCGTACACTTACAATCAAAATGGATGCTTAATTATCAGAGGATTCAACACTATAAAGTAGATGCTTAGTTACCAGAAAGCGTAGAATCAAGATTATATGCTAACAAGGTGAGTCATTCTCTTTTTATCAATAATGTTTTACAATACTCCAAATCATTTTTAAAAGTTATAATTACAGGGATTAAGTCGTGGTTATCTTGAATCACTGGCTAGTGGGGTATTGTGCACATTACTAATTTCTCACGGTTAGGCTAATAAATTCTAACAGTGATAATCATCACTACTTGGGTGAAAGGACCCAATAGTGGTATGACCATCGTCACCAGGAGGTGACACGGCGCCAGATAAAAATAAGATAAAAGCCATTGTAATCGCTCTTATGCTGTAATCTATAACAAATGTGTTTTTGTAAAACCGAATGAACTCACCAGTATTTCCTGCTGACCAAATATTTTTAAAACGCGTTTCAGGTAATTACAGTAAATTGGAGTAAGAGTTGGATACGGCACTGAAAGGCTTCAAGAAGTGGCTTATTTTATTAATTAAATCAAATTAAGAAATATTGTTTTATGTAATCGGGTTTATCCCATATTAAAAGCTACCTTTGTAAAACATGGGTTTATCCCCATCTGTTTAATAAATAAAATCCGGTGTTTCTAAAACTCTGATATTTTTCCTAACTCACGGTTCTAATGAAATTTCCACTGCAATGTTTTCAAAATAACCACCGGTACCACTTGGCTGCTCGCGACTCCCGAGTACTTCGTTCCCTTTTATCACAAACAAGTAACTACACATGAGCCATGTCTATGTGGTTCTTTCTAGTTGAATTTGAACATGAATGTCAATTGAAACCGGAAATGTAGGATGGTCATTTGTTCCTAAATTGTTTACAAACCAAATCCTTCTTTTGCAATTTAATTAGTTAATCTTAGTTTTTAAAATCACACAATCCAAATCTCTGAATTTATATTTCTGCAAATTAGTATAATTTAGTTAATTAGCAAACCATTTAGATAACACTAATTCCACAAACTCCCTGTGTCCGATACCCACTTGCCACTAGCTAATTAGTTGTAATTGGATTAAATTTTATTGAGACTTCGACTTCACGTCAAATTTTGGCGCCGTTGCCGGGGAGTAGTGCGCAACGTGTGTTATCTTTGATATTTTAAGTTTGTTATTTTTCAGGTTTACGCTGGGTGTGTTAGTGTGCAGGTATTTACAGGTGCATGCATACAAGGGGCTCTCACAAGCTATCACCACTAGCGTTTGATCCGGAGATTGAGCGGACTTTGAGAAAAAACAGAGTTTTAGTACGAGAAAATAAAGTTCTTGGTTCACCAACAGCACCTACAACACCAATAACACCGATCAGAACAATGGATCCACCACAACCATCACCCACTACGGGTCAACCTACACCATCCACACCTTCACCAAATACTACCATTCCAACATCCACACCTGAAATTAAACCGACCAATACGACCTTACCCGAAATTACCCAAACCGAATATTCTTTTAGCAATGCCCCTACATCATTGGCTGTTCCACCTTTTTCATCATTTTTCCCAACATCCGTACAATCATCCTCATCACAAATACCACCACCTGGTTTATTTCAATCAGGTCCATCATAATCCATTCCACCCCTTCATTTCAACCACCTTTGCAACCGGGAGTACAAAATCAACAACCACAGTTTCTACAAACTTCTGGTGTAAGACAAGATGGGTTTGATGATGGTTATGACGAAGAAGAGTTTGTGGGATATGAATGTAAGTCCCAAAACTACCAATCGGATATCAAAATCACAATCAAAAGTGCGGAATACTAATGAAAATGAGATGAACAAGAACGAAATTGATTGAATAATCAAAGTGCACACGGTTTCTAAGAACCGTCTGGTACACAAACTCGAAAAGACTGGGAAGAACAATAAACTAAACAACAACCTTCTAATGAACTAGGTTCACCCTATTTATAGTTACATAGGGTGACCTAGTTACAAACTGGGCCAAGCCCACATGCACAATATTAACTAAATAATCCCAAATCATGTAAATACCCCACATGGCTTATCCCAATATTATCCAACCCACTACAAGGCTAAGCCCAATAGCCTATAATTGTGTTTGATAAAGATAAGCGTAAACTTACTCAATTATATGGCCTTACAATATCCCCCTAGGTTTATACTGTCTTTATCAAACTGTAGTCTTCATCAGGTTTCTGTCGGAAGATACTTCATCTTTATATCTTCAAACTTGGGCTCTTTGTTCTTCTTAATCATAATCAGCTTTGCTCGAAAATCTTGTTGAAAAGAATGCAAGAGGAGGATTCTAAGCAACTCTTTTCTTTGTGAATATCTTCTCTTTCAAGCAGGTTCACATGTACTTCTTTAAGTGTACTATCACTGTCAGATGATGACTCATATCTGATTCTTCTGACTCAGGCACATCTTGTTGTTGTGATGCTTCATGGTTTATCGGCAGCCAACAACATCTCAATCTTCAACAACCCCTGTTTCTTGATTTGAATCAAATTCGGCACATGCTCAGAAATTCATAAGCAAACATTTCTGCGCAACAGAGGGAAGTACCACATGAACACTTGGTACATCCAAGTATTAGTACCTGGATTTCACAATTCAAATTTCTTTCAACTTATAATGATCAATCAAATCTTCAAGAACGGTTAAATTTTTTAATAGAACAAATAAACACTCTATTTTTGGACTTTGGATTTTATAAAAACTAACAATATAAACTAAAAGACAAATAAACAAAGAAACTAATATACAATTACACATGCAATGGGATCAAATCACAGTGTTTCAGGCTAGACTACACTTATTAACACTAATTTACTTTGGGTGATCCGAGCGATTGCCAGTATATTTGTCCACTTAAACTTATCTCTTTAGGCCTTTTTTAAGTAACGGTCTGCAACCGATTTATCATGTTTTTCAATTCATTTATTATGAACCCTCAATTCAATCACAATCAAATCCTGGAATTTTAGTCAGAACACGCTATCATACATGTAGTTTCCCTACCACATATTTCACAAGCCCGTTCTAGGATTCTGAAAACTTGACTGGGACTGGATTGAGAAGAGAACATAATAGATCATGTGCGGAGATGGATATAATATACAGATCAAATGAGTTTTCTCAATTTGATATAGGTTTTTCAGGTTTCTTTTGGGCACTAGAGGGCCTCTTTCGGGTGTATTTGATCAATAGAGCGACAACGTACAGCTAGGTCTTTGCTCACGCAAAGCAGAAGCTGACGTTGCCTAGCACCTCCAGGTCTTTGCTCACGCAAAACAAAGGAGATACACGAGTTGGTCAGAAAAGATTTCAGAACTAGAACAAAATTGTGTGTATCGGGACATCACACACGCATTCAAATAGCTATGTCTTAATTTCAAGTGACGTTCTTTCCTGAGGTCATAGAATAATATTAGCGTTCTACACAGAACCAGTCAAAGAATCTAGCCATCAGGATAAAGCCTACTAACATATCGCTCTAGAGTCAAACCATTTCAATATTGGTCTTACACGATTCAGCCTTAATCCACATAGTGAATTCATTTCATTTCCCATATATGCAACAAAATATTTTTGATTATTTCCTATTTTTCGAATGTTTTTGTATTTTCTCATTTTCTCTATTTACAGATATCTCTGAATATCCCCCTAAATTTGTGCGTATATCTTATGTGCAAATCGACCTAACAACGAAAACGTATGTACAAATAGAAACACAAAATAAAATGAAAATATTTTTATTGTTTTTGCCTAACCGTTCCATCATAAGATTTAAGACTAATCAATATCAAATTAGAGCATGAAATTCAAATGTGTACCTTTTTGCTGATCTTGTCTTACCTCTCTTATCTCCTTTAAACGAAACATATCAACTGTAAAGAAATATACATTTTGCAACAGTGAAATGTTACCCGTTATGTCTCTGGAACAACCGCTATCAACATCCAAGGATTGTCAACAGCTCCTCCTTGGTTGTCCATGAAAAGTAAGGAGATTAGTAAGACATTAGTACCCAGGCCATCGTGGTCCTGGGTATTCCCGAAGCATCAACATAAGACACTTCTCGAAAAACATGCCCCCTTTTGTTTCAGGGATTGGTGATGTCGTTGCATTATGTTATGCCTTCCAAACTTGTTTAGGCTTTTCAAATTTCTTAGGTGCCTTGGTGTCACACCCCAACCGATGGCGGAAACATCGGGGCGTGGCGCTAAGCGTTCAGATTGCTCAAGAGATTCCACAACACTATTAGTTTCAATAAACGTTAATCAAATTTCATGAAAATTTTCTAAACATCATCCACGATTCAATCACATAAGTATCAAATACAAAACATCCAAATATTGTTCAAAATTTCTAATTTAAGTAAGATGAGTTTCTAGGCAGCATCCTAGCATGTTTCTTGGTTTCCCTCAGCTACTATCAACCACCAACATGTATTAAAATACTATCAACAATAATATTGGCGAGCATACAAGTTTGAGTACATAGTAGCATAATAGTTTAAAACGTTCCAAAAACTCATATCCGCCATGAAGACAAATAACAAGTTTCACCATGCTAAGCTAACGCAGTCCTTATGTAACATGCATTTCCAATGCAATTAACATAGCAATCCCAAGAGTCTAGCGGGAGCTATAAATGTTCATTGCCTTTCCCAAAGTCTAACGGGAGGTTTGATCTTAACAATACCCAAGAGAATAGCAGGCGGGGCATTACAATCTATAGCATATGCATAGTACCATAATTGTTAAGACATGTCACACATAAGGATTAAACCTCACATAGCATATAAGTCTCAAGTTTCACGAGTATCCTGTTTCCATGTTTACTACGGATAGAGTAGGTTTCCAAATAAGTTTCAAGTATCAAGTGTCATGTTTATAGAATACATGTTGCATCCCAAAGGTGTTTAAAACAAAAAGGGATCGAGTATACTCACAGTGGGTGCTTATTATCAACACCGACTAATTGGATCGAAGGGAGCGCTGGAGTTAGCCTGATTATAGTATAACAGTATGAGTGTTGAACAGAATGTCGAATCGTGCGAACATAGAATAAAAATGTCTGACCGGTTTCCTGATCGGATGGTCATCCGGACGGATGGTCATCCGGACGGATGGTCATCCGGTCGGATGACCATTCGAACAAGATAGACCCCATTCGATCGGATGGTCATACGATCGGATGACCATCGACCGACTGGTCGTTCGATCAGTGGTGTGTTTGCAAATTGTTTCAACTTTTGAAGTTTTCGTTGTAGTATAAGATCAAGTCATTCGATCGGATGGTCATCCGGTCAGATGATCATTCGATCAGATGACTATTCGAGCGAAACTTTGATAGTTTGAAGTTCTGATTCAAATAGTTTAAGTGTTGAGGGTTACAGGGGACAAGTCACTTGGTCGGATGATTATTCGATCGGATGGTCATCCGGTCGGATGATCATTCGACTATGTGATCTTTGTCAATTTAAAAACTTTGTAAAAACTAAGTTCGAGTTTAAAGGAGACGACGTGACGGCATGTTAAACAACGGAAACACATCAATTCCAGCTTCGTCAATCGGATGGGAACCACCCCATTCAATCAGACTTACTATTCTTGGTGAGATTCTCCAGTTCAACCCGTGAATTGGTCGTCTTCTTCGGTGGAAATCCGTTCTCAGGCCGGTTCTCAACCATGGGACGAGTAGAGAGCCTGAACGAGTCTAGATTCCACCTGTCCTTAGTAGAAAAGTTAAGAAAGTTGAAGAAAAGTTGAAAAGTATGAAATCAGTTTAAGAAAATGTTTAGATCTTGCAAGGACTTGTGTTAAGTGCTGTAGAAATCCTTTAGATTTGCACCATTCTCGATATGATGACGTCATTCCACCGGTGACATAAGTAACCGTGATGATGTCACCTTCAAGGGTCCAAATGGAGTGATTTCATGAAGGAAATCAGTGATTTTGATGAAGAAGATGGTGAGGAATTGTGTAATGATAATAGAAGTACAAGATTCCAGTAGAATACTTATGAAATCGGCTTAGAATCGAGTGAAATGTGCTTGAGAATGACTTGGAAGGTTCTGGATCGGATGAGGCTGTCACATCAGTGAACAGTGATGTGACAACGGGTATTTATAGTGTGAGGGTGAGTAAGGTGGTGCAAATGTGCTCGATCGGACGGCTGCTGATCGGATGACTTTCCGGTCGGATGACTATCCGATCGGATGGTCATTCGATCGGATGTCCATTCGGACAGCCAATACTTGTCTGCTAGTTTTCTGATTTCAGTTCGTTTTGCGAGCAAGATTAAGCGTTGCGTTGCGTACTATTGTGCGGAACCATTACATGATAATAAGTTTGCGTTCAAGACACAAAAGTCTTCATGTTTCAAGTTTGCGTTCAAGCTAGGTTTACGTCTAATAAGTTTCAAGTATCAAAGTATCAAGTATCAAAGTCTCTTGTTTAATAAGTATCAAACATAACAAGTGTCAAGTTTCAGGATTCAAGTTTCAAAGTATCACAAGATTCAAGTATCATAAGATTCAACCAAGTATCAAGAGTCAAGTCTCACAAAGTATCACATCGAGCAAAGTTTTCACATAGTTTAACATAGTTTAAGGCTCAAATAGGCAACACTAAATATTACAGGGACTAGACTTGTCAAATGATAAAAGATTCAAAACGCAGGGCGTTACACTTGGGCAAAACAATTTTCTTTTCAACCTTCTTGTTTTTCAAACCTTGTTTTGGTTTCAAAGCTTGTTTCCTTTTTGCTTTTGCAGCATTCCAGTCCCCATCAGATGGTTTAACCTGGGGATGCTTATTCATCATTGTCTTAGGTTTTTTGTAACACCCCGAAAATTCACGTCCTGTAAGGTATTGACACGTGTCATAAGATTGAACGTGAGAAAGTATACTTTAGAGGGACTAAAGTTGACAAACATAGAAAGTATGGGAAAATAAGGGTTCAGAATGTCAACAATGGATAAATATACTTTACAATAACCCCACATGATGTTTATAACCTTAAACGAAAGGATTATGGATCATACGAAGCGAATTGTGAAAGAAAGTAAGAGATTACAAACTACAGGGGTTAAATGTGTCAACATGTTAAGTTATACCTCTGAGTGACCTTTTAGCAAACCAGAAGCTTTGTAACGATTAATTATGCTCACTAGAATCTACCATAAAAATTTCACCAAGTTTCGTTATCGTATGAGAAAGTTGTGATAAAATTCGTGCGCAAGGGTTAGAATCGTCAACGTTGAAATTTAAGGTTTGTTCGGGTAAACCCGAAGTGGCCAAGGGCTTCACAAAGTGGGTATAAGTCTTAAAGCCCCTATATATAAATTCCCAAGTCCTAAAATGCAAGTATAAGTTGTGAAAACGATGTTTCGGGGGACCAGGGGCCAAATTGCAATAAAAGAAAACAAAAATCAGGTTATCAAGTCTAAAGCGGCCCGCTTTAGACTTGACTATATGGGAAGCGGGCCGCATCTGGTCTGCAGATGCAGAAAATGAGCACAGCCACTGGCAGGTGTCTGTTTTGAGGCTCTAACCGACTTTAAACCTAGTATTTCGATACTATGGGCTGAATAAGGTGGTATGTAACTTATATAAGGCATGTATACTGATCTTGGATCATTACTTCACTCAACTAGCATCAATTTGAAAGATCAAAAGCTCTTGTAAAATTCTCATATTACAACATACAACATCATATTCACTCCTGATCATTTCTGAGCCTTTCAAGCTAATTCCAAGCATTCCAAATCATCCATTTATCACTTGTAAGTATGTCTAACACTTCTCGATTCAGTTTTACATCGTTTATAGCCTAGAAATCAAACCGTCGTAATTACGGTTTGACTTGGCGATAAATCACAAACGGTCCAGAGATTTGTCGAAACGAAAGTTGTTACGAGTTGGTAATTATATGAGTATTAAACCCCTAAAAGGGCTCTCATTGATTTTGATCCTATCTATGGCGTTCGTCAAGTCAAACCTTATTCGAAAAAGTCAACATAAATGTTATTTTCGATTTAATGCATGATTAACGATGTAAAAGGCGTATCACCTGTTTTATCAGTCTTACAAATTGAAAATAAGTATAAAAACTTGTTTACGCTTGTTTGGTTCGACAACTTCCTGTTTTAAACCGATTCGGAACCGAGAGACGCAAAAGTTTGACTTTTGCTTTGACCTCAGTTCTGACCCGATTTATATAGGTTTAGACAAGCCTTAAAGTTCCATTAGGACCTAGTTACTTGTGTGTATAAGCCTCTGCGTTTATACCACTCGAAACCTTAATCGTCCGACGTTTCCGTTAAATGCCTAATTATGACCATATTGCCCTTATGATCGTAGAACGAGAATTTTGGAAATATAAAAGTACCAAAATATTTATTACTGATTATTAAGCATGTCTGTAAATTTTCACGACAATCGGATGTCTAGATTAGGAGATATGCTTAATGACGTAATTATTGGCACTTTTATTAATTAAACGACGTCATTAGCGTAAAACATATCTAAGCCCAATTTTTGGCACCAAATATTTTACCTACTGAAGTTAAATAATATTTTGGAATTTTTGAATATTTTTAATTATTTTTAAACTGATCATAAGCTAGGATTAGCGCCTTAATTCGGTTAATACCGAAAATGCCCTTTTCAGCCATAAAATGAGTTTTACACGTCCAAATGGCGCCAATCCAATTGCTACTGATTTTAAATAATAATTGTAGTATTTTGAGCCTGTTAAACTGACCCGGGAACTCAGAATACTATTTTAACCGTACGTCGCTCAAAACGGCGTTATACGCGTAGTTAAGGTTTAAAACTATTTTGACATACAAGACTTATAACCAAATGTTATGACCTGTTAAAATAAACCATTTTACTGAATTAATCAGACCCGGATCACAGCAAATAAATAAATTCCTTTTATAATCTTTAAAATGACCAAAATACCCCTACGGGGCTTAATAAACGATTAAGCTCGTTTTGGGCATAACGGAAGGTGTCCTACGGATATCACAACATATTTAGGGCATGTTAACTTAGGAAACCTGTTTAGGACCCATATGGTTACCCGTTACGCCTCAGGCGCGTTCGGTTCGGTTTATGTAACTAGTTTGCATAAATTAGCCGAAACGGGTCAAACCTTATCCTTTTTATCTCAAAATCCAGAATGTGTTTAGTTTACCCATATTATACAAGTCTTCAAACTTGTCGGGTCTAAATCACATTCTATTCCGGTCTTCGCTTAATCGTGCGTTTGAACCGTAAACTTTCCTTAAAACTAACCGGTCTAAGTTACGACTTCAATAAGACCCGTTAGGAATCTAATAGGTTAATAAAACCTTCATTCCAGATTGAGAGCCCCAGTAGAAGTACTCGTGCTTGCTGATTAGAATATACGGCTGAGTATAAATTGCAATTGCTAGCTCAGGTAAATACTTTTAACTTGTTTTCCCTTATACGGGCTTGGGATACGGTATTATAAAAATACCGCTTGGTCGGGTGTAGAACCCTTTTAATCGGAGATGATTAAATTGCATAATCCCGTTTTAATCTGTATTGATTGATAACAAATAACATTGGGGGTTAATGACCGTGTCCTGGATATCCTTGGCTCATTTTAAAAAGTGAATGGCCACGACGTAAGCACAAGGTGTAGACATAACACCTCCTGTTGCATATGTATAACGTATACTCACTCGTAAGGGTGTCTTCTTGTGAGATCATATTTGTGGTGTGTCGATTAATCTTGTCCGGCCTGTATTGTATAATCACCGGCCCTAAATGTTGGACAACCATGTAAATCGGATACAAGATTTTTATTAACAAAATTGTCCCAAGTATAAAGGATTAATTTTGCCTCTGTGCATTTTAATCAATGTGTCAAGATATTTTGTGCCGTTTGCACTCGAATCACTTTTCAAACTCTTTTTCCAAAATGAGTCGGTTAATTGTATTTACCAGTGTAAACTGACGTATTTTTCCAAAAAGGTTAAGTGACAGGTACTGAATGATTTTTGCTGGAAGCTCAGGGCGTTAGTAAGGAATCTTAA
Organism: Helianthus tuberosus; assembly: GCA_030545235.1. Lineage (NCBI taxonomy): Eukaryota > Viridiplantae > Streptophyta > Magnoliopsida > Asterales > Asteraceae > Helianthus > Helianthus tuberosus. The sequence goes on along the minus strand of CM060381.1, from coordinate 101,802,950 downwards.
AAGTTCTAGATGCCTGAAGTTTGTTGAACAGTTCTTTTCTTTTATTGATCCGCCTGTGGATCCTTTTACCTTCCGTTGTAATACTGGATATTACTTTATATTCGGAATGTAACATATTTATCTTTTGCTTCCGCTGTGCATTAATATATATTGTGTTGTTTGACCATGATGTTGCCAACCACGTCACGATACTCCCCCACCGGGCCCACAGGTGACACGTGGAAAAGTCGGGGTGTGACAGGTTGGTATCAGAGCCAACATTGAGTGAATTAAACACTAGCTTTTTGTGTTTAATCTCAATGACACAATTGCACATATCTAAGCTTCTGAGTCTAGACTTAACTTAGGAATATTCTCAATCCTAATCTGGAAATTTTGTTTCCAAAATTTTATTGGATATGTCGCCAAGTGAAGAAGCTGTATTAGAAATTCTCCACAATCTGGAGCCCTGGAATGCTGAGCTTCGTAGCACGGATAGAAAGAAACAAGCATCCAAGGAGAGAGCATTCAGAAATAACTTGAAGAAGAAACTCCTTTTGCTGAAGATTGTTTCCTTAATAGTCCTTATAAGGACATGTCTATCTTTCAGTTCCTTCGAGGACACATTATCCCTTCAAAAGACCCGCTTAGGGCAATTCTGTACTTTTATTTTTCATATATTGGATTGATTAAACTTGTCCGCGTGACTAAGCCTTTTGTGCTATTACTAAATGCCTCGATCCCAAACGATCATGGCTTATAAATTAAACTTGTCCGCGTGACTAGGCCTTTTGTGCCATTACTAATTCATAAATTGCCCTGATTCTCTGAAATCTTGGCTTATAAATTAAACTTGTCCACGCGACTAGGCCATTTGTGCTATTATTAAATTATAAATTAGGATTTATGATACAGATCCTGAATAAAATAAATATCCTTCCTTCCCTGCCAGTAGGCATCTTAAAAGTGAAACCTAGCCTACGCGGCCAAGATGGTGAAACCTACCCAAGGGATTCAGATCCTTGTTAACACCTAAGAACGTGTTAGCACTCCTGACAAATGTGATTCGATGAAATCACAATAGTCATCCTTATATTGGATTCTTCCAATTTCCTTATCTAGCCTAGTGATTTAGAAATCATGGCTTGTGTCATCTTATAAGATAATCATATTATAAACATCCGATAGTGATGAAGTGCCTGCGGGCTAAACTTATTGTCCGATAAGACAACGACAGTGGTGATATTTGACATTCTGTCTAAAAATGTTGGACCAGGTCCAAGCTTAAATAGTCGGTAGGATCCATATGGTCTCGACTAATAACATCTGAGAAGATAATCATATTATAACCATCCCTCGGAAGGGAAATGCCCACGGGCTATATCTATTGTCCTAAAAGACAAAAGACAGTTGAGTTTTTAGCTCTCTGTCAAGAAAATGTAATGAAATATGTTCAAACCTTAATGCCTCGATTCTCTGAAATCATGGCTTATAAATTTAAAATTTGTCCTTGTGACTAGGCTTTTTGTGCCACTCTAATATCCTCGATGATTTATAACTAGGATAAATTATAATGAAAATTCAAATTTAATATAACTAGCAAATTAACCAATATGGTTTATATTACCATGGTTGATGAATCGTCAAAGATGACGATTCCATAATAACCTTTGAATAAATCATTGTCAATGTTTATGTAGACATCAAGCTACATGGCGGGATTAGATGAAGTTAACAGCAACATGAAAGAGAGCAATGATACTACCAGAATTAATGTAACTGGAGCAGAATTGCAGGCAATAATAGATTATGCTGTTACTCGAGCTCTTGATCGACAGTATGAAGAATCAAACGATACCCACTCTAAGACTCTGTCTGTGGCTCGTAGTAAGCCCCCTTCTAACACACATGAGTCAAGGGAGGACGATGTTCATGACTTGTCAAATCAAAGGAGTATTCCGCCTAGACAGGTTGTGTTTCTTCAAGAGGCACCAGTTAAGACCTGTTCATATAAATATTTTGTCTCCTGCAAGCCCAGAGACTTTACAGGAGAAAAAGGGGCCATCGATTGCATGACATGGCTTGATGAGATGGACGCTGTTGTTGACATCAGCGGTTGTGCGGAACAAGATATTGTGAAATTTGTTTCACAATCATTCAAAAGAGAAGCGTTGGCATGGTGGAGATCATTGCTCCAAGCCACGGGAAAGGTTCTACTTTACAACTTATCTTGGGAGCAATTTGTTGCATTAGTCAAAGAGAACTATTGCCCTCAGCATGAGGTAGAAAAGATAGAATCAGACTTCTTGACTTTGGTCATGGAGAATTTGGATTGTCAGGCATATGTGACAAGTTTCAACACTATGTCACGCCTAGTTCCTTATTTAGTCACCCCTGAACCTAAACGCATAGCGCGTTTCATTGGAGGCCTAGCACCAGAGATAAAAGGAAATGTTAAAGCATCTAGGCCAACCACATATAGGTCCGCGGTGGACATATCCTTATCTCTCACCTTAGATGCAATTAGAATTAAGTCTGATAAGGCTTCTGGCGAGGGAAGAAGAGAAAGAGAGGAGGAAAACTCTCATCATTATAACAAGAAGAAGAAGGGAAACTCTAAGCGCGGGAAGGATTCTGAGTTTATGAAGAATTCGAGTCAGTCTGATAACAGACCCAAATGCAGTAACTGCAAAAAACAACATTTTGGAAAATGTACAATCGACCCACGTGCTAAATTGTGTGGAGTTTGCAAGACCAAGGGTCACAAAACCTTAGATTGCAAGGAGTTAAAGAACGCCACATGTTACAATTGTAACGAGGAAGGTCACATCAAAACCAACTGTCCAGAGCTTATAAAGAAGCCTGGAGAGGCCAGGAAAACAAACGCATGAGTCTTCCGGATGAATGCCAGGAGATGGTGCAAGAGGATAACTATATAGCAGGTACTTTTCCATATCAAGCAGTTTATGCAGAAATTATTTGATGCTGACACATGTGATTCAATAATGAACGATGACTGTTGAGAACTGTTGTCTCCGTCTGATTAGGACTTCGGTCATTTTATACGAAGTAGAAATTGGCCGATGATACTTTAGAAAATGCTCCAACAAACCTTAGATGTATATATTATATCTAATAGGAATCACTCTTTTCTGATATTCCTATGGCCAGCTTTCAAGCTCCCTAAATTCTTAAGTATAATAAAGACAGATGTGACGTTTTGATCCTCTGTTAAGAAAGTGATGGACTAAGTCCAAATCTTTAATGCCACTGATGGTCTTTTACGACCTAGGCTAAGTAATACTGATATATTTTAAATAACGTTCATTAAGAATGTTAGTGCTGTATTAGCCTGTATGGGTTATTAATACCATGGTTAGTATATATTAGAGCCATCAGGATGATGAATAGCGGTTGTTGGATTTCAACTAAATAAATGATTCATTTGGTGATAGGAACCAATAGAAAGTATGGCAAACACGGACAAGACAACGGTCAATCGCGCCATTGATGACACGACGCATGCTAATGATGCAGAAATTGTGAATCTTAGAATTTCCAAAGATGTTCTTCAAACTATGATAGACGCAGCTGTTGGAAAAGCTGTGAAGAAGGCTGTGAAAAAGTTCAAGAAGCCTCATGCTGCTCGGTCCAAATTTTATCTAGGACCACACATCCTTACTCTTAAGGAGGATCTCGTTCATTCCCCTGATGTAAAGAATGAACTAAAAAGGAAAAGGAAGGTAGATAACTCCCAGAGTCCTAAGAAAAAGAACAAACAAAAGTCCGACCAGAAACCAATATGTGAGACCTGCAAGAAGCGCCATTATGGGAAATGCAGGTTCGAACCAAATTCCAAATCGCAGCCCAGGGCTTGTGGGATCTGCAAGGCTAAGGGACATAAAACGTTGGACTGTAAGGACATGATGAATGCGGTCTGCTTCGGCTGTAATGAGAAGGGCCACATCAAGACTACGTGCCCTAAACTTGTCAAAGGAAATGCGGCTGAAGAAGTAAAGCCTAAAATTGAAAGCGCCTAAAATGCCTAAGCTAGTCCATAAATAATGACATCAGGTACATTCCTTGACATTTATCAGTAATTTAAATGTTAAGAGTTTTTATTTTGGTTTGGATACCAGTAAATCCTTCATAAACTATAAGTATAACAAGTTTTAAAACTTTTCATAAGGACTATATATATATTAAGTGTAAGGTAAAACTTACAAGTAGAAAATTTACCAGAACTATTTTTCTGTTCCTGTAAGAAAACGGTAAGTCGCAAAAATAGTGGAACTGGCCGTCCCCGGAATCGAACCTGGGTCTAGGCCGCACCCTTTCGCGCGCCTAGCCAACTGAGCTAGGTGCCTAGTTTGTGAAACTTCCATTATTGATTAAATATAAGCACTTGTTCGATAAACTCCATTATCATTTATCAATGATAATTCTTGCTAAGTGTCCTGTTTTTAATACGGGCAATAATAAATCTTCCTGAACTATAAACTTAGCAAAATGTTTATTATATCCACAAGAAATAACTACCAAGGAAACCATGGTAACCGATTCTTATAGATCGACAAGGAATCCTTCCGAAAATCTAAAGAGCACTCTTTCTTTGCATAAAGTACGAAAACATATATTATTTTAATTATTTCTCTCATTGTTTTTCTATCGCCTGCGAATGCCAAACTATGTTTGATAAAAGTGTCATATGAGGGTTGGCGTATCCTAGTGAGTCCCATAGATTATTTCCATGTCTGGTCAGCATGGAGGTTTAATACATGGAACCCCTGAGATATTCCAATGGTCGTATTGTACTAATGTCGACTAGTAGTATTCAAAGATGATATCCAAAATGGAATTGTCCAAATAAATATTCCCGATTTGAGGAATCCGTGGACTCATAACATAAATGTGTCATTTTTTTTTTCTTCACAAGCATTGATGGATAAACTGGAGCTTGAGATTTGGAAATCTATGTAACCTCCTTATATCTTGGTTGTCTTCTCCTAAGTTTACCCTGTTTACCTCCCTAGAGGCAGGTAGAGTTAAGATTAACATCCCGCTTTGGGTTAGAGTGTTGTAAGAACTCCATGTTAATTATGGAATAACCGGAAACCTGATTAAGTAAATTTTAAGATAGAAGATTCATATAGCCTAACTCGATATTTTCAGAGTATGATATTTGTTAGATAAGAAAGACGGTTCATTTTGCTTATGCACTCATTACCGCAACCCTATTTTAACAACGATTAAGAATAACCATCTCACCTTAAGATAAGCTATTCTATAATAGTTAGGATAAAGGCGTCAAGGCTGCTCCTTGGAGACCTTGTAAAGATGGAATGTTAAACATCTGTTGTTAGGACAATAGATTGGTAAGTCCAAAATTCAGGATCTGAAAGTTGCATTGGAAACAACAAACAAGATCATACAAATTCCTAATCATCTGTAAGTTGCCATTATTAGGCAGAGAATACTTCCTTATTTCGGTAAATCTCGGGCCGAGATTTCTTTTAAGGGGGTGAGGATGTAACACCCCGAAAATTCACGTCCTGTAAGGTATTGACACGTGTCATAAGATTGAACGTGAGAAAGTATACTTTAGAGGGACTAAAGTTGACAAACATAGAAAGTATGGGAAAATAAGGGTTCAGAATGTCAACAATGGATAAATATACTTTACAATAACCCCACATGATGTTTATAACCTTAAACGAAAGGATTATGGATCATACGAAGCGAATTGTGAAAGAAAGTAAGAGATTACAAACTACAGGGGTTAAATGTGTCAACATGTTAAGTTATACCTCTGAGTGACCTTTTAGCAAACCAGAAGCTTTGTAACGATTAATTATGCTCACTAGAATCTACCATAAAAATTTCACCAAGTTTCGTTATCGTATGAGAAAGTTGTGATAAAATTCGTGCGCAAGGGTTAGAATCGTCAACGTTGAAATTTAAGGTTTGTTCGGGTAAACCCGAAGTGGCCAAGGGCTTCACAAAGTGGGTATAAGTCTTAAAGCCCCTATATATAAATTCCCAAGTCCTAAAATGCAAGTATAAGTTGTGAAAACGATGTTTCGGGGGACCAGGGGCCAAATTGCAATAAAAGAAAACAAAAATCAGGTTATCAAGTCTAAAGCGGCCCGCTTTAGACTTGACTATATGGGAAGCGGGCCGCATCTGGTCTGCAGATGCAGAAAATGAGCACAGCCACTGGCAGGTGTCTGTTTTGAGGCTCTAACCGACTTTAAACCTAGTATTTCGATACTATGGGCTGAATAAGGTGGTATGTAACTTATATAAGGCATGTATACTGATCTTGGATCATTACTTCACTCAACTAGCATCAATTTGAAAGATCAAAAGCTCTTGTAAAATTCTCATATTACAACATACAACATCATATTCACTCCTGATCATTTCTGAGCCTTTCAAGCTAATTCCAAGCATTCCAAATCATCCATTTATCACTTGTAAGTATGTCTAACACTTCTCGATTCAGTTTTACATCGTTTATAGCCTAGAAATCAAACCGTCGTAATTACGGTTTGACTTGGCGATAAATCACAAACGGTCCAGAGATTTGTCGAAACGAAAGTTGTTACGAGTTGGTAATTATATGAGTATTAAACCCCTAAAAGGGCTCTCATTGATTTTGATCCTATCTATGGCGTTCGTCAAGTCAAACCTTATTCGAAAAAGTCAACATAAATGTTATTTTCGATTTAATGCATGATTAACGATGTAAAAGGCGTATCACCTGTTTTATCAGTCTTACAAATTGAAAATAAGTATAAAAACTTGTTTACGCTTGTTTGGTTCGACAACTTCCTGTTTTAAACCGATTCGGAACCGAGAGACGCAAAAGTTTGACTTTTGCTTTGACCTCAGTTCTGACCCGATTTATATAGGTTTAGACAAGCCTTAAAGTTCCATTAGGACCTAGTTACTTGTGTGTATAAGCCTCTGCGTTTATACCACTCGAAACCTTAATCGTCCGACGTTTCCGTTAAATGCCTAATTATGACCATATTGCCCTTATGATCGTAGAACGAGAATTTTGGAAATATAAAAGTACCAAAATATTTATTACTGATTATTAAGCATGTCTGTAAATTTTCACGACAATCGGATGTCTAGATTAGGAGATATGCTTAATGACGTAATTATTGGCACTTTTATTAATTAAACGACGTCATTAGCGTAAAACATATCTAAGCCCAATTTTTGGCACCAAATATTTTACCTACTGAAGTTAAATAATATTTTGGAATTTTTGAATATTTTTAATTATTTTTAAACTGATCATAAGCTAGGATTAGCGCCTTAATTCGGTTAATACCGAAAATGCCCTTTTCAGCCATAAAATGAGTTTTACACGTCCAAATGGCGCCAATCCAATTGCTACTGATTTTAAATAATAATTGTAGTATTTTGAGCCTGTTAAACTGACCCGGGAACTCAGAATACTATTTTAACCGTACGTCGCTCAAAACGGCGTTATACGCGTAGTTAAGGTTTAAAACTATTTTGACATACAAGACTTATAACCAAATGTTATGACCTGTTAAAATAAACCATTTTACTGAATTAATCAGACCCGGATCACAGCAAATAAATAAATTCCTTTTATAATCTTTAAAATGACCAAAATACCCCTACGGGGCTTAATAAACGATTAAGCTCGTTTTGGGCATAACGGAAGGTGTCCTACGGATATCACAACATATTTAGGGCATGTTAACTTAGGAAACCTGTTTAGGACCCATATGGTTACCCGTTACGCCTCAGGCGCGTTCGGTTCGGTTTATGTAACTAGTTTGCATAAATTAGCCGAAACGGGTCAAACCTTATCCTTTTTATCTCAAAATCCAGAATGTGTTTAGTTTACCCATATTATACAAGTCTTCAAACTTGTCGGGTCTAAATCACATTCTATTCCGGTCTTCGCTTAATCGTGCGTTTGAACCGTAAACTTTCCTTAAAACTAACCGGTCTAAGTTACGACTTCAATAAGACCCGTTAGGAATCTAATAGGTTAATAAAACCTTCATTCCAGATTGAGAGCCCCAGTAGAAGTACTCGTGCTTGCTGATTAGAATATACGGCTGAGTATAAATTGCAATTGCTAGCTCAGGTAAATACTTTTAACTTGTTTTCCCTTATACGGGCTTGGGATACGGTATTATAAAAATACCGCTTGGTCGGGTGTAGAACCCTTTTAATCGGAGATGATTAAATTGCATAATCCCGTTTTAATCTGTATTGATTGATAACAAATAACATTGGGGGTTAATGACCGTGTCCTGGATATCCTTGGCTCATTTTAAAAAGTGAATGGCCACGACGTAAGCACAAGGTGTAGACATAACACCTCCTGTTGCATATGTATAACGTATACTCACTCGTAAGGGTGTCTTCTTGTGAGATCATATTTGTGGTGTGTCGATTAATCTTGTCCGGCCTGTATTGTATAATCACCGGCCCTAAATGTTGGACAACCATGTAAATCGGATACAAGATTTTTATTAACAAAATTGTCCCAAGTATAAAGGATTAATTTTGCCTCTGTGCATTTTAATCAATGTGTCAAGATATTTTGTGCCGTTTGCACTCGAATCACTTTTCAAACTCTTTTTCCAAAATGAGTCGGTTAATTGTATTTACCAGTGTAAACTGACGTATTTTTCCAAAAAGGTTAAGTGACAGGTACTGAATGATTTTTGCTGGAAGCTCAGGGCGTTAGTAAGGAATCTTAAAAGTTCTAGATGCCTGAAGTCTGTTGAACAGTTCTTTTCTTTTATTGATCCGCCTGTGGATCCTTTTACCTTCCGTTGTAATACTGGATATTACTTTATATTCGGAATGTAACATATTTATCTTTTGCTTCCGCTGTGCATTAATATATATTGTGTTGTTTGACCATGATGTTGCCAACCACGTCACGATACTCCCCCACCGGGCCCACAGGTGACACGTGGAAAAGTCGGGGTGTGACATTTTTCAACATTCATTGGCTTAGAATAAGATCTATCCCTAGATTTAACCTTCTGATGCTGTGTATAGTATGGCACATACTACTAGAAAATTGGCCTAATGCAACTTTTTATTAGCAACCTTTTTCAAATGTGTTGCATTTGACCCTAATGCAACGTTGTTGAACATAAAGGTTGCATTAGAAGATCTAACGCAACCTTTTTTCAAAAAAAGGTTGCAAAATTATATTGAATTTGCAACCTTTTTGTTAAAAGGTTGCAAATTTTATTAAAAATTGCAACCTTTTTCTTGAAATGTTGCAAATTTAGTTGAAATTTGCATTTTAAATGCAACTCTCACATAAAAGTCATGTTAATAGATAAATTAATATATGTTCTAAAAAAGGGAAAAAAAGAATTATTAAAAAAATGGTATAGGAAATATATGGTTTTAAAAAAAGGAAAAAAAATAAAAATATGTTATTAAAAGTAAATATAATATTGCAAAGCGAGTTCGATTTATCATCTACTTAAATACTTGACTCGCATTTGTTTTTACATATTGCAAAGCGAGTTCGAAAGAGTTTGATTATTCTGTCAAAGGTAAGTTTCATCAGCTTATAGAAACTCAAAATAAACGTTTTTATCCCAGCTAAGTTTAATCAAACTCTTTCGAAAGGCTTGAGCTCGAATTCAATAAGAACTCAAAATAAACGGACTTGAGCTCTAGCTGAGTTTGAGTAGCTTAATAAAAGCTCAGTTCGTTTGTAGTCCTATATGGAAATTAGTTGAGCTCGGCCACATGCTATCGTCTCCATATTAAAATTATTGTTTTGCTAAGTGGCCTTTGGCCCAATGATAGCAAATTAGCAATAGCTCCTTGCAATCCTTTGGGAAGTCTTATTTTTCAGCTCAACTATTGAATATTTCTCTATATGTAATGGCTGTAATGTTTTGTAATACTTACCAAATTCCCCACACGTGCGCAACATGAAGTAATGGGTCTACTGCTGCAACACACGGTGGACAACCGAACTTAGCGCATGCTTTGCCCCACCGGCGCAATGCGCGGTGGGTAAAAATCTAGTCTTAATTATTTATAAATAATATCAGTTTTAGTATAGCTAAATACAAAATATTTATTAACATGTTTTATATTTATAAATTATAAGCATGGGGATGGTTCAAATGAAAACCACTTTTATTGTGAAAACTCGAAAACTAACTAAAAAAAGGCTAAAAACACACAAAAAAAAATTTCAATTTTTTTTTATAAAAATCACAGGTTTTTTATATAATTTTTTTTTTCAAAAAATTATTTTTTTGTAGTACACATGTGTAGTACACATACACATTACACATGTGCACTACAATTTTTTTTTGAAAATTTTTTATATATAAAAAATGGCGAAAATTGGTATGCAAAAAAAAAAATTGGTATGTTTTTTTGGCTTTTTTAATTAGTTTTCGAGTTTTCACAATAATTAGTGGTTTTCATTTGAACCTTCCCTTTATAAGCATTACATCTAAATCTTCATTTAAAAACTATATTTCTCATTTTTTACAATGGATTATATATTTATAAATCAGTTTATACAATTACTTTTATTTTAGTTTCCCCTGTTCCCCTAAATAATTTAGATTTCCCTCTCATTCTCAATTTTACAATTCCATCTCAAGCATCACCCACCAAAATCGGTGTTCTCTCCCTCAACCTGGATCGATCCTCTCATCCGCTCGATTATGATCCATATTCCAGACGGTTGTCTCCTCTGATCGATTCCCACCACTACACCGCTGATGAGGCGCGGTTGAGTGACTGACGAACCGCCACTGCACTACAAACGACCCACAAACAACCCATCATCACTGCTCGACTCCATGTTGTTTCAATCCTCACTACAGCGGTACAACCTTTAGCAGTACTTTTTTGCGCTTTCATCAACCTTGCTTTAATTACATTTAGGGTTTGATTAAATTATTATATTTGGTTGTAAATGTAAATTTTGGGGCAACTTTGTGTTAGAGTCAAACATTCTAAGAACTTTTCTTGTAGTTCATGTTTGGTACAAAATGGAGCAAGTGTTTTGCGTTTTTTACTAGAGTGATGATTTGTTTGACAAGGGTTATTTCTCCTTGAGTGAAAAATTGGAGTTAAATTGTAAATTTGAGCAATTGAACATATATGCTTGTTCTGTATCATCCCTACATGCTTTTGTAAACCATATTCGCTTGTCTTTAACCACATATTGTCGGCTCCATTGTATTTTGGTAACAGTATAAAGCGCAGAGCTATATGCTAATAATTGAATATTTATGCAGTTTTAGATTGATTTATTAAAGTTCTTGTCTTATGATTCTGAACTTAATTTATAGTTCATGTTTCATACAGAATAAAACAAATGTTTAGGCATTTATTATTAGTGATGATTTTGTTAAACGGATTCTAGTAACTTTATACTGACTGCTTAGTTTTAATAAACTCAGAATAATAAGTTTTTTTTAAACTTTTATGTTGAAGAAAATTAGTAACAAGCATCACATATATATAGATTATTATCGCCTAAGTTGATTCACATATCATCAGCCTTTAAGCTTTTGATTGAGTAACCTGGCCATTTGATTGCTTTCTTTTCCACATCAGTATATATAGATTATTATCACCTAAGTTGATTAACTTTGAGCGAAATGAGCATACAACACAAATATGCTTTAAGTGTAGCTGATAATGAAGAAAGTGCTGGTTTAGAAGCTTTGGTTTATTATATGTCTTAGTTCTAGCAAATTGCCTGATTAATGGTCTTATCACAGGAAGTGTACCTCCAGTCCACTGCAACCGCCCACCTCTTTCCTACCTCCGTCCAACTTCGATCCACCGTAATTGTCCCACCCTTTTTTATCGGAGACCCCAATTGAAACCACCACCACCGTTCGCAGCCACCATTGTGACAACTGTTCTCTGTAATCGATGAACTATGCAAAATAATGATAATTATCAATAAACAATGTGTTGTGGTGTTATTATGTGTGTATTTGTGTTTGATGATTTTACAATTCGATTCGATTCCGCCTTCAAGTTTTAAATTGCTTTCTGGAAGGTTACACGCAAACTGGTGCGTAAACGCAGTCAGTTTAACGCAACAAACATACCGGAATAGTGACATAGGCTTAACATTCCTTAAATAACCTTTACATAACTTAGAAATAAGTTCTGGATGGTTTGGTGTGTTGAAAACAAGTCTATTCGATCGCAGGGACTATTTGTGTCAAATTGCGAAACCATACTGAATTGTATGGTGTCGAACAGTCCGAAACTTGATCATAAGCTAAACATACCATAAATATCCTAAACATAGCTTAGAAATAAGCTTTGAGGGGTTCGGTGTGCGAAAACATGCTTATTTGATCTTACAGGGACTAAAAGTGTCAAAAACGACGTAAGTTTGCATTTTCGCGCATATCTTACGTTCTGACCACATCTGGACACCCAAAATTTTTGTACACACTAAAATATTTTTATTTTAGTGATCGGCATGCAAAAATACCATTCGTCGCTTAATTTGGATCATTTTCACGTCCGTTTGAGTTTCGTCGTAATTAACCGAACAACGCGATCGTACGACCAAACAACCAACATTAGAGATGTTTTTGAGCATGTTTTGAGTTCCCAATACTTTAACTTCATTTTAGAGCCTTGAAATGAGGTTAACGGGGCTTAAACGTGTCAAAAATGAGCCGAAATGCAAGTTTTACAAGTTTAGGGGCTAAATATGACAATCTGCCAAAGATGGCCAGGCGGCCCGCGTGAGCCTGGACCTATCCTTACGCGACCCGTATCAGTGTCACAGATCAGAAACATTGAATCTGGTCATTTAGCTCGAATTTGTTGGTTTTGATCTCTAGTTTTCAATGCTATGGGCTGGTTTGTGTGGAGAACAAGTCCCCCAATCATTCTCTAACAATTGTATGGCCAAGATCATTCCCTCTTCTCCAAGAAATGATCTTAACGGTTTGCGAAAAACTATATAAGGCCATGCCATTTGTAACACCCTAGATTTATACCCTTGATATTTTATATATTTATATAGTTAAAGCACATGACATATCATTAGCAAAATTCATAAGTATTCAAGACCCTAATCAACTAGTGACAAGTTACATCATTTCAAAAATGTGTTTGACATGTGTTTACAACCCATATTTAAAGACTACAAAAGATCTAAGACATTGCGGAAGCTTCAAAATAGAGTGTTCGGTTCTTCACTTTATCACTTGATCGCCATCCGTAAGCTTCACTAATTTACCTATGATCAAACCATCTAAAACGTTAGTTTTGATGTTATTATGTAATATAGTTCCAAGAATTTAAACATCAAAGTTGAAATAACAAAATATAAAAATTTAATCTGGGTCCACCGTAAATTACGGTATCACCGTAATTTACGGTGAGTCTTGGACTTGTATGATCACCGTAAATCAGTAGGTCCATACCGTAACAAGTATAACCTTCACCGTAAATTACGGTAATACCGTAATTTACGGTGGTACCTGGAAATTTCAGGTCTTGTTTGTTTTATTCATGACCTTCGAACCCAACTCTTGGAACGTACTTTTCTAACATCTACAACATCAAATTCTAGCAATTCTAACATGTTATATATATATATCAAGCAACATCTAAGAACAATCCATCATATTCCGGGGTATAAATAAATCATGTTTTATTCGAGTATTTGACCCGTTTGGCTCGTCTAAAGAATCCTTCTATATGACGACTACCAACAGGTACCAACCGAATTCAATAAATCAATCAATATTACGACTTCATTGCTTAATTCAAACAACTCTCATTCAATATTTAATTGCACAAAGACTCATCCGATATAATAAACATAACGGGTCCAGTTACATACCTTCAAAGTTTGCCCTTTAAACGTGGTTCGCCACCCGTTTGTCCGCTTGATGTTCCTGCGTCCGTTCCTATAGAGTCCATTTATGATGCGTTTTAGAACTCTCTTTAAATCATAATTCGCATAGCACACCAAAACATTATGATTATGCGTTTAAGCTCCGAATTTCAGTTTTAAAGCCTTCATAGAGGCATTTCAACAAACACTTCATGTGCAGAATTTTCATATCTTTAGAAATCAACTTCTTAGCTTGCTAATTAGCTAACTTGACAACAATAGAGCCATCCTATAGTGTTTTAAGCATCATATTTTCTGGAAATCACTTTCAACAATCAAAATACACTAGAATAACCTTCTTAACCCTATTGTTCATCATCATCATGTGAAACCCACAACCCACCTTCAAGGTGTTCATGGAACTTTCTGAATTTGGTTATGATTTCCCAATTAGTTAGCTAGGTTTTACTTCTAAACACCTAATCAACTTTAATCTAACCAAATAACACACATGCAAGCATCTAATTTCAGAATTTTCAAAATCATGAGAATTTCAAGTTGATAGATTTCATCAAATTTCACATACCTTAGAATCCCCTTTCTATGAGGATCAGTAATCTATGTTTGATTTTTGATTTGGAGCTGATCTTGACCTTTAATTTCTGGATTTTAGACAAGAACTAGGGTTGATGTTACTCTCCTGGTCGCCCCCTTGCATGTCACGACCGAACACACATCAGTTGTGTGTGTTTGGTGTTTTATTTATTTGTTTTAATTAAAACAACTTTCAGTTTTCACAAGTTTAGCCCCTCTACTTTGTTCAACATATCTTTTGGTAGCTCTAAACCCTATTATAGGTTATTTCTAATAAACTAACTAACTAGGTTAAAATTTTAGTTAGTAAATTTATTGTCTGTTTTTACTTTATGGTTTCAATATCAAGTTTTATATTTTCGGGGTGTTACAAGTCCACCCCCCTTAAAAGGGTTTCGTCCTCGAAACCGATTTACGTACCAAATAATGTAGGATGAAGACGTCGCATCTCCTCTTCGGACTCCCATGTAGTGTCCGAACCTTTCCTATGCTCCCATTTGACTTTGACTTGGTCAATTTGTTTATTTCGTAAACGTTTGACCTTTCTATCTAAAATTTCAACCGGTCTCACCGCATAATTTAGACTATTATCCACTTCGATATCGTCATAATGGATATATGTCGTTTCGTCTGCCAGGCACTTTCTTAATTGCGATACGTGAAACGTGCCATGGATCCCACTTAGCTCCTCCGGTAATTCAAGACGGTAAGCTACCTTGCCAACTCTCCCGATAATTTTAAACGGCCCGATAAACCTTGGGCTTAATTTCCCCTTCTTTCTAAATCTAATAACGCCTTTCCATGGGGACACCTTTAGCATGACCATGTCACCCACTTGAAATTCAATTGGCCTTTTCCTTTTATCTACATACGCCTTTTGCCTGTCTTGAGCCGCTTTCAAGTGTGCCCGAACTTTATCGATCTTTTCGTTCGTTGCTCTAACTATGTCTTGATGGGCGAGTTCGCGTGGACCCACTTCACCCCAACAAACCGGGGTTCGACACTTCTTACCGTAAAGCAGTTCGTATGGTGCCATTTTAATACTAGATTGGTAACTGTTATTATACGAAAACTCGACTAACGGTAGGTGAACATCCCAACTGCCTCCAAAGTCGATTATACACGCCCGTAGCATGTCTCCCAATATTTGTATCGTTCTTTCACTTTGTCCATCCGTTTGAGGATGGTACGCAGTGCTTATGAACAATTTGGTCCCCATTTGTTCTTGGAAATCACGCCAGAAATTCGAAGTAAACCGAGTATCCCTATCGGACACGATGGACACCGGCACTCCATGACGTGCTATGATTTCATTGGTATAGACTTCTGACATCTTTTCTGACGTATAAGTCTCACGAATCGGAATGAAGTGAGCACTTTTCGTCAATCTATCCACCACTACCCATATTGCATCAAAACCACGATTCGTCTTAGGCAACTTGGTTAACAGGTCCATTGTAATATGTTCCCATTTCCAAACCGGAATTTCTAACGGTTGGAGTTTGCCATAGGGTTTCTGATGTTCCGCCTTGACTTGTAAACATGTCAAGCATTTTTCCACATACTTCGCCACATCCCTCTTCATTCCGGGCCACCAATAATTTTGTTTCAAATCATTGTACATCTTGGTCGCACCCGGATGAATTGAATAACGGGATTTATGAGCTTCATCAAGTAGAAGCGCCTTTACTCCACAGGTATGTGGGACCCATATCCTTCCGGATCGAGTCTTTAACCCGTGATTTCCATCCGACAAGTCTTTCAACTGTCCAATTATTCTTTCCTTCTTCCAATTCTCTTCTTTTACTGCTTCTAATTGTGCTTCTCGAATACGTTCAAGTATACCCGAGGTTACCACGAGTTGCATCGATCTCACTCGTATTGGGACATAGTCCGCTTTTCTGCTTAAAGCATCCGCTACCACATTTGCCTTTCCGGGGTGATAGTGTATCTCACAATCATAGTCCTTCACCGTTTCCAGCCATCGCCTTTGTCGCATATTTAACTCCTTCTGATCGAAGAAGTATTTCAGACTCTTGTGGTCGGTGAATATGGTGCATTTTACTCCATACAAGTAATGCCTCCATATTTTTAATGCAAATACCACCGCTGCCAACTCGAGATCGTGCGTGGGGTATTTCTTCTCGTGTATCTTCAATTGTCTCGAGGCATAAGCTATTACCTTGCCCCGTTGCATCAACACGCAACCGAGCCCTGATAATGAAGCATCCGAATAGACCACCATGTCTTCGACTCCGTCCGGCAATGTCAGTACCGGAGCTTGAGTTAGCCCTTCTTTTAACGTTCGAAACGCTTTTTCTTGATCAACTCCCCAGACAAACTTTACTTTCTTTTGGGTTAGCTTTGTTAGCGGCGATGCAATCTTGGAGAAATCTTGAATGAATCTCCTATAATATCCAGCAAGCCCCAAAAAGCTTCTAATTTCAGAAGGGTTCTTTGGGGAATTCCATTTTGTCACCGCCTCTATCTTTGACGGATCCACCAAAACTCCATCGGCACTTATGACATGACCGAGAAATTGTACCTCTCGTAACCAAAAGGCA
Source organism: Helianthus tuberosus (assembly GCA_030545235.1). Taxonomy (NCBI): domain Eukaryota; kingdom Viridiplantae; phylum Streptophyta; class Magnoliopsida; order Asterales; family Asteraceae; genus Helianthus; species Helianthus tuberosus. The sequence goes on along the minus strand of CM060381.1, from coordinate 101,785,928 downwards.
CATTTAGAAAATTTTGCATAAAGCTTCTCCCGTCTAAGTGTCTCTAACACTTCTTGCAAGTGGCGTGCGTGTTCGGCTTCACTTTTCGAATACACCAAGATATCATCGATAAACACGATGATCGACTTATCCAACATTGGTTTGCAAACCCGGTTCATGAGGTCCATGAAAGCCGCGGGCGCATTTGTTAGCCCAAATGACATTACGAGAAATTCGTAATGTCCATATCTTGTGCGAAAAGCCGTCTTCGGCACATCTTCTTCTTTGACCTTTAGTTGGTGATACCCCGACCTAAGGTCAATTTTGGAAAACCAACTCGCGCCTTGTAGTTGGTCAAATAAGTCATCTATCCTCGGGAGCGGGTATCGGTTCTTTATCGTGAGCTTGTTCAACTCCCGATAATCGATACACATACGCATGCTCCCGTCCTTCTTTCTCACAAACAACACCGGTGCGCCCCAAGGAGACACACTCGGCCTTATGAATCCCTTGTCAAGCAAATCTTGAATTTGGGACATCAGTTCTTGTAATTCCGACGGTGCAAGTCGGTACGGGGCTTTTGCTACAGGTTTCGCGCCCGGAATCAATTCGATCCCAAACTCTACTTCCCGTTCAGGCGGTATCCCCGGTAAATCTTCCGGAAAAACATCTTCATAATCTCGTACTACCGGTACATCACTAATCTTTCGTGATTCTTTCTCGGTCTCATTTGCATAAATTATGAACGCCTTGCACCCTCGCTTCATGAGCTTGTGAGCTTTCAACATCGAACATACAATGGGATTGCCTCGTTTTTCTCCATAAATGGTGACGTGTTTTCCGCTTGGAGATGTTAGTTTTATCTCTTTGCGAAAACACACGACCTTTGCATGGTATTGAGATAGCCAATCCATCCCCACAACTACTTGGAATTCTCCCATCGACATCGGAATTAGATTTATCGAGTATTCTTCATCATCGATGCTCAGTTTACAATTTTCACATACATCACAAACAATAAAGCTTTTGTTATTACCTATTTCTACTTCTAAAGGCACAGGTAATTTTGTTAGAATAAATGATGGATGTCGAATAAACCCATATGAAACAAAGGATTTATTCGCACCCGTATCAAATAACACGTGTGCGGGAATTGAATTTATAGCAAATATACCTGAGACCACGTCAGGTTCAATCTTTGCTTCTGCAGTAGTTAGTTGGAAAGATCTTGCCTTTGCTTTCGGGGCTTCACCTTTCGATTCTTGCCCATTTTTCTTTCCAACCAATTCCGGGCATTCCGACTTCTTGTGACCCGTTCGATAACAGTTATAACAAACCGTCACTTTCTCCGGGCATGACATGGCCATATGTCCCGTTTTCTTGCATATAGGACAAGGCTTATCCTTGTAACGGCATTCACCCTTATGACTTTTCCCACAAATTTTGCAACCCGGTGTACTACCTTTAGCATCTGATCTCTTTGCTGTTTCATTCGTTCTTGCTTTCTTGGTAGGGCTTGGATTCACATCTAGTGCCCTTCGTTCACCCCGTTCTATACTCTTTTTCAATTCGATCTCCCTTTCCCGAGCAGCATTGACAATCTCGGTAAGGGTCTCGTACTTCGAAGGGGTTATGAACTCTCTATATTCCGCGCTTAGCATGTTATGGTAATAATAGACCTTTTGCTCTTCATTCGTTATCAATTCGTCACAGAACTTCATCTTGTCCATAAACATCCCCGTGATCTTGTCTATGGATTCACCTTTGTGTCTGAGTTGCATGAACTCTTCCTTGATTTTATTTACGACCGCCTTGGGACTATGGTGTTTAAGAAACGGCGTCTTAAACTCCTCCCAAGTCATGGCCTTAGCCGCTTCGCTTCCAATCTCCTTCTTTTTGTTATCCCACCAATCTTTCGCTTGACTCCTTAGTTGACCCGTACCATAGGCTACGTAGTCTTCTTCGTCACAATGGGTTCTCTCGAATACTCCTTCGATGTCACTTAGCCATCGTTGGCACACTATTGGGTCAACCTCCCCATTATATGTTGGTGGTTTACAAGCCATGAATTCCTTGTATGAACAAGGCTTTCGTCCTCCTCGCTTCTCCTTTGCTATATTTGAATCATCTTCCAGTTTCTTGATTCTATCTTCTACTATTGATAAAACCGTGTGTTGGATTTTATCAATAAAACCCGACAAACTGTTTTCGATCGCCTTCCCAACCTCTTCGGCAATCACTTCCCTCACTTGTTCGGTGACTCTTGGCACCGCATTATCATTGCCTCCATCAGCCATCTCGATTTCTGAAATGTTTACATAAATTGTTAACATTCCATTTATAACACATGCTTTACTTGTTTTGATTTAATCAAGTTCGTAACTTGATTTTATAATTCTTGTTTCTATTCAATCAAGTCCGTAACTTGATTTGATCATTCTTGTTTCTATTCAATCAAGTCCGTAACTTGATTTGATCATTCTTGTTTCTATTCAATCAAGTCCGTAACTTGATTTGATCATTCTTGTTTCATGCATTTCTTGTTTTTGAGTGAGCTTACACACTCTTTTCATGCATATTGTTCATTTCTCACTCTATACATAGTACATAATCTATTAACAAAACAAGTTAATTCTTACCGGACGATCGATCAAGCTTGAACCGAACACTTATTGACAACCTTGAGCTCTGATTACCAACTTGTAACACCCTAGATTTATACCCTTGATATTTTATATATTTATATAGTTAAAGCACATGACATATCATTAGCAAAATTCATAAGTATTCAAGACCCTAATCAACTAGTGACAAGTTACATCATTTCAAAAATGTGTTTGACATGTGTTTACAACCCATATTTAAAGACTACAAAAGATCTAAGACATTGCGGAAGCTTCAAAATAGAGTGTTCGGTTCTTCACTTTATCACTTGATCGCCATCCGTAAGCTTCACTAATTTACCTATGATCAAACCATCTAAAACGTTAGTTTTGATGTTATTATGTAATATAGTTCCAAGAATTTAAACATCAAAGTTGAAATAACAAAATATAAAAATTTAATCTGGGTCCACCGTAAATTACGGTATCACCGTAATTTACGGTGAGTCTTGGACTTGTATGATCACCGTAAATCAGTAGGTCCATACCGTAACAAGTATAACCTTCACCGTAAATTACGGTAATACCGTAATTTACGGTGGTACCTGGAAATTTCAGGTCTTGTTTGTTTTATTCATGACCTTCGAACCCAACTCTTGGAACGTACTTTTCTAACATCTACAACATCAAATTCTAGCAATTCTAACATGTTATATATATATATCAAGCAACATCTAAGAACAATCCATCATATTCCGGGGTATAAATAAATCATGTTTTATTCGAGTATTTGACCCGTTTGGCTCGTCTAAAGAATCCTTCTATATGACGACTACCAACAGGTACCAACCGAATTCAATAAATCAATCAATATTACGACTTCATTGCTTAATTCAAACAACTCTCATTCAATATTTAATTGCACAAAGACTCATCCGATATAATAAACATAACGGGTCCAGTTACATACCTTCAAAGTTTGCCCTTTAAACGTGGTTCGCCACCCGTTTGTCCGCTTGATGTTCCTGCGTCCGTTCCTATAGAGTCCATTTATGATGCGTTTTAGAACTCTCTTTAAATCATAATTCGCATAGCACACCAAAACATTATGATTATGCGTTTAAGCTCCGAATTTCAGTTTTAAAGCCTTCATAGAGGCATTTCAACAAACACTTCATGTGCAGAATTTTCATATCTTTAGAAATCAACTTCTTAGCTTGCTAATTAGCTAACTTGACAACAATAGAGCCATCCTATAGTGTTTTAAGCATCATATTTTCTGGAAATCACTTTCAACAATCAAAATACACTAGAATAACCTTCTTAACCCTATTGTTCATCAACATCATGTGAAACCCACAACCCACCTTCAAGGTGTTCATGGAACTTTCTGAATTTGGTTATGATTTCCCAATTAGTTAGCTAGGTTTTACTTCTAAACACCTAATCAACTTTAATCTAACCAAATAACACACATGCAAGCATCTAATTTCAGAATTTTCAAAATCATGAGAATTTCAAGTTGATAGATTTCATCAAATTTCACATACCTTAGAATCCCCTTTCTATGAGGATCAGTAATCTATGTTTGATTTTTGATTTGGAGCTGATCTTGACCTTTAATTTCTGGATTTTAGACAAGAACTAGGGTTGATGTTACTCTCCTGGTCGCCCCCTTGCATGTCACGACCGAACACACATCAGTTGTGTGTGTTTGGTGTTTTATTTATTTGTTTTAATTAAAACAACTTTCAGTTTTCACAAGTTTAGCCCCTCTACTTTGTTCAACATATCTTTTGGTAGCTCTAAACCCTATTATAGGTTATTTCTAATAAACTAACTAACTAGGTTAAAATTTTAGTTAGTAAATTTATTGTCTGTTTTTACTTTATGGTTTCAATATCAAGTTTTATATTTTCGGGGTGTTACACCATTCATTCCATTTCCTCACATTTGATCTGAGATTTTCTCTAAGTGGTTGTGATATTTCACTTCCTACCTGAGGAAACTTGGAATCAAATCTATTTGGACCCTTTGTAAGTCCTCTTTCATTCTTTTATTGCTTTCTTAGCTTAAAAGTCAAACAGTGTTTGACTTTCAGCTTTGACCACGAGATGGTCAACGAGAAGTTCGTTTGAACTTCTAATGTGTAGTAAAATACACATATTTATCCCGTGTGAAATGTTTAATTATTGTATGCTTTTATGTGTTTTTTATTTAGTTTCCAGTTTGTTTTATTTTATTTTGTTTTGTGTCTTGCCAGATCCTTGTGCAAATGGAGCGAAAAATAGTAATAAAGAAATAACTAGCCAGTTGAGCAGAGTAGGATGCCAGTAACCGAATAAAAATTGCAGCTATTTTCTGTGAGTGGGCCGAGCCTACTATCTCTATACTATCAATTAGTGGCTGCCTCATATTATAGTTGGTGGATGAATTATATTAGAAAAGTTATTATTGAAGTGAGTGGACAAATAAGAAAAGAAAAAGAAAAGGCCAATATTAGGTCACTGTTGTTAAAGTATGAGAAAAAAAAAGAAAAAAAAAGAATATAAGAAGGCTTTTATTATTGTTAAAAAGGGAGCCAAAGAAAATAAAAAGGGCCCAAGGAATCTAATTAACACTTGAACGTGAAAGTGTGCTGGCAAGATTAGGACACCAATGGAATTCATATTGGATGAAATTTACTTGGGAGTGGGGCGGTTATTATTATTATATTTTTGGAGGATGCCTATTATATTATTGGAGAGGCCAATATAAATTGACAACATCAAGAAGGGGAGCCTGACATATTTTCGAGAGGGACGATCAGACGCAGAGTTGGAACGAATTTGGAAGCAGCTTTTAGCAAGGAATTAAGGTGGAGAATTATTGGGAGTCAAGTGGAGAGCTTGGAGTTTGAAGCTTACGGGTTCTACTTACTCGGTTCCTTTTATTTTCTAGTTCTTAGTTTCTTATGTCAATGAATTCTATTTTAAGTATTGTTATTATGATTTTCTTAACCATGATGCTTGGCTAAACACGTAAAACTATCTGGGTTATGATGAACACTTGTTAAAAAATGTAGTTTTTACCGGTTATTGTGTGATTATGGTTTGTTCTAGTTGAGTAAATAATTTAAGTTATTTGTTTTGGTGTATATGCATATTTTAACTTGGTTAATACTTTGATCATATGTTTTACATAAATTCCGGTGAATGTCTTTTCATATAAAGAATTAATGTTGATATTCAAGTCTTAGCAGTTTGGGTAATCATATGGTGGTTTGTGAAATAAACCATAAAAATAATGATAAAAAATTAATCCAGTTTTAATGTTCTACTATTTTTAGCGCTGAAAGGTATAAAGATATTAATAGATCGAGTTTAGTGTATTGCTAGGATTGTGTTTTGTGAGAAACCCGGTTTTAGTTAAATTGTCTATTAAACCAAATCAAGTTTTCTTAAATTGCTTTAGATTTACAACCGTGAGGAAGTCTAGTAAATCGGTAATCAAAATAAATCTTTAAAGTCACATAGTTGCCTTCCCGAGAATGATTGGGAATCCTATACGTTGTCTTTTAGGATTTAATATCTAAAGATCTCGGTTTCATATCACACAATTACCCGGTAGAAAATATGTTATTAACAAGTGGGATTCCAACCTAGATAGTCCTTTATCATCATAAAATCAAACATTTGTCTTAATTTGTTCTTAGTTCATTTTTATTAATTAATTTTTAATTAATTTACTTTTCAAGTAAAACCCCCCTTTTCGAATCAAAAATACAAAAATGTTTATTGTTGTGTAATTTTTAGTATAAATAAATTATTTAACGTAATTCAACAGTGTCCTGTGGGTTCGACATCCGGACTTACTTTTACTATACTATTCTGATCGGTACACTTGCCGGTTGTGTGGTTTAGTTTTAAGATCGAGTCTAAGTATAAATTTAAAGCTTAGAGTGTCTAGTTTAAGGTTAATTTTAAAGTTTCTCTTTTTATACATTATTTGTAAAAATGTGTTTTTTGTGTCGGACATGTAGTAACTGGAAGGGTTAAGTACCGTTAGTTGGGAACTCCTGTCTAGGCTGGCATTCGTACAAATCCAATTATAAGGACCCGTTGCCTACCTGGGGACAATCCCAATGAGAGTACCGATACCTATTAGGCCAAAGCATGTCCAAAAGTTTAGTTTTTGAGTCAATCTTTATTTAACCATTTTGCAAGTTTCTTACATACCGCCACTAGCACATCAACATCGCAACGTGATTGTAATCACGATGGTTATAATCCTCAGCGATTATACCTACTGATTACCACGTTAACTAGGCGTAGTGACGAGTCAAAGTTTCGGTCAAAATGCGTTTTAGCACGCATTTTGCAACGAAACTATTTTCGGGTATCAAAACCCATTGTTTTGATACCAAATCAGTTTTATAAGCTAGTTAAACATGTTTTGACATGTTTAACTCGTCACTATTAGTTTAGTGCTTGTTTAGGGTCGTAAGTTAAGCGGTCTAAACAACCGCTTAGACTTTCAAACCCGACCCGTTTGGTCGATCTTTAGGAACCGATCAAGCTTGATTAGTGATCATAGTTGCATAGGGAATAACCACTGAGGTTATACCTTATGATCACATAGGATTGGTTAGTTATTTGTTAAGTAGCTTGTATGCCCATAAGAAATGACCAAAACGCCCTTTTTGAAGCATAAATCCGTATTTTACATATGTGAACATGTTTTTGACATATAATCTGATTTAGTAACATGTTTAGGTATTATTGGGCATGTAAGACTTGACATAGCACATAGTTAACCATCCGAACATAGTTTCGCGCGAACGACGCGTTAAAGTAGCATAAGCTACCTTAATAGGTCGTAACGGGTCGAAAGCACTTAGGCTAAGTTCCGAGTTAGGATGTAGGCTTTGTTAAACCATATCACATGAGTTCCAACACTCATTTGGTTTACAAGACCTCATTCTATCCGATCTTCCGATTTAGATGTTGATTTATTTACTAGTAATCCGATCACTAGGTACCACTTGAATTTCCTTGGTTTGTCTGAGCTTCGCTAAGTTCTTTAGATCATGGATATCCTATCATTCAATGTGAGTACATAGTTCCCATATTTTACTGTTTTCAATTGTTTTGGGGTGATTCATATTTATTAAAACGATTTCGATATTTTAACGATGTTTTCAAAAACGATTAAGATGGTTTATATTAAACTAACAACGATTTCGATAATGTGAACGAACTTGTTGGTTGTAATTACATAACGAATGACATTCATTAGCATTGATCAAGCCGACCAGTATTAGGTTATGGTACCATAGGATCTGACAAATCCCGTTATCAGACTACACCCATGGTTATGTAGGTAACGACCGAATCTGATGATTGTTAACTTACCCTTTGGTGGTTTGTTAATACGATAGGCGAGGTAGTCGAGTCACGAAGGTTTGAATGTTATTAGCGAGACAACCATAAGTAGTTTCACAATTAAAACGAATACGATTTTGGGACGAGTTAAAACGATTTGGAACGACTTAAACGAGATAAAACGATTTGAACGAACGATTGGTTTGGGTTGGGTTGTGATTAGGTAATGGGATGGGTGTAACATGATAGAAGCATGGTAGATACGCCGCTGGTACATCTTATATATAAGTGCTTTTATCATATTACATTTCATGTCATTATTTAGTTCACTTGGGAAACGATGTCACACAACGAGGTTTTCGAAATGATATAAACCATACGAGTTTTATTAACGAGTTTTTTACGAGATGTTTTACGAGTTGGTTTACTAAAACAAATGTTTTGGGGTTAAGAATCATGGCTACGAGATTTTATAAAATATAACTAACTTGATTTGAGTTGGTTAATTATGTTGCAATACACTTTTCAAAACGAGGTTTGTACTTTTGACTCTTGTAGTCTAATGAAGTACTGCAACATACAAACGAGCCATGAATCTGATACTCTCACAAAACCTATGTAGTCGCCAGCATTTCTTTGCTGACTTTGTTTTTACATATGTTTCAGGTGAGCATGCGTGATGATTGCTAGGAAGCATGTCCACTTAGGATCTGGACGAGGCCTTATTGACATAAAAACGATAGTAGACGATGTTTAATTTGTTTGTTTGGTTTTAAGACAATGTAAATTACTTATTGAATCAATAAAACGAAACTTTTAATTACCATGGTTGTTGAAACGATGATTCTGTTACAACACTCCCCAACGTTTCCGCCACGGTTTGTTGTTTTAACGTGGTCGGGGTGTGACAACCATGACCGCTTGCAACTACCACGACCGCTCGCAACAGCCACCACTGTTCATCCCAAAAGGTAATTTTTTGTATATCTATACGGTATCTTCTCCAGACTGGAACTCGTCACCTCGTTTATGAATGGATTGCTGGCGGCCATTGTTACCGGCTAATGATTCCGTTACCTCTAATTTGCTGACAATTTGTCGGATTCCGAGAGATGTGTCTAATAGTGCATTAACTTTATCAATTTATGATGTCATGGTAGAAACCCTAATTTCATATATCTGTTTTCATAGCAAATTAATCCCGTATTCATTCAGTTTTGGTATAAACTGGATTCAAAAAGTTGTTCTTGGTAGCATACTTCATCTTTGATAAACAAAATTAAGTCAGATTTGTATCTTCATGATTTATTTACATGTAGAAAGCCAAACTGTTGATAGATCAGATTCTCTTATTTGAATTTATGTTTGTGTAATCTTGTATTAGTCATTTTGTAGGTAATTCCTCCTTTACAAGGTCAAGGAATCGGGAGAATGATTTTTAAAGGATCATAAGGTTGTAAGTTTACTGAATTCTAATGTTCGTTAAGTTTTAGATACAATGTGACCCAAAAAAGTCAAAATGTGCTTCTGATTTGCTAATGGAAGTTTCACTTGGTTGTAGATTGCTTACATATAAAGGTATATATGAAATAGCAGCTCTATGTTATGATCAAGAAATATAAGTTACTGTATTGGTCTTGCAAATAAGATGGTAAAACATGTATACAAACTAAAGTGTGAGTTGTCTAAATTTTTCTCAGGTAATTCTTCAGTGACACGTCATCCTCAAGATTTAGCTAAAGGTATTATGTTGCATTTTCCATAGCTTGCCAATGATCTAAATTTTATCTATCATAATCATGCCTGGCAAATCCAACCCGGGAACCTAACTTTGGGTCCATATGGGTCATTTTGATGACCTACCGGGTCCTTCTGGGTATGGAGATATTTGAGAACGGGTTAGAATGGGTTTAATTAAATGACGCAAGATTGATAACGGGTCAGAACGGGTTATTCTTAAACTGAGAAAGGGTTGAATGGGTTGAAATAAAAGAACCAAGTTTAAGAACGGGTCAGAAAGTTCAGAACGGGTGATTTCTTATCGCCATAATACCACGTCAAAAGTCACCACCACGAGCTTCCGGTCACCGCTCACACTTCCGACAGCCGCCACCACTTACCTTGGTCTACCACCCACCCCGTTGATTTTACAGTGTGTATGTGTATCCGTTTTCATCTACCGTTTTGGTGGCGTTGGTTGCAGGTGTAGCGTTATGAAGATCTGATGAGGGTGGTGGAATGAAATAGCCCTTTTTCACTTTTATTGCATAAATTGACCCGTTTCGACCCTAACCTGTTTTGATCCGAACCCGTTTTTACCCGCCACCCGACCCGGCCCGACCAGCCCATTTTGCCATGTTTAATCATAATGGACCTCGTAGTGGAATTCACCATGATCCGTGTCATCCAATGATGCAAAATATATCAGTAATAATTATGTATGTGAATGTGGATTGTGGAATGAAATTACCCTTTTTCACTTTTATAGCCTAAATCGTTATCCCAAATCAAGATACCGATCTATTTTCACTACATATATATTAAAGTACATTAACAACTATTTTGTACTCATGGTAGGCGAATGTAGAAAAGCTAATGAAGTTGGCTGGTGTTGTTCGAACCGATGGGAAGGTTAGTGTTAGAAGGTTAATTTTGTGTATATATTTCTTCTCCTGAAATTATGTGAGCATCAAATTTTTTTTCTTGGTTTTCACTCTGCAGAATGGGTGAAACTATGTAGCAAAGGAAAGGAAAATAATTGAAATGAAAAAAGAGAAACGACAAAACATTATGAGGTTAATACAAAACCTTTTTTTCATAGTATTTGACTAGTAGCAAAAGGGTGCTAGTTATTATTTTATTTTATTCTATTCTTATTAACTTATCTTTTTTAAACAAAAACTATAGAAACGACAAATATTTTTTATTATTTTTTAAACAAAACCTATAGAGACGACCTGTTGTCTCTATAGGTGAAAATATATATTTTTATTTTTTTTAAATTAAAAACTATAGAGACCACATGTCGTCTCTATAGGGCTTAAAAATATTTAAACAAATGAATTTTTATTTAGTAAATATTAATTTATTTTTTAATTATTTTTTATCGTAGACTTGTAGATGTGACAACCCTCACAAAACCAGGTATCCGTATAATTAATTAATATTTAATTAGTGCTTAATTACTGTGCTTGCTTACAATTGTGGTTAAACTGTTTCTTGACTTCTGATACATACATACTCATGCATCACATTTTATACTGTCACTCTATTATTTACACACAAACATTAGTGACAACCTTGATGCACAAAGCACAGTTAGCACCGTGAACGGATAACCCAGTAAACATGCTGACATTGCCAGCACCTATACAGACATTATATTGAGGCCAGTATGAGCCGGGAATAAAGTACTACACTGGTAGAAAGTGTAGGAAGGTGAGGATCATAAGACTGCGTCACTAGGTGATAGTTATAGTGCCCGGAAGTGCCTAAAACATACTTTAATTACAAAATACTTTAAACAAAAATTCAGCATTTAACATAACTAGTAAAGTGCAAAAACTTGGCAAAATAGTCCTAGACACTTTCCAAAGTGTTGGTAAATTAATGTGTCACTAAAAATAACATTAAAGACACTTTAAAGCTTATTTGACACTTTAACGGATCAATATCCAACCGAACAACCGGACTTTACCCGGAACATAAAAATATTGCCAAAGACATTGTTTATACTTTCTGAGCTAGTTAGGGTCCCCGAACACCCTAACACCCTTTATATTAATAAACACACAAGTATCCTAACTAAACCCTTTTGATTTCAACTTAATCTTAACTAACCATTACACCACCCAACCCTTACCCCCCCCCCCTCAAAATGACGGTCACAAGGGGTGACCCACCCCTTGTCCTACTTTGATTATTTTAATTGTTGATGTTTAGTATCTAGTAGACATATTGTATGATGGATAATAAGGGATTGGATTATAAGTAAACCCTTGAGATAATCACTTTCATTTCACAAATCACAACTCAAACTCACTCTCCTCTTTCTCTCTTGCTTACCTTCGGCCGAACTCAACCATCATCACCATCACTACCTTCAAGTCTTGTTCAACCATTTCTTACATACTCAAAGGTGCAAGGGATCCTACAAACAAGCTCGGTGCTTTCGGAAGTGCAAGGACCCCTCTGGATTTCTTTTATCCACCTCGTTTACGTCTTGTTTCTTCCCTAGCCTTGAGCTAGTAGTAAGTGCCTCTAAACATCATCTTGATCTTGTTTATGGTGGTTAATAAGTGATTTAGTGGTTAAAAATCAAAAACACACAAGAACATAACATAAAGTCTTGAACATAAGTGATTAATGGTGGATAAAGAGAAGATACATGTGTAAATCTTATGAATCTTGTATGATTGTGATTATTTAATGTTGTTTGTTACTAAGAGTGGGATGGATCATCATCTAACCATATTAGATCATGTTCAAGAACATGAACTAGTAATATGTTAGTGTTAGAGATGTGAAAGATGATGAGACCTTCCATCCATGAAACATGAACTTGAGTAAATAAAATTTTTCTTGTAAAATAAGACTCTAAACATGTAGATCTAAAGATCTACAAGTGGTTTTTCTGAAGAACCAAGTGAAAGATGCAAGATTTGTTAAAACCCGGACCATACATAAACTAGAAGCATTTTAGTGAATAAACAAGTGTGTAAACACTTGTGTCACAAGAAAAATTTAACAAGAAATATTTTTGGTAAATCATGACTAGAAGTTGTGAAAATTCAAGATCTTTAAAAATAAAGTTTTTAAGAAACTAATTTTATTTTTAAAGATAACAAGATCTATTAAATATGTTAGAAAGTTACTACATATTTTTACAAAACATTCAAGTTCATGAGTTTATGATTTAGGGTTGTTTTTGTCAAGATAGTGATTAAATATTTTATATTGTTGATTGATGATCGTTGATTGAAATTTTGAAAAGAAAATGATACGCTTGTAAGCGTGGACACCTCCAGTTACAGAGGAAACTCTGGCGAAATTTTTCCAGAAATATAACACTTAGAAATATTTTTCTAAACAAATGTTTACAAAATATATTTTTAACTTGGTTTTCAAAATAAACTTCGCCATGATTTTTATTTCAAAAATTACAAAGTATCGGAGGTGGATTTTTCGTAAATAAAACTTGTTAAATATATATTTAGAATATATATTTCATAATGAAATGATTGTGTGATTATGTGATTATTTTGTGAACTACATATATTATTTTAGGGCAAAAATAATATAACCTTGGAATATTACGAAATCACGACTCCAAAATAATACCAACGCTATCACAAATAAATATTTAAGTTATATAAGTATCGTAATATAACGCGAACTTTAAAAATGTAACTTATGTATTTTCGGAAAATACTCTTAAATGTGTATTTTGATAAAGTATTATTTTGGAAATTGTATGAAGTAAAATATAATATTTTTGGGAAAAATATGTATATTTTGGAGTTAGACTATTTTAGACAAGTGATTAAAATATATTTTCAAGTGAGACTTAAAATATATTTTCGGAAATATAACGTATACATGTATAAAACCCCCATCCTTGGGAAGGAATATACTTATAACATAATTAAGAAGTGTAATTACGAAATAGTTACCTAACTATTTCTCCAATAGAATGTTAAACCCTAAGCCAAGGCACGACCATCCGTCTAATAGAAGTTAGTACGTGTAGGTCGTCACGCAGCAGGTTGATTTGGGATTGACTATTTCGAGACGCACTTCAGTGAGTTCATGTCCCCCTTTTCTCTTAACTGTTTTCAGTTTTTATACTTCAGGGGGTGGAATACATGTTACAGTAATTATGGATACTTTTATACATGGTATGGTTAGCTTAAGGAGGGTTTACTACTTAGATCATGTGAGTGGGTAGGCGGAAACTAGAGGCCATTAATCCTCATTGTAGGACCGAGGGTCATGATGCGGTAGATCTATCTGGGTGCAGCGAGCCCAACTCCAGGCCCACTGTACGGACCTTGGGGTGACTATGAGCCCGACGCAAAAATCTGCTAGGTTTGAGTCTTCCTACAGCACTTCACACATATCATTGGCTTTGCAACCCAATGGTGATCTCTTTTTCCTTAATTGCTACATACCAGGGATTTTCATACATACAGACTTATTACAAAGGTTTTACATACTCACTTTTACATGAACTCGCTCAACTTTATGTTGATTTTTCAACTTACATGTATTTCAGGAAATTAATGGATCTGGCCAAGTATGCAAGGGTGTTAAGCTGCGTAGGAGTAATGATGTTATCCGAGTTTAGGAAATGTGACCTTTGCCTGGACGGGTCACAAATCTTAAACTGTGTTTTTATTCAAGTCTTTTAGTTGTGTCCTGTGAACAAGTTCTAAGTATGTTGTGGTTGTATTTTGCTTCACGTGTCAACTTAAAACAATGTTGTCGTGTGTACTTTTAAAACTTACCTAATGGATGAACATCATGGTTTTATTTTCATATAGCATTTTTGTGATTATGCTATGGTATTAAGAAGTCACACCAAAATAAACCCACGCTTCCGCAAAGCCAGGGTGTGACAACTTGGTATCAGAGCATCGATCATAGCGAGCTAGGATTCCTTCTCGAGTCTAGACTATGATCACTAGGGCTCTCACGAAATTTTTTTTACATTGCATACACTAAACGTCCAGATCCAGGGCACAAACATTTTTAACAAAAGGGCACAAGTACACTATTTCAAAGGTTTATATTTCAGTCTGAGGGACTGGGGTAGCTGGTCTTAGTGACCAGGGAGTTGGTCTTAGTGACCAGGGAGTTGGTCTTAGTGACCAGGGAGTTGGTCCTAGAGACCAGGGAGTTAGTCTGAGAGACTAGGGAAATTGAGACTGGAAGGGTAGTCTGGGAAGACCAGGATGATTACTTGCTTGCTTTGTTATGGCTAACATGTTTATTTGACTTTATGATTGATATATGTGCATATATGTGATTGTGTTACAGACGTCATGGTTTCATCATCAGATACTGGAGTATCGGACACCTTGGATCCCTTAGCGATCGTGTCAGACGACGAGATTATGTCAGAGAGCGAGGTGTACACATCTGACACTACGAGCACGGACGGCGATGATTTCCAGCCATTCGCGCTGCCGGACGTTGGAGTTGAGCATGCTGATGGCCTTCCTGCCGGGGATTTACCACTTGCGGTGATCCCTGCTCCTGTATCGCTTGCTGTTTATCCAGTGGTTGATATGCCACTCGATGCCGTTTCTGACAACGATCTGTTTGAGGAGGTTCCGCCTGAGGCTGACTATGAGGGCGGTGCCCCTATTGATGCTGACGACATTCTTCCCATTGCTGAGGCACCTTTTGAGGAGCTTCCTGTTGGTTCGCCTATCCCGGACTCATTGGAGTCTGTGGCATCTGCACCTTTACACGACCACGGTGTGCAGCCCCACTTCTCTGATCCTGACATGGCAATTTCAGCTGCACCCGGTCCATCGCACGGGTTCGATCACGAGGTTGATGACGCTTCTGAGCCGATCTTTCCCCCTGTTTTTGACCCTGACCACGACATTGAGTTTATTCACATGGATCAGCCCCTAGAGGCACCTGTAGATCCTATTGATCCTTTGCTTGACATCCCTGCTGACCTTGATATAGATCTTGCTGACCCGGAGCCTGATGTGGCCCAAGAGCCCGTAGTTGCTCCTGACCTTGCATTAGAGCATGGCCCTGTCCATGATGATGCACCAGCTGATGCACCTCTTGCTGAGGATATACCCGTGGCTGATCTGCCCGTTGTTGCTCCACCCTTGATAGTTGATCCTGTTGTTGAGGCACCACTTCCCGATCCTGTGCTGGTACTGTTTGACCGTGCACCTTTTGCTACTCATATAGATCCACATTACGCCAATACCCGTAATGGGTGGCTTGACGACGACGACTATCCATCATACGTGGTACCCGTCACACCTGTTTCTACACACACTGATATTCCCTTGATTCCCCCACACACCACAGATGCTCACCGCTCAGATCTCCCGATCACCTATCTCCAGGACATCCCTCCACCACGTCCTGGGGAGGGTTCATCACGACAGCCGTATGGTCATACACCTTTCATGGCAGGAGGCAGCCAGTTTGTACCCCCGATTTCTCATCCCACTTTTGTCCCACCTATATCGATGTCTGATCCGTTCACATCTCAGTTTCCTTCCATGGCACCACATACTGCACCATCTTCCATGCCGTCTAGCGAGCCATTTCTATGGACTACGCCCCCTATCATGCCACTTTCTGATCCATACCACCCGTACCATGTTGGGCACTCTACGGAGGACATCCTCGTTTCTTTGATGGTACAGCAGGACGCATTGATGCGTCGTATTCAGGTTTTGGAGAGTGCACCACATCCATCTTGTCATTGCCAGGCACCATTTGCAGCACCGCACCCTCCGCGCCCACTATCCCCCGATTATGCCGCTCGCTTTTGGACCCCTGAGCAGCATATAGCATACTTGTTGCACGCCTATCGCGCTATGGAGGAGGACTGGTTACATATGCGTCGCTTACTCTATTCTCATTTTCCTCCTCCTCCTCCGCCGCCATCAGCATAGGGATATTTTTGGTTTTATGCAGGTAGACTTTTGGTGAGAAGATTACGATTGTGCCGACTATACAGCATTTTTGGAGACCGCATTTTGATGTCATGACTTTTGATGTTTAGCTTTTGCTTGTTGTAGTTGATTAGCCAGATTTGGGCAAGGGCGATGTGACCCTTAGCCATTTGTGATGTACGATACAGATACAAAACTTGTAAACATTATTGTGGTCTCAATTTATGATAGCGTAATCGCAGTATTCTCATTATATGTGATGTTGGATTGATTGTTTCAATTTTATAACATGAGATGTTATGTGTGATGTTATGTGATTAATGAATGTTATTATGTACGCGTATGTTATTTACTCACTATGACCTGACCTACATGATCACCTTTTAGAAGATGCCTCCAAGACGCGAGATGCGAATGCCTAACAACGAGACAGAACTCTAAGGAATCATTGTTGCCGCCATAGCGTAGTATGCGGCCTCACAAGGTGGAACCAGTGGGAGCAATTCGAACAATAACGGCAATAACAATCCGCCCCATGGTAATGTTAAGACGTTTGAGACATATTACGATACATTTGGATATTTATGGCACGTCCACTAATACCATTTGTATATTCTAACGTATGTGCAGGGTGCACCTACAAGCAGTTTCTCGACTGCAAGCCCGTGAATTTCGACGGCACAGGAGGTGCTGTTGCGTTTGTTAGGTGGGCTGAGAAAACAGACTCTGTTTTAAGAATGAGGAAATGCGCTCGCGATCAACAACTGACTTACATCTCAGGGCTGTTTCTGGATGGAGCCCTATCGTGGTGGAACTTATAGGTGCAGACTTTAAGAGAAGCTGCTGCTTACGCGTTAACATGGGCTGAGTTAAAAGAGTTAATGCGAAGAAAGTATTGCTCGCGTGCTGAGATACAAAGGTTAGAGATTGAATTCTGGCATTTAAGGATGGATGGTCCCAAGATTGCAGAATATGTTCAAAGATTTCATGATTTATCTCACGTAGTACCGTACATGGTCACACCGGAGTTTAAACGTATTGAGAGATTTATCTGGGGATTGGACCCCAGATAATGAGTATGGTTACCACGTCCAAGCCCACGACGATCACAGAAGCCATCGACCTAAGTGTGGCGCTCACTGAAGAGGCCATTAGGTTGAACAAATTCTCCATTTCTGAACCAAAGAAAAAGGAAACCCATGTTGAGCCATCTGGTGAAAACAAGCGAAAATTTTCAAACTTCAAACAAGGTACCACAAGTGTGAGCAAGAAGGGCAAGTCAAGCACACCGGCTAGAGCTGCAACCGGTGTTGAGAACAAAAGAAAGGGTTATATGGGCGCTCTGCCAAAGTGTGACACATGCCAGCGTCATCATTCTGGCCGATGCGGACCGAAAACATGTGAAGCTTGTGGGAAAATTGGTCACTTGAAGGATACTTGCTGGGTTAGTGTTGGCCGGGGTGGTGAAGGAGGTTTTGGTAATAGGAACAACAACCGTGGTGGAAATGGAAACCGTCCGCAGGGGAATAATGGCGGAAATGGAAACCGTGGGAACATTGCGAATCAAGCGGGGAATGGAAATGGCCAAGGGTCAGGATGCTTTAATTGTGGAGATGTTGGGCACTTTAAGAAGGAATGCCCGAAGCTGAACCAAGCACGGGGAATAGTTTTTAACATCGGCGCCAGGGAAGCGCGCCAAGATCCAAACGTAGTCACCGGTACGTTCCCTGTAAACCAACGTTTTGCATCTGTTCTTTTTGATACTGGTGCCGATTATAGTTTCGTATCATTAAAATTTAATAATATACTTGGGTTGACACCTAGTAAATTAGACATTTCGTACTCGATCGAATTAGCAAATGGGAAACTAGTTGAAACGGGTGAAGTTATAAGAGGACGCGTGATAGAATTGGGAGGACACGAATTTACGCTAGACCTACTACCTGTCGAGTTGGGAAGCTTTGATGTGGTAGTGGGAATGGATTGGTTGTCAAGCAACAAGGCCGAGATTGTTTGCCACGAGAAGACCATCCGTATCCCTGTGACAGATGAAGAAATAATCGTAGTACACGGAGAGAAGCATGATACGCCGCTGAGAATCATTAGCTGTCTGAAAGCTAGAAAGTGTTTGCAGAAGGGATGTGTTGCCTACTTGGCACACATCGTGGATAAGGAAGCTGCTGAACCGAAGGTCGAAGACATTCCAGTCGTCAAGGAATATCCAGAAGTCTTTCTAGAGGACTTTCCAGGATTACCGCCTCAAAGGAAAGTCGAGTTCCACATTGACTTGGTTCCAGGCGCCGCGCCTGTAGCCAAGGCACCCTACAGACTTGCGCCATCAGAGATGCAGGAGTTGTCAGCACAACTCCAGGAGCTGTTGGATAAAGGATTCATCAGACCAAGCTTCTCACCTTGGGGAGCTCCGGTTCTGTTTGTTAAAAAGAAGGATGGTAGTTTCCGTATGTGCATAGACTACCGCGAGCTTAATAAGTTGACTATCAAGAACATATATCCTTTGCCGAGGATCGTTGATCTATTTGACCAGTTGCAAGGCTCAAGCTTTTATTCAAAGATCGATCTTCGATCCGGATACCATCAACTTAGGATACAAGAGGAAAGTATCCCGAAGACGGCCTTTAGGACTCGTTATGGGCATTACGAGTTCCTAGTTATGCCGTTTGGGCTGACAAACGCACCTGCAGTTTTCATGGACCTAATGAACCGAGTCTGCAAGTCGTACTTGGATAAGTTTGTGATCGTGCTTATCGACGATATTCTGATCTACTCGAAGACGAAGGACGAGCACGAACAACACTTAAGAGCTATTCTAGAACTACTTAAAGAGGAAAAGTTGTACGCTAAGTTTTCGAAGTGCGAGTTCTGGTTGCGCGAAGTCCAGTTTCTTGGACATGTGGTAAATGGAAATGGAATTCATGTTGATCCCACAAAGATCGAGGCGATCAAGGATTGGGAGACCCCAAAGACGCCCACCGAGATTCGACAGTTCTTGGGCTTGGCTGGTTATTATCGAAGATTCATTGAGGATTTTTCTAAAATCGCTCAACCCCTGACCGCGCTCACACAGAAAGACAAAAAGTTCGATTGGAGTGACAAACAAGAAGAAGCGTTTCAGTTATTGAAGAACAAACTTTGTAACGCACCGATCTTATCATTACCCGAAGGAACGGATGACTTCGTGGTATATTGTGACGCCTCACGTCAAGGTTTGGGTTGCGTGCTGATGCAACGCCAAAAGGTTATAGCTTATGCGTCGCGCCAGTTGAAGGTACATGAGAAAAATTATACCACACACGATTTGGAGCTAGGCGCAGTGGTATTTGCATTAAAAATCTGGTGACATTATTTGTATGGAACGAGATGTACAATCTTCACTGACCACAAGAGGTTACAACACATATTTAACCAAAAAGAGCTTAACATGAGGCAAAGACGATGGGTAGAGCTGTTGAATGATTATGATTGCGAGATCAAGTATCACCCAGGGAAAGCAAACGTGGTCACTGATGCCCTGAGTCGCAAAGAAAGGATCAAGCCCATAAGGGTTAGGGCTTTGGAGATGATTGTCCAGACAGACCTCTCGCTGCGCATTCGTGCCGCACAGAGAGAGGCTCTCAAAGAAAGGAACATTGAGGACGAATATCTCCGTGGGATGGAGAAGCAGTTGGTACCAAATGAGGAAGGGACTTTATGCTTCATGAAACGAATTTGGGTTCCTCTGTCTGGTGGTTTAAGAAAGGTTATTTTTTATGAAGCTCACAAATCTCGGTACTCAATTCATCCCGGAGCGGATAAAATGTACCAAGACCTCAAGGATTTCTACTGGTGGCCTAGGATGAAGGGCGATGTTGCAGTATATGTTAGCAAATGTTTAACGTGCGCCAAGGTAAAGGCCGAGTACCAGAAGCCTTCAGGTCTTCTACAGCAACCTGAAATACCTAAATGGAAATGGGAACAGATTTCCATGGACTTCATAACTAAGTTGCCAAAGACGCCCAGAGGTCACGACACAATTTGGGTAATAGTTGACCGTCTGACCAAGTCCGCACACTTCTTGCCAATCAAAGAGAAAGACAACACAAGTAAACTTGCGGAAATATACATGCGAGAGATTGTCGCACGTTATGGAGTGCATCTCTCGATCATCTCTGATAGAGATGGACGCTTCATATCAAGGATTTGACAATCCTTCCAAGAAGCTTTTGGCTCGCAGTTGAACCTAAGTACCGCATTTCACCCGCAAACTGATGGCCAATGTGAAAGAACTATTCAGACATTGGAGGATATGCTGAGAGCATGTGTAATGGATCTAGGTGGTAGCTGGGATAATCATTTACCATTGGTTGAATTTTCGTACAACAATAGCTACCACACCAGTATTGGAGCCGCGCCATTTGAAGCTCTTTACGGACGCAAATGTCGATCACCACTATGCTGGGCTGATGCAGGTGATAGGCAGCTTGTTGGTCCCGAAATAGTCCAAGAGACGACAGACAAGATTGCACAGATTTGAAAGCGCATCGAGGCGGCTCGCAACAGACAGAAAGCCTATGCCAATCCAAAGAGGAAACCTTTGGAATTTCAAGTTGGGGATATGGTTTTATTGAAGGTTTCACCCTGGAAGGTTGTGGCACGCTTCGGAAAGCGTGGGAAGTTGAATCCGCGTTACATTGGCCCGTTCAGAATACTGCAAAGGATTGGGCTTGTAGCCTACAAGTTGGACCTACCTGCTGAACTCAATGGTGTTCACGATACATTCCATGTATCAAATTTGAGGAAGAGTCCAACACAGGAGACAGTGATCATTCCTGCTGACGAACATATCGACGACACGCTCCACTTCACTGAAGAACCTGTTGAGGTTACGGATTGGAAAATTAACAAAACACGAAGGAGTAGTGTCAAACTCGTCAAAGTTCGATGGAATACAAGACATGGGCCTGAATTCATATGGGAACGTGAGGATCGTATGAAAGAGAAATACCCTCATTTATTTCCTAAGACCCCTGCAACTAGAAGCAGAGCCTAAAATTTCGGGACAAAATTTCTCTAATGGGGGGAGAATGTGACAACCCTCACAAAACCAGGTATTCGTACAATTAATTAATATTTAATTAGTGCTTAATTACTGTGCTTGCTTACAATTGTGGTTAAACTGTTTCTTGACTTCTGATACATACATACTCATGCATCACATTTTATACTGTCACTCTATTATTTACACACAAACATTAGTGACAACCTTGATGCACAAAGCACAGTTAGCACCGTGAACGGATAACCCAGTAAACATGCTGACATTGCCAGCACCTATACAGACATTATATTGAGGCCAGTATGAGCCGGGAATAAAGTATTACACTGGTAGAAAGTGTAGGGAGGTGAGGATCATAAGACTGCGTCACTAGGTGATAGTTATAGTGCCCGGAAGTGCCTAAAACATACTTTAATTACAAAATACTTTAAACAAAAATTCAGCATTTAACATAACTAGTAAAGTGCAAAAACTTGGCAAAATAGTCCTAGACACTTTCCAAAGTGTTGGTAAATTAATGTGTCACTAAAAATAACATTAAAGACACTTTAAAGCTTATTTGACACTTTAACGGATCAATATCCAACCGAACAACCGGACTTTACCCGGAACATAAAAATATTGCCAAAGACATTGTTTATACTTTTCTAAGCTAGTTAGGGTCCCCGAACACCCTAACACCCTTTATATTAATAAACACACAAGTATCCTAACTAAACCCTTTTGATTTCAACTTAATCTTAACTAACCATTACACCACCCAACCCTTACCCCCCCCCCCCCTCAAAATGACGGTCACAAGGGGTGACCCACCCCTTGTCCTACTTTGATTATTTTAATTGTTGATGTTTAGTATCTAGTAGACATATTGTATGATGGATAATAAGGGATTGGATTATAAGTAAACCCTTGAGATAATCACTTTCATTTCACAAATCACAACTCAAACTCACTCTCCTCTTTCTCTCTTGCTTACCTTCGGCTGAACACAACCATCATCACCATCACTACCTTCAAGTCTTGTTCAACCATTTCTTACATACTCAAAGGTGCAAGGGATCCTACAAACAAGCTCGGTGCTTTCGGAAGTGCAAGGACCTCTCTAGATTTCTTTTATCCACCTCGTTTACGTCTTGTTTCTTCCCTAGCCTTGAGCTAGTAGTAAGTGCCTCTAAACATCATCTTGATCTTGTTTATGGTGGTTAATAAGTGATTTAGTGGTTAAAAATCAAAAACACACAAGAACATAACATAAAGTCTTGAACATAAGTGATTAATGGTGGATAAAGAGAAGATACATGTGTAAATCTTATGAATCTTGTATGATTGTGATTATTTAATGTTGTTTGTTACTAAGAGTGGGATGGATCATCATCTAACCATTCTAGATCATGTTCAAGAACATGAACTAGTAATATGTTAGTGTTAGAGATGTGAAAGATGATGAGACCTTCCATCCATGAAACATGAACTTGAGTAAATAAAATTTTTCTTGTAAAATAAGACTCTAAACATGTAGATCTAAAGATCTACAAGTGGTTTTTCTGAAGAACCAAGTGAAAGATGCAAGATTTGTTAAAACCCGGACCATACATAAACTAGAAGCATTTTAGTGAATAAACAAGTGTGTAAACACTTGTGTCACAAGAAAAATTTAACAAGAATTATTTTTGGTAAATCATGACTAGAAGTTGTGAAACTTCAAGATCTTTAAAAATAAAGTTTTTAAGAAACTAATTTTATTTTTAAAGATAACAAGATCTATTAAATATGTTAGAAAGTTACTACATATTTTTACAAAACATTCAAGTTCATGAGTTTATGATTTAGGGTTGTTTTTGTCAAGATAGTGATTAAATATTTTATATTGTTGATTGATGATCGTTGATTGAAATTTTGAAAAGAAAATGATACGCTTGTAAGCGTGGACACCTCCAGTTACAGAGGAAACTCTGGCGAAATTTTTCTAGAAATATAACACTTAGAAATATTTTTCTAAACAAATGTTTACAAAATATATTTTTAACTTGGTTTTCAAAATAAACTTCGCCATGATTTTTATTTCAAAAATTACAAAGTATCGGAGGTGGATTTTTCGTAAATAAAACTTGTTAAATATATATTTAGAATATATATTTCATAATGAAACGCTTGTGTGATTATGTGATTATTTTGTGAACTACATATATTATTTTAGGGCAAAAATAATATAACCTGGGAATATTACGAAATCACGACTCCAAAATAATACCAACGCTATCACAAATAAATATTTAAGTTATATAAGTATCGTAATATAACGCGAACTTTAAAAATGTAACTTATGTATTTTCGGAAAATACTCTTAAATGTGTATTTTGATAAAGTATTATTTTGGAAATTGTATGAAGTAAAATATAATATTTTTGGGAAAAATATGTATATTTTGGAGTTAGACTATTTTAGACAAGTGATTAAAATATATTTTCAAGTGAGACTTAAAAATATATTTTCGGAAATATAACGTATACATGTATAAAACCCCCATCCTTGGGAAGGAATATACTTATAACATAATTAAGAAGTGTAATTACGAAATAGTTACCTAACTATTTCTCCAATAGAATGTTAAACCCTAAGCCAAGGCACGACCATCCATCTAATAGAAGTTAGTACGTGTAGGTCGTCACGCAGCAGGTTGATTTGGGATTGACTATTTCGAGACGCACTTCAGTGAGTTCAGGTCCCCCTTTTCTCTTAACTGTTTTCAGTTTTTATACTTCAGGGGGTGGAATACATGTTACAGTAATTATGGATACTTTTATACATGGTATGGTTAGCTTAAGGAGGGTTTACTACTTAGATCATGTGAGTGGGTAGGCGGAAACTAGAGGCCATTAATCCTCATTGTAGGACCGAGGGTCATGATGCGGTAGATCTATCTGGGTGCAGCGAGCCCAACTCCAGGCCCAATGTACGGACCTTGGGGTGACTATGAGCCCAACGCAAAAATCTGCTAGGTTTGAGTCTTCCTACAGCACTTCACACATATCATTGGCTTTGCAACCCATTGGTGATCTCTTTTTCCTTAATTGCTACATACCAGGGATTTTCATACATACAGACTTATTACAAAGGTTTTACATACTCACTTTTACATGAACTCGCTCAACTTTATGTTGATTTTTCAACTTACATGTATTTCAGGAAATTAATGGATCTGGCCAAGTATGCAAGGGTGTTAAGCTGCGTAGGAGTAATGATGTCATCCGAGTTTAGGAAATGTGACCTTTGCCTGGATGGGTCACAAATCTTAAACTGTGTTTTTATTCAAGTCTTTTAGTTGTGTCATGTGAACAAGTTCTAAGTATGTTGTGGTTGTATTTTGCTTCACGTGTCAACTTAAAACAATGTTGTCGTGTTTACTTTTAAAACTTACCTAATGGATGAACATCATGGTTTTATTTTCATATAGCATTGTTGTGATTATGCTATGGTATTAAGAAGTCACACCAAAATAAACCCACGCTTCCGCAAAGCCAGGGTGTGACAGTAGAGAGGACATGTCATCACTTGTATAACAAGAAACAAACTTTTCATGTGTAATTTGGATAGAGTGTGAATAAATGTAGTTTAACGTGTTTGTGTAATTTGCATAAGAATACAAGTTGCACCCAAAAGTGTTTAAAGAATGAAAATGGGATCATGTATACTCACAGTGATTGTGTATGGAGATTCCTTAAAATAACGCACTAGTAAAAGTGGAAAACTTCAAACAATGAGATTTATCCTAAAATACGAGGGACAAAATGTCACATAACGAAATACAACTCAGAACGTGTTAATTGCTTAAGTTTATTTATTCGCGTGTACGTCTCGTGTCACCATGGTATCCTAGATCCAATGGATTCGGGTGAGATCAAAGGTCGTCACCACTTGGAAGGTTAGGAGTTGACCCGACATTGTACCAATGTTAATAATTATAAATGAATAACATGTAAACGTGTTAAACATATTTGGTTGGTTTTATAGGCTATAAATTTGCAAAGAATTTAAATTTCTCATATTCATTTTATTAAACATATCATTATTTATTTTATTATATATGTTTACCACATATAACTAGTTTAATACCCGTCCGGTGGACGGGCCGGACGGGTACTTTACCATAATAATATACGTTGATCTCACATCGGTTATAGCTTTTAAGACCCTAAACTAAGCATGTAACCATGTGTAGGTGGAAGAACCCCTAACAAATATGCAAAGCAAGAACTTTTAAAATTTAAACACTCAAAGAAGATGATAATTTAAAAAAAATAATCGTTAAGAGAACGTGTACCCTCAGGGAGCATCTCCTAGATCTCAAAATCTGAAACATTGAGTATATTTGATTTCATATATTTAATTAAACATCAAACAATAGCGCTATTCAGTGAACATGTAAATCATAAAAAATGTATGATAATTTACGTGATATTTGAGAAAAATACAGGGTATCCGTCAAATTAAAGAGGCTGACCCATTGCCTTTGTTCATTAAACCATTCAACTGCTTGGTCTTTTGATAAATTTATGCTTTTGGGCGTGTTCCAATAACCACGTACACATAGTACATCATGGATGGATACAAGCTAGATTGATAATTGTGGAATTAGCAAGCCAAAAATCACACTTGTTTGTGTGTGGTTACTGGTTACTTCGCCCAACTTTTAAAAACTCAACTTCTTTCTAAAAATACTGTACCAGCTAAGCGACCAGCTGCCACTGGGAGTTCTCCATTTGAACCGCAGTATGCAACGTTAAACACGGACGAAAAGCTTGTAGTACTTTTTTCGTAATTTCAATAGACGTGTTGTGCAACCACCTACATCATCCAACCAACACAATATAAACCTATCACTCTCAAATATAATATTCCAATATGAAACTACTGAGTTCTAAATACAAAATAACATGTGACCAGTTTCAACCCCCACCAATGCAATCATTATATATTACACAAATAATTAGAGGACAAAAAGGTTAGGCAGCCAACACAAACACAGCTGAGCGTTTCAACCCGTACCAAAAGTTATAAGTTTCAACTCGAACCTGTTTTGACCCGTTACCCAAACTGCACTTGCCAACTCTAGTAATGATGATAAGATATGCACTTGCCACCTGTAGTAATAATGATAAGATAACTTGAGATGCATAAAGATACTAACCAAAGTCCAAAATAAGTATACGTAATAAAACTTGAGCAAATGGTTTATTTCTTGTGAAACTGAAGTAATGCCCACACAATAATTTGAAAACCAAGCAGCAACACAAGTAGTTTTTACTCCAAAATCCAAATAACACTTATAACAGTAGAAAATAAATGCCTATCATTAAATAAACTCAGGCATTAAAATTTTGACTTTCAACTTCAAGCATTAAAATCAATCTCCTCTCTTCCAAAATTTTCATTTTTTAATAGCCACACAAAATCATTAAAATTTATTAAAATGTGTCTAGGTTTAATTATGAATTCTAAATCTAATATATTTGGTTGAGTCAACTTCAAGCATTAAAATCAATCTCCTCTTTTCCAAATATTTCATTTTTAACAGCCACACAAAATCATTAAAATTTCTTAAAATGTGTCTAGGTTTAATTATGAATTCTAATATATTGGTTTCAGATTTCTAATTCATAACATTTGAATATAGTAAAATCATAGAGCACCCTAGCAATGTAGGATTCAAAACAACAATAACAATAACCAAGAAAATTTCAAAATCAAAGCAATGCTATTCGGACCCAACATCAAGAATCCCAAACAATCAAATCAAATGAGCAAAAAAGTGGATCCAACAGTTTCAGCATGGCCAAACACCTCAAGAGGTACTGAAGCTACAGAAACTAATGGTTGGCAAGCATAAACAAACATACATATTTAGTGCCAAGCATAGACAAAAATGTAATTTAGTGTAAATCTATAAAGAAGCATTAAGCAAACATGTCATAATCATTTCATAAATTTTGCAAAGAATAAAACATAGCCAACATTAAAGATGATTGAAGGAAGAAGATACACAAGGAAAAAGTCTTCACTGAAAACAAACAAATGTGAATTTGTTCATCCACTGGATAATAAAGTTATAGAACATGTGCAAAGACCCTGCCATTGCCATCCAACAGGTAGTGATAATAAAAATTCTAATTCTCTTTACACTTTTGATTTAAAATTAATGCCATTTCACAAAATTCAAAACAAAAACCGGATTAACATGATACCTTACTATTATTGCATATGCTTAGTATACTTCAAGCATGCCCGACAGCTAAAGTGGAGGTTGATGAAGTTGATGAAGACTCAGATGACCTATATACGTTTTCACAAATCTAATTGAGTATCTTTGAATCTTTGTAATAAGTTGTATCCTTTGCACAACCTTGAAATATTCCAGAAAGAAAAACAATTAAAGCCTTTATTTGCTTCCTCGATTTCAAATAATTTGCCATGATTTGTAAGAAAGGAGAATCGTACCCAATAATTGTTGCTCATGTGAAAATTCCAAGTAGTCCAACGTGAGAATCAGAGTATCAGACAATTCGTCGAACAACTGGTGCGCAACAAAAACAGAACACTCTTAGATGTTGAATAAAACCAGTCACAAATCAATGCTTGCCACCACCCACCATCATCATATGCCTACCTTCAATACAAACATAAAATGTTAATAGAATCTTTGTTTTCAAGATGCATAAATTCATGTTAACAACTGTACCTGCATATGAGAAAGGGACTTCTTTGGGTCTCGTGTAACGGTGGAGAGGGAAAAATTATGAGATCAGCGATGGCTAACCGAGAATCGTGATCGTCACTTCCGACGTCGGAGGTCAAAAGAAACAGGGAGGTTCTTCCACAAACGCTGTTTTGTGGGGTTCTCATTGAGAAGATACAAATTGCAATTGACCAGATAATAAACCAAATATGAACCCTAAAATCCCAATTTCACATTAGTAACGGGCATTACCTGTTAAATTGAACCTTCAGATCTTTATCCATAAGAGAAAGACGCTGCAAGAAGTGTGAATCCATCAAAATAAACTGCTAAAAACTGCCCAAATTTATGATTTACTTCAGAAAACCCATAAACGCATATACCCGGAGAGATTAAATGTGATGGATTACTTACAGTTTTGGTATATCCGATGTAGGGATCGTGAAAGAGGACGTACATGGTCTTCTGGTGTGTTTCATGGGGAGCTTGTGCCTTCTTCAATCCAAAAGCGAGTTAGTGGTATATGAAGTTGTTGTAGTTGCAAAAATTTAGGAGAGTGGGGGTGAACTGACAAAGGGAATAAACCGCTTGAACTCTAAACCCACGATCCAATTTTGCAACTGGAAACTTGATTTGCGGAGAACATGGAAGAAAAAGATGGAGGTAGCGAAACTGACTGGAACCGACCTGAACTGCTACTACAGCAGTTATTTTGTAGAGTTTAAGTGGCTGAGATTTAATTTCAGCCAAATCCAATGGTGGATATTGATTCAAGAGTTGGTTACACTTAATGGGATCCATATATATATATATATATATAATTTATTTATATACACTTTACATTACGCTAATGTTTAAAAATAGTTGTTTTGTGTATATTAAAATACATTTAACAGTATGTAATTGTTAACACTTGCCTTTTAATGCAAATACTTCGAAAGTCTTTATACATTACAGAAGATCGTGAAGCAGGTTTACATAATATTTCATCCATACATTGCAGACACAAAACGTCCTAACTAATTATACGTTTGAACAGATTAACAAGAACTCGATATAATTACCTCAACAGAATATATTAGAGCGGAGCCGTACACGACAAAGTAAGAACGAGTCAGGCGGCGGCAAATTAACGAGCATGTGAGAGTCGTCTTCTTCAAAGAAAAAAAGAACACACGAACAGTAGGTGATTCCCGAATACAAGATGATAGTTCATCTTCTGAGATTATAGTTATGAAAAAAAGATAGATTACA
This sequence comes from Helianthus tuberosus, assembly GCA_030545235.1. NCBI lineage: Eukaryota > Viridiplantae > Streptophyta > Magnoliopsida > Asterales > Asteraceae > Helianthus > Helianthus tuberosus. The sequence continues at coordinate 101,756,286 of CM060381.1, read as the reverse complement.
ACAGGAAGGGTATACCGTATACGAGTCAATCTTCGGCGACGATACGGTTTCCGGTGACGTACTCGATTCTCCGATGGGTTTCTCCGATCTCTGGCAACGCCTCCGTGTCTTAGGTGACGTCTCCCTTGAACTCCGACGGCTGCGGCTGTTCGAATAAGGGTGTTTGATAGGATGTTAGCATCGATCAAGTATCCAAAACGAAAACAAAAGATCAGAAGGTTACCGAACACGAGTTTTGACGTCTTTGAGATCCGTTCCGATGCGAGCTTCCGGCCACTTGCAGGTTTTCCGGCGAGAGCTCCGAGTTCAAACAACGTGCCAGTGATTCGAAAAGGTTGTGGTGGGGTCGAGATGTGAGGGTTTGTGTATGAAGGGGTATGGTCCCAAAAAGCCGCGCACACAATTCAGGTCGCGCGCTGGACCATACTTCTTACTCAGTAAGCTGATCAATCTATAGACCTCGCGAGGGCTGCTTAAGCAAAACCTGACCTCGCGCGAAGTCCAAACAAGAGATAACTTCAGTTTCACACTTAGTATTCTGAATAAGAGCCTTCAACTCCTACAACCCTGCGCGGGTTAGTTACGTGCACAGCAAGGGTTGCGCAGGAGTTACGGCGCAAGGCCACTTCAGAAAGTACCAAAGGTACGAGTGGCAGAAGAACGAGCCAATCAGCGTCCATCAGGTTGTGCTCTATCGTGCTCCACGATCGACTGACGTGCAGGAGACAGAGAGTACACAAGGACGCCTACGTGGCACCAATCAGGAGGCAGCGACAACTGCCCCATGATCTCCACTCACATGCTGATGGCAGAGGGACAACAAGGCCGATAACTGGGACACGCACGAATATCTACAATCAAGGTGCGCCAGCACCAGAGAGCTTCTAGAAACCATTAACGGTGACAAGAAGGATATTCCTGGTTGTCGCCTTCCGGCCCAAGGCCCATCAGCCCATCTCCTCTTACACCTCTCCGGCTATAAATAGAGACCTCCATACACAGGTTAAACATTTCATTCTCTCTACTCTCACTCTTAACACACACTTATTTCCTCAAAACAGTTACTTATTCTCACGCCGGAGTCTGGTTAAGAGGGAAACCCCCATATTCCCCTCTTAACGAGCTAACGGTGTTGCTGTTTTGCAAGAAGATCAGATCACATCGGAGCTCAGGAAAGATTAAGGAGATTAATCCTCATGTTTGAAACATAAACCAAACTAATTAACCTTAAAATTAGTTCCGTGTTTCTTCAATATACAATGAGTCTTGATTTATAAGGAATGAGGTAGGAATATGTTTAGAAAGCCGTGTAATCTGTGATCAATTTCGATAAATCAGGAATGCATGAAAAGGAAAGGAAACCAAGATGGTGGCTGTCGACAACCTGTCTTGGGCGGCAAAACTTGTTTCCAAAAGAAGGTTAACGGTACGCGTGTATATGATAAATGAGTTTCCATAATCTGCATCAAACCAATAGGTGGTGCAGTGGTTGACTTGTGTTTGGAAACGCAAAAGACCCGGGTTCGAGTCCCGCGGTACCCGTTTTCCTTTCTTTTTACAAATCTTATTAAACTTTCAATATTAACACAAACAGTCCCTGAAGTTTAACTAACTGAGCTAACTAAGTTATAACTTAGTTAACTACAACTCCTTTTAAAACAATTTAACTAGAAAGATTAACTTTGTTAAGTTGTTAACTTATAACTTATTATTTTTAACAAACTATATTACCATTAATAAATTTTAGTTGAAATTTTAATTAAATTAATTATTTAAACAAGTAAATAAATAAATTGATGAATGAATTAAATTAAAGAATAATTCTTTCAATGGTTATCTATTTTGCGAAAAAAAATCCGAGGTTTCAAAGGTTAGGATTCAAAACGGGTCGGATTTTGGATATCCGTTTTTGGCGGATGTTACATATAGAGAAGACATGTCCTCCCTACAGACCTTAAAAATTCCGTCTCTATAAGGTTAATTTCTTGTAGTGTCATGAGATATTATCATTTCATTTTCTTTTGGTCATAAATGTATAACTGGAGCTAATAAAATTAATCTTTACATAGGGACACTTTCTATCTTCTCTTAACACAATCTCCAACACTAAAGGTAGTCTCAAGAAGGTGAACTTGACCTCAAATGAAATTGTGTTTTGCTTATTCTCTAGTTAATATATCTTTGTTTTCTGTTATTTTTTTAGCAGATGATGATGTTGTTGGATATTTAGACACGAGGATAAGATCTTCTATGGCTAGGCTCAATGTTGTTACATCTGCTAGTGTGGGCTATCAGGTCATGTTTTTGTTTCTTCGTGCAAATTACAATACACATATATTGATGTCTTGGAGTAATAAGAGACCATGACCAGTTATTTTGTGTGGCATCCTTCTAAAAAGTTATTCTAGTAGTCTTTTTGAGGTTTAGAAATGAGGGTTGTACGTTAAGAAAATGTGTAGACTGTAACTTCAGGTATTCAATCTTTCCATTGTTATTTTTGGTAGAACACTTGTTTATTTTGGCAGAGGATATGGTTGGAAGTAAGAACGTTTACCAAAATTCTTGTATTATGTAGGAAGTCACACTTGCAAAGCTTGATGGAGACGGAGATTACCACGTGCCTGTTGAACTTGGAGGTAGTGGTGGAATGGTATGCTTAAAATATATTTCTGTGTCTCTGTGTTATGCATTATGTTTCGCTAGACAATTATTTTATTTATCAAGTTATTAATTTTATAAGCCTTATTTCAACTAATTTACATGTTGAAGTTGAGAAAAACTAGTTGTTGGAAATGCGCAAAAGGATTGAAGATGATCATTAAAGAAAAAAGTTGAGCTTGAAACTACGCGAAAAGAGTTTGTCAGCCAGCGACACAACTTGAAAGTTATGATGCGGAAGGTTATGAAACAAGTAGTTGGAGATCGAGATGAGTAGAATGTTTTCACTTTTTTTATTATTGTAATTGACTGTAAAGTTATTTAAGTTTCGACAAACATGTTGAAGTACACACTTTGATTATCAATGATATCTCTGTTATTATTGTCTTCGTGTAATTACTATTGAATTTATATAAATTAATAGCAATTGAACTTATGTTGTAAGGTTGCATTTGTGTGAACTTATTTATATAAATTAATAGCAATTAAACTTATTTCTATTAAAAAATAATAACGGTTGCATTAGGCCTAGAAAAATGTTGCATTTTTGTAGAAAAAGTTGCATTTGAGTGTAGAAAATGGTGCAATTTTGTAACTAAAATGCAAAAAAAGTTGCATTAGAATGTAAAAAAGATTGCATACTAAAAGGTTGCATTTGATTGGTAAATGCAACAATTTAAAAAAAGTTTGCATTTGGTCTTAAAAAAGTTGCATTAGATCTAATGCAACTGCTTCTAATGCAGCCCCCGATAAAAGGTTGCATTAGGCCTAATGCAACCTTTACAAGGCCTAATGCAACTTTATATCGGGGTTGCATTAGGTTCATTTTCTTTTATAGGAACGATGTGTGAAATTCCCTGCAATGTGATCGGGTATGCCACAGTTGTAGCATGTTTGCTTCTTTACGTAAGGAGCACATCCCGATCCAACTGAGGCTGAGTATGAGTTATAAATTTGTTGGATGATTTGTTTGCAGTCTGTTCAATCTTTCTCCCCTGTCTCATCTGTTTGTGTTTACAACAGTTAGCACATTTACTAGATTTAGCATTTTCATTTCTAACTGTTGGCTTTGGTGTAACAACCCGACTTTTCGAAGTTAAAGTCAAAGTACAAGTCAAAGTCAAAGTCAGGTTGTTATTCAGATCTGTCTTTTCTTGCTTAATTATTGCTTGTACTCTCGAGACTTGATAATCGATATATATTAGTTAACGCTATTTTAAACTACGATTTATTAATATGTGAAGTAACAATGCGATAAACACAACTAAACGCTATCACATCGATATCGCATCGCAACTCAAAACGCAGTTATTGGTATTGATTCTATGTGTGTGGGTTATTATGTGCCTTACTTGTGTGTGCCTTGTATGTATTTTGGGATGTTAATCGTAAACGCAATCGTAACTACATCGCAACGCAATCTCATCGCGAACTCGAAATTAAGATTTACTTTTATACCTTTTATGAGTTATGTTATTTGTGTAACTATTGTTTAATACTATCGCATCGCTTACTCGCAACTCGCTTAAACGCAACGCAACGCTCAACGTGTCACACCCCGAAATATCAGAGCATTGGCGTGACTGGATTGGTATCTTCATTGCACAGCGGAAGCAAATAAGCTAAGACTTTTAGTAATTGAACGCCCACTAAGTACTCGACTCCAGATGGTCCTCCTATTCCAACCGTGCCATAACTTTGAAAAGCAGCCTGAGAAAGAAACATGCGAAAAATCAACATAAAGTTGAGCGAGTTCATTGTTTGTTTGTAAAAGATTTGAAATAAATCTTTTTGAATAACCGGTTTTTTGATGTTTTGTTGAGAAAATGTATTTAAAAATCATTTTCTTATCGAGTTACTTGAAACTCTGAATGAAAACATAGTTTGTGTCACGTATAAATCAAGTTTTCATGTATAATTCAAGTATTCATGTGTACACCAAGTACTTTATGTATAATTCTAATCTTCTTGAGTACCCCACGTACTTCAAGTATAATTCTAATTTTCTTGAGTACCCCACGTACTTCAAGTATAATTCTAATTTTCTTGAGTACCCCACGTACTTCAAGTATTATTCTAATCTTCTTGAGTACCCCACGTACTTCAAGTATAATTCTAATTTTCTTGAGTACCCCACGTACTTCAAGTATTAATCAAGTTTTAGTATGGTATGAATTTCATGTAATTAAAGTATTCATGTAAATATCAGGATTGTTAATGGGTTGCAAGGCCATTAACACGTGACACGACATAGGAAGTCACCAAACCTTAGGCATTTAATTGGTATATTCTGAGACACAAAAGCACTACTCGATTCTCGCCCTCACCGAGAGTGTGGCTGCCCGGCACTCGTTAGATCTAACCTTTTGTTATGCGGTCTAGGTATATTGTTGATTAATGGTGCTTCTGTACCCTATTCGTGACACTATTTCTCATAACGCATCCTACTTGGTTCTCGTCCTCACCAAGCGCGTTTCTTGTTATCATTTCTCATAACGCATCCTACTTGGTTCTCGTCCTCACCAAGTGTGTTTCTTATTATCATTTCTCATAACGCATCCTACTTGGTTCTCGTCCTCACCAAGTGCGTTTCTTATTATCTTATATTTTCATACCATAACTCGTATTTTTAAACTCTTGTATTTGTAGTTTCTCATAGTTTCGAAAAATAGAACTCATGTGTGTATGCATATTTCGAAAAATACGCTTGTTTGGAAAACCGGTATAAAACATAAGCTTTTCGTAAACCATTTGTGTTCTTTGTAACATGGTTTAGAAATATATAATTCTTGTATGCTTTGCAAAAAGTGCATGTCTTTCCACCCCGAAAACATTTATAAAAATGTAAAACCATAAAAGGTGGGGTTATGAACTCACCTGAATATTCCTGTGCAAAGCTAGCTAATTACGACTTCGCGATGTCGTTTCCAAGACTTGACTTGCTAGCGTGCATTCTACAATATTCCTAACACGGAATTTCTCATAAGTTTCTAAATCATGCGGTAACTAATCTACGTGTTACCGAGCTCTACCGAATCGTTAGTCGAACGATTTGGTGGTAAATAGTTAACTTAATGAAAATGACTAAGTTAAATTGCCGCGAGAAGTCGTTTGAGTATGTAGGAATATTCGTATGAAAGTATTATATAATAAACTTGTATTATATATATTGCGTCTTGTATATGTGTATATGCCGTTTAGGCGTTCGAAATAAATATAAAAAAGTTATATTTATTTTATAAAAGATTCCGCGTGTTTGAAATAAATATACAACTATATTTATTTTATACAACAAAATCGTGTTGTTTGATATTCGAAATAAATATATAATCTATATTTATTTTGTAAAAGGATACGAGTTAACGACGTTCGAAATAAATATAATAAATATAACATTATATTTATTTGTAAAAGCGTTTGGAAATTTCAAGGTTTGAAATATTATAAACTTGAATTCCATTAAGTGTCATTTTTGAAACTATAATACGTGTCGTGTTTACGGATTTTTCTCGAAAAACGGGCAGAGTTTCCTCTGTTTTTGGACGGCCCTGACAACTAAAGTGTCGTTAATTTTTCAAAGATTCAACAATAATCAAACAATATATCAAATTCGTCAACATTTAATAAAAATGTAAACTATAATCATGTCGGTTCGAGCTCGTTTGTCACGTACGATAAAATTCATATAAATAACAAATATTTAACGCGTCATTAATTTTCTTTACCACTTCTTTCGCGTCGAAACATCGGACAGTTTCGCTGAGTTGACCGGGTCTGAGTTGACCGAGTTGACTCGGTTTGACCGCTGAGTTTACTCACTGAGTCGACTGAGTTGACCCGACCCGCTTTTAAACTGACCCGAATTGACTTGACCACTGCTGACCCGAAGCTCGAGGCTCGACCCGTTTGCCATCCTTGACCGAGCCGAGACTGAACCGAGGCTAACCCGAAGCTCGAATCTGGACCTAATACTTGAACATCAACATAACATTATCGTCATCATCATCATCGGTCTTCAGTCTATAAATAAAAAAATGTAAACAGGGGAAGGAGGGGATTACCGTGGAACCCGTTGGCCCTCCGACCACCGTCATCACTCCGGAGGAGAGAATCCGACGTATAGTTCATCGGATAATAGCAAAGGCCACCGGATAATGATACGGACCGCCGGACTTTGACACCGACCGCCGGACCGTGATGCCGTCCTCCGGTCCGAGACACCGACCGCCTCTGCCGCCGCCGTCGCTCACCACCACCACCGGTTCTCTCTCTCTCTTTCCTCTATCTCGATCTCCGATCTCTTTCTTTTTCATCTTCTCGTTCCGTCATCACACCACCGGTTCTTCACCAGAGAGGAAACAGGGGTGTCGTCAAAGGGGGGTGGGTGTTGTCGGCCTGAACAGGGAATCGAGAAGGAGGGAGGGGCTGATTATGTTGTTTGCTGTTCAAATCGAGGGAGAAAGAGAGAGTGTGAGGTTTGGGTTGTCTGTGCATATCATCGAGAGAGAGAGATGAGTGGGTGAGAGATGGATGAAATCTGAGCTTTATGTTGTATTGAGAGATGGAGAGGAGTTCAGTGTATTAATAGAGGGGCAGGTTTCTATTGTCCTTTATGTATTCAGTCTACATTCAGGTCAAACATTTTACATGGTTACATGTTTTATCCAATGTCCTAAAATCTCTTGTAGAGATTTATTGTAGATTTCATTAGATCTAATTATGTGCAGGTTTAGGTTTGTGGGTTTTGGGCTTGGGCCCACAAGCCCATCTTATGTGTAAGTGGCCCGTAAATCCTACGAGACCCGATATCGCGACCCATACTCCATAAGCGTAAAATATTCTTAGAAATTCCGTATTTGTCGGCGTTGTCAGTATTTCGTACGGTATCAGTCCGTCGTCGCGTCATATTTAGCAGATTCCCATAAATCACCACACGCGCACTGTATAGTTGGACAAACGTTTCTGGGCACTCCAAGGGCCTGTTTAAGTTAATTAGCGTCGTAAGCACTATTTATTATTGCGTTAACCACTTGTTAATCACGTAATTAAGGGTGTAAATTACCGGTTGTCACACAACGCACGAAACGAAAGTCGGAAAACCAACTCGCACTAGCCAACCGATCGAACGACTATTCGATCGAATGGACATCCGACCGGATGACCATCCGATCGGATGGCCATCCGATCGAACGGCCATCCGACCCACTTAACCTACACCGCCTTTCTCACCTCTCACCTATAAATACCCCTGTCACATCAACTATTTATTGATGTGACAACCTTATCCGAACAACACGCTCTCAAGCACTTTTCTCTCGATTCCTCGCGAATCCGTAAGTCTTTCACCTTAAATCTTGTACTTCCATCATCAGCACACACTTTCTCATTATCTTCTCCATCAAATCTTACATTTTCACCGTGAGATCGCCGGATTTGGGCCACTTTAAGGTGACGTCACCTCGGTTTCTTATGAACACTGAAGTGTGACATCATCTCATCAAAGTTAGTCCAGATCTAAAGGATTTCCATATAATTTAACACAAAACTTGACTAGATCTAACCATTTTCAACTGGATTCAAACTTTTCTTCAAAATCTTTCACTTTTCGCACAAAACCGTTAGAATCTGGACTCGTTCAGGCTCCCAACTCATTCTCTAGGTGAGAACCGGTCAGAGAATGGATTTTTACCGGAGAGACGACCGATTCTCGAGTTGATCATGAAACTCCGTCAAGAACAGTTAAGTCTGATCGGATGGGGTGATTCCCATCCGATCGACTGAGTTGGACTTGGTGTGGTTTCCGTTGCTTAACACGTCGTCACGCTGTTTCCGTTAAACCGCAAAACTTTTAACTTAACTGATTTTACAAAGTTTTCAAACAAAAAGGTTGATCTATCGAATAGCCATCCAATCGGATGACAATCCAATCGAATGACTAATCGACCAGGTGACTTGACTCACAAGTTCAACACTTAAACAATTTTTCAAAACTTTAAAGAATATCAGCTTTTCAATCGAATAGCCATCCGATCGAATGGCCATCCGTCCGGATGACCATCTGATCGAATGACTTGATTTATACTACAATGAAAACTTCAAAAGTTCAAACAATTTACAATATAGTTTCTCAATCAAATGACCAATCGACCGAATGGTCATCCGTCCGGACGGTCATCCGATCGAACAACCATCTGATCGCTCATCTCACTCGACGCACTGTTTACACGCTGTTCAAGGCTTACGCTATCGTTCTGTGATCAGGCTAACCTCCCACGCGCTCCCTTCAATCCAAGATTGTGTTTATTTACTAAACACAGACTGTGAGTATACTCGAACCCTTTTTGCTTAACGCACTTTTGGGTGTTACATACGTTACCTATATCAAATCACATCGACACACAATTCAAACACTTTTATACGCTAACCGTCCGTGCATGTTATACGTGTTTTCGATGAATGCTTGTATGTTATGTTTACACAGTGATTGTTGCATGACACCTTAGCAACGATAGTACTATAGTTTGGACTCAGCACCTGTCGTGGACAGGGGTTGTTAAGGGTTTTACTTCACATGGTCACAGTGGTGATATTGTGTTGCGCATTCTACACTCGCAGTCATGTCGGTTGCATATTTCGTTGTCGATAGCTTACTTGCTTCACATTTCTACGTGTTACATGCTGGTTATGCGTAAATTGCTTTCGCTATACTATATGCTATTAAACTTGTGTACTCACCTTTACACTATGTGTATTGACTTTATTTTAACGTATGTGACATGTGTCTAGGATGCTATGTTTGCTGATCGTTATGGAATCCAGTTAGGTGGTCTAGAAACCCACGAATAAAATCTGAGTTGTTGGAACAATTATTTGTCTTTGAGAAACAATGTCTGTAATAACTATTTATGCTTTTTATGTTTATGGTATGGGACGTGAACGTTAAATATATTGTCACTAATAGTTGTTATGGATTCTCTTGGACAATCTGTTTCGTTCAGTGCCTCACCCCGATGTTTCCGCCACCGGTTGGGGTGTGACAGATAGGTATCGGAGCCATAACTATAGGGAATTAGGAAAGACTCGACCTAGTCCGGGTTGACGTCTTAGAAATGACATGGTCAATAGTCTAAGCACCAACAAACCGCCTTGTGCGAACCCAGTGGGGTTCTGCACGAGCTTATTCTCGAACTCGCTAAAACTACATCTCCGCTCGAACACCTCATACTACAGCTTCGCATGGAGAAAGCCTTTCCTAAGGCTGAATACTATTGCATTTCCTAAGGCAGACACAACACACACATTTTTCGAAAACCCTCGCATAACACAACAGAGTGATTTGGTCGAGATTAGGTGTGAAAACCGAGAACTCTCGATAAAATCGCTCGCTCGACGCGCATTTTTTACTAAAAAAACACGAGAATTTGCGTTGACTCAGGAGTGAAATCCATATCTCGACGAAGTTCTCCCTCTCTATCCCGTGGTTTACCACACAACCAGGAATAAAGTTGTTAAGTTAGGGGTGAAACCCGCATCTTAATGACTTGTTCCGCTCCCTATTTTGGTTTTACAAACTCTCACCAAAGTCTCGATGGATTCCAACGACTCAATTCACGTAGTAACCGAAAGGATGCGTGTCGTTCACCGTATGTCGGTGAGAGAGCACAGTCTATTAGGCCAAGCGTGTACTCGAAGTCCTTGAGAATAGTTGAATCACTTTGGGTAGTCGATGTCTCACACCCAGACACTCTCTCGCAGCCGCTGACTCTGTGAATCATCGATTTTATGTGTTTTATGTGGTTTTAAATATTTATATGTTTCGATTTTGAGCTCGCAGCCGCTGATTCCCTTCGATTTTATGTGTTTTGAATTTACGATTTAAAGGCGGTGAGCGATAAGCTGGAAGTCTCCAACGCCATGCCCTTTTACCGCTCTGTTAAACGCGCACAACTCGCACTGCACACATATCTCAAAACACTAACAAATCGTAGACAATCTATGAACTCTCGCATGCTATGCTACTCGCTTACGCAACTCAACACTCGCACGCGCTATACGAAAATAAGGAAAGGAGCTTTCGGTAGATAGGTGAATACGTGCAAAATATGAAGGTGAATACGTGCAAAATATAGTTGAATATGTGCTTACGTGGATTACGTGCTTCTGTGCTTATGTGCTTATGTGGATTATATGCGTATGTGATTATGTGTCTATATGTGGACGTGTTCCTATGCTTTACATAAAGGAGTGTTTTACGATACGCTAAACTATTCCCGATATAATCAAATCACATCTGAATCCTACGACGATGACTGTTGCAGACAATGTCGTCATTTGGATCACACACCTCTCGCGCTACTCGCCGCAACCACGCTGACAAGCGCATCGCCTCTCTAGTCACCAAGGAAATGGCTAAGGTCATTCCACAGATCGTCAGCGAGATCAACAAGCTGAAGAGCAGCTCCTCTGTTGAATCAAAGAGCGACTCGCCAAAGGCTTCTTTTAGCTTCAAGCAATTCAAGGCCTGTGGCCCTAAGGACTTCACTGGTGAAGAAGGGCCCAGTGCCATGTTTCAATGGTTTGACTCGATTGAAGTCACTCTTCGTCAAAGAGGATGCCCAGACAACCTCCACACTGTTAACGCATTCAGCCAGGGCTTTGTAGTGGTGGACGACGCAGCCTATAGACTCTCTTGGGAGGAACTGAAGGAAGTCAGGATGAGAGAATTTTGTCCCCCACATGAACTCCAGAAGCTGGAAAACGAGTTGTGGGTAAGCAAGCAAGAAGGTGGCGATAATGATAGTCTTACTGCTCGCTTTAAGCAGCTTAGTATCATCTGCCCTGGTCAAGTGTCAACTCCCAACATCACAATCAAGAAGTACATCCGCGCTCTACCCGATTGTGTTGCCGATTTTGTTCAAGACGCCAAGCCAACTACCATCGAAGAGACTTATCAACTCGCTGCTGAAATCAATGATAAGCGAGTTTTGGCTAGTTACTTCAAGAACACCACCAAAAGTCTCCATCAAGTCACCGCTACCCCCGCTTCTGAAACCGCCGCATCTCATGGATCGAAATCTTCACGCCAAAAGTGCAAGAGCAACAACAACAACAAGAACTGTGTTGTCACCGCCGCTCCTCTCAACGCTGTTCCTGCCCAACCTCAGAACCAGAATCGCCACGTAGCAGCACCTGTGACCAACGCACCGCCAACTAAGCGTGCGTATACCGGTCCTCACCTTCTGTACCCTACTTGCACTTACCATCAGCCAGCTGGGATAGCTTGCCATTTCTGTGTCCACTGCATTCTCTACGGACACTTTACCTCGAACTGTCATACTGGTCCTCGTCAGCAAGGTCAAGTTCAAGCTCCTCCTGCACCGCCAGCTCCACTCCCCGCTCCTCAGGGTAACCAAGCAGCTCCTGCTCACGCACGAGCCTGCTTCTCATGTAGTGATCCTAACCACTTCACAAACGTCTGCCCGAATCGAGTGGTGTAGCAAGAGCCGCAACAGCAACCAGCGCAGCAACAACATCAACAACAGCAGCCTCAGCAGCAGTAGCAACCAGCTCAACAAGCAGCCCGCGAAAGAGCATTCAACATCAACGTCCGCCAGGCTCAAACTGACAACAATGTTGTCAATGGTACGTTCCTTGTCAATGGTATTTATGCTTCGTGTTTATTTGATACTGGAGCCGATAATTGTTTTGTGTCGTTTGAATTCGAAAAGCTCCTAAACCGTAAACACGCTAACCTCCCAACGACGTTCGACATAGAAATTGCCACCGGAAGAACCATCACCGTTAGTTCTGTTCTCCCTGATTGTACGCTTGAACTCAATAATCACGTCTTCCCGATCGATCTTATTCCGATGCAGCTTGGTACTTTCGATATCATAGTAGGCATGGATTTTCTTCATGAGAATCGTGCTGAAGTTGTTTGTTTCGATAAGATGATCCGTTTCTCTCTTGCTAATGGCGACCAAGTTTGTGTTTATGGCGAAGTATCTTCGAAGGATCTGAAACTCATGTCGTGCATCCAAGAAAGTAAGTGTCTCTGAAAGGAATACAAGGCTTTCTTGGCACACATCGTAGTAGCGGAGGAAAAGGAAAAGAATCCGATGGAAAAGGTACTCGTGGTTCGTGATTTTCCTGCTGTCTTTCCTGACGACTTACCTGGTCTACCCCCGAGTCGTGATATTGATTTTCGAATTGACCTCATTCCTGGAGCTAACCTTGTTGCTAAAGTTCCTTATCGCCTCGCTCCTTCCGAAATGCGTGAACTTTTGAGTCAACTCCAGGAATTACTTGATAAAGGCTTCATACGCCCTAGTGTAACACCCCCAAAACAGGTTTGGTAATCAAACCACGTTAATAGTAAAGACGGGTAAAATACCGTTAGTGGTAAAAATTAACCCGGTAAATATTGAGATTTAAATAAATAAACTTTATGTTAATTAAAAAAGAGGATAAATACTTTAAGAAAACAAAGTATATAGAAGGCCCGAGTTAACGGGACTTAAAATAAAACGGGTTAGGTAACGCCCCAAAAATACATAGGTTTTACATATATTAAATATCGGTTATGAACAAGATAAAATAACTAGGAAATAAATAACTTAGTTAATTACAAGTCTTGTAATTATGTGAAACCTTGGTTAAAACATGTTATATGCAACAAGGGTAAAGTATAGGGGCCAAATGTAGCAAACTTGAAACAAGATTTATTAAGTAAAAATACCAAACACCAAAACACACACTTTAAGTGTGTGTTCTGGTCGAATTATCCAGAGAAGCCAGAGGCTCTCCACTTCAAACCCTAACTTTCTCAAATCGATCAAATTGGAAGGCCAAACCAGTCCCAAATCGAAATCCAAGCTTATATTAGTGATCACCTAAGTGAAGGGATCGCGGGGTATGTTAAATTTTGTCTTTTGCTTACATCTTGAAATTTTGATGAACTTTAGAAATCCAAATTTGAGTTTGATTGATTGATGCTTAGATGAAATTAGTAAGGAAAACATGTCTAGGAGTAAACCCTAGTCAATAACTTGTTGAATTAGTGTTTAAATTATGAAGTTCATGGTCATCCATTATAGGTGTTTAATTGGTTTTGAAGAAACATACTGAACACTAGAATTGTGATTATCAAACTAGTGTTATTTGAACTCTATGAAGTTAATCTTGACATTGAACCATGGATTAGATGATTATTTAGTAAAAGATGTTGAAATTGGCAAGATAGGTAGTCATGGAGTTTGATTGTTAATTTTATAAAAGTAAGCTCATTAGGTGTAACACCCCGTGTTTCGAAAGTCAAAGTCAACATTGAAGTCAAAGGAAGAAAAGATTGCTAATTGCGATCTGTCACTCCTTGCTCAACTACTGTTTTGACTTCTTTGACTGTAATCGAATCTTTATTTTATCTGTTTTAGTTGTATTATGTGTAGTACTTATTAATAATGGAGGTTTAATCGATGTTTATCGCATGTTTATCGCTTATTCGCTTAACGCATCGAAATCGCATTCGCAACTCGAATTATGCATTCTGGATATTGTTATACGTGTGTGTGCCTCTTATGTGTTACTTGTGCATGTTTACTTATTGTTTGGTGGCGAATCAATCGAAATGCAATCGAAACTCTATCGCAATCAAATCGCGAACGCTAAACGCAAGTTAGTTAGGATGATTGTATCTTAGATATAATAGTTGGGATTAATGAGAAACTCTATCGCATCGCAAAACTCAACGCACGAAACGAAACGCCGAAACTCAACTCGTCGGAGCCACTTAATCGAGTGACTGCTCGATCGGATGGTCAACCGATCGGATTGCCACCCGATCGGACAGCCATCCGATCGGTGACCCACCCGATCCTTGCACGCTTTTCTTTTGGGAAACCCTATAAATACCTCACTTGTCACATCATTTGATGTGACAGCTCCTCTCACTCGACCCAGCCGCTCTCAGGCTTCTTTCTCTCGATTTCTCACGATTCTAGTAAGTTTTCAACCTAAATCTTGTACTTTCTTGATCTACACGCACTCCTTCACCTTTTTCTCTTTTGAATCTTAACTTTTCACCATGAAGTCACTAGATTTGAGGTGTTCTAGGATGATGTCATCATGGGGTTCTTATGAACTTCATGGTTTTGCTTCAATCCACCAAGAACAACTTAGATCTGGATGATTTCCACATGAATGCATAAAAAGATCTTGCTTAGATCTGAACATATTCATGGTGAAAAGGATTGAAAGATGGTTCTCTAACCTTCTTTCAACTCTTTTACACTCAATGCACTCAAAACCGATAGAATCGGAGATAGTTCTGATCTTCTACTCCTTCTTAGTGATGTATTGGTTCAAGATCCGAATTCTATCCAAGAGACTACCGATTTCGGGTTAAACATGAAACACCGTCTCGAACAGTTAACTGGTCGGACAAGGGTGGTTCTTGTCCGTTCGGGTCACTAAGGTCTTGACGAGGTTCTGTTGTTTAGCACGTGATTACACCGTCTCGATCAGAACTACAAACTATTAAAACAACCAAGTATCAAGACGAACAGGTCGTCGGGACGGATTGTCGTCCGATTGGATTGCCGTCCGATCGGCTGACATTTGGTTCCACACTTAAACTATTTATTTCAACTTTTCAAAGTTTTGAACATCGAACGGATTGCCGTCCAATCGGATAGCCATCCGATCGAACGACCACCCGACCATGTGATGTTTGGAACTTCAACACTTAACAATTTTCAACATGTTCAATACATTACCAGTTCCAACGGATTACCACCCGATTGGTAGACTATCCGATCGAGTGACAACACTGCTGTGAACTTGTTCTCTGAGAAATGTCTCGTCGAACAGATCGTCGTCCGATCGAACCGCCATTCGATCGACCGACCTGAAAGGTAAAGATACTTCTCTGTTTTCAAAATGCTACAACGAAAACTTCAAAGTACAAACCATCATACACAAACACATCTTCATCAAACGAGGTGTCAATCCAATCTAATGGCCATCCGATCGGATGACCATCCGAATAGATTGACATCCGATCGACTGGCCATCCGATCGGATTGCCATCCGACTGGATTACCATTCGACACTTGGTGCAAGGTACCGTTTATTTCACCGTTTTACGCACCGCTCATCTTTTATGCTATCGTTAACTGTTCAGGTTAATCTCACTCAGCGCTCCCTTCAATCCAAGAGTGTGTTTACTTGTTAAACACAATCTGTGAGTATACTCGATCCCTTTTTGCTTTACGCACTTTTGGGTGTTACATACGTTATCAATATTCAAATCACATCAATCACACAATGCAAACACTATTTATACGCTAACCGCTATTGCATGTTATACGTGACTCGATGAATGCCTGTTTGTTATGTTTACACATTGATTGCTGTCTACCTGCCTTTGCAATGATAGTACTATAGTTTGGACTCAGCACCTGTTCACTCAGGGGTTGTTAAGGACAATTACTTCATGTGTTCACGGTGGTGAGCATGTGTTGTGAACTCGCTTCGTGCAGTCAACCCGCAGTCATTGGTATTGATAGGATCTTTGTCGATAACTTACATGCTTCACATTATACGTTGTACATGCTGGTTATGCGTAAACGAATTCGAACTCTATTATGCTATATTAAACTTGTATGCTCACCTTTACACTATGTGTATTGACTTTTACTTTAACGTATGTGACAGGTGTTTAGGATGCTATCTGCTAAGACGCTGTGTTTTACCTGCTTTTGTGGAATCGAATAGGATGGAGTCTAGAAACAAACAAAGACAATTTATTTTATTTTGAATCTGAGTTGTCGGAACATGTTTTGTTTTGAGGATATCGATGTCTGTAATAATTAGATTACTTAATGGGTTATGGTATGGGACATAATGTTAACTATTTGGTAATTTAGTCATTATAGAATTTCTCTCGACAATCTGTTTCGCTCAGTGCCGCGCCCCGATGTTTCCGCCATCGATTCGGGTGTGACAGATTGGTATCAGAGCCATAACTATAGGGAATTAGGCAAGACTCGACCTAGTCTGGGTCGGTGTCTTAGAAACGACCTAGTCTATAGTTAGGTACCAACATACCAACTTGTGCATACCCTTAGGGGTATTGTATGAGTTTACTTGCTATATCTCGCTTACGATACACTAACACTGCACTCTAAATGAACGAGCGACTAGGCCAAGATTAGGTGTGAAAACCGCAAACTCTCGACTAAATTGCTTGTTTAACCCGCATTTTTATCTACAAACATAGGAATTTGCGTTGAATCAGGAGTGAAATATGTACTTTAACGCAGATTTCTTCTCTATTTTCATCGAAACAGGAACGAAGCTGTTAAGTCAGGGGTGAAACCCGAACCTTGACGACTTGTTCCGATCACTATTTAGGTTTTACAAAACTCTCACCAAAGTCTCGATGGACTCCAACGATTTGAGTAACACTGTAACTGGAAGGATGTGTGCCGATTGCCCGGAATGAGGCAAGAGCACAGTCTAGATGGCTAAAGTGTGCACTCGAAGTCCTTGTGAATAGTCGAATCACTTTGGGTAGCGTGTTGAGATATGTCATTTTATGTGATTAATGTGGTTCTACTTGTTGTTTGCTAGCGTGTTGAGATACTAATAGTTTCGATCTAACGCTTCTTGCTCCGCTTATCGCGCACCACACACTACACAACGCTAACAAATCGCTGATGCTCGCTTACGCTATGTTACTCGTTTATGTTATACCAATCGCTATACTACTCACTGTGTACTCACTAATCGCAATCGCTATTCTCGAACGCGCGCGAACTTTGAATGATAGGTTTCTGTATTCTGACTGCTTCTATGTGCTTTATGTACCCTACGTGCCTTACGTGTTTATGTCATTATGTGCCTATGTGATTATGTGTTTACGTGACTATACGTGTTCCTGAGCTTTAGTAGTGGTACGTGTGAGGTGAGATTCGGTTATATAGTGTTTTAATCCTACGGTGATGTCTGTTGCAGACAATGTCATCAACGGGATCACTTCACTCTCACGCTATGAAACTCAAGCAAGCTGACAAGCGACTCGCCTCTCTCGTCGTTAATCAGATAGCTAAAGTGATTCCCCAGATTGTTAGCGAACTGAATGAAAACGCTAGCAAGTCTTCTGAAGAGTCACGGAGCAATTCTCCTAAAGCTGCTTTTAGCTTCAAACAGTTCAAAGCTTGCGGTCCGAAAGAGTTTACCGGTGAAGATGGTCCTACGGCCATGTTCCAGTGGTTTGATTCGATCGAGGTCACCATGCGCCAGAGTGGCTGTCCTGATAATCTCCGTACTCTGAACGCTATCGGCGTCTTCCAATCCCGCGCACTTGATTGGTGGACGGCCGAGAGAAACAAACAAGGAAATGATGCATCTTACGGGCTCACATGGGATGAGTTGAAGGACGTGATGATACAAGAGTTATGCCCTCCCCATGAATGTCAAAAGTTGGAGGACGAATTTTGGCTTATCAAGCAGAAAGAGGGTGACAACGCTGGCTTGACTGCTCGCTTCAAGCAGCTAAGCATAATCTGTCCTGATCAAGTGAAGACTCCTGATGTGACAATCAAGAAGTATATCTGGGTGCTGCCAGATTGTGTCGCAGATTTTGTGCAAGCTTCGAAACCAGCAACAATCGAGGAAACTTACCTGCTTGCCGCTGAGATCAACGACAAGCGAGTCAATTCTGGGTTTTGGGATAAAACTTCTAAGAATCTGCATCAAGTCACTGCTGGACCAACAACCGAAGCAACCACCACCGCTCCTCAGTCTTCAAAGGCCTCTCGTCGCAAGAGGAAGAATAGCAACTCCAGCAACAGGAACTGTGCTGCTACAGCTGCCGTACCGCTGCAAGTTATTACTGCTCAATCACCGCCCCAACACCGCCAAGCAGCAGCCCCAGTGACCACCGCACTGCCAGCCAAGTGTGCATATACTGGTCCTCACCCGCTCTGTCCTACCTGCACTTATCATCGCCCTGCGAGGGTTGCTTGCAGGTTTTGCGCTCATTGTAACATGTACGGCCATTTCACTGCTAATTGCCGTATCGGTTCTCGACAAGCCCCGGCTCAAGGTCAAGCTACTGCTCCACAAGCTCTACTTCCCGCCCCCAAGGTCAATAAGCGGCTCCTACACCCGCGATCCATGCTAGAGCTTGCTTTGCGTGTGGTGATCCCAACCACTTCGCAAATATGTGCCCAAACTGAGTGGTGAAACAAGAGCCACAACAGCAGTAGCCCCAGCAACAGCAGTAGCAACTAGCACGCGGACGCACTTTCAACCTCAATGTCCGCCAAGCTCAAGCCGACAACAACGTGGTCAATGGTATGTTCCTTGTGAATGGTATTTATGCTTCGTGTTTATTTGATACTGGAGCCGATAACTATTTTGTGTCGTTGGAATTCGAAAAGCTCCTTAATCGTAAGCGCTCCCATCTCCCCTCGTCATTCGATGTCGAAGTTGCCACCGGAAGAACCGTGGCTGTCAATTCTGTTCTTCATGATTGCACTCTTGAACTCAACAATCACGTCTTCCCTATCGACCTTATTCCGATGCAGCTCGGTAGTTTTAAGGTCATAGTAGGCATGGACTTTCTTCATGAAAACCATGCTAAAGTTGTTTACTTTGATAAGATGATTCGGTTCTCGCTCGCTAATGGTGATCAATTGTGTGTCTATGGTGAAGTCGCGTTGAAGAAACTCCAACTCATGTCTTGTGCCCAAGCTAGCAAGTATCTCCGCAAGGAATACAGAGCTTTCTTGGCTAACATTGTAGTAGCAGAGAAGGAAAAGAAAGGTAATCCTGGATTGAACGATGTTCCCGTTGTTCATGAATTTCCTAACGTCTTTCCCGATGAGTTACCCGGCTTACCTCCGAGTCATGATATCGACTTTTGTATCAACCTCATTCCTGGAGCCAACCCTGTTGCTAAAGCTCCTTATCGACTCGCTCCGTCTGAAATGCGCGAACTCTCGAGCCAGCTCCAGGAATTGCTTGATAAAGGCTTTATTCGCCCTAGCACCTCTCTATGGGGCGCACCAGTCCTTTTCGTCAAAAAGAAAGATGGGTCATTTCGGATGTGCATCGACTACAGGGAATTGAATAAGCTAACCATCAAGAATCGCTATCCCCTGCCTCGAATCGATGATTTGTTTGATCAGCTACAAGGTGCTTCATGTTTCTCGAAGATCTATTTACATTCAGGCTATCACCAATTACGCATTCAATAGGAGGATATACCTAAAACCGCTTTTCGCACTCGTTACGGCCACTATGAGTTCGTGGTTATGCCTTTTGGTTTAACCAACGCACCCGCAGTTTTCATGGATCTAATGAATCGCGTGTGTAAACCTTTTCTTGACCGCTTCGTCATCGTGTTCATCGATGATATCCTGATCTATTCCAAATCGAAAGTCGAACACGCGCAACATCTACGTTTGGTTCTCGAGCTACTCCAAGGGAATCGACTCTATGCCAAGTTCTCCAAGTGTGAATTCTGGCTAGAGGAGGATCAATTCCTCGGTCATATTGTCAATAGTCAAGGTATTCATGTCGATACCGCGAAAATCGAAGCTGTTAAGAGTTGGGTTACACCTAAGAACCCGTCTGAAGTCCGTTCTTTTCTCGGACTAGCGGGCTATTATCGCCGATTTATCGAAGGATTCTCTAAAATCGTTGTGCCGCTTACCTCTCTCACGCATAAAGACAAGCCTTTTGTTTGGGGAACTGGACAAGAGACTGCCTTTCAAACCCTCAAGCATATGCTCTGCAATGCTCCCGTCCTTGCCATACCCGACAGAAATAACGACTTCATTGTCTATTGCGATGCATCGAACCTAGGTCTTGGTTGTGTTCTCATGCAACGAGACAAGGTTATCGCTTACGCATCTCGTCAGCTCAAAATTCATGAGAAGAACTATACAACCCACGACCTTGAGCTAGGCGTAGTTGTTTTTGCGTTGAAAATTTGGCGACACTACCATTATGGTACTAAGTGTATGGTCTTCACCGACCATAGGAGCCTACAACACATCTTCAGCCAGAAGGAACTTAATATACGTCAACGCTGGTGGGTGCAACTTCTCAACGATTACGACTGTGAGATTCGTTATCATCCTGGCAAAGCAAATGTCGTTGCCGACGCTCTGAGCCGACGAAGCTATTTGCATAGCGTTCATAATGTTCAAGCCCAGTATCATCTCGAAACTCTCATTCGCGAAGCCCAGCATGCGTGTTTCACCGAACGCACTTTGAAGAAGGAAAGGATATACCACGATGGAGCCCAGCTAGTGAATAAGTCGAATGGGATATTCCATTATCTGGGCCGAATTTGGATCCCTAAGCGGACCGATTTACGACAGATTCTGATGGACGAAGCCCACAAGTCTCGATATTCTATTCATCCCGGTGCCGACAAAATGTACCAGGACCTTCGCTGCAAGTACTGGTGGCCGGGCATGAAGAGAGATATCGCTCTCTATGTTTCGAAGTGCCTGACTTGCTCGAAAGTCAAGGCCGAGCACCAAAGACCCTCTGGCTTGCTTGAGCAACCCGTGATCCCCATGTGGAAATGGGAAAGCATAGCTATGAACTTTATCACGAAACTTCCGCGCACGCCATCAAGTCACGACAACATCTGGGTTGTCGTTGACCGTTTGACCAAATCTGCTCATTTTCTGCCGATACGAGAAGACTACAAGGTAGAAAAATTAGCCCGAATCTACACCAATGAGATCATTTGTTGACATGGGACGCCTCGCGACATCATCTCTGATCATGATGCTCGGTTTACCTCGCGTCTATGGGAAACGTTTCAAACTGCTCTCGGTACTACGCTTAATCTAAGTACCGCTTCCCATCCCCAAACCGACGGTCAGACTGAAAGAACGATTCGTACCCTTGAAGACATGCTCCGTTCGTGTGTCATAGATTTCGGTGGTAATTGGGATGTATACTTACCTTTAGTAAAATTCTGGTACAATAACAGTTATCATTCCAGCATTCAAATGGCACCATTTGAGGCATTATACGGAAGAAGATGTCGATCGCCTATTGTGTGGCACGAGATCGAACACTCGCAATTAACCGGTCCTTAGCTAATCCAAGAAACGACTGACAAAATCCTCCAAATACGAGACAATCTATTGAAAGCTCAGAGTCACCAGAAAAGTTACGCCGATAGACGACGCAAGCCCCTTGAATTTGACGTTGGCGACCATGTACTCCTAAAGGTATTGCCTTGGAAGGGTGTGGTCAGATTCGGCAAGAAAGGAAAGCTCACGCCTCGATATGTTGGACCCTTTAAGATTCTGGAAAGGATCGGAAAAGTGGCCTACACACTCGAACTACCGGAGGAACTTAGCAACGTTCACCCGACTTTTCACGTGTCGAACCTCAAAAAGTGTCTGGCCGAGCATGATTTGTACTTACCACTTGAGGATCTTCAAGTGAACGAAACACTACACTTCGTGGAGAAGCCTGTCGTGATCATGGACCGCCAAACCAAGCAACTCAGGCACTCACGTATTCCCATTGTGAAAGTTCGCTGGGAAGGCAAACGAGGCGCAGAGTTCACTTGGGAACTCAAAAGCGACATGAAGGCGAAGTACCCGCAGTTGTTTGTTACGGCTTCGGCCTAATTTCGGGACGAAATTCCCTTAAGTGGGGGAGGCTGTAACACCCCGTGTTTCGAAAGTCAAATTCAAAGTCAACATTGAAGTCAAAGGAAGAAAAAATTGCTAATTGCGATCTGTCACTCCTTGCTCAACTACTGTTTTGACTTCTTTGACTGTAATCGAATCTTTATTTTATTTGTTTTAGTTGTATTATGTGGAGTACTTATTAATAATCAAGGTTTAATCGATGTTTATCGCATGTTTATCGTTTATTAGCTTAACGCAACGAAATCGCATTCGCAACTCGAATTATACATTCTGGATATTGTTATACGTGTGTGTGCCTCTCATGTGTTACTTGTGCATGTTTACTTTTCACCATGAAATCACTAGATTTGAGGTGTTCTAGGATGATGTCATCATGGGGTTCTTATGAACTTCATGGTTTGGCTTCAATCCACCAAGAACAACTTAGATCTGGACAATTTCCACATGAATGAACAAAGATCTTGCTTAGATCTGAATATATTCATGGTGAAAAGGATTGAAAGATGGTTCTCTAACATTCTTTCAACTCTTTTACACTCAATGCACTCAAAACCGATAGAATTAGAGCTAGTTATGATCTTCTACTCCTTCTTAGTGATGTATTGGTTCAAGATCCGAATTCTATCCAAGAGACTACCGATTTCGGGTTAAACATGAAACACCGTCTCGAACAGTTAACTGGTCGGACTAGGGTGGTTCCTGTCCGATCGGGTCACTAAGATCTTGACGAGGTTCTGTTGTTTAGCACGTGATTACACCATCTCGATCAGAACTACAAACTATTAAAACAACCAAGTATCAAGACGATCAGGTCGTCGGGATGGATTGTCATCCGATCGGATTGCCGTCTGATCGGATTGCCGTCCGATCGGACTGCCATCCGATCGGAAAGCCATCCAATCGGCTTACATTTGGTTCCACACTTAAACTATTTATTTCAACTTTTCAAAGTTTTAAACATCGAACGGATTGCCGTCCAATCGGATAGCCATCCGATCGAACGACCACCCGACCATGTGATGTTTGGAACTTCAACACTTAACAATTTTCAACATGTTCAATACATTACCAGTTCCAACGGATTGCCACCCGATCGGCAGACTATCCGATCGAGTGACAACACTGTTGTAGATTTGTTCTCTGAGAAATGTCTCGCCAAACGGATCGTCGTCCGATCAAACCGCCGTTCGATCGACCGACCTGAAAGGTAGAGATAGTTCTCTATTTTCAAAATGCTACAACAAAAACTTCAAAGTACAAACCATCATACACAAACACATCTTCATCAAACGAGGTGTCAATCCAATCGAATGGCCATCCGATCGGATGACCATCTGACACTTGGTGCAAGGTACCGTTTATTTCACCGTTTTACGCACCGCTCATCTTTTATGCTATCGTTAACTGTTCAGGTTAATCTCACTCAGCGCTCCCTTCAATCCAAGAGTGTGTTTACTTGTTAAACACAATCTGTGAGTATACTCGATCCCTTTTTGCTTTACGCACTTTTGGGTGTTACATACGTTATAAATATTCAAATCACATCAATCACACAACGCAGACACTATTTATACGCTAACCTCTATTGCATGTTATACGTGACTCGATGAATGCCTGTTTGTTATGTTTACACACTGATTGCTGTCTACCTGCCTTAACAACGATAGTACTATAGTTTGGACTCAGCACCTGTTCACTCAGGGGTTGTTAAGGACAATTACTTCACATGTTCATTTGGAGATTTGGAGATTCCATAAGAAAAGAATGTGGATACCTAAACTAGGAAACCTACGTCACCGTATACTAGAAGAAGCCCATAAGTCTAAGTATACGATGCACCTGGTAAGTGATAAGATGTATCAGGATTTAAGAAAGAATTTTTGGTGGAGAGGAATGAAAAAGGATATTGCATCTTATGTTTCTAAGTGTTTAACTTGTTCACAAGTTAAAGCTGAACACCAGAGACCCTCAGGTTTATTGCAGCAATTAAAGATGCCAGTGTGGAAATGGGAATTGATAACAATGGATTTTGTTACCAAATTACCCAAAACAAAGAAAGGTAATGATACAATCTGGGTGATTATAGACAGGCTAACTAAGTCAGCTCATTTCCTACCAATGAAGGAAACTTTCAGTATGGAACAATTAGCTAAATTATAAGTAAATGAAATAGTTTCATTACATGGAATTCCTTTATCAATTGTTTCTGATAGGGATAGCCGTTTTACCTATCATTTTGGACAAGTTTCCAAAAGGCAATGGGAACCAAGTTGAATCTAAGCACAGCTTATCATCCTCAAACGGACGGACAAAGCGAAAGGACAATTCAGACAATGGAGGACATGCTTAGAGCCTGTGTAATTGATTTCAGAGGTAATTGGGACGATCACTTACCATTAATTGAATTTTCCTATAATAACAGTTATCACACAAGTATCAATGCTGCCCCATTCGAAGCACTTTATGGACGAAAGTGCAGAACTCCAGTCTGTTGGGCAGAAATTGGGGAAAAGCAATTATCTGGACCAGAAATAGTACAAGAGACAACAGATAAAATCATTCAAGTCAAGGAACGTCTGAAAACAGCACGTGATCGACAAAAGAGTTATGCTGATAACAGACGAAAACCGTTGGAATTTCAGGTAGGAGATAAAGTGTTATTGAAAGTCTCTCCTTGGAAAGGAGTAGTCAGATTCATCAAGAGGGGAAAGCTAAGCCCCAGGTATGTTGGACCATTTGAGATTATTAGAAGAATAGGACCTGTATCCTATGAGTTACACTTGCCAGAGGAAATGGCAGGAATACGTGATGTATTTCATGTATCTAATCTCAAGAAATGCTTAGCTAATGAATTACTTGTAGTACCTCTTAAGGACATAGAGGTAAATGAGCAATTAAAATTTGTAGAAAGACCTCTACAGATTGAAGATAGGAAAGTTAAGAACCTCAAGCACAAGAGATTAGTTCTGGTCAAAGTAAAATGGGACTCCAAAAGAGGACCAGAATACACATGGGAGCTTGAATCAGAAATGCAAAGGAAATATCCGCACCTATTCCAGTAGATCTCGAGGACGAGCTCTAAAACAAGGTGGGGAGGATATAACAACCCTCCTAAATAATTTTCGACATCCCTAATATATTTAAAATATCCCTATATGTCCTAAAATATACCCCGTATACGAAAATGTAACACCCCGAAAATTTACGTCCTATAAGGTGTTGACACGTGTCATAGGTTTGAACGTGTGAAGGAATGTTCTTGAAGGACTAAAGTTGACAAACAGTGAAACTGTGTAATTATAAGGGTTCAAAGTGTCAACAATGAATAAATAGACTTTGCAATAACTCTACATGATGTTTATAACCTTAAATGAATAGATCATGGATCATACGAAGCGAATTGTGAAAGAAAGTGAGAGATTACAAACTACAGGGGTTAAATGTGCCAACATGTTTAAGTTATACCTCTGAGTGACCTTTTGACAAACCCGAAGCTTTGTAACGATTAATTATGCTCACTAGAATGTACCACAAAAATTTCATGAAGTTTCGTTATCGTATGAGCAAGTTGTGATAAAATTCGTGTGCAAGGGTTAGAACCGTCAACGTTGAAATTTAGGGCTTTTCGGGTGATCACGAAGTTACCCGAGGACTTAACAAAGTGGGTATAAGTCTTAAAGCCCCATATGTTAAATAACAAAGCTTCATATGCAAGATTGGGATGTGAAAGCGATGTTACGGGGGACCAGGGACTAAATTGCAAATTAAAGATGACTGATTGTAGGCTTGCGCATCGTAAGACGGATGTTGCTGCGCATCGTATGATGCTCTGCGCATCGTAGGGCTTAAACACCTACGATGCGTATGGGGGTGGCCAGTTGCGAAAATTCGACAGACAGCTGCCTGTTGCTGTGTAACCGACTTACTTGGATCTTATCTGCATGTGTGAGCACCCCTACATGATTTATAGCTTGTAGGACACTTGTGGATGATAATGTAACATCCCTAGACTTAGTTGTTGATCATCCATGAGGTTTGAAGTTGTTATAAGAAGTCACATTTTCCACATACATGCACATTTCATCTTCTGGACATTTTCAAGAGCTCAAGACCTGATCCAAGCTTTCCAAAACATCTATAAGACTTGTGTAAGTACCCTTGATCTTCTCTAGTTCATTCCTACTTAGTTTATAGCCGAGAAATCAAACCGTCGTAACTACGGTTTGACTTTTCGATAATAAATAATCGGTCCAGAGTTTAGTCGAATCAAAGGTTGTTATAAGTTGGTATTTATATGGTTGATAAACCCCTAAAAGGGCTCTCACTGATTCCCATCCGAACTATGTCGTTCATCGAGTCAAACTTATTCCGAAAAAGTCAACGTAACCCTTAAACATGCATTTAGCGTTCCAGAAGGCGTATAACCTGTTTTAACAGACATATAACTTGAAAATAAGTTTAATAACTTGTCTACGCTTGTTTGGTTCGACAACTATCTGTTTAAGACCGATTCGGAACCGAAAGACGCAAAAGTTTGACTTTTGCGTTGACCTCAGTTCTGACCCGATTTATATAGGTTTAGACATGCCTTAAAGTTCCATTAGGACCTAGTTACTTGTGTGTATAAGCCTCTGCGTTTATACCACTCGAATCCCTAATCATCCGATGTTTCCGTTAAATGCCTAAATATTGACTGTAATGCCCTTATAACCATAAAACGAGATTTTAGAAAATGTAAAAGTGCAAGAGTCTTTAATACTGACTATTGAACATGTCTGCAAAATTTCATGTCAATCGGAAGTCTAGATTAGGAGTTATGCTTAATGGCGTATTTATAAACATGTTTATTAATTAAACAACGCCATTAGCGTAAAACCTATCTAAACTCAGTTTTGACACCAAATCTTTTACCCACTGAGGTTAAATAATATTTTAGGATTTTTAAAGATTTTTAATTATTTTTAAACTGATCATAAGCTAGGATTAGTGCCTTAATTCGGTAATACCGAATATACCCTTTTCGCGCATAAAATGAGTTTTATAAATCCTTTTGATGCCAATCCAATTGCTACTGATTTTAAATAATAAATTAAGTGTTTTGAACCTGTTTAACTGATCAGAAAACTCAGAATCATATTTAAACCCGTACGTCGCTTAAAACGGCTTTATACGCGTATTATACGCATAGTTTAAGTTTAAAACTATTTTGACATATAAGATTTATAACCAAATGTTATAACCTGTTAAAATAAACTAAGTTACTGATGTTTTCAGACCCGGTTCACAGAAATGTAATTAATCCCTTTTATAATCTTTAAAATGACCAAAATACCCCTTCGGGGCTTTTTATGAGATTAAACTCGTTTTGGGCATAACGGAAGGTATCCCACTGATATCACAACATATTTAGGGCATGTTAACTTAGGAAACCTGTTTATAACTCTTATGGTTACCCGTTACACCTCTTGCGCGTTCGGTTCGGTTTATGTAACAAGTTTACATAAATTAGCCGAAACGGGTCAAACCTTATTAGTTTCGTCTCAAAATCCAGAATGTGTATGAAATACCCATATTAAGCAAGTCTTCAAACTTGTCGGGTCTAAATCACATTCTATCCGGTCTTCGCTTAATCATGCGTTTGAACCATATATTTCCTTAAGACTAACCGGTCTAAGCTTAGGCTTAATTAAAGACCCGTTAGCATTCTAATTGATTATTTATACCATCATTTCCAGACTAGAGCCTTCCGGTAAATTGTACCTACGCTAACTTAAGTGAATACGGCTGAGTTATTAAAATCCTTGCTATTTAAGACAGGAGCTAGCTCAGGTAAATACGCTTAACTTATTTTCCCTATACGGGCTTGGGATACGGTATAATAATACCGCTTGGTCGGGTATTGAATCTTTAATCTTATTATGGTTAAATCATTGAGGTAACCCGGTTTAATCTGTATTGTTTGAAACAAAGACCTTTAGGGGTTAATGACCATGTCCCGGATATCCTAGTGACATCATTGTATTATAAAATGGCCACGTCTTAAGCACGGGGTGTAGGCATACACCTGACAGTGCTTAAGAGATAACGGTATCTCACTCTCTTGTGGGCCTATACTTGTGGCGTGTCTGTTAATCTGACTCGATTTCTACATCGGGCCCTGAACGTACAACGAACATGTAAATCTGTATACAAGGTTATAAATATAATTGTCCCAAGTTAAAAAGATTAATTTTGCCTCTATGCATTTTAATCCAAGTGTCGAAATATTTGCATGTCTTGTGCACCTAAACAAATTTTCATAAACATTTACAAAATGAGTCGGTTGAGTGTATTTACCAGTGAAAACTGACGTATCTTCCAAAAGGGTTAAGTGACAGGTACTGAACGTAATTGGCTGGAAGCTCAGGGCGTTTCTAAGGAATCTTGAAAGTTCTAGGTGCCTAAAGTCTGTTGAATAAAGTTTATGTTTTGAGATCCGCCTGTGGATCTTTTACTTCCGTTGTAATACTTTGATGTTACACTATTCGGATTGTAATATATTTATCCTTTTGCTTCCGCTGTGCATTTATATATTGTGTTGTTTGACTATGATGTTGCCAACCACGTCACGTTACTCCCCTACCGGGCCCACCGGTAACACGTGGAAATTCGGGGTGTGACAGGTTGGTATCAGAGCCAACATTGAGTGAATTAAACACTAGCTTTTTGTGTTTAATCTCAATGACACATTTGCACATTCCTTAATCTTCTGAGTCTAGACTTAACATAGGAATATTCTCAATCCTTATCTGGAAATTCTGCTTCCAAAATTTTTATATATTGGATACATCGCCGAGCGAAGAAGCCATAATAATAATTCTCCACACCAGGAGCCTTAAATTTCTGACCTCGTACAACGGCTAGGACGAAACATGCAAACAAGGAGAAGGCATTCAGAAATAAAATGAAGAAGAAACTCCCTTTGCGAAAAATCGTTTCCTTAATAGTCCTTATAAGGACATAATTACCTTTCAGTTCCTTCGAGGACAACATTATTCCTTTCAAGTCCCGCTTAGGGCAACTCTGTACTTTTATTTTCATATATTGGATTTTTCCAATATTCTTATCTAGTCTATTGATCTAGAAATCATAGCTTATATCACCCTATAAGATGATCATATTATAACCATCCCTTAGAAGGGAAGTGCCTACGGGCTATAACGTATTGTCCATCTGAGACACTGACATTGTGATCTTTATGATTCCTTGTCTATGGTGGTGAGCTCTGCTCAAGCCTATTAGCCTAAATGATCAATGTGATCATGACTAATATGTCTCTGACATTGTGATCTTTATGATTCCTTGTCTATGGTGGTGAGCTATGCTCAAGCCTATTAGTCTATATGATCAATGTGATCATGACTAATATCATCAATATGATGATCATATTATCGACATCCTTAGTGATGAAGTGCCTACTGGCTATACTTTATAATATTGTCACTACGACAATGACAGTAGTAAATCTTAGGGTTCTTGTCTAAGGCAGTGGGCTATGCCCAAGCCTCATAGTCAATATGATCAATATTATCATGACTACTATCACCAGTGTGATGATTATTAATTTCTAAAAACATCGTTTTGTAATGTCAATTGATCCGCCTACAGGCCATATTGTATCGTCAAATTGACAACGACAGTAGTAGTCTTTGACTCTCTGTCCAGGAAAGATAATGAACTATGTTCAAACCTAAATGCTTTGATTCTCTAAAATCATGGCTTATAAAATTTAAAACTGTCCTTGAGACCAGGCTTTTTACGCCACTTTAATATATTTGATGTTTTATAACTAGGATAAGTTATAATGAAATTAACTAAGTATAACTAACAAATTAACCCATATGGTTTATATTACCATGGTTAATAAATTATCAAAAATGATAATTTCATAATGACCTCTGGATAAATCATTGTCAATGTTTATGAAGCAATCAAGCTACATGGCTGGATTAGATGAAGTTAACAGCCACATGAAGGAGGACAATGATGCTACCAGAATCAATGTAACTGGAGCGGAACTGCAGGCAATAATAGATTATGCTGTTACTCGAGCTCTTGACAGACAGTATGATGAATCAAATGATACCCATTCTAAAACTCTATCTGTGGCTCGTAGTAAGCCCCCTTCTAAAATACTTGAGTCAAGAGAAGACGATGTTCATGACTTGTCAAATCAAAGGAGTATTCCGTTTAGACAGGTTGTGTTCCATCAAGAGACACCAGTTAAGACCTGTTCATATAAATATTTTGTCTCCTGCAAGCCTAGAGACTTTACAGGAGAAAAAGGGGCCATCGATTGCATGACGTGGCTCGATGAGATGGACGCTGTTGTTGACATCAGCGGTTGTGCAGAGCAAGATGTTGTGAAATTTGTTTCACAATCTTTTAAAGGAGAAGCTCTAGCTTAGTGGAGGTCACTGATCCAAGCTACGGGGAAGATTCCTTTGTACAACATGATTTGGGAGCAGTTCGTTGCTCTTATCAAAGAAAATTACTGTCCTCAACATGAAGTTGAGAAAATTGAGACTGAATTCTTGACATTGGTCATGGAAAACTTAGATTGTCAAGCATACCTTACAAATTTCAATACCAAGTCTCGATTGGTTCCTTATTTGATCACACCGGAACCAAAGCGAATTGCTCGCTTCATTGGGGGTTTAGCCCCAGAAATCAAAGCCAGTGTTAAGGCTTCAAGACCTACTTCATTCAGGTCAGCGGCCGATCTGTCGCTATCTCTCACACTCAATGTGGTCAGAAACAAGGCTGCCAAAGTCTCTGAAGAAGGAAAGCGAAAAAGGGAGGATGAAATTTCTCATCGCTCTGATAGGGAGACAAAGAGGATAAGAAGAGTTCCGGGTTTAAGAAAGACAGCCAGCAGCCGGGTGAGAAGATCAGGTGCAAAACCTGTAGGAAATACCACCTCGGGAAATGCAGATTTGAATCTCGGCCCCGGCCTTGTGGAATTTGCAAATCTAAGGAACATAAAACCCTGGATTGCAAGAAGTTGAAAGATGCAACCTGTTATGGTTGCAACGAGAAGGGGCATATCAAGAGCAACTGCCCTAGGAATCAGAAGAAGCCCGAAGAGGCCAAGAAAACAAACGCATGATGAACACCCAAGAGTTGGTGCAGAAGAATAATTACATAGCAGGTACATTTCCTCATCAAACAATTTATTTGTTGCTGACACATATGATTCTATAATGAACGATAAAAGTTGAGAACTGTTGCCTCCGCCTGATTTGGACTCCGGTCATTTAATGCAAGGTAGAAATTGGTTGATACTTTAGAAAATGCTCCAACAAATCCTAGATGGATATTTTATAGTTTTTAAGAATCACTCTTTTCTGATATCCTTATGGAAAGCTTTCAAGCTATCCAAATTCATCACTATAATAAAGACAGATGTGACATTTAGATCCCCTGTCAAAAAGGTGATGGATTCGGACCAAACTTTAAATGCCATTAAAGGTCTTTTGTGACCTAGGCTAAATATAATGGATATACATTCAAATAACATTCACTAGGAATGTTCAGAACAGAATAGCCCATACGGTTTATGAATGTCGTGGCTAATCTAAGTCGGGTCATCAGGATGATGACTAATAATTGTTAAATTTTGGTGATTGGTACCAAGTTTCAAGTATGGAAAACTGAGATGAGGTAGACGACAGTCGCAATACTATTAAGGCGACGAAAGTTAATAAAGCTACAAATGTAAACCTCAATATTAATGGAGTTAATCTCCAAGCTGTGGTTGAGGCAGCAGTTGGAAGGACCAAAGCAGTGTGACATCTGCAAAGGAACGGGTCATCATTTTTCCCATGAATGTAGGGACATAAAGAATACAGTCTGTCACGACTGTGGTGAGTAAGGCCGCCTCAGAACTAGATACCATAAGGCTACCAAAGAAGGTGCAGCTAAGCCTGGAAAGGCTAAGAAAGGAAACGCCTGAACTCATCTGATGAATGCGGAGAGGCAGTTCGCGATGTCATCAAGTACCTTCCTTATCATTTACCAATGATAATTTCTGCTAAGTGTCCTGATTTAATACAGGCAATAATAAATCTTCATAAACCATAAGCTTAGCAAACTTTTATATTATCCACAAGGTATAACTTACCAAGGAAACCATAGTAACCGATTCTTCTGAGTATCGGCAAGGGATCCTTCTGAAAAATCTGAGAGTACTCTTTCTTCGAATCGAGTACGACAATATATATTACTTTATTTTATTATTTTCTCATTGTTTTCTATCGACCGCGAATGCCAAACTATGTTTGATAAAAGTGCCATATGAGGATTGGCGTATCCTAGTGTGTCCCATAGATTGCTTCCATGCTTGATCAGTATGGAGGTTTAATGCATGGAACCGCTGAGATATCCCAATGGTCATATTATACCAAAGTCGACTAGTAGTATTCAAAGAAGATATTCAGAAAAGAATTGTCCAAATAAATGTTCCCTGGTAAGGGAAGCTGTGGACTCATAGCATATAGGTGTCACTCATTTGACACCAGCAAGGATAATTAGACTAGAGCCTGAGATATGGAAATTCTCTGTAACCTCTTTGTACTTTGATAATCTTCTTCAAAGATTACCCTGTTTACCCCTGAGAGGCAGGTAGAGTAAGGGTTATATCTCATTTAGGGCTGCATGGTTATGAAATCTCCAAAGCAGCTAATACCATTATTGGAAGAATTGAAAACCCTGGTTGAGTAAGTTTCAGGATATGGATTCATATAGTCTAACTCAAATATCCTGAGAATTCGGTATAGTTATTAATGAAAGACGGTTCATTTTGCTTATGCATTATTTACCGCAACCCTGGATAGGCAACGATTAAGAACCCCCATCAGCTGCTCCGAATCGTCGATTTGTTCGACTAACGGTAAGGATTAGCTGTTCCTTAAGATGGGTATTGAATAAGGATTGGAATAACCCTTTCACATTAAGATAAGCTTTTCTATAATAATGGATATGTAAGTATTAAGGCTACTCCTTTGGAGACCTTGTATTGATGGAATGTTAAATGTCTATTGTTAGATAGAGAATTGGTAAGTCCAACTAGGAAGATCTGAAAGTTGCCTGGGGGACAACAAATAAGATTATACAAATCCAAAATCGATTGTAGGTTGCCAGTATACGGCAAGAAATCAAGGAGTTATGAAAATAGCAAACTTCCTAAGTTTTTGTTAAGGAAAAAGGTTTAACAAAAGATATCACCCAGGAAGGGTGTACCAAAATTGTTAAAATATCAGGCAAGTTAAGCTCTGAATATATGGAAATCATTTGAAGGAAATCAAATGTATCAAGATCAAGTAGCTTGTAAGCTAAAACCTATTTAAGTGGTTTGGCGGAGCTCGAAATACATTGCACACTAGTGACTGAAGGAGATGTTCCACCAATAAGTCAAGGAGCACTATCACAAATTGGTATGCGGATTTACGATGTGATAAAAATCCTATATCGATTGAGGATCGACAGGTTAAGAAGCTTCAAAGAAAGCACGTGCCTATTGTTAAGGTCAAATGGGATGCCCGAAGAGGTCCCGAATATACGTAGGAGGTTGAATCCACGATGAAAGAAAAGTACCCTTACTTATTTCAGTAAATCTCGGGCCGAGATTTCTTTTAAGGGGGTGAGGATGTAACACCCCAAAAATTTACGTCCTATAAGGTGTTGACACGTGTCATAGGTTTGAACGTGTGAAGGAATGTTCTTGAAGGACTAAAGTTGACAAACAGTGAAACTGTGTAATTATAAGGGTTCAAAGTGTCAACAATGAATAAATAGACTTTGCAATAACTCTACATGATGTTTATAACCTTAAATGAATAGATCATGGATCATACGAAGCGAATTGTGAAAGAAAGTGAGAGATTACAAACTACAGGGGTTAAATGTGCCAACATGTTTAAGTTATACCTCTGAGTGACCTTTTGACAAACCCAAAGCTTTGTAACGATTAATTATGCTCACTAGAATGTACCACAAAAATTTCATGAAGTTTCGTTATCGTATGAGCAAGTTGTGATAAAATTCGTGTGCAAGGGTTAGAACCGTCAACGTTG
The DNA here is from genome assembly GCA_030545235.1 of Helianthus tuberosus. NCBI lineage: Eukaryota > Viridiplantae > Streptophyta > Magnoliopsida > Asterales > Asteraceae > Helianthus > Helianthus tuberosus. The sequence continues at coordinate 101,721,818 of CM060381.1, read as the reverse complement.
AAATTTAGGGCTTTTCGGGTGATCACGAAGTTACCCGAGGACTTAACAAAGTGGGTATAAGTCTTAAAGCCCCATATGTTAAATAACAAAGCTTCATATGCAAGATTGGGATGTGAAAGCGATGTTACGGGGGACCAGGGACTAAATTGCAAATTAAAGATGACTGATTGTAGGCTTGCGCATCGTAAGACGGATGTTGCTGCGCATCGTATGATGCTCTGCGCATCGTAGGGCTTAAACACCTACGATGCGTATGGGGGTGGCCAGTTGCGAAAATTCGACAGACAGCTGCCTGTTGCTGTGTAACCGACTTACTTGGATCTTATCTGCATGTGTGAGCACCCCTACATGATTTATAGCTTGTAGGACACTTGTGGATGATAATGTAACATCCCTAGACTTAGTTGTTGATCATCCATGAGGTTTGAAGTTGTTATAAGAAGTCACATTTTCCACATACATGCACATTTCATCTTCTGGACATTTTCAAGAGCTCAAGACCTGATCCAAGCTTTCCAAAACATCTATAAGACTTGTGTAAGTACCCTTGATCTTCTCTAGTTCATTCCTACTTAGTTTATAGCCGAGAAATCAAACCGTCGTAACTACGGTTTGACTTTTCGATAATAAATAATCGGTCCAGAGTTTAGTCGAATCAAAGGTTGTTATAAGTTGGTATTTATATGGTTGATAAACCCCTAAAAGGGCTCTCACTGATTCCCATCCGAACTATGTCGTTCATCGAGTCAAACTTATTCCGAAAAAGTCAACGTAACCCTTAAACATGCATTTAGCGTTCCAGAAGGCGTATAACCTGTTTTAACAGACATATAACTTGAAAATAAGTTTAATAACTTGTCTACGCTTGTTTGGTTCGACAACTATCTGTTTAAGACCGATTCGGAACCGAAAGACGCAAAAGTTTGACTTTTGCGTTGACCTCAGTTCTGACCCGATTTATATAGGTTTAGACATGCCTTAAAGTTCCATTAGGACCTAGTTACTTGTGTGTATAAGCCTCTGCGTTTATACCACTCGAATCCCTAATCATCCGATGTTTCCGTTAAATGCCTAAATATTGACCGTAATGCCCTTATAACCATAAAACGAGATTTTAGAAAATGTAAAAGTGCAAGAGTCTTTAATACTGACTATTGAACATGTCTGCAAAATTTCATGTCAATCGGAAGTCTAGATTAGGAGTTATGCTTAATGGCGTATTTATAAACATGTTTATTAATTAAACAACGCCATTAGCGTAAAACCTATCTAAACTCAGTTTTGACACCAAATCTTTTACCCACTGAGGTTAAATAATATTTTAGGATTTTTAAAGATTTTTAATTATTTTTAAACTGATCATAAGCTAGGATTAGTGCCTTAATTCGGTAATACCGAATATACCCTTTTCGCGCATAAAATGAGTTTTATAAATCCTTTTGATGCCAATCCAATTGCTACTGATTTTAAATAATAAATTAAGTGTTTTGAACCTGTTTAACTGATCAGAAAACTCAGAATCATATTTAAACCCGTACGTCGCTTAAAACGGCTTTATACGCGTATTATACGCATAGTTTAAGTTTAAAACTATTTTGACATATAAGATTTATAACCAAATGTTATAACCTGTTAAAATAAACTAAGTTACTGATGTTTTCAGACCCGGTTCACAGAAATGTAATTAATCCCTTTTATAATCTTTAAAATGACCAAAATACCCCTTCGGGGCTTTTTATGAGATTAAACTCGTTTTGGGCATAACGGAAGGTATCCCACTGATATCACAACATATTTAGGGCATGTTAACTTAGGAAACCTGTTTATAACTCTTATGGTTACCCGTTACGCCTCTTGCGCGTTCGGTTCGGTTTATGTAACAAGTTTACATAAATTAGCCGAAACGGGTCAAACCTTATTAGTTTCGTCTCAAAATCCAGAATGTGTATGAAATACCCATATTAAGCAAGTCTTCAAACTTGTCGGGTCTAAATCACATTCTATCCGGTCTTCGCTTAATCATGCGTTTGAACCATATATTTCCTTAAGACTAACCGGTCTAAGCTTAGGCTTAATTAAAGACCCGTTAGCATTCTAATTGATTATTTATACCATCGTTTCCAGACTAGAGCCTTCCGGTAAATTGTACCTACGCTAACTTAAGTGAATACGGCTGAGTTATTAAAATCCTTGCTATTTAAGACAGGAGCTAGCTCAGGTAAATACTCTTAACTTATTTTCCCTATACGGGCTTGGGATACGGTATAATAATACCGCTTGGTCGGGTATTGAATCTTTAATCTTATTATGGTTAAATCATTGAGGTAACCCGGTTTAATCTGTATTGTTTGAAACAAAGACCTTTAGGGGTTAATGACCATGTCCCGGATATCCTAGTGACATCATTGTATTATAAAATGGCCACGTCTTAAGCACGGGGTGTAGGCATACACCTGACAGTGCTTAAGAGATAACGGTATCTCACTCTCTTGTGGGCCTATACTTGTGGCGTGTCTGTTAATCTGACTCGATTTCTACATCGGGCCCTGAACGTACAACGAACATGTAAATCTGTATACAAGGTTATAAATATAATTGTCCCAAGTTAAAAAGATTAATTTTGCCTCTATGCATTTTAATCCAAGTGTCGAAATATTTGCATGTCTTGTGCACCTAAACAAATTTTCATAAACATTTACAAAATGAGTCGGTTGAGTGTATTTACCAGTGAAAACTGACGTATCTTCCAAAAGGGTTAAGTGACAGGTACTGAACGTAATTGGCTGGAAGCTCAGGGCGTTTCTAAGGAATCTTGAAAGTTCTAGGTGCCTAAAGTCTGTTGAATAAAGTTTATGTTTTGAGATCCGCCTGTGGATCTTTTACTTCCGTTGTAATACTTTGATGTTACACTATTCGGATTGTAATATATTTATCCTTTTGCTTCCGCTGTGCATTTATATATTGTGTTGTTTGACTATGATGTTGCCAACCACGTCACGTTACTCCCCTACCGGGCCCACCGGTAACACGTGGAAATTCGGGGTGTGACAGAAAACCCAGCCCAAAATACCTTTAATTTTGCAAAAATAAAATAAAAACAAGAAAATAGGGCGCTCGTGGGCCGCTTAGCCCTTGGCTACCTTCCACGCAGGGCGCGGCAGCCCGGCTACGAGGTGACACCCGGAAGCCGCCACATGTCGACACGTGGCAAGGCTAGACCGGTGACAAATCAAGGCTAGGGCCTACTTACCCTACGTCGCGGGCCGCGTAAGCCTCCGCTTCATCTTACGCGGGGTGCGAGGGACTCGAATTCAGCTCTAATAAATTGGGAGCTTAGGCCTTCAGTTCCAACTCGCACCGAAACTTTTCTCTCTCGAAATTCTATAGTGTAGGCATAATCTCTGGGTATAATACCCCCCTAAATAACGAAGTTCTGCCCCGTTGTAAGTATCATAACCCCGGTTACGTATTAGATACGCTGCCCGATTGATCCAGGGTTCCGTAACGGTTGTCGTGGTTCTGCCCGACGTAGTCGTTGGAATGTCGTCTCAGGGAGGGTATTACTAATGTAAATATTGGGTTATTATACTAGCGCATGTGCATTTATGTAACTTATAGATAATCACCAGGAAATCCTTAAAAGAAAACCTAAGACAACAATGTGAGTAATCTCCTTTTTGCAAATTGTTTTTACAAAACCTCACTTAAATTAAATTACATTAAACAGTGATTGAGTATTTGTATTCTACAATTATCATCGGTATGTTGGGGTTTTGTATACAAAATTTGTTACTACCTTGCGAGGAGTAACATGACCACAAGTCAGGTTAACAGTACCGTGGGTGGTAATTAAAGTAGATGGAAACAAATGTAATTGTGCGACCGCCCTCAATACTGTACAATGGTTTTTACTTAACTTGATTGAACTTGGATTCACTCACCAGTATTTCCCACTGAAAAAATGTTTTTAAACGCGTTTCAGGTAACAAAATGTTAAAGCCAAATAGAAGCCAGCTGGACAGCACTGAAGGCTTGGAAAAGTGGCTATAAAGTTACCTAAAATAAAGAGATGTTTTTATTAAATAAAATAGGGTGTATCCCTATGAAAATGTGTGTACTTGAAACTTGGGATTTTTCCCACGTGTTTAATATTATAAAAGTGTGGTATTTTACTCTGATAAAATATTTCCTAACTACGATCCTGATGTAATTTCCGCTGCCAAAATTGATAAAACACGGATACCACCGAATAGGGGACGGGGGTTGCGATATCGTTTCACCATTAGACTCAACAGAAGCTCCTAATGTCGATTCTGATTCTTCGTTGGTCAATTTTGATTTAGTCGTTTCAAGTGATTCGTTGCTAGATTCTACTGAATCAACTAACTCTGAATTTTCACAGTTAGCTATTTCTGAGGAATCATGTATCGAATTAGATGAAACGGGTGATTCAATCTGTTCACTAGACTTGACTTTAATCTGAGGCAATTCAACTTTTTCAGGTGATTCATTGTTGGACTCGACTGATTCAACTATTTCTAATTTCTCACAATTAGCTGTCTCATAAGAGTCACATGTTAAATCAGATGAAAAAGTTGATTCACTTTGTTTACCCGACCTAAACCCTTTAAGAAATTCAGCAAACTCATTCGTGATGGCAAACTCAAAGTTGTTTGATTTCGTTTCAGACTCTTGCTCTTGGTATTGTACTTCAGGTGAATTTTGAGAAAAACATGATTCAGTATTATGTAAGACTTGAAAGTGTTTGTCAATATTAGCATTGTTCTCAAAATTTAGAGTCTCGGTTTGCTTTGAAACATCAGCATGTTTGATAAACGTTTTCTTGAAGGCCTGTTTTTCTAAAATAATTTCAGTTTTATCGGGCCTTGTGATCTTTACTTTCCTAGATTTAACAGGTTCTACCTTTCTATCCCCAGGTTTCCCATATTCCATGTCAGGCAGATTATCTATCTCCTCTTCAGTCATGGGAAGTGAGGTGTAATTGTGATTGTATGGTGGAGGTATGCATACAAATCCCAATCCTTTGTTTCTCAGTAGACACATCAATTTTTTTAAAATTAAATTCCGTGTTTTCAAAAGTTGATTTTAAATTATCAAGTTCAACAGTTAATTTTTCAGATAGTTCTTTGAGGTGGAGATATCTACAATTTGCCTCACTCGGATCGTTATGCAACTTACTGATATCACGCTTTTGCGCTTCCACCGTATCCTTGTACCCATTCAGTTTCTTTTTAATTTCATAACCACTAGATCTTGTATATTGAAGTTGCATAACGAGCGAGTCTGCCTGCTCTTTGTATCCTTTATCTTTTTCCCTACATGCAGGAGTACAACATATATCGTCTACACATACCTCAGTAGGAATAGGAGGGATTTCATAAATTGGAAAGCTTGCACGACAATTTGATCCTGAATCAGCAGGAGTAGACGAGCAAACTTCAACCGGTAATTGAGCAGCAGGAACAGCAGGAGCAGGAATGAATGAGCAAACTGTAGCAGATGTATTTCATTGAGCCTTCTGCTTGTCAGCCTTATCATAAGATTTGATGAGTGAGATCAGCTCATCTGGCTTCATTTTGTAACAGTAGTAGTCAGTTGTCACAATTATCTGATTAACATTTCTAAACCAACTACAATTTTCCTAATCTGGAATCCCTTTTATAGCATCCAGAAGCTTTTTGTTGCTCGAATACGTAGACACCTCAATCTCTGTCGTCTTCATTTCTGAGAGCAGTTCAGTAAACCAGCCAATCAACGCTTCTACAAATTCTCCAGGAAAGTATCTGAAGCTGGCTACTTTCTGCTCAAACACTTCTTTCTGAGAAGACATTTTCAAGATTTGATCCCCCGGAAATGTGATCCCCCGAAAGTGTGATCCATAAAAAATGTGATGCCCCGAAAATGTGCGTTTTGCCAAACTGGAATGTTAAAACCGTCGCCGCACACTAGTATAAGTCGCACACTTGGGATCCCGTACACTATTTCCTCAACACAAGCCCAAAGCGAGAACCCGTGTACTCGCTAACTCAAACCCTTAGCAACACGCACGAACCAGCTTCCTGTACCGCGCCTCCAAACCTGTCAAAACTTTTCACCAAAACAATTTTTTTATAGAATAATTATATAACTTTTAATATTTTAATTTTTTAATTAATAAACCTTATATATATATATATATATATATATATATATATATATATATATATATATAGGGGAATGATGTATAGAAAACCCACTTTAATTTAGAAAACCCGGGAAACTCAAAGCTCCCGATGGTTTTTTTTTTTTGAAAAAATTTATGCATGTTATATACATGTTTTTAAGGGTTTTGGGCAAAAAAAATCAAAAAAGCGCCGAGTAGATATTTTTTAAAAAAATAAACAAGTTTTGGTGTAACACGTGTTACATTCATCTGACATATTTGTAACACGTGTTACACCAAAACTTGTTTTTTTTTTTAAATATCTACTCGGCGCTTTTTTGATTTTTTTTTGCCCAAACCCCTTAAAAACATGTATAATTTTTTTCAAAAAAAAAAACATCGGGAGCTTTGAGTTTCCCGGGTTTTCTAAATTAAAGTGGGTTTTCTATAGATACTTACATTATATATATATATATATATATATATATATATATATATAAAACCTTCGAGTCTCTCGTGTGGGAGCAGTATGGTTTCCGGGCGGAAGTTAGCTTGCGCGGCGGCCGGGGCCCGATCGAACATCGCGTCCGAGAGTGCGGGGCTGACGGGGGAATGTCTTCGACATGAACCCGGTGACCAATAGGTCCAGTACATAGAAAGTCACCTTCCAAAAAAAAATATTATAATTAATATTAATGATTAGATAATGATTACTTAATGACATGAACAACGGTGGTCGAAGGCGGTGGTGAGGATATCTTGAAGATGAGGATGGTTGAGTTGCAGGTTTCAGTGATCGGTGTACGGTTGTTTTCAGCAGTGACGAAGCTTGAGATTTCCGACCTGAGGGTCGAAAACGTATATACCCAAAAATTTCTATAAAACGGGGGGTCTAAAATGTATATACCCAAAAATTTATGTACTAAAACTACATACTCTCCACTACTGAGCGAAAAGTTCAGGGGTCGGCCGCCCCCTCCCGCCCCCACTATCCTTCGCCAATGGTTTTCAGTTCAACAGGGTATGGTGGTGTGGAGGAATGATGGTGGCTGTGGTGATCGTAGAAGATATGGTGGTGTAGTTGATCGCGCGAGAGGATGACCGGAGACGAAAACCGGAGACGATGGTAACGGTTAAACGGTGATGGTGGCCGGAGGTCACGTTGGAGAAGATGAAACAGGTGTGGTTATGGAGGTCCGGTGAGACGATGGCGACTGATATGGTGTCGAAAGGTGGTCCGAAGAAGTCGTTTGGCAGTGATGGTGTTTCACAATGGTTATGAACAGAGAAGTTCCAGGTTTTGATAGTGATGGAGGTTAACGGTGATGATAGTTATATGATGGTTTGATGTCGCACACTTGATAGATGTTGAATGAAGATGATGGTCGCACACTTTAATATGATTGATGTTGAATGAAGATGATGGTCGCACGCTGGATTTAATGTTGAATGAAGATGATGGTTGCACACTGAGGGATATTGTCGCACACTAACTTTTTCAGCTGTACACTTTAATTTAAACTTCCACACCGTCGCACACTTGAAGATGATGTACACTTGCTGCCCACTACTAAGGACAAGAGGATCTCCCAACTAGAGAAGGAGGTGAATGTCGCAACCCCTGATCCCTTATCTATCCCGGGAACGGGCAGACGCGAACTCAGAGTTTCGGTGGTATCAGCTTGTTAATTATGGCAGCGGAAATTACATCAGGACCGTAGTTACGAAATGTTTATCAGAGTAAAACCACCATATGTAATATTAATAAACACATGGGCAAAACCCAAGTTTCTTATTACAATACGTTTATAGGGATAAACCCTATTTTATTGAATTTAAAACATCGTCTATTAGGTAATTTTTATAGCCACATTTTTCCCAAGCCTTCAGTCCTCTCCAGCTGGCTTTTTAATAACTGGTTGTCACATTGTGTTACCTGAAACGCGTTTTAAAAACATTTTGTCAGTGGGAAATACTGGTGAGTGAATCCCAGTTTGATCAAGAAACATTTTATTAATTAAAACAGTATTAAGAGCGATCACATTGTTTATTTCTACACAATTACTCATTCAGTATTGTCAATCCTGACTTGTGGGTCATATTACACATTGGCTAACTCATTGTCCAATGGTAACGTACTGTCATCCCCGACTTACTACTTGCAGTAGTAAATTTTGTATACAAAACCCCAACATACCGGCAGTAATTGAAGAACTACAAAGACTCAATCACCGCTTAATCACATTGTAAAACATTTAAGGTTTTGTAAAATATTACAAAAAGGTTAACAAAAATTGGATAAACTCACATTGCTATCTTAGACTTCGCGTAAGGGTTTTCTGGGAATAATCTATAATTTACACAAATGTACATTGGTTAGTATCATAACCCTTTGAAAATATTAATGTTACCCTCCCTGAGACGGCATTCCAACAACTACGTCGGGCAGAACCACGACAGTTGTTACGGAACCCTAAATCAATCGGGCAGCGTATCTATTATGAAACTTGGGTTATAATACTTACAACGGGGCAGAACCTTGCTAATTAGGGGGTATAATACCCGTGTATTATAAGCCCACTATCAGAATTTGAGAGAAAGAAATCGTTGTGAGCGAATTCGAAATGAAATCTGATGCCTTCTATTTATACTTGCTGAACTGGACTCTCACGCGGCCAGCATGAAAGATAAGGGGGGCTTACGCGGCCCGTGTACTAGCCGGGTAGGGTTTAGGTGATCCGGGTCATCGCCTAGACTCGCCACGATGTCGACACGTGTCAGCCTCTGGTGTTGCCGTGTTATTGATCTCTCGCGGCCCGCGTACACTTAACATAGATCTTACGCGGCCCGTTTTAACTTAAGAAAACTAACAAAATCAGGTTCTAACCTTGATACCGCCCGCGTAAGGATTGGGGTGGGTCTACGCGGCCCGCCTCAGCCCTAGATTTAAACTTTTATTTATTTTAAATACTATTTTATATATTTCGGGCTCGGTTTTCTTAGATGGGGTGTATATAAAGACATATTGGGACATTTTAAGATATACTAGGGCGTCGGAAATATTATGAGGGTGTTGGTTTTACCGAGGGTTGTTACATTCTCCCCACCTTGTTTTAGAGCTCGTCCTCGAGATCTACTGGAACAAATGCGGATATTTCCATTGCATTTCAGATTCAAGCTCCCATGTGTACTCATATCCTCTTTTGGAGTCCCACTTTACTTTGACCAGAACTAATCTCTTATGCCTGAGATTCTTGACTTTCCTGTCTTCAATATGTAGAGGCCTTTCTACAAACTTGAGTTGTTCATTTACCTCTATATCCTTAAGAGGTACTATTAGCGATTCATCAGCTAAGCACTTTTTGAGATTAGATATATAAAATATATCATGTATTCCTGCCATTTCCTCTGGCAGTTGTAGCTGATAGGCTACTGGTCCTATTCTCTTAATAATCTCAAAAGGTCCAATATACCTGGGACTTAGCTTTCCCCTTTTTTATGAATCTTACTACTCCTTTCCAAGGAGAGACCTTCAATAATACTTGCGTCGGTTATCGGCATAGTTCTTCTGTCGGTCACGTGCTGCTTTCAGTCGTTCCTTGACTTGAATAATCTTGTCGGTTGTTTCTTGTACTATCTCAGGTCCAGATAGTTGCTTTTCCCCAATTTCTGCCCAACAGACTGAGGTTCGGCACTTACGTCCATAAAGTGCTTCGAAAGGTGCAACATTGATACTTGTGTGATAACTGTTATTATAAGAAAATTCTATTAAAGGTAAGTGATCGTCCCAATTACCTCCAAAATCAATTACACAAGCTCTAAGCATGTCCTCCATTGTTTGAATTGTTCTTTCGCTTTGTCCATCTGTTTGAGGGTGATAAGTCGTGCTCAATTTTAACTTGGTTCCCATTGCCTTTTGGAAACTTGACCAAAAATGAGAGGTAAATCGGCTATCTCTATCAGAAACAATTGATAAAGGAATGCCATGTAAAGAAACAATTTCATTTACATACAACTTAGCTAACTGTTCCATACTGAATGGTTCCTTCATTGGTAGGAAATGAGCTGACTTGGTTAGCCTATCTACAATCACCCAGATTGTATCATTTCCTTTCTTAGTTATGGGTAATTTAGTAACAAAATCCATTGTTATCAATTCCCATTTCCACACTGGCATTTTCTAATTGTTGTAGAAATCCTGAGGGTTTCTGGTGTTAAGCTTTGACTTGTGAACAACTTAGACATTTAGAAACATAGGCTGCTATGTCCTTTTTCATTCCTATCCACCAGAAATTCTTCCTTAAATCCTGGTACATTTTATCATTTCCTGGGTGTATCGTATATTTGGACTTATGGGCTTCTTGTAATATATGATTACGCAGGTTTCCTAATTTAGGTATCCACATTCTCTTTTTATGGAATCTCCAAATTCCATCTGTTCCTTGTTCTAATTCTTTTAGCATACCTTTTAATTTTTCAGCATCATCCTTGATTACTGATTCTTGTGCTTCTCTTATCTGGTCATTTAAATCTACTTGCAGGTTTAATTTAAAAGAACGTACCCTTTTTGGCTTTTCATGATACTTTCGGCTTAAAGCATCTGCCACTACATTTGCTTTTCCTTCATGATACTGGATATCACATTCATAATCACTAAGCATCTCCATCCAGCGTCTTTGTCTCATATTCAATTCCTTTTGCTTGAAAACATACCTTAAACTCTTATGATCAGTGAAGATGGTAAACTTACTACCATAAAGGTAATGTCTCCAAATCTTAAGAGCAAAAATTAGAGCTCCTAACTCTAAATCATGTGTTGAATAACTCTCTTCATGATTCTTAAGTTGTCTAGATGCATAGGCTATAACCTTTTGTCGTTGCATTAATACACATCCATAACCTAATTTGGAAGCGTCACAATAGACTACAAAATCTTCAGTTCCTTCTGGTAACGCTAGTATGGGTGTATGGAAGCGTCACAATAGACTAAATGCTTCTTCTTGTTTTAATCCCCATTCAAACTTAACAGATTTACAAGTTAGCTTAGTTAAAGGAATGGCTATTCTAGAAAAATCTCGAATAAACCTTCTATAATAACCGGCCAATCCTAAGAAACTTCTGACCTCGGTTGGTGACTCAGGGGTTTTCCATTTAGTAATTGTCTCGATCTTTGTGGGATCCACATGAATTCCTTCATGATTGACTAGGTGTCCAAGAAACTGTACCTATTCTAACCAAAACTCGCATTTTGAAAATTTAGCGTAAAGCTTTTCCTTTCTTAATAAACTTAAAAGTGTGTGCAAATGCTTTGCATGATCCTCTTTATTCTTAGAGTAAATGAGAATATCATCTATGAAGACTATTATGAATTTATCCAAATATGGCTTATATATTCGATTCATCATGTCCATAAATGCAGCCGGGGCATTGGTTAAACCAAATGGCATGACAGTAAATTCATAATGGCCATACCTTGTTCTGAATGCGGTTTTAGGAATGTCCTCTTCCTGTACCTTTAATTGATGATATCCTGACCTTAAATCGATTTTAGAGAAAAATCGAGCTCCTTGTAGTTGATCGAGCAGATCATCGATTCTTGGTAATGGGTACCGATTCTTAATCGTGACTTTGTTCAATTCACGGTAGTCAATGCACATACGCATTGATTCGTCTTTCTTTTTAACAAACAGTATTGGCGCTCCACATGGCGATGAGCTTGGCTGTATAAATCCTTTTTCTAACAATTCGTCTAATTGTTTCTTCAGTTCCTGCATTTCAGCGGGTGCCAAACGATAGGGTGCTTTGGCAATCGGTGATGTTCCTGGTATTAAATGGATTCTGAATTCGACTTCCCTATCTGGAGGTTGCCCTGACAATTCTTCTGGAAATACATCTGAAAACTGAGATACTACTGGAATATCTTTTAAATCTTTTCCTTTAGTGTTAGTGATTATGGAAATCAAATACACTAATGATCCTTTTTTCATGTAACTTGCAGTTTTCATCACAGAGATAAATTTTGTGGTTCTAGATGATTTATCTCCTTTAATTGTGATCGTTTTACCTTTTGGGGAATTCACTTGGATTGACTTTTGATCATATAAAATATTGGCTTTATTGGCTATTAACCAATCCATTCCTAAAACAACATCAAATCCTACCAGATTCATGGGATAAAGGTTTGCAATAAATTTCTGATTTAAAATTTCTATTCTTGCTCCCTGCAAGATCTCAGAAATCCTAACAGTTTCTCCATTAGCTATCTCTACTAAGCATTCTAGTGGTAGTTTAGTTAATGATTGATTTAGAACTTTGCAAAATGATGTATTAATAAAACTTTGGTTTGCACTAGAGTCAAATAATACTTTAGCAAAAATATCATTAACTAAAAACGTACCAGCGATGACATCTGGAATCATTTTGGCTTCATCTGCAGTTAGAACAAATGCTCTAGCATTTTGAGTATTCTTGTTGTTTGTAGCAGGAGCTAATTTCGGGCAATTAAGCTTGATATGACCTTGTTCTCCGCAGTTGTAACATATCCTGTTGTTAGCTTTCTTCCTGCAGTTTTCTTCCGTGTGTCCCGATATTTTGCAAAAGTTACAGTATATGCAGCATTTTCCTGAATGCTTTCTTTTGCAATTTCTACAGTATGGTGTAGAGGTAGAACCTATATTTTTCCCACGATTAAAATTTCCAGAACGAAATTCTTGTGTGAGCTTCTGGGTTAGGTTCCTTCTTTGATCTTCTTCTCGGGTACGGACTAATTCATCTGTCAAGGTATTTGCTAGTTCTACAGCTTCTTCTATGGTTTGAGGTCTAGCTGCCTTGACTACATGTCTTATCTCCCCAATTAATCCCCAGATATAACGGGAGATTAACACTGATTCTGGAGAAGCAAGAGTTGGCACTATTCTAGCATATTCGAAGAATAATTTAGTGTATCCCTTACTATCCACACTAGTCATCCTAAGGTTTAGGAATTTGTTTGCTATCTGTTCCTTCTCATTAGGTGGGCAGAATTTCCTTTCTACCTTGTTCTTAAATTCTTCTCATTCCATATTGTAGGTTCTATCACTTCCTCTTGATTGGAGGATAGTGTTCCACCATTCTAGTGCTGCATTCTTAAATAGATTAGAAGCAAACAATATCTTATCTTCTTCAGCACATTTGCTTATCCTTAAGACTGCCTCAGTTTTCTCTATCCAGCATAGGGTTGCAATGGCCCCTTCGTTGCCCGAGAATTCCATTGGTTTACAAGACCAGAATTCTTTATAAGAACAACCGTAAGACACGGTTCTTCTCCTTTTGGGAATAGGCATTTGAAGTACGGGTCCATTGTTCACGCTATTTTCGGGTTCGATTGGTCGCTTACTGCTTTGCTTACTTTTATTATTCGCTTCTTGAATCGTTTGAATAATAAATGGCATGGCATCTATGATTCCTTGTGCCACTATATGTTGAACCGCACTATTATCCATTTGGTTTCCATTGTTATTGATGCTTGGATTCTCATTAACCACGTTAATGTTACTCTGGTTATCATTATTCAGATTTCCTTGATTTCCTTCATCAGCCATCTGAATTTTAAACATTTACCCCATATTAATATCACAAGATAATATTTAATATAGTTAATCACATGACACACAATCTAGCAAAAAACGTCGATCATTGCGACTTTTACTCTATTTCCATATACTATTATGCATCTATTACACACTAGTACTGAAATAAAAATTACAATACCAACAGAAATAGAATCACACTAATAGTAATATGCATCCGTACACACATATTTTATTTTATTTTTATTTTATTATATTATATTATTATTACTATTATCGTTTCCTCCATCACATCACGGATATGGATTTATCCAAAAATCCATATTGCGTTCATCGTATTTCCATACGAGACGCTCTCCCACCTGACGCATTCTCTCACTGCTTTCTAAAATTTTCTCACCAAATGTCCTAAGTTCTTGGACGTTTTCTGCACTCATTGGGGGTGCAGGTTCTAGGACTGGGTTTGGAATCTGGGGTGCGGGTTCCTAATATGGGGGTGAAAGTGCCTGAAATCGGTAAGGATCTTCTAAGATCTCCCTAATATATTCATCGTGGTAATAGGGATCTAAAGGGTCCATACCTGGATAGGCTCCTATGTTTTGTATGGGTGTGTCTTCATGTATCGGGTGACGTTGCACAAAATCCCTATTATCATCCCACCAAGGGTCATAATTTGGGTCTAGGGGGTTTGGTGCAGGTACCCTAGGGATTTCTTCTGGGTTAAAATCATGCATCTCCACTTGGTTTTCAGGGTTTTCTATCTCCATGGGTTGGTCTGGGATTTGTGGTTGTGGGGCTACTAGTTGTTCCAGACTTGGGTCAGCAGCAGTTGTAGCTAGGATATGGAAATTAGCTAGGCTTCTATTAAGCATATCCTGTGTTTGGGCATCTGACTTTCGCTTAGCGGCTGCTAAAACTCTTTGTTGTTGCAACTTTCGCATTCTTTTCCAACGTGCAAAAGCTTCCTTACTGAACCATCCTCGTTTCTTATGAGGGAATGGCTCCTCTGACTAGGCTTTAAAAGCAAACATTCCTTCTTCCTGATCAGCAGAATACCCATAAAGGGCAGGCTGTGAAGAGGTACCTTCACTCCTAGGTGAATTAGACAACTGACGACTCATATTTGAGGGTCATTGATCATTCATACTGTAAACTAATAAATAGTCAAATAACACATAACAAATAAATACAGTTATGCATGTATTTCCGTAATTTATTTCCTAACACAAAATTTAGAATTTAAGTGTTAGCAGAACACTTCTTTGGCTCAGACCAGTGGCTAGGCTCTGATACCACCTTCTGTCGCAACCCCCGATCCCTTATCTGTCCCGGGAACGGGCGGACGCGAACTCAGAGTTTCGGTGGTATCAGCTTGTTAATTATGGCAGCGGAAATTACATCAGGACCGTAGTTAGGAAATGTTTATCAGAGTAAAACTACCATATGTAATATTAATAATCACATGGGCAAAACCCAAGTTTCTTATTACAATACGTTTATAGGGATAAACCCTATTTTATTGAATTTAAAACATCGTCTTTTAGGTAACTTTTATAGCCACATTTTTTTCCAAGCCTTCAATGCTCTCCAGCTGGCTTTTTAATAATTGGCTGTCACATTGTGTTACCTGAAACGCGTTTTAAAAACATTTGTCAGTGGGAAATACTGGTGAGTGAATCCCAGTTTAATCAAGAAACATTTTATTAATTAAAACGGTATTGAGAGCGATCACATTGTTTATTTCTACACAATTACTCATTCAGTACTGTCAATCCTGACTTGTGGGTCATATTACACATTGGCTAACTCATTGTCCAATGGTAACGTACTGTCATCCCCGACTTACTACTTGCAGTAGTAAATTTTGTATACAAAACCCCAACATACCAGCAGTAATTGAAGAACTACAAAGTCTCAATCACTGCTTAATCACATTGTAAAACATTTAAGGTTTTGTAAAATATTACAATAAGGTTAACAAAAATTGGATAAACTCACATTGCTATCTTAGACTTCGCGTAAGGGTTTCCTGGGAATAATCAATAATTTACAAAAATGTACATTGGTTAGTATCATAACCCTTTGAAAATATTAATGATACCCTCCCCGAGACGGCATTCTAACAACTACGTCGGGCAGAACCACGACAGTTGTTACGGAACCCTAAATCAATCGGGCAGCGTATCTATTACGAAACTTGGGTTATAATACTTACAACGGGGCAGAACCTTGCTAATTAGGGGGTATAATACCCGTGTATTATAAGCCTACTATCAGAATTTGAGAGAAAGAAATCGTTGTGAGCGAATTCGAAATGAAATCTGATGCCTTCTATTTATATTTGCTGAACTGGACTCTCACGCGGCCCGCGTGAAAGATAAGGGGGGGCTTACGCAACCCGCGTACTAGCCGGGTAGGGTTTAGGTGATCCGGGTCATCGCCTAGACTCGCCACGATGTCGACACATGTCAGCCTCTGGTGTTGCCGTGTTATTGATCTCTCGCGGCCCGCGTACACTTAAGATAGATATTACGCGGCCCGTTTTAACTTAAGAAAACTAACAAAATCAGGTTCTAACCTTGATACCGCCCGCGTAAGGATTGAGGTGGGTCTACGCGGCCCGCCTCAGCCCTAGATTTAAACTTTTATTTATTTTAAATACTATTTTATATATTTCGGGCTCGGTTTTCTTAGATGGGGTGTATATAAAGACATATTGGGACATTTTAAGATATACTAGGGCGTCGGAAATATTATGAGGGTGTTGGTTTTACTGAGGGTTGTTACAGTGATGGCTCTGGAAAAGCAGATCATGGTGGTTGAAATCCTGGTTAGCAAGGATCAGTTAGAGGTTGCTGAGGAGGCCAAAGTCTCTGCTGCCATAGTCATTCTGAATGCAAAGATCAAAATGGTCCGAGAGGCTATGGATCCTGCCTTCGACAGGGCTGAATGGGACGTTGCTGGTTGGAAGTAGAGGCTTCAGGAGCTTGGTGATGAAGAGGACCCTGAACCGATGCTATTGCTGGATGCTGAGCTAAGCGACATGAAGGGAATGGTGGAGGCAGCGGTTGGTGGTGACGGTGAAGGTGGTGAAGCGAAGGGTGATGAAGCAGCGACTGTGTAGGCTGCTGAAGTAGGCGATGAAGGATAATGTAGACGAGGCCATAGCCCACTTTTTTAGGATTTGTGGTTTGTTTTTTGGTTTATGATGTTTTGATTCGAACAATATGGTCTGTAAGTATTTTGAACAGTAGTTCTAGGGTTAAGGATCACTGATCCTTCAGACAATAGGGGGTGGCTAAGGTGGATGGGTCCTTCTGTTTGTGGAGGATGAAGCGTTTGACGCCCCTCACTTTTAATTTCCTGCACTTATCGACCAGTTAGTATGGACACCCTTTACCAACCCAAGTGGACGAGCCACGTATTGCTAGTAGAAGCTTGGGTTGGTAATTTTAACAACCTTTTAAAGAGCTCTTTATAAATAAAACTTAATCTTTTGGTTACACTTGGTGTTGTGCATTTCTTTTATATTTGAAATATTGTTCTATTGGGTTCATATTGATTAACCTTGTTCCATAAAACTTAGAAAGTCTTAAACTGTTAAAAAGGATACTAAGTATTTACCATAACAATTTCCTTAAAAGGTTGAATATTATATGATCAAGGATCACCTATTCTTAACTTAAAGGTTGAGGATAACATAAATATAGTAAAATTGAAACACCCGCTTTCCCATTCGAAAATAAAGATAATAACATCCAAGTTTTAATAAAATTTGGGCATGACCCGTTCGTAAAATAGACGATTCCCTGCTTTTAGCAATAAAACATTTGTAAAACTTTAACATTCCAACACAAGTACAAGTTATGTCAAACAACATTTAGAACACAAGGTCTACTAGTTATAACTAAGTTAAAGTACATACGAACACCAAAAGACTACACGTATTTGATTTTATAAACAAAATCATAAATTTTAGACCCATATTCGTAGATGACTACGGAAGCGCAAGGTGGGTGTATCATGTGTGTTCGTTCCAAGATCGCCATAACGTCTAAGTTGCGAATTTACCTACATCAAAAACAAAACTTCTAAAATCAATTTCATTAATTTTGACAATATTTAATTTAGCGAATCGATAAATTCCATTCCATGCTTTCATGTCACTTTTACACTTACCTGACCCGCTGAAACGGGTCGATACTTACTATCTCGAACTTGAGATAAAACATTCCATCCATTAATCCGTTAATAACGGATTAATCATATTCATAACATAACATTCATTTAATCCGTTTACAACGGATCAAACACATTCATCTCATCTTCCATATATATATCCACTTTAACCCATTCATGACGGGCTAAACCATGCTATTCTTTTTCACATAACTTATTCATTCACCTGGCTCTTTTAAGGCGAGCCGACTATACTTCATTTCCTTCCATAGTAATTTCATACATATGACCCATTCATAACGGGTTAGACTATATACTCTTAAACTACCGTAAGCTAACATCACTATGGTTTTCGCATAAGAACATTTAATAGCATAGTAAAAGTGTAGGTGTAGAATAACATACCTCGGTCTTGTGAGCTTTCCGTTTTCTTGATACTTGGGCCTTCTTCTTTTACGCGTACATTAAACGCATCCGTTCGTTTAGCCCAATGTATTTATTCCATCATATACAATCATTTCGTATATTCAAGTTACAAACATTATCGCTAGATTTCATAATTTCACATATCTATTCTCTCAAGCATTTCATCAAACACTTGGTGTGATTCAGATTAACAAAGCAAAAGGTACAAGTATTCTAAGCATACTTTTACTAGTTCATGCCATGGATGATCATAAGCAATCAAATTCACATATTCTTCATAATCTACATAAATTTTATCAATGATTTCCTACTCATACAAGATTATACTTCAAGGATTATGCATCAAAATTACTTATAGTTGTGATGTGCGTTAGGTGTGTATATAAGTTTAAGTATATTTTAAGCCCTTTTACACTTTTTTAGCCAAGTTTTAAATTTATAAAACACGATATTTACTAACACTAAACACACATATGGGCAAGTGCACCCATCGTGAGCGTAGTATAATGTTGGTAAGATACCGAGGTCGTCCAAGGACACAAGATCTTTTAGTACCGGTTTATCCTTAACGTCTAATCAAATCAAAAAGTTGGAAAAGGTTTTAAACTAAGAAAAATAAAAACTAACTAAAATGCTGAAAATAAAAATAAAAACAGATAGACAAGATGAATCACTTGGTTCCGACTCGTGTATAGTGTAACCTTTGATTATTTCCGCACTTTTGCACTTATTTAAGAGATTATCTTAGTTATTGTAGTAGGCCCATCTTTTGAAGGTGACGTTACCCTCAACCCAGTAGTTTGAGTCAGCAAGGATACAATCCTAAAGGGTCGGATTATTGAAAGATAATTAATTAAGTTATTAATGCAAATTATGGTAGGCCCCTCTTTTGAAGGTGACGTTACCCTCGGCTAAGTAGTCTGAGTCAGCATGGATACAGTCCTAAATAGTCGGGTTATAGTATTAATAGTAGTTTAAGTTATGAGGGGATCAAAGAGTTTGGACCCCCGCCATCCAATACCGTTAAGTATTGAAGGAGGTCCTACTAAATTTGACCCAGGTCCCTTGCAGGATCTCTAAACGCTGAACAACGGCAAGACTCTTACCAAACCGTTCCCTTAACCCCCGACCAGGTAGCCAACATACCTCCATATAGACCGTGGAGATATGAATGGTGAAAATCTTTTATTTTATATAGACAGTAAAATAATGCCAAGACACCACGGGCAAACGATAAGGAAGAATCACCTTCAACATAAGAAACTAGTTATTAAAGTCATTAATACAAAACCAAGTAAAAAGTGCGAAAAGATTAAAAATAAAAAGTATTACACTAGACACTTGTCTTCACCAAGTGATGTAAGAGACTTAGGCAAACATGGCCTTGATTGTCAAGAACTCTTACAATCAATCTTGGATCCCGAGACGACTCACACACTCTACGATGGACAATGGATGATGGTGGTGGATGATGGTGTTATGGTGGTGGTGGGTGGTGGGTGAAGTGTGAGAGAGGTGGCGTGCCAAGGGATGGTTTGAGCTTGAGCCAAGCACTCCTATTTATAGGCTGAACAGAAGCTCGGGCATGGCCCCGCGTCCAGTGGGCACGGCCCCGCGTCCAGTGGGCACGGCCCCGTGTCCACATCCTTCTCTTTCTTCATTTATTGCAGCTTGTCTTTATTAGTTGACCACGCCCCCGTGTCCGCTGAGCACGACCCCGTGTGCAGAGGCATATTTGTACTATGAAGATTTGCCTGGATTCTGCGAATCTTATAGTTGACCACGGCCCCGTGGTGGGCAATAGAAGCTTCTACCACTTTGTCTTTTCTGCTGACACTTGGGCACGCCCCCGTGCTGGCTAAGCACGGGGTGTGTTCAGTCTTCTGTCTTCTTGTTTTGCTTGGGAAGATGTTGTCGTGGGGTCGGGCATGTCACGTTTGTTCCTTTTCTTGTATTTATGTTAGATTTTGCTGTCTTTTTGCTTCTTTTGTTAATTTGAGCTCATTTAATCCTGAAAATACAAAAGGAAGACAAAAGCACACTTTTTCCAACATTAGTACTAAAAAAGGGTTAGTTTTATGCCACAATTGATGTAATTTATATGTTGCATTTTGCACACATCAAATACCCCCACACTTGAATCTTTGCTTGTCCTCAAGCGAAACTCTTTATAATGTGGTTTTACACACCCAAATGGAATTGGTAGAAGAGAAAGTTTTCGAGCTTGTCATAGAGTGTCGGGATTTCCAAGATTCTTTATTAAGTTTTATTTTTATTTATTTACAATCCTATTCGTCATGATTTATTTAAAACTTTTCATAAGATAAATTACTTATTAGGGCATAACATGCCTCTTTAAAATTCTTTTTATATACAAGTTCACATACCTCACGGGGGATCACTCAACACTCGGCCGAAGATGTATTTTAGTGAATCACTCGAGAGCGGCATGGAACTTACTCCTACCATAGGCTTGCCAAGCAATCAATCCTCCCCCTTTTTAACTATATACCTTTGTAAATATCAAGAGGGCTTTTTGGGTGAAGGGTTAGGCTTGGGTTAAAGGTAGGTGGTTGGGTTAGTGGTTAGTAGAAAGGGCGAAAAAGCGTAACAAGCGTCGGTTTTCGTAAGACTTTTTATTTTTGTAACTTTTATTTTTGATGAAGCTGTTATTCAAACAAAGTTATTTTTGATAAACTTGTTTGTCTATTTTCTTTTGCTTCATCATCAACACATTTTTTTTTTGAAAAGTCATACGAAAAACCGAGCTAGTTACTAAAACAAAGGGTTAAAAATGAAAAAGGTTTTGGTGGGTGAAAGGGTGTTTGGTTTGGGTTATGAAATGAAAAAGTTTAGGCTTAAAGGGGTTAACTAGGGGGATTTTGGGTAGGTGGTAAAAAAATTAATGGTGTAGAAATGAAAAGGGTTAGTCCTAATGCCTCCATCATTTACTTACTCGGGTTTAAGTTGGTAAGGACCGGGAATGTATCGTCATGGCAAGTTCTAGAGTCGTAAGAACCAAGCGGCTATTCACACAAGAAACGAAAAATGAGCATTTAATTTAAATATATGTATTTGTATGCTCAATAAAGGCTCAAAACTCACTTTTGTGGGAATGGGTTTTTATGTGATCAAGTATATATAATCAAATTTTAACTAAGTTTGCCATGCCTTTTCATAATTTTCTTATGTTGGTTCTTTTTATCACGACGCTATCGGTTGTAAATTTGTAAAAATATAACCTTTTTAGAACTTGAAATTCCCGAATTAAACCTAGACAAGTAAAAAAATGAATTTTTTTTTTGAAAAAATTTGGGGTGATTAGCGGTTCCAATAGAGTTTTGTGTAAGGCTTGTATTTAGGACTTTGCAAGATTCAAGGTTTTAGCATCCCCCCCCCCCCCACACTTAAATTACACATTGTCCTCAATGTGTCCCAAAAATAAATTTTTAGGTTGGTTGAATGTGTAAAAAGGTGTGAAAAAGCAAAAATTTTGTATTACTAGGCACTGAACACGGCCCCGTGTTCAAGCGCCAGTAACAAAATTAAATCAAGAGAAACAGAAGACTGGACACAGGGGCGTGTTGGATGAGCATGACCCGTGTCCAGTTTACCTGAATTGGGTATTTCTGTAGACTGTGCAGCACGGGGCCGTGTTGGGCGGACACGGCCCATGCCGAACTTACTGTAAACGAAGATTTTTTGTCGGATGGTCCTGTTTTCCTGCATGGGGTGCTGGTTCAAATTTCCCTTGTATCTTTTGCCATCTCAAGTGTGTTTTATTCATTTCAACACCATCCAAACACCAAATTAACTAAAACCATCATTCATTAAGTCATAGAGAGAATTACATAATAGTCCTAAAAATTAAAATACTAGATAGTTAGGTCAAAGAAACACAAGAAATCTAAACCAAGAAGTTCTAGCCTACTACTTATTCTATTAGCAAAATTTCTGAAAAGGTAAATCCCTCGGTTAAATGTGGATTGAAGAACTTCTTTCTCCGGGCATGGGTTCCTCACACGTCGGCGAGCCATTCTTCTATCTCCCTAGGGAGAAGAAAAGCGGGCTCATTGGCATCGGTTTGAGGAGGTGCAACCTCCACCGGGACTTCTTGTAGATCTACAAGAGGTGGTTCCGCTGGAATGTCATCCCAACCGGTAGGATTGTGGATTCCAAGTGCTAGGTTCCAATCCTCTTGAGGGAGGATCGGTTCCATGGGAGGTGTTACAAGAATGTTTAACCTCTGGTGCAAGAGGTTTATTTCTTGAAAACTGTTTTCCAACCCCACCGAAAGATAATTTATACGGTCTATTAGGACCTCCTCTACCGAAGTCATCTCGTCAAGAGCTTCACGTAACGCCATCACGTATCTTACGAGAGTTGCTTCAATTGATGGCCTCATTTCCCTTCGACTGTTTCTGGAGTGCGCAGAAGAGGTTCCATTGTTTTGGCTAGACATTCTACGAAAACAAACCAAAAATAGTTCGTTTTAATGAAACGGTACAACGGACACGGCCCCGTGCTCAATGAGCACGACCCCGTGTTCAACTTTCTGCAGTTTTTTAGAACAAGGAATCTTGGAGTTTCAAATTATTTTTCCAACTTATGAAGCATTTTTGAACAGAAATAACTTAAAACAATGTTGTGTAACTTATTTTTAACAAGATTCCTTGAGCAAAAATTCAACAAACTTCACAATAAAGCTTGAAATCAAGCTTTAATGGAGTTGTTGTTGCAAGAAAGATGAAGAAGAAGGTGATGAATAAAAGAGGAAAGGACAAGATGTTTGTTAGAACCTTCTTTTAGAACATACCTAGGATGGTAAGTTAGAAAATCCTTTCAAATCTCTGTCCCTGGATGGTCCAAATGTGCAGGATTCATGGCTGCATTTATAGAAAACGACAGCATGCTGGACACGGCCCCGTGTGCAGGCAAGATCCTGACACGTTTTGTCCGTATTCTGACAGAAGTCAGAAGGGAATCTTTTGGTGGACACGGGGGCGTGTTGACCTGGGCACGGCCCCGTGTCGGAGGGCTGTTTATGAAGTTTGTCTATTTTTAAGGAACTTTTCCGGATCGGGCGGTTCCTTACTGGATGGAACAACCCCAAAGTGCCTAAGATACCTTAGTTGATCTAGATTAAGATGAGAACGCAAGAGGTTGTCGGTGAGGGTGATTCCTATGCTATATGTAGGTGGACAAGTCCAACCCTTTTTCGGGCTCTCGTTAAAGAAGGTGTATGTCGAATCGCTCAGGTCTATGTATGCATCGAACGAAGTCGATGGGGAGTCCTTCACGGCACAATTGACACAGGGACGACTATCGCTCAAGTCCTCACTAGAGTTAGAAGTATCGTCGGAAACAACGAAGTTGTTTGAATGCGAGCCCAACTCTTCTTCTTGGTTATCGTCTTGGGATAGATCATTGAAATCTTTCCTAAGTTCTTTTAACCAATTAAGAATTAGATCTTCTAATTGAAATAATTCATTGAGAAGCATTTCTCTTAGAAAATCTGGTTGGGAGCATTCAAGGGAGAGATAGGGATTATTTTTACTTTCGCCCCTCTTAAGGATACAAGGAGACGATGGGTATATATAGTGGGGCTTATAATTTAGAAAACAACATTCTAATTCCTTATGGTTACCACCACATAATTGACACCACGTAGTACCATAAGAGTGCCGAAAGTAAAAAGTATCAGTATCACTCATGTTTGTGTCAGAAATTACCAGCCGTCGGGATCTTACGGTTCTGTTTTCAGTAACTGAATTGAACATGGATGATCATTCAAGTCATCATCCTTACTTTAATAAGTTGGTTTCACCTTTAAACATCAAATTAACACAAACCATACATAACCTATGTTCCATATGATGATTCTAACACTTATACATGATCAATTTCACCTTAACTTACGGATTAGAACATAACCCACTTCACACATGATCACCAATCTTTGATTTAAGACATACCTTACGATCCCCTTGTGAAGGTGATCACTAATTCATGCTCGGTTGTGAATTTGGGCCTTGATTCATTCTTCAATTTGAAGCTTTTGATGAACTAGGGTTTGGGCCTCTTGAGAGCCCCTGATCGATCTATCCAGAACACACACGAAGGTGTGTGTGTGTGTGTGATCTTTTCCTTTTAATAACTAAACTTTCATTTATTCCACTTTAGCCCCCTCGGGTTTACCTTTAAAGCATAACTAACACTACCCTCATCATTTAATACTTTTGACCATACTCTTAACTAGGTTAAATAACCTAGTTATTTATTTCATGACATGTCAACTAAGAACATACGACAAATATTAACATTCAGATTTTGGGGCGTTACAAGTCTACCACCCTTAAACAAGGTTTCGTCCCCGAAACCTTTCTTACCTCTATTTAACACTAATTAATTCTTCTCTACGTCCCATCAACACTACCGCTAGCCCATCACAACGACTATCTTCTTTCTTAAAGAACCCGTTCCGGAGTTCTTATTAGTGTCGCTTTCACTAATAACGCTAATTCCTAACAGCCTTCATAGCTAATGGTTCAATCATCATTCTATTACTCATATATCATATGCATCATATATCTTTTGTTTACTTAAAACCATTACAACATCCCATTACTAACATTCCTATTTGTTCATTTCAACATTCCTAATGTTTTCATCGACCATACGATCTTGCATCGTAATTTGCATATACTCAGATATGTTTAACTCTAACTAATACGTCATAGTAATGGGTAACTATACATTCTCGATTCATAAACTATTCATATAATTGGCTTTTTCTTAACAAGTCCATACTTTTCATACCATACATTCACGTAACATTCTCATTTCCTTGACCGGTTAATAACGGGTCAATATACACACTTCCTCAATCTGTAATCCTACATACATTTGTATGATCCGTTCATAACGGATCTACTATTTTCTTCTCATTTCTTAAAAGATTACATTCTCTATATGCATTGTATAATATTTAACTCTTGAGTCCTCACCACAACAAAACTACTAGTACATAACCACACCTACATGCAAGTCCCTAACGTTAACCTTATTCCATAGTTTCTACAGTGACTTGTGTCTTGCATACTTCTGCGCTACCTTTAGATCATTTCGTTCATTTCATATTACTATTGCTTTCACTTCATGTATTACTTAATTTACATATATAAATGTGTCATACCAGTTCATATTTATCCAACATAAGTTAAACATTTTACTAACCTCTTTTTCATTTCCCAAACCAACGATCCGTAACTCAGATCGATCATTTTCCCCTCGATCACTAGCCATAACATGTCAGTTTTCATTCATCTGTGTAACGAGCTTCCGCTCATGCACATCCTTTCACCAATTCAATTGGTTTCATCACATTAATAGTTCTAGCATTATCATTAATCAACATCGGCGGTTAGCATATGTCATATAGACATTCATTACACTAGGTGATTACCCACCTATATCTTTTCTACAATTTCCTAAGTACCTACTATAACGTACCACACATTCTAACTCTTGCATGCAATCCTTTCATTCTATTAATCATTTCGCCAACTGAAGTACACGTTCGTACTTCCTTCCATTCATGCTTACTTGCAAAGACCTTATTACATCGTTTCAATATTTCTTCCCATGCTTACCATTCCCGCCCATACTCAAGTTATTGTCCGGGTCACAGCCCTTCATCATTCTGACTTCTAAGAGTCAATTACTAACACATCTAACACGTAACTTATACAAAACTCCGTCTATTATACTATCACCTTTTACTTAATACTTATTTCTATGACCCATTCGACTCAATCATGGTCAAACTGTCGACATCTTCTAGGCAGATTAATTTCATTCTTTTTATATTTTTGAATCCGTCTCACGGATTCAGGCGCATCATTCATGCTTTTTCATTCATTGAATCCGCCTTACGGATTCAAACATTATATTCATGCCTTTCTTCCTTCTATGACTTGAATCCATCTAATGGATTCAATCATAACATTCACATCTTTCATTCCTTACATGTGTTGAATCCGTTTCGCAGATTCAGACATATCATCTCTACATTTCCTTTCCTTGAATCCGTTTTACGGTTTCAAACATTCCATTCATGCCTTTCATCACTTGAATCCGTCTCACGGATTCAAACATTGCATTCATACCTTTCATCCTTGAATCTGTCTCACGGATTCAAACATATCATTCATATCTTATCGATCCGTACTTAATTACAGATTCCACATTCTTCATTCTTATCAGGCATGTTTTCATACTTTCATAGTACTCTCAATTCCCCGAGAGTCTTACTTCCCATTTCACTCACACGCCCGCCTGCTACCTAACTCTACCGGACATACTTGTAACAATCATCATGATCTCACGAACGTCATACGTTTCTCGTGTACTGGCTAGGTACACAATCCACGTAGTAGTTTTGTGCCTTCATGTAATTGTCACCTTATGTCCGTAGACTTAGGTTTCGGCGCGTGTATCACTTTCAGTACTTCATTACTATACAATCATTGGCGTTCATTTAAATTTTTCCTTCCCTTAATGAGTTCTTACCATTACAATGCTCACATATTAAATTTACGTACCTGGGGCTCATTTGCCTATTTGCCTCTTGACTGTTCTAGTCATTCATCCTAAACTGCATTCATGGATCATCCTCTTCCAACACTTATGCTTACCTTGCACATACAAAACCGTCAGTTTCTTTATACGTACACATAAGTACCTGCTTACATTAGCCTTTACCTTTGGATCTTAACCGAGTCTTAGATTGTACGGATTTCTTATCTCAAGAGCACACAAGTTTGAGTTCAAGTACTTACCTTCTCTTACTTGATTCCCTCAAACCAGGGCTCTGATACCAACTTGTAAGACCCTAAATCGTATTAGACAAAAAGTCGCAGCGGAAATTCGTGCCTTAAAATTTCTTTCATTACAAACGTCTTGACTTACTTGAAGGTTTGTTTTAATATGTATCTTTTACAAAAAAAATAAGGCATAAGTCCTGTTTACTAATAATACATACTCAATTATTCCCGTACAATCTATCCTGTGACTCGGTCTTCGATCTCTATTCCTTGTGATAATCACCCGTGATCCGTATAACCTGCACTCACACATTCATTCATAACATTAGCACACATTATATAAACAAGATTCATTCACACACACTTCACTTTACATCATTTTCCAAACTTTAAGCATTTCATCTGCGTATCCATTTCCTGGTGAGGCTTCAATAATGTACCTGCATTACTTTTCATTCTCAAGGTACACCATTAATAATGTTAACACTCAACGTCTCTAAAACAGGCATACATACGTACTTACATACAAACATACATACACATCTACATCCATACATACCTTTCCTACATCTTTACATACATGCATACACTCGTACCTATCTTTATACATACATACATTCATAACTACATGCATACCTGCCTTTCCTACATCTTTACATACATGCATACACTCGTACATCTCTTTATATATACATACATACATACATACATACATACATACATACATACATACATACATACATACATACATACATACATACGTACCTACCTTTACGAACACGTACTAGATCACACGTACCTCTTACATACACATACATTATTTACATGAAGCTTAGGTTTAGATTTATAGCCCATAAACATCTAAGGATTGATCAAAATCATGTTTAGAAAGTCCGCCGTAGTCCACGGATAACAAACCGAAGCCTACGACACATAAATCAACCTAAATCACAAATTTCAGACTTTTGGACTTGGGGAGGTCGTCGGCGACGGCCCTAGGGCCCGTCGGCGACGGCCTGTAGTTTTTCCCGTCGGCCAAAACCCCGTAGACAGGTAAATAAGGCGTCTGAGAAAAACTGACTTTCCCTTGCCCGTCGGCGACGGCCTCCTTGCCCGTCGGTGACGGCCTCTCTAAAATGCATTTTCCTGCAGATCCGTTTCGACGTCCGAACGCACTAAAACGCGCATAACTTTCGAACCGTTTACCCGTTTAACCTCCCGTTTCTTCCTACATGCTTGTAAATTCACATTCTATCATATAAACTTAAAATCCCACATCCAGATTAAGGAAATTCTTATCTTACGCTCTATCGGCTTATTATCATTTCCTAATTATTTGACCCGTTATGGGTATTTGCGCATTAATTGGTCTAAGACTAGCAAGACCATACTTCCCACCTCCATACTTGTCCAAAACATTACACCAATCGTATAACTTGTTTCTAAACCACTTATTAAGATCGTTTGCCCAAAATACCCATCAAGGGCATTTTGGTCAACTTTAAATCCCATCCTTCACGACGTAAGACTACGACACATAATTGACCTCAACCATCATGTTTAGTTAATTAAAACACCATATAACTTAATCGAACATAAGAAGTGATTACAGAAATCACTTACCTTACGCGTCCGTGCTCGTATCCAATTCCTTGCCTCTTCTTGACCCGTTAGCCTTTCTCGCTTGAGTCCGTCTTGACATGATTCCTATACTTTCATGTCACCATCACATTCTCGTTAGTATACCCAATTGTACGCGTTAACGATCATACCAGTCACATAATCCACACTTAACTTCCCTTAGCCATTTCTAACAAGCATACTACTCAAAAATCAACTTCATATCCTTTCCAACTCATGTAATTCATCATGTAATCACAAATAACGCATATTAACATAACATGTACCAAACGACTTCCTATAATCCTACCTTTATGACAATGAGTCAAATCACGTTACTTATACTTAGTTGACTTTTGAGAGTCAACTATTAACCATATTTAATTATCGACTTATCATCATATACTCGTAACATCATAGTCGACTATACGGACGATACTATAAACATTTGATCATACACTTGGTGTGAGTACCACCTTCTAAGCATAACGTACAACTAGCTTATACATAAATCTTCTAAGTTCATATATAATTCATCAAATCCTACTACTAATCAACATATAACATTCACACATGAACATTAAACATATCACCACCACATATCTCTCAATTCAACTTACAAGAATTCATCATATCCATCATAATTCATCAACAATCAACAAGAATTGAACATGGATGATCATTCAAGTCATCATCCTTACTTTAATAAGTGGGTTTCACCTCTAAACATCAAATTAACACAAACCATACATAACCTATGTTCCATATGATGATTCTAACACTTATACATGATCAATTTCACCTTAACTTACGGATTAGAACATAACCCACTTCACACATGATCACCAATCTTTGATTTAAGACATACCTTACGATCCCCTTGTGAAGGTGATCACTAATTCATGCTCGGTTGTGAATTTGGGCCTTGATTCATTCTTCAATTTGAAGCTTTTGATGAACTAGGGTTTGGGGCTCTTGAGAGCCCCTGATCGATCTATCCAGAACACACACGAAGGTGTGTGTGTGTGTGTGTGTGTGATCTTTTCCTTTTAATAACTAAACTTTCATTTGTTCCACTTTAGCCCCCTCGGGTTTACCTTTAAAGCATAACTAACACTACCCTCATCATTTAATACCTTTGACCATACTCTTAACTAGGTTAAATAACCTAGTTATTTATTTCATGACATGTCAACTAAGAACATACGACAAATATTAACATTCAGATTTTGGGGCGTTACAGTAAGAGACTTAGGCAAACATGGCCTTGATTGTCAAGAACTCTTACGATCAATCTTGGATCCCGAGACGACTCACACAGTCTACGATGGACAATGGATGATGGTGGTGGATGATGGTGTTATGGTGGTGGTGGGTGGTGGGTGAAGTGTGAGAGAGGTGGTGTGCCAAGGGATGGTTTGAGCTTGAGCCAAGCACTCCTATTTATAGGCTGAACAGAAGCTCGGGCACGGCCCCGTGTCCACATCCTTCTCTTTCTTCATTTATTGCAGCTTGTCTTTATTAGTTGACCACGCCCCCGTGTCCGCTGAGCACGACCTCGTGTGCAGAAGCATATTTGTACTATGAAGATTTGCCTGGATTCTGCGAATCTTATAGTTGACCACGGCCCCGTGTCCGCTGAGCACGGCCCCGTGGTGGGCAATAGAAGCTTCTACCACTTTGTCTTTTCTGCTGACACTTGGGCACGCCCCCGTGCTGGCTGAGCACGGGGCGCGTTCAGTCTTCTTGTTTTGCTTGGGAAGATGCTGTCGTGGGGTCGGGCATGTCACGTTTGTTCCTTTTCTTGTATTTATGTTAGATTTTGCTGTCTTTTTGCTTCTTTTGTTAATTTGAGCTCATTTAATCCTGAAAATACAAACGGAAGACAAAAGCACACTTTTTCCAACATTAGTACTAAAAAAGGGTTAGTTTTATGCCACAATTGATGTAATTTATATGTTGCATTTTGCACACATCAGTTGCATTTACATAAACACCACATTTATCATAACACTACACCAAATGGGTTTTTACTTTAAATCATCCAAATGACCAGAATCAAACGTGATTCTTGTTCTATAGTGTAATTCTAACTCCCGATTACACAAATTTTTACATGAACATCATGATTGGGTCGAAACCCATTTCTTACAAATCATTAATTTAAAAATTCGACTTACCACTTGTTGAGAAAGCTTAGATGGTAGCCAATTCAGGTTCATGCATTCAATTTGCTTGTAATTTCCTTCCCTAATTTTAAAAATTTCAGGTTGTGAGGGTTTCTTCCCCCTTTTCTCTTGTCTGGGGCGACACGCACACACACACACACACCATATGTGTGTGTTTCTGTTTTAATATTTGGTTTTAATAATTGTCTTTCCCTTTATCCAAGTTTAGTCCTCCAATTATATGTTTACTTAAATTTTTGGTCATAGTTCATTCATAAGGCAATATTTTACATATATTCTAACTTAGTTATGTTTTCTAGTTATTCTTACACATATATGCATGTTAAAGTGTTTTTGGGGTGTTACAAGTCTACCCCCTTAAGAGAGGTTTCGTCCCTGAAACCTGAACACATATATCGGAAAAACATTTACATACTGAATAGATTAGGGTAGTGCTCCTGCATTTCATCCTCCGATTCCCACGTAAGATCCGATCCCTTTCGGTGTTGCCATTGGACCAAAACTCGTCTAATGGCCTTATTGCGAAGGTTCTTTACTTTAACATCTTTTATAGTTATCGGTCTCTCGATAAAATTCAATTTTTCATCTACTTTAATGTCAACAAGAGATACATACACCGATTCATCCGCTAGGCACTTTCGTAATTGTGATACATGGAAGGTGTTATGAATTTCATCCATTTGCGGGGGTAATTCTAACCGGTAAACTACTTTCCCGACATGAGCTAGGACCTTAAAAGGTACTATATAAAATGGTCCCAATTTCCCTCATTTTCGAAAACGAATTATGCCTTTCTAAGGGGAGACCTTTAGTAAGACATGGTCTCTTACTTGAAACTTAATAGGACGCCTCCTACGGTCCACGTATGCCTTCTGTCTGTCTTAAGCCGCCTTAATCGGGCTCTACCATGTCAATCTTCTCATTAGTTTGGGCCACAATGTCCTTTGATGCAAGTTCTCTTTAACCCACCTCCTAAATTTCCATTCTTACATGTACCTCACAAAACTTTATAGTAGGCTTGGGATACCTTTGGGAAACTTATTGGGGCCTTGGAAGCAAGGAAAAGTGAGATAAATGCAAAAAAAATAAAAAATTGGGTTTCTGACGTCAGACCCGTGTAGACATTAAGATAAGGCATCGACTGCAACAGGGCAGGGCGTCACAAATGCCTCCTTTGCAGTTCAGATGCTGATTTTGCGTTTTGTTCTTTCTACTCACTAACTGTGTGTCCCGGGGGTTCTAATACGTGAAATAAATCATTACTCAAGTTCTCAATTCATTCCATACCTTCCCCAACGCAATCCACATGTTCTTCGGCTAAATCTTTCTACTAAAAGTTTTGACCCGCTTGCCCCTACGTTGAGGTTTCACCGGATTGAAATCGAACGACCATTTCAACCATTATCATCCTAGAAATTCCATTGTTTGTACATCCTTACTCGATTTCAATTATTCTACTATAGATAACTTTATCTAAACAAAATAAGAATGATATCGATGGTCACTTACGTTTAGAGTTCGTATTCGTGATCATTTTCTCGCCTTCTTTTGACCCATTTGCCTTACGTGCTTGCGTTATCTTGACATGATGCTTCTCCTTACATGTCACTACATTTACATTCTTGTTAGCATACAAGAGTTTATAAATCACCTATCATATCTAGTTCATATCTCATATTTGACTTTCACTTATCGTTTGTAACATGCACAAGGCATAGATTCAATAATACATCATTCCAAATTTACGCAAATTTAACATATCATTAAGTATAACATATAAGGATCCATCATGCATCATTCAACCCTCCTATTCTTACAATCACATTAGGATTTCTAATCATGCTATTGTCGTACTCGTTGACTTTTCTGAAAAGTCAACGATCAAGTATGCAAATTTCCAACTTAGGGACATATGTCCATATCGATGTAGTCGGTTATGTTAATGGCACCATTAACATTTCGTACCTATTTAGTGAAATCCATACAACCATGTAATCACCTAGTTACATACACAAATACATATAATCAATTTTACACATGCTAATGCTTTTTGTCACACCCCCAAAATGCCACCTAGGGAAAGTCCCTGTTAGGCGTGTGACGTACCAACAACGAGCCACCAATCATATTGAACCAATAATAATATTTAAATAAAACATTCAATTCATTGCATAAGATAAATATAAGTCATAAGTTAAAACCAAGGAAAACGTTCAGCGGAAGCATATAGTAAATTGTTAAACCACTGTTGCAAAATAAATGTTCAAAACCATTGTATTACATATCCAAGAGTCTCG
This sequence comes from Helianthus tuberosus, assembly GCA_030545235.1. Lineage (NCBI taxonomy): Eukaryota > Viridiplantae > Streptophyta > Magnoliopsida > Asterales > Asteraceae > Helianthus > Helianthus tuberosus. The sequence continues at coordinate 101,688,551 of CM060381.1, read as the reverse complement.
ATCCATGACCACTCCAGCACTCCCAGATAGCAAGTCTAAAATCAGAAATCTAACGACATGCAAGCATGCAGAAAATTGTGTCAGACGACGCTGGTGAGTTCAAAGTTTTATTAACAAGTTTAGTTACCAGATATGTGTATAAAACAGTTCAACGATTTGATTTGATGTTGTTATTAACTCGATTACCGCAATGGCTACAAGATGTATTTGCCCAACCCCAATGTCTCTATCAAAACATTGGTCATGCTTTAAGGTAATTAGTTCACACCCGTCCTCCCTGGTACGGTGTGAGGGTGCCAAACCTAATAGCGCTATCAACTAATAACCTCGTTGCCTCCCCGGCAACTATCGGTAGATGTAAGGGGTCTTATATGATAGAAATGAGTAATAACAAACATCCCATTAACCTGACATTCCTCCCCGGAACGTTACCCGATATCCCTCCCTGGGATGCATGCTTGGAAAAAGAGCAGTGAACTCACCTTAGGCTTGCTCGGTAATGTTAACGTGTCTTTACGCGTTGAGTGAATGTTAGGTCCGTTATGTGTGACCTATTGTACATTAAACGTAAGTATGTATGCAATTAGAATTTGCAATTCCCTAAGTGTCCAAATGACCGGTGTCTATTGTAATTAACTTAACAAGTTGTCATCTTGTGACAATAACACATGTGCATGAATCTAGTATATGTCAAGGATGGCACACATAGTAACTAATCACATTGTAAATAAATGTTAACACTTTCATAATCATTCAGAATTGACAATTACAATTGGAACCATTTATTCACAATAATACAATCTGACCCATCACAATCGGACCATTAACCTGTGTTCAGCTTTTATCATGAAGCCCAGCCCATATAATACTCATTAAAGTGTTCAAGACTTATCACTAATACCCTGAACCACATGTGTTAAACCCCGGCCCAAACTGACATTATCATATGGTGTGCGGCCCTATTAGGAACCTGACCCGATCGGCCCGCAATCCACAATGGGCTACGCAGCTGATCCGAGTTCAGCAAACAACCCACTTATGCGGCCCAATAGCTCATCAATCCAAAGTAGCAGCCCAACTCAATTTCCATTGTGCTTGAATTGCTAAGGGGGTCCGATTTGCATATTATACCCAAAACAATGCCCACATAATTTGCTAATCAAATAACTCATCGTTCATAAACACATACACACTTCTTTCAGTAAATATCTAATATGAAATTATGATTGCAGCCTAGCTTTCATCGATTACAGCAGCCCCCTATCTAAGATCAAATCATACATATGAAACAACATCATGCAAAGGTTGTCTAAACATATCATGCCTATATACCCATAATGTTACTTAAGTCCATGATTAACAATGTTTCGGCCCACTAAACAAACCCTTATTCTTTCTTTTTGAATTACCGCAAACAACAACATCAGTAAACATAATATTCAGTTAAGTTTAATCAATATCAAGTTCACAAACCACAATCATAGTTCACCGAATTGTCCCATAATATCTATATAATTTTTAATAACAATAATAGTTATCTAGTCGAGTAATTAATGGCACCAAACAGTTCATTCATATCATCGATTATTCATCATTACCATATTCTAATTATTTTGTTTATATTACACAAGTATATCTAAGGTTTATTATCATATGTTCATGAAAATACGAATACACATAATATCACATATGAGCATGATTCATGTCAACATCAAGAACAACAAACAGGTTAACAATAAAGATTACTAACCGAAGTTAAGAATACATATTGAAAGGCTTCGATGAAGAGGGGGGGTCTCCTATTGCCGTGCGTAAGCTATGGAGGAGAATAGGGTTTTTGTTTTGATTTTGAGTTTATGATAAACAATTACAATAAGCATGCAATAACTATTAAACTTTGGGAGGGGCGGTTCCTGTTGGCCGACATGGGCTCAAGCCCATGTAATTGGACTATCACAATAACAGGTAAATGGTTGTCATAGTGGGCCGATGATATCAGATTTATCCAATGGGGCTTGGTGCAAAACGTAATATGTGATTTATCTAATTGTTGTAATTGAAATCCCCAAACCCATTAGAATTGAATGCAACATGTATTTAGTTAATAAATAGTGGGGGTGTAAAACGTATCCATGCAAGCTAGGGGTCGAGGAATCAAGAAACACTAACCTTGAAAGTTCGGGTTGTCACACTTTTATTATCTTACATTTGACAACCACATACAAGGTTAGTCAATTTAACATAATCATAACATCATCCTTCGCTAGCAAGTTTATATGTTTTACTATTCGCACACATTCACTTCTTGGTCGTAAATTAAGTAATTAATATAACACATGGTGGGTATCACCTATTCAAGCACAATGTACAAGCCCTTAATGCATAATCTTTTCTGAAACATATATTCAGCCCGAATTCTTGTACGAGTTCCATCTATAGCACATTCCTTAAGTTAGTTTACTACTAGTTACATCATTATCATACTTCATTCATAAATGTCAAGTCTTTCATACAATCTCACATCCTAACTTCACTTAGACGTTTCATCATAGATATAATTATCACAGCCCAACCATTATTTCCTTCTTATTCATTCGTACTTGTCTCGAGAGTTTAACATTTGTTTTAGGTTTGTTACTATGACATGGTACTAAGTACATCCTTAGGTTAATCTCCGTATTGTTTCATTCAGGTCACCATGATTTGGCTGTTCATCTTCATTTTTTTATTACATTACTTACTATACACGACTACGCCTTGATTAATAACATTAAGTTTGAACGAAGAATTTCGTTCATTTCCTTGACCTCTAAAAGTCAAACCTTCCAAACGACGTCATACTTGTGTTATCATTTGTTCGTATGGAACCTTATTCCGTCTATAACTTTCTATTTAACATTTACAAGTCAAATACTTTACTAACCTTATTATTTACATAAACAACAATCTGTGTCCTGGTTCAGTCCGCCCTTTCATGAGCGAGTGCCAAAAACTAGGTTGACCTCATCCATCCATGTGACGAGCTTCCGCTCGTGTGCATCTTTTCACCAACTCTACTAGTTTTATCACACCAAGAGTTCGACCATTCTCATCTACAAATTAAGGGTTAGCACATTTCATTCAGTTTCCTTTAAGCATGAAATTTATCAAATCATCTTGTTTACATACTAACCCCTTCTAGATTCTTTTAAAAACATTAATTTGTTTGACCTATTTATGACGGGTCAATACATAACCATTCTTTAACATACTATTTTCATTCATATATTCATTGTATTCGGTGTTAACTCACCTATATTTCTTTCACAAATTTCTCATTTATTTGGTATACTACCTTACACACTTCGTTTCTTACGTACTACTCTTGCATTTTATCAGTTATATGCCAATTTTGCAGTTCTCCTCAAGATCAATTTGCCACCTATTACTTATTATATGCATATATTGGATCATGTGTTGTACTCACTTTCAATTCAAACATATTAATAAAACATCATTTCATCGTTTTAAAAGTTCGCGGACAACTTTTCTTCCTTATCTATACTTATGCCATTCTCCGGGTCATAGCCTGTCATTCACCCCGACTCACATGAGTTGACTTCTAATATGTTTCTTACGAAATTTTGTTTATGTGACAATTAGATTTACCTCCCTTGCCATCATATTGTCATTGGTCTTACACTTACCCAAGTAACCCATTCGACTCCAACAAGGTCAAACCGTCAATACATTTCTATATAGGTTAATTTTATTCTTTTTTTAACACAACCTATCCCTCGCTTGTTCGTAAGTGCATCATATGTATATATATACATCATGTTAGTCAAGTGACCATCCTGACTTGATAAGGCTACCGGCACCACTTACTTACAAGATTTATACCTACCTTAGTAGGATGAAGAAACACATTCCTTCCTTCACACTTACTCATTCCCACTTTGTTTATGGATTCGACCTTTTGTTCTTACGTGTTTGGTTCACGGATACTTATGGATTCAAGTCTTTTCATTCTTACTTGTGGCTCTTATATGTTCGATCTATATTTGGTCACGGATTTCAACTTTCACTATTATGTTCCATTCTTGTAAGTTTAATCTGTATATCAACTACGGATTCAACTTTTTTTTTTCATTCGTACCTTTCGTTCTTATAGAATGCTCTCATTTTCTTAAGAGTCTTACAACTCCTTTTATCACACGTCAACCTACTTCTCGATTCTACCAAACATACTTGTGATAATTATCATGGTCTCATGAATGTCATATACTTCTTATATTAATCGCACGTTCTCGTCTGCATTTACAAAAACATTATAGATCAATACCATTCCTTACTTATTCAATTTAAAATTTCATTCTTACGCATACTTTTATCATCCCTCTTTCAACATAGAATGAATTTGAATTTCATGACTTTCCTTCTGTTCATTCCATAAAATGATCAATACGATCACGAATCATCTACGTGCCGTCAATAAGTCAAAGGACTTATTATTACATACATTCTTATCCTTCTTTCCGAGGTTTTATGTTCCCGAGACATATTATCATAGCACAATTCGAGTCACATGACTTCTTATCTGTCCTTATCACTTTTTGGGGTCCTGATGAGGTTACGGGATAGGTTTTAGGAACTGGTTAAAACAAGTCCCCTAATCAAAATAGCAAAATAAAATAATAAAAAAATTGCCTACGTTTGGAGCTCTCGCGAGCCGCGAAGAATTACCCCCTCGTTTGTCTCGGGCCGCGACTACGGCCGCGTGACGCGACGATGAAACTGGGTGGGTGTCGCGCGACGCTACGCCCCATTTTTAACAGAATGTTTGGTTCTGTGTTGCTGCATTTGCCCAGCTCCAACTTTTTCTAAAACTCCAACTTTAAAACCTCATATCTTTAGTTCTACTAATCCGTTTTACGAAATTCTTTTTCCTACATGTCCGTAATTTTAAATGCGGACCCGTTTAGCATCATCGTTCACGTTAAAATTCGGTTTACGAGCAAATAACCTATAAATCCCTTTCCATTTCTAACTATAAGCAAAATCAAATTTACAATTTACTTACTGGCATAGCGCTTTCGGAACGAACACCTTCATACGAGCTTTCGGTTTGAGTTCAAGCCTTTTAACTCTAGTACTTGAATCCCTCAAACTTCGGCTCTGATACCAACTTGAAACACCCGCTTTCCCATTCGAAAATAAAGATAATAATATACAAATTTTAATAAAATTTGGGCATGACCCGTTCGTAAAATAGACGATTCCCTGCTTTTAGCAATAAAACATTTGTAAAACTTTAACATTCCAACACAAGTACAAGTTATGGCAAACAACATTTAGAACACAAGGTCTACTAGTTATAACTAAGTTAAAGTACATACGAACACCAAAAGACTACACGTATTTGATTTTATAAACAAAGTCATAAATTTTAGACCCATATTCGTAGATAACTCCTGAAGTGCGAGGTGGGTGTATCATGTGTGTTCGTTCCAAGATCGCCATAACGTCTAAGTTGCGAATTTACCTACATCAAAAACAAAACTTCTAAAATCAATTTCATTAATTTTGACAATATTTAATCTAGGGAATCGATAAATTCCATTACATGCTTTCATGTCACTTTTACACTTACTTGACCCGCTGAAACGGGTCGATACTTACTATATTGAACTTGAGATAAAACATTCCATCCATTAATCCGTTAATAACGGATTAATCATATTCATAACATAACTTTCATTTAATCCGTTTACAGCGGATCAAATACATTCATCTCATCTTCCATATATATATCCACTTTAACCCATTCATGACGGGCTAAACCACGCTATTCTTTTTCACATAACTTATTCATGCATCAGTCTCGTTTAAGGCGAGCCGACTATACTTCATTTCCTTCCATAGTAGTTTCATACATATGACCCATTTGTAACGGGTTGGACTATATACTCTTAAACTACCGTAAGCTAACATCACTATGGTTTTCGCATAAGAACATTTAAATAGCATAGTAAAAGTGTAGGCGTAGAATAACATACCTCGGTCTTGTGAGCTTTCCGTTTTCTTGATACTTGGGCCTTCTTCTTTTACGCCTACATTAAACGCATCCGTTCGTTTAGCCCACTGTATTCATTCCATCATATACAATCATTTCGTATATTCAAGTTATGAACATTATCGCTAGATTTCATAATTTCACATATCTATTCTCTCAAGCATTTCATCAAACACTTGGTGTGCATCAGATTAACAAAGCAAAAGGTACAAGTATTCTAAGCATACTTTTACTAGTTCATGTCATGGATGATCATAATCAATCAAATTCACATATTCTTCATAATCTACATAAATTTTATCTATGATTTCCTACTCATACAAGATTATACATCAAGGATTATGCATCAAAATTACTTATAGTTGCATTTACATAAACACCACATTCATCATAACACTACACCAAATGGGTTTTTACTTTAAATCATCCAAATGACCAGAATCAAACGTGATTCTTGTTCTATAGTGTAATTCTAACTCCCGATTACACAAATTTTTACATGAACATCATGATTGGGTCGAAACCCATTTCCTACAAATGGTTAAATGGTTTTATTTTAATAAATAGTTAAATGGTTATCTTAAATATAAATTAGGATAAATTACATTTTTCGTCCTTTATGTTTGCATAGGATTTCAATGGATACCCTTTAACTTTAATAATTACGGTCACAGTCCTTTATTTGAAAAACTCGTTACACCTTAGGTCCTTTAGCACTAACCAGATTAAAATTTTAACTTAAATCTAGTCACTTAAGGGTATTATGGTCATTTAATACTTTTATCTAAATGTTCTTTAATAAATAAAAGAAAAAAGCATATATAATCTGCAACCTTATTTCATTCTCTTTAAACTCTCTCTCTCAAATTAAACAACCAGTCAACTACTCCCAAGTCCACTTTCGCCACTGCCTGTGACATGACCACCACCGTCATCGATTCCGGCGAGAGAGAAGTGATCGTTCTTGGCCTGTGAATACAGATCTGATCGTTTGAGGAATCGAGGGGCGAATGTGAAGATGATCTATATGAACTCTTTGAAGCTCTTTGTATTCAACCAAGAACCGATTGTGCCCAGATCTTCAACGATAGTTGCCGGGAACCAAACGTCATGCTCTAAAGATACTTTCACCTTTCTGCAAGATGAAATGAAACTTTCTATTTTCTTATAATTACCCAAAAGAAAATGAAATCAGAACCCTTTAATGCAGATCCATCCAATATATAACAAAAAATTCAAGATTCGATGATGGACGGAGCTTTATTTTGGGCATATATATGATATGATGACATTTGTAATTTTGACCTTTATTCAGGTATAAATTTTCTCTCTATACCATCCATCTTCTTTCTCAATTCTCATGGTTGAACCACTATAAAACAAAACCTAACTTAAGCATCAGGACTCGAAGTCGGTCTCATGGTTGTTCTGAGTTCTGACCATGAACATGAGCTAGAAACAGATGCACCTCTTCTAAAACCCTAACCTTCCTTGAAACCCTAAATCAACATTCAAAGCCTGATAATGATGCAAGTACGGAACACAATCTCTCCATTAACAACATAAACAACTCTCTAACCGTCATCAATCATCCAATTAAAAGTGTAATCACGCATTCAGAAACAGATAAAATGGCAACCATCAAATCGATGAGGTACATGACAGCTAGATCAATCGACACACAACGACTACATTTACAAACAACAAATCAAGATCACCTCATGAAAAACAAGCCTAATTCGATCTGCGATGGTCGTTGCCGGAAAAAAGTTGTGAAGGAAAGTAGCGATGGTGGTGCATAGCCGTCGGAATGAGATGAAGATGGGTGGGAATACCGTGGCGGCGTCTTGTCAGTGGGAGAGAGTGGTTGTTGCAGAGATGGTGGTTGTGGGTGGTCGATTACGGCAGTGGTGGCTATCAGTGGCGGTGAGCCGGTGAGGGTCTGTTGAAGAGAGAGAGTGGGAGTTGGGATAAGAGCTGACTTCATATTTTTCATATATATTGTATAATTTTCTTTAAATCTCATTTATTTTATCGTTTGATATTATTTTAGATAAATAAAATGAGTAAAATTACCATTCTACCCTCATGTGCAAACCATATGACACATTTAACTGAAAATTTTAACCAGGTTAGGATTAAAGGACGTAAAGTGTAATGGGTTATACAAATAAAGGATCGTGACTGTAATTACTGAAGGTAAAGGTTATCCGTTGCAATTCAGTACAAACATAAATGACGAAAAATGTAATTTACCCTATAAATTACCAAAGTACCCTTATTTTATACTTGAAATTACCAAACTACCCTTATTTTATACTTGAAACTACCAAAATACCTTTTCAATTAACATACAATATGGATGGAGTTAAGGCTGTGGAGCAAACTAGCGACAAAACCAAAACATCAGGGAGTAAAAGACTTATTTTAAAGGATTGAAGCAAAACCGTTAAAACGACCAAAACACGTGAAAAAAACAGAAATTTAAACCACATTTGGAATTGAGATTTGGCACGCTCCTCGCACGTGCAACATTTCAAATTTATCATCTCACCGATTACAAAAGAAAACTAGGGTTTTACAAAAGACAGGTCGGCGATCTCGGGCAGTTCGGTCACCTGCCCGTTTTGCTATTTCTCTTTCCCCTCTTCTTCACCCCTCCCGCTTCCGCATTCATTCGAAATATAAACTCTCTCACTACACTCACTCTCTCTCTCTAAAACTCACAATATTTCAACCTCTGCGGTACTTCAAATCTCATCCAATTTCATCTACAGTAAGGTATAATTCTTTGATTTTGTTCTAATTTCAGCCTAGGGTTTATACGATGTTGATTTTTCATTTTTTAACTGTAGATCTCAGTTTAGTTCATGTTTTGCTATAGCAATTGTAAGGATTTTGTTTACGAAGCTTATGCTTACCGATTGGATTTCAGTTTTCACGATGCGTAGGGCTTATTGTTAGGTTGAGCTTGTTGATTGTTTGATGTTTCTGGTTTGTTTACGTAGTTACAGATCTTACTTTACTTGTGGATTGATGTTATTAGGTTTAGGTATACTGATTTGTTTGATTTATTCTTTGGTATTTGAGTCGTGAGGCGCGTCATGTGTTTTTAGTTATGAGATATTCTTTTGTTTATAGGCCGTCTATTTGTATTGGTAGGGGAGATTTTAGTTGAGCTTGTTTGATCGATATTTGTGAAGATGAAAATACGATACTTTTATGTCAATAATTTTTAAAAGAAGGATAAACATTTCGGCAATTGTTTGATTTTTAGATGTTTACAGTTATGTGATTTAAAGTGGGGAAGTGGTTGAGATGGTAATAAGTTGAGTAATCAAAATATGGTATTTTGGATAAAATTTTCTCAGTTGTAATAGTTGATTAGCAGGTTCAAAATTATTTTGAATATATGTTATTAGGCGTTGTGGTACTGTTGCTTGTAGAATATTCTGTTACAAGTTTGTAAACTGTAGCACCAGTAATATAAACATTTAGTACTGCCACACTGTTTTCGAATTGTTACTCATGCTGTTATGGTTTATGAGATGATTTTTCTCCTTGTTGTCAACATGATAACTATCTTACGAGCTCAACATTTTGCACAGTCACCCTGTTTTCTAATTGTTACTCATGCTGTTAAGAGTGTTGTTATTTTCAGATGCTTTCTCTACTTGTTGCCAACATAACGACTATCTTACGAGTACTGGGAACCTTAATGATTTTGTATAGACTATGAGTCTAAAACTATGTGTCAAGACATGTTTGCTGAATGTGTAAAAAATGATTTGTTTTATTGTGTTTTTGAGTAGGAAAAAATGGCTGTCGAGATTACGCAATTCTTGTTAGCTGCTCAATCAGCTGATACAAAGGTTCGAACTGACGCAGAGGGCAAGCTTCGACAGTTCCAAGAGCAAAACCTTCCTGGATTTCTTCTCTCTTTATCACTTGAGCTCTCGAATGATGGGAAGCCTATGGAGTCTCGTAGATTGGCTGGTATCGTGCTTAAGAACTCATTGGATGCTAAAGACGCTACCACAAAGGAACACTTGGTGCAACAGTGGATGTCAAATGACGCGTCTTTCAGATCCCAAGTCAAAGGCCTGCTGTTAAATACTCTCGGTTCATCTGTTCCCGAAGCAGGTCACACTGCTGCTCAAGTCATCGCCAAAATCGCTTCGATAGAAATTCCAAGAAAAGAATGGCCTGAACTTATCGGTTCTTTGCTTGGAAACATGACCCAACAAGATAAGCCGGCATCATTGAAACAAGCAACTTTAGAGGCACTTGGGTATGTATGTGAAGAGATATCCCACAACGATCTTGTGCAAGATGAGGTTAACTCTGTCCTCACAGCTGTGGTGCAAGGTATGAATGTTACTGAACAGAGCTCTGTGCGTCTTGCGGCAGCTACCGCGTTGTACAACGCTCTTGATTTTGCACAAACCAATTTCGAAAACGAGATGGAGCGGAACTACATCATGAAAGTTGTGTGCGAAACAGCCATGGCGAAAGAAGCAGACGTTAGACAAGCTGCTTTTGAATGTCTTGTGTCAATAGCGTCAACCTACTATGATGTTTTGGAGCCGTATATGCAGACTCTTTTTGAACTAACCGCAAACGCCGTCAAAGGAGACGAGGAAGGCGTTGCTCTTCAAGCGATTGAATTCTGGAGTTCTATCTGTGATGAAGAGATCGATCTTCAGGATTTTGAAAGTGGCGATTCATACCCGCATTCACGTTTCATCGAGAAGGCTCTATCGTTGTTGGTTCCCATGTTGCTTGAAACTTTATTGAAGCAGGATGAAGATCAGGATCAAGACGACGGTATCTGGAATCTCGCCATGGCAGGGGGAACGTGCCTCGGTCTTGTCGCTAGAACTGTTGGTGACGCTATAGTGCCGTTAGTTATGCCTTTCGTGCAGGATAACATATCAAAGCCCGATTGGCGATCTCGTGAGGCTGCTACATATGCGTTTGGATCAATTCTCGAAGGCCCAAGCGTTGAAAAGCTATCGCCGATGGTTATATCGGCATTAGACTTTCTGCTTAATGCCATGAAGGATCAAAACAGTCATGTGAAAGACACCACTGCATGGACCCTCAGTCGTATATTCGAACTGTTGCACAGTCCAGCCACGGGGTTTTCCGTCATTTCACCTGCTAATCTTCAACGAGTTATGGTGGTCCTTCTAGAAAGTATCAAAGATTCTCCCAATGTTGCGGAGAAGGTCTGCGGGGCTATTTATTTTCTCGCTCAAGGCTATGAAGGTTTTGAAACTGGCTCCTCTGTTCTCACACCATATCTTCCGGATATCATAACTGCGCTTATATCAACCGCTGAACGAACAGACGCTAATGATACAAAGTTAAGGTCCGCTGCTTATGAAACCTTGAATGAGGTGGTTAGATGTTCTAATATAGCTGAATCATCTCAATTAATAGCACAACTTCTTCCAGTTATCATGAACAAACTGGGGCAAACAATTGAGCTTCAGATTCTATCATCAGATGATAGAGAAAAACAAGGAGATCTGCAAGCTTTGCTTTGCGGTGTAATGCAAGTAATTATTCAGAAACTTAGCGGTACTGATGTAACTAAGCACGTTATATTACAAGCTGCGGATCAGATCATGGTGCTATTTCTCAAAGTGTTTGCTTGTCGTAGCTCAACTGTACATGAAGAAGCAATGCTTGCCATTGGTGCTCTTGCGTATGGCACTGGACCGCAATTCGAGAAGTACATGCCGGAGTTCTACAAATATTTGGAAATGGGTCTTCAGAATTTTGAGGAATACCAGGTTTGCTCCATCTCTGTTGGTGTGGTTGGTGATATATGTCGGGCTTTGGACGACAAGATGCTACCGTACTGTGATAATATCATGACGCTTCTCCTTAAGGATCTTTCAAGCGGTGACCTGCATCGGTCTGTTAAGCCTCCGATTTTTTCGTGCTTTGGTGATGTGGCACTTGCGATTGGGGAACACTTTGAAAAGTATGTTTCGTATGCAGTGCCGATGATGCAAGGAGCTGCTGAAGTGTGTGCACAGATAGACAATACAGATGAAGAGATGGTGGAGTATGGTAATCAGCTGAAGAGAAGCATCTTTGAGGCGTATTCAGGTATCTTACAAGGGTTCAAGAGTTCAAAGGCTGAGATCATGTTGCCTCATGCTCCACATCTTTTGAAGTTCATAGAAGTTGTTGTTAAGGATGCTAACAGGTATGGATTATCTTTTCATATATTAACTCATAGGTTTTTTACATAAATAAGCTAGTTTTTTACCTGCCACACGTTGCGGCGGCGGCATACGCGAAATGATATAGACTATAATCGACCAGACTCGTTTCCGAACTAAATTTACGTCAAAACGTATGATAGCTCAAATTTATACCGTCGAATCAAAACGTATTACATTTCACTCGATTTGTGTCCAAACAAAATTTAAGTCAAAACTTGGTCCAACTCAAAACGAACATAAAAACATTTTATAATTGACCGGCTTGTTATTACCTTAAAGCGTAGACGAACTCAAATTTATACCGACACGTCCTTTAGAAAAACGTAAGAAGTTAGTTTTAGGGGGTGTTTGGCCTAGCTTTTATTTTTTTGGCTTATGCTTATATTTTGAAGTAGCTTATGCTTATTTTCTTTCATTTGATAAACTATTTTTAAGTGTTTGGATTAGCTTATATTCTACAAGTTAATAATTAATAATTAATCTTTAGTTGTTTGTTAAGTTATTTTGTATTATGGGAAGGGGTATAATATCATTGTGTGTAATGAGTAAAAAACATCTTCTTCAAATAAGCTTTATTAAAATAAGCTAAAAAACCATGTTCCCATAAGCTTCTTGGAATTAGCTTATATAAGCTAATAAGCATAAGCTTAAAAAGCTAAACCAAACACCCATTAGTGCTTATTTTGTAAAAATAAGCTAAAAAAGCTATAAGCTTAGATAAAAAAGCTAGGCCAAACACCCCCTTAATGCAAGCTCGTAACTTTAGAAACTTGAGGGGGTCAAAGTGACATTTGCAAAGTTAGAGGGTTACCTTTGACATTATAGCAAATTTGGGGGGTATAATGGGTTACATGTCAAAAGTTTGAGGGTTAAAGAGGAGTTAATGGAGATCTTTTTTGTCAAGTTAGAAAGTAGGGGAGTTATTTTTGTCGAGTTATAAATTTGAGTGGTGAATTTTGTCAATTTAGAAAAATTTTTGGGGTGCATTTATGTCAAATCAGAAAGGTGGTGGGCACCGACCTTTCAATTTAAGGTTTATGTAATGTAATGGGGTTACAATTTAGTTACAGAAAAAAAAAATCTTTGAAAGAACCTAATTTTTGCATTGGGGTTACAATTTAGTTACAGAAAAAAAAAATCTTTGAAAGAACCTAATTTTTGCATTGGGGTGTTGCAGAGATGAGAGTGTGGTGAGAGCGGCAGTAGCAGTGTTGGGAGATCTTGCGGATGCACTTGGTCCAAATGTGAAGGTGCTATTCAAAGATATGACGTTCTGTAGTGAGTTTTTGGGAGAATGTCTTCAGTCTGAAGATGAACAACTCAAGGAGACTGCTACTTGGACCCAAGGGATGATTGGGCGTGTGTTTTCGGTATGTGGGTAAATTTGGTAAGTGAAGCATACGACGCATTTATATGGTACAAGTTTAGTTGTCTGGGTCAAGGTTGGGAAATGTCATATGTTAGTCATGAGTGTTGACTGTTTTTGTACTGATTTTAAGTACAACTTTTGGGGGAAAGGTCATTGTGTACAAGACTTGGCCACTATTACGGTGGCTGATCATTTTTATGATTTTTTCTTTGGTTGCATCCTTTGGCATGTTATGATGTCTGTCCCATGAAAATTTTGAGATTTCCTTTTAAGGTTTTTTAGTAGATATTGAATCATTTACTTCTTTTTCATATATGTTCAAACTTCAAGCCCATAATTGTGCGATGTATCGAAATTTGTATGTCATTTTAAATGATTGATACTAGCACAACGCATTAGGGAAATTTATATGATCGATATTAGTACACAACTTATTAGGGAAATATATATGTCATTGAAAGCTGAAACTAATCGGATTGTTAAGAAAGAAGCAAATAGTTTAATTCATCCAATTTGTTTTTATAGATGTGTTTGTCACACCCCAACCGATGACGGAAACATCGGGGTGCGAGCACTAAGCGTTCAGATTGCTCATAAGAAATCCACAACACTATTTGTTTAAATAGAATTTAGATCAAATTCATCATATCATTGTCTAAAAGCAAACACAACCAACACGAGTATCGAATACATACCATAACAAATATTTTTCGAATAGTTCAATGATTCTAAGTTAACTAGGTGACGTTTCTAAGCATCTCCTAGCTTGGTTCCATGCATTCCATAGCATCCTATCAGCCTGCAACATGTATTAAAATATCAATACAAAAGTATTGGCGAGTATACAAGTTTGATAATAGAATAATAGATTAAAACAACTCATATCCATGGTATTTGTAATAAAATAGCTTTAGCCGTGCTAGTGTCGCAGTCCACACTGTGGTAGCCCAAGTATCCCGGTGCTTTAGTGTTTACCCAAGACTCAAGGTAAACTAGAATCCTCCTAACAAAACCCCCCGAGAATAATGGGAGAGGTGCATCTTCCTATAGCGCTACTATTGTTAAGGCGGAACTACACACTCTGGATTAAACGTCACATAGCATAAAGAGTCAAGAATCAAGAATCACAAGTTTCACGAACACATATGATAGAGTAAAAGTTTCCAAAGATTCAAGTTTAAGTTTCATAGAATACATGTTACACCCCAAAAGTTTAAAGTAAAAGGGGATCGAGTATACTCACAGTGATTGCTTAATAGTCACGACTGTTATTGGATCAAAGGGAGCTATTTTGAGATTAGCCTGATTAAATTACCATAGGATAAGCGTCGGGTAGAGTATCGAGGTTGAATAGAATGTTTAAGCAGGCCTTGGATCGGCTGACTGTCCGTTCGGATGGTCAGTCGATCGGCTAGCCTAATGACTAATGGCTGCCCGATCGGACAGTTGTCCGATCTGCTAGCCTAACGTGATTAAATGGCTGCCCGATCGGTCGGCAGTCCGATCGGCTAGCCTAATATGATTAATGGCTGCTCGTTCGGACGGTTGTCCGATCGGCTAGCCTAGTGTGACTAATGGCTGCCCGATCGGACGATTGTCCGATCGGCTAGCCTAAGGTGGAGGATGGCTGACCGATCGGACGGTTGTCCGATCGGCTAGCCTGTTGTTTCTTGTTTACTAGCTTCCGTAAAATTTCTTAGTTTAAAATTTAATGGTGACGTCACGGTATGTATTGAGACAGCAGTGACTTATCGTTTAACAGCCATTCTGGTTGGTCGGGAACCACCCCAGTCCAATCAGTGGTCTGTTAGCGACGGGTTTATGCCAGAATCCATCCCGTGAATGTCTTAATCAGTGAACAATCCGTTCCTAAACCAACTCCAGACCACCGATCAAGTCTACAGCCCGTTTAGTTATGTTTATCACTGAACTAGTTCAGAAATTTGAAGAAAAGATGAAGATCAACCCAAGTTTTACATGAAAAAGTAAAGATTTATCTTAGATTTAGTGCAAAAACGTATGAAATATCTTAGATCTGAGCTAGATCTTGCTCAAAATGACATCACCTGATAGTTTGTACAACCACCATGATGACATCATCCTCAAGATCTCAGATCTGAGAGATTTCACGGTGAAAAGTGTGATTTCAGGTGAGAATCACGTAGAGAATGATGTGTAGAGTAAGAAAGTACAAGAATCTAGCACGGAACGTACCGAAATCGATGAGGAAAAGGAGAAATAGTGTGCGCGTGCGTCTGGTTCGATCGGAGCTGTCACATCACTTGAAATGGTGATGTGACAGCCTATTTATAGGTGAGGGGTGAAAGGAGGAAGGTTGGTACGGTTCGGCTGGCAGTCCGATCGGCCGGCTGTCCGATCGGTCAACTGTCCGATCGGCTGGTCAGCCTATAGGGTGACTGTCCGATCGGCCGGCTAGCCGATCGGCTGGTCACTCTTGCCTACCCAGCCTTCTCGCGTTCCAGTTTATGATTTGTTTTTCGCGTTATGTTAGGCGTTGCGTTATTTAGATTACGTAAAGTATCTTTATTAATTTGATTACATTTTAAGCATCAGAGTCTCAAAGTTTCATAGATTTCGCCAGTGACAAGGCTCCAGTCTCTCGTTTAACCAAGAATCAAGCTTCACGAGTCTAAGGAGTCAAGCACCAATTTGAGTCTCAAGGGTCAAGAATCATCGTTTCTCAAACATCAAGAATCAGGAGTCCAAGCATCAAGTATCAAGAATCAAGAGTCCAAGTATCAAGTATCAAGAATCAAGAGTCTAAGTATCAAGTTGAGTCATAAAGATTCAAGTATCTAGATTAAGTATCAAGGGTCAAGCATCATGAGTCTAGTATCTGTATCAAGTCTCATAGTTTAAGTTTCAAGAATCAAGCATCTAGATTAAAGAATCAAGTATCATAGTTGTTAAGCATCAAGTGTCACTAAGATTCACACCAAGATTTCCCAAGTATCAACATCACGTAACCACAAGGTCTAAGGATGACAAATTTATAGGAGTTCAGGGACTGATCTTTCCAAGTGTCTAAAGTCTAGGGACGCTGGGCGTTACAGTCTCCCCTCCTTTAGGAGATTTCGTCCCCGAAATCTTAGATGAAGACTGCTCGAAGAGTTGCGGGTACTTGGCCTTCATATCACTTTTCAACTCCCAAGTAAATTCAGCGCCACGCTTTCCTTCCCATCGAACCTTAACAATGGGGATTTTGCTGCGCCTCAAAAGCTTGACAGTCTGATCCATGATTTCGACCGGTTTCTCCACAAACTGAACAACTTCGTTTATTTGCAAGTCTTCCAGAGGAACTTGCAGTCCTTCATCGGCTAGACATTTCCGTAGATTGGACACGTGGAACACTGGATGCACGTTGTTTAGCTCTTGTGGCAAGTCGAGTCTGTATGCCACCTTGCCGATCCTTTCAAGTATCACGAAAGGACCCACATAGCGAGATTCAAGTACGTACCCATAATGGATTGAAACGTTTGCCAAAGGCGAGAAGTAAAGCGACCATCACGGTCCGAGATTATGTCAAGAGGTACGCCATGACGGCTTATAATCTCATCGGTATAGATTCGAGCGAGTCTCTTCACTCTGAAATCTTCACGAATAGGAAGAAAATGAGCAGATTTGGTCAAACGATCAATAATCACCCAGATACTATCGTGACCTTTAGAGGTACGGGGTAGTTTGGTAATAAAGTCCATAGCAATGCTATCCCATTTCCAAACAGGGATTTTAGGTTGCTCCAAGAGTCTAGAAGGACGCTAGTGTTCAGCCTTTACCTTCGAGCAGGTAAGGCACTTAGATACATAGACAGCAATGTCCCTCTTCATGCCAGGCCACCAATAAGTTGTACGCAGATCCTGGTACATCTTGTCGGCACCTGGATGGATAGAGTAACGGGATTTGTGAGCCTCAGTCAAAATGAGCTCACGGAGATTATCGCGATCTGGCACCCAGATGCGATTGAGGTAGTATTGGAGTCCATCGGGTTTTGTTACCAGTTGGTCAATACGAGCACCATGTACTTCCTCGATTATACTACCTTCGTTGGCTGATGAATACTGGGCTTCTCGAATACAAGCATGGAGGTCATTGGAGATACGGATAGACTTAACATGAGTCTTACGACTAAGAGCGTCGGCCACTACGTTCGCCTTGCCGGGATGATAGCGAATTTCGCAGTCGTAGTCATTAAGTAATTCCACCCAACGTCTCTGTCGCATGTTCAGCTCTTTTTGGTCAAAGATATGCTGAAGGCTCCTATGGTCGGTGAAGACCACACACTTCGTACCATACAGGTAGTGTCGCCAGATCTTTAACGCAAAAATGACTGCACCAAGCTCCAGGTCGTGAGTAGTGTAGTTTTTCTCATGTACCTTGAGCTGACGAGAGGCATAAGCAATAACCTTGTCCCGTTGCATGAGCACATAGCCCAACCCACGGTTCGAGGCATCACAATATACCACAAAATCGTCGTTGCCATCAGGTAGAGTTAACACAGGGACATTACACAAAAGATTCTTAAGGGTTTGGAAGGAGTTCTCTTGCTCGGGACCCCAAACAAAAGGCCTCTCCTTTTGAGTTAGCGTAGTAAGAGGAACAACGATTTTAGAGAAATCCGCGATGAACCGGCGGTAATAACCCGCCAATCCTAGAAAAGAACGAATCTCTGACATGGATTTAGGCGTACAACAATTCTTCACTGCTTCAATTTTCGAAGGATCAACGTGAATACCCTGCCTACTAACAATATGACCAAGAAATTGCACTTCGTCGATCCAAAACTCACACTTAGAAAATTTAGCATACAAACGCTCGCCACGTAAAAGTTCAAGCATTAGGCGTAGGTGACGAGCATGATCAGTTTTAGTCTTAGAATAAATGAGGATATCATCGGTAAATACTATTACAAAACGATCCAAGTAAGGTTTACAAACACGGTTCATAAGGTCCATGAACACTGCAGGTGCGTTGGTCAGGCCAAAAGGCATGACTACGAACTTGTAGAGTCCATATCGTGTACGAAACGCGGTCTTAGGAATATCATCTTCAAGAACACATAGCTGATGATATCCAGAACGCAAGTCAATTTTTAAGAAACAGGTCGCGCCTTGTAGCTGGTTAAACAGGTCATCAATACGGGGTAGCGGATAACGATTCTTCACGGTAAGCTTATTAAGTTCATGGTAATCGATACACATACGGAATGAACCATCCTTCTTTTTGACAAATAGAACAGGAGCACCTCACGGGGAGGTACTTGGACGAATAAAACCTTTGTTGAGCAATTCTTGTAGCTGGCTGGATAACTCTTGCATCTCGGAAGGTGCAAGACGGTAAGGAGCCCTGGCGACGGGAGTCGCACCAGGTACGAGATCAATACGAAAATCAACAGATCTAGGAGGAGGAAGACCAGGCAGATCCTCCGAAAAGACATCAGGGAAATCACACACAACTGGAACATTGTTTATGCTCTTCCCCCTGCCCTTTTGTTCCACCACGTGGGCCAAGAAGGCAGGGTTCCACTTACGTAAACTTCTGCTCGCTTGTGTGCATGACATCAGCCTTAGTCCATTCGAAGGCCGGTCCCCATAGACATGTAAAAGATCACCAGACGGAAGAGGAAGACGGACAAGCTTTTCGTGGCACACGATTTCGGCATGATTCTTACGCAACCAATCCATCCCGATAATGACATCAAAACTACCCAACCGCATTGGTATAAGATCAATAGCGAATACGTGATCGTTAAGAATCAAGGAACAATCACGCACAATAGAATTCACAAGAATTGACTTACCATTGGCGACCTCAACCGAGAATGACTCTGGTAACTTAGAGCGTGTACAGTTTTACAAAGACTCAAATTCTACGGACACAAAGCTTTTATCGGCACCAGTATCAAATAGGACTGAAGCATAAAGGTTATTAACAAGGAACATACCATTGACAACGTCATTGTCATTAAGAGCCTGATTTGCGTTAAGGCTGAACGCTCATCCACGAGCGGCTGGCTGCTGATCCTGGTTCAGCTGAGGGCACTGGTTACGGAGGTGGGTAGTATCTCCACACTTGTAGCATGCACGAACAGCATTGACTGGCCTTGGGTTCTGCAGAGGTGCTGGAGGGGCAGGTAGTGTTGCCTGAGCTGGGGCTTGCTGAGCTTGCGGTGCAGGGTTAGCTTGACGACAGTAGGGAGTCGTGTGACCATAGCGGTTACAGTTGGTGCACAAATGACATGCAGAGTTTACCGGATGATGATAGTTACAAGTGGTACATCTGGGATGAGGCCCAGTGTATTGCTTCTTAGCTTCGGGAGCAGCAGGGTTAGCAACAGTAGCAGCAGGAGCGGGTTTTGCAGCAGGGTTAGCAGTAGGGACAATAGCATTGCATCCCGCACCCTGAGACTTTCGTTTCTTGTTCTTGCTGCCACTAGGCTGCTGGGTCACTTGGTTAGCGGACTTTGAAGGTGCAGGGGTAGCAAACTGCTTATCACGCACACGATTGTTGTTCAAACTTGCTGCCAAATGATAGACTTCTTCAATAGCTTCCAACTGAGCTGCTTCGATAGAATCACGCATTGCAGACGGTAGGCCATTGATGTACTTGGTTATCATTCGCTTAGGAGTCGAAACCAAGTGAGGAACGATGAGACTCAGCTGCTTAAAACGAGTAGTATACTCCAGGTTGTCGTCTCCAACTTCCTTTAGATGCCAGAATTCTTCTTCGAGCTTTAATTGCTCATGAGGAGGGCAAAACTCGAGCATTATGAGTTTTTGCACCTCAGTCCATGGAAGAGCATAGGATTCTTCATTTGAATGGATGTTTCTCTCATTTGACCACCACTCCAATGCTCTGCCTTGGAACATTCCAGTCGCACTCCTAGTTTTCAGATGGTCTGGGCACTCGCTGTTAATGAAGGTAACTTCGATGCTGTCGAACCACTCGAGCATAACAGTCACCCCATCACTGCCCGTGAAAGACTTAGGGCTGCAAGAGATGAAATGTTTGTAGTTGAACTTAGTAGGCTTCTGCTTCTCAGCCTTGGAGTCCGCAGAGGATGGCGGAGTGTTTGATCCTTGAAGCTCAGTGAAGATTCTTGGCATGACTCGAGCGATCTGATCGGCCATGAAAGACATCATCTTCTTTTGAGACTTCTCTCTGGATCTCCTGGGAGCGTCAGATGTTCTACGAGTAGACATCTACAGGTCCGACAAACGGGATTGTATAAGTCTAAATTACGAATTCTTCACAATGTAGATTATCCACACGATAGACTTAAGAATCTAGATTGAACCATCTCAAAATTCACGACCTTCACATGGCACGTTTGTACGAAGTTTGGTCAACATGCCAAAAACGCTTATATATAGGAAGTACCAGCGGCGTATCCACCACGCTTCGGACACATCGCCTGGCCTCGTACTCGGTGTCATGCTACGTGTCACTTTTACCACACATCGTCATCATCATCATCATCATCATCATCATCATCATATGTTCACATAGATTAATAGATTACCGTAGATTACTCATAGATCACTCAATTACATCACCTTAGAATGCTCACAATAGATCATCGTAGAATACCCAGATAGATTAACATAGATCATCTCATAGATTGACATAGATTATATTGATAGATTATCATAGCTTGCTCAAGTAGATAGCTTAATCATAGACTAACCAAGTAAATGACCATAGATTAAACCATCAATTCCAGGGAGTTTAACATAGTTTAGCTCAAAATAGATTATCGCGCTAGATTATCATAAATTAGCACGAATAGATTAACCATAGTTCATGCTAGAATTCTCATAGATTTCATAGACTTTCCATAGACTTTCCACGACGGTCTGCAAACACTAAATCTCGCATGGCACTTGGCACGGAAGTTGGTAATATGCCGGAAGCACTTATATATAGGAAGTACCAGCGGCGTATCCACCATGCTTCAGACACACCACTTCTGTCCCGTACTTCCATGTCATCTTAGTGTTTCATACCATCACAACACATCATACCATAGGCGATCAATGTTTACCACATAGATTACACATAGAATAAAGCTTCGTAAATTTAGTTTTATCTGAGATTAGAGTTAACGTTTTAGGTTGCGGATAACGTGCAAGCTTTGCGTAAAAACGTTTTACAAATAAACGAAGAATTAAGTTCAAAACCTCGTAGATAAAACCACTTTCACAAAAATCAAGATAACATAAAAACGAGATAGGCTCTCAAAACACAAGATTGTTCCGGGTAGAGGAACGACGACTAACCAAAGTGATCCGAACTCCTTTAGAATTGAGGTAACGTGTCTTGACTTACTTAGACAAATACGTCATCGATGTTAGGCCTACGATATTCGTCCTTTTAGTCATTCTGCGCACTCAACTGATTGGCAGTTACGAGACTTTGGCGAGACATCAAATCATCAAGGAGTGGGACTAGTTATCAAGGTCTGAGTTTCACCTCTAACTTGACAACATCGTACCCTAAAGGTTTTCGGCTCTTATCCGCAGACAAGACCTTCCAGAATAATATGGAGATTTCCAATCAAGGTTCGGATGTCACTCCTATCCTGTGAGCAACTCTCGTGCTAAAAATAAACACGGTGTAACAGTGTCTTTATAGTATAAAGTGTACATTATAGCAGCCTTAGGAAAGGCACATAAGTTTAAGAGGAACATGGGCTGCTAGGAAGCAGATACGGTAGAATGCATAAGTCTTAAGCAACAAATAAGAGTCAAGTTCCTAGAACTATAGACTAGGGCAAGTATTCCTACTAATCCTAATTCCCTACAGTTATGGCTTTGATAACAATCTGTCACACCCCAACCGATGGCGGAAACATCGGGGTGCGAGCACTAAGCGTTCAGATTGCTCATGAGAAATCCACAACACTATTTGTTTAAATAGAATTTAGATCAAATTCATCATATCATTGTCTAAAAGCAAACACAACCAACACGAGTATCGAATACATACCATAACAAATATTTTTCGAATAGTTCAATGATTCTAAGTTAACTAGGTGACGTTTCTAAGCATCACCTAGCTTGGTTCCATGCATTCCATAGCATCCTATCAGCCTGCAACATGTATTAAAATATCAATACAAAAGTATTGGCGAGTATACAAGTTTGATAATAGAATAATAGATTAAAACAACTCATATCCATGGTATTTGTAACAAAATAGCTTCAGCCGTGTTAGTGTCGCAGTCCACACAGTGGTAGCCCAAGTATCCCAGTGCTTTAGTGTTTACCCAAGACTCAAGGTAAAATAGAATCCTCCAAACAATACCCCCCGAGAATAATGGGAGAGGTGCATCTTCCTATAGCGCTACTATTGTTAAGGCGGAACTACACACTCTGGATTAAACGTCACATAGCACAAAGAGTCAAGAATCAAGAATCACAAGTTTCACGAACACATAGGATAGAGTAAAAGTTTCCAAAGATTCAAGTTTAAGTTTCATAGAATACATGTTACACCCCAAAAGTTTAAAGTAAAAGGGGATCGAGTATACTCACTATGATTGCTTAACAGTCACGACTGTTATTGGATCAAAGGGAGCTCTTTTGAGATTAGCCTGATTAAATTACCATAGGATAAGCGTCGGGTAGAGTATCGAGGTTGAATAGAATGTTTAAGCAAGCCTTGGATCGGCTAACTGTCCGTTCGGATGGTCAGTCGATCGGCTAGCCTAATGACTAATGGTTGCCCGATCGGACAGTTGTCCGATCAGCTAGCCTAATGTGATTAAATGGCTGCCCGATCGGTCGGTAGTCCGATCGGTTAGCCTAATATGAATTATGGCTGCCCGTTCGGACGGTTGTCCGATCGGCTAGCCTAGTGTGACTAATGGGTGCCCAATCGGACGGTTGTCCGATCGGCTAGCCTAAGGTGGAGGATGGCTGACCGATCGGACGGTTGTCCGATCGGCTAGCCTGTTGTTTCTTGTTTACTAGCTTCCGTAAAATTTCTAAGTTTAAAATTTAATGGTGACGTCACGGCATGTATTGAGACAGTAGTGACTTATCGTTTAACAGTCATTCTGGTTGGTCGGGAACCGCCCCAGTCCAATCAGTGGTCTGTTAGCGACGGGTTTATGCCGGAATCCATCCCGTGAATGTCTTAATCAGTGAACAATCCGTTCCTAAACCAACTCCAGATCACCGATCAAGTCTACAGCCCGTTTAGTTATGTTTATCACCGAACTAGTTCAGAAATTTGAAGAAAAGATGAAGATCAACCCTAGTTTTACATGAAAAAAGTAAAGATTTATCTTAGATTTAGTGCAAAAACGTATGAAATATCTTAGATCTGAGCTAGATCTTGCTCAGAATGACATCACCTGATAGTTTGTACAACCACCATGATGACATCATCCTCAAGATCTCAGATCTGAGAGATTTCATGGTGAAAAGTGTGATTTCAGGTGAGAATCACGTAGATAATGACGTGTAGTGTAAGAAAGTACAAGAATCTAGCATGGAACGTACCGAAATCGATGAGGAAAAGGAGAAATAGTGTGCGCGTGCGATCGGCTGTCACATCACTTGAAATGGTGATGTGACAGCCTATTTATAGGTGAGGGGTGAAAGGAGGAAGGTTGGTTCGGTTCAGCTGGCAGTCCGATCGGCTGGCTGTCCGATCGGCCGGCTGTCCGATCGGTCAGCTGTCCGATCGGCCGGCTAGCCGATCGGCTGGTCACTCTTTCCTACCCAGCCTTCTCGCGCTCCAGTTTATGATTTGTTTTTCGCGTTATGTTAGGCGTTGCGTTATTTAGATTACGTAAAGTATCTTTATTAATTTGATTACATTTTAATCATCGGAGTCTCAAAGTTTCATAGATTCCGCCAGTGAGAAGGCTCCAGTCTCTCGTTTAACCAAGAATCAAGCTTCACGAGTCTAAGGAGTCAAGCACCAATTTGAGTCTCAAGGGTCAAGAATCATCGTTTCTCAAACATCAAGAATCAAGTATCAAGAATCAAGAGTCCAAGTATCAAGTATCAAGTATCAAGAATCATGAGTCTAAGTATCAAGTTGAGTCATAAAGATTCAAGTATCTAGATTAAGTATCAAGGGTCAAGCATCATGAGTCTAGTATCTGTATCAAGTCTCATAGTTTAAGTTTCAAGAATCAAGCATCTAGATTAAAGAATCAAATATCATAGTTGTTAAGCATCAAGTGTCACTAAGATTCACACCAAGATTTCCCAAGTATCAACGTCACGTAACCACAAGGTCTAAGGCTGACAAATATATAGGAGTTCAGGGACTGATCTTGCCAAGTGTCTAAAGTCTAGGGACGCTGGGCGTTACAGTTTAAACATTTTTATCTACATTTGTATAAAAATGGTGGCCTAACTCGCACGAGAAGCTGGAGCTTTCATATTTCTCACAACTCGTAGTTGTTCTTAATTGAACCGAACCCATACTTAAAGTGAGAACTCCAAAACTCCTTATTAATAAAGAAAATTGGACTTTTAATGAAAGAGCGACAAAATTGGAAAGAAAAAATATATAACATATCAATTATTTCTATCTTCTTCATATGTTATTATACTTTTAGAAAAAAATTGCCATAAGATTACAAATTTTCTTATCTTTCGTTTGAGTATATTCGAGCATATTTTTTCGACATAAAAAAGATTTAACACGTCATGCTTTTTTCAATACTATTATTAGGCTGAAGGGTGTCGGGGTCATGGTTGGAACATGATTCGCCACGTAGAATCATGAATGGAAGGGTACACCACCCCCTCAATGATTCATGGTGAATGGAAAGGATTGAACCACGATTACCATGGGCCATCTTTTCCAATTTTCTAGATTTTGACACTTTAAAAAATAAATTAAAATAATAAAGGGGATAGTGGTTTGAGTCATGACCACACCCATAGAGTAGTGGTTTTCGATGGTGGATATGATGTGTGTGACATGACACCTATGTAGAGGGTCATGGTGGTTATAACCACACCTTTTAGCGTTATAGTATTGCACATACTTGGCTCCATACCAAACGTTCCAAGTTTATTCGTGATTTTTTTTATAATCACATACCTGGATCCATACCAAACATTCCCTGTTTCTCAAATTTGAGGTTTACTTATTGAGTTCAAGTTGTTTTACCACCCTAAGAAACACTACATTCATTGATATCTAAATAAGCATGTTGTTCGAGACCGAGTGTTCTATACTATTACACCCGTTTCCTTAAAACCATGGGTCCATGGCTCAATTGCCAACTTGTAACACTCGTTTTATGTATTTGAAACAAAAAGGTATTTTAGTTAAAAATAATGGATTTATATATGAAACCATACGAACTTCTATACATTGTGAAAACTAACACTTCAGGTTATTGGTTTAGTTTCCATTAGTAATCAATTGAGAATTGAAGAAAAAACAAATTAATCCGAAGGTTAACTTGTGGGATTAGTCTCGTTCAAGAAAGGTCTTTTGGAAATCTTCTTTCTTCCTCGCCTAATGACTGCTTGATCATGCAAAACAACACCGCACTGTGAAGCTTGTTACAAGGAGGAAAATGGGGGGGGGGGGTCTCCTTGTAACCAACCTCTGGCATGAGAATAAGAACTTGTTTTGAGGATAATAAGTGTGTGTATTGAGTGAGAGAGTAAGAGAGCGATCCTTAAACCTGGAAGTGAAGTCCTATATTTATAGCCGAAGAGAGTAACAAAGGAAATGGGATGACGGGCCTTGGGCTCAACGTCGGCATCAAGGAATATCTCATTTGTCCCCTAGACATAATCGCTAGTGCTTGCAGGCAAATGGGAAGATGGCGCATGGTGATTGGATCCACGTGGCCTAGTATTTGTCCTTGCTATCGGGTTTGCAATCAGAGGTTAATGGAGAATATGGAGCAGTAAATGGCGCACAGTGATTGATGACACGTCAGTGTCCTTTTATAATTCTTGTCTCCTACACGATTGTTCATCGTGAGGTTCCAGTGGACACAGCCTGACGTGCACTTATTGGTTGCATGCTCTGTCACTTGTATTGGTTGTACTATGCCTTACTGGCATGCAAGGGCTTGCGTCATAAAGGCTTCGCGTGGATATTCTTGAAGGTGACTAAATATGAAGTTCATTTGTTTTAGGTACGACCTGCCCCGCGCGACACAAGCTTGTTGCTGCGCATGTCGACTCAAGATTTGGGACCATACCCTTTCAAGTCCCCCAGTCTAGTGCTACTTCGATGGGCGGATGCAAGTGGGTGGAGCTTTGGACTAGAAAAATTTGTAGTGTGGATGCGATGTATACTCGTTTTAGTTTGGGTTCAATACCGGTTAGAAGCGCGTATTATTTATCCTTATATGTGATGCGGTATCGCACCTATTTTTATATCCATTTAAATGAAGAATTTTGGCGGCACATACTTGACATATTTGAAATTTGAAACAATCGAATCTTCTAAAGATAAGGGTTGGTGAGAAAGTACGGATTGATGTGACTGTTGACATTGTGACAAGCATGTCATCGGAGTGTCAGTCGTGCCGTTTTGCCTTGTGTCAGGCGAGTAGGGTTCACGTGCTCATCGCACTTGTCGTTTCACTTTTCCCTCCTGACATGTCGTTGTGTGATTGGGCTTGCGTTGCCACTTGAGGGAACGACTACCCATTGCATTAAATGCGATGGGTATAATTAAACGACAAAGGAGAGGGAGATCAAGACTTCGAAGATCTTCGCCGGAAAATTCATCCTCGTTGAAGATTTGCTTATTATTATTAGAAGATGTCGACGTCTAATCAACCCGAAGATGTGATAGAGGTTGAAGATGTGACAACCCTCATAATTACAGGTATCCGTACAATTAATTAATATTAATTTAGTGCTTAATGACTGTACTGAATTACTTAATTGCTTCCTGATTAAGGGATCATACTTACATGTGCATCACATATTACATAATGTCACATCATTATCACAGACAAACTTTATAGACATACATGATGCACAAAGCGCAGTTAGCACAGTTAACGGATAGAACGGGAATATGCTGACAGGGTTCAGTACCTAGACAGACAATGTTTTGAGACCCAGTATGGGCCAGGGACAAGGTACTACACTAGCATGGTGTGTAGGGAAGTGAGGACCATATAACTGCGTCACTAGGTGATAGTTTGAGTGCCGGAAAGTGCCGAAAACTCACTTTAAGTGCAGAATTATGCATTTTCAGCAAAAATTCAGCATTTTAACATACTAGTATTATGCAGAAAATTGACTAAATGGTCCTGAATGCTTTCCTAAGTGTTGGGAATTAATTGTGTCACAAAAAGTTACATAAAAGACACTATACGGTACAACTTAGCACTTTAACGAACCGGTATCTAACCGAACAACCGGACATTACCCGAAACACCAAAATTTTGCCAGAAACATTGTTTTATTATTTTTGAGCTAGTTATGGTCTCCGAATACCCCAACACACTATAGAATATGTCATACACATAATACACTAGATATTACACTTAACCTCCTAAATATTTACCTACTATCATCAAAAAATTACAATTAACCCCCCACTTATTATTTACGGCCCAAAGGGGACTCACCACCAAGATCACCATATCCCACTAGATTTCCTTATAATATTTTATTTAGATTGTTGCTTGATATCTTAAACATAATATTGTGTGAAGAGATTATAAGTATGGTGCATATCATTCACAAGATCTTTCATTATCTCACTTTACAAGCTTCACCCAACTCCCTTAACCTCTCTCTCTCTCCCTCTCGGCTCTTCCTAGTGCCGCCACCACCACCACCTTGTCACCACCATCCATCCAATTCCAAGTTCATTCAAGTGCAAGAAGGTGATACATGGAGCTTGGTGTTTGAAGAATTTGAAGAACCTTCATCCATAGCTTTCATCCACCATCTTTCATCATCTTTTTCTAGTGATCTTCCCTAGCCTTTGAGCTAGTTGTAAGCTTCTTACTACTAACTTTTACTTCTCATTTTGTTGGTTAAAAAGATGTACATTGTGATGAAATAACAAGAACACTAAAAGACTAAAACAAGAATCATGAACATGAAACTTAAAGATGATGAAATCTTGTTAAAATAATATTGTTAAATACATGCATGGTACTTGATTGTTATTTACTTGAGATTATGATGTTGATCATCATAAGGAGCTTGCTAGATTGTGATTAAACACATGATTTAGCAAGTTAGAGGATGATTATATGATAACCCAAGAAGATCATCCTCACTTATGAACATGAACTTGAAAATAAAAATTATTTCTTGAAAAATAGTAAATAAAGTGAGCTAGTAATTTTGAGAATCTAAGATTTATGAATAATTTCCAAGAAAATCAAGTTCAAAATATGATTTTTGTAGAACTTGATTCTTACACAAATATACATTGTTTTTGGTGACAAAACAAGTGTAAGAACACTTTATCTACAAGAAGAGTTCAAAAGAATAATTTTTGTAGAATATGTTTACAAGTTGTAAACATCTAAAATTTTCAAGAAGAAAGTTTATTAAGAAATAAACACACTTTAAGGGGTAAATAAGTTTACTAAACACGTTACCAAGTCACTACGAGTTTTTGTGAAAGTTCATGTTCATGTTGTTAGATACATTGTATAATTTTTGCACTTGGGAAGTGTAGTTTGATTATTGATTGTTGGGTTGATTTTTGAAAAGAAAATGATATGCTTATATAACATGGACACCTCCGTTTTTAGGGGAAACTATGGCAAAATTTTCTAAAAATATAGGCACTTAGAAAATATTTTCTAGACAAGTGTTTACTAGTGTATTTTAAACTACGTTTTTCAAATATAAACATCGCCATAATTTTTGTAACAAAAATACAAAGTATCGGAGGTTGGTTTTATAAATAAAAATGGATAAATATATATTTAAAATATATATTTCATATTAAGACACTTGTGTGACTATTTGTATACTCGGTGAAACGGTTATATTATATAACTTAACGAAGTTCCGTGAAATTTATTATCCAAAGCAATACCGTTACTTATGTATTTCTGGTAAACACTATTTTGGATACGAGAAATAAAAATATGATTTTGTGAATATTACAAAGTTGTATCATATGTTGACGAGGTAAAAATATATTATTTTGGAAATAAGAATATATTTTCTTTGTATAATTTGAAGATATATAATTTTGGGAAAAATATATATTTTCTGGACAATATATTATTTTTGGACAAAATGAGTTTACAAATATATTTTCCAAAGTGAGACTTAGAGATATATTATTTCGGAAATTACAAATACAATAATACAAATACATGTATAAGATACCCCATCCTTGGGAAGGAAATACGAAAGATTAAATACTTGAGAAGTATTAATGCGGAAATATTGTTTAAACAAATATTCCAAAACCAAATATAATTTAAGTTGAAATATTAATTATTTTGACAAATAATTATAACTCGGAATAATATAAGAAACGTAAATCAAAACGCAAATACTAAGCAAAGGCACGACCCGTTTGTCTAATAGACATTAGTACACTGTAAGTAGTCGTGGTTGCTGACAGAGTTGAGTTACTAGCTGAGGATGCAATACTGTGAGTTCATGTCCCCCCTTTTCTTTTAACTGTTTTCAGTTTTGTACTTTGGGGGTGGAATACATGTTACAATTATTACAGACATTTTTATACATGGTATGGTTAGCCTAAGGAGGGTTTACTGCGCGATCATGTGAGTGGTGGGCACGACACTTAAGGCCATTAATCCTCATTGTAGGACCAAGGGACATGAGTGATAGATCTATTTGGGTGTAGCGAGCCCACACCCATGAGGCCGGGGCGGCCCATAGTGGTGACTGTGTCTTCATCCCGGAGATAAATTTGCTAGGTTTGAGTCTTCCTGCACCATTTCACACATACCATTGGCTTTGCATCCCATTGGTGATCTCCTTTTCCTTATTGCTACATACCAGGGACATTTATACATACAAGACATACTTCAAAGGTTTATACATACTTACATACACATGAACTCGTTCAACTTTTGTTGATGTTTTTCAAATTACATGTATTTCAGGAAACTAGTGGATCTGGCAAGGGTATGCATATGTTTTCAAGCTGCACTTAAATAAAAGATGTTATCCTTGGTCGATGAGTTTAGGGGTGTATCCTATTCCTGGACGGGGTACATGTTTCCAAACTCAGGTTTTATTCAAAGTCGTTTGTGAAGTCTCTTTGAACTCAGTTAGTCAAGTCATGGTTTGTAGCTTAATTTTGTATCGATGTTTTCAAGAAAAGTTGTTGTGGTACTTTCTAAACATTAATAATGGATAAATATCTTTTGGTTTTATCATTTACCATTTGTTATGATTGAATGCTATGGTATTAAGATGTCACACCAAATAACCACGCTTCCGCAAAAGTCAGGGTGTGACAGCTTGGTATCAGAGCCTCGATCATAGAGAACTAGGATTCTTTCTCAAATCTAGACTATGATCATCAGGGCTCTCACAAAAATGTTTTCACAAACATATTTTCATTGCATACCCAAAATGACCAGATCCAGGGAACAAACATTTTTACAAACAAAAAGGCACAAGTACACATTTAAAAAAAAGGCTATGTATATAATTCAGTCTTAGAGACTGAGGGAGGATCGGTCTTAGAGACTGAGGGAGGATCGGTCTTAGAGACTGAGGGAGGATCAGTCTTAGAGACTGGGAAGATCGAGTCTTAGAGACTGGGAAAAATTGAGTCTGAGAGACTAGGAAGGATAGAAAGTTTCGTAATGTGAATACTTGATTACATGATAAATTACCTTTGCTTGCATACACTAATTGTTAGTGATTACTATGGATATACATACTATGATTATCATGTACCGACACACGTGTCACTTTCTTCAGAAAGCGAGTTGTCAAGCGTTGACGACCCTACGACTACCGCCACAAATAATGAGATCGCACCTGTACCGGAGATGTTACATCAGACACTGAGAGTGACCCTGACATGCTGACCAAGGGCGAGGACGACTTACAACCGTTCGCACTACCAGAATCTGGTGATGACTTACCCTTTGCTGATAGCTTCAATTCGCCTCTGACCATCAAATGAAATGTGAATAGTCCGTCCTCTTCTCTTTGAAAGAAGGGGCGCTTCCGGTTCTATCGGTGCTTGAAACAATTTTGTCTTCTCCATATTACTGTGTATTTCTAGTTACTTATCGTGTCAATTACCAATAAAGATCCCACTGTCATTCTTGTTTTGGTCCATGACCACTTCATCACTGGTCATCCCATTGGTAAGCACACCATGACTCCGATCCTCGACAATGCGCCTCTTGTGGACATTCCTTCTAAAGGTTGGCTACTCGACGAATAGTTGCCGATTACGTTGACATGTTTATTGATAGTCCTCCTGATGACGCCCATGATGATGGAAAGTTAGACGAGAACGTTATTATAAATTTCACTTCTGAGATCCCTGTTATCAAGTTATCCTCTGATTTTAGTATACACTCGATTTTCAGACTCCTTTGAGTGTGTGACATCCGCAGCCTTACAGACGGTCGGATTACAGCTTTCTACTACTGACACAGACGACGATGACGTTATAACTGCTGCGCTACCACCTGCTCGAGGCACCACACTGTTACACGACCCAGAGCCTGCTCCTGAGCTAGCTTCTGCACCTTTTTGGGTCAGCTTGATGTTGCACCTGCTGATCCTACACCCTCGCTTGATTATGAACCTGCTTCTTTTTGGTATACCGGACATTACACCCCTTATACCTGACCCAGTACCCACACCTGATGATCCCCTTATTGGTTGAGACGTGGTTCCTGCCCCTGCACCCGCTAATGTTGCTCCTATGGAGACCGACGTCCATTGCACCGACATGCATATTGCTTTCTTTCAGGACATACCCACACCCCTGAAAGGTACTTCAGGACAGCACTCGCGTGACGACCCTTTTGCTATAGCAGCATTTACCCCGACCTCGCAGGCCGTACCGTCTGCTACTTTCACCTCTACACCGCTGGACGAGCCATTTCGATGGTTCCTATCATACACTATACTGATATTAGACCCTTACACTATGGAGGCTACACCAATGATGAATTGCTCCTATGACATCAGCTACAGTTTGAGGAGGTAAAACGCAAAGTTTTGGGGGCTTGAGCTGACACCACGACCTCCACCCTGTCTATTGCCAGTATACTTTGATCCTCCACAATTATCAAAGACTTCTTTTGTGCTCTCACCTGCTGCTTTTGCACTTTTCTTAGGTGTTGACACTCGTTTCCTTATTATCGAGTGGCAAATTAGTTAACTATTTCGACGTATATACAAGCTCGAGGAGGAGTTCACGCATGCTAACAATTTGCTCCTTTTCCCCTCTCCACATCAGTTAACAGTATGGTTGGCATTTGGCTTTTATGCGGATTACATTGCTTTCAAGTAAAGACACTAATGATAAGCCGAGATCGTGGAGACTCTTGGAAAACCACTCCTGACTAGGTGACTTTAATGCACTAATATACTTATTGGACAGGGGTAGGGTGACCCCGTGCCCCTTTCAATGTAATACAGTTTGTAAGACAATGTAATTGTGATCGGTAAATAATGAAAGCTCAATCACAACATTCTCGTTATATACGTTATTGGAATTACTTGTTTGTGTTATGACATGGGTTGTTATGTGTTTACTTGCGATTGATGAATGTTATTACATACGCGAACTACATACTTATATGCATAAGGACCTGACCTAACCTATCTTCTTTTAGAAGATGTCGATACAAGGGAACCTCGAGACCAACAACCCTCTGCCAGCAACAGCGGCAGAACTACAAGAGCGCATCTCACAGGCCATTGCACAGCTCGAGGCCCTTCGCCCCAATCATAGTGGAGGTACCTCTGGAAGCCACCCACCTCATGGCTGTACCTATAAGCAGTTCCTCGACTGCGAGCCTCCGAACTTTGACGGCACTGGAGGTTCCATAACCTTTGTGAAATGGACCGAAAATATGGATTTTGTTTTGCGAGTGAGCGGATGTACGCCCGAACAACAAGTCCCATATGCGTCAGGATCGTTTCGAGATGGGGCCTGGTCATGGTGGAACTCTCAGATTCGAATGATGGGCATAGATGCTACGAACGCTCTAACATGGGATGAGCTGAAGGAAATGATGCGTAAGGAGTATTGTTCTCAGATGGCGATCCAGAAGCTGGAATTCGAATTCTGGAAGCTAAGGATGGAGGGTCCAAATGTGACGGAGTACGTGCAAAAACTTCACGATTTATCGTGGGTTGTTACGTACCTAGTAGAACCAGAGTTGAAAAGGATGGAGCCATTCATCTGGGGACTGGTGTCTCAGATCATGTGCTTAATGATGGTATTAGCTCCGCCAACAACCATCGATGCAATCAAGTTAAGTGTGGCACTCAGTAAAGAAGCAGTTAGACTGGAAAAGCTTTCAAACCCTGACAAGAAGAAGGAAACTTAGGTGGAGTCATCCGGAAAGAACAAGAGAAAGCCCACTGACTTCCAGGAGGATACCCGAACGAATAGCAAGAACAAAGCCAAAAAGAGGAAATAGTACATGGGGACCCTACCTAAGTGCGGTAACTGCCTACTTCATCACGCTGGGCCATGTAGGGATGGAAGAAGTGATGAATGTGACAAAGTAGGGCATGTCAAGGAGACGTGCTGGATTGGAATGGAACGCAGAAACGAAGGTCAAGTTGATAACAAGGATCACAGAGGAAGCAACGACAACAACGACTATCAAAGTAGGACCATTAAAGAACAAATACCCGTTCGAGGTTGTTTTGACTGTGGGGACAAAGGGCATTTTAAGAAAGATTGCCCTAACAACAATCAAGCCGATGTTGAGATTTACGTGGAAGCTAAGCCGAGAAGTGCTGGGTGCAAGTACCACCACGAATGTCAATGTCAGAGGCCTAAGTGCGGTAGGTGCGGAAAGAAAGGACACAACAAGGATGCCTGTTGGGCGAAGAGTCCCAGACAAGGAGGGAATGATGATGAGAACTAGGACAGAAGTGATAATAATAAATTTCCAGGCTGCTACCGATGTGGGAACGTGGGGCACTTTAGGAAAAATTGCCCAAGGAGGATTTACCAAGACCGTGAAGGGACATCCAACATCGGAGCTCGTGAAGCACGCCGGGGTCCAAACATGGCCATCGGTACGTCTCATAGTAGTCAATATTGTGCTTCTGTGCTATTTGATATTGTTGTCGAATTTTAGCTTCAGAATATAATTGTTTTAGTAGTAAGTAAGATAGATATCCAGTACTCGATAGAACTAGCTTAAGGGAAGCTTCGACGTGGTGATTGGGATGGATTGGTTGTCAAGCAATCGAGCGGAGATTATTAACCGCACCCCGATGGAGAAACAATCATGGTTCATGGTGGTAAGCAGAATACGCCCCTACAGCTTCCAAATTGCTTAATGGCACGGAAGTTGTTGCGTAATGAATGTGTTGTTTCCTGGGCTCACGTCGTGGACAAGGGAACCGAAGGACCAAAACTCGAAGATATCCCTGTGGTGAGGGAATATCCTGAAGTTTTCCCCGAAGACTTGCCAGAATTATCTCCCCAACGACAAGTCGAATTTCGCATCGATTTGATTCCGGGCGCCGCACCTGCTACTGATGCACCTTAGCAACTTACACCTTCAGAGATGCAAGGATTGACAGTGTAGCTCCAGTAGTTGATAGAGAAGGAAGATAACAGACCAAGTTTTCCGTTTTGGGTAGCCCCAGTGCTGCTCGTCAAGAGAAAGGACGATAGCTTCCGTGTGAACATCAAACTACCAGGAGCCGAACGAGCTAACCAACAAGAGTCGGTGACTCTTGCTAAGGATTAACGAATTACTTATTTAACTAACTGTGAGGATCCCACTACTATCTCCCGACTGATAGATGATCGCATGTCGTTAGCTGAAAATTCAGGAAGAAAAATATACCTGGGAAATTGTGAGACAATAACTTGTTTTAAGCATACACAAAAATGGTGGTTCCTACACGATGCACAACACCGTTTTACACAGAACACGGAACTTTGGGAATCTAGAAGACGTGTACTTAGGATCCTTGGAAACCCAGGACCAAACTCGCAAAGATTGTTACTTAGGAACCACACCAGTTAACTCGAGCGAACCCCATTATCTTGACATTTATGCTATTCTAGTTAACTAAACAGAAGTTATTCGAATCTCTTGCATTGAAATTTCCATTTTGCTTCTAGCAAGCAGATGTTTGCATCTCTACTTCCCTTAATGGTAGTTGCATCGCGTTAATTTTCTTCGCTAAGAGCGAACACCCATTTGCTTCGATACTTGGTCATTTTTTTATTTTACCAAATACTCATCGATTCAGTACTTGGAAACTTTATGACACACATGCACCATTTGCTACACATGTGGTTTCGTTCGAACAAACGCTTCATTGGAATTCAAATATTATTTTGCTAAACCTAATTACTGATTTGTAATTCGAATGACCTATATTATTGTAACTATTGGCTCTTTTGTTATCAAGTCAACATACTTTCTTGAAACCTCTTTTATTTCAAGTTACATTCATGGTTTATCTTTGAGACCATGCCGAGACCCCTTTGTTGATGCATGCGTTTATTTCCGGGTTACGCTGAAACCAAGTTCAATTGGTGAACTTATCCATTTCGCATATTTAGTTTAAGACATCATATGATGTATTGAGAGTATCATATTCAAATATTTTTGCAAAGATTCTTTCATTTTGAGTCATGGTAGACTTGGTTGGTCTACGACTCCACTAAATCGTTTGTTGGTTTCGATACCTCACGGTGGTACCTTCACAAAATTGAAGCTTGCGCTAGTTTGGTTAATCACTTCATACACGTATTTAATTGTCTATTTATTTGTTAAAAATCCATTTGATATTAACGATTAAAGCAGTCTCAACACAATTGTGTGTTAAGACAATGTTGGATCGTTCGGTGACCCTAAACGGTCAGTATGAGTAATTCATCATCAAATACAAAGGTGGAATCAATGTAAAAGATGTCAACACAACTTGTTCCTTTCTAATTATCCTTTTATTGATCAATCCTGAGTTTTTACACGTTCAAATGACAAACGGACAGCACCTTGACTCAGAGAACATGACCAGATTCCGCTCCAAATGAACACACACATCAGGTATTTATAATGATGAGATTTCGCTTGAACATGTCACATGTCGTTTCAAGCAAAATCACATGTGTTGATTTCGCTTGAACTGCACATCGACACTTTCAAGTGGAATCACCCACTTTTACATATAAAACCCTAATTTCTAACCCTGTTGTGCACTCGTTTATCCTATATAGACATAAGACTCGATTAAGACGAAGTTAACAAACACTAGATGCATCAACAGACTCCCCCTTGGATCTTGACGAAGTCTTCGGCGTCGAGTCTTTAGTCTTTGTCTCTTTCCAAATTGAACAATGCAAGACTTGATACCAGACGAAGTTGACAGACAAACTGCACTAACAGACTCCCCCTTGGATGTCGACGAAATTTGCTGTGTCGAGTCTTCAAAGTCTTCAATCTTCATCAGTCTTTGCGTTCAACCAAAAATGTCTATCACTATAAAGCTCCTTTAATCTCTATCAGCTTTATTCTTCAAACTTCAATTTGATTGTTGATCCAGAATGTAAACTCCCCCTTTCGATAAGCAGGAATTGATTTTCTGGTTCAAACTTTACACAATCTTTGCCATGAAGTTCTTTCTTTACTAGTTAACTCTCCTTTAAGCTGATCTATTTCAACTAACATGCACATCTTCTACTTCAACGTAAGTTTCAAAAAGTTTATGAAAGTTAAAATAAAAACTTACTAGTAGAAATCATTCATTCATCAAACTGTTATAGTTACCTCAAGTTCAAATGAATGACCTTGATTAACTAAACATACATTCTTTCAAAACATTTGTATGTGACATTCAAAGTTTTTCAATCCAATATAGTTCATCATGTTTAGCACTTGGAATTTTGAATATCAACTCTTCAACATTAGTTGTCAAAAATCTTTTTGGATTTTTGATTTTATAGGAAATACATTAAAGAAATATATACAGACAATATTTTTGTGAGTTTGTGTAAGAGAATCATATCAGTTTATGAGACAAATCACTAGCACCATTAAGCTTTTACACATTTTAAGTTCTAAACGATTCACATAGATTGACGATATGGTTGTCCTCTTAAACTCAATCTAAAAACTTTCAAAATGCTTACCGATACGTTAAGGTATATTAATTTTGCACTAAATTCTTATGGACCCCACGATCTCAGCATATCCCCTTATCATGCAATACACTGACTCAAGTAATGCTTTTAAACTTTCATCAACTGTGATATGTGCGAAAACAAAGCAGAATGTTTAAACATTAACAATCAGGTCGATCTTTCGATACGCAGAGAAAGTCCAATGTTTAAACAAAATAAGAAAATAAAACAAGTTGAAGTTGTTTAGGCTTTAACCACCAGGTCGATACTCCCGTATACGCAGAGGTGATCCAAAGCTTAAACGAAACACCAAAGAAAATAAAGCAGAACGTTTAGGCTGTTAGTGCATACATCTGTCGACATCGTCTTGTATCGAGTCTTGTACTAGATATGTTAGATCAGGGCACATTGTACAAGAAAATAGGAAAAATTAGATTGATTTAAGTGTAAGTTCACTTGAAGGAGGGATGTTCGCTTGAACGAGACAAGTGCAGTTTCAAGCGAAAACATCATATTTGAGTTCGCTTGAACTGGTTCTTGTTCCTCTCAAGCGAAACCCCTATGTCTATATATAGACTTCAAGCGATCTCAGTTGTAACAGTTGCTAAAAATCATACCGAGGTGCTGCTGTTTGATTCTTGGATGTAATCAGTGTAATATCAATCAAAACAGTGTTTAAAGTGA
Source organism: Helianthus tuberosus (assembly GCA_030545235.1). Taxonomy (NCBI): domain Eukaryota; kingdom Viridiplantae; phylum Streptophyta; class Magnoliopsida; order Asterales; family Asteraceae; genus Helianthus; species Helianthus tuberosus. The sequence goes on along the minus strand of CM060381.1, from coordinate 101,649,910 downwards.
ATTGCAAGCTGTGTCGAAGTATGTTTCTTGTTTTCCGCACCTGAAACAGATTAGAATTGCAAGCTGTGAAAAAGTTTCCGAATCATGAGTGAAGAATTCTACAACGCATTTGCAACATCCCCGACTACTCCGGCTTCCATTGCTCAGAATATGAACTTGGAAAACGAGACCGGAACGTTACAAAAGCCCCCGAAACTGTTGAGCATAGAAGAGTACTACGGATTGAAAGACAGATTTGAAAACTGGGTTCAGGCAAATCATCTAAGATCATGGGAATGTATTCTGAAGAAGTATGTTCTGCCACGTACTGATTTGCAAGTTATCAAAGAACTCTCGGAATTCAGTGACCAAGAGCGAGATATGTACAAAGCTGAAAAGATGATGATCAGTTTACTTCAGCAGGCTATCAAAGAAGACATCTTTGTGTTGCTACAACATGACAAGACTTCAAATTCAATCTGGGATGCTCTGAAAGTCAAGTTTGAGGGTAGTGAGAATATGATTAAGAGCAAGAAGGCACTGCTCAAGAAAGAATTTGATCTATTCACTAGTTTGCCCGGGGAAGATACAAAGAAGCTAATTGAATGATATTGCCACTTAGTGAGATCCATATCGATGCTTAGTATAACAAAAGATCGTGAAGAGTGGGTAGACAAGTTAGCTGATGCTTTACCACAAAAGGAGTGGGGAACTTACTTGATGATTCTGAAGAACACTAGGGTTTATGATGGGTTAACGATTTCTCAGTTTATCGAGAAGATTGAGGGTTAAGATTTGGAACAGCAGAAGATCGCGAGGATGAACAGTCCAAGTGGTCAACAGGATGTAAAAATGTACTACAAAGGCAGTGTTCCAGAAGTTGAAAGAAGCCCGAAAATCCAAACTGCATTTAGTGCTGGAGATTCATCTGAAAAAGTTGATCAAAGTTCTAAAAGTAGCAGTGGTTTCCCTTCATACCCGAGTGTCAATCCAAAAGATACTACATCAAGCTTCCATTCTCAAAGCACAAAGACTGGAAATGGTTATGTGATACAATGCAATATTGCCTTGAATCTTGCAGATGGTAAAAGTTTTTCTGAAGAGATTGCGAAAGATCACATGGCTTTATTTGGTTCTGTGCTACTCTCTTATGAAGGTTTGGTCGCAGGGCGGATAGGGAATCCTATGCTCACAAAGGAGGATTACGATCAGATAGATGCCGAAGAAATGGAACTAATGGACATCAAATGGTGTCTAGCTAGTGTCCTTAGAAGAGCTGAAAAGTTCAAGCTGATTACTGGAAGAAATGACTTTCTTGATGCACATGTTTCTACTTTAGGTTTTGATAAATCTAAACTTACTTGTTTTCGATGCAGGGAGAAAGGTCATTTTAAAAGAGAATGCAATAACAGAGAAGCTAATGATGAAAGGAATCCGTTCGGAAAAGATGACTACTACCGGAAAGCTATATATCAGCAAGTTGGTCAACAACAACAGCAAGAACCACAAGTGGCTCATGGTAGAAAAGTAATTGAGGATTCAAAGAGAGCATGTTTAGTGAATCAAGACAATTTCAACTGGGAAAATTATATTTCATCCGACAACAAAGCTTGCCTAATCAATCAAGATGATGAAAGGTTACCTGAAGGGTTTAGCTGGGATATGTTTGTGGATGAAAAAGGAGAGTTTAAAGCATTCATTGCTAAGATTGTGAAAGAACCAGATATGTTTACCACATGGATGAAGTCTATTGGTGAGACTGTGAAGAATGTGGAAGAAGAGTCTGTTGCATCTGGAGAAAGCTCACAGAGTTCAGATGAAATTTCACAAAGTGATGAAAGTTCAAAAAAGGATGTTGTTTTTGATCAAACACCAGTTGATTATGGTTCTTCGGATGATAATTCTGACAAATCAGTAGAGTTTGATCAATCACCAACTGATGATAGTAGTGACGATGAAGAAGAAAAACATATTAATATTGCAAAATCTCATCTCTCTCCTGAAAGTTTTCATTTTTATTTTGCAGATCGCTTGGAGAAACTAAAAGAGAGACGAGCAGCAAAACATCCAAAGCTAATGAAGACTGATGAGGTTGTTCAAAAGGATGATTCTAAAAAGGTTGCTGAGGAGGTTGTTGAAACAGAAAATGTAACTGAAGCAGAAAAAGTGGTTGAGGTGGTGAAAACAATTGAAGTAGAAAAGATTGTGGAAATTATCAAGCCTTGCTCAAAGTGTTTGGAACCATGCAAGGAATGTGCAGCAAAAGATGAGAAGATAGCTGAGTATGAGAAGAATAACGAGCAGTTGCAGTTCAATCTCAATTATGTGAAAGAATCTTATGATGTTTTGAACAGAACAGTAACTAGTCTTCAAAAGACAAACTCTGAAAGAGAACAAGCACTAACGATGATGAATGCTGTGATGATGACAAAACAGAAAGCTATCAACTTTTACATCGAAGAGAGTGCAAAGTGGAAGCAAGAGTTGGAGACCGAGAGAATTGAAAATGAGAGAATCAGACGTTTATTGCAGAGTTACTCTAGTTCTGATTATCTTATTGATCGAATTTATCCAACTGTTGCAGGTTTTGAAGCCTTTAAATATGATGAGAAGCCTAAGAAGAAGGATACTGGTAAGAAACCGAGTGTTAGCTATAACAAGTGTCCGCCTCCGATCTGGGAAGGTTATTCTCCCAGAAAACCAAATGAGGAGCAAGTTCAAAAGGCAGTCAATATAAAACTAAAGTCTGATATAACCGATGAATTACCAGAAAACATTGACGTGGTTTTTACATCGTCTGACACTGATCATGAGTCCGAGTTAATAAAAAAAGTGGTCGATCAGGTGTTGGATACAGATGAGGAGTCTGAGTCAAAGTCTGGGTCTGGAGGTTCAAGTTCGTCGGTCAACAGTCCAAAGTCGTCGGTTAAAAGGACTTACAGTAAAGAGTTTTTGTTATCAAAATCTAATTTGAATGATGAAACATTTGAAGTAGCATACACTTTAAATGATTCTGACAAATTATATTCTGACAAAGAGTTTCCAATAAGAAGTGTTAGATTTGAAATGATCAAAAAGGTTTTCAAAATGACAGAAATTAAGATTTCTGAAATAAAAGATTTAAATCTTACTGGAAAACCTAAAAAATACACTTCAAGAGTACAACAACGATTAAACAAGAAAAAGGGTTACAATTCTGGTTCTGGTTTTCAAAAGAAACCAAACCATAATGGTAGCTACAAAAAGAAAGGATTAGGTTTTATTCCACCAAAAAATTATAAAAATGAGAAAAATTCAAAAACAAAAACAGAATTTGTTTCAGGAGGAAGTGCAGAAGAAGAACAGAAGAAACCTTTCTGGAAACAATCAAACCAGGAGTTTCTTGCTGAGAAGAAAAGGAATGGAACTGGAGTGTTTCATCCAAAAGAGACTCGAACCTGTTTCAAATGCAATGAAGCTAGTCACATTGCATGGAACTGTCCGAAAAATGCTAAGACTAAACAGGGAGTTTCTGAAAAACTGAAAGAAATAGTTGTTGATGTTGAACCACTAACTGAAAAATTCAAAATGTTAGAAAATTCAACTTATGAGGTTGGTGAATGTTCTAAAAAGAATTTTTACAAAAAGAAAGCAAAAGATAACCAAATGTGGGTTGTCAAGAAGGGTGATGTAAAAGTCAGCGATGAATCCGGTTCCACAAAGCCAGAAGAGCCACAAGGTGAAATAAAAGAGGAAAATTCTATATCTTCAGTAAATGATGATGAATTTCCATCACTGAAGTTTGAGAAGATTAAACAGAAAGTTGGTAAGGTTGAGATCTCGAATCAATTTTACTCCGGGAAGAATGAGTTTGATGTCGAGAAAACATTCAATGGGAATGTTAAGAAAATGTTTGGGAAAATTCTTGATGGGAAAGTAAAAGGGGTTAAAGATTTTTACGCAACAAAGAAAACAACTTTTAACCCAACTGAACAAGAGCTAAAGGAGCTAAAAACACCCAAGGTTGGTCAGACCTAGGTGGAAATTCTTTTCCCTTGAACATCTGACTATGCCGGAGATCCCAAGTTTGTAATCGCGGATCAGGAATCGGCATTTTTCTTGATTATTGATGATTGTGAATGAATCTTATATAGTTTAAATTTTACAGGATAAGTGTGAATTGCCGGAGCTTCCAGGATGGTAAATGCGAAGCAGGAATCGGCATCCTAGTTGGTAAAATGATCTAGTGTAGATGTGATATTCCTACAAGAGGTAAATCAGGGACATTAAGTTGTACTTGATTTTCTTACAATTGGTACAGAGGTTTGTTCTGACAAAGTAATTACTCAAGGTTATTGATTTGAACTTGATGTAATTTTCATACATGAGGTTATCAATGGATAATATGATAAACCATACCCCTAACCTACAAGATGGTAAAATCAACAAAACTTATTTTCCGGAAAAATCATTTTGGTTAAAACAAACTTAAATGTTTTGAAATCATCATGAGAAAATAGTTTTGTGAAAGGGGGAGTTCTGATTGTTTATGCCAAATGGATGGCGAAGTGAAGCGATTCGATATCGGTTGTCAAGTTTGTTGTATAGTTTGATTTCAAATTTCCTGAATTGTGTTTGCATTTTAGGGGGAGTAGAAATTTCTGAAAATCCAAAAACATTAGAAAATTTGAAAAAGACAAAAACATGATAAAATCAAAAATGAGTTTTTTTTTTGTCAAAGAAGAGGAAATGATAGTACATCAGTAGACAGTTACAGTATGCCAAAGAAATGTAATGTTTAAATAGCGTTAAACAGTCTCACTGATGATATGCCGATAGGTTTTTACACATTTAGTAAGCTTTTTCGGGATATAAACTAAAATTCAAACTTGCTTATTTCGTGGGGAACACTACTTGGATATATAGGTAACCCCTGAAATCTTGTTTGAAAGGTCCCTCTTTCTGAGATACTAGGTCTTTATGCTCAGTGATATCTGGGGTATTATCCCAGGACTTCTGATTTTGCGGAAGCAATGGCCTAGTCCCCGGAGAATACTTTTCGCATGCTTGAAAAATAGCGCCGCCCTCAGCAAATTGATGAAACAATAAAATTGATAGTCATTGCTGTTGTAATACAAAAGATCCTCTAAAGGGGACATACCAAAAGTTGAGCCGTCATCTCTCTGCTGAACGGAAGTTCTGACCTGAGCTCTCACGGTTTCATACTATAATTTATTCCCTTACAGATATCATCTGTGGTATACTCACCTGTAAGACTGAATATTGGGATCTGGATACGGGAGTATATTCAAGAGGTGGGACACATGAATGAGTTTAAGTCCTTAAAACATCTAACTCATATCCCGAATCAGTTGAAATTTGTATGAGAATTTAAGTGGATCAGTATATCGGCAATCTAAGTGAATTGTTTAATTCTTAATGTGTAACTAAGCTCAACGGTATTTGTGACTTATCAAGAACTGATATGATCCTCTTACACAAAACTCACAAAAATATTGTCTGTAAATATTTCTTTACTTTCATTTAAAAAATTCAAAAAGATTTTCGGTGTGTTTTAGCATAAACTTTTGAAAAATTCAAAAAGATTTTCGACAACTGATGTTGGAGAGCTGATTTTCAAAATTCCAAGTGCTAAACATGATGACATTTTTGTGAAGGGGAGTATGTGTTTGAAAATCAAATGAGTTTTGATCAAATTTTAAAGTAGTTTATCAAGATTATTGAGTTATTTTTTGAGGGAGAGTCAGTGTTAGTGCATATATTAAATTGTTAAATGTGTGAAATTTACTTTGAGGTCGAGTTTGTGCAGGTTTAAGTTTGAGCTAGGTGACAATCCTGAGCAGATCGAGAGCTAGGTTACGATCTTGGAATATTTTTAGTAGAGCCAGGTTGATCAATCCTGAGAAGCTTGTGTTTAAAGAGCCAGGTTACGATACCTGAGGATGTTGTGGATCGAGTTTAAGCCAGAATTCGATTCTGTGGACAAAGTCTGAGCCAGGCAAAGATCTTGAACCTGTGAAAGCCAGATTACGATCCTGAAGCTGATGATGCTGATGAACTTAAGGAATGCCAGCAAATCGTTAGGGGGAGTCTGATGACATGCAAAGAGAAGACAGAAAGAGTGAAGCCCAAAGACTGATAGAGATTGAAGTTGAAAAGACTCAACACGTGAGACTTGTCAACATCTGAGGGGGAGTCTGTTAGTGCATACATCTATCGACTTCGTCTTGTATCGAGTCTTGTACTAGATATGTTAGATCAGGGCACATTGTACGAGAAAATAGGAAAAATTAGATTGATTTAAGTGTAAGTTCGCTTGAAGGAGGGATGTTCGCTTGAATGAGACAAGTGCAGTTTCAAGCGAAAACATCATATTTGAGTTCGCTTGAACTGGTTCTTGTTCCTCTCAAGCGAAACCCCTATGGCTATATATAGACTTCAAGCGATCTCAGTTGTAACAGTTGCTAAAAATCATACCGAGGTGCTGCCGGTTTGATTCTTGGATGTAATCAGTGTAATATCAATCAAAACAGTGTTTAAAGTGAATTGCAAGCTGTGTCGAAGTCTTTTCTTGTTTTCCGCACCTGAAACAGATTAGAATTTCTCTGAACGACTCATTCGGGTCATCACACGATCCTACAATTTCTTTGGCTTCTTATCCTGGAAAACTTCCATACCGAGGTTTAGCCATTACAACTTTCATTTAAAAAATTCAAAAAGATTTTCGGTGTGTTTTAGCATAAACTTTTCTGATACCAATTTCTCATACAATTGGTATTTTGATTGATTAGAATTGTTGTTTGAATGAGAAAAGTTTTATGAAATTGATTCTACAAGTGGTCATCAGAAAATTTATTTTTGGGTAGAGAATGTGCAGGTTTAGCCAGGTTTCGATACTTAAGGACTCTGAGTGTTAAGAGAGCCAGATTTCGATCCTGAATCTGTGAAAAGTGTGAGCTAGGCTGCGATCCTAAAACTGCTGATGCTGATGAACTTATGGAATCAAAAGATCTGATCAAGAGAATTAGAAAGCTCGAGAGTCAGTCTTAGATCCTGGAGAGCATAAGTTGAGGGGGAGTCTGTTAGAAGAGAATAGAGGATTTGAAAGAGCCCAAAGACTGATAAACACTGAAGACGTTAAGACTCGACATTTTAAGACTCGTCAACATCTGAGGGGGAGTCTGTTAGTGCCTACATCTGTCGACTTCGTCTTGTATCGAGTCTTGTACTAGATATGTTAGATCAGGGCACGTTGTACGAGAAAATATGAATGTTTAGGTTGATTTAAGTGTGTTTTCGCTTGAAGAGAGCATTTCGCTTGAAATGACATTTGGCAGTTTCAAGCGAAACCATCATATTGTGGTTCGCTTGAACTGATTGGTGACACATTCAAGCGAAACCCCTAAGTCTATAAATAGCCTTCAAGCGATCTCATTTAAAACAGTTCTTGTTTTCCATACCGAGGTGCTTCTGGTGTGAGATTTGAATGTAATCAGTGTAAAATCAATACAACAAGTGTTTAAAGCATATTGCTAGCTGTTTCGTACTCAGTTTCTTGTTTTCTGCACCTGAAACTGTTTCAAACTTCTCTGAACGACTCGTTCGGGTCATCACATGATCCTACATAGGCAATAACATCCAGGTCGATACTCACGTAACGCAGAGGATGTCCAATGCTTAAACAAAATAAAGAAATAAAACAAGTTTAAATCTTTGCAAAATAAAATACACAATCACGACTTTTTCAGCAAGTTGTGAAAGTTCACAGACTTAACCGGTTTTATGTCTTTCGACATTCAGCGATTACTGAGTAGGTACACAATCAAGAAGGACAAAACTAAGTACTATGCTTTCAACCGTGTTTCCCACTAGAACTAGGCTTTTTCATTTAAGTTTGTATCGTTATTGCAAATCTACTAGTCTAGCTGAGCCTATCGTCACATCCTTAGTGAGACCGTTTATCATATTTGACATTTCATTTCTTTAGCATGCTGTGATAGTCCACTGATTTACTATCATTTCCTCTTATTCACAACAAAAACTCATTTTTACTTTTTAAATGTTATTGGCATTTTCAAATTTTCTAATTTTTTTTTAAAAAATTTTTCTCCCCCTAAAATTAAAATATGTCTCAATTTTGGTTTTCTGGGAAAATTTGAAAACAAATTATACAAAGAAAGTGACATACTGATATCAAATCGCTTCAATTCGCGATTCACTTGGCATAAACAATCAGAACTCCCCCTTAAAACAAACTATTTTCCCATTATGATTTCAAAACACTTAAGTTTGTTTTAATCAAATGGTTTTTCCAGAAAATAAGATTTGTTTGTCTTTTCACAAACTCGGGGTTTTATCACCTTGTTCTTTTTTAACCATTTTGAAGAATTTAACATTTTAGACCCTTGTCAACAACAAACACTAGTAGAGAATCAAGTACAACTTAATGTCCCTGATTTACCACTTGTAAGTCGAAATATCACCAGAGTGAATTTCTCAAGAAAGATGCCGATACCTGCTCCACACTTACCAACCTGGGAACTCCGGCAAGTCAGGTTTTTCATTTAAACAGATTCACCCAAGCCTGACCAACCTTGGATTTGACAGTTTTTACCTCAAAATTTGGCTCCTCTGACTTTGACATATCAGAATCATTGCCAGGAGACAACTCTTTTACTTCCGTAGAGACAAATTCCTTGTCAGAAGATGGCTCTTTTGTTTTCTCAGAAACAAGTTCATCGCCATTCTCTATTGGAACCCATTCCCTACAATGTTTAACCTTTCCAAATTTGTCAACTTGTGACATGCATGATCTTTCACAATCTTTGTTATATTTGAAAACTTTGATAAAGGCTTTATCTGAAAAATTAACTTTCTTTGATTGTTCATCGATTTGATTAGTTAATTTTTCTTTCTTTATCAACCCTTTTGTCCTCATATTTGTATCTGATGAGTTCGTTTTGCTTGATTGATCCTTGTTAGTGGAGCAAATCGATTCATCATAACTTTTTCTCCGATTATCAGTTGTACCCGAGGACAAAATCTTTTCTAGGTACTCTCTTACTTTCTTCCTTTTCTTCCTCAGTCGATCTTTCTGCCCCTGTGATAACTTCACTTTCTCCTTTTTCTGTCTTTTGGGATTTTCTTCAACCTTGACTGATTCATACATTTGTCCATGAGATTCTTCCCTCGATCTTCTTTTTGATCTCCTTGGGCAATCTCTGGCAATATGACCTTTGAATCCACAGTCATAGCATCTTCTTGAATCAAATCTTTGAGTTTGGCAGTTAACATCAATGTGTCCCTGATAACCACATGTGTAACACACTCTGTTATCATACCTTTTCTCATTTTCATACCACACACCATTTTCATACCACACACTTAGATCAAAACATTGATTTGCCTTGTGGTAATCATGTCTTTTCTTGTATCCTTGATTTAGCTTTGAAGAAGCTTCATCCCATCTTCTCTTGTAAGCTGAATTTGGCTTTTGAGCACTGTGGTCAAACCTGCACCACTTATTACCAACTTTTTGTGAGTTTTGATTTTTCAATTTTTGTGGTTTTTCATAATGATTGGATGATTGAACTGATGAGCTTTTATTTTTGTTTTGAACATTTTCTGAAATTTTAACTTTTTGTTTTTGTTCTACATTCTTCTTAACATGTTCTTGCTTAGAGCATTCACCTATTTCAGTAGAATGTAAAACAGTATCTTGAAACATTTCATTTAATTTCAATTTTTTTTTTCAACTTCATCATCAGTTTTCTCATCACAATCTTCAATTTTGACTTTGTCAAAATTTGTGACATTTTCACTTATTGGAATTGCATTGATCGGTTTTGGACAAGGATAATCTGGTACTGCTGATGAAGAAGTCTCAAAACCTTTCAATTTATTCTCTAACTCCTCAATTTTATTTCTAGCACATTCAACTGCCTTTTCAAGTTGAATGATTTTCTCAAGATGAGAATTTATTTCTTTTTGTTTTTCAAGATTATTTTTACCAAAAATAGATTTATCATTTTCTAAAATTTTTATTTGATTTTGAAAATCTTTTTCACTTTTTAATTTTTCATTTTCAACAAATGTCACTTTATTTTGAAATACTTTTTCATTTTGTTTTAAATTTTTGATTTCTAATGTCAAACTCTCTACATCCTTCAGGAGTTTGACATTTTCTGATTCAGATTTTTCACATTTCGAGCACACAACTTCACATTTTGAAGTTTCATCTTTCTCTTTCTTGTTAGCTGAACTTTCTCCCCACCACATTCTTTGTCTGGCATCTTCTTCTGCAGCAAATTCCTCAATGAAAGCTTCAATACTAAGAGTTTTCGTATCAATAGCAATGTTTCCTTGAGGATCAAGGTAACATTCTCTATCAGCATCCAATCTCTTTGCTTTCTTGGCATCACTGTACAGCTTAGATAATCTCATCATCTTGAATTCTGCTATCTGCTTTCTTGCGAGGTATTTTTGTTCTTCAGTTCTGGTGTCTTTGACAGGAATCATATTTTCCAAAATTTTATATCCTTGAATTACTCCTCAAACTGTCCAAACTGTCCAAACAAACAATCAGTTTAAATGAAATAAGCTTTCAAGCGAGATAAGCTCTCAAGCGAAATCAGCTTTACAAGCGAAATACGCTTTTCAAGCGGAATAGCAATTCAAGTTCAAGCGAAATCAGGTCACTCGAAGCGAAAGCACTTATTTCAAACTGAATACTGTTTCAAGCGGAATAAGATTTTGAAGCGAAATCAACTAATTTCGCTTGAAGTTTCAAGCGAAATCTTATTTCAAGCGAAATCAGATAACAGTTTCAAGCGAAATTAGACAAAATAGCTTATTTCGCTTGAAATCACCCTTGCAAGTTCAAGCGGAATCACGATGACATCAGCAATTACGAACAGTTTTTCAAACGAAATAACAAGTTTTTATCAGATTTTGTTCGATTTAAGGTTCAAAACTCTCAAGGATTAGTTAAAACTATGTTTCGCTTGATATATGTGAAAATCAGGCCATTTCAACCGTTCAAACTTGTTCAAATCAGAAAAGAATGAGTAGAAGAGTGAGAATCCGGTAAAATCAAGCTGAATTGGTATGAACTCCTCGTCCTGAGCTCTGATACCACTTGTTGGATCGTTCGGTGACCCTAAATAGTCAGTATGAGTAATTCATCATCAAATACAAAGGCGGAATCAATGTAAAAGATGTCAACACAACTTGTTCCTTTCTAATTATCCTTTTATTGATCAATCCTGAGTTTTTACACGTTCAAATGACAAACGGACAGCACCTCGACTCAGAGAACATGACCAGATTCCGCTCCAAATGAACACACACATCAGGTATTTATAATGATGAGATTTCGCTTGAACATGTCACATGTCGTTTCAAGCGAAATCACATGTGTTGATTTCGCTTGAACTGCACATCGACACTTTCAAGCGGAATCACCCACTTTTACATATAAAACCCTAATTTCTAACCCTGTTGTGCACTCGTTTATCCTATCTAGACATAAGACTCGATTAAGATGAAGTTAACAGACACTAGATGCACCAACAGACAACGGTACATAGATTCATTTCATACCAAGGTGTACCTCCGAACGATTCTTTCGTTATAAATTGAATACCCTGCAGTACTTATTGCTTTTCACCTTTGATCAAAAATGGTGGCTCTTTGATGTTCCATATTCAACTGAAAACCTTACGACATTGAGTAAATCAAATCTTCATGCTTGTTTCGGTACATTTTCGTTTGATTTCAAACACGGTGAACTTGTTAAGTCACCACTATACTTGAATTATGTCATTACAACACCTTGTGGTGTCATTACAAACTTGTAACTTGTGCTAATCATGGACAACCGTTTCACACGAAACTACACATACTTTGGTTTGACATGTCACTTAAACATTCCTGATGCAACTACGAATCAACATAATGATACACCGGATTCGCTTGTATTTCATTCAGTGTATGTTTACAACTCAAGAATGTCAACACACTAATCCCTACCATTTATTTATTCGAAAGTTGACAGATCATTTTCATATTCAAGTTGTTGATTCTGAGTTCATATAGCGGATGCGATAGTTTGTGAAAGCTCGTTTGTATACTGTGATCAATTGTTTGAGAACCCACTGATCAAAACTCTTTTGTGGAACCCCTGTTAACTAAGTTACGCTAGATTCTACATCTACACATCTCACTTCCTTTGACATCAAATGCTAAAAGCACATACCTTTTAACCATTGGATTCGTGTTGTAATATGCTCTTGGATTCACCTGATGTGAATAAGGTTTGATTCGGCTTTGAGGTTACCTACCCCAATGTTATCCATATACATACACGCATAATGTAACCTTAAGGAGGTGAGGTAGTATAAATTTCGAGGACGAAATTTTCTTAACAGGGGGAGAATGTGACAACCCTCATAATTACAGGTATCCGTACAATTAATTAATATTAATTTAGTGCTTAATGACTATGCTGAATTACTTAATTGCTTCCTGATTACTGCATCATACTTACATGTGTATCACATATTACATAATGTCACATCATTATCACAGACAAACTTTATTGACATACATGAAGCACAAAGCACAGTTAGCACAGTTAACGGATAGAACGGGAATATGCTGACAGGGTTCAGTACCTAGACAGACAATGTTTTGAGACCCAGAATGGGCCAGGGACAAGGTACTACACTAGTATGGTGTGTAGGGAAGTGAGGACCATATAAATGCGTTACTAGGTGATAGTTTGAGTGCCGGAAAGTGCCCAAAACTCACCTTAAGTACAGAATTCTGCATTTTCAGCAAAAATTCAGCATTTTAACATACTAGTATTATGCAGAAAATTGACTAAATGGTCCTGAATGCTTTCCTAAGTGTTGCGAATTAATTGTGTCACAAAAAGTTACATAAAAGACACTATACGGTACAACTTAGCACTTTAACGAACCAGTCTCTAACCGAACAACCGGACATTACCCGGAACACCAAAATATTGCCAGAAACATTGTTTTATTATTTTTGAGCTAGTTATGGTCTCCGAATACCCCAACACACTATAGAATATGTCATACACATAATACACTAGATATTACACTTAACCTCCTAAATATTTACCTACTATCATCAAAAACTTACAATTAACCCCCCACTTATTATTTACGGCCCAAAGGGGACCCACCACCAAGATCACCATAGCCCACTAGATTTCCTTCTAATATTTTATTTAGATTATTGCTTGATATCTTGAACATAATATTGTGCGAAGAGATTATAAGTATGGTGCATATCATTCACAAGATCTTTCATTCTCTTACTTCACAAGCTTCACCCAACTCCCTTAACCTCTCTCTCTCCCTCTCGGCTTTCCCTGGTGCCGCCACCACCATCACCACCTTGTCACCACCATCCATCCAATTCCAAGTTCATTCAAGTGCAAGAAGGTGATACATGGAGCTTGGTGTTTGAAGAATTTGAAGAACCTTCATCCATAGCTTTCATCCACCATCTTTCATCATCTTTTTCTAGTGATATTCCCTAGCCTTTGAGCTAGTTGTAAGCTTCTTACTACTAACTTTTACTTCTCATTTTGTTGGTTAAAAAGATGTACATTGTGATGAAATAACAAGAACACTAAAAGACTAAAACAAGAATCATGAACATGAAACTTAAAGATGATGAAATCTTGTTAAAATAATATTGTTAAATACATGCATGGCACTTGATTGTTATTTACTTGAGATTATGATGTTGATCATCATAAGGAGCTTGCTAGATTGTGATTGAACACATGATTTAGCAAGTTAGAGGATGATTATATGATAACCGAAGAAGATCATCCTCACTTATGAACATGAACTTGAAAATAAAAATTATTTCTTGAAAAATAGTAAATAAAGTGAGCTAGTAATTTTGAGAATCTAAGATTTATGAATAATTTTCCAAGAAAATCAAGTTCAAAATATGATTTTTGTAGAACTTGATTCTTACACAAATATACATTGTTTTTTGTGACAAAACAAGTGTAAGAACACTTTATTTACAAGAAGAGTTCAAAAGAATAATTTTTGTAGAATATGTTTACAAGATGTAAACATCTAAAATTTTCAAGAAGGAAGTTTATTAAGAAATAAACACACTTTAAGGGGTAACTAAGTTTACTAAACACGTTACCAAGTCACTACGAGTTTTTGTGAAAGTTCATGTTCATGTTGTTAGATACATTGTATAATTTTTGCACTTGGGAAGTGTAGTTTGATTATTGATTGTTGGGTTGATTTTTGAAAAGAAAATGATATGCTTATATAGCATGGACACCTCCGTTTTTAGGGGAAACTATGGCAAAATTTTCTAAAAATATAAGCACTTAGAAAATATTTTCTAGACAAGTGTTTACTAGTGTATTTTAAACTACGTTTTTCAAATATAAACCTTGCCAAAATTTTTGTAACAAAAATACAAAGTATCGGAGGTTGGTTTTATAAATAAAAATGGATAAATATATATTTAAAATATATATTTCATATTAAGACACTTGTGTGACTATTTGTATACTCGGTGAAACGGTTATATTATATAACTTAACGAAGTACCGTGAAATTTATTATCCAAAACAATACCGTTACTTACATATTTATGGTAAACACTATTTTGGATACGAGAAATAAAAATATGATTTTGTGAATATTACAAAGTTGTATCATATGTTGACGAGGTAAAAATATATTATTTTGGAAATAAGAATATATTTTCTTAGTATATTTTGAAGATATATAATTTTGGGAAAAATATATATTTTCTGGACAATATATTATTTTTGGACAAAATGAATTTACAAATATATTTTCCAAAGTGAGACTTAGAGATATATTATTTCGGAAATTACAAATACAATAATACAAATACATGTATGAGATACCCCATCCTTGGGAAGGAAATACGAAAGATTAAATACTTGAGAAGTATTAATGCGAAAATATTGTTTAAACAAATATTCCAAAACCAAATATAATTTAAGTTGAAATATTAATTATTTTGACAAATAATTATAACTCGGAATAATATAAGAAACCTAACTCAAAACGCAAATACTAAGCAAAGGCACGACCCGTTTGTCTAATAGACATTAGTACACTGTAGGTAGTCGTGGTTGCCGACAGAGTTGAGTTACTAGCTGAGGACGCAATATTGTGAGTTCATGTCCCCCCTTTTCTTTTAACTGTTTTCAGTTTTGTACTTCGGGGGTGGAATACATGTTACAATTATTACAGACATTTTTATACATGGTATGGTTAGCCTAAGGAGGGTTTACTGCGCGATCATGTGAGTGGTGGGCACGACACTTAAGGCCATTAATCCTCATTGTAGGACCAAGGGACATGAGTGATAGATCTATTTAGGTGTAGCGAGCCCACACCCATGAGGCAGGGGCGGCCCATAGTGGTGACTGTGTCTTCATCCCGGAGACAAATTTGCTTGGTTTGAGTCTTCCTGCACCATTTCACGTATACCATTGGCTTTGCAAACAATTGGTGATCTCTTTTTCCTTATTGCTACATACCAGGGACATTTATACATACAAGACATACTTCAAAGGTTTATACATACTTACATACACATGAACTCGCTCAACTTTTGTTGATGTTTTTCAAATTATATGTATTTCAGGAAACTAGTGGATCTGGCAAGGGTATGCATATGTTTTCAAGCTGCACTTAAATAAAAGATGTTATCCTTGGTCGATGAGTTTAAGGGTGTATCCTATTCCTGGACGGGATACATGTTTCCAAACTCAGGTTTTATTCAAAGTCGTTTGTGAAGTCTCTATGAACTCAGTTAGTCAAGTCATGGTTTGTAACTTAATTTGGTATCGATGTTTTCAACACAAGTTGTTGTGGTACTTTCTAAACATTAATAATGGATAAATATCTTTTGGTTTTATCATTTAGCATTTGTTATGATTGAATGCTATGGTATTAAGAGGTCACACCAAATAACCACGCTTCCGCAAAAGTCAGGGTGTGACAGAAGAGGTGGCCGGAGGTATGCCTCCGATTAAATGGGATGAACTGGCATTCGAGCAAATCGTTTACGGTCTACATTTCCCTAATATATGGGGTGTAACATACCCATCCGTCGGGCAGACGGAGACCAATTCTCTAGTTGGGTTTATTACCCTCTACTCCTACTTATTGCAAAATGACAACTTCTGTTGCCGGCCACCCATTTTTTTGGAGAGTTGTTAACCTTCTATTGGTTCCACATCTCCCAGTTGAGCCACTGGGCTGGTGAGGATACGACATTTCAAGTTTTGATGCCGATCTTAGGGGTTGGAACCGGCGGTTAAACACTTTAGGGTCTTCTACCAGTTACAATGCAACTTAGGCTTCTTCTCTTTCTCTTTGCGCGATGGTGCAAAGAAAATCCTGTTGTCGCCTCCTAAAAGTTACCATGACTAGAAGAGCAAGTTCTTCTATACTAGGAGGTGTTTCCGATCGCCATAATGTTCCGCGCGCCGGGGGAGATCGAGAAAGAGACCTTACCGATACCCAAGAGGGATGAATGGTATCGAAATCTGCTTGCGCTGCCAAACAGTTTGTTTAGTGAGCATATGCTCGTTGCTGCGGGCATGAGATGTCACACCCCAACCGATGGCGGAAACATCGGGGCGTGGCAGTGAGCGAAACAGATTGTGCAGAAGTTTCCATAACAACTATAATTACCAATTATTTAAGCATCACGTCCCATACCATGACATAAAAAGTAATTTAATTATTACAGACAAAATCTAGTCAAATTGTTCTGTTCCGACAACTTAGATTTCAAATACAGATGATTTATTTATTTGTTTCTAGAGCTTTCTTAGCCTCGATTTCACAGCAAGCCAAGCATACAAACATCTTAACCACCTGCCACATACGTTAAAGTAAAAGTCAATACACATAGTGTAAAGGTGAGCATACAAGTTTAATAGATATAATAGAGTTCGAATTCGTTTACGCATAACCAGCACGTACACAGTGTGAAATGAAGCACGTTAGTTATCGACATGAACCTATCGATACCAATGACTGCGGGTTGACTGCCCAAGGCAGTTCGTAATACACACTCACCACTGTGAGCCATGTAACAAATTGTCCTTAACAACCCCTGAGTGAACAGGTGCTGAGTCCAAACTATAGTACTATCGTTGCTAAGGCAGGTAGACAACATTCCATGTGTAAACATAACAAACAAGCATTCATTAAGTCATGTATAACACGCGGTAACGGTTAGCGTTAAAGTATTGCGTAGTGTGTTCGATGTGATTTAGAATAAGTAACGTATGTAACACCCAAAAGTGCGTAAAGCAAAAAGGGTTCGAGTATACTCACAACGATAATGGATTGAAGGGAGCGCTAGAGAGCAAGATTAGCCTGATCATAACGATAGCATGAATGATAAGCGGCACGTAAAATGAAGCAAAGTGTCAGTGGATCGGACGGCCGTCCGATCGGGTGGCGATCCGATCGGGTGGCAGTCCGGTCGGGTGGTAATCCGATCTGACGGCAATCCGTCCCAGTTGACCTGATTGTCTTCTTCCTTAGTTGTTTTGACAGTTTGAAGTTTTCTCGAGACTATTTGATAACGTGCTAAACAACAGAAACCTCGTCAAGACTTAGTGACCCGATCGGACAGGAACCACCCTAGTCCGACCAGTTAACTGTTCAAGACGGTGTTTCATGTTTAACTCGAAATCAGTATCCTCATGGATAGAATCCAGATCTTGAACCAACACATCCACAAGAAAGAGTAGAAGATTAGAATAAGCTCAGATTCTATCGGTTTTGAGTGCATTGAGTGTAAAAGAGTTGAAAGAAGGTTGAAAAACCATCTTTCAATCCTTTTCATCATGAATATGTTCAGATCTATGAAAGATCCTTGCTTATTTGTGTGGAAATCGTTCAGATCTAAGTTGTTTTTGGAGGATTGAAGCGAAAACATGAAGTTCTTATGAACACCATGATGACATCATCCTAAAACACCTCAAATCTAGTGATTTCACGGTTAAAAGTTAAGATTCAAAAGATAGAAAGGTGTAGGAGTGCGTGTAGATTAAAAAAGTACTAGGTTTAGGTGGAAAACTTACAAGAATCGCGAGAAATCTGAAGAAATAGCGGCTGGAGCGAGTGGAGAGGGAGAGAGCTGTCAACATCAAGTGATGTTGACATATGGGGGTATTTATAGGGTTTCCATAAAAGGAAAGGGGAGTAAGTGGCTGGTCGATCGAGTGGCAGCCCGATCGGATGGCAGCCCGATCAGATGGCAACTTGATCGAGTGGCAGCTCGATCGGGTGGAAGCTCGATCGGGTGGCAGCTCGATCGGGTGGCAGCCCGATCGGATGGCAGCTCGGTCGGCTGGCCACTCTATTTGAGTGCTCGGCGCGAGGAGTTTTGCAGTTTCGATTCGAGTGTTGAGCGTTGCGATGCGATAGAGTTCCTTATTCAAATTACTTTTAATCCCAACTACTATATCAACATACAATCATCCTATTTAACTTGCGTTTAGCATTTGCGATTCGATTGCGATTGAGTTGCGATTGCATTTTGATTAATTACCACATCATAAAACATAAATAACATGCATAAGTAACACATAAAGGGCACACACACATAAGAACCATAACCAGACGCGTAATTCGAGTTGCAAGTGCGATTGCGATAAGCGATAAAGCGATAAGACATGCGATAAATATCGATAAATAGCGATTTAACCTCGGTTATTAACAAATACTCCACATAACACAACTAACGTAAAAGCATAAAAAGACTATCTACAAGTCAAAGAAGTCAAAACATGAATTAAGCAAGGAGTGACAGATCGCAATTAGCTATCTTGTCTGACTTCAATCTTGACTTTGACTTTGACTTTCGAAACACGGAGTGTTACAGCCTCCCCTAGTTGAGGGAATTTCGTCCCGAAATTAGGCCGAAGCCATAACAAACAATTGCGGGTACTTCGCCTTCATGTCACTTTCGAGTTCCCAAGTGAACTCTGCGCCTCGTTTGCCTTCCCATCGAACCTTCACAATGGGAATGCGCGAGCGTCTGAGCTGCTTAGTTTGGCGGTCCATGATCTCGACAGGCTTCTCCACGAAGTGTAGTGTTTCGTTTACTTGAAGATCTTCTAGAGGTACAATTAAATCATGCGCAGCCAGGCACTTTCTGAGGTTCGACACATGGAAAGTCGGGTGGACGTTGCTAAGTTCCTCCTGTAGTTCGAGTCTGTAGGCGACTTTTCCGATCCTTTCCAGAATCTTAAAAGGTCCAACATATCGAGGCGCTAGTTTCCCTTTCTTTTTGAATCTGACCACACCCTTCCAAGGTGATACCTTTAGGAGTACGTAGTCGCCAACGTCAAATTCAAGGGGCTTGCGTCGTCGATCGGCGTAACTTTTCTGATGACTCCGAGCTTTCAGCAGATTGTCTCGAATTTGGAGGACTTTTTCAGTCGTTTCTTGCAATAGCTCAGGACCGGTTAATTGCGAGTGCCCGATCTCGTGCCATACAATTGGCGATCGACATTTTCTTTCGTATAAAGCCTCAAACGGTGCCATTTGAATGCTGGAATGATAACTGTTATTATACGAGAATTTGACTAACGGAAGGTAAGCATCCCAATTACCACCGAAATCTATGACACACGAACGGAGCATGTCTTCAAGGGTACAAATCGTTCTTTCAGTTTGACCGTCGGTTTGAGGGTGGTATGCAGTACTTAGATTAAGCGTAGTACCGAGAGCCGTTTGAAACATTTCCCATAGACGCGAGGTAAACCGAGCATCACGGTCAGAAATGATGTCGCAAGGTGTCCCATGTCGACAGATGATCTCATCCGTGTAGATTCGGGCTAATCTTTCTACCTTGTAGTCTTCTCGTATCGGCAGAAAATGAGCAGATTTGGTCAAACGGTCAACGACAACCCAGATGCTATCGTGACTTGATGGCGTACGCGGAAGTTTTGTTATGAAGTCCATTGCTATACTCTCCCACTTCCACATAGGGATCGGGGGTTATTCGAGTAAGCCAGAGGGTCTTTAGTGTTCAGCCTTGACCTTCGAGCAAGTCAGGCACTTCCCAACATCGAGACTTGTGGTCTTCGTCCATTAAAATCTGTCGTAAATCGGTTCGGTTAGGGATCCAAATTCGCTCCAGATAGTGGAATATCCCATTCGACTTATTCAGAAGCTGGGCTCCATCGTGATAGATCCTTTCCTTCTTCAAAGTGCGTTCGGTAAAACCAGCATGTTGGGCTTCGCGAATAAGGGTTTCGAGATGATGCTGGGCTAGAACATTACAAGCGCTATGCAGATAGCTTTGTCGGCTTAGAGCGTCGGCAACGACATTTGCCTTGCCTGGATGATAACGAATCTCACAGTCATAATCGTTGAGAAGTTCTACCCACCGGCATTGACGCATATTAAGTTCCTTCTGGTCAAAGATGTGTTGTAGGCTCCTATGATCGGTGAAGATCGTACACTTGGTACCATACAGGTAGTGTCACCAAATCTTTAACGCAAAAACAACTGCACCTAGCTTGAGGTCGTGGGTTGTATAGTTCTTCTTGTGGATCTTGAGCTGACGAGATGCGTAAGCGATAACCCTGTCTCGTTGGATGAGAACACAATCAAGACCAAGGTTTGAGGCATCACAATAGACAATAAAGTCGTTGTTTCCGTCGGGTAAAGTGAGGATGGGAGCATTGCAAAGCATGTGCTTGAGGGTTTGGAAAGCAGACACTTGTTCAGTTCCCCAAACAAAAGGTTTGTCTTTATGCGTGAGAGCGGTAAGCGGCATAGCGATTTTAGAGAACCCTTCGATAAATCAACGATAATAGCCCGCTAGTCCGAGAAAAGAATGGACTTCAGACGGGTTCTTCGGCGTAACCCAACTCTTAACTGCTTCAATCTTCACGGGATCGACGTGAATACCTTGACTATTAACAATGTGACCGAGGAATTGAACCTCCTCCAGCCAAAATTCGCACTTGGAGAACTTGGCATAGAGTCGATTCCCTTGGAGTAGCTCGAGAACCAAACGTAGATGTTGCGCGTGTTCGGCTTTCGATTTCGAATAGATCAGGATATCATCGATGAACACGATGATGAAGCGGTCAAGAAATGTGTAGGACCGGTTTTAACTCCGAAACGATTGCGAACCGACCGTTCGACGTGTGGAATCCGTGAACGATCGAGACCGAAACACACGAGATGTAATATAAACGTGATTCTTTGATAAAATCTGATAACGTACAAGAACCGTGAATCACCTAGAGCACTTTCTCTCTCTACTTTCTCTCTCTAAGCACCAAGCTCCAAACTCTCTAAAATGGCAAAAGTTACAAATGATTTAGCTTGAATACTATTTATAGAGATGTTGATTTAGCTTGAAACTGTCATGTGACACTTTCAAGGTAAATCACCACTTTCAAGCTAAATTACCTTAAACATACTCTAAAATCTCCTATACTCTCGTATAACAAGATCTAATCTAACAATTCAAATCCTAGACTCGATACAAGACGAAGTCAATAGACATAGTGCACTAACAGACTCCCCCTTGGATATTGACGAAGTCTTCAGTGTCCAATCTTTATCATGACACCTCTTCAGTCTTGATCAGTCTTCAAACTCTATTCGAATTGTAACACTGTAAGCATCCTTCAATCTTTATCTTCTTTCCATCAGCTTCAGGCTCCCCCTTTCATCAAGCTTCCGTGCTTTGGGATCAACACCTAGCTTTCCATCTACAAGCTCCCCCTTGCTTTGAGCTCGTCTTCAGACTCCCCCTTAGACTCAGCTTCCGGGATCGTAGTCTGGACTTTTCCTGCAATCACTCATACAACTATAAGTAACAACATTTTAAACTTCCAGATATCGTAATCTGACAATTCAATCTCCTCAAAATCACTTCTCATGAATTTTGCAGATTCATCGAATCGTATCGGAAACTAGCTCTATAACAATATAAGCATCCAAAACCTCACAGTTAATCATCCAAGTCCAAATTAATGACCTTGGAGATATCACAAACTGTTTTTGATTTTTGATTTTTAATTCAAGTTTCAAATTAATGAACTTGTTTTATTTTCAGAAACACAATCAGCTTACTTAGATTTTGAAACTCAGCACTCAGACATCGGTTGTCGAAAATAAAGCAGAATCAAAATCTTTTTGTATTTTCTGAAAATATAAAGCAATAACGAAATATGTACAAACATATTTACAGACAATATTTTTGTTTGAGTATGCGTCAGAGGATCATATCAGTTTATGACAAGTTATAAGTACCATTGAGCTTAGTTACACAGTAAGAATTAAACAATTCACTTAGATTGTCGATATACTTGTCGACTTAAATTTTCACACACATTTCAACTTAATCAGGATACGAATTATGTATTTTAAGAACTTAAACTCATTCATGTGTCCCACCTCTTGAATATACTCCCGTATCCAGATCCCAATATTCAGTCTTACAGGTAATTATAACACAAATGATATCTGTAAGGGGTTAATAATTTATGAAGAATCATGAGAGCTCAGGTCAGAACTACTGTTCAGCAGAGAGATCATGACTCAACTTGTGTGTGTCCCCTTTAGAGGATCTTTTTTACAACAGCATTGCTAAGCAATTTTATTGTCTTATCATATATGCTGAGGGTGATGCTATGATTCAAGCATTGCAGAAAGTATTATTCGAGGACTAGGTCAGAACTACCGTTCAGCAGAAGTCCCGGAATAATACCCCAGATATCACTGAGTATAAAAACCTAGTATACCAGAATACAAGACCTTTCAAACGAGATTTCAGGGGTTACCTATATATCCAAGTAGTGTTCCCCACGAAATAAGCAAGTTTGAATTTATGTTTATATCCCGAAAAAGTTTACTAAATGTATAAAAATCTACCGACACATCCATGGTGAGATCGTTTAACACATTTAAACTTTCCAATTCTTTAGCGTACTGTAACTGTCTACTGATGTACTACCATTTCCTCTTTTTACGCAAAAACTCAATTTTTAAATTTTATCATGTTTTTGGCTTTTTCAAATTTTCAAATGTTTTTGGATTTTCTAACAATATTTTCTCCCCCTAAAATGCAAAACCATTTAAAGAAAATTTGACAACCAATACTGATAGCTTTGTCTCGCCATCCATTTTCTGCTTAAAGTGCTCTGGTTAGCAGAAAATATACGCATGCGAAGCAGAAATTATAACATACCCCCATGATTTACAACCCATTGATCTTAACAGTTTGAAAACCGTTTTTCAATCTGATGAAAGTAATCATGTTTGTTCAGCCGTGAGGGTTTCGGCGTATTCAATCAACATACATTCAAACAAAATTAAAAACAAACATATTTTTGGTTTTTCAAATTTTAACAAACTAAAAACATATTTTTGGTTTTTAATTTTTTTTTCAATTTTTAGGGTTTTGAAAATATCGTTTATTTATGTACAAACAACACTCAAACTAAACTCCCTGTTCAACCAAACCAGGGTCCTGCAACCTCTTCCTGTGCCAGGCTGCTCCTACTACCATTCTCACAATCTTCAGCTTCGTTGAGCACCTGCACATTTCAAACTTTATCAATCATTTGAACAATTTAGCCCAGGTCTGTTGGACCTTAGGCATTTCAACACAATAATGTTCATTTAATTTCGGAAACTCTTTGTCATTTAAAACTTTTTCAGCATTGACTTTAACTTTCTCATCTTTTTCCAACGTCACTTGTTTCTTAGCACTCCACATTTAACCTTCCGGAGCACCTCTTTTGTAAAAATTTGTCTCTTTTTGAACCTTTTAATTTTGAACAACATTTTTAGGTTTCCAAAACTTTTGAGGTTTTGTCATATCAACAGATGTTCTCCAACTCTGTGTTGTTCTGAATCTGGGTGTGTGAGAATTCCAGGTCTGTCTTGAATCGAACCTTTTCAGGTTTGATTTCCAATTTTGATTTGAAGCAAACTTGTTTGTATTGTACCTCCAAGTTTGTTTCGAATCAAATCTGGTTGTCCTTGGTTTCACATCC
The DNA here is from genome assembly GCA_030545235.1 of Helianthus tuberosus. Taxonomy (NCBI): domain Eukaryota; kingdom Viridiplantae; phylum Streptophyta; class Magnoliopsida; order Asterales; family Asteraceae; genus Helianthus; species Helianthus tuberosus. Next base: position 101,625,822 of record CM060381.1, on the reverse strand, counting down.
TCAGATTTCTGTTTTTCAACATCAACAGGCTTTGGATTTGGACACTTTCGTGCAACATGTCCAATTTGATCACATTTAAAACACACTTTCTTTGAAACATCCTTGGCCTGTTGTTGTTTCTTTTTCATAGCATCAAACTCCTCATTAGACTGTTGTCCAAGTTTGAGTTTTTCCTCTTCTTTCAAGCTTTTCCCTTGAACAAAATTCATCTTTTGTTGCAAATTTGGTATTTTACTTTGATTCCAATTCCGTTTCTTTTTATAACCCAAACCAGCCTTCATGTTTTTCTTCTTAAAACCAGGTTTGTTATAAAAAGATTTATGACCTTTACCAGCAAACTTTGGAATCTCAGACTTCTCAATCTCAACCATTTTGAAAACTTTATCAACCTTCTCTGAAATCACATTCTGAATCGGGAATACAACATCTAAGAATAATTTGTCCGATCCAATCATGGTATAAACCAATCCTTTTGAATCATCATTCAAATTTTTCTCGGATTTTGTGTGTTTCAGATAACCATCATAAAGATTTCCTTTATCTTCATCCTGTGATTCAGACTTACCTTTTGTAGACTCATCTTTCAAAACACTTTCAACAACCTTACTTACCACCTCTGAATCATTAGCATCATCAGATTTGGAGTAAGTCACATCGATACTTTCAGGTAACTGGTCAGCTATGTTCAAACCCTTTGCCACCTTTTCCTCATCATAAAAAGTATAATTGTTTCTCAATGGTGGTGGTACCTGATGAAATTCTGAACCAATACCCTTTTTACAATTTTCAGTATCTTTGTCATCTGGTGTGATGTTGAAAATGCGTTCGAGAATGTACGAAGAATTATGATAACTTTGAAGTTTGGTTACAACCTTTTCTTTTTCAGCCAAGACTTGTTTAAGATTAGCAATTTCATCAACACATTTGTTCAATTCAATTTGCTTTTCTTTAAACTTTCTTTCATACATTTCTTTAGTGACTAAAGTTTCTGACAATCTTTGATCAAAACTTTTGACTTGGCTTTTCAAAGTATCATAAGCTTCTTGTACTCTCTGACTTGACCACTTTAAAGAATCATACTGTTTTTGTAAATCTTGAAATTTAGATTCTTTTTCAAGACAATCGACACATTTTGTAGAACACAGTTGTCGATAAACATCATTATCTTTTTCAAGACCTTGACATTTCTGTGTCAAATTTTCAACTTTTAGTTTCAAAATTTCTTCTTTTTCAATCATATCTTTACATTTTATTGTGAAACCATTTTCAAGTTTGCTTAATTCATTATCTTTTGTTTTTATGATGTCATCTTTTTCAGTACAGGCTTTGCACATTTCTATGCAATTCCTGCACTTGTTTTCTTTTTCATCAACCATTTCAACATTCGATAGATCAGAAGATTTTCTAACCTCAGTCTCATTCAGCACCAGTTCTTCTGACTCAACTTTCTGATCTTGCTCTTTGTTCTCCTCTTTCTGAGCTTCTTCATTCTTCTGCACTTCTTCAGCTCTCTGTTCCTCTCCAGCAAGCTTTGCAACAGTCTTCACTTCTTCAATCATCTTCTTCAATTCTTCTTCTTTTCTTTTCTTCAGTTCTACCACCTTCGGTAAACTTGCTTCAAAAACTTCTTTTAACTTGTTCATCAAATTCGGCAAATAACTTTTATCAGAAAGCCTTCTTGTGTTGAACGTGCCCTCACTTGGAAACACATTGGTTACAGCATCAAAATCCACTTTTGATGGATCAACTACTGGATTACCCTGTGGATCCATGTAACACTCTAGTTCTTCATTCCATCTCTTGGCTCTTTGTGCTTCCTTAAATGGTTCATACAATTTGCCAATCTCCCATCTCGCACTGTCTCTTCTCCACCAAGTATCATGATCATCATTTGCAACAAATGCATATCCAACTGCATCTTCTTCAGGGCAAACTTGACTCCAGTCGTAACCTTCATCGTCATATATAACTGCAAGAGCCCTTGATCTTTCTTGTGGTTGCTTCAATCTTGGTGGTTCAGACTTATTCTGATGATAAATCGCTTTCTTGTAATAATCTTCGTTGAATGGATTTTCAGAATCATCAGCAGCATACGCATTTCTACACTCGCGCTTAAAGTGACCTCTTTGTTTGCATTTGAAGCATGTCACCTTAGATTTATCAAATCCTAGTTTAGTAGATGGTCCACCAATTGACTTTCTCCCCGTGATCTCCATGAACCGCTGTGCCCGACGAACCGCACTGGCCATGCACCATCTTATATCCATTAGTTCCATCTCCTCGGGGTCTAATTGATCATAATCTTCTTTTGTCAAATTGGTATTGCCAATCTTCCCTGCAACGAGGCTTTCATACGATTCAAGTACAGATGCCAAGAAAACCATCTGTTGTTTTGCCGACTCTTCGCTAAAATTCTGCCCATTCTTCAACTCCACTGCGATATTACACTGGAACAAATTCTTTGAAACAGATTGACTTGAAGTGTTTGAAGAAGATCCACTGTGAAGACTTTCATTGTTCACTGAATTTGAACTTTCTGCAGAAAATGCTGTTCTTGGAGATCTAGCCTGCGGTATATTTCCTCTGTAGTAAAGCTCCACATTCTGCTGATAAGCTGGATTGTTGACTTTAGATCTCTTTATCTCCAACTCATAGCTTTCAAATCTTTCAATCAGCAAATCCACTTTTAAATCTTCAGGCTTAATTGTGTTTTTCAACATTAGAGCGAAATATTGCCACTCTTGATCATTTGGCAATGAATCAAACAATTTATCCACCAGCTCCTCTTCAGAAGGTAAGATTTGGTGTCTAATCAGCTCCATTTTCAGATGTCCGAATCTCTCAATCATTTTACAAACAGACTCATTTTTCATACAACTGAATAAATCAAACTCTTTACGCAACAATTTCTTTTTGTTTTTGACAATTTCATTACTTCCTACACATTTTCTCTCTAATGCTTCCCACAAACTCTTTGAAGTCTTTTCTTGTTCGAGCAATGAAATAATATCCTCTCTTACTGACTGTTCGATCAATGTTATCATTCTATATTCAGCCACAACATTTTTTATATCTTTTTCTATAAAATCTTTTGGATCTATTAACTCTCCTCCCTCTTTTACAGGTTTATTGTATCCATCTGTCAGTTTTAACCAGCTTTCAGTAGCGAAAGCTTTTACCCAACCCTCAAATCTGTTTTTCCACCAGTGATAATCTTCCACTTTCATTAGCTTTGGTGGCTTCTGTTGGCTTCCGTACATGTTCTCAAACTTCAAATTCTCCGAAATCTCTCTTGAATATTCTTTCATCTCAGATCTTCTATCTGATGATTCGGAAGTGAATGCGTTGTAGAAAGTATTGTAGAACTCTTCACCGTTGTTTGACATCTTCAATTACCTAGATCAAACAAACAAACTATCAGTTTAAAAATATCAAACAACTGAATCAAACTGATACTCGAACTGGTGAATATCTTGTGCGAACTGAGGTTCAAGTTATCAAACTGTGCAGACTGCTATGACCCGGATCAATTTCAAACCACCTGATTTATTCAAATCCCAAACGAACTGAGATCAAGTCCAAAAACTTATGCGAACCTAGTTCAATTTGGATATCACTAATCGACAAATATGTTGTCCAAATGGGTGACTTGATGACTCTTTGATCTTAATGATAAACCTTGGTTTTCCAAAATGAATTCACATGCAATCTGTCAACTCAACAATTCATGTTATTATGCAATAAATGTCTTACAACATTGACTTTCAAACTTTTAGATATTTAACCAAAAGATTCTTATGGCTGACAAGTTTGATATTCAACAACATATGATTGGACCTTACAATTATTTAGCTGACAAAATATAACACTCAAAACTAGTGATTGAGCCGAAAATTGAAGTCACACGGAACTCTTGGTTCAAGACAAACAGTCAATTAATTTGTATGTCGACAAAATCACTTATCCGACACTTGTTCACGTGATATCCGATAATTTCAAGTCACATGGATTCTGTCAAATCGATTAATGTGTTCTCGTGAATTCTGATCTTCGATAGAAACAATACTATTTCACATGCAAACCGACAATCTCTTTTTACTTTTCACACAAATCGATGATGAGTTTCAAGCGAAATCTCAACTGTTATCTTTCAAGCGAAATCGATGATGAGTTTCAAGCGAAATCTCTGAGTTCCAAGTGATTTTCAAGCGAAACTAAACTGATATCTCAAGCGAAATCTCACTTATAAGGATTTCGCTTGAATTTTCAAGCGAAATTCAACAGATTCAAGCGAAATCTTGCTGATCCAACGAAATCGGACACAAAAAATCGAATTTCTCCTAAACGACTAAGAGTTTGAATCTGAAACTTGGTAGGATTGTAGATCAACTGTTTTCGCACACTATACTAAAAAATCAGCCGACTCGGACCTTAAAATCCCGTTCAATTTGTCGAAAAACTGTACAAAACGTAAAGAATAAGTAGAATAAGAAGAAATCTATGATATGCAGATCTGTAATCGATGTAATCCTGTGCGAAATCGTGTGATAGATCAGTGCAATCGAGCTCCTGCTCTGATACCACTTGTAGGACCGGTTTTAACTCCGAAACGATTGCGAACCGACCGTTCGACGTGCGGAATCCATGAACGATCGAGACCGAAACACACGAGATGTAATATAAACGTGATTCTTTGATAAAATCTGATAATGTACAAGAACCGTGAATCACCTAGAGCACTTTCTCTCTCTGCTTTCTCTCTCTAAGCACCAAGCTCCAAACTCTCTAAAATGGCAAAAGTTACAAATGATTTAGCTTGAATGCTATTTATAGAGATGTTGATTTAGCTTGAAATGACAGATGCCACTTTCAAGGGAAATCAACATGTTGATTTAGCTTGAAACTGTCATGTGACACTTTCAAGGTAAATCACCACTTTCAAGCTAAATTACCTTAAACATACTCTAAAATCTCCTATACTCTCGTATAACAAGATCTAATCTAACAATTCAAATCCTAGACTCGATACAAGACGAAGTCAATAGACATAGTGCACTAACAAAATGGTTTACACACCCGATTCATCAGATCCATGAAAACCGCGGGTGCGTTGGCTAGACTAAAAGGCATAACAACGAACTCATAATGGCTGTATCGAGTGCGAAAAGCGGTTTTGGGTATATCCTCCTCTTGAATGCGTAGTTGGTGATATCCTGAGCGTAGATCGATATTCGAGAAACACGTAGCACCTTGTAGCTGGTCAAACAAATCATCGATGCGAGGCAGGGGATAGCGATTCTTGATTGTCAACTTATTCAATTCCCGATAGTCGATGCACATCCTGAACGACCCAGCCTTCTTTTTGACAAAAAGGACTGGTGCACCCCATTTAGAGGTGCTTGGGCGAATGAAGCCTTTATCAAGCAATTTCTGGAGCTGACTCGAGAGTTCACGCATTTCGGACGGAGCGAGTCGATAAGGAGCTCTAGCAATAGGGTTTGCTCCAGGAATGAGGTCGATACGAAAGTCGATATCACGACTTGGCGGTAGACCGGGAAGATCATCAGGAAACATATTAGAAAATTCAAGAACCACAGGAACGTCTTTCACTTCCGTCTTTCCTTTCTTTTCCTTCTCCGCTACTATGATTTTAGCCAATAAAGCTCTGTATTCCTTGCAGAGATACTTGCTAGCTTGGACACATGACATGAGTTTAAGACCTTTCGAGGGAGTTTCACCATAAACACATAATACATCACCATTCGCGAGAGAGAATCGAATCATCTTATCAAAGCACACAACTTCAGCATGGTTCTCACGAAGAAAGTCCATGCCTACTATGATGTCAAAATTTCTGAGCTGCATCGGAATGAGATCGATCGAAAAGATGTGATTGTTAGTTCAAGAGTACAATCACAAAGAACAGAATTGACGGTGACGGTTCTTCCTGTGGCAACTTCGACATCGAACGTCGAAGGGAGATTGGAGCGCTTACGATCAAGGAGCTTCTCGAATTCAAAGGACACAAAACAGTTATCGGCTCCAGTATCAAATAAACACGAAGCATAAATACCATTCACGAGAAACATACCATTAACCACATTGTTGTCAGCCTGGGCTTGGCGCGCATTGATGTTGAAAGTTCGGGCGCGGGCAACTTGTTGCTGTTGCTGTTGAGGCTGTTGCTGCTGCTGTTGCTGAGGCTGCTGCTGTTGCTGGGGCTCTTGTTTCACAACCCTATTCGGGCACATGTTCGCGAAGTGGTTGGGAACACCACATGCGAAGCAGACGCTGGCGTTGATCGCGGGTTCCTGAGCCGCTTGTTGGCCTTGAGGAGCTGGAAGTAGAGCTTGATGAGCAGTAGCTTGGGCTGGTGCTTGTCGGGGACCAGTACGACAGTTGGCGGTAAAGTGGCCGTACATGTTGCAATGTACACAAAATCTTCATGCAATACCCACTGGATGATGATAAGTACATGTTGGGCAAGCAGGGTGAGGACCAGTGTATGCACGCTTTGCAGGCGGTGCATAGGTAATTGGTGCTGGAGCTGATTTGTGCTGAGGTTGCTGCTGAGCCGGTACGGCTTGCAGTGGGGCAGCAGTAGTAGTGACAACACAGTTCTTGTTACTGGAGTTGCTGTTGTTGTTCTTCCTCTTACGATGAGAGGACTTCGATAATTGAGGAGCGGCGACGGGTTCAGCGGTTGGTGTGGTGGTAGCTTGGTGCAGGTTCTTGGTGGCTTTATCCCAGTAGCCAGCTTTGACTCACTTGTCGTTGATCTCAGCGGCAAGCAGGTAAGTCTCCTTGATTGTTGCTGGCTTTGAAGCATGCACAAAATCTGCAACACAATCCGACAGAGCGCAGATGTACTTCTTGATTGTCATGTCGGCAGTCTTCACTTGACCAGGACAGATAATACTGAGCTGCTTAAAGCGAGCAGTTAAAGCAGCGTTGTCACCATCCTTCTGCTTCAGATGCCAGAATTCGTCCTCTAACTTTTGGCGCTCATGGGGAGGGCAGAACTCTTCTAGCATAACGTTCTTTAACTCATCCCACGACAGACCATAAGCTGCGTCGTTTCCGCGTTTGTTCCTCTCGGCTGTCCACCAGTCTAAGGCGAGGGTCTGGAAGACGCCGATAGCATTCAGAGTGCGGAGATTGTCAGTACATCCACTCTGACGCAGGGTGACTCCGATTGAGTCGAACCATTGAAACAAAGCCGTAGGGCCATCTTCGCCAGTGAACTCTTTCGGTCCACAAGCTTTGAACTGTTTGAAGCTAAAAGCAGCTTTGGGAGTAGCTTTAGGAGCTTTGGTCCTGGACTCTTCAGACGATTTGCGCACATTCTCGTATAGCTCACTCACGATCTGAGGAACCACCTTTTCTACTTGCTTAGCGACGAGAGCAGCAAGGCGTTTGTCTCTCTGTTCTTGACGAGTAACTCGTGGGTGACGGGGTCCAGATGAGGGTCCAGATGACGACATTTTCTGCAACAGACATCGTCATGGGACTCAGACACAATATAATCGAATCTCACCTCACACGTCTAATACTACTAAAGGTCAGGAGTACGATCATGTAAACACGTAGGCACATAATCACAGATTCACATAAGCACAGAAGTACATAAGCACGTAAGGCCTAGAATCACAGAAGCACATAAGCACAAGAGGCAGTCAGAATACGGAAACCTATCATTCAAAGTCCGCGAGCGTTCGAGAATAGCGATCACAAATAACATAGTGAGTAGCACAGCATAAGCGAATAATATAGCACGTAACATGGCGTAAAGTCGTTCCTTATGTAGTAGCGATTTGTTAGCAGTTTGAGGTAGAAGTGCAGTGCGAGTCGTGTGTGTCGATTAAAGCGAAAAGCGAATAAATCACATAAACAGATAAAATCACATAAAGCACATAAAATCCACATAAAACGACATATATCAGAGTCGCAGTAGCGAGCTCAGAATCGAAACACATAAAAATCGAGAATAGGTTGTCTGCGGCTATTTAGACGTCGACTATCCAAAGTGGTTCGATTATTCACAAGGACTTTTGGTACACACTTGGCCTTCGGGACTGTGCTCTCGCCTCGAATCTAGGCGAATGGCACGCATCCTTCCAGTTTCAGCGTGACTTCAAGTCGTTGGAGTCCGTCGAGACTTTGGTGAGAGTTTTGTAAAACAAAATAGAGATCGGAAGAAGTCGTCGAGGTTCGGGTTTCACCCCTGACTTAACGACTTCGTTCCTGTTTTTGATAAAATAAGGAGAAATTATGCGTCAAAGTATGGATTTCCCTCCTGATTCGGCGCAAATTCTCCTTTTTGTAGATAAAATGCGGGTCGAACAAGCAATTTAGTCGAGAGTTTGCAGTTTTCACACCTAATCTCGACCTGATTGCTCGTTCAAAAACTAGAGTGCAGTGATGGTGTAGTGTAGGCGAGAATAGCGAGAAATAGCAAGTAAGCTCGTACATAACCCTACAGGGTGTGCACAAGTCGGTCTGTTGGTACCTAACTATAGACTAGGTCGTTTCTAAGACATCGACCTGGACTAGGTCGAGTCTTGCCTAATTCCCTATAGTTATGGCTCTGATACCAACCTGTCACACCCCAACTGATGGCGGAAACATCAGGGCGTGGCACAGAGCGAAACAGATAGTCCAGAAGTTTCCATAATAACTATAATTACCAATTATTTAAGCATCACGTCCCATACCATGACATAAAAAGTAATTTAATAATTACAGACAAAATCTAGTCAAATTGTTCTGTTCCGACAACTCAGATTTCAAATACAGACGATTTATTTATTTGTTTCTAGACCTTTCCTAGCCTCGATTTCACAGCAAGCCAAGCATATAAACATCTTAAGCACCTGCCACATACGTTAAAGTAAAAGTCAATACACAGAGTGTAAATGTAAGCATACAAGTTTAATAGATATAATAGAGTTCGAATTCGTTTACGCATAACCAACACGTACACAGTGTGAAATGAAGCACATTAGTTATCGACATGAACCTATCGATACCAATGACTGCGGGTTGACTGCCCAAGGCAGTTCGTAATACACACTCACCACTGTGAGCTATGTAACAAATTGTCTTTAACAACCCCTGAGTGAACAGGTGCTGAGTCCAAACTATAGTACTATCGTTGCTAAGGCAGGTAGACAGCATTCCTTGTGTAAACATAACAAACAAGCATTCATTAAGTCACGTATAACATGCGGTAACGGTTAGCGTTAAAGTATTGCGTAGTGTGTTCGATGTGATTTAGAATAAGTAACGTATGTAACACCCAAAAGTGCGTAAAGCAAAAAGGGTTCGAGTATACTCACAGCGATAACGGATTGAAGGGAGCGCTAGATAGCAAGATTAGCCTGATCATAACGATATCATGAACGATAAGCGGCGCGTAAAAGGAAGCAAAGTGTCAGTGGATCAGACGGCAATCCGATCGGGTGGCGATCCGATCGGGTGGCCGGTCGATCGATCGGATGGCAATCCGTTCGGGTGGTCGCTCGATCGGGTGGCCACTCGATTGGATTGTCATCTCGTTTGGGATGGATGTGTTTGTGTATGATGGCTTGTCTTTTGAAGTTTTCGTCGTAGCATTTTGAAAACAGAGAAGTATCTCTACCTTTCAGGTCGGTCGATTGAACGGCCATTCGATTGGACAGCAATCCGATTGGCGAGGCTTCTCAGGTTGAGAACAAGTTCACCGCAGGACGGTCACTCGATCGGATGGCTATCCGATCGGGTGGCAATCCGTTCGGATTGAACATGTTGAAAAATTGTTTAAGTGTTTGAAGTCAAACATCACATGGTCGGGTGGTAATCCGATCGGGTGGCAATGCGATCGGACGGCAATCTGTTCAATGTTCAAAACCTCAAATGTTGAAATAAAAAGTTAAGTGTGGGACCCAAGGTGCAGTCCGATCGGGTGGCAGTCCGGTCGGGTGGCAATCTGATCGGACGACAATCCGATCGGACGACAATCCGTCCCAGTTGACCTGATCGTCTTCTTCCTTGGTTGTTTTGATAGTTTGAAGTTTTCTTGAGACTATTTGAAGACGTGTTTCATGTTTAACCTGAAATCAATATCCTCGTGGATAGAATCCAGATCTTGAACCAACACATCCACAAGAAAGAGTAGAAGATTAGAACAAGCTCAGATTCCATCGGTTTTGAGTGCATTGAGTGTAAAAGAGTTGAAAGATGATTGAAAAACCATCTTTCAATCCTTTTCATCATGAATATGTTCAGGTCTATGAAAGATCCTTGCTTATTTGTGTGGAAATCGTTCAGATCTAAGTTGTTTTTGAAGGATTGAAGCCAAAACATGAACTTCTTATGAACACCATGATGACATCATCCTAAAAAACCTCAAATCTAGTGATTTCATGGTTAAAAGTTAAGATTCAAAAGATAGAAAGGTGTAGGAGTGCATGTAGATTAAGAAAGTACAAGGTTTAGGTGGAAAACTTACAAGAATCGCCAGAAATCTGAAGAAATAGCGGCTGGAGCGAGTGGAGAGGGAGAGAGCTGTCAACATCAAGTGATGTTGACATATGGGGGTATTTATAGGGTTTCCATAAAAGGAAAGGGGAGTAAGTGGCTGGTCGATCGAGTGGCAGCCCGATCGAATGGCAACTCGATCGAGTGGCAACTCGATTGGGTGGCAGCTAGATCGAGTGGCAGCTCGGTCGGCTGGCCACTCGATATGAGTGCTCGGCGCGAGGAGTTTTGCAGTTTCGATTCGAGTGTTGAGCTTTGCGATGTGATAGAGTTCCTTATTCAAATTACTTTTAATCCTAACTACTATATCAACATACAATCATCCTATTTGACTTGCATTTAGCATTTGCGATTCGATTGCGATTGAGTTGCGATTAATCATCACATCATAAAACATAAATAACATGCACAAGTAACAAATAAAGGGCACACACACATAGGAACCATAACCAGACGCGTAATTCGAGTTGAGAGTGCGATTGCGATAAGCGATAAAGCGATAAGACATGCGATAAATATCGATAAATAGCGATTTAACCTCGGTTATTAACAAATACTCCACATAACACAACCAACGTAAAAGCATAAAAAGACTAACGTAAAAGCATAAAAAGACTATCTACAAGTCAAAGAAGTCAAAACAGGAACTGAGCAAGGAGTGACAGATCGCAATTAGCAATCTTGTCTCCCTTTGACTTCAATCTTGACTTTGACTTTTGAAACACGGGGTGTTACATGATAGATCGTTGGAAGCCGGGTAGCTTGGATGTCCTGATCTATGTTGAAGGCGGAGTTGGTAAGATCCTTTAATCTTTTTACTCGTTTATGCACAACGTAAGTATGTTACTAAATCATGTTCACATTTCTGATTTTGAGCAGAAAACTTTCAAGTCTTTAAAGTGAGTTCTAGCTCACTTCTTCACTCATTCTTTCTTGTTTTTTCTTCTATCTTACTTGGATAACATCTAGGAAGGTTTTCACAAGTTTGCCATGGCAAACTAAGGTGAAACCTCACCATATTTGAGGTCCGAAGTGATGTTTATTTTCTGTTTTTGTTCATGTTTATGTAACTTCAATTTCTCTGCTAAAACTTGGTGAAATCTTGTACCCACCAAGCTCACAACTTAGCCTATAGTTGTAGGTTTGTGTTGAGGTTGATTTCCACCAAGTTATGAGTTCAAAACTCTTTACTTTAGGTTCATACATAGTATAATCCAAGTGTTGAAAACAATCACGATTCACCATCTTCTATATGGTTGAACTTGTGACTTGTAAAAGTATGAACCGTGGGAGCTTTGGCTTTCCAATATAGTTCCACTACCTCACTTGTGAACCTTGTGTATGAACACTCAGGTGGTTTCCTAGTATCAAAGTAACATAACCCCGCCTAGCCTCCGACACTTAGTTAACTCTTTCCATGTCGTGGTGGTTCACCCGGGTTAGGATTTACTTGGCTACTTAAGCATGTATTAGTTAGTTTTATTTCTTGTTATTCGTGACCCTCCGAATCATCCATGTGATGATTTGTGTAGTGGTGAATCATACAAAAAGGTTAATCCTCCATGTTTGACTTACATGATAATCTATGATACTTATGATGGACTTAGCTTAGGTTAATATTATAACTATATATATATATATATATATATATATATATATATATATGAACATGGATGAATTTATGTTGATAATTGGGTCATGATTATTCGTCATAAACTTAGGCCACTTTATCTATAAATCTAAGTCTCTCATTGATGATTCTAATGGGCAAACTAGGACCCATGAAATCACATACAACATAGTGTCAAAAACAAGTACTTAGGCTAGATAATACTTTTATACATATATACTTTTTGTACTTTAAATTCCAATCTGAATCTTCCATCTTAATTCCGTTACTTACACACCTTCGTTTACCCCATGTAGGGTGACCTCGGTTTTCCATCCTACAACTCACAAACTCTTCACGGGATTCAAATGAAAGCTTTGCAAAACCGTAAGTACACTCGAAAACCCTTTTTATGCTTTTACACTCAGATCCGTCCCCGAAAACTCTTGAAAAATTTTAGGCCTCGGGCGACGAAAAGAATTTGGCCCAAAATTATGATTAAGGGTAAATGAATTACAAAAATAAAAACTTAGTGATGGAGAAAAGACTTGAACTTGGGACCTTTACAATATTTTGAGATGGTTCTTACCACTACACCACCAATATTTGTTTACATAATAAATGGATGAATATACTAAATATATAATTTAATAAATATATACAAGCTTATAAAGACTTTTTGGGCCCTTTGAAAATTTGGGCCACAGGCGTCAGCACGGGTTTGCCGGGCCCAGAGCCGGCCCTGTTTACACTTTTGGGTGCAATATGCTTAATCTATCAAAATCACAATCATACTTTATGCAAACACAACAATCCAATACATGCATGCATACATTATACTTGATTCGTTATTCTGGATGATTTTTTTTGTGTGATAACTTGTCATTAACTTCATACAAGCCTCCCGTTAACATGTATAGCGCCATAGGAGTAACGCACCGTCCGTAAACTTATGGTCATGTTAAATGCCTTATATGGGGTAATCAGAGGATTGACTTGAATATTCACATGCCAGTTTGTATGTTAATCTTGATAACTTAGTTTGCCATGTGGATTTGTTTAATTCTTTTTATACTTATGCTACGTATTAAACTTGCGTACTCGCAAATGCCTTGTGTGTTGATCTATACTTTTAAACTTGTTGCAGGTTGATGATGATGATCTTAATGAAATCTAGTAGGGACGACTTTAGAAACGCATATCGAAATACTAAATTTGTTATCATATTTTGATTAAACTTTGTTTTACTTTGAATTTCCAATGTTGTATTTTGTTTTCTTTTGATGTACTTGACAATTATTATCTATGAAGGAAATTGGTTTTGAATTAAATATTGTCACAATAGTGTTATGATGCAATGAGAAATTCCGTTCGTCTCACTTCGATGTTTCCGCCATCCGTTGGGGTGTGACACGAAAGGATTAAGGCAACATGCAATCGAGGTCGTGGTGCTGGCAACCTGCTGGTGCATATGAAAATCACGGAACGGGTGCACATCGACAAGATTTTGGGGGAAAATAAAGCCATGTCCTTTACGTGGGTGAAGAATAGGGGTAAAAGAAATGAGTTTGAATGGGGCGCATGGATGACTTCAGTTTAGGGATTTAGTAGGTGATGTAGTAGAATGTTTAGGGGATGGTATTCCGTTGTATGGCTGCCATCTAGCTATTTGCTGGATGGTGCAGGTGTATTATATTGATGGGTGATGAATAATATAATTAGCCGTTCAATAAAAAAACTTGCAACATCTCATCTTTTAGAAATCAAATTTTCATTTATAATACCATTAACCAATTCTATTGGTGATGAGGATACGTCCTTGGTCGGACCGAATGACCAACAAACATAGAACCGAACCTCATCACTTAAAGGGTCGGATCGCACCCGGTGCTGTAGACAGAATGACTAAACACATTGATACGCCATAACTAACTGGGACCCACAGCTTTAACCGCCATGAAAATTACTGGTCCGACCCTCACTAACTCGCCACATCAGCATACCCAAAAACTATAAATACCCCGCCAAGATTTCCAGCAAGGGGTAATCGCTACTTTCTCTCTATAAACTCTCCTCTCTCTCTCTTCCTGACCTATTTCCTCCTCACAAATACTTATTCTCACGCCCGAGCTTGGTCACAGAGAGCCCCCCCCCTCCCTGTGACGAGGCTAACGGTGTGTTTCTTCCTTGTGATCTTGCAGGTTCTTGACAGGTCATCTGAAGCTCTACTCAGACCAGGTCGGACCAACTGGTTTTGAGTCTTCAGTGGTGCCATCCCCTCGAATTCACACAATTAATTCTGTTAATTTTGATCACTTGAGATTATGGAATCCACAACAGATGCCTCCACAAACACTTTCCCGTCTTATAACGACATCTGGGAAGGAAACGTACCTCAACCTACAAGTTCTGTGATAGCAAGCTCTGTTACCACACTATCAGTTACCGCTCCAGTCGTTACGCCGTTTCCTAGTTTTGACAACGCTTTCCTCCTACGGAATGCTGACTTGCTACGGCAACTACAACAGCAACAGCAGCGAGAAGAAATGTTGCAGAGTCTCCGCACGAACTTGTTCAGCAGTGTTTATCCAGGGGCTAATCCCGTCTCCGTCGGAGCTTTCACCCCTGGATCTATGGTAAGTCCTATAATCTTCATTCCCATAACATGTGTTGCACAATTTTCCTCGTTTACAAACGCTACGATAAATAACGGTCTCAATGACCTATTTCACCTGGGATCTATGGGTCTAAACCCTCAGGATCAGGAGTTGATCATGTCGTATCATCGTACGTCTATGACTTCTCAGTCGAAGTTCACGCTAAGGATTGTTAATGCACCGCTCCCGACAAAAATGAAGATGCCCCCAACGTTAAAATTTTATGATGGCACGTCCAACCCGGACGATCATATGTTTGTATTCGCCGGAGCAGCTAAAGTCGATCAATGGCCCATGCCAACATGGTGTCACATGTTTGCTCAGACTCTTACTGGGTCAGCAAGGGTGTGGTTCGACGGTTTACCAGAAGGATCGATTGATCATTTTGAATATTTTCGGCGTATGTTTTTGCAAAACTTCTATCAGCAGTGTCGCTGCAAGAAGGACATCACTGAAGTTCACCACATAAAATGCCGCGATGGAGAGTCTGTGGAAGATTTCATCGATCGTTTCAATCGAGAGAGCATGCAGATAAGTGGAGCGGTCGATCAGCTCCGTGTTTCCGGATTTTGTCACGGAGTCCGGAACAATCAGCTCGTAGAAAAGCTCCACGAAGATCTTCCGAAAACAATGGAGACACTTATGGAACGGGCCCGAGCCTTTGTCCGAGGAAAAAGCGCTTGCGATCAACCTAATGAAACAGTGGCAAAAATGCAAAGGCCCGTACCGCATCGTGGAGACGGAACGCATCGCCCCCAAAAGATAGAAGCAGCAATTGGAATAGAAACCGTGGGCCGTACCAGAAGTCTGATCGAAACAACTTTCGAACTGGAAACGTACGTTTCAACACCTTCTCCGAGCTAACCAAATCGCCGAGCGAGTTCCTTAGTACAGAAACCACTCGGTTTCCTATACCCTCGAAGCAACGGCCTACCTCGGACAAGCATTCTAAGAAGTATTGTGAGTATCACCGAGACAAGGGGCATACGACTGACGAATGTTGGGTGCTAAAACAGGAGATCGAGAAGGCCGTACGATCCGAAAAACTCCCCCATCTTGTAAAAGAAGTAAAGGATGGGAAGAAATCTGCAGCGACGATTGATAATCCGAACACCGAGGCTGGAATCAATATGATTCGGTCTACCGAACCAAGGGGGTAAAGCGGTCAAACCAACATATGGCAGTTTGGATGCACCAACCAACGCACTTTGCTCCGATCGATCCGGAAGATGCTCGAGACGGACCGATCACAATATCGGCCGTGATTGCAGGACACTTGGTTCGACGAATCTATGTCAACGGAGGAAGCGCCTTTGAGATAATGTCCTTACAATTTTTTCAGCAGCTGAACCCCCAAACAAAAAAGAGGTTGATCGAGGTGTCTACCCCTCTAATAAGTTTTTCAGGAGAGGTGGTTCGTCCGATAGGGCAAATCACCCTTCCGACCACATTCAAAGATAATGACAAAAGCATAACTGTTCAATTAACCATTTTGGTTGTGGGTACTCACTCGTTGCATAATATAATACTCGGATGTCCCGGGTTACGAGCTCTCAGAGTAATTAGTTCGACGATACACGGTGCCATAAAGTTCCCCACCGAAGTAGGGGTCGCCACTATCTTTTTAGAATCAAATTCATTCGTAACAGAGGTAAGGCATGCAGCAGAGACAAGCTCCAAAAAATCTGAGGTGCCTACAGAACTTTGGGCGATTAACCCGGATTTCCCGGAACAACAAGTGGCTATCGGTGCTCAGCTCCCAAAACGAACGAAGAAGCTTCTATGGGAATTGTTGAGCAACTCGATTGATGTCTTTGCATGGAAGCACTCCGATATGCAAGGGGTTCCCAGGTCTATGACACGGCACCATCTGAACGTAAAAGAATCAATTAAGCCAATAGCACAAAGAAAAAGGCACACGGCACCGGACCGAGCCAAGGCAATTGCCAAAGACGTAAAGAGCCTCCTAGATGCTGGGATTATTCGAGAAGTCCGGTACCAAACCTGGGTGTCGAACCCAGTTATGGTACGAAAAAAGGACAACTCATGGAGAATGTGTATCGATTTCACCGATCTAAATAATGCGTGCCCGAAAGATTGTTGTCCATTACCGGAGATTGATGAGAAGATTGATTCTGTCGCCACGTGGCACCGGACCGAGCCAAGGCAATTGCCAAAGACGTAAAGAGCCTCCTAGATGCTGGGATTATTCGAGAAGTCCGGTACCAAACCTGGGTGTCGAACCCAGTTATGGTACGAAAAAAGGACAACTCATGGAGAATGTGTATCGATTTCACCGATCTAAATAATGCGTGCCCGAAAGATTGTTGTCCATTACCGGAGATTGATGAGAAGATTGATTCTGTCGCCACGTTCAGGCTGAAATGTTTCCTAGACGCCTATAAGGGATACCACCAGATACAAATGGCAGTCGAAGATGAGGACAAGACAGCCTTTGTTACTAATGAAGGAGTTTATTGCTTTACCAAGATGCCTTTCGGTTTAAAAAACGCCGGGGCTACATATCAGCGTCTAATGAGCAAAGTTTTCAAAGACCAGATCGAGCGGAATGTAGAGGTATATGTCAACGATATTGTAATCAAGAGTCACGATGAAGCTGCCATGCTGAAAGACATACTTGAAACATTCACCCGACTCCGAAGCATCATTATGAAGTTAAATCCTAAAAAATGCACGTTCGGGGTAGAAGAAGGAAAGTTCTTGGGAGTCATGGTCGGACCAAAGGGTTTGCGAGCCAACCTTGACAAGATCGATGCAGTTCTCATCATGAAGCCTCCGAAGTCAGTTAAAGAAATTCAGTCCTTAAATGGGCGACTGGCTGCCCTCCATCGATTCTTATCAAAAGCAGTAGACAGATCTCTCTCGTTCATGGACGTGCTTAGAAAAAGTTTCAGATCGGAGTTTAAATGGACCGAAGAAGCTGCACGAGCCTTTAAAGAGCTCAAAGTCTATCTGGGAACATTACCAACCCTCACCATACCAGAAAAAGATGAAGTATTAACAGTCTACTTAGCTGCATCACGTGGTGCCATCAGCGCGGTATTAGTCGCCCACCGGATCGGAGCACAAATCCCCATCTACTACGTAAGCCGAACATTGAAAGATTATGAAACAAGATATTCAAATTTTGAAAAGCTAGCCTTGGCATTAGTCCACGCTTCAAGAAGGCTTCGTCGCTATTTTCAAGCCCATCCAATTGAGGTTCGAACGAATCAAAAAATCCAACACATTCTCCGACGACCCGAAGTTTCAGGTCGCATGGCAAAATGGGCGATCGAGCTGGGCGCATTCAACATCACCTTCAGAACTAAAGGTCCATTAAAAGGGCAGGTGATAGCTGATTTTCTAGTAGAAATGCCGGAGGACAAAGAAGTGGAAGAAGCGGAGCAAACTCCAAACAAGCCTTGGTCTCTGTATACAGATGGGCTTCGAGCGCCGAAGGGACTGGAGCAGGTTTGATTCTCACCGATCCGGATGGCATGGATATGACGTATGCGCTCTGATTAGAATTCAAGAGTTCTAATAAAAAAGCTGAATATGAGGCCCTGTTAGCTGGTTTACGATTAGCGGCCAAAGTCCGAGCGAAAAATGTTGTGGCCCATGTGGATTCGTTGCTGGTAGCGAATCAGGTGAACGGAGAATATGAAGCAAGGGAAGCCAACATAATCGAATATCTGGAACAGGTAAAGCAAGCTATGGCGTTGTTCGATTCATGTAAGGTCGAACACATCCCCCGCAGCAAAAACAAAAAGGCCGATGCATTGAGCAAATTGTCATCTGTATCGTTCAGTCATCTGGCCAAAGAAGTAAGGGTGGAAGTGTTAACCACACCATCAATTGCCGCTCCTCATGTCATGCAGGTGGAAGCTCCATCACAAACATGGATGACACCCATAATCAACTACCTGGTGCACGATGTTTTGCCAGTTGATAAAGCAGAGGCTAGAAAAATCCAGATCAACTCTCTTCAGTATCAGATGCAGGAAGGGGGTTTGTACGGAAAGACTTTCCTTGGGCCGCTATTAAAATGCCTCGATCCAGAACAGGCCAGCTATATCATCAGAGAAATACATTATGGCATTTGCGGGATCCACGTCGGGCTAAAAATGATCGTAACGAAGGTAAAAAACGCAGGATATTACTGGCCTGGGATACACGAGAGTGCAATTAAAGAACTCCAGCAATGTGACGAATTCCAAAAGCATGCACCAGTAAGCCTTCGAGCGAAGAATGAGATGATCCTGGTAACCCCCGCATGGCCCTTCCAGAAATGGGGCGTTGACATAGTCGGACCTTTCCCGTGATCGAGCGGAAGTGCCCAATACCTGCTAGTGGCGGTGGATTATTTCACTAAGTGGGTGGAAGCCTGACCATTTACAGTCATCTCCGGCTATAATGTAACGCGATTCTTTTGGGAGCAGATCGTGTGCCGTTTCGGTCTTCCGCTCTACATAGTGAGTGATAATGCAAAACAATTTTCCGAGAATCCATGCAAGCGCTGGTGCGAAAACTTGAAGATTAACCAAGTCTTCTCCTCGGTTGCTCACCCACAGGGGAACGGGCAGGTCGAGCAGATAAACCGAAGGATCGTAGATGGAATAAAAATAAGAGTTGGTTACGAAGGCAAATGGTGGGCAGACGAACTACTGAACGTATTGTGGGCCACCGAACGCTGCACAAGACTAGTAACAGAGAAACACCGTTTAGTCTTACGTACGGCACCGAGGCCGTGATCCCCGCTGAAATCGGGCTCCCTAATCAAAGGTGTAAAAACTGGGATGAGAACCAACAGGAGCTTCGATCCAATCTTGATCTACTGGAAGAACGTCGGAACGTTGCTGCAATTAAAGAAGCACGGTACAAAAAGAAGATCGAGAAATACTACAATGCCCGTGCTAAATTGTACAAGTTTAAAGTCGGAGACTTTGTGCTCCGAAGCAACGATGCAAGCTGTCACGGCCCTTGACCCCGGTTTGACCCGGTCCAGAGTCGCGAGGCAGGAAATCCGATGGTATCTAATTTAGTGACAGCGGAAGTCTTTTTAAACAGGATCGATTAATAATAAAACTGCTCGTTTATATATAATATAGGGATAAATCCCATAATTTACAAATAAGTGATTTCACTGGGAAATCTTTTATTTCTTAAAACATATTTGTGACAACTCGAGTTTCCAAGATTTCCATCTTCGCATTTATTTGCACGTTAATTTTTTTTATGTTGTTTGTTACTCGACTTGTTTGTTTCACAACGCTTACATTTGTAAAACGTTAAATAGTATTGCTATTGATATGTGATAATTGGGGTGCATATTATATTTGAGTATATGATGATAGTGTAATTTGTGTTACTTGGGATTATGTAGTTTATTATGGATGTTTGGCCTAACACCGCTGCTAATATGAAAACACCACCCCCTTGTGAAATCACCTACTTATGAAAACACCTTGTGTGTTTTCGTCCCCTGGTGACCAACGAAAACAGCAAATGGGATTTAGGCCCAGTGGTGAATTATATATATGTATTTATTTTATTTTATCACAATCTTATCGGAGAAGCTTTTCAATTGGCAAACCCTAACCACAACATTTCTCTCTCCTTTTTGAAACCCGACGGCTGCCTTGAACATATACATCACTTGGCTTTGTTGTCTCTTTAGTTGAGGTTAGTAATCGGCCATTATTGTTGTTTGTTTGATCGAAATCACCATAGATTGTTTATTTAACATTCTGTATTACTGCTATTATGAGATATGTATGAGCATACGACTGAACATCGATTGTTTAACAAATGGGTTAAAAATCTCTGTTATTAACTGGTCTTCATTAATCTCTGTGGTTAAGTGCATCGATTATAAGCTATTGATTTGGTGGGTTTGTAATGTGGGTATGAAGTTTAGACACTGTTCTTGTTGCTGTTCTTGTTGAAAATCTTTTGTGTTGATATCGATTCTTCTGTTTGAACGATTGCTGGTTGAAATATGCGATAGGATTGCTGGGTTTTGTTAACTGCTGTTGTTGAAGATGATGATCCCAACGAAAACACCCCCACCACTTTAAACTGGACGAAATCACTTATGTGATTTCGGCCCAGGTGTGTTTGGCCCAAGGATGTTTTCGACCCAAGAGGGATTTCGGCACATAGTGTTTTCGGCACACATAGGGTTTTCGGCCACATTGTGATTTCGCCAACTTAGGTGCTTTCGGCAACATGATACTGTTAATAATTAATGTCATTAAATATGTTATTCAATTAAACTAATCACTTGAATAACTCAGTTAGTTTATTTAACTCTGTTAAGTTGACAAATTTTGTTAAGTTGTTAACTGGGTTAACTGACTTACTCTGTTTATTTATTATTCCAATTTAAGTGGATTAATTCTGTTATTCCATGAACTCTGTTAACTTTATTCACTCAGTTAACTTGCTAGTGCTGCTAGATGCCAACTTTGTTAAATGTATGATTGGTTAGTATATTAGAATAAATTGTAAATGATTTTGATGTGGTACATGAACTGTATGGATGCAATTAACTGCTTGTGTTGCATGATATGAACTGTCAAACACACTCTATGATATTACTGTGACACTAGTTTCATGTGAAACATTACGAATGTGAACTGATTGAGTATACGTGCACTATAGGACTTGACTGATTTATTGTGAGCACTTAACTTAGCATACCGAGTAAACCAAGGTGAGTTCACACTAGCCAAGGCATGGGATTCCCGGTGGGTTGGGAATGGGATTGAATAACTACTCGTACAACTATTTCTATTAAACAAATTATTACTGTCCTCGGATTGAAGGGCACGTACGTAAAACATACGTACAGTTATACTTATTACTGTCCTCGGATTGAAGGGCACGTACGTAAAACCTACGTACATTTATACTTATTACTGTCCTCGGATTGAAGGGCACGTACGTAAAACCTACGTACAGTTATACATATTACTGTCCTCGGATTAAAGGGCACGTACGTAAAACCTACGTACATTTATACTTATTACTGTCCTCGGATTGAAGGGCACGTACGTAAAACCTACGTACAGTTATACTTATTACTGTCCTCGGATTGAAGGGCACGTACGTAAAACCTACGTACACGATCATAAGACCGTCAACTCTATCATTTGAAGTCCCTCATTTATCGACTTAATCGCCGAGGCCTATGGCGAGCGGGTCATTAGTAGATAGCGCTATTAGGTTTAACAAACCTCACACAGTGTCGTCCGAACGGGCGTGTACTAATGGACTATGGGCAAAGGGTCAATGCTGATAGATATTGACTTAGGGCACCTCTTACATTTTCGTAGCAGTCGATACGCGTGGTCTAGTAACACATGGGAAGCCCCCACTAATAATCGCACCGATGCCTGGATTGGCCGCGATAAGGATTAATACGATACATGTTTTACAAAACGAACATACGATTTACGAAATGAATACTATAATCAAATAACCAACTGTGAACTCGCTCAACATTGTTGTTGATTCGTTGTTACATGCCTTGCATGCCTTGAGGTGCATATCAAAGGGACTTGCTGTCTGAGAAGCTGGAGTGGTCATGGGTCGAGACACATGGAAACGCAATATAAGACTAAGAGCTTACATATGGTTTTATAAACACTTAACGAGTTAAATATGCTTCCGCTGTAAACTGTGAAATATTGTAACATGGTAACACTTGTTGTTTATAAATGAAAGTATTATTTATCTATGCTTATGAGTTCAAGGTGATTGATGGTTAAGATCCTGGTCAGTCACGCCTCCCAGCGGTGATACTCCGCGTGTGGATTTTGGGGGTGTGACAGATGTGTATCAGAGCCATTGGTTATAGTGAACTTGGTTTTGAAAAAGGGGAAACTGTTTTTGTAAAACCAGACTATAACCGGACAGATTCTGAAAACGGGAATACGACCATGACACTCAGCTCCAGATTGCAAGGTTCGTCCCTCTTATACTCATTGTACTACATAGCTAGTGAACACCTACATACGATAATGCATGTGATAGCACGTTTAGCACACCGATATGAATTCATGAACACTTTCACGTAATAAGTGACCGATAGGGTGGTCTTTCCCTAAACCTTCATAACCTACGCTATGTGATACTCTTTGATTCCTACTTGAGTGTGGGGAACCATTTGACATGAGTTAAGAGGAGCTGAGATGAACATGCAAATCACAATATTATTGTGGGTGCACACATAATAATAATGTGGGGTGCATGTGAGTCCCAGTAAGGCTTAACAAGTGGAAAAGGGGTTCTGTCCCGTTATTTGATCAATATGAAACATGACCAACCTATAGGGGCCATAGCAGTAATTGTCCCCCTACTCAAACATAAACGTGGACTTCTCAATTATAGTTGGATCCCTTCGAAACTCGGTGTTGACGAGTATTACCTGAGTACCCATTAGAACGTCTAGCAAACCGCGTAAAATGTTAGGTGCTTATACAACGTCCTTGAGTTGGATGTCCTTGCGTAGAATGATTGAACGATACCCTTTCCTGCCCCTCCTCGTCTCCTGAAACTCATGGATTGACGTCTCCGATCCCGAAGTGTGATCACTTCCGCAACACTCTCGTATCAGATAGCGAACCACTTGAACCACTCGTAACGACGACGGACAGGAGGATGAGCGTAGCACCTTACCCACCTCTGTACGGGTTAGGTTAAAACATCATCAACCCAAGGAACAATGACAGTTTTGGGAGCTCTAGTAGCAGTAGCAACAACACTGGATGTGGTACTCGCGATGGGCAATTAGGATTGGTATGGACAACACCAAGATGGTAACAACATGGTGGCCTTCGTGCTCATAGTAATAATTCACTTCGTCACTGTTCAGCTCAACTCTGGTACATCTCGAAACCGAACCTGCTAAGGAAACGGCAGATGGTGAGCCTATTGAAAGCTTATATGGGTGTAGGAATGCAAACTCGACCTTGTGGGACAAGTGATCAACATCGACCCTCCTTCTGCTACCCTTGATAGATTTGACGCATTAGCCGTGTGGATTGGCTACCCAGGTGTCGTATGCATACACCCAGTGAGGAGAAAACCATGTACGAGAAATGTTAACTCTTGCAGCGTGTCAGAGTGGCACCATGGTTAACTTTATTTCAGCAAGAAAGGCCAGGAGTGTCTACGGAAGAATTACCCTGCAATGTTAACCCTCAACACGGATGTCAAGACTAAGGAAAGGAGGATCAAGGATCCACCAACTACTCGTGACTTCTCCCTAAAGGTTACCCGAAGAACTGTCAGGTCTATCTACACATCGATGGGTGGGATGTCAGACCTGTATCATGCAAGAAGTAACCCTCGTTATTGATATATCTTACTACCTTACACTAGGAAGGTTGCAGGGACTGTCAAATTAACTCCAGGAATTATTGGACTCCAGCTTCGTCGGACCTAGTTTTCGCTTTAAGGAGCCCCGTTATACTCCAGAAGAGAAGTTGTTCTGCATGTGTAACGATTATCGAGAACTCAACAAAGTGACAGTGAAGTGACAGTGAAGAACCGCTATCCTCTTCCACGTATTGACGATTTATTCGACCAGTTGCAAGGGTCGAGCTACTACTCCAAGATTGATCTGAGATCATGTTATCATCAGCTGAGAGTCCGGGATAAGGACGTCTCCAAAACAGCATTCAGAACTCGCTACGGCCACTACGAGTTTCTAGTCATGCCATTCGGGCTAACAAACGCGCCTGCGGTTTTCATGGATCTTATGAACAGGGTGTGCAAACCTTATCTTGGCAAGTTCGTCATTGTTTTCATCGACGACATCCTGATCTATTCGAAGAGCCAGGAGGAACACGAGCAGCACTTACGACTTATTTTGGAACTCCTTCGAACGGAACACCTGTACGCCAAGTTTTCAAAATGCGACTTCTGGCTTCGTGAATTCCACTTCCTAGGCCACGTGGTAAACAAGTATGGGATTTATGTCGATCCATCCAAGGTAGATTCGATCAAGAACTGGTCTGCACCTCGTACACCAACCGAAATTCGCCAATTCTTGGGTTTGGCGGGATACTACAGAAGGTTCATCAAAGACTTCTCAAAGATTGCACAGCCGCTTACATTACTGACACAGAAAGGTGTTGCTTATCGTTGGAGTAATACACAGGAAACAGTATTTCAGCACTTAAAGGATAGACTTTGTAGTGCACCTATCCTCTCCTTGCCTGAAGGCACGGACGATTTTGTAGTCTATTATGACGCATCTATCCAAGGTCTTGGATGTGCGTTGATGCAACGGGATAAAGTTATTGCTTATGCTTCGCGCCAACTTAAGATTCACGAACGGAATTACACTACACACGATTTAGAGCTGGGAGGCGTTGTTTTTGCGCTCAAGATATGGCGACATTACCTGTATGGCACTAAGTGCACCATCTACACCTATCACAGGAGTCTTGAATATATATTCAAGCAGAAAGAATTGAACATGAGACAACGTAGATGGGTTGAACTATTGAACGATTACGAATGTGCTATAAAGTACCATCTGGGCAAAGCCAATGTTGTGGCCGACGCCCTCAGTCGAAAGGATACTACTCCTAGGCGTGTACGAGCATTGCAACTCACTATTCAGTCTAGTCTTCCTTCTCAGATACGAGATGCTCAGGTAGAAGCATTAAAACCAGAAAACGTCAGGGCTGAAGCTCTACGCGACTCAAGGCAACGGTTAGAACAAAAGGCAGACGGCGCCTACTATGTAACAGGACGCATTTGGGTCCCACACTATGGCAACCTACGCGAGCTTGTAATGGAAGAAGCTCATAAGTCTCGCTACTCAGTACATCCTGGTTCGGATAAGATGTACCACGACCTCAGAACTACATATTGGTGGCCTAGCATGAAAGCTCACATAGCCACTTACGTTAGCAAGTGTTTGACTTGTGCGAGAGTCAAAGCCGAATATCAGAAACCATCAGGCCCACTCCAACAACCTGAGATACCACAATGGAAATGGGAACAAATTTCCATGGATTTTGTTACTGGCCTACCTAGATTCAACGCGGGAATGATACTATTTGGGTGATCGTGGATCGACTCACAAAGTCTGCTCACTTCTTGGCTATCAAGGAAACGGATAAGTTCTCCACTCTAGCAGACGTATACCTTAAGGAAGTTGTCTCGAGGCACGGGGTGCCCACCTCTATTATCTCTGATCGTGACGCACGTTTTACTTCAGAACTGTGGCAAGCAATGCACAAATCTTTCGGCTCTCGATTAGACATGAGCACAGCCTATCACCCTCAGACAGATGGACAATCTGAGCGTACTATTCAAACTCTAGAAGACATGCTTCGTGCGTGCGTAATTGACTTTGGCAATGGCTGGGAAAAGCATCTGCCACTTGTGGAATTTTCGTACAACAACAGCTACCACACCAGCATAAAAGCTGCTCCGTTTGAGGCATTGTACGGGCGTAAATGCCGATCACCTCTTTGTTGGGCAGAGGTGGGTGACAGTCAGATCACAGGTCCAGAAATGGTAGTTGATACTACTGAAAAGAGTGCTCAAATACGACAACGCATGGCGGCAGCTCGTGACCGTCAGAAAGCATACGCAGATAAAGACAGGAAACTACTCGAGTTCCAGGTTGGGGATCGAGCACCACTCAAAGTTTCACCCTGGAAGGGTGTTGTTCGTTTTGGCAAAAGGGGCAAACTCAATCCACGATACGTTGGACCATTTGAAGTCATCGAGAAAATAGGCAAAGTGGCCTACAGACTGAACTTACCAGCTGAACTCAGTGCAGTTCACAACGTTTTCCACGTGTCGAATCTGAAGAAGTGTCTGTCAGATGAGACCCCCATAGTTCCTTTGAAGGAGCTCACTATCGACGAACGGTTGCATTTCATCGAAGAACCAGTTGAAATTACGGACCGGGATGTTAAGGTCCTCAAGAACACGAGAATACCTCTTGTTCGAGTTCGTTGGAACTCCCGTCGTGGCCCAGAGTATACCTGGGAATGAGAAGACCAAATGGAACTCAAATATCCCCAGTTGTTCGAAAACAATGCAACTACTACTGAGGCTGAAGCTACTATAAAATTTCGGGATGAAATTCCAAATCAACGGGGGATGATGTGACACCCCAGGAGAACCAGTAAACGATAACTTACCTAGCTTCCTTAGTAACCGCATGCTAAATTTCGGGACGAAATTTCTTTCAAGTTGGGGATAATGTGACAACTCGAGTTTCCAAGATTTCCATCTTCGCATTTATTTGCACGTTAATTTTTTTTATGTTGTTTGTTACTCGACTTGTTTGTTTCACAACGCTTACATTTGTAAAACGTTAAATAGT
Source organism: Helianthus tuberosus (assembly GCA_030545235.1). Lineage (NCBI taxonomy): Eukaryota > Viridiplantae > Streptophyta > Magnoliopsida > Asterales > Asteraceae > Helianthus > Helianthus tuberosus. Next base: position 101,598,674 of record CM060381.1, on the reverse strand, counting down.
ATTGCGATTGATATGTGATAATTGGGGTGCATATTATATTTGAGTATATGATGATAGTGTAATTTGTGTTACTTGGGATTATGTAGTTTATTATGGATGTTTGGCCTAACACCCCTGCTAATATGAAAACACCACCCCCTTGTGAAATCACCTACTTATGAAAACACCTTGTGTGTTTTCGTCCCCTGGTGACCAACGAAAACAGCAAATGGGATTTAGGCCCAGTGGTGAATTATATATATGTATTTATTTTATTTTATCACAATCTTATCGGAGAAGCTTTTCAATTGGCAAACCCTAACCACAACATTTCTCTCTCCTTTTTGAAACCCGACGGCTGCCTTGAACATATACATCACTTGGCTTTGTTGTCTCTTTAGTTGAGGTTAGTAATCGGCCATTATTGTTGTTTGTTTGATCGAAATCACCATAGATTGTTTATTTAACATTCTGTATTACTGCTATTATGAGATATGTATGAGCATACGACTGAACATCGATTGTTTAACAAATGGGTTAAAAATCTCTGTTATTAACTGGTCTTCATTAATCTCTGTGGTTAAGTGCATCGATTATAAGCTATTGATTTGGTGGGTTTGTAATGTGGGTATGAAGTTTAGACACTGTTCTTGTTGCTGTTCTTGTTGAAAATCTTTTGTGTTGATATCGATTCTTCTGTTTGAACGATTGCTGGTTGAAATATGCGATAGGATTGCTGGGTTTTGTTAACTGCTGTTGTTGAAGATGATGATCCCAACGAAAACACCCCCACCACTTTAAACTGGACGAAATCACTTATGTGATTTCGGCCCAGGTGTGTTTGGCCCAAGGATGTTTTCGACCCAAGAGGGATTTCGGCACATAGTGTTTTCGGCACACATAGGGTTTTCGGCCACATTGTGATTTCGCCAACTTAGGTGTTTTCGGCAACATGATACTGTTAATAATTAATGTCATTAAATATGTTATTCAATTAAACTAATCACTTGAATAACTCAGTTAGTTTATTTAACTCTGTTAAGTTGACAAATTTTGTTAAGTTGTTAACTGGGTTAACTGACTTACTCTGTTTATTTATTATTCCAATTTAAGTGGATTAATTCTGTTATTCCATGAACTCTGTTAACTTTATTCACTCAGTTAACTTGCTAGTGCTGCTAGATGCCAACTTTGTTAAATGTATGATTGGTTAGTATATTAGAATAAATTGTAAATGATTTTGATGTGGTACATGAACTGTATGGATGCAATTAACTGCTTGTGTTGCATGATATGAACTGTCAAACACACTCTATGATATTACTGTGACACTAGTTTCATGTGAAACATTACGAATGTGAACTGATTGAGTATACGTGCACTATAGGACTTGACTGGTTTATTGTGAGCACTTAACTTAGCATACCGAGCAAACCAAGGTGAGTTCACACTAGCCAAGGCATGGGATTCCCGGTGGGTTGGGAATGGGATTGAATAACTACTCGTACAACTATTTCTATTAAACAAATTATTAATGTCCTCGGATTGAAGGGCACGTACGTAAAACCTACGTACATTTATACTTATTACTGTCCTCGGATTGAAGGGCACGTACGTAAAACCTACGTACAGTTATACTTATTACTGTCCTCGGATTGAAGGGCACGTACGTAAAACCTACGTACACGATCATAAGACCGTCAACTCTATCATTTGAAGTCCCTCATTTATCGACTTAATCGCCGAGGCCTATGGCGAGCGGGTCATTAGTAGATAGCGCTATTAGGTTTAACAAACCTCACACCGTGTCGTCCGAACGGGCGTGTACTAATGGACTATGGGCAAAGGGTCAATGCTGATAGACATTGACTTAGGGCACCTCTTACATTTTCGTAGCAGTCGATACGCGTGGTCTAGTAACACATGGGAAGCCCCCACTAATAATCGCACCGATGCCTGGATTGGCCGCGATAAGGATTAATACGATACATGTTTTACAAAACGAACATACGATTTACGAAATGAATACTATAATCAAATAACCAACTGTGAACTCGCTCAACATTGTTGTTGATTCGTTGTTACATGCCTTGCAGGCCTTTAGGTGCATATCAAAGGGACTTGCTGTCTGAGAAGCTGGAGTGGTCATGGGTCGAGACACATGGAAACGCAATATAAGACTAAGAGCTTACATATGGTTTTATAAACACTTAACGAGTTAAATATGCTTCCGCTGTAAACTGTGAAATATTGTAACATGGTAACACTTGTTGTTTATAAATGAAAGTATTATTTATCTATGCTTATGAGTTCAAGGTGATTGATGGTTAAGATCCTGGTCAGTCACGCCTCCCAGCGGTGATACTCCGCGTGTGGATTTTGGGGGTGTGACAGATGTGTATCAGAGCCATTGGTTATAGTGAACTTGGTTTTGAAAAAGGGGAAACTGTTTTTGTAAAACCAGACTATAACCGGACAGATTCTGAAAACGGGAATACGACCATGACACTCAGCTCCAGATTGCAAGGTTCGTCCCTCTTATACTCATTGTACTACATAGCTAGTGAACACCTACATACGATAATGCATGTGATAGCACGTTTAGCACACCGATATGAATTCATGAACACTTTCACGTAATAAGTGACCGATAGGGTGGTCTTTCCCTAAACCTTCATAACCTACGCTATGTGATACTCTTTGATTCCTACTTGAGTGTGGGGAACCATTTGACATGAGTTAAGAGGAGCTGAGATGAACATGCAAATCACAATATTATTGTGGGTGCACACATAATAATAATGTGGGGTGCATGTGAGTCCCAGTAAGGCTTAACAAGTGGAAAAGGGGTTCTGTCCCGTTATTTGATCAATATGAAACATGACCAACCTATAGGGGCCATAGCAGTAATTGTCCCCCTACTCAAACATAAACGTGGACTTCTCAATTATAGTTGGATCCCTTCGAAACTCGGTGTTGACGAGTATTACCTGAGTACCCATTAGAACGTCTAGCAAACCGCGTAAAATGTTAGGTGCTTATACAACGTCCTTGAGTTGGATGTCCTTGCGTAGAATGATTGAACGATACCCTTTCCTGCCCCTCCTCGTCTCCTGAAACTCATGGATTGACGTCTCCGATCCCGAAGTGTGATCACTTCCGCAACACTCTCGTATCAGATAGCGAACCACTTGAACCACTCGTAACGACGACGGACAGGAGGATGAGCGTAGCACCTTACCCACCTCTGTACGGGTTAGGTTAAAACATCATCAACCCAAGGAACAATGACAGTTTTGGGAGCTCTAGTAGCAGTAGCAACAACACTGGAGCTACGGCCGACGGAACCAAACTTGGAACCAGACCCTCTCGCACTGCTCAACGCCGTCGTCATCACCCTTTTTTTCCTCCTCTTCAGCATGTACCCCTTCATCCTCAACAGAAAGGTTCTCCGAGCCATATATCACAAACTTGGAACCAGACCCTCTCGCACTGCTCGACTCGGTTCTCTTTCCCTTATCACCAACCACCACAGTTGCTTGAGTTGGAGCTATGGCCTACGGAACCAAACCCGAACCACCCTGTCCCGCTGAACCTCTGATGCGTGTGAAGTGTTATATATATTAGGTGTATATTTTAAGCCCTTTTTAACACTTATTTTAGCCAAGTTTTAAATTTATAAAACACGATATTTTACTAACACTAAACACACATATGGGCAAGTGCACCCATCGTTGAGTGTAGTATAGCGTTGGTAAGATACCGAGGTCGTCCAAGGACACAAGAGCTTTAAGTACCGGTTTATCCTCAACGTCTAACCAAAATAAAAGTTTAGAAAAATGTTTTAAACTAAGAAAAATAAAACTAACTAAAATGCTGAAAATAAAAATATAAAAATAAAAACAGATAGACAAGATGAATCACTTGGTTCCGACTCGTATCTAGTATAACCTTTGATTATTTCCGCACTTTTGCACATAATTAAGAGATTATCGTAGTTATTGTAGTAGGCCCCTCTTTTGAAGGTGACGTTACCCTCACCCCAGTAGTTTGAGTCAGCAGGGATACAATCCTAAAGGGGTGGATTATTGGAAGATAATGAATTAAGTTATTAATGCAGTATTGTGGTAGGCCCCGCTTTTGGCGGTGACGTTACCCTCGGCTAAGTAGTCTGAGTCAGCAGGGATACAGTCCTAAATAGCCGGGTTATAGTATTAATAGTAGTTAACTTATGAGGGGATCAAAGAGTTTGGACCCCCGCCATCCAATACCGTGAAGTATTGTAGGAGGTCCTACTAAATTTGACCCAGGTCCATTGTAGGACCTCTAAACGCTGAACAATGGCAAGACCTTTACCAAACCGTTCCCTTAACTCCCTACCAGGTAGCCAACATATCTCCATATAGACCGTGGAGATATGAATGGTGAAAATCCTTTATTTTATATAGACAGTAAAATAATGCCAAGACACCACGGACAAACGATAAGGAAAGATCACCTTCAACATAAGTAACTAGTTATTAAAGTCATTAATACAAAACCAAATAAAAAGTGCAAAAGATTAGAAATAAAAAGTATTATACTAGACACTTTGTCTTCACCAAGTGATGTAAGAGACTTAGGCAAACATGGCCTTGATTGTCAAGAACTCTTACGATCAATCTTGGATCCCGAGACGACTCACACACTCTACGATGGACAATGGATGATGGTGGTGGATGATGGTGTTGTGATGGTGGTGGGTGGTGGATGAAGTGTGAGAGAGGTGGTGTGCCAAGGGATGAGATGAAATGAATCTAAGCACTCCTATTTATAGGCTGAACAGAGAGCTGGACACGGCCCCGTGTCCGCTGGACACGGCCCCGTGTCCGTCTGACACTCTCTCTCCTCATTAATTGTAATTCGCAATTACAATAAATGCGCCTGCTGTACTTTCGACACGCCCCCGTATCCGCTGAGCACGGCCCCGTGATGGGCAATAGAAGCTTCTATAGGTTTGTCTTTTCTGCTGCTTCTTGGGCACGGCCCCGTGCTGGCTGAGCACGGGGCGTGTTCAGACTTCTGTTTTCTCTATTTTGCTTTGGAAGGTGCCGTTGAGGGTCCGGGCAGTCCACTAATGTTCCTTTTCTTGTATTTATGTTGGATTTAGCTGTCTTTTTGCTTCTTTTGCGTTTTTGATCTCATTTAATCCTGAAAATACAAAAGGAAGACAAAAACACTCTTTTTCCAATATTAGTACTAAAAAAGGGTTAGTTTTATGCCTCATTTGATGTAATTTATATGTTGCATTTTATACACATCAAATACCCCCACACTTGAACTTTTGCTTGTCCTCAAGCAAAACTCGTTAATATGTGGCTTGCACTCCCAAATGGAATAGGTAGAAGAGAAGGTTTTGGGCTTGTCGTAGAGTGTCGGGATTTCCAAGATCTTTTTGGGTTTTATTTTTATTTATTTACACTCCTATTCGTAATGATTTATTTGGAACTGTTCATAAAAGAAATTACTTATTTGGGCATAACATGCCTTTTTAAAATTCTATTTATATACAAGTTCACATACCTCGCGGGGAAATCACTCACACTCGGCCGAAGGTGTATTTTTAGTGAATCACTCGAGAGCGGCACGTAACTTATTTCTACCATAGGCTTGCCAAGAAATCAATCCTCCTCCTTTTTAACTTTTATACCTTTGTAGATATCAAGAGGACTTTGTGGGTTAAGGGTTGGCTAGGGTTAAAGGTAGGTGGTTGGGTTAGTGGTTAGTAGAAAAAGGGCTAAAAGCGTAACAAGTGTCGGTTTTCGCATTTTTGCAACTTTTTATTTTGATGAAGCTTTTATTCAAACAAAGTTATTTTTGATTACTTTGTTTGTTTATTTTCTTTTTGCTTCATCATTATCACAAATATATATATATATATATATATATTTTCACGAAGAACCGAACTTGTTACTAAAATAAAGGGTTAAAAATGAAAAAGGGTTTTGGTGGTTGAAAGGGTTTTTGTTTGGGTGATGAAACGAAAAGGTTTAGGCTCAAAGGGGCTAACTAGGGGGATTTTTGGGTAGGTGGTAAAAGAAAAAGAAAAATAATGGTGTAGAAATGAAAAAGGTTAGTTCTAATGCCTCCATCATTTACTTACTCGGGTTTAAGTTGATAAGGACCGGGAATGTATTGTCATGGCAAGTTCTAGAGTCGTAAGAACCAAGCAGCTATTCACACAAGAAACGAAAAATGAGCATTTAGTCAAATGATATGTAATTGTGTGCTCAATAAAGGCTCAAAACTCACTTTTGTGGGAATGGGTTTTTATGTGATCAAGTATATATAATCAAATTTTAAATAAGTTTGTCATGCCTTTTCATAATTTTCTTATGTTGGTTCTTTTTATCACTACGCTATCGGTTGTAAATTTGTAAAAATATAACCTTTTTGAGAACTTGAATTTCCCGAGTTAAACCTAGACAAGTAAAAAAATGAAATTTTTTTGAAAAAAAATTTGGGGTGATTAGTGGTTCCAATAGAGTTTTGTGTAAGGCTTGTATTTAGGATTTGCAAAATTCAAGGTTTTGGCATCCCCCCCACACTTAAATTACACATTGTCCTCAATGTGTCCCAAAAATAAATTTTTAGGTTGATTAGATGTGTAAAATAGTGTTTAAAAAGCAAAAAATTTGTGTTACTGGGCACTGAACACGGCCCCGTGTTATCCGGGCACGGCCCCGTGCTCAAGTGCCAGTAACAAAATTGAAGTAAGAGAAACAGAAGTCTGGACACGAGGGCGTGTTGGGTGAACACGGCCCGTGTCCAGGTACCTGTACTGGGCGTTTTCTGCAGGTGGTTCGACACGGGGCCGTGTTGGTTGGGCACGGCCCGTGTTGAACCTTCTGAAATGGAGAAAATTGTCGGGTTGCCTCGTTCTTGTGCATGGGATCATTTTTCTCGTTCCCCTTTTCATCCTTTACCACCATGAGTGTGTTTTATTCATTATAAACCATCCAAACCTTAAAACCATCATTTCATTTCATCATAGAGAGAACTTACATAAACCTAAATTAAACTAGATAAAATAAAGAAATAACAAACCATGGAGTCCTAGCCTTTACTTTATTTTAATTTAGCAAAATTTCCAAGAAGTAATTAATCTTGGTTAAACAAGGCCTTTTTGAACTCCTTCTTCCGAGTGCGGTTCTCCTCAAATGTCGGCGAGCCATTCTTCTATCTCCCTTGGAAGGAGAAAAGAAGGCTCATTGGCATTAGTTTGAGGAGTTTCAACTTCCACCGGGATCTCTTGTTGGTGTTCCATGGGAGGTTCCGCCTGAAAGTCTTCCCACCCGGTAGGGTTGTTGATTCCGAGTGCCAGGTTCCAATCCTGTTGAGGAAGGATTGGTTCCATTGGAGGTGCTACAAGAATATTTAACCTCTGGTGCAAGAGGTTAATTTCTTGGAAGCTGCTTTCAAGTCCCATCGTTAGATCGTTAATACGGTCGATTAGGACCTCCTCTACTGAAGTCATTTCGTCGAGAGCCTCCCTTAATGCTATCACATAGTGTACAAGTGTAGCTTCAATGGAGGGTCTTCTTCCTCTACGGCTGTTTGGCGAATGCACATGAGATGTTTCGCTGTTTTCACTCGTCATCCTACGAAAAATAAACTAAAAATAGTTTATTTAATGAAACAGTAACCGGACACGGCCCCGTGCTCACTGAGCACGGCCCCGTGTTCATCTTTCTGCAGAGTTTTGGAACAAGGAAACTTGGATTTTTAAGTTATTTTCTGAACTTTACGGGGCCTTTTTGGCTACTAATAACTTAAAACAATGTTTCATAACATGTGTTTACCAAGATTCTTTGAACAAAACTCATTTATCCCTACCATAGAGTTGGAGGAATTCCAAACTTTCAATGGTAGCTCTTGGAGAAAGATGAAGAAGAAGGAAATTGCTAAAAGAGGAAAGGACAAGATGGGTTGTTGGAACCTTCTTTTAGACTTACCTAGGATAGTTTGAGAGAAGATTCCTGCAAATCTCTGCCCTAAGTTGGTCCAAATGTGCAGAATTCTTGGCTGCATTTATAGAAAATGACAGCAACCTTGACACGGCCCCGTGTTCAGTGGACACGGCCCCGTGTGCAGGTGGAGTTCTGACACAGTTTGTCCGTATTCTGACGTACTGATCAGAATGGAATCTTTCGATGGACACGGGGGCGTGTTGGCTGGGCACGGCCCCGTGTCTAGGGACTGTTTTATGAAGTTGTCTAGTTTTTTTAAGGAACTTGTTAGTATCGGGTGGCTCCTGACTGGTTGGAACAACCCCAAAGTGCCTAATATACCTTAATTGTCCTAGACTAAGGCGAGAACGCAAGAGGTTGTCGGTGAGGGTAATTCCTATTTTCATTCTAGGTGGACAAGTCCAACCCTTTTCCGGGCTCTTGTTAAAGAAGGTATATGCCGAATCGCTCAGGTCTATGTATGCACCGAACGAAGTCGATGGAGAGTCCTTCACGGCACAATCGACACAGGGACGACTATCGTCCAAGTCTTTGCTAGGTACGAAGGCATTTTCGGGAGCAACGAGGTTGTCGGAATGCGGTTCCAACATTTCTTCATGGGTATCATCTTGGGGTGGATCAATAAAATCCTTCCCAAGCTCTTCTATCCATTTCAGAATTAGCTCTTCTAGCTGAAATAACTCGTTAAGGAGCATTTCCCCTAGAATATCTGGCTGGGCGCATTCGAGGGAGAAATAGTGCTTATTTTTACTTTCGCCCCTCTTAAGGTTGTGAGAAGATGGTGGGTCCATGTAGTGGGGCCTATAATTTAGGAAGTAGCATTTTACTTCTTCATGTTCGCCACCACATAATTGACACCACGTACCATAAGAGTGCCGAAAGTAAAAATAATTACTATCACTCATGTTTATGTCAGAATTTACCAACCGTCGGGATCTAACGGTTCTGTTTTCAGTAACTGAAACTTGGGCACGGGGGCGTGTTGAGTGGGCACGGCCCCGTGTTCAGCTTACTGTCTGATGTAAAACAGGATTGCCAGTTCCAATGATTGAGCACGGGGGCGTGTTCAGCGGGCACGGCCCGTGCTGAGCTCTGCAGAAGCTGAAAAACTAAGAAAATCCTAAAAAAAATAAAAAGAAAAATAAAAGATGATTAGGCCGTTGATTCCTAACTTTCTTAAAATCCTTGTGTCCCCGGCAACGGCGCCAAAAACTTGATGCGTGTGAAGTGTTATATATATTAGGTGTATATTTTAAGCCCTTTTTAACACTTATTTTAGCCAAGTTTTAAATTTATAAAACATGATATTTTACTAACACTAAACACACATATGGGCAAGTGCACCCATCGTTGAGTGTAGTATAGCGTTGGTAAGATACCGAGGTCGTCCAAGGACACAAGAGCTTTTAGTACCGGTTTATCCTCAACGTCTAACCAAAATAAAAGTTTAGAAAAATGTTTTAAACTAAGAAAAATAAAACTAACTAAAATGCTGAAAATAAAAATATAAAAATAAAAACAGATAGACAAGATGAATCACTTGGTTCCGACTCGTATCTAGTATAACCTTTGATTATTTCCGCACTTTTGCACATAATTAAGAGATTATCTTAGTTATTGTAGTAGGCCCCTCTTTTTAAGGTGACGTTACCCTCACCCCAGTAGTTTGAGTCAGCAGGGATACAATCCTAAAGGGGTGGATTATTGGAAGATAATGAATTAAGTTATTAATGCAGTATTGTGGTAGGCCCCGCTTTTGGCGGCGACGTTACCCTCGGCTAAGTAGTCTGAGTCAGCAGGGATACAGTCCTAAATAGCCGGGTTATAGTATTAATAGTAGTTAACTTATGAGGGGATCAAAGAGTTTGGACCCCCGCCATCCAATACCGTGAAGTATTGAAGGAGGTCCTACTAAATTTGACCCAGGTCCATTGCAGGACCTCTAAACGCTGAACAATGGCAAGACCTTTACCAAACCGTTCCCTTAACCCCCTACCAGGTAGCCAACATATCTCCATATAGACCGTGGAGATATGAATGGTGAAAATCATTTATTTTATATAGACAGTAAAATAATGCCAAGACACCACGGACAAACGATAAGGAAAGATCACCTTCAACATAAGTAACTAGTTATTAAAGTCATTAATACAAAACCAAATAAAAAGTGCAAAAGATTAGAAATAAAAAGTATTATACTAGACACTTTGTCTTCACCAAGTGATGTAAGAGACTTCGGCAAACATGGCCTTGATTGTCAAGAACTCTTACGATCAATCTTGGATCCCGAGACGACTCACACACTCTACGATGGACAATGGATGATGGTGGTGGATGATGGTGTTGTGATGGTGGTGGGTGGTGGATGAAGTGTGAGAGAGGTGGTGTGCCAAGGGATGAGATGAAATGAATCCAAGCACTCCTATTTATAGGCTGAACAGAGAGCTGGACACGGCCCCGTGTCCGTCTGACACTCTCTCTCCTCATTAATTGTAATTCGCAATTACAATAAATGCACCTGCTGTACTTTCGACACGCCCCCGTATCCGCTGAGCACGGCCCCGTGATGGGCAATAGAAGCTTCTATAGGTTTGTCTTTTCTGCTGCTTCTTGGGCACGGCCCCGTGCTGGCTGAGCACGGGGCGTGTTCAGACTTCTGTTTTCTCTATTTTGCTTTGGAAGGTGCCGTTGAGGGTCCGGGCAGTCCACTAATGTTCCTTTTCTTGTATTTATGTTGGATTTAGCTGTCTTTTTGCTTCTTTTGTGTTTTTGAGCTCATTTAATCCTGAAAATACAAAAGGAAGACAAAAACACTCTTTTTCCAATATTAGTACTAAAAAAGGGTTAGTTTTATGCCTCATTTGATGTAATTTATATGTTGCATTTTATACACATCAACCTCCTTGATTGATTGGAGCTGTTGGTTCTCTAATTTGATAAAGGTTTTCCTGCACTATGCTCAAATATGGTGGATCACCTTTCGGTGTCTTGGTGGCTCGAACGTCGAGTTCGGTGGAGTCGAAGGATTTCAACCTTAGAGCTTCTTTCAAACCCATAGCTGCACAAAAACAAACAACAAATAATATCCATAGTCCGGCATTATTAAAACATACAAACGAACAATAAAATAATCAGTAATCAATACAAGAAACGCCGCATAACTAACCCTATCCGTTCCACCTAAGGGTAGGATACCACTCCGGTTCAGCCCAGATCGTGCTTATCCGTCCCATGACAAGAATGTGTTCCGGATACTTTTGTACGCGCCCGGCTTCCTTGATCAAAGTCACATATAAATCTCTGTTGAACTCAAAGTCTTCAGGAAGAGGGGGTGGGAGGCGTGACTTTTTCAATCTCCATGTTATCTCGGCCGGAACGCACCGATAAGCAACCAGGAAGAAACGGTCTTTCCAATCCTTTAAACTGGTAGTAATCCATGTATAACAACAGGCGTTTTTCTGCCTAACCTCGAAGGTATACCAACTGCCGGACCGATTCAACTTGTAAAAAGCCCGGAGCACATCCAAATCCGGGTCAGAGCCCAAACCACGACAGGACAACTCAAAATGACACACCTTGGTAAGGCCAAAAGGGTTCATTTGAGAGAGATAAACCTCATGGAACAGAAGAACGTCAACCAAGAACTTCGTCAAAGGAAGACGATAGTTGCAATAGTCAAACATACGCGTGTAAACACCTACCTTCCCCGGAACGAAAGGATAAATGGGTGTATTCTTTTCAGGAAGAACAGGGTGTAAGGAAGCAGGAATAGCGTATTGATCTACATACCACTTCAAACCGTTTCTATTCAAAATATTGAAGCAACCGGATAAGTTGCTTTTGTTCGCCATATTAAAAAGAAGATACTAACCTGATCGGAGTCTCTGGTTTAGAAAAAAGAAAAGGGAGAAGAAGAAGACAACACAGGTAAAAGTAAAAAAAGAAAAGTAATTTTTTCTTTATATATATAAGATTTTCTCCACCGCCATAGGGCCTCCAATAAGGAGCCGACACGTCATGGTAACTAACACAAGTCAAACGTCACGTCAGATAGGAGGAAGATAAAACGACCGTCAGTCACATAACAAAAGTCACCGCCAAAATTTGAAATTCAAAAATCAATGATACGAACGACGAATCAGGGGGTCAACTCGCCAAAAATTACGCCATTTTAGTTCGAAGCTTTTACCAAGGAAACGCTACGAACTAGGGGGACTTGATGAGAATACGTCCTTGGTCGGAACGAATGACCAACAAACATAGAACCGAACCTCATCACTTAAAGGGTCGGATCGCACCCGATGCTGTAGACAGAACGACTAAACACATTGATACGCCATAACTAACTGGGACCCACAGCTTTAACCGCCATGACAATGACTGGTCCGACCCTAATTAACTCGCCACGTCAGCATACCCAAAAACTATAAATACGCCGGCAAGATTTCCAGCAAGGGGTAATCGTTACTTTCTCTCTCTAAACTCTCCTCTCTCTCTTCCTGACCTATTTCCTCCTCACAAATACTTATTCTCACGCCCGAGCTTGGTCACAGAGAGGCCCCCCTCCCTGTGACGAGGCTAACGGTGTGTTTCTTCCTTGTGATCTTGCAGGTTCTTGCCAGGTCATCTGAAGCTCTGCTCAGACCAGGTCGGACCAACTGGTTTTGAGTATTCAATTGGTGTAACCAAGAATCGGATAATATAAAATAAATTGTGTAAAGAAAACAAATGTGTATGCTTACTGTTTAGATTAGGTTTCATGCAAAATTGTTTTCGATAAATCAAGATTCAATTTGTTTATACTTTACACCATTTACCAATTTTACAACGTGCGTTTAATAAGAACATAATAAAATGGTTTAATGGACGAAATCATGTAAAAAGATAAACGGGCATGTTTTATTTAGAATTTGGTTTCTTGCACCAAATAAATTTTCGAAAATTGGGTTTAACGAACGAAATCATGTAAAAAGATAAATGGTCAATTTTACACGATGAGGGTATCATCAATAAAAGTATCATGTATGTAAGACAAATTTGGTCGTCTCATGAGGTTACGGGTTTGAAGATGGATGATGTTGTTGTTGCTTGGAAGATGGCTGCTAATAGAGTTTTGAAGACTAAAGATTTATACATGATCCCTGAACTTATTATTTGTTTTAGAGAAAAGTGCCCGGATAGTCCCTGTGGTTTGTCCATTTTTCACCTTTAGTCCCTAACTTTCTACAATTACAGCTATAGTCCTCAACTTTTGCAATTTTGTTCCCGGATAGTCCCTAGCGTGGATGTGGGTTAGTTTTTGGTGTTAAGGATGTGTGAAATTACTAACCTGGCCTTTAGTATAAAAACAAAGTATATTAATTAATTAGAGTGGGAGTTGGCTTGAAAGCCTAAGTTTCTTAGAAAGTATAGGAAGCAATAGGGAGGTGACATGTGGCTTTTAGTTTTTTTTTATTCAAAAGGGCATGATGGTGATTGGATTATTAATTTAATTTTGGAATATTATATATCCTAAACTAACTATCCAGATATTTATGGAAACGTATATCTCTTTGACTATTTAAAATCATTACGATTTCAAAAGGGCGGTTACTTTAAATTACGAAATTCAAATCATTAACAATTTCTTCACGTTGTGTTTTATCAATTACTGGGTTCATCACAATGTGTTTTAGCAGTTACTGGTTTCAGTTACTGTTTCATCACAATGTGTTTTATCAGTTACTAGCTGATATGATTTTTGGCATTCTTGATGTTGTGTTTCATCAGTTACTGATTCACGTTGTGTTTTATCAGGTACTGGTTTCATCACAATGTGTTTTAGCAGTTACTGGTTTTAGTTACTATTTCATCACAATGTGTTCTATCAGTTACTGGTTGATATGATTTTTGGCATTCTTGATGTTGTGTTTTATCAATTAAGGGTTTCATCACAATGTGTTATACCTGTTATGATTCATGAATGGCATGTTCTTTTGTGTTTTATCTATTGTTTCATCACAATGTGTTTTATCAGTTACTGGTTGATGTGATTTTTTGACATTCTTGATGTCGTATTTAATCACTTACTGGTTTCATCAATGTGTTTTATCAGTTACTGGTTCTAGTTACTGTTTTATCACAATGTGTTTTATCAGTTACTGGTTGATATGATTTTGGAATTCTTGATGTTGTGTTTTATCAGTTACTGGTTCACGTTGTGTTTTATCGGTTGGCATTCTTGATGTTGTATTTTAGTAGTCAGTCACTAGTTCGTCACATTGTGTTTTATCGCTAAAATACACTACTATGAACACATCTAGCTCTGATTTATCGTTATTTTTATATGATTTTGTTGGTGCATACGTCTGTCGACTTCGTCTTGTATCGAGTCTTGTAATAGAATTGTTAGATCAGGGCACGTAGTACGAGGAAAATAGGGTTTGGGTGTGATTGAGCTATTTCGTACGAAATAGCAAGATGGTATTTCGTGCGAAACACCCTCACCTATATATACCTGATGTGCTAGTTCATTTGTAACGTTCGTGATTCCGGTAACGAAGTGCTGCCGACGTGTCGTTTGATCTGTAATCGTGTTATATCAATAAAACAAGACAATTAAGAGTGAATCAAGCTGTTACAAAGTCTAATCAATGAATTCCGTCTTTGATTAGACCGAGAACTCTTCTGATGGACTCGTTTCGATCGTCTCACGATCCTACATGTGGTATCAGAGCTCAGGAGGAAGAGTTCTTACCAATTCAGCTTAAAAATCTAATTTCTACACCTTCTTTTCAAAATTAAACAGAATTTCACGGTTAAAATGGATTGAATTTCACACATTATAAGCGAAACAATATTTTAATGAATCCTTGAAAGAATTGGACCTAAAATCGATCTAAAATTTGTTCATTTTGACTATTTCGCTTGAAAACTGATCGAATGATGACATCAGCAGCATTTCGCACGAAATAGTCTATTTCGTTTGAATCAGGTCCTTATTTCGCACGAAATACACCTTGGAATCTTCATTTCGCACGGAATAGCCTCAGTTCTTGTTATTTCGTACGAAATCACCCTCATTTCGCACGAAATTAAACGGTTATCAAAACATGGAAGAGGAATTTTACAATGCATTTGCTACACAGTTGCTCCAGTTACAGCTGCTGAAACTGTTTACAGTGAGAATGAGATGGGAACTTATCAAAAACCGCTGAAGCTTAGGTACATTGAAGATTTTAGAGGATGGCAAAATCGATTTGAAAATTGGGTGCAAGCCTATAAGTTTGATGCATGGTGTTCATTAGAGGTAGATTATGAGAAACCAAAAAATGAACGTGGGCTTGAAAAGGCGTTTAGTGAATATTCAGATGGTGAGAAATTGAAATATACAAGTGAAAAAATGATGATAAGTATTCTCCAACAAGCAGTTAAAGAAGATATCTTTGTTTTGCTTCAACATGAGGGTACTGCTAGATCAATTTGGACGGCGTTGATTAACAAGTTTAAGGGAAGTGCTGATATGATAAAGAACAAAAAAGCTTTACTGAAAAAAATCATTTGATATGTTTACAGCTTTTGAAAATGAAACAACAAAAATGACTATCGACAGATATTGCCATTTGGTTCTGGAAATGGGAAGATTGGACATAAAGAAAGACGACGATGAATGGGTTGATAAGCTAGCCGATGCATTACCACAGAATAAGTGGGGAACATATTTGTTGATCTTAAAACACATGAGAAAATTTGAAAATATGAATCTGGCAAAGTTTATTCAAAAGATTGAAGAACATGAATTGGATATTCAGAAAACTGCAATCATGAGTAATCCAAATGCGCAACAAGATGTTAGTTTATACTATAGAGGAAATAAATTTGAAACCACTCCAAGTCCAAAGATCAAGACTGCTTTTAGTGCTGATGGTTCTTCTTGTTAAAATGTTAGCACTACAACTCAGAGTGGTGGATATTCATCATCATATTCAAGTTTTGATCCGAATTTCACAACACCAAGTCCTCAACAACAAAATCCAAAGAATTTGCAATGTAATGTTACATTGAACATTCAAAATGGTCAAAATCTCTCTCCAGAAATGGCTAAGCAACACATGGCATCACTTGTTGCTATGTTAGAGTCATATGAAAGTTTAGTTGCTGGTAGAATTGGAAATCCGATGCTCACAAAAGAGGATTATGATCAGATTGATGCTGTAGAACTTGAGCTGATGGATATCAAGTGGTGTTTGGCTAGTACTGTAAGAAGAGCTGAAAAATTCCAACAAATCACCGGTAGAGATGATTTTCGAGAAATGAGTACATCTCCGATAGTGTTTGACAAATCAAAGGTCACTTGTTTTCGTTGCAAAGAAAAGGGACATTTTAAAAGAGAATGCAAAAATAAAGAAGCAACTGAAAGACAAGACTCATCTGGAAACAACAATTATTATCAAAAATCAATTTTTCATCAGATCACACAACAACCATCATCATCTCGTGCCATTGAAGTTGAGAAAAAGAAAGCTTATCTTGTTAATCAAGATGATGAAAAAGTAGCAGAGGGTTTTAGCTGGGACAAATACATTCCAGCTAATTCAGGCCTGGTTGCTCTAATCTTGGAAGAACAAGAAGTCAAGCCAAAAAGAACAAAGATTTTTACATCATCAGAAAGCGATGATGACACTGATGATGAGGAAGAATACATCAATACAGCTCGGAAAAATTTGGACTCATTCAGTTTTAATTTGTTTTTTGCAGATAAAATTGAAATGTTGAAAGAGAAAAGAGCTGCTCGTCTGAAGAAAGAATTGGAAGAAATGGAAGCAAGAAAGATGCTTGAGAAAGAATTGGAGACAAAAAGAATTGCTGAAGAAAAGGCAAAATTGGAAGCTGAAAACGCAGAAGTTGAAGATAATTCAACTGAAAAAGTCGTAGATGAAGGATGGGAAGCAGAAATAGAATTTGATGAAGAAACAGATGTGGTTGAAAAGGTAGTGGAGAAAATTGTTGAAGTTGAAAAAATAGTTGAGGTTGAGAAAATAATTGAAAAAGTTGTTGAAGTTGAAAAGTTTGTTGAAGTCATAAAACCGTGTCTGAAGTGTTTAGCTCATTGCAAAGATTGTGAGGAAAAAGACAAGAAGATTCGTGAACTAGAAGAGTTGAAAGAAAAACTGTTATTTGATGTAAAGTATGTGAAGGAATCATATGATGTGCTGAACAAAACGGTGAATAGTTTGAACATGACAAATTTGGAAGTTGATGCTGCTATGACAATGATGAGTTCAACATTAATGACGAAGCAGAAAGTCATTAATGAATATATTGAAGATTGTGCAAAACTGAAGCAGGATTTGGAACTTGAAAAGATTGAAAGTGAAAGAATCAAACGATTGTTGTTGAGTTATACAACGTGTGATTATTTGATTGATCGAGTTTATCCTACTGTTGCAGGTCTTGAAGCTTTTCAAGATAAAAAGACGGAAGATACGGATGCTGGTAAGAAACCAAATGTCAAGTATAATAAGTGTCCGCCTCCGATTTGGAATAGTTATTCTCCCAGAAAGCCTAATGAGGAACGGTTAAAAAAGGCAGTCAACATCAAGTTAAAGTCTGAAACCATTGATAAGTTACCAGATAACATTGATGTCACATTCACAGCGTCTGACACTGATCATGAGTCTGAGTTGTTAAAGAAAGTGGTCGATCAGGTGTTGGATATGGATGAAGAGTCAAAGTCGGAGTCTAAATCTGAAAGTTCGAGTTCGTTAGACAAGAGTCCGAGTTCACCGATTAAATGGGTTTATAATAAAGAATTCATGTTATCAAAATCTAATTTGAATGATGGACCAATCAAAGTGGCATATACTTTTAATGATTCAGACAAATTATATTCTGATGAGGAATTTCCAATAAGAAGTGTCAAAACTGAAATGGTCAAAAAGGTTTTCAAATTAATGGAAATTAATATTTCTGAAATAAAAGATTTAAATCTTACTGAAAAACCTAAAAAGTACACTTCAAGAGTTCAACAAAGATTGAACAAGAAAAAAGGTTACAGTTCTGGTTATGGTTTTCAAAAGAAACCAAACCATAACAGTAATTTCAAAAAGAAAGCTTTTGGGTTTTATTCCACCAGAAAATTATAAAAATGAGAAAACTTATAAACCAGACACAAAATTTGTTGTAGGAGGAAGTGCTGAAGAGGAACAGAAGAAACCATTCTGGAGATAGTCAAATCAAGAATTTCTTGCTGAAAGAAAGAAGAATTTGAATAAATCTGCACCAAGAGTTGATAGAAGAACATGTTTCAAATGTCAAAAAGTTGGACACATTGCTTGGAATTGCCAACAGTTCAACAACACAAAACAGGGAGTTTCTTTTAACTCAAAATTGAAAGAAAAACATGTTGATGAAAAGCAGCAATCAACTGAGAAATCTAATGTGTTTGAAAATTCGACTTTTAAAACTGGTGATGTTTCAAAACGTTTTTACAAAAGAAAAGTTGATTTGAACAAACAAAGATGGGTTGTTAAATCAAAAAGTAGTTCTGACAATGAATCCGATTCCATAAAATCAGAGGAGTCATCTGTTGAGAATTCTGTTCCTGAGTTGAATGATGAAAATTTTCCGCAATTGTCAAAGGAAAATTTGAAGCTGAAAGTCGGTAAGATTGAAATTTCAGATCAATTCTTCCCTGGTAAAGGAGAATTTGATGCTGAAAAAGTGTTTAATGGAAAAGTTAAACATATTTTCGGAAAGATGGTTGACGGAAAAGTGAAAGGCGCAAAAGAATTTTATCAATAAAAAAGATGGTGGGATAGATGTGAGTCAAAATCACCCAAAGCTGGTTAGGGTTAGGTGACAGGTTTTTCAAACTGAAATCCTGACTTGCCGGAGCTCCCAAGTTGGTAATCGTGGAGCAGGAATCGGCATCTTTCTTGAAAATGTTTGATTGGTAAACCTACAAGTGGTTAATCAAGGCCATTAAGTTGAACTTGATTCAACTTTTCATACAAAGTAATTGGAAAACAAAGTGATGATAACCCCAATCTTACAAGTGATAAAATCAACAAAACTTATTTTCCGGAAAAACCATTTTTGATTAAAACAAACTTAAGTGTTTTGAAATCATAATGGGAAAATAATTTGTTGAAAGGGGGAGTTCTGATTGTTTATGCCAAGTGGATGGCGAATTGAAGCAATTCGAATCAGTTTGTCAGTTTATGGGTACAGTTTGTTTTCAAATTTCCTTTAAATGATTTTGAATTTTAGGGGGAGTAAGAATTTTTTCAGAAAATCCAAAAACATTAGAAAATTTGAAAAAGTCGAAAACATGATAAAATCAAAAAACGAGTTTTGTGGTATAAAAGAGGAAATGATAGTACATCAGTGGACTATCACAACATGCTAAAGAATTGGAAAGTCAAAATGTGATAAACGGTCTCACTGATGATGTGCCAGTAGGTTTTTGCACATTTAGTAGATTGTGTTCGAGATATAAACCTAATTTCAAACTTACTTATCTCGTGGGGAACATCTCTCGGATATATAGGTAAGCCCCGAAATCTTGTTTGAAAGGTCCCTCTTTCTGAGATACTAGGTCTTTATACTCAGTGATATCTGGGGTATTATCCCGGGACTTCTGATTTTGCGGAAGCAATGGCCTAGTCCCCGTATAATACTTTTCGCTTGCTTGAAATATAGCACCACCCTCAGCATAAAAAATGATGAAACATTGAAAAATGCTAATCATGTGCTGTTGAAGAAAAAATTCTCTAAAGGGAACACACCTGAAAGTCGAAGCCATCATCTCTCTGATTTTGCGGAAGCAATAGCCTGAGCTCTCATGGCCCTCGCATTTAACCCTTTACAGATATCATCTAGGTATACTCACCTGTAAGACTGAATATTGTGATCTGGATACGGGAGTATATTCTGAGGTGGGACACGCGTATAAGTTTAAGTCTCTAAAACATTAATATCGTATCTCGAAACAGTTGAACTTTGTGTGAAAATTTAAGTGGATAAGTATACTGATAATCTAAGTGAATCGTTTAGAACTTAAAATGTTTATAGCTTAACGGTGTTGGTGATTTGTCTCAAAAACTGATATGATCCTTTTACACAAACTCACAAAAATATTGTCTGTAAATATTTCTTTACTGCATTTCATTTATATCAAAAATCCAAAAAGATTTTCGGAGTGTTTTAGCATAAATTTTAAAAAATACAAAAAGATTTTAGACAACTGATGTTGAAAAGCTGATTTTCAAAATTCCGAGTGCTAAACATGATGAACAGGTTTGGGAGAAGTTGTTTAAAAAATTGAAAAATGATAAAAAAATTGATATTTTACAAGTGGTCATCAGAGTTTAAAAATGTTAAATCATTTTTGTTAAATGTCTGTAATTGGTCTATAAATTTGTAAAATTATAAATTTGTGAAATTTACTTTGAGGTAGAGAATGTGCAGGTTATGCCTATGAGAGAGCCATGTCGTGATTCTAGAACCTTTGAAAGTCAGACTACGATCCCAAGTATTCTTTAAGGGGGAGTCTGACGATGATGATTTTAAGGAATCAAGAGATCTGATCAAGAGAATTAAAGGTGGTAAGAGCCAGGCCGAGATCCTGGAGATGAAGATTGAGGATGCGTTACTAGGTCAGATTCTTTGAAAGAGCCCGAAGAGTGATCAAGGCTAAAGACTGTGAAGACTCGAAACCGAAGACTTCGTCAACATCCGAGGGGGAGTCTGTTGGTGCATACGTCTGTCGACTTCGTCTTGTATCGAGTCTTGTAATAGAATTGTTAGATCAGGGCACGTAGTACGAGGAAAATAGGGTTTGGGTGTGATAGAGCTATTTCGCACGAAATAGCAAGATGGTATTTCGTGCGAAACACCCTCACCTATATATACCTGATGTGCTAGTTCATTTGTAACGTTCGTGATTCCGGTACCGAAGTGCTGCCGACGTGTTGTTTGATCTGTAATCGTGTTATATCAATAAAACAAGACAATTAAGAGTGAATCAAGCTGTTACAAAGTCTAATCAATGAATTCCGCCTCTGATTAGACCGAGAACTCTTCTGATAGACTCGTTTCGATCGTCTCACGATCCTACAGATTTGGTGTTTTCAAATGTGAGGGATTTGAGAGAGAGAAAAAATTGCAACATTTTTGGAGGTGGTTTTATGATTGGTAGTTATTTACTTATTTAAAACAACTTAAATGACACATTTACCCCCAATCAATTAAATTAGCCTATTTTAAAGACACGTATATTACCAAAATGCCACCAAAATGATCTTAACTATTAAACACACTCATCTGATAGCCCAGATCGCTTCCTACACTTTCTAGGAAAAACACTTTCTTCAGGATCCTCACTCTTTATATTATATATATATATATGGGACCCAATTATAAAATGTATAATATATACACACAACACATTCAGACCTTATCTCTCTCTTTCTACTCTCTCTCTCTCTCTCTCTCTCTAAACCACAACCGCCACCACCACCCACCATCACAACTACTGCCGCCACTATTTTGAAGATGATCCACTCGCCGTAGAAATCTACGACCTCTAGTCAGACACATGGATCAAGTCGGATCCGATGCCTAGGATTTTCAACCACCCCGCTTCACCGATCTGGCTTTCAATTGCTTCCGATGATCAGAATCTGTACCTTATGGAGTGTTAGGTGAAGTAGAAAATGTTACCAGAGTGAAGGTGTGGGAGGTAACTGTAATTTTTTTGGATTGAAGGAGATCAAAGAGATGCCGGTGGATTTTGTGGAGGATTTGAAGAGGTGTGAGACGGTGATTACGGTGGTGGATACAATTGTGATAAAGTGGTGTTGACGTGCTCGGTGGGGGGAGTGGAGGAGGTTACCGGTGAAAGGCGTCAGCAGCGATGGGTTTGGTGATAGAGGTGGTGACAGGCGGTGGGGTTTTATGGTGGTGGTGGAGGTGAATGTGGTTTATTTAATAATTATTTAATATATTTTGTTTTTATACTAAAGGGCATGTTAGTAATTTCACACATCCTTAACACCAAAAAACTAACCCCCATCCACGCTAGGGATTATCCGGGAACGAAATTGCAAAAGTTGGAGACTATAGTTGTAATTTTAGAAAGTTATGGACTAAAGGTGAAAAATGGGCAAACCACAGGGACTATCCGGACACTTTTCTCTTTGTTTTATTTAGACATATATAAATGTTTATGTATGATCCTGTGATTAAGTTTATGAAAAGTTTATAACTCTTCTTATAGCCAAGTCATTTAATATGTCATACTTTTTATAGTTTTAAGTATGCATTAATCATAAATAATAATTAACATAAATAGTTGAGTTAACTGCCATTTTCGTCCCTGTGGTTTGGTCACTTTGGCCATTTCAGTCCATTTCTCAAAAATGCGCCATTTTCGTCCCCCACGTTCTGGAAAGGTGCCATTTCAGTCCAAAAATCATAACCCAGTTAAGTCAGTTTGTTAATAAGGACTGATTGTGTAAATTTGTAACATAAGGGACCATTTAAGTAAAATGTATAAATATTTGAAAAATGGACTGAAATGGCACCACCGCCAAACCAGTTCCCACCACCGCCACCACAGCCACTGCCACCACCACCACCACCACCGCTACCACCGCCACCACCGCCACCACAGCCACTGCCACCACCACCGCCACCACCACCGCCACCACCGCCACAACCACTCCGCTGCCACCACAGCCATGATGAATGAGTCTGATCTTGTTAAGATAAGGCCCTTTTGTTGTTCTCCGATGACTTCGCCTGTTATCCCTGCGAATGCTGACCCTCAGCTTCCTCCATATGACCCGAAAAAGAACTTTCTTTCACCTAGACCTCAATATCTTCGTTACAAACCAAACCCTCGAATCGAATTTCTTCTAAACAAAGAAGATAACGATGATGATTGTGGAGAATCTGATGTTACTCGGCTTGAAGACAGCTTTGATCTTTCTGATAGTTCATCAGAAACCGAAGAAAAAGAACCGGAACCAGAACAAGAAAAGGAAGCTGAATCAGGTGATGATTCGGTTAATTCGGTTAACGGGTCTGAAACGGATTTGTCTGACACGGTTTTGGACGAAAAATCATTCGATTCGAAGGCAGAGAAAGTATCAAAACCTCGGTTTTTTACCCGTTCAAAGACTGTTTCGTTTGTTTTTGTTCTGTTCCTAGTAGCCTGTTTTTCGCTTTCTTTCACCGAGTCTCCACCTATTAACTTGCCAATCTATGAAGATGTCGGTTTCTCGGAGATTTATCATGAATCTTTGAGGTTTGCAGCCTTTGCTAAAGAGTCATTTGATGATCTTGTTGAAAAAGCTAAGCAGTGGTCAATGGATTTGGTAGTTTACCTCTCTGAACAAAAATCCCTTTTCATCACACCTCAAAAGTTTGAGTCTTTACAATTCTTTAACTTGACTACTTCTCCTATACAAGAAGAGTTTGTGTTCAGTAGACACATTGGAACTGATTACATTCAAGAAGTTAAAGAATTCGAAGAAGAAGAAGAAAATGAAGATGAAGTTGTGACTGAAGAAATGTTGATGAAGATGTTACCGAAGAAATTGATGAACAAAGTGATGTAGTTAGTGAAGAAACTGAAAGGATTGAAGAATCAATCAATGAGCAGATTAATGAAGTTGAAGTAAAAAGATTGAACCTTGGTGAAGTTGAAGAAACAAAATCAGAAGTCACCCTTGAAGCTCAATCAGAAAGGGTGCAAAATGATGTTGAAATCGAGCGGAGTGTTGCAGTTTCGAATGTAGGATCAGAAGCTTTGAGTTTGTTTTCGACTCAATCAATTGCCACAATCAGTGTGGCTGGTGTTTCCATGGTGATATTGGCTGTTTTAACAGTTTTCTACATGATTCAAAAGAAATCCAATGCTTCGAAATCAGCCGCTGTTGGTGTTGCAGGTTGTGAGAGATACGGTGACCGGAGAAGAGAAAGATGGTCGGAGTAGATGGTGTCGGTTCGTAACAGTTGAACAGAGATGGTTAAGGTTTTACGGTGGTCGGAGGAGATCCGTCGGAGTGATTGAAGAAGACGGGCGGTGATGAAGATGAAGATGGTGGCGGTGGTGGTGGCAGTGGCTGTGGTGGCGGTGGTGGCAGCGGAGTGGTGGTGGTGGCAGGGCTAGTGGTGGTGGTGTTCAAATTTACACAATCAGTCCTTTATGTTACAAATTTACACAATCAGTCCTTATTAACAAACTGACTTAACTGGGTTATGATTTTTGGACTGAAATGGCACCTTTCCAGAACGTGGGGGACGAAAATGGCGCATTTTTGAGAAATGGACTGAAATGGCCAAAGTGACCAAACCACAGGGACGAAAATGGCAGTTAACTCTAAATAGTTTTCTTGAGTCCTGAAAGAAATCTCGGATGATAACCTAGTTACAAGATAAACCCAAAGCCATAACTTTTCATTATTAAACTTAGAAATTGGATAATGAAGTGATCGGATTTCGGTTAATAGAACACGGTGAATACAGAGATAGTCAACATAGATTCATAATCAACTAGTAAGAAGAATATGGGAATATAGAGAGAAATTGAGATAGGAAACTAGATCAATCATACACAAGTTCTTTCATGCCCTAAACTCTATTCTACCATTCCTTTTGACGTGTGATGGTTCCTGGCAATCCTTCCTAACTTGTTGGGCCTTACTAATTGTTGAACTGGGCTGCCTAATTTGGCTCATTGTGGTGGTATTGACATCAGATGGGTTTAGGTTCGTAGTGTTCAAAACAGATAACATCATTCCTAGTGATTTAGTCTTCATAAGTTATCATTTCCTCCTCAAATCGAATGAATGATCTTGTTGTATTTTTGTCCACACACAAATTCATTCTTGGGTCTATATTAATTTTGAATGTGTAGAGTTAGTAAATCTCCACAAACATCATATTTAAGTTAGTGACTGTGTTCATAAGAAAAGCCAGCAAAATTAATACAAGAAAACTATTTATTAATTAAACATCAATGTTTATTTCATTAAAGAATAAATAAACTTCAATGTTTATTTTATTTAAGAGTAAATACTACTCTTCATTGAGAATACAAAGACCTAGAAGCTCTATGCGCACGCCAATGAAAGAATACATGCAGATTTACTTCTCAGAATTCACACCCTGCATACAATATATATTGAAATTAATAATAATTCTTTATACATTTTTCGTAATTTACTAGACATAAAAATCTATTATTATAGATATATGTATAGTCAATTACCTTTTAAACACTAAAAACTCCAGGGTTAGATGTTTTGAATCTCATGTTCACGGCATGGGGGCCAGGTTCTAGAAAAATGAATAAAAGCTTTCAATATTAGAAATTTGATTAAAAAAATAAAAAAAAATTAAAAACTAGGTATTTTACCAATTGGAGAAATTTGAACATAAAAACTAGCTCCAATGACAAAGTAGCAAAGCAAAAGAACAACTCCTTTAAGATAATGAGAAGTTCCATCCTGCAAATATTGATTTTTATAAGTTACTAAATATATTCTGAAGTTAATTTTAAAAAAATTAAAAATAAATAAAATTACAAAAAAAACATACCTGTAAGGTGAAAGCTGTGGCGAGAATTGTGAGGGCAAGTGAACCGGTTTCAAGGAGATTAAAATCAAGATCCATTTTGATGCCAATTATCCATGCAACAATAACACTCACTGGAACCTAAATCATAAATAAAAATATATTAAGAAAATTCAAAAAATATTTAATAATATATCTAAGTAAAATTAAGTATGAAAAATTAATACTCACCACAAAAACTGAAATTTGAGTTGCAGAACCAAGTGCCACACCCAAAGTTATATCCTACAATTATAAAATATAATTAAAATAATTAATCATGTGATTAGTTTATGGGTTTTGAGTGTGAATGATTAAAAGATATAAAACTTGGCGCGATAACTTTTTGTTAGTTTAGATTACCAATTTGTTCTTGAAGGCAAAGATGATGGCTCCAGCATGCTCGGCTGCATTTCCAACTATCGGTAGCACAATGATGCTGATGAAGCTCACTGATATCCCCCATGAAGTGGAGGCTTCCTATTAATCCAAATGAGTTAAGTTATAAAATCACTGTTTGGCCATGAAATGGTTATAAGGAATAATGATCAAACCTCAATAGTGTCCACTAAGTATTCTGAGAGCAAGGAGATGATTATAGTCATTGAAACTAGCCAAATCAGTCCACTCCAAAATCCTATCACTGGGGTCTCTTCTTGACTCACATCCATATCATCCTCATCCTCCTACAATTCTCAGTTATTAGTTGTAGCGTAGATGTGATTAATGCACACTAAAGTAAACACATGTACATACATACCTCTTCCCCTTCAAAGATGTGGCGGTGAGTCCAGAGTTGGAAGATAAGGTAAGCAAAGTAAGCAATAAGCATGACAATGCAACTAGCTCTGGATAAGTTCAGTGTTTCTTTAGCAATACTAAGTGCATCAATGCTTGTACTCTCCGCTGCAGATCTGTACATGAGTGGCAACAAATGGCATAGCAGCCCTAGTAGCAGTAAGGCTATGTTGACATCTGCTTGTTTCTGTTTCAACAGATGTTATCCTATGTTAACATCTCAGTAACACATGATATATGCGCGCGCGCACACACATATATATATATATATAAGACAAAGATCCGTTAGGAACCACCCCTTATTGCGAGAACCGCGAGAACCAATGTGAACACAACAAAAAATACCTAAAAATAGCTAAAAAACACACAATTTTTTTTTTTTTGCCTTCTAAAAGTAGCGATTTTAACTTAAAAAATAGTAAAAAAAAAAAAAATTAGATTTTTTTTTTAATTTTTTTGATTTTTTTAGATTTTTTTAGGTTTTTTGGGGGTTTAGTTTTTAGTTTTTTAGCTGGGGGGGGGGGGGGGGGTGTTTAGGTTTTTGGGGGGTGGGGGAGGGTGGAGGGGGGTTTAGGTTTTTTGGGGGGTTTAGTTTTTAGCATTTAGCTTGGGGGGGGGGGGGGGGGGTTTAGCTTGGGGGGTTAGGTTTTTTTAGCTATTTTAGGTTGTGTTCACATTGGTTCTCGCAATAAAGGTGGTTCTCGCATGAACCTTACCCTATATATATATATATATATATATATATATATATATATATATATATATATATATATATATATAAAATATAGACTTTTATTTTAGAACCAGATTATTACCCTATCAAACTTTTGCTCAACTGACAGATTGGCAATACCACCACATAGAAGTGAAGTGCCAAGAACCAAAAGAAGGTTGGAGAGAATGGAACCCAACAGAGAATATTTGACAACATCAATTTTCTTTTCCTTTAAAGCAAATATTGCAATAATAAGCTCTGTTGCATTTCCACATGTTGCATTCAACAGCCCTCCCACTGCAATAATAAAATAATACACATCAAACCTATTATTACTCATAAAATAAAACCAAGTAAAAAAATAATATAAACAACAATGTAATTTATTTTATAGTTATTTGAAAATTAGAGATATAATCAAACCTAAATAGATGATTAAACTTACCAGTGGGGCCTGTGTAGAAAGCAATTTGCCTGTAATCAATGATTAATTACAGAAAATGAATTTAGTTAGTTGCATATAATAATTGGAAATTAAGAATATATATATATATATATAATCAAGTAAAGAAACATGAAAACTCTTGCTTACTCTGTTAGAAAGCTCACACGTTCGGCAAGCGGAATCAAGCCAAGTAAACTCAATGAAAAAACCCATGGCTGTTTAGAAAAAAAAAGTATAAGAGATTTTGTTATTTAATATTATAAGTAATAACAACGAATCTTGTTGCATAAAAATTGGTAACCTCGAATAAAAAATAAAAATAATAATACTTCTGTTTTAACACATCAAGATCAGAATTTCTTATTATATTATGTCAGGTAAATGATAGGTGTGCGGATATACTAAATAAAATAATATTAATCAACTTCTGTTTCCCCAATACATAAAACGCACGTGTGCTAAATGACAAGAACAAATTTTATATATAAACCGTCTTACATAATGTAAAGAGTAAGTTTCACATGGAATATGCAAGGTCTTATTGTAACATTTATTTTCTTTTAAATAGAAATATGCAAAATTATAGTTATATAAAGAACTATATAAACAATGAGTTTAATTAATTTTCAAATGGAGTAATAACAAAACTATTTATAATTAATACGTATAACAAGTGGCTGTGTATTGGGGTGGCAATGAGAGGAACTCACCCTTGCATAACCGAAGTAATGGGCAGCAATTGCAAATGGAATTGCAACAAAAAGAACTGCTAACTTAGTACCCAAAATGACCTCTTGGAGGTTGGCTAAAAAGTTTTTAAGAGTTGAACAAGGCACTTTTGACACAAGGGACATATCGGATTTTCGACGAAGTGAGGACGAGGACTTGTTGTGGGCGGTTCGACTATGACCATGACCGTGTCTCGTCTCTTTCGTCAGTCTCTTGACTGAGCCGTTTTCGAGCAACCATGGTTCGTTTGAAGCCATTTGGTATATTATATGTGTGTTTGCAAACTTGGAGGTTAAATGAATGAATTGAATGAATGAAGCATTGAAGCCCTCCTCTTTTATATTTGCAATACATCAGCGCGAACCTTCGTGGAAGCTGCTACAGACTTGTCTTTAGAAGTGAGTATTATTTCCAAAGATTTCTACCATAATAATTAAATTGTTTAATAAAAAAAAGTGAAAAACCGTAAAATTTTAGGAATAATATTTATGAGTTTTTAACTAATCATTCAAAAAAATATCATAGCCAAACTCACCACTTTGTCTTCACCTTGGGCATATTGAATAGTCATCTTAGAAACTTATTATATACATATATATAATGTCGAACAACCATCTCATATTAGTTATACACATATGTACGATGCTATACAATCATATCATTAGCTTGTGATTAGAGGTATATTATGAATATACATATGTGCACATTACAAAATAAGACACATACAGTTAAAGAAGATGATCAGATAAAACAGTATTTGATTATGTACATTTGTATATATACGTTTCTAAATTGTGATACGTATAATACATATGTGTACATTCAATTCAACATATTTTTAAATGTGTTCTATGGAACAATATTTTATAATGTTTGTATTTTTTTAATTAACAAATTAATTAATTGGTTAGAGAAAAAAGAGAAGAGACTCTAATTAAATATTTAATTGCATAGAGAATTAGTTAACAATTTACTTTTATACCCTTTTCATTTATTTTCTACACACAAATAATTACAAAACTGTCATTATTATAAAGTTTCAAGATCTAAACAATCAATAGTCCAAATTTATTCGTTTTGTTCACAAAACCACTATGGTTCACTCAGGAACTTTAACACACATATATATATAGGTATGGGATCAGGAGAAAACGCCCTAAAGTGTGAGAACGGATCCGGGCACAACACGTGGCAGGGGGGCACTAAATGATAGGCAGGGGTACTATTGTTTCTTTTGTACGCTCCCTCCTTATTCGCATTATAAATCCGTTTCAAATTAAAACTCCAAAGATTTCGTATTAGTTGTTACCTCCTTTCCAAGCTTTCTCAGATATATGGCGTCTAACGTGGATTTTATTCGACAAAGTAATATTTGATGACGTTTCATATTTTTGTTCCAGCAAATCATGCAACACATATATAACAGATATGGCGTTTTGTTCTTTTATGCTTGTTTCATTTTTTTTTCAAATTAATTTTTGTAATGTGTTATATGCTTTCAATGGCCTTGTTCATATATCCAACTTATTCGCGTTTTAATTGGTAGTTAAACAATTAGTAAGAACTGATGTTTCATTTTTTTTTCAAATTAATTTTTGTAATGTGTTGTATGCTTTCAATGGCCTTGTTCATATATCCAACTTATTCGTGTTTTAATTGGTAGTTAAACAATTAGTAAGAACTGATAATTAGAGTTCCCATTATTAATTTTAATTGTCGTTTCGGATCTAGTATTTTTCTTATGTTTTTACGATCATTGGCGTTTTACACCTGATTAGTTTTGAATACTATTTAATAGTATTTGTAAACATCAATTATTACTATTTTTTAATTTATGTAAACATCAGTTTTGTTAACTATGACGTTTTCATTATAATGTTATATTTGTTAATTATTCATGTTGTTAATTGTTTTTAATTATTCATCTTATGGCGTTTTCATTATCACGCTGCATTAGTATTGTTAATTCATCATATTTGTTAATCAATAAAGTTATGGTGTGTGTATTTTGGCGTTTTTATTATGGCGTTTTCAAACTATGTGTTTATTATGTCTTGTTTATTATTCAATTAATGGCGTTTTCATCTATAATGTTTTTACGAGACATTTTCTATTTTTTAATGGCGTTTTTCTGAAATTTTGTTCCTCACTATGTTTTCTCAGATGAAGTTGCTTCCTCGAGTGAAAAATTTTGCCCCAAAATTGGTTTACCATTTATCATTCCTGACGTTAGTGAAGAAATAAAGCCCAGAATGGACATGACATTCACAAGCCTCGATGATTGTTATTCAATGTATGTTACGTATGCCAAGGCTTATGGTTTTTCAGTCAGGAAAGGGACTGAAAAGATAAACGCCAAAGGTGTATTACATATTAAGTATTACATGTGTACGAGAGCTGGGGTATATAAGGATAAGAAGGTTGATACGTTGGACCCCAATCAAAAGGAACGTTTAGTGCGATCCAACTTTTCAAAGAGGAGTGATTGTGGTGCACTATTATGTGTAATTTTTAGGCTGGATCATGGAAGGTCTATAAGTTTGTCGAGGAGCACAGCCATGATTTTGTTAAACGTCTTGATAAGCATTTTCTTCCAACTGAATGACACCTCAGTCAGCTCCAGAAGCATGTTATACACAACATGTCTAAGTTGAATTTGGGTCCAGTTAAGGCGTTTAATGTTATGAAGACTTGTTTTGGCGGTTTTGAAGACGTCGGCGCAAGTAAAGTTAAATTTAAGAACTACAAGAGGCAAATTAATTTGTTTATAGGGGAATACGACGCTGAGATGGTTGTGAGACATTTGGATGAAAAAAAATAGTCCCAGCCTAATTTCTCGTACGATTACTTCACAGACGATGACAATCATTTGAAGGGACTTTTTTTGGTGTGACGATCAAGCCAAACGTAATTACCACGTGTTTGGTGATGTGATTTCGTTTGAAGCCACATATCGTTCCAACAAGTAATATTTTATAATTCAAATTTTTATGTTCTTTTGGCGTTTTTACTGGTTACATGCATTGGCGTTTTCTGAGTTTACATGCAATGGCATTTTATTATCGTTTCATTTCTCATGGCGTTTTCATATGCAGATACGCTATGGTGTTTGTACCGTTCACTGGTATAGACAATCACCACTGCAATATTACATTTGGTGCTGCATTATAGGCCTCAGAAACTGCTGATACATATATTTGGTTGTTGAGAGTTTTTCTAAAAGATGTTGGTTCTCAACCAAAAGTTGTTGTCACTGATCAAGATCCAGCAATGAAGAAGGTTATTTCTACTGTATTTGTTGACACGAGGCATCAGTTATGCATGTGGCATGTGATGTATAAACTTTCTCTGAAAGTTGATTTTCTTATTTTTATCTTTGGCGTTTCAGCATATACTGCGTTTTAAAATATATGGCGTTCTGTACTTCGTTACTGTTTTTCATGTAAGTTTTTCTGTGTGTAATATATATGCTTTTTTGCATTGCTTTTTTGTGCTATACATAGGTTGGTGTTAGGCTATGCAATTCCACCAATTTCAAAGAACGTATTTGTGGTGCTGTGTGGACGGATATTCTTACACCCGAAGCGTCTGAAATCTAAACAGGAGATAGCAATCAAGAAAATGAAATCAAAGTCGAAACCCGGGGCCAAAGAAAGACAGTGTCAGAATTGCAAAGGCTATGGACACTACGCATCAACATGCAAAAAGGCCGTAATTAAAAGAAAATCGACAAGGTCTTCAAGAGCAAGTGAAGAGTGGTTTGGCGTTTTGTATTTTTCATTCTTACAGAACACACACAGATTTGAATTTGGCGTTTTACATCTCTTATACATCATTTTTTTCCATCTTTTTTTTCTACTTATTTGTTCATAACATGTTACTTCGAAGTTACATAACAAATAATATAAGATGGGACAAGCAAACCAAACGCCAAAAAAAAAATACAATGCCACTAAATAAAAGTACCTTAAACCTCTAATTTTGGTCATGCTAAACTCAATAATGTTTTGCTGAATGAGATGGACAACATTTTTAATCCTCAGTTAAGAAAGATGTCTAACAATGTTGTCCACCCCATTCAGCTAAACTTTATTGAGAACAAAACTGAATCTCCAAGAAATGACGTTTTGCAATTTTGTGGTTTTTGTATGTTTTGGCGTTTATATTGACGATAGACTCAATAAGATTTTGCTCAATGAGATGGACAATATCCCCAAATAAGGATTTTGCCCATCACGTTGAGTGAAAGTTTACTGAGAAAATAGTGTATCTCAAAGAAACGTCGATTGGAATCTTTGATGTTTTGGGTTTTTTGGCGTTTCTAAGATGAATGGTATATAGTAAAATATGGCGTTTTGGGTTTGGTGTGGTTATTAGAAGGTCTGAGATGTTGTTTATATAGGAAGTTTTTGGCGCGTATTTTAGGCGAGATTTTATTATAATGAATGCTAGTAATTAAGTTCCGTCGTTTCAGTTACTGTTTGTTCAGCTTTATCGTTAAAAAAACAAAGTTTAGCGTTTTATATTTAATGGCGTTTAGATTAGGACGATGTGTCCTCTGTATTTTAAGGCGAGAATTTAATGGCGTTTTATTAATGAAGCGTGTCCACTTAATAAAATTGATGTTATTTACAAAAACGCCACCGCGCCATCTGGTCCATATGTTGTTTTGATCTGACGATCCATAACCGTTCTCACTTTCTCACACTTTTCACTGTTTTCTCTAAATCCTGACCATATATATACTATATATAAAAGCATATCCAAAGGGCAGTTTTGGTCATTTGCCACTTTACAAGGTTTTAAAGCATATTGTACAATGATTCGATGCATCATACTTTTCAACACCCATGTACACCTCTTTTGTGTAAATGGGCGGTGCTTTGATTTTGAATTTTGAATTACTTGCACCTGGAGCCAACTTTCTCGATTGAAAGAGACCCCAAAGTCTTTTCACAATAACTACTCTGCACCTCATTGGTTTCTCTCTCTTTATCTCTCCCACATTAGTCAAGAAGAAAACTGTAACAATCATAACCATACCCTATGTCTTCTCTCACCTCTTTATCGGTAAGCATCAACACCAGATCCACCAAATTCATCCATTGCTATTCTTGTAAATTCTCTTGATTCCAAAATGTTGAGCAACGATCATCAGTGAAGGGTGTCGTGAGTTCACTCGTCTGCAGTAGTACTATCTCAGGCAGAGATGTAACCATCGGATATCATACAGATCCAGTGGCGGCTATGGTAGACGTGGTATGATGGTGGATTTGTTTAAAAGAAATGTCTAGATTGATGAGGTTTTGGTTATGGTTAGGGGAGATTCCGGCGATCTAGGGCTTAAACAGGCTTTCTCCGGCAACTTGGTAAGAACCTACACCTGTAGAATGGTTTCTTTTTTCTGATTTCATGAATATATGGCTTCAATATGGTGAGTTATGATGTTTGACTGTGGTTGCTATTTGTTTTTCAGACATAGAAGGCACCAAGCTTTTCCTTACAACTTTTTACTATCATTTTTTCGTATGAAATAGTTTCTTTCTAAACTTCATATTTCATTAGACTACCTGTTAGTTTCTTTCTAAACTTCATATTTCCTCTTTTCACAAGAAACATCTTTAAACTCACCGTTCCATCATGGGTACTATGCAAACATGGTGGAAAGCTTACGGTGCCCTCAAAGATCAAACCACCGTTGGATTAGCACACATCAACAGTGATTTCAAGGTGTTTCCCCTCTTTAATTCTTTCTAATTTAGGCGAATTTTGTTAATTAGAGTTAGGGTTTTGTTGGGTTTGGTAGGAAGTTGATGTTGCGATTGTTAAAGCTACTAATCATGTTGAGTGCCCACCCAAAGAAAGACACATTAGAAGTCAGTAAAGTTTGTATTTTGTTGTTTAAATGATCAATTTCTTTAGTTTTGATGTGGATTTTTGTTTGTTAACTTTATTTGCTGAAAATCTTAGAGAAGACCTAACTGGTCTTTACCGACCGGAATTTAACCGTAATCAAATGTCTATAAGTTTTCTTAGTTACAGCCGGAGAACTTTCTTAGAGGAGAATGGTTGAAGAAGCTGGCGATGATGAAGACAGTTCACAAGGGCACCGTGAATCTGTGAGTTAATACACCTCTCAAAATCTTCAGTTTGAGTGGATTCGCTCAGATGTTATTTCAGGTAATGTGTTCCAACTTAGTTTAACACAACTAATACGAATCCATTGTTGTACGTCTTCATCTATCTACATTTTGGGCATTAGGGTTTCTATGTGGAGATGAAACACATGATTGGTGGCTGGATCTCATAAAAGGAATGAGTTGTTGACAATAAGACATGAATCTGATGGAAAGGTATGTGTTTCTGTTTTTCACTAATACCCTTTTTTTTATTTAGAACTTGATTTTCAGTGATGCCTATTTAGATCTAAGTCTGTTATTAGTGTGCGGAAGTTAGAATTACAACAGTTGGGTTCTTTTTTTAACCTATACTTGTTGATTTTGTTCAGATCTTGGTGTTTTTGCTTTTCGGCTCCATTCTTAACTACTGAATGAAGAAATGAGTAAGATATTGATATTGTATTATTGAAAATGTAGTGTGTATGTTTTAAATTATCGATAACATAGTAAAGTTTGGTGGTTAAATTGTCACATTTTCATTTTCAGCTCTAACAAGAGATGATTTCGAGGCTGTAAACAAAGTTTTGTTTGAAGCTATAGGCTTCAGAAGGTTACCTGTTATAGATTCAAACATTTTCTACTTGCATTCTGTTTAATCCTTCAAATATTGCAATGGTATACCTTCTCTTAACTTTTCTTAATAATATAGATTGCTTTGATTGTATCTTGAATGATTCAAGTTGAATCGAGTTATTGTACACAAAGATTGCAAGTGTTGTTGTGTTGAGAACTTATGATCCACTTATGCCTACACCTACAGTTAAGTATTTTGATGTTACTGCTTTATTAAGTAATAAATTAAATAAAAATAATTTCTTTTTCTAGGTGTAGTGTTAACCCTTTTGTGTTTGAGTTCATGTGAAATGCAAAAGTCAATAAAAAGATGAAATCTTAGACTTGACAGAAAGATGTAAAGCTGCTTTGAAATGAGTTATTGGCTATGGACATGTTTTAAAAAAACGGTTGAGGTGTGCTCCTTGAGGCGCGCCTTGAAGCACGGTGCCCAAAATCGAGTCTAAGGCAGTGGCTCAAGGGGTTAGTTTGTATGTGACACACATAGGGCTGATGCGCCAAAAAAACTGCACATCAAGCGCGTCTCAGGGGTTTACCTGTTTGTTTTTTACATCTCGGTTTACCTCGAGGCGTTTGCCTTGTGAGACGAAGAGAAAACGCCTTGAGATGCGATTCCGTATTTAAAACTTTGGCTATGGCTATGTCGTTAAGGTTTAATTTATGTAGAAAGTTTGGTTGCATAAGAGCACATGCAAACCTTGTGTGTTGAAAAGATCTAGGTCTTATGGCTATGTCGTTTACTGAACACGGGCTAGGTCTTATGAAAGCTGAAAAGATCTACTACAGCAAGTCTTCTGAAACTGTAAGTCTATTTTTTATTATTATTTTTTTTAAGAGTATAAAAGATAATTAGTGAATGATAGTCAGTTAGTTACAAAGTTACTTGTACAGGTACAACTTATGGCTTCAGTCAAGAAATTGTTGGACCCTAATGAAATATTGAATCCGTACAAAGTCATCCCATCATCACTCGTATCCTAACTAAGGTTAGAAATTTATCTTTTTTATACACTCACGGGTTACTATATTTTTTTATGGTGATGATGTCACTATTGATTGGAATTTGTAAAGAGTATAATATAATTTATTATGTGTTTTACTGATAGGTGTTTAGGTACTCGACAAATAGTCGAGTAGTTTGATTGAAGTGTATGACTAGGTCTCCTTATTGATCTTTAGTGATGTGCAGGATGGACATATGAAAGCATAACCAGCCATCTGCAAGCTTCCGTGGATCACATTCTAATTCATGGGCAGTACCGTGTTAGTCTGCTTAGTAGCATGTTTTTTGTGACAGTACGAATTCAAACCAACGGTGGCGATGCAGTTTACTGGGAGACCACAATCAATTCGTTTCTTAATGATTACAGGCTTGTTGAAGGGATCGTGATTGCTCTCTCGGGTCTATCGGTTGTAACCCTTTTCAGGTTTGGTGAAACTGCTATGAGCCATACGAAGACCCACATGCAAGAGGCTTGGACCATTGAAGAAGTGGCTTTTAACGTTCCCGGGCTTTCGATTGATTGCTTTATTCCACCAGCTGAGTTACGATTCGGGGACGTGTGTGTTGCATCTGAGTTTTCTCAAGAAGGCCGGGTTAAAACTGCTGCAATGGCAGCTGTGGCTTATCGGGCTAAAGTCGGGGCATTAGAACGATCACGCGACGGGCTGGGTCGTAATGTCGGGTTGAAGAGGGATGTATGAAAAGATATATGAAAAGAATCGGTGGGATCGGATACTTAGGGATATATTTGACTTATAAAATGCAATAGAAACTCTTGCTTTTGAGTAAGTTTTCTTGAATCTGTTAATATTTCTAAGGATTATCATCTTTTGAGCCTTTGATTTCTGTTTCAGTCAAGAGTGTTATGTAATGAAGGCAACCTTTTTTCTCTTAATGTATTGTATTTGCATCATATCTTTGTTAAAAGTGGTGTTAGGGTTAGAAAGAGATTTAACCCATGTAATATCTTATTATCTTTGTACAACACACATGTTCTTTTAAAGTACAATGTTTTTAGTTTTGTTACTCTTTTGACTTTTAACAAGTAAATAACTATTGGGATCGGGTGGTCTTTATGGGGAAACAGTAGAAGCTGAATTTGAACATGAGAACATTGCTAGAGAGGAATAATATGTTTACCAACAATGTGCCATCAGGGGCGGATCTACATAGCAACCCATGGGTTCACGTGAACCTACAGAGTTACGAATTTTTGACCTACGTAGCCCATTGGCAAAAGACGACCCTATACGCCTGCGACCGCAGCCAACGCTGGGTGGCCAAGCCCACCATCATCAGTTTCGGGAAAAACCCATCATTTGAAGGCCTATTATGGAAAAACCCGATTGGGATCGGATTCAACCTTGAGACCCAAATTTTCACTTCACCTGCAATAGCAATCGAGCCAGTGCCTGCTGAAGAGCAAGTTAAATGAGTCATTAGCTTAGGGCCACCAACTTTTAGGGCCTCTCATCTTGGATTTTTTTTTCATATCTGCGAATTGGAACGATTGTTTCCACGTGACTGTCTGCGAAAATTTCTTCCCTTAAACCAGTTATATTCTCCTCATCTCGATTAAATACCAAATTGTTACTTTTCTTCCACATGCACCATATTGTGGTATGAATAATTGAATTAAGTACCTTTTTTTCTATTTTGAGAACCCCTTGCGTGTGTGTGCACGACGAATAAGTCTTTGACTTCAAAAAAAAAAAACCCTGACATCTACACCATTGTGCCGTAGAATCCCAAACCAATTGAGTAAAGGAACACACTACAAACATATGGTTTGTTGTTTCATTAGTCTCACCACAAAATCTACATCCAATGGATTGCAAATTAATATTCCTCTATGCTAACGTGACCAAGGTTGGTAGCCGATCCAAGACCAATCTCCACGAAAGAAAACAAGTACTACGTTGTGAATTATCGTCGCCACTACATCTTATTGCAAAGTTTCACCCTTAGAATTACTAACAAGTGTTGTGTTTTCCGTTGCATCGCGAATTTGGTTTTGGTTATAGCTCAAAACCGAACCGCCCCGTACATAGCCCTAAACTCACCAACCTAAGTGATATGTTTCCCGCCGCATTGCGCGGGGTAAACACCTAGTGTGTATTTATATATACACACATATATATATATATATGTATGTATGTATGTATATAGGGTTAGAATCGTGTGAGAAGCACTAAACTATTTGAGAAACTTAAGAAGCATTCTAGACCACACATTTTCCCTAAACTTTTTGTAATATACACATATGTATAAAGTCAATTTTAAACTATACATATGTGTATATTACGAAAAGATTAGAGAATTCTCAAGTTTTTCATACAGGGTGGACTTCTCTTAGAGAATTCTCGAGTTTAACGCGAAAACTCGAAAACTAACTAAAAAAACCTAAAAAACACACCAATTTTTTTTAAAATTTTTTTATTAAAATTCGCTAGTTTTTTTATATAAAAAATCTTTTTAATTTTTTTTGTAGTACACATGTGTAATGATACACATGTGTAGTACACATACACAATGTGTAATAGCTATTACACATGTGCACTAATTTTTTTTTTTGAAAAAAGATTTTTTTATATAGTTTAAATAGCGAAAATTTGTAAAAAAAAAAAATTTGCATGTTTTTTAGGCTTTTTTAGTTAGTTTTCGAGTTTTCGCGTTAACAATTGGTTTTCATTTGAACATTCCCCTATATATATATATATATGTATATATGAGAGAGTTCAATGGAGAACACTAAAAAAGTGAGGAAACATGGAACCATACATTTGATATGTTAAAAATCATTTTTTCGAAGTTTTTCATATGAATACATGTAGAAGCCTTTTTAATGAAAAAAAAAATTCAAAAACTAAAAAAATTAAAATAAATTTTTAAAAAACAGTAAAAAAAGGTAAATTTTTTTTACAAAAATGATTTTTATTGGAATAATTTCTACACAACTTTATATGCAACAACTTCGAAACAAAATTTGTAGAAAATAATTTTTAGCATTTTTAAATAAAAATTTAACATATATTTAATATGTTAGATACATTGTTACCCGGTTCCTCACTGTTACCCATTGAACCTCATATATATATATATATATATATATATATATATATATATATATAGATTAAAGATCCTGTACATTAATTCAAAAGTGTGAGAAATATTGTGGAGATGACATGTGTACTCAATCTAAATTAATTCAAAAGGGTAAACAAGTAATTTTCTCATTGATTCAATTAATTGATAACCTTCCATAACCGCCACTCTTTATTTTAGGAATACGAATTAATATACGAATTTGTATTTTTTTTATTGTTCTTCAATTATAACTTTCTGAAGATCGCAGAATGAAGGTTTGATATAGTGTTATATAGTGATGGATGCAGAATGAAGGTTTTATACAATGTTATAGTGTTATATAGTATTATAGTGTTATATTTTCTGGTAGCAGAATGAAGGTTTTATACAGAGTTATAGTGTTATATAGTGTTACAGTGTTATATTTTCTGGTAGCAGTCTATGATGATGTAAAGTGTTATATAGTGTTATATTTTCTGGTAGCAGGTCTATAATGGATGTATAGTGTTATATAGTGTTACATAGGTTATATGGTGTTTATATGGTATTATATAGTGTTATATGGTGTTATATAGTGTTATATACTTCTGGTATCAGTTACATGTTTTCGGATTTTTAGAATGTCCGGATTTTTAGTGTTAGTTTAAAAATTGATCGCTGGAATTTTAGAGAGGTTACCTTATTTGAAACATATAAAAAGACACTATTACCCCTACAATTTTCAAATAAGTCCAAATAATAAAAACACAATTTACAATTTGGTCCCTATTGATCTCAACCATTAGATCAAAGATCTATGGTTTAAAACACTTCTCACACTTTAGGCCCTTTTTACACTATCTTTACCCTATATATATATATATATATATATATATATATATTCTACCTAGGGGAATGTTCATATATATATATATATATTCTACCTAGGGGAATGTTCATTTGAGAAGAAAATTTTATTGAGAAGAAAAAGAATAAAATGGTATAATTGTAAAACATTAAATAGTTTTTTTTCTCATCTCATTTATTATTATGTTTGACTAATTAATTACTCATTAAGACTATAATCATCCACACTAAATATTTTTGCCTACACACATCAAAAGTTATCCTACACATTTCGAAATTTATCCTACACATATTGAAATTTATCCTACACAACTCGTAATTTATCCTACACGCCTCGTATTTATCCTACATTTTAAATGAATTTTTATTTTTATTTTTTGTGAAAAAATATATATATTAAAAATAAGTTACAAATTTAATATAGTTAGTTATTAAAAATGAAACTACCAATTAATGATGTATGTAAGTTTACTAATATACCCTTATAGTTACATTAAGTACAAATATTAAATGAAGTCTAATGAAACATTCCTATTGGTTGAAATTTCTTCTTTTTTCTTTTTAAAAAGAATTTCTTCTCATTTGAACCTTTCACATTCTACCTAAAGGCTAAAAATATCAAATATACCAGTTATGTTAAAAATAGATTAGAGAATAACTATTTAATTTTTTTACTAAACCATAGGAAATGAAACTTACCCATATAACTTGTCTTGCTTGTCTTTTTACTTTTTTTTTTAATTTTCAAGTATCTTTTATGTTTTTGTGTTTTTTTATTTTATATTTTGTTATCAGATTTCACTTCTTTTATTTTTCAACAATCATTAAAATATACAAAAAAAAAAAAAGGTGTCAATGTACCCAAATAACTCCATACCGACCAGTGAGCATGATTTTTGGTGTAATAATGGGTTAAAACTTGGCACTTGACTTATATATTTTAATGATTGTGGAAAAATGAAAGAAATTAAAACCGATAACGAAAGGCAAAAAAAAAAAAAAAA
The DNA here is from genome assembly GCA_030545235.1 of Helianthus tuberosus. Classification (NCBI taxonomy): domain Eukaryota; kingdom Viridiplantae; phylum Streptophyta; class Magnoliopsida; order Asterales; family Asteraceae; genus Helianthus; species Helianthus tuberosus. The sequence goes on along the minus strand of CM060381.1, from coordinate 101,557,703 downwards.
AACAACCGAAAAAAGGCTTAAAATGAAAAAAAAATATAGGAAAAAGGAAAATACTAGTTAAAAATAGATAAATTTAAAATTTTCATGGTTAAGTAAAAGATGGTGAAATAGTCATTCCCTAATCTATTCTTAATAATAGGTATAGTTGATATTTTTTTTTTTGTCTTTAGAAAGGGATAAAACATGGTAAACCGGTCATTCCCTAATCTATTCTTAATAAAATGAGTATAATTGATATTTTTTTTTGTCTTTAGGAAGGGGATGTATAATTGAAATAATTGGTTGGGCATATATGTAAATTGAAAAAAGGGGACATGTGTAATTTTCCTTTAGTGCATATGTTATAAAAACCAACATACTTTCTGTTTTTTCTTATAAAAATCCTTTCATTTTTTTTTTGCATTTAAAAAAAATACTTAATTTTTTGTTTCATAAAAATCCTTCCACTTTATTTTGCACATAAAAAAATAACATACTTTCATTTTTGTCTTATAAAATTCCCCTAACCACTTTTTATACATAAAACAACATACTTGCTACTCTTGTATCATATAAGTCCATTAAAATGTTAAACTTTAATAAAAAAAATCTCTTAATTATTATCGGATGAAATCAAGAGAACACTATTTGACAAATTATTTTATACTTTTTAACGATTTTAAATTTATACATACCATTTTATATGTTTGTTATTTTTTTATTTTTTTTTATTTTGCGTTTTGTCATCCACGCTCGTGAATTTTATTATATTATTTTTTGAATAATATTTATTGTTATCAATTTATTGAATTTAAAATGGAAAAGAAAAGACAAACATGAAACATGCTTTGGTTTACCATACATCCAATTTAGAACATTAATTCATCTCAATTTTTTTAACGTGATATTATTAAGTAAAAAATTCACAATTTTGTTGTAATTCAACATTTTGGGGAATTTTTATATGCAAAAAGTTGTTTAGGGATTTTTATGAGACAAAAAAAAATATGTTGGTTTTTAATGTGCAAAAAAACGTGTAAGGATTTTTATGAGAAAAAAAAAACAGAAAATATGTTGGTTTTTTATGATATTTGTCATTTCCCTTAATAACATAAGTATACTTGAGATGGGGTATATAATTAAGGTTAAAAATAAAGGAATATATGCAATTTTCCGGTTTTATTAGAATTAAAAATTAATCGCAACGCTCCCATCCTTCTTGTTGTACGGGTATGTTTGGCACAGAGCTTTTAGGAGCTTCTAGCTTTAAGCTTTTAAGAAAAAGTTCATACTCAATAAAAAGTCTTGTTTGGTTGAAGGAGCTTTAAGCTTTTAAGTTAGGAGCTTTAAGCTTTTGGTTGAACGCTACTACTAGTAGCGTTTAGAAGGAGCTACAAGCTTTTAGGGAAAAAATGACTATTTTAACCTCTAAAAATAAGGAACTTTTTAATGCACCAACTTTCTAAATTTTTAGTTATGTCTATTTTGGTCATTTTATACATTTTATTAAAAGCTCCAGCTACTCTACCAAACACCAAATATATCTAAAAAGCTACAGCTACCAGCTTCCAGCCACCAGCTACCAGCCACCAGCTACTTTTGCCAAACATACCCTACATGTTAAAAGAAATGGTTTTTATTGAATACGGCTTATATATTCACTTTAGCAAAACATATTTAAGTCATTGTTTACTAACATGTTGGAATCTTAAATGAAGTATGTGAATCTTGTTTTAGCAGCAATATGACTATATGTATCACATGTCGTTCTTTAGAACCATCTAGAACTATGCCTAGAAATGGTTAAAAATATTTCATAAATTTAATATAACTATGCCTAGAAATGGTTAAAAATATTTCATAAATTTAATATAACTTTAGTAGATACGGTTTTAAAAATTAAGTAAAAAATCATAGGAAAAAGATAAATCCCTAATTGGTTAGATGTGGTGGATATCTTAGCTTTGACTTCGACGAGATATTAAAAAAGTGTAAAATTATTTTACAACTAATTCCACCAACACTACAACATAATGATCATGTGTTTGAGAGGATGAATTGAAGTCATGTGTTTTGATCAATTTTTCAAGACATCGTTTGTGTCACACCCCCAAAATCCACATGCGGAGTACTACCGCTTGGAGGCGTGACTGACCAGGATCCAGACACCAATCATATTGAACAAGCATATAAGTAGTTATAAAAATCCAACCAATACAATTGGTGTTCAAACAAAACATAGTTAAGTTGCAAGCGGAAGCATAAGTCTTAAAACAAAACATAGTTTAATTGTTTCCAAGTTAAACATGGCACACAGCCGTCCATGTCCCACAACGATCCTCCTCCATGCAAGCTCCAGCTAAGAACCTAAGGACCTGCAAAGCATGTAGTAACGAGTCAACAACAAGTTGAGTGAGTTCACGGTTGGGTGTTCGTTTTAAGTTGTTTCGAAAACAGTTTCCTTTATCTGGCGATCCTGCCGTGGGGGTTACCCCATAGTTAAAAACGTGATTTGTTTATTCCCGGTTACTCTGGCAATCCAGCCGTGGGGGCTACCCCGTGTTAGTTATCTTGCATTTCGGCCGTGGGGGCTACCCCATGTATACACTAGACTCGTTACCATATCGACTGCTGACTGTAGTCATGTTTATGTGCCCTGAAACTGTCAATGTCTATCATCATTGACGTGCCCCAGATCCATTAGTTCACGCCCGTCCTCTGCGGCACGGTGTGAGGTTTGTCAGACCTAAATAGCGCTATCTAACTAATGACCCGCTCGCCATTGGCCCGGCGATTAAGTCGATACAAAAATGAGGGACTTCATGATAGAGTTTTGGTCTAGTACGAGTTATCTGTCCGTGAGGACGAGGAATTACATTCCTGAACCATTGCTGTCCTACCCAAGGAGGACGAGGAACCCATGTTCCTTAACCCCAATTCCCGACCCCTGGGAATCCCATGCTTTGTAGAGGGTGTGAACTCACCTTGGTTTGCTCGGTAGATACACAGAAAAGTCAACCAAGTAATATTGTGGTTACTCACGTCCTATCATAGTTGTATCATACAATCAGGTTCGTATTCAAGTAGTACACGTATGTTTCTACACGTATGCTAGCACGTTGTATTCAAGTATCATTCGTGGCTTTCACATATAAGCATGGCAGTTTGCAAGTAATGCATACGAGTTGAACGAACAGTAACATGCCCATAATTAAACAAAGTCCAAGGTCCGGCCCAAACACTAAGCCCATACTAAAGCAAGTCCATACAGCGTACACAAGTGTGTGGTCTCGAGTCGAGACTGTACGGTTTCTACTCGAGACTGTGCGGCCTTGAGTTGTAGCCCACAAGGTTTTGAGTCGCAACTAAAGTGATCTCGAGTCATGCATGCGGTGGTCTAGAGTCGTAACTGGACTCGAAATCATAGTCTCTAGTCATGATGTGTGTGTGTTGATGAAGCATGGTCTCGAGTCGAGACTATAGGTTCTCGACTCGCAACTTGTGTCGAGACCGGGGATCTCGAGTTGACATATGGTGGTCTCGAGTCGCAACCGAAGGTTTCGGCTAGGAACATTTGCTGAATTCAATAATGTACTTGGCCAATAAGATTTTACTGTTGTGATTTCATGTACTATCCAATAACAATACACTAACATGTCTAATTGTCTAACACTTAACCAAAATAGATCAAACATGGCAATTTCAAATATCCAAAACATGTTCATATCACATTCAAGTTGTTCTTCCTATGTTCATGTAGTTCATCATCTTTTAGGGCTTTTAGCATTAATCATAGTCATAACATGGACAACCATCAAAACCCTTGAACGTACCCAATCTAACCCACATGTACAACATCCGATTTCATGAGTAATAAACCTTCTAAACATAACCAAGCCACTCGGATTTAAGCCTATATGGAACCGATAACCTTCACTCATAGTCAAGCATACATTATTCATCCCAACATAATCAATATATTAACATATCATCTTTAATCGAATATAAACACACTTCATGAAGCACTTATGAACCGATTACTCGAGAAGGGTGTATTCAACATGCATAAGCTTAACAAGTAACCATATTATCACATAATCTTCATCATACATTATCAACAAACCGAAACACACATCTAATATGAATCACTAACCGGTTAGAGAAGTAGTGGTGAAAGATGAAGCTTTTCTTGGTGAGCACAAGCTAGTCCGAGATTCCTCTTGTGGTCGGCCGGTTTGATCCGAGAGAGAGAGAGTGAAGGTTTGTGTTTCTAGGGTTTTAGAGAGAGAGAGAAGGTAGGAGTGTGTGTGAGGGTGAATGTAGGTTGTCCCAAAAGATGGTAAGGTTGGCTATCCACTAATGTTATATACTAGTCTACATTGGTGCACCCTAGTGGGCTTCGGGTGAGGTGCACGGCCCCACCGGCCCACATGTCGCACTGTTCACTCGAGACCACATGGTCTCGAGTCGGGTTCTTGTGTCTCGGTTCATATATAAATATATCGCATACATACAAGCACACACGTAATCATATAAGTTTCACATTTATCATTCATTAAATCATCAAATCAGTTAGTCACTTAACGTTCAAGCATACTACGAAAGGTTCTAATTTTCGAGTTGTCACATCATCCCCAAGTTGAAAGAAATTTCGTCCCGAAATTTGGTAGGCACTCACTGAGGAAGCTAGTTAAGTTGTATGGTTTTCCTGGTTTTCCTGGTTTTCCTGGGGTGTCACATCCACCCCCCGTTGATCTGGAATTTCGTCCCGAAATTCCGTAGCTTCAGCCTCAGTAGTGGGTGTACTGTTTGCGAACAGTTGGGGATACTTTTGTTTCATCTGATCTTCGCGCTCCCAGGTGAACTCTGGGCCGCGACGTGAGTTCCAACGAACTCGAACGAGAGGTATTCTGGTGCTCTTGAGGACCTTAACATCCCGGTCCATGATTTCGACTGGTTCCTCGACGAATCGTAACTGCTCGTCGATCGTGAGTTCCTTCAGAGGAACTACGTGAGTCTCATCTGACGGACACTTCTTCAGATTCGACACGTGAAAAACGTTGTGAACTGCACCGAGTTCTGCTGGTAAGTTCAGTCTGTAGGCCACCCTGCCTATTTTCTCAATGACTTCGAAAGGTCCAACGTATCGTGGGTTAAGTTTGCCGCGTTTACCAAAACGAACCACACCCTTCCAGGGTGAAACTTTGAGTAGTACCCGCTCCCCAACCTGGAGCTCAAGTGGTTTCCTGCCCATGTCGGCGTAAACTTTCTGACGTTCGCGAGCTGCCGTCATGCGTTTTCGTATTTGAGCAATTTGTTCGGTCGTGTCTACCACATATTTTGGACCAGTGATCTGACTATCCCCCACCTCTGCCCAACAAAGAGGTGACCGGCATTTACGTCCGTACAATGCCTCAAACGGAGCAGCTTTAATGCTGGTGTGGTAGCTGTTATTATACGAGAATTCCACAAGTGGCAGATGCTTTTCCCAGCGGTTGCCAAAGTCGATTACACATGCACGAAGCATGTCTTCTAAGGTTTGAATAGTGCGCTCGGACTGCCCGTCCGTCTGAGGGTGATACGCTGTGCTCATGTCTAATCGTGAGCCAAAGGATTTGTGCATTGCTTGCCACAGCTCTGAAGTAAAACGTGCATCTCGATCCGAGATAATGGAGGTGGGCACCCCGTGCCTCGAAACGACTTCCTTAAGGTATATTTCTGCAAGAGTGGAGAACTTATCCGTCTCCTTGATAGCCAAGAAGTGTGCAGATTTTGTGAGTCGATCCACGATCACCCAAATAGTATCGTTCCCGCGCTGGGATCTAGGCAGGCCAGTGACAAAATCCATGGAAATTTGCTCCCATTTCCATTGAGGTATCTCTGGTTGTTGGAGTAGGCCTGATGGTTTCTGGTATTCCGACTTGACTCTCGCACAAGTCAAACACTTGCTGACGTAGGTCGCTATGTGGGCCTTCATGCTAGGCCACCAATACGTAGTTTTGATATCATGATACATCTTATCTGATCCAGGGTGTACTGAGTAGCGAGACTTGTGTGCTTCATCCATCACAAGCTCTCGTAGGTTGCCATAGAGTGGGACCCAAATGCGTCCCGTTACATAGTAAGCACCGTCTTCCTTTTGTTCTAATCGTTGCCTTGATCCGCGTAGGGCTTCAGCCCTGACGTTTTCTGGTTTCAGTGCTTCTACCTGAGCTGCTCGTATCTGGGAAGGGAGACTAGAGTGGATCGTGAGTTGTAAAGCTCGCACGCGCTTAGGCGCAGTGTCCTTCCGACTGAGGGCGTCAGCCACAACATTGGCCTTGCCCGGGTGATACCTGATTGAGCACTCGTAGTCATTCAGTAGCTCGACCCATCGTCGTTGCCGCATATTCAGTTCCTTCTGCTTGAAGATATGCTCGAGACTCCTGTGGTCGGTGTAGATCGCGCACTTGGTACCATACAGGTAATGCCGCCACAACTTAAGTGCAAAAACAACAGCTCCCAGCTCTAAATCGTGCGTAGTGTAGTTCTTTTCATGAACTTTGAGTTGGCGTGAAGCGTAGGCTATAACTTTATCTCGTTGCATCAACGCGCAACCAAGACCTTGAATTGATGCGTCGCAGTAGACCACAAAATCGTCTGTGCCTTCTGGCAAGGAAAGGATATGTGCGCTACAAAGTCTATCCTTTAGGTGCTGAAATGCCAACTCCTGTGCGTTTCCCCATCGATAAACAACGCCTTTCTGTGTTAGTGAGGTGAGAGGCTGTGCGATCTTAGAAAAATCCTTAATGAATCTCCGGTAGTATCCCGCCAAACCCAAGAATTGGCGAATTTCCTTTGGTGTACGAGGTGCAGGCCAGTTCTTAATTGAGTCTATCTTGGATAGATCAACGTGAATCCCATCCTTGTTTACCACGTGGCCTAGGAAATGGACTTCTCGAAGCCAGAAGTCGCATTTCGAGAACTTTGCATAAAGCTGTTCTGTCCGAAGGAGTTCCAGAATAAGTCGTAGATGCTGCTCGTGTTCCTCCTGACTCTTAGAATAGATCAGGATGTCGTCGATGAAGACTATGACGAACTTGTCCAGGTAAGGCTTGCACACTCGGTTCATCAAGTCCATGAAAACCGCAGGTGCGTTTGTCATCCCAAAAGGCATGACCAAAAACTCATAGTGCCCGTATCGAGTTCTGAAAGCTGTTTTGGAGACGTCCTCTTCCCGGACTCTCAGCTGGTGGTAACCCGATCTCAAATCGATCTTCGAATAGTAGCTCGACCCTTGCAGCTGGTCGAACAAGTCGTCGATACGCGGTAGAGGATAACGATTCTTCACCGTCACCTTGTTGAGTTCCCGGTAGTCGATGCACATTCTGAAAGTACCGTCTTTCTTCTTCACAAATAATACTGGAGCTCCCCAGGGCGATGAGCTAGGACGAATAAAACCCTTATCCAGGAGCTCTTTTAGTTGCGTAGAGAGTTCCTTCAACTCTGATGGGGCTAAACGATAAGGTGCACGGGCTATGGGCGCAGCTCCAGGAGCTAGTTCGATCTGAAACTCGACTTGGCGATGAGGCGGAAGACCAGGTAATTCCTCAGGAAATACCTCTGGATAATCGCGTACAACTGGAAAATCTTCTATCTTCTCTGTGGTGTTAGTAACGAGAGCCAAAATGGCAGTGTGGCCCTTTCGCAAGCACTTTTGGGCCTTAAGGAGAGAAATGACGTTCTCAACAGCACTCCTCTTGTCGCCATGAATCATGAGAGGTTCACCATCGGGACCTGGAATGCGGACAACCTTCTCGTTGCAAAGAATCTCTGCTCGGTGTTGGGATAACCAATCCATCCCAATGACAACGTCGAAACTACCCAAGACAATAGGAATGAGGTCGATAGAGAAGGTCTGGTCAGCGAGAATAAGTTTACAACCCTTGACTACGTGTGTGGCTTCTAAACTCTTACCATTTGCTAGCTCTACGGTGTGCTTGTTGTTTAAAGGTGTTGGAATACGCTTAAGCATTCGACTAACTTCTAGTGACATGTAGCTAGTATCGGCACCCGAATCAAATAAAACTGAAACATAAAAGTCGTCGAGAAGGAACTTACCCGCCACAACATTGGGGTCATTCCTTGCTTCACCTTGGCCAATCACAAACACCCGCCCCCTGGCGCCATTGTTGTTGTTGTTCCCATTGTTACCATTCCCCTGATTGTTGTTATTGTTGTTGTTGTTGTTCTGGTTCCTGTTCAGTTGGGGACAGTCTCTCTTGAAGTGGCCCTCAGCTCCACACTGAAAGCATCCTTTGTTATCACCTTGCTGTTGCTGCTGGCGTTGATTCTGTTGAGTTTGCTGACGATGCTGATTGGCGGGGTATAAGCTCCTGCAATCCTTTGCAGCGTGACCAGGCTTGTTGCACCGATGACAGTTGCCCCTGGTGCATGGCCCGCTGTGGTGCAGGCTGCAGCGATTGCATTTGGGGTGATTTCCTTTGTACCCACCATGACCTTGACCACCAGACGATTGCTGATTAGGGCTCTTGTAGTCATCAGTCTTTCTCTGCTGAGACTGGGACTGAACAGAAGTCGAACCCTTACTTGAAGTTCCATCCCATTTCCGTTTGTTGTCACTGGAGGTACCAGAAGTAGTTGCAACACCTATGCGTTTTGGTAACTTGTTCTGCTCCACCGCTTGATCCGTGAGACGGTGAGCCAACTGAACGACTTGCTGGTAGGTGGCGAGGTTCGCTGAAGTCACATGACTTTGGATTTCCGGCACTAAGCCCTGAAGAAATAGTTCGATGCGTTTGATGGGAGGATCCACCATAGTAGGGCACAGAATTGCCAGTTCGTTCGACCTTTTCACATAAGCCTCAATTTCCGACCCCGTCATCTTGAGGTTGAAGAACTCCACTTCCAGTTTGTGAATCTCATCACGACTGCAGTATTCTTCCTTGATCATTTCCTTAAAATTCTCCCATGGGGTGGCGTTGGCAGCAACCAACCCTAGCATCTGAACCTGAGCGTTCCACCATGTGAGGGCTAAACCCTCGAGGGTTCCAGTAGCATACTTCACCCTGCGCGCCTCAGGGCATTCGCACATTTCGAAGACAGATTCTAGTTTCTCAAACCAGTGTAGGAGACCTACTGCTCCTTCAGTGCCGCTAAAAGTAGTTGGTCGGCAGTCCATGAAAGTCTTAAAAGTGCACACGGGTGGTTGAACATGCTGACCTATCGTGGGTGAAAGAAAAGACAGAGTTTAACACAAAGGTTGGTTCACGAGAGTAGGATTCTAAAGATCCTAGAATGAGTTCGGACTTGCAGGATATACCTCCTGCGGGTGCAGCTGCAAGTGCTGCGGCAACTCGTTCGTTAATCAGAGCCGTCAACTGGGCTGGTGTCAGGTTAACGCGTCCAGACATGATCTTCATATCAAGAAGAACGTGAGTGAGAGGGGTTCGCGAAAGTACGACGATAAGATAGAGTAAGTACGCACGTGTTCAAGCAACAGTAGTTACACTAACCAAGCATACCATGAGCAATGTACTATGTAACTAACAAGTAGGCAATATATACACAGATCATATCACCTAGAATGTCGAGCCTTGCATGTGGAGTGAAGCATCGTTGTGGACCGTTGAGCACTGTACAGGTTATAGTCTGGTTTTAACAAAAACGTTTTCCCCTTCATTAAAACCAAGTTCACTATAACCTGGCTCTGATACCAATCTGTCACACCCCCAAAATCCACCTGCGGAGTACTACCGCTTGGAGGCGTGACTGACCAGGATCCAGCCACCAATCATATTGAACAAGCATATAAGTAGTTATAAAAATCCAACCAATACAATTGGTGTTCAAACAAAACATAGTTAAGTTGCAAGCGGAAGCATAAGTCTTAAAACAAAACATAGTTTAATTGTTTCCAAGTTTAACATGGCACACAGCCGTCCATGTCCCACAACGATCATCCTCCATGCAAGCTCCAGCTAAGAACCTAAGGACCTGCAAAGCATGTAGTAACGAGTCAACAACAAGTTGAGTGAGTTCACGGTTGGGTGTTCGTTTTAAGTTGTTTCGAAAACAGTTTCCTTTATCTGGCGATCCTGCCGTGGGGGTTACCCCATAGTTAAAAACGTGATTTGTTTATTCCCGGTTACTCTGGCAATCCAGCCGTGGGGGCTACCCCGTGTTAGTTATCTGGCATTTCGGCCGTGGGGGCTACCCCATGTATACACTAGACTCGTTACCATATCGACTGCTGACTGTAGTCATGTTTATGTGCCCTGAAACTGTCAATGTCTATCATCATTGACGTGCCCCAGATCCATTAGTTCACGCCCGTCCTCTGCGGCACGGTGTGAGGTTTGTCAGACCTAAATAGCGCTATCTAACTAATGACCCGCTCGCCATTGGCCTGGCGATTAAGTCGATACAAAAATGAGGGACTTCATGATAGAGTTTTGGTCTAGTACGAGTTATCTGTCCGTGAGGACGAGGAATTACATTCCTGAACCATTGCTGTCCTACCCAAGGAGGACGAGGAACCCATGTTCCTTAACCCCAATTCCCGACCCCTGGGAATCCCATGCTTTGTAGAGGGTGTGAACTCACCTTGGTTTGCTCGGTAGATACACAGAAAAGTCAACCAAGTAATATTGTGGTTACTCACGTCCTATCATAGTTGTATCATACAATCAGGTTCGTATTCAAGTAGTACACGTATGTTTCTACACGTATGCTAGCACGTTGTATTCAAGTATCATTCGTGGCTTTCACATATAAGCATGGCAGTTTGCAAGTAATGCATACGAGTTGAACGAACAGTAACATGCCCATAATTAAACAAAGTCCAAGGTCCGGCCCAAACACTAATCCCATACTAAAGCAAGTCCATACAGCGTACACAAGTGTGTGGTCTCGAGTCGAGACTGTACGGTCTCTACTCGAGACTGTACGGCCTTGAGTTGTAGCCCACAAGGTTTTGAGTCGCAACTAAAGTGATCTCGAGTCATGCATGCGGTGGTCTCGAGTCGTAACTGGACTCGAAATCATAGTCTCTAGTCATGATGTGTGTGTGTTGATGAAGCATGGTCTCGAGTCGAGACTATAGGTTCTCGACTCGCAACTTGTGTCGAGACCGGGGATCTCGAGTTGACATATGGTGGTCTCGAGTCGCAACCGAAGGTTTCAGCTGGGAACATTTGCTGAATTCAATAATGTACTTGGCCAATAAGATTTTACTGTTGTGATTTCATGTACTATCCAATAACAATACACTAACATGTCTAATTGTCTAACACTTAACCAAAATAGATCAAACATGGCAATTTCAAATATCCAAAACATGTTCATATCACATTCAAGTTGTTCTTCCTATGTTCATGTAGTTCATCATCTTTTAGGGCTTTTAGCATTAATCATAGTCATAACATGGACAACCATCAAAACCCTTGAACGTACCCAATCTAACCCACATGTACAACATCCGATTTCATGAGTAATAAACCTTCTAAACATAACCAAGCCACTCGGATTTAAGCCTATATGGAACCGATAACCTTCACTCATAGTCAAGCATACATTATTCATCCCAACATAATCAATATATTAACATATCATCTTTAATCGAATATAAACACACTTCATGAAGCACTTATGAACCGATTACTCGAGAAGGGTGTATTCAACATGCATAAGCTTAACAAGTAACCATATTATCACATAATCTTCATCATACATTATCAACAAACCGAAACACACATCTAATATGAATCACTAACCGGTTAGAGAAGTAGTGGTGAAAGATGAAGCTTTTCTTGGTGAGCACAAGCTAGTCCGAGATTCCTCTTGTGGTCGGCCGGTTTGATCCGAGAGAGAGAGAGTGAAGGTTTGTGTTTCTAGGGTTTTAGAGAGAGAGAGAAGGTAGGAGTGTGTGTGAGGGTGAATGTAGGTTGTCCCAAAAGATGGTAAGGTTGGCTATCCACTAATGTTATATACTAGTCTACATTGGTGCACCCTAGTGGGCTTCGGGTGAGGTGCACGGCCCCACCGGCCCACATGTCGCACTGTTCACTCGAGACCACATGGTCTCGAGTCGGGTTCTTGTGTCTCGGTTCATATATAAATATATCGCATACATACAAGCACACACGTAATCATATAAGTTTCACATTTATCATTCATTAAATCATCAAATCAGTTAGTCACTTAACGTTCAAGCATACTACGAAAGGTTCTAATTTTCGAGTTGTCACAGTTTGATCCAATCAAAACGAAAGGAAAGCTTTTGGTAGATTCTTATTTTGTTATTTATTAATTGATTCAGATGAAATATTACATTTGGGTGAATTTTCGGATATTTAGAAAGCTTCGTATGAACAAAAGTTTTTGACTTGTTTGACCCGTAGGTGTGGTCCTGTCTCTCTCATTACTATTTTGTATGGGAAGATAAAAGTTGGCCCTCTTATATAGGAATTTAACTCTGTATGACCTTATTTAACGTTGTGTTTGAAAGTTGGGGTGCATAGTTTTGGTGGTGGTGGTGAGGTGGGAGTAGCAATGTCATTATAATGAATGGGTTACGTTAAAAGAACAAATCAAACTAGTCAAAAAATGCACAAAACCTTCTAACTGCTTTTGTTTTTCTTAAATTAATTTAGATCAATGTTATAAGTATAACATTTTTAATCATATAGAATATGTTAATTAGTTCTAAATATAAAAATATTATTATGGATAGAAAAGTTGTTGCGGGTCAGCCGAGCCTAATGACCTGTTTTGACTTGCCAAAAAGTCAACCTTTTTGGACTCATTCTTTTAACTAATAATAATGTTTGCGTGAAATCTTGAATTTCAAGGAGGTTGAGGCTGGTTATATGGAGTGCAAGCCGAACATTATTATCAGTGTTCATCCTTAACGCAACACATTCCATTATGGTTCTGAAGTAGCAAGGCTTACAAAAGAAATGGTTATTCAAAGTCTAAATACATGCCACCGGATATGATAATAGACATACATACATACACTATTATTAGACTATTAGATCCTTCTTAAAATATTCCAACTTGTGTTATTTAACAGGTTTGACCAGGGTTTCATTGTGTCAAAAGATGCTAATATTACGGTCTTTCGGAAGATCGCCTAAAGCTAAATCAGGTATGTGTTTTTGAATGCCCTTTCGACCCTCTTTTGCCCAGGCTGTTCTCAACAAGGTTACCACTTTTTCTTTAATTTTACGGTTGATTCACTAACACTGGTTAAATTTATAGTTCATGTTACTTTGGTTAATTCACCACCTCCTTAATTTTATGATTAATTCACCTAAATCAAGTATGCCTAGAAAACCAAGTACATTTAGCATAAATATATTAATGTTAAATTTACAAACTTTTAAATACACTGCTATAGTTTTTTTTTGAGTTAATTGCCAAAATCGTCCCTGAGGTTTGGGCACGTTTACAAACTTTAAAGCAGATGAAGTCTGTCGAATAAAGAGAAGTTTTTAGGGGCTTAAACAATCTCCTCGAGCCTGGTTTGGAAGATTGACCCTAGCAATGAAAATATATGGCTTTCAACAAAGAAACTTCGATCATATGTGATTTCTTAAACGAAAAGGTAAATGTTTGACTTGTTTAATTATTTATGTTGATAACAATATAATTACAGGAAACGATAAGGAAGGAATGCAAAAGCTTAAAGCAAATTTATTCACTGAATTTGAAAATGAAGGACTTGGGAAGACTTAAGTACTTTCTTGGAATTGAGGTACTGAGATTGAAACAGTGGATCTTTTTTATGCCAAAAGAAATATGTTCTTGATCTCCTAGCCGAGATTCAAATGATCGATTGCAAGTTGGTCGATACCCCAATGATGACTAACCAGAAACTGTTTATGAAAAAAAGCTGAATTGGCAGACAAAGAAAGATATCAACATTTAGTAGGTAAGCTCATATACCTCTCGCATATTTGTCCCAACATTGCATATGCAGTTGGGGTGGTAAGTCAGTTTAAGCATCAACCTCAAGTAGCACACATGGAAGCAATATGGAAAATTATTAGATATCTAAAAGGGACAACAGGTTATAGGGTGCTCTTTCAACCAAACAAGCATTTAGAGATCCAAGCCTACACAGATGCAAACTAGACATGAGATAAAGGAGACCGAAGATCAACATCAAGGTACTTTACTCTGGTTGGTGGGAATTTGGTCACGTGGAGAAGCATGAAACAAAAGGTTGTAGCCTTATCTAGTGCTGAAGCTGAATTTCAAGGAATTGCACGAGGACCAGCAGAAGCTTTGTGGATTCGGAAACTTCTAACTGAAATCGGTTTTTCTCAAACTAAAACATGTATGATCATGTGTGATAAGAAAGTCGCAATACAAATCTCACAAAATCCAGTTCAACACGATCGTACGAAACATGTGGAGGTTGATAGGCATTTCCGTAAAGAAAAACTTGAAGCAGGAATTATAGGGCTACCATTCGTTCGCTCTGAAGACCAATTAGCTGATATTTTAACAAAAGTTGTCAATGGAAGAATCTTCAACCAGTGTCTTGTCAAATTGAGTATTCGAGACCCCACTACTCAACTTGAGAGGGAGTGTCAGAAAAATAAAAAATAAAAATAGAAACAGCTCTGCATCATTTCCTATTTTATGAAGATTGTGCCAGCCTTACATCTTGCATATCAAGGAATAAAAGAGATTTCTTCCAGCCATTTTTTTGTTTGTATTTCCATATTCTGTTCACCATTTCCAACTATTTATAGGAATAGCCTAGTACTCTTGGTGAATTAGATACGGCTTAAGGTTGTAAGAAGTCATGGTTTCAATCCTCATGGTGTGTAAGTTTAACCATTAAAAAAAGCAAACTATTTAGAAAAATACTTTTATGGTTTTCTTCTAAATGTTTTTTAATGTAACAGTTATTATAAAAACTAGATATTAAAACAATATCTGAAGTTTTTAAATAAAACAGCTTACTAGGTATTCATATAATCAACAATAACTTGAGAACAAAGATGAATATTTGTCGAACTAGTAGCAATTATAGATGTAAATTATCAAATAGCCTACAATAATTTGTCTATTTCTAAACAATTATATATATTATATATATATCGTTAACGAAAAGACATGAATAGTAACTTTATTTTTATAATAATATATAAGTTTTTATTATTTTTTAATATTATAATAGTTTATTATTATATTTACTTTTACTAATATATATATATATTTTTTTAAACCACGTATTTCCTTTCCCAATATGTTTAATAATTCTTTTTTAGAACATATATTAATTTATCAATTAATTTGATACTTCTTTAATAATTACGTTAATAACTTTTTAAAAACTTAAGTACGTAGTTGTGCTTAATTTTTCCCTTGACATTCCGTTATAAGTTTTGTTAAAAACGAAGTTGTACTAAAAATAAAGTACGAAGATAAACTAAACCGTTCTAATGGTTCGACTTTCTAAACAACATGTTTTATATTCAAAACACGTACGTGTTACATTATTATTTGCTCGGTTTCGCTGCAACACGCGACATAAAAAAACTTGTTATCATTATTTACAGTTATTTTTGTAAAATGTATCGTCTCATTGGAATGTTGCCACACTACTTTTTATAAAAACTATTATTTCTTTTGATCGACCAATCTCAAAACCTCCCTCTCTCACACCCATATGATTAAAGGTTTCGCTTTTATTAATGGATCACCATCCCATTGGTATAAAAACTATTATTAGACGGCAGTTATTAATATACATTTATATTAATCTCATTCTAGAAGAAGAAACGTGGTTTTTGTTTTTTGAACTACTTAGTAGATAAATAAAGTAAATCTAATTCTAATAAAGAATTCCAATTAGTGTCACATGGTATTTTCTTCTTCAATTTAAATTTTAATTAATGTCAAATGGCATTTTCTTCTTCAATTTATTAATAATATTATTAACTAATATCTAATTCTAATTGATAATTAAAAATAATTAAAGTTAAAACATGTGATTTTAATACATTTTAAAATAGATAATTATGCTTAAGTTTTTTCATATGATCTATAATTTATATATTCCACATATTAGTTGTAGTTTTCGAATTATTCTTATATTTCCTTATAATTTATGTTTAAGGTGAATATTATAAACTACTTAGGTCAACCTTGAGGGTCATTAAGCTAGGCTATTATGTTATCGCAGCTCCCCTCGATTCTCAACTGTCACTTGGGCGTCACATTAGTCAATACTCACTTGGTAAAAACTTTTGCCTCGCTGAGAGGTCTTGAGTTCAATCCCAAACAAGCTAACAATTTAATGTAATTTAATAGTGATTAGGAGTTGTGTACCATTAAATGTTAAAAAAAACTTGAGTGTCACATTATCATCTTTTCATCCTTCCTATCATTCCCAACACATGTGTTATAATCCCCTTCCTCTCCCTCCCCTTTCCTATTTTTTATTTTATTAACAAATAATTTATTTTGTCTTACCTGTGGAGGTAGGACTCCACCAAGGATCTGCATTGAGTTCATTTATTTTTGTCGTTGTCTTTGATGAATTGTCAAAGTCGATTCAGGAAGCAGTTCTATGATGTCTGATTTTTGCGGATGAAATTGTATTAGTAGCGGAAAATAAACAGAACCTGAAAGTGAGGTTAGAAGAGTGGCGGACAACTTTGGAAGGAAAAAGGTTTAAGGATTAGTCGTTCTAAAATCGAGTACCTTTATTTTGATTTTAGTGGTGCGGACGATAAAGAGGACACTCAAATTACCATTGGGGGACTAGTGGTTCCACATGCCACTAGGTTCAAATATTTAGGGTCGCTTGTACAAAGGGATGTGGATATAGATAATGTATATGGAAAGTAGCTACTTGAGTATTGTGTGATAAAGGAAAAGTTTTATAGGGTTGTTGTTAGACCTGCTATGCTATACGGAACATATTTTTGGGCCATCAAGAAGACATGAGTACATCAATTAGAGGTAGCACAAATGAGAATGCTAAGGTGGATGTGTGGGCACACTAGGTTATATGATAAGGAATAAGGTTTTTAGAGATAGATTAGGGGGTGGCTAGGATGTGATGTAAGATAAAGGAGGGGAGGTTGAGATGGTTTGGGCATGTTAGAAAGACACAAACGAAGGCCACAGTTAGAACCGTGGAAACTGTTACTATGGAGGGTAAGCGGAGTAGAGGCAGGCCAAAACTTACTTGGGTGGAGCAAATTAGGCATGATTTGTTAGACTTTCACATCTCTGAGGACATGATCGAGGATAAATGTTTGTGGATACGTAGGATTGGGGTTAATGACCTTTAGGAGGATGATTTGGTTAGGTATTAGAGCCTTGTTTTAGGAATCTAGCTCTTTAGTCTTTTTTTTTATAGCCATGGCATGTTTTTTAATCACTTGTGGGTTTGTATGAGATGTTGTTTGCCCTTCTATGCGTTCTTGCCTATCCATTGTTTGGAAGCTTTAAAAAGAATTTTAATACCATATGTGCCTATGTATGTTTCAACGGACTGTTATATGTGCATGTGACTTGTGGAGTTGGGGGTCTCACTAGAAGCAGCCTCTCTATTTCTTGGGATAGATGTAAGATTTGCTTACATCCCACCATCCCAAGACCCTACCAACAACTTGGCTATGGGTGGGATTATACTGGGTACGGTTGTTGTTTTTGTAGACATATTTGAAAATAAAAAAACTAATTAACTTATTTAATAACTAAAATAATAAAACTATATAATACTTAAACATTAATCGTCATTGATACGTCTGAATTGCCAAATATATTCAATCAAATCCGCACAAAGGTTGTTTTGCATAACCTTGTTGGGTAACACCCACATACTAGACTCTTGGTGCACTTCATCACTACTGGTTCAACATTCTCATTAATTTGGTTTTCATCGTATTCCCATATTGCCTTATCTTCATCTTCGATAATCATATAATGCAACAAGATACAAGCATACATACAGTATCTAATATTTTTTTGGGTAAATGTGCATGTCAGGTATTGCGTAATGTGCCATCGTTGCTATAAAGCGCCAAAATAATCGTTCAACATTCTTTCTTACAGAATGTTGACATTTGGCAAGTTTCTTTCTTTTATCATCTTCTAGATACGGTAAGTTTGGTGTGTAGTCATGATATATTCCACTAGCAAGAAAATACTTGTGCTTGTATTCTATTCCCAAAAAATTAAAAACAAAGAATTAGGTCCAGTAGTGTTATGATGCCATTTAAAACCTACAACTGATACAAAATGTTTAACTCGTTATTTAAACCAACACCACAAAAGAAGGCATACCAAAACCATAGATCTTGTGAAGCCACAACTTCTAGCATTACCATGTGATGTCCTTGATCACATCATGTAAATTGACCTTGACATGCATTAGGGAAATTACGTTACAACCAATGCATTCAATCAATGCTGCCAAGTATTCCAGTGAAACAATGTTTTCTTCTGTGCGTGTCATACAACTATTTGATGTCATTCCATGTTGGTTTTTGCAAATACTTCTTACTACATAGCTAGACTACAACAACAACGGTTCCTAGTAGACCTCACAAATAGCAAAGCTACTGGTAGAGTCTAGGGATCGTGGGATGTAGACAAACCTGTTAGAACGTTTTGAGACCGTTGGTAATTGAGTTTTATAGTTTAGGGTTGATTGCAATAGTTTAAAAGTTAGGAGGGGCTGAAATTGTAAATCATGTAAAATGTTCCATCAAGGGCGGCGTAATTAACTACTCAGCGTAATTGTTAATTACGCTGGGTAGCCAAACTCTATATATAACAATGCTCAAATCCTTAGACTCCAAGTTTCTTAGACTAAGGTTGTTTTGTGTTATTCAAGTGTGTAATCTTTTGATTTGTTGTGCATAAATCCGATATCCAGGCTCTCTGATTGTGTTAGACATTATGGGATTCCAAATCGACATTGGTTGATTCATCCTTGGTCAAGATTCTTCATCTTCTACTTGTTTTTCTTACTTTCATCACTCAAACACCTAATCAATAGGTGTTTGTATGGTTGTCAATCATTATCACTGTGATCCAAAGCTGATTTGGGACTCACAATTTGGTATTAGAGCCTTTGTGCTCTTGATTGACTGATATTTGTTAAGATTTTCAAGGTTTTTCCAAGGTTTTTCCAAGGTTTTTCAAAGTTTTCAAGTTTTTCAAAAGTTTAAAACTCAAATGGCTTGATTTGGTGTGTTTAATGATTGGGTTGTTGTTAATCAGTGTTTATGTTAACATTTGGGTCATTTTGATACAAAATACCATGGTTTTTGGGGTGTTTTGGTGTGATAGAGGGTTTTTGTTCGTACGAAAACCGTTCTGGGCGTAATTAAGTTTGAAGGCAGTGTAGATATCTTTGAGTGCAACTTAATTACACTTGAAGGCTGCGTAGTTTCAATTACGCCGGTGTTTAATCAGCGTATTGTGCTTTTAGCGTATTTGTTCTGTCAGCGTTTTTATCTGAAGGCGACTTGGTGGTTAGTGATATAAATCTTCTGCGATTTTATCAGGTGTTCAGCGTTTTTAGCCAAGTCCATGTGCGTATTTGTTATTGTCGCCGGTCCAAGAAACAGTCTAATTCAATCCAACGTATTTGTCTTCATCAAGCTTAATTGTCTATGAACTAAGAACTAATCCACCAGCGTAATTATCAAAACCAACGTATTTGTGTCCAGTTCCACAAAAACTAGCGTAATTAACCTTCTGTTAACAAATTAAACTTAAAGTCGGATCTAAATGCCGCTTAATCAACTTAACCCAATTGCACAAGCTGAACTTGAAACCAGAACCGCAACCCGACCTCCAAAACTGAAAGGTCAGCTGATTTCGGTAGTTGGAAAAACCGAATCAAATCCTTCTTCGAGTATACGGACTATAATCAATGGATCTTTGTTACTGTCGGACCTCATATCCCAATGACAGTTTGTTATGATATGCGTATGATCAACAATGATCCCTTAACCTTCACCAGTGAAGATAAGGTATTGATCCAACGTGACCTCCGGGGTCATGCTGCTCTGACAATGGCCTTATCAACTAACGACTGCAACATGTTCGAAGAATACAAACTTTGGTTGGTCTTGATTGACTATTATGAAGGCAAAGAAGAAATGATTCAGAACAAGAGAGACATGGTTTAGAAATAATATGATATGTTCAGATGCATTCGCGAAGAAAGCCTGCAGACCACATCAGTCGATTCTTGAACATGATGACAAAAATGAAGAAGGCTGGTAACCCTTTTACCAACCGTGCTGCAATCAAGAAGCTTTTGGACTCTCTTCCAAAAGAATGGAGCCTGTAATGTATGATGCTTAAAAGAGACTTCTTGAATAGTCTGAATCTCGTCACGCTCTCAGATTTGATCAGCACTCTGAAATCCTTCGAAATGGATGCCACCAAACGAGAAATGAATCAAGTTGGATACTTTCAGAAATCTATCCAATCCACTGTTGGACTCAAGAACGTAGCATTCCTCGCCTTAGACGGTGTAAATTCACAAGCTGCAAATATTTCGTACTTCAATGCTTCCACAAGCTCTACAAAGGCTCCACAGTCTAACGAGAAAGCTACTATGGTCGGAGTTGCTCAAGCTCTCAAGATCTCTACTGAACACGTTGCTCTTTTTAACACTTTTCTGAACAGCTATGAAGCCCTTATGTCAGGAGAGCTGAAACAAGATGTTTTTACCGCTGAAGACATGTATCAGGTAGATCCAAATGATATGGAGGAAATGGATTTGAAGTGGCAGATGACAATGATAACTCTAAGGTTGAAGAAATTTCAAGACAATACGGGAAAGAGATTGTCACTTGGGAAGGTTGGCTTCGATAAATCCAAGTTTCGATGCTACAATTGCAAGAACTTATGGCACTTCAAAAGAGACTGCCCACTGCCTAAAAATGTAAACACTGAAGCTGCTCCAGCTAGAAGGATGATTGCTATTGAAGGAAATGACAATAGGAGGCGTTGGTAGTGGAGGACTATGATTAGGCCGAAGAAATCACTGAAGAAAAAGAGGAATTCAACAAAGATCTCATGGCAAATATTTCAACTGGATCGGCTCCACTTTCATCAAACTTCATTGACAACAAAGACGCAGGTATTCCCAAGGGAGATGGAGCTGCTGACAAAGGAAAGAAAGGCATCGTCAACACAACAAAGCATGTAACTGACAAAGGAAAGAAAGAGGCTAAAAAATCTAAGTGAAAGGAGAAGGTCCAAAAAGCTAGCAGCAGTGTCAAGAAAGAGAAGGATCAAGCTCCTGCAACAGCAATGAAAGTCGAGTCCGCCAAAGAAATGGAGGAAATGGACTTGGTAAACAACATACCCTACGAATTCAAAGTCAAATTGTGTTTACAACCGAGTGTCAATGTCGTGGCTCATTATAAATTCCTCAACGTGACTTAATCAGAGAAAAAGAAAGAGTTTTGCAATTTAACAAAGAACTGAAACAAAATGAAGCAGCATATTAGAGAAAGTTGAACTCAACTTTAGCTGAAATGCAAACTTTAAAGGAATTTGTTTTCAGAAAAGATTTTGTTATAAATGATTTAACAGCAAGATTAGAAAAATCTAAAAATGAAAACAATAAATTGCAAATCACGATCGATAAATGGAATGCAAGCAAAAAGGCACTGGTTGATATAAAAAATTGCTAACGACCGACATACGTGAAGGATGGGATCGGGTACAAATATAAACTTGGAAATGAAAGAAAAATCTTTCCTCCTCCTCACAGCAAAAACTATGTACCCATGCCATCTCCTCATCATGATAATGATTTAATTGATGAAAATGATTTAATTGCTCAAGATATCAATTGCGAAATGATAAAATTACTAACATTTCTGAAAGCAATGCAGATGTGATTGAGCATGAGGAGGATGTGTGCGATGAGGATTGTGGAGGATCAAAAATAGAAATATGGTATTCAGGCGACAATTATACTACTGTTAACTACTTCGCCTGGAACTGTGATAAAATAAACAAAACTTTTATTCGGGATGAATGTAATAATTTAACCAGGACAGATGACCGTATTGAACCTAGCTTAAATGTTCGGGATGACTGCAAAAGGCATGTGCCTAAACATATGACCGGAAACCATGAGAATCTAGTGGTTGAATGCCTTGATTTGAAATCTGCTTTTTGTGATGAAAAAGTTGTGTATGAACCTTCTGTGTTTGTTCCAGAGTTGAAACAAAACAGATTCGGAAAGTTCCCCACTGATGAAATTCCAGAATTTGTTCCATCTCATACATGTATGTCAGAGTATGATAAGGAGCCAAATGAAGAAAGCAACAGTGAAGACTCAAGCACAACAACTTTAGAAAGTGACGAAGGAAGCTCAAGCGAAGATCAGGGATCATATGATTCAAGTGAAGATCAAGGATCAGATGCTTCATCAGACATCGAAAATGATGAAAATTTGTCACACCCTGATTTCCCGGAGGGCCCGGACTTGGGGTACATGACAAATTGATACAGATACACAAATAATATAGCGGAAGTGTTGGGCCTGGAAGTGTCCAAATGTTACATATAATATACAGACGGAATTGTATCGAAAGATCCACAACCGGATCGAAATAACAAAAATGACTATGTAAGCAAACTACTAGGCTTCAATGCATGGAGTTGCAAATTCCACTTAAGTATTTACCAGGCAACTTCCAGCCTATTTACGTATCTTTGCAACCTGCGCTTAGTCTTTTGAAGATACGTCAGTTTACACTAGTAAATACAAATAACCGACACATTTTGAAAATATTTCAAAATCATTTTAAGTGCACAAGGCACATGTATTTTCATAAATAACCTGGCACAATAATAAAAATATCCTGTATTCAGTATTAAATGCTTATCAATACATATGGGGCCCGATACTAAACACCGATAACATGATTAACCGACACGCCACTTCAACCTACAAAGGGGTATCCCCAATATGGGTAAAAAATATTTTATGATAGAATTAGCATCTGTCGGGTGTATGCCTACACCCCGTGCTTAAGTCGTGGCCATTTGCAATTAAATAAGCCGAGGATATCCAGGACACGGTCGCATTAACCCCCAATGTCTAAGTTATCAAGCAAAAGGAATTAAAACCGGTTATGCGGATTTTTAGTCACAATCTGACATTGAACTCATACCCGACCAAGTAGTAATAATTTACCGTATCCCAAGCCCGTATAGGGAAAATAAGTTAATAGTATTTACTTGGCTTAATATCTTACAATCAAAGATATATATTTAAGCACAATCGATATATCAAATAACTTAGCAAGGTTGCAATCTATTGGACGCCCTAGTATGGAATGAATGGTATAATAACCAATTAGAATGTTAACGGGTCCTATTCAAGTTATAGACTTTGGATCGGTTAACTATAATATAATGAAAACGGTACGGCACGCTAGATTAAGCGGTGACCGGATAGAATGTAGTTTAAACTCACAAGTACTTAGACTTGTATAATATGGGTCAACATAATTACATTCTGGAATACAAAAGAAACTGAAAGAGTTTGACCTAATTCGGTTAACTTACGTAAACTAAGTTACATAAGCTAACCGTACGCGCATAGGCGGTATTGGGTAATCGGATGTGTCATAAACAAGTTCATTATGCCAAACCATTATAATTATGTTACCACATCAGTAGGTTATCTATTTCATAAGTTCATTATGATTAAAAATCATTTTATGCTCAAAAAGGGCATTTTGGTCAATAATAGGCATAATATGAACTTGTATAAAAACCCGACAAATGATTATGATCAAATAGTATAACCATAGAGGGTTATCCTACACATAAATATGATCATAATGCAACTTCAATTCTGTAGCTAAGTTGGCTAATTCGGGTCAGAATAGAAAGTCAAAGCAGAAGTCAAACTGCTTGACTTTCGGTTGCGAACCGAGCTATAAACTGGAAATGACGGGCTGAACATGCTTAGACATGTTCTAATATAATTTACCAATTGATATAGTGTAAAAAAACGTGACCTTAAACATTCATAAGTTCAATTTATATGTTTTCCGAAGACTGTGTTTTAGACTTTTTATTAAACATAACTTTGACCCGTCATTTGACCAACTTAACGTGATTCCCAGGAGGTGCCCTTTTAAGGGATTATCACCTACCTTATTACGATCACGTAGCAATGTTTGATTTGAACAATGGCTGGACCATAATGGTCTTAACCGAAAGTCAAAGCAAAAGTCATTTTGCTTGACTTTTGGCAAAATACGTAGCCTATAAAATGAAAGAGCTAGGAAGGAATACTTACTTGTACACCAGAAGAAATATTGAACTCAAAGGGAGGCCTCTAGGAAGAAACAACTCTAGTAGAGAGAGAAGTGAGGAGATTATGAGAAATGAGCAAGGATTCAAGTTGCAAATGCATTGCTATTTATAGTTGGAGAGGAGTTGTAGGATCATGACAGGTGTTGAGGGGTATTATAGGATATTAGCAGGTGTGTACTGAGGTGTCAAGAGCTGCAAAAGAGCTCAGGTTCGCAAGCAAGGTGGCACAAGGGCAGAATGGCTTGGCCTCCAAACAAAAGTCTGCCAAATACAGTCCTTACGGACCGTAAGGGCCTCAGGCTTACAGTCCGTAAGCCAGTTAAGCGCTCCTGGTTTTTCATTCCTTACGGACCATAAGACACAAGGTCTTGCGGTCCGTAACCGCTTCCCAGTAACAACAAAAATCATTCCTTACGGTCCGTAAGCACATAAGTCTTATGGTCCGTATGAGTCACTCAGAGGTTAATTAAATTGACATGTTCACAAAACTGGTCCCTCCACAAACATTCTTTCCATATCTTTACAAATTTAGTCACTCTCGCCAAACAATGTGGCATAAAAATGAGAGTTTATCAGACACGTGTCATTATATAATTCGACACTAATTTCCGAGGTGTTACAAAATTGAATAGAATATGAGAGTCGTCTTGACAAGAAAATGAATAAAAATCAAAAGTTCAAGCTCTACTGCATCATCAGACAATGCATCATGTAGTTCAAGACTCTCATCACATACATCATCTTCCAACGCACAACTTTCAAAAAGAAAAAGGCTCATTGCATCAAATGTTTTCGTTGTGGTCATTTAGGTCCCACTTCGAAACATTGGAAAAGAAGAAATTTCCTAAACCAGAATAAAATTTTGCTATAAATTTCATGAAGCAATATGATAATTTTAGGAAATCGGTCTAAAATCTCGTTAAAACAACTTGTTTTTGGAAAAGAAAAGAAGATATTCTCAAAGAAAATCATGATAAATTAAAAATCAAATAAGCACGGGTCCCGAAAACTAACTAAATTGTACATATTTCTTCTTTGTTTGTTGTTGTATAACAAAATAAAATTCAAAAATGGCTTCGAATGCTAATGGAGTACATTTAGCACGTAGACAATGTATGCTCTAGGAATATGACTGTAACACCCCGAAAACGGATTTGGTAATCAAACCATATTAATACTAAAAGACGGGTAATTTACCGTAATGGTAAAAGTAAACCGGTGAATATTAGGATTTTAAATAAATAAGCCTAATATTAAATAAAAGCTGAAAGAAAGCTTTTGAGAAAATAAAGTTTATAGAAGCCCGAGTTAATGGAACTTAAAATAACCTTAGTCATAAATCTCCCCGAACTCAGTAAATTAACTAGGAATGCTTAACCTAGTTAATGAGTGGAAAAATTGTTAGAAATTAAGTGAGTTGTGGCCTACATAATAAACTAACCAAACAAGAGGGGACAAAGAGGATAAACTTGAAAGTTTAAATTATAAACGAAACTTAAAACCTAAAACACACATTTAGTGTATGTTGAAGGTGTTCTGTTCAACCAGGAAGCTCCCAGGAGCTTCAAAACCCTAAATCACCACAAAATCATCAAATTGAAGGCTCAATTGAAGCTTAAATTCACAATTGAACGTGAATTAACGATCACCCAAGCTAGGGGATTATAAGGTATATCAAATTTTGATGATTTGTGAAGCTGTGAAATTTGGATAATCATCATAATCACGAATTTTGAATGAATTATTGAAGCTATGATTGAATTAGTGATGTATACTTGCTTAGGAACAAAACCCTAAGTGAAAATTATACATAAGATGCTATGATTTGATGAATTACCACACTAAGATAAGTGGGTATTAATCATAAGATGAATTTGATTATATAATTATGATTAGAATCATCATACATGATAGTAATAAGGAAATACTTGAACAAATTGTGTGTTTAAGTATATAATCATACTTACTATGATATGAGTTTAGTATAATATGATAAAAATTTATGATATGTTCATGTTCAAAGATGTTTAATATCCTTGTGTATTAATTCGGTGAATTATGATGACAAGAACTTGATTAAAACGGTAATCTAAAGATGATGCTTACCGGATAATTGACCAAGTAATTAAACGAGTAGTTGAGCTACTTCGTGTAATTAATTATGTTAATAGGCAGTTTGACTTTTTTAAAAGTCAAAATGACCTTTTATATGATCGAATGATAATTTCGACATAAAGATCGTAGGATGGAATAGTAGTGAATGATTATGACTAGTCTAACCATCTTACAACTTACAATGTTAGTTTGACGCTTGACAAGCTAGGTGAAAGCTTGGGAAGGAAGCGGGTCAAACGAATCAAGAATGAAGGAAAAGCATAATCTGGATGCTAGGTAAGTACAGCTTACACTCTTTGTATTAAATACGTATTGATTTTATAGGTTATGAATAATATAAAGTCTTGTTTGAATTATGATGTTCCGACACGACATGTGTGGTTCGGAACAAAAGACGATGATAATAAACCATGGTTAATGGTTAAAACGGACTAATATGATAATTTGGTCATGTAATGACTAATAGAAAATGAGTTTTGAGTGGTTACCTTATAGGGTAAACCAACATAAATAGTAAGGGCAAAATGGTAAATTGGTCACGCGTTGACAATAACCGTTATTTTTAAAAGACACTTTATGGCGAAAGTCATAATGGGTTAAAATCATTTAGAAAGGGTTTATAAATAAAATGACCATACGGTGTAAAACGGAGCGAGTCATGTAGACGAGATGATAATAAATACCATCTCACAAAGATACATGGTCATTTAGACCAAATGGGTCCAAAGGTGAAAATATCACCCTTTGACAATATCGACTAATGATTATTGCCGAGTTATATGATTTCAGCAGTCCATATAGAATGGATATTTTCATCGCTATTACTTAGCGATTATTAAAGCAAAATATTAAAACGGGTCAATATATTAATCCGAGCCAGGTATGTAAAATAGGTCAACTCACCATTTAGAACTTAATGTTCTATGAGAGTTAGACAAATCAGAAAAATGGATATTTTGTTACCTTAATAGGTACACCTAATGAATTAAATGATAATCATTATGTTTTGTGAAACATAATGATTTTTAAACAAGATCATAGTTAAAAATGGGATTTTGGTCGAACATGTCATTTAAAAGTCCTTCGTCGTAGAAGAAGGGTTAAAGTTGACCAAAACGCCCTTGTAAGATAAATCGAGTGAACGACCATTAAAGGTTATTTGAAAATGAGTCTTATGATTTGGCAAATACTTTTAATAAGTATATAACGCGAATGGTGTAAATTGTTGGGTCAAACGACTCTATAAGAGTCTTTGCCGTAAAATAATGATCCGAAGGGAAAAACTCGGATTTTATAAATCACCACATTAAATCCGCCACAATTATAGCTGTGGTGGAAGAACGATTGATAAATAATGTGGAATTAATATGCTAGAAGTAAAGAAGCATGAATTATGCGGAAAAATGCTTAAATACCCTTAACGGGTCAAAATAAGCATTTAAGTAAAAATGGGTTTAAGAATGTATATAGAACCATGATTTGAACCTAATATGATAGATATTATGCAAATTATAAGGTTCATAAGAATTTAGGATCAAACAAACAGGTTTGTTTGATTAATACACGAACGGGTCAAAAGTTCGTAACTATATTTTAAGGCGAAGGTTTAAAAGTCTAAAATTTTATTAATCCGGATATCGGATGTTAACTCCATGTGATGGAGAATTAAATTACGATCACGTAGGAAGAAACGTTACTTAAATCGGATAAAAAACGAGCAAGTTATCCTCGTTTCCGTAAAATTTGGTTTGGCTGGAAATCTGCAGCATCTGGAACCAAACTCGCCGGAAAAAGATAGCTGTCGCGCTACGCGACAGTGACTTACATTATTGTCGCGACACGCGACAGATGGTCGCGGCCTGCGTAAGTCGGGCAGAAGTTCGTCGCGCCCTGCGAGGGCCAACTGAACCGGCAAAAAGTTTTGTTGTTTACTGTTTTGACCTGCGATTTCGTTTAAGCTCACTTTAAACGTCATATGACTAAAACGTTTCATGTTTTGTATGAAATGTAGGTATGTTAGATGTACCGGAGGACGATCAAGCTCGATTAGGAACCGAACACATAAAGAATTCAAGCTTCCGCGAAAAAGTTTTGTCGTCACTTTTAAACGGAGAATTTATACATGTTATGTTAAAATGTTTTAACAAATTAGTATTTAAGTGTATGTTTAACAGTAAATACACTATTTAAGTCAAAATTTATATGATAATTGTAAAAAAGGAACAAGGGTCTTACAATGACGGGGTTAAAGGAACTACTCAAGAACTTAAGATTCATAGATAGCAACTTCGTGTCGTTCGCCGGCGATGAAAAAGGAGGGAAAATAGTTGGACTTGGAGATGTTGTCTCGGATGCTATAACCTTGGAAGATGTTAATTATGTACCAGAATTGTGTTACAATCTTATGTGTGTATCACAAGTCTGTGACAAAGGAATATTTGTGCTCTTCAACGATGTAGAATGCATCTTACTCAAGCCTGGCTACTCTGTTCCTCTCGAAATGATTATGCTTACAGCTCCTCGTCAAAACAATACTTATGTCCTTAATATGAAAAATGCCAAATCTGCTAAACAAATGACCTGCTTAATTTCTAAAGCGTCAGAATCGAAATTAATGCTTTGGCATAGGCGAATGGGGCATGTGAACTTCAAAAATATGAATAAACTTTCTAAGGTAAACTTAGTAAGAGGTTTACCGATAAAAGAATTTCCTTTTTCAGAAAAATGTATTGCATGCGCCCAAGTCAGACAACACAAAAATCCGCACAAGTCCAAAGTAGTGAATACGATAACTGTACCCTTGCAATTGTTACACATGGACCCCTTTGGTCCTATTAGTATTAAAAGTTTGGCTAAAAGTTATTATTGCTTGGTGATTACAAATGATTTTTCTCGATTCTCATGGGTTTATTTTCTTATAGCTAAAAGTGAAACCACTTTCATCCTCAAGACTTTCACTCCTTTGATTGAGAATGTAAGCAAACTGAAGGTGAAGTCAATCAGAAGTGATAATGGGTCTGAATTCAAAAATCAAACGTTTATCTCCTTCTGTGAAGAAAAAGGAATTCGCGTTCAGTACAACGCAACTAGAACTCCTCAGCAAAATGGTGTAGCAGAACGAAAGAACATAACACTCATCAAAGCTGCTCGAACTATTCTCGTAGACTCCAAGCTACCAATTATCTTCTAGGGAGAAGCAGTCAACATAGCATGCTACGTTTTAAATCGGGTTCTAATAGTTAAACCTCATGGAAAAACTGTTTATGAACTTCTTTTCAAACAAAAGCCTCTGATAAATTTCTTTAGACCGTTTGGATGCTCATGCACGCTTCTCAACACTCAATATAATCTAATCAAGTTTGAAGCAGTTGGTGACGTGTGTTATTTCATGGGTTATTCATCTACTCAAAAGGCATATAGAGTTTAAAACAAAAGAACCAAAATGGTGCTTGAATCATACTATGTTGACTTTCAAGAAGGAAACTACACCAACACTGGAAGTTCTCCCGATTGGTTTTATGATGTAGATGTTGTGTTCAACACCTTTGACATTCCCAAAACCGTTCCTGAAACCGAACCTGCTGAGGTCACTCAAATTAAACCTCTATTTGAGTTGTCAGACATTGGTCTCACTCCTTTCACCACCCATTTCACTCCCATTTCAGCTGATCAGATTCTTCCCATTGAAGAAGTAAATGATGACACTTCGGCTGAGAATGCATCCGGAAATGATGCTTCTTCTTCACATACGAATGTGGATGAACCAATTCAAGAAGATGGACCGCCAATCATCTATGTCGATGAACACTTCACCAATCTACCTCAACAAATTGAAACCAATAAAAACGCAGGTTACAAGAGAGATCAGAATCATCCTCTTGAAAACGTCATTGGTCCTGTGGAAGACGGCGTGCGAACTCTTGGACAGACATATGACATCAACAAAGGACTATACGATTCTTTTCTTTCACAATTAGTACCAAATGATATAGAAGAAGCAATCCAAGACTCTAGCTGGGTACATGCCATGCAAGAAGAACTGTCTCAGTTCCGAAATCTTAAGCTGTGGGAACTTGTTAACCTACCTGAAGGAAAGTATCCAATTGGCATAAGATGGGTTCTTCGCAACAAGATGGATGATAGGGCTGAGGTTATCAAGAACAAGGCAAGACTAGTAGTTTAGGGTTTTCGACAAGAGAAAAGGATTGATTACGAAGAAGTTTTTTGCTCCAGTCGCAAGATTGGAAGCCACTAGAATCTTTTTGGCTTATGCATCATATAAAAACTTCAAGGTGTTTCAAATGGATGTGAAGAGTGCATTCTTCTATGGTAAGGTAAAAGAAGAAGTTTATGTCTATCAACCTCCTGGCTTCGAAGACCCACACTTCCCCAAACGATATACAAGTTAGACAAAGCTCTCTATGGTCTTCATCAAGCTCCTCGCGCTTGGTATGAGACTTTGTCAACATATCTTCTGGAATGTGGTTACACAAGAGGAAGAATTGACATGACTCTCTTCACAAAAATGATCGGTGACAATGTAATGTTGGTTCAGATTTATGTAGATGATATCATCTTTGGGTCAACCGATGAAGCGCTTTGCAAGGAGTTTGAGACGCCGATAAAAGCAAAGCTCGAAATGAGCATGATGGGGGAGCTCACATTTCTCTTGGGATTTGAAGTTAAGCAGAGAGAAGACGGGATCCTCATTCAATAAGCAAAGTACGTCAGGAATATCCTTGCAAAATACAGTATGAACGACTATAAAATAACAAGTACACCATTTCCATCTCAAACTGAACTCACACTTGATCTCTAAGGAAAACCCGTGAACAAGTCCTTTTATCATTCAATGATAGGCTCGTTGATGTATCTGACCGCAAGTAGGCCTGACATTATGTGGGTTGGCTGCATTTGTGCTCGTTTCAGACAAATCCTAAAGAATCTCATGAAATTGCGATTAAACGAATCTTCCGTTATCTGATAGGAACACATAAACTCGGTCTTTGGTATCCAAAAGATAGTAATTTTGATCTTATTACTTTTTCTGACAGTGACCATGCAGGTTGCAAAGTTGATCGCAAATCAGTTTCAGGAGGGTGTCAATTCTTAGGGAATTGTCTCATATCGTGGCAAAGCAAAAAGCAGATAACAGTCTCCACCTCTACTGCTCAAGCTGAATATACGGTGTCCTACAGTTGCTGTCCACAAGTTCTCTGGATACAAAATGTTGGGATTGAACCCTACCAGAGGAACAGATAATGTAAAGCCAAAACTAGGTCACAACAGAGGATTCACAATAAGCAGCAGTTTACACTTTGCTCTCCCCTTGAAAGTGATTTATAACAACTGATGGTCTTTATCCGCTGTTCAGATACAACTACTGCTGGTCCTTCAACTGCTGATCAAAACCCTGAAGTATCCAACACTGCTGGTCCTATCTACTGATGATAAAGCACTGCCCAGTCAAGGACTGATCAACCTTGACTAAAGCACTGACATAAAGGAAAAGCAGTTGTTTAGTGAATTGTTTGTTTTATGTATAGTCAGTGGTTAGGTTAGCAGTGTTTGTGTAAGGACAGTAGATACAGGTTGTTAGGCTGTTAGACGTCGCTTTCATGGTGACGTCAGCTGAGATACCTCAGTGGTTTGGTTTGCCTATAAATGTAACAGTACCCTGTACTGTTACATTTGATTGATTGAGCGGGTTCTTCTCCTCATGTCTAATCCTTTCATCTTGTGTGCAACCAACCTTGGGGTATCAGGCTGAGGGGGAGTTTAGTTTGTAAGCATATCTGTAATCTTTTGCTTTGTTCTGTAAATCCTTTGACTCTATGAGAAGCAATTGTTTATCAAACTATTTTCTCCTTTGATTGTGTTTACAAAGTTTGTTTTCATTTCCGCTGCACTTTACATATTTTCATATTCACAAATTGCTCAAAACATACAAACAAACATAATCATGAGAGCCTCCGATCCTAACAATTGGTATCAGAGCTTGGACAGTCAATTTCGATTTAACAGTCAAATTGAGATAACAGTTCGGCTCGAAGTTCATTGATACTAAGGTTGGTTGTATTTAGTTGAAAAACAGAGTATCGAGTAAATCATGATCAAAATGGTTATTCAACAACTCTGTATATCAACCAAGATGTCATATGACACACAAAATTTCACACAACAAGTGAATTTATGCACAAAACACTCATGGTTTCTAGATATGAAATAAATATTTGTTAAACTATGAGATTACTTCTTATTTTCTAAATTAATTTCAATTGTTGATGTGTAATTTGTGATGTTTTCCATAAATACTAAAGTCTGAACCTCAGATTAACAAAACATATGCTCATAAAAACATTGATGTTTTGCTAACACAAAAAGAGGGAAATTAAAACTTTAGTCATTCAGATCTTTTGTGTTGAAAACAGGTTTAGATCTTCAAAAGGAACAAATCAACTCTGTTAATAATACATTAAGAAAATCAAGGGTCAACAGAGTCCGTATCATATGTAGTGTGAGATTGGTTGAAAAAGTTATGAAAACATGACCAAGTCTCTCAAAACATTACTGCAAAGTGATTTTGGACTAATATTCACAAAAACTCTAAAGTGTGTTTATCTCAAAAACTTTTGAATTCAAAAGAGAAGAGTATAAACTTAAAACATTTAAGAGTCAAAAGCTTGGGGTAATAATAACTGTTTGTGCTCATTGGTTCAAGAAAGTTCAGGTGACATTAGTGTTCCCAGTGATTGAACTTACAAAAGGACTAGACAAATTTTCAAAATCATCACATAGTAACTAGATCTACAACAGGATCTTCAAAACTCATGTGTCCTCATGTTTGTAATCAACTGACAAAGAAAATGGTACCAAGCAGTGGTCAAAATGTTTTTAAAGTATTCTACCACTGCAGTCAAAACACTGACCATTTTCAATAACTTGAGAATGATGTGATTATGTGTTTTTTTTTTTTTTGAAATTATACCAAATCCTTTTGATGCTATTCTCTGAAAATCCTATAACCATTTTTTTTGTTCAAAGGATTTTCTTGAATAATCAGGATATATTGTTCATTTTTTTGGAATAATATATTTGGAACTTTTGCTTGTTTTTGTTGGCAATAGTTTCAGTTCCTGTCAGGATGTAATACCTTATTTTTGATGGTATTTTTGTCCTCATAAATAGGTCAAAAGAATATTGTACATTTGTCAAGATCATGTCATACTCAGTTTTGCCCTAAAATATTTATCAAAGGTTGATTGCAAACTGTGCTTGAATTACTAGGGTACTCATGTTTTAATTGAATATTAAACTAAAATGAGTTGCCTTAGCAATAAGTTTTCATCATCTGGGGTACCAAACCACTGTCTTTCAAAATTGACATGTGGCAAAACCTTGAATGAAAATTTTCAAAACTGTTGCTGAAACACTTGTTCTTCAGATCTGGACCATTTACCATAACCACTGTTTTGTTGCATCATCTGATCTCTAAACACTGTCCACTGCTGAAAGTTAACCACTGATTCCTCATTTTCTTGATAAGCACTAATGTTAAAAATCAGTGTCCTATCCACTGATATGCTATCTACTGATAGTAAAAATCATCCACTGCCCAAAATTTTTACCGTTGTAATCACTGATGCTTGATACGTCAGTGGCCCTTAAAACAACTGTTTTCCATCCTTCATCCATTTCATCAGTGTTTGACACGTGGTCAGTTTTTAGCCCTCAGATCATAATAACCGCTGCCACATCAGCGATCATTTTTTTTTCAAAATAAAACCCTGCCCTAAACCCCAAACAAGGTTTTACACTGTCGAATTGAATTCCAAAAATTCTCTTCTCATAGCAGTTTTGCAACCCTTCTTCTCAAAAACTTCAAAATCATTCTTCGTTCTTCTCTGCAAAAAATGACAAAATCAAAGTCAAAATCAAAATCACAACCAAAACCAAAATCACCACCATCTTCAAAAGAGGTCGCTCAAACGGCCGAAGAACCCATCGAAATACCATACAAACAATCTCACAACTATCTGGGTTTACTCACAAAACCTACTGATAATCACACCTTTGACACCATCATTGATACATTATCTGCATCAAAGTACAAAACTTTGTTAACAGCAAATGCTCCCATCTATCTACAAACCCAGAGAGAGTTTTGGAAAAAGGCGACGCTTGAAAAACAAGACGATAAAGTCATAGCCATTAACTCCTCGTTACAGGGTAAAGTGATTCAACTCACACCACAGTCTTTAATCTTGACGATTAGGAAGGTAAAATCTCTTTTGATAAAGCCGAGATGAAAACTGATTTCGTAAAAAGGGGATATGCAGAAGAATCAAAGGTATTTTGAATAAGGACTTCTGATGTGTGCTTCGAATAAAACAACATCTTTTAATGAAATACCATTGAAAATTCAATGCCTGGGTTACGCTATTTTGAATAAGGACTACAACTACTCCCAGGAGATTTTCAATGACATGGTAAAAAACGTTGAAAGTAAAGCATTTTTACTTTTTCCAAGATTTTTGAGTTACTATTTTGAACAAAAATTTGAAAAGGAAAATGTAAATTTGCTAAAACAAGGTGTTCATTGTCAAATAAAAGGCTTAACAAAAGAAACATTTTCCAGAATGATGGCACCAATAAAAACAAAAGCAGGGGTACCTGAGCAGATTCTAGCGGTTACAACTGCTCCTCAGGTATCAGCTGCTGAGCCCACTGCTCCAGGTGATCATAGCAGCACAACCACTGCTTTGAAACCCACACCTGACATAACCAAAAAGACCAAAAGAAAAACATCCAGAAAACCCACCAAACCCAAAACAAAGGCAACTCTGGAAGATGAGATCCCAGAGGAAATGCCTGTGACAACACAAAAGTCACCACAAACCACTGCTGCTACTTCCTCACAGCAGTTGGAAGAAAGATCTCAACCCATGCCTAAAACTCCTCCTGTATCCTCACAAAAGGATCAGGTTGTAAGCATAGGGACACCACAATATGAAGCTCTGAATCCACTCGGATCCATTGTCCTCAGTCCTGATCCCAAGGACATGTCTCTTTCAACTCCCATACCCTCACCAATCATAATGCCACAATCCATGCTACCCTTGTTGCATGCAGCTGCTATAGCTCAGACACAAACCAGTTCCTCTCTATCACCTGTCACTGAGAGTATACCCCCATAGGTGACTGGGTCTGATGCTACTACTCCTGCTATCCCAGCAACAATTGAGGAGGTTACACCCCATGAGTTACAAGTAACTCTCGGTGGTAGTTCAAGTGGAGCAGCAACTACAACTGGTGGATCAACAGATCCTCAGTTGGACAGTTGTTTCATAAGTAAGACTCCCTTGAAGGCAATTTCTTCCATGGCAACTTCGGTAACCACCAGTGAGTTGGATCTAACCACTGGTACCATCAAAGGTTTATCGAATGCTGAAGAAAGAAGTCCCCAGTACCAAGAACAAGGGGCATCAATGGGTGATTTTTGGGATTCTGTTCCTAAGTCACACATTGATATAACCACTGCTGGTGGGGATTCAGATGATCCCAGTAAAATGGGTAATGATTCAAGATATCAGGAATTGACGGGCAGAGTGGAAAAACTTGAAGAATCAGTTTCTGAAATAAAGGAGATGGTGCAAGAGATTTTAAAAGCTCAGAAAGCACAATCCAATGCTGTTCCTGCTCAAGCACCTGCTCCACAACAAGCACCTGCTGCAAATGAGCTTTGGAATATTTTCCAACCCATGCTTGAAAAACAGCAACAAATGGCTTATCAAAAGCATGCTATTCAAGTACAAATGCTGACCAACATGGTGGAATCAAGGTTCAAGGACGCTCAAGCAGATATCAAGGCTATTAAGGCCAGTATCCAAACTACCACTAGCAAGGCTCCTTCAACTTTACTATTCTTTGATGACCCCCTTGCAGATAATGCCAAAAAGGGGGAGATAATAAAGCAAATGAAGAAGAAGGGAATAGAACATGGCCTTCATATTGAGCCTGAAAAAGAAAAAGAAAAGCAGGTCTCAAAACCTGTTAGTCAAACAACTGATACATCAGTAGTTTCAAAAACTACTGTCAGTAGCCAAACAACTGCCATGACATCAACACACACACTTTCAACACACACCACCACAACTACTGCTCTACCACCATCATCTACAATCACACCATCATCACTGCCTCCTGCCATAAAGCAGAAGACAGCAGATGTTACAACATCTGCTGTAATGACAACAGTGATTGAAACACCAGTTGTTTCAACAGTTGTCAGTCAATCACTGTCACAAACCACTGCTATCCAATCTACCACCACTGATCCACCCAAAACATCATCTGCTCCTTCTTCATTAAAAAGGAGAAGGAATCTCATATCAGATGATGATTCACCACCACCATCACCACCATCAAAAACTACCTCACCACTTCCATCCCCTGCTCAAAAGCAGAAGACAACTGCTGACATATCAGCAGTTATAATGACAGCAGATGTTGAGACACCAGTTGTCTCAACAGTTGTTAGTCAGTCATCCACCACTGCTCTTACCTCTCCTACATCACAACCAAAGCTCTTCAACAGAAAAAGAAAGCCAATTCCTGCCGAAGAGGGTATACATGATCCTAATGCTGCACAACATCCACTGGAACTTGAAGCTATCAAAAATGAGATGAGGCAATTCTATACAGAAGAAGATCCTTCAAAAAGAAGATTCTCCTCACTCATAGGCTACATGCCACCAGATGATATGGATGATTACCTCAAACTCAAGGCAAGGCAAGCAAGACTAAGAGCTAAATTTGAGAGTGAAAAAGAAAGGTTAAGCGAATATGGCATTACTAAAAGACTGGAGTTCTACTTCACAAAAGTAAAGCAGATAGAAGAGTTTGCACAAGATCTAAACAAAGAAAAGGCTGATCAAAAGAAAGAGTTAAGAAAACAATATCTAGCCTACATCATGAAAGAAAAATTCTATCCTGCTGAAGAACAACAGTTTAAAGAATGGCCAGTAGTCTCTCTTAAGCGTGAGGCAGAAAGGATTGAGAAAATTAAGAATGATCCTACAAAGAAGAAGAATGCTCCAAACTGGAGAAAATACAAAAAGCTCATTGCTGACCTAACTGCTGAGTACAAGAGAAAGAAAAAGGAGCCGGTGGATGCAAAAATGGATACTGCTGAAGCCATATCAAAATGGTCAAAACAGCAGACTGATGAAGCCTATGAAAGGCTAAAGAAAAGAAAGATAACTGTTTCAAGCACCTCAAAGAAGCATGAACAAAGAATGAAGCTTGAACAGCAGATAGAAAACCTCAAAACACTGTTCTGGTCTACTTTTGTGACAAACCAAGAAGAAGGAGAACAGCTGACCAGTGAAGAGGTAAAAGAAAAAGAAGTTGAGTACTTCAAAGAATCCATCATGAAAATGGGTCTAAAAGAAGAGAGCTCAGAAAAAACTTCAAAACCTTTTAAAAGGGATATTAACCAAACCTGCATCTTCAGACACTTCAACAGACATGACAGACATTGAAAGGCAGGAGCTGAATGAAAGAGAAACTGCAGAAGAAATAACTGCAGCAAACGATGTCATTGAAATGGCTTTCAAAAGAATGTCTGAAAGTCTGCAAGTTTTCACAAGGCCAACATCTCCCAACTCATCTTCAAATAAATCTCTCCCAAGAAATCCATTGGGTTCGAAAGTACTAAAGTGGATGTCTGACCAAAAGACCCATGTATTGACTATTGTCAGATCCAATGGAAATGTGAAGTACATATCAAGGAAAGAAGCACTAGGCCTTAGTGTTCAAGATTTGCAGGATCTCCTTGAACTTTCACTGTGTAGGGATGAGGATGACCAGAGTGCAAAGGAATTTGAAGCTGAATTCAAAGAACAAGCTAAGGCACTCTTGATGAGTAATAAAGGTCCTGAATAATGAAGGGTTTTGGCATTATCTGTTCCAGGGGGAGATTGTTGGGATTGAACCCTACCAGAGGAACAGATAATGTAAAGCCAAAACCAGGTCACAACAGAGGATTCACAATAAGCAGCAGTTTACACTTTGCTCTCCCCTTGAAAGTGATTTATAACAACTGATGGTCTTTATCCGCTGTTCAGATACAACTACTGCTGGTCCTTCAACTGCTGATCAAAACCCTGAAGTATCCAACACTGCTGGTCCTATCTACTGATGATAAAGCACTGCCTAGTCAAGGACTGATCAACCTTGAGTAAAGCACTGACATAAAGGAAGAGCAGCTGTTTAGTGAATTGTTTGTTTTATGTATAGTCAGTGGTTAGGTTAGCAGTGTTTGTGTAAGGACAGTAGATACAGGTTGTTAGGCTGTTAGACGTCGCTTTCATGGTGACGTCAGCTGAGATACCTCAGTGGTTTGGTTTGCCTATAAATGTAACAGTACCCTGTACTGTTACATTTGATTGACTGAGCGGGTTCTTCTCCTCATGTCTAATCCTTTCATCTTGTGTGCAACCAACCTTGGGGTATCAGGCTGAGGGGGAGTTTAGTTTGTAAGCATATCTGTAATCTTTTGCTTTGTTCTGTAAATCCTTTGACTCTATGAGAAGCAATTGTTTATCAAACTATTTTCTCCTTTGATTGTGTTTACAAAGTTTGTTTTCATTTCCGCTGCACTTTACATATTTTCATATTCACAAATTGCTCAAAACATACAAACAAACATAATCATGAGAGCCTCCGATCCTAACACAAAATCAGTTGCTGGATTACGTGATCAACATCATGAAGGCTCTGATATTCATAGGCAATGAGGCGTGTCTAGGAATTGTGAAGATTCTAATCCATCACTCGAAGAAAAAACATATCGAGATTTGTATTCATGAGATTCGAGATGCATACGAAAAAGGATACATTCAAGTGGTGCCATTGGATACTACGCAACAGAAAGCCGACATCTTCACAAAAGCCTTCGATAGAACTTGTTTCAACCAGTTGGTAACCTGGTTGGAAATGATCAATTTCCTTGAATGGAAATGAACTTTTCTCTTATAACCATCTGTATATACTTTATCTTTGTGTTAAAAAAAGTTTTTTAAATTAAACAAGTATCTTAAAAAAAGGGCCCACCAAAAAGATGTTCTGATTATTAAAATTTCATTTTTCGGGCAATGGATATACGAAAATAAAATTTTAAGGGGGAAGTTATCCAGAAAATTCAAAAGAAAAGGAAAAGAAGATTTGATCTCTCTCTCTGACACCTGTTAAAGAAATTATAAGACGCTGCTAACACTTTTTCTATTTATGAAACAGAAAAGCAAGGAGAATCGGGGTGCTAAACAACGACGTGTCAGTAGATTCAGCAACACCCTCGAGTAAACTGTGATTAGGCGACAAAAGATAAAGCTTACATAAAATTTTTGGATACCCACAATATTGTGTATCTTGCGGGTAACACGTTCCGACATATGGCTTAATGGTCTTAAATCTTGCGTTGACAGATTGCCAAAGTTCGAGATTTCGGGTCTTTATATTGATTAATCATTCAGGGATATCATAGTCGATCTTCTAATGCATCCAGATATATGCAGACCTAGATACAATTATAATATCTTTTCAAAAGAGGCAAAAAACCCCTACAATTGAAAAAGCTCAACTAAATGAGCCAATCAAAAGTAATTATACCTAAAACGAGGTATCTGCCTAACCCTGGACAGGTTAACATTGGTCGCTTTGATTGTATGAAAGTGCATACTTGTTCACCAATGCCCTGATCTTGTACTCTTCAAACGAGTGAAGTCAATATACTCACTTGTTATGAGGAAGCTTTGCACATACCTTGATCATGGGGGTATGTCCTGACGTGGGACTCACGAGCATACTATTATAATTTTCTAGCTTGAGTGGGGGCCATTGCAATTTTTGTCAATATTACCACAACATGATAAAACGTTCACCGAAAGCATGTTGAAAGTAGGATGCATGGATTTAAATGGACAAACATACTAACAGTTTTTCTTCTGCCTCAATTAGTGGAAAAAAAATTTATAGACTAACAAGTGTTGCCAGTATGATCTTTTGCAGGAAAGTCAAGGAGTGTCAAATAAAAAGGGAATTGCAAAAAGAAACTTCTCGGCTCAGAAAATGAATTTCGGAATCCATATTGCCCAATTTTTAATTATCCTTAAATTATTTTCTATTTTTGCATGATTTTTTTAATAAAAAAGGGCACGTTTTTTTGAGAAAGTTTGAAATTTTCGAGCGTATTTGTTTGCGTTTCGTGAAATTAAAAGATTCCTTTTAAACATAGCGGCGTAATTATACTTCCAGCATATACGTATTATATCCAGTGTTTCAAAACTTCAAACCATCTTTACAAGCTTTTGGTTAAATCTCTCAAATCTGTCAATACAACTAAACTGAAAAGGTAATTGTGATTATTGACTTTAAAATTGCATTGGATAATCATCTCACACGAATGGGCTCAACGATTGATCCATGAAATCGGTTTAGTTTGAGGTTTAGGGGTTTATCAAGAACAGCGTTGAAGATGGCGTAATTGTTGAAGACAGCGTAAATAGCTGGAAATGAAGGGTCGCGTAATTGTGAAGTCTCAAACGCGAGTTTGAGAAGCCGATGTATTTGACAAATACGCCGGTCAATCAGCGTAGAAGAGTATCTACGCTGACCATTCTCTCGAGACTACACTTAAATACGCTACTCTTTGTCAACGTAAATGACTTAACTGGACCGACATTTTTGTATACACCTAATGCTTTTTCCGCGTAATTAACTCCAATTACCAGTGTAAATATTTTCTTTACCGGCGTATTTAACCCTTAAACAACGTAATTACTGGCGCATTTAACTGAGTTTTTATATTTTGGATTTTTATTTTTAATTTTAATTTTGTAAATATAAAACCAACCCAATAATTACATTTCGGAACCCATATCTCACTTGGCTCATTTTCTTGTGTTTCAGAATGAAAAAACAAATAGCTTGGGACGGAACAAGGAAGCACAACCAAACCACGACTCTAGTTCCACCAGAACCAGACTTCGAGGATGTAATGGATTGGTTAGCAAGAAGCAAGATAAGCTATGCCATACAAGCGAATCCTGAAATCTTTTGCATTCGAATCGAAGTGTTTTGGAGAATAGCCAAAGTGAAAACGGCAGACAGAGTTAATATGATCATAGCGACAGTAAGAAACAAGGAAGTAATCATGACGGAAGAAAGGATATGAGAAGTGTTGTGTTGTGTCTCAGAGACAATCCCGTAGACCCGATGTGGCTGTCAAAAGAAGATGTACTAGAGGGGTTCAGGGGTATGAACTATGTGGGGGATTTCAGGGGAAAGAACGGAATAAAGAGAAATGGTTTGACAAAAGACTGGCGGTTTATTCTACATACGTTTGCCATGAGTATGGTCCATCGAAAGGGCGGTTATGATAGGTTAAATCTGGAATGGTCGGCAGCTATGCTCAACTTGTGAACAGACCAACCCTTCAATATATCTGGCCTGATCTTCTACTGCATGGTTGACAATGCCAAGAAAATCACATGGGCCATGTATCCTCGATTTGTTCAACTGCTCATCAATGATCAACATCCAAAACTGCCACATGATGGAAATTTGTACAAATTCCAATTGCCAACCGGAAGACAGATCACTGAGCTAAAGATAAATGAATGGGTAATGTTGCACCATTGGATGTATAGACAAGAAAGACTTCCGTTGGTTCTGGCAGCATATAAGAAGTATTGAGAAGGCGTGAGAGAAGCCATAGAAAAACAAGTCAACGAGGAAGAAGAAGCCAAAGAAGGAGCCCAACTTGTTTGAAAATGAAAAGACAAAGGAAAGAAAATAATCAAAGAGGGGGGATCCAAGAAAAGCAAGAAGGATATGCCCAATCCTAAGAGAAATTTGGGTGATAGCATTCAGGCTGGGGCAAATAGAGAAGAGATAGAAAGAATGCAAGCTTTACATGCAGTGCAGGAGGCAGAGAAAAGAGAGCGAAGATTGAAGAGAAGAGAGGTAACCGAATCTGAAACACCGGTTGTGGTGACAACGGAGCAAGAACAGTTAGACCAGTTCGTTGAAGGTTTATTTGCTGATCCTCACGAAACTACTCTAATAAAATCTCCCTCTCACAAACACCAAGAAGACCTCACCCATTTCAGGAGTTATACGATCGACTCTCAAAAGAAATTGGCTCGTTCACTGCCAAAGAATTCTGCTTGCTGAAGAATCAAGTCAACAACACAAACGTGTTTAGAGAGAAGTTGAAGGAACAGAGGAAAAAGAACAAAGAATTGCATGGGTGTGTGTCTGAGTAGACTAGATTTCTGAGGTTTCAGCACGATGGTATGACCAAAATGTACGAGATGCTGAAAGAACTACATGCCAAAGCAAATCTGGAACCAAAGTACTCAAACAAAGACCTTTTCAGATACAACAAGTTCATAGTAGAAGAAGAAAATGTAAAGCTGCAGAAGACGCAAAAAAGAAGAAAAGGCTTGAATCAGCAGTGAATGTGAATGAAGAAGAAGATGAAAGCGAAGAAGAGGAGGTAGACATAGATGAAATGCCTGCTAAGTTTGTCGAATGGGGGCTTGAGGATGAAGTAGTTTATGAAAGCGTTGGAGGTGAATAAGTGGCACCTCAATAACCTGAATGGTTCAAGAACGAACGTGAAATTTCCAGACTTCTATCAGGTTGTGACAATTGAGAAGACTGATGTGACCGAGAGAATCATAGGGTGGAAGTATTGCAACTTGAAAGTGATGTTCATTGTTAAACGAAGGGGTGGTGTGATCCAACACTTATGAATGGGCCTTGACATGCAAAGTCTGCCAACTTGGGACATTCGCGAATTGGGTAAACTTGAACTGATAAATCCAACAAATAGCAGCATTGGAGCATATTTCGAAAGACTTATCCTACGAGAATGCATGCGTGGATTCACCATGTTTAAGCCCAAGCGCCCAAGAAGATGATTGTTTAAGACCACTAGACCCAATCACCGGGAAAGGAAAAGTAACATGGGTAATAGACCCGACAAAAGTGGTGACAAGAGTGAAGATTCCTCCTGTACATCCAGTTCTTTTCACAAACTTCAAAAAGTGGTTCTATGATGGAAAAATAGGAGAAGCAGTTATTAGATTGAATAACAACGAAGATATTCGAATTCTCGATCCAATGGATGTGTTTAGGTTCTGCTTATCCGATCTAAACATACTCTATGGGCACAAAATACATGTGGGAGCAGGAAACGAATACTTGGAAGTGGGAATATTGTTCCAATGTGCCGTAGAGAGAGCAAGGGAGAGAACGAAAGAAATGATGGAGATCTTGGTTCGAATAGAAAAGAAAAAGGAGCGAGATGATGCCAAAAAGAATAAAGAAGCAGAAAAGAAAAAGCAGACGTCTGCTCCACAAGACAAAGATCCATCACCCGAATCTGACGTACATGTAATCCCACCCCCGACTTCATCCACATATGAAGTCACCATGGATGATCAAAAAATAACAAGTGAAGCTGCAATCAATCAAACCCTGCCAAGAAATACTAAAGAAGCAACAGCAAGCCCGAAAGTTCAAGACAAAGAATGAAGGACTCTCAAAGTACGCAACGGTCTAGGGGGGATATTGTTAGAACATTTTGAGACCGTTGGTACTTGAGTTTTATAGTTTAGGGCTGATTGCAATAGTTTAAAAGTTAAGAGGGGCTGAAATTGAAAATCATGTAAAATGTCCCATCAGGGGCGGCGTAATTAAAAACCCAGCGTAATTGTTAATTACGATGGGTAGCTAGACTCTATATATAACAATGCTCAAATCCATAGACTCCAAGTTTCTTGGATTAAGGTTGTTTTTGTGTTATTCAAGTGTAATCTTCTGATTTCTTGTGCTTAAATCCGATATACACGCTCTTTGATTGTGTTATACATTATGGGATTCCAAATCAACATTGGTTGATTCATCCTTGGCCAAGATTCTTCATTTTCTACTTATTTTTCTTACTTTCATCACTCAAACACCTAATCAATAGGTATTTGTGTGGTTGTCAATCATTATCACAGTAATCCAAAGCTGATTTAGGACTCACAAAACCTTACCTCCATCCCTTGGTATAGAGAAGCTGCTTCCAGAGAACACCCCTACTCGGAATCAAACAACACACAAACAAACCGAACTAGAAATATAGGGATAAAGAGCTATATATAACAAATGAAATAGTGAGAGAGTAACATTGTAATATGTAACCATACAGAACATCATCAAAACAACATATAGATATAGCTATATAGATACAAGAAATCAAACATATGTAAACAACACTTAAAGTGTAGGAAATCTAAGCCCTTAAAACAAAGCTAAGACGGATTAGTACCCTTCACTAAAGGTCCTTAACCTTGCCACACCTTTTCTAAATTTATACAAACATTCCTGTGACGTTTTTCTGACATCATCAAACATTCATCCTACGCATCGCAAGATGTG
Source organism: Helianthus tuberosus (assembly GCA_030545235.1). Classification (NCBI taxonomy): domain Eukaryota; kingdom Viridiplantae; phylum Streptophyta; class Magnoliopsida; order Asterales; family Asteraceae; genus Helianthus; species Helianthus tuberosus. The sequence goes on along the minus strand of CM060381.1, from coordinate 101,512,766 downwards.
TTGTAAGCTATTTGACGAATCGTCGATGTGCACTTCTTTAAAGTAGTAAATCCCCTTTTGGCTCTATATCCCACCGTAATGTCAAAAATAGGTCCCAACTTGCCAAATCATCGGCTATACGCTGGAATAGACGATGACTCATTCGAAATTGATGCTTGAATTGTTTGTCGATATAGACGGGATATTTGGCACAATAGCTGGTCACCAATCTATCGTGAGCACCTAAATAGTAGATGTAAAGTTGAACAAAAAAATTTAAATAATATATATAATTTATATAAAGAAAACCAACAATAAAATAAACATGCAATATAGTAAACCTAAAATTGAACATAAAATAAATTATATTAAAACAATAATAAGTTAAAATTAATCGCATTCCCGATCTCTATTTAAACACAATGCCCTTGTTTTTGTTGTGACGTATTTTCTTCTTCCTTAATAATAATTTGTGATGCGTCCGTTATCGCGCTCATATAAAATTCATTGATTCCGTTGGAAGATGTTGAAGAAACCATGGATACAAAGTAAACTAAAAACTTGTTGTAAATTAAGAAATCAATGTTTGAGAGAATTTCTAGGGTGAAGAGGAGAAGTTGTGAGGAAAAGATTTGTGCTTAGGTTATTTATATAAATTAAAGAGTAAATTGCCATTTTAGTCCCTGAGTTTTGACCAAAATTGCCACTTTAGTCCAAATAGTTTTTTTCTTGCCATTTTAGTCCAAATAGTTTTGTTTTCTTGCCATTTTAGTCCAAATAGTTTTGTTTTCTGCCATTTTAGTCCCTGAGTTTTGTCATTTGTTGCCATTTTCATCCAACCCACTAACTCCATTAAAAAAAAATTATTTAACTTAGGTGAATTTTGGTCGAACCACATTTTTCTTTCTTTTTTTGCAGGTGCGATGGTATGGGGATGGTGTTGTGCCAGTTTACAGTGAAGATGATGGCGGTGGTTGTTGGTTTTACGATGATGACGGTGATGTTGGTTAATGACGTGGGTGGCGTAAAAGTGCCCGGTGGTGGTGGAAATGGTGGGTGGTGATGGTGGTGGGGTGGGTGGGTGGGTGGTGATGATGCAGGGACTAACCTTCTATCATCGCCACCACCTGCCTGCACCGTCACCACCCACCCCACCACCATCACCACCTACCAGGGACTAAAATGGCAGAAAACAAAACTATTTGGACTAAAATGGCAAGAAAACAAAACTATTTGGACTAAAATGGCAAGAAAAAAACTATTTGGACTAAAGTGGCAATTTTGGTCAAAACTCAGGGACTAAAATGGCAATTTACTCTAAATTAAAATAAGAGTGTTTATATTTTAAAAAAAGGTGCCCATTGGGAATGGTGAAAACCCACACATTCAGATCATCAAGTTCGGGGTGGTATTGTGGTGGTGTTTCGTTTACCAAAACAGGGTTTGGGGGCGTGGTGTTCCCCAGCCTCCCCATCCTACTTGGCTTCCCACCAATCCCTTCCACGATCCCCATGCTGTATAGTGTAATACGTGACATCATTACTAATTTATAAATTAACTTATTTAGTATTCATTAATATTTCCTATATATCAAATGTTTCTCAGTGTATTAGTAACTAGTGGGTTAGGTCGGGTGTTTTGAAGTTGAGAAAGGGACTCGGGGATGTGCCACGTAGGACGAGATACTTGGGAACATCGCACCTTTATCAATGCTTTGCTGAGAATGGTGATATGTCACCATGATCTGTGTGTGCTTGATTATATTTTTACTTTCTCTTTTTTGATAGACAAAAGAGCTTTCTTTTCAACGTTTTCGACAAGCTTTCTTTTCTACAATTTTCGACCAGAGATTTAAGTCTGGAGGTATGTCACCTCTATCGTTGACACGTTTTCTGGGTGAGAGTTGTGGAGATGAAAATATGTGGCGGTGGAGGAGGAAATACTTTTAAATTAATTTTAATAATTAAATGTTTAGAAAAACTAAAACAAACATTAATTGTTTAAAATTATCAAAACCGGTGAAGGGGAAGGGGATAACCATAACATAGGTTTGGGGGGGGGGGGGATGGAATGGATGCTTATGTGGCACTGAGGTGTTAGTTGAGGACGAGGAGACGGTAAAACATAGCCTATACCCGCGCTTCGCGGTAGGAGCAGACCAAATTTTAACACAACTGAAAAGGTGTGTTAAAGTTTGTAAGGCTTGTTTCTGATGACCTGTACACATGTATTCACCCCGCATAAAAAATCTATAAAAAAGGAAACTTTGAATAAAATTTACACCGAAATTTAGATAAAATAAGTACGCAACAACAACACATTTTGAAGTGCAAAGTGGCATAACTTGGGTGGGCAATAAAAAGAAAGAAAACAAAGGAATTGAAAAAGTAAAGGGTATAAATGGTATGGTTGAGAAATGTAGTGCTTAAATTTAAAAATCAAGTTATAATGAGAAAAAACTAATAACATAGAAAGAAGTATAGTGTGTAACTTAAAAATAAGCACAAATGACTTGTACTAAGTGCTTCAAGCTCAAAAATTATACTTTTATATAATGAATTTTAGATTGATAAAACTGTAACATGATTTTCATGTTACGACAAATTTAACACTAAACATTAATTCAATTACCAATTTAATGGATTCAAATTTTATGAAGTGCAGCTATTAATTATTATTATAATCTTTATATAAATTATAAGAAGATAAATAGTTTTTTTGTCCTCTAGTCTATTTCTTCATTTAGTGTAATTTTTTATTTGCAACCCATCTAGATTGATTAGTGTATTCCTTTTCTTTTACTTTAACCAATTTACTTTTCTACCCGTAAATAGTTTTTTTAGTTAAATGTCATTTTAGTCCCTGTGGTTTGGGCCATTTTGTCAGTTTAGTTCAAATGTTTCATTTTCGCATCAGGATCCAAAAATGTTTCATTGTTGCCATTTTGGTCCAACTGACGTAATCCCATCCATGCTTCTCAGTTAGTCAAGGGGTATTTTTTTCATTTTTTCTATTATTTTGATTAAATGTTTATTTTTACCACTATTAAAACCGATTTTAATGAACCACCACAACACCCATGTTCACCCTCTGAAACACAACCAACACACCACTACCACCTATCTCCGCCCCTCACCAACCTCCGTGCCCCACCGTCACCAACAACCACAACACCAAACCCTAACCCTCTTCCTTTTTCTATTTGCTACCACCCAACACCAACACCTCACCATTATCACCACCACACCATTGCCACCCATCTCCACCCCTTTGAAAAACAACCACCACAACAACCACCCATCTCCACCTCTCTGAAACACAACCACCACAACACTACCAACCATATCCGCCCCTCACCAACCACCGTTCATCACCACAACCACCGCGCCCCATCGTCATCAACCACCACAACACCAACACCACCGTCCCGGTAATCAAAAGAGAACCGGGAAGAGAAAGAGATAGAGAACCGTTCACCACCACCATTATCGTTCCGATCTGTGGTCTGTCCGATCTGTTCCGATCTGGCGGTTTCGAAGAGAGAGAGACCTAGCCACTGCTGGCCTTGTTGTCATCCTGAATTGTTCTGGCGGTTCCGATCTGTTCCGATTTGTTGTCTTCCTGAATTGTTTTGGTTGGGGTGGTAGTTGTGGAAGTATGTCGACGGCCGATGGAGGTGGAGGTTGAGGTGGAGGTGATGGTGTTAGATAGAGAGATAGATAGGGGTAGAAGGGGGTGGGGGGTGTTGGGTTTTATAACCAGATATGTGTTTTTATAAAACTCAAAAAGACTTAAAGAATAAAAGTAAATCTTTAATTAACATAATAGACATAATGACAAAAATACCCCTTGACTAACTAAGAAGCATGGATGGGGTTAAGTCAGTTGGACCAAAATGACAACGTTGAGCCCTTTTTGGATCTAGATGCGAAAAATAAAACATTTGGACTAAACTGGAAAAATGACCCAAACCACAGAGACTAAAATGACATTTAACTCTAGGTTTTTTTAACAAAACGTTAATACCGTTTTAGACATAACTTTTAGGTTTTCTTTTTTATTTGCCATAACGAGTGTGACGAAGGTTTTTTTATTTTAGGTTTTTTAACAAGCGCGCCGGTACTATTTAACTTTTATTTTTCTTTACTGTAACTAGCGCACTAAAACCAGCCGAGTTTCTGTCGTTTTTTTTCGTTTACCTTTGTTATTTACTATATTGTTTTACCTTTTCTTATTATTTTTATGTTCAGAGTCGAGTTACGACGCAAACAGGATAACACATTTAGAAATCATTTTATTTAATTTTACAAAAAATTTTATCGGTTGTCATAGTGTGTTATACGTTCTAAATTCCAATTGCGTCCATGCGCAATGCGTGGGTAACTACGCCCCTAGTTATTATTGTTATACAATTATTTGGGATATAAGGTAATTTACACGCGATATGAAGAGGAGGTTAAGACACAAGATATTAAGATGATATTATATATTGGGTTATAAAACAAAGGCTTAAAATTTGATACGCAAGATACTAAGAGGCGATATATTTAGACGATACGATATATATGATACATTCATCTTTTTTAAGCTTATTTGAATTTTATTATTGTAGTGAAATTGTCTACTTCGTTGTATCACGTAGATTCCCTCTAGTATATATACAGGAAAGGGATCATTAGAAAATTTAAAAGATACTATAAAACTTCAAGCACCCCTTTTAAACATGATATTTTTTTGTTCTAACTTTTTCATTCCATTTGTAAGTTACTATTATATATGGATATTAAAATGAAAATAAAAATATATGTAGTTCATGAAATATATATATAGGTTGCGAGAAACGCGAAAACCAATGTGAACACAACAAAATAAACCCACTACATAACTAAAAACCTAACCCTCGACCCCCAAGCTAAATGCTAAAAACTAAACCATAAAGCTAAACCTCCAAAAAAAACCTAAAAAAAAATCTTAAAAACACTCAAAAAATTTTTTTTATAAATTTTTATTAAAATCACTACTTTAAGTATCCATTTTTTTTAAAAACGTTTTTTTATTAACGAAAAGTAGCGATTTTTGTAAAAAGATATTTAAAAAAATTAGTGTGTTTTTTATGTATTTTTGGTTGTGTTCGCACTAGTTCTCGCGGTTCTCGCAATAAAGGGTGCTTCCTAACGCATTATTCTCCTATATATATAAAAACTTCAGATATTGTTTTAATATCTAGTTTTTATAATAACCGTTATATTAAAAAGGCATTTAGAAGAAAGACAGAAAAGTATTTTTCCAAATAGTTTGCTTTTTTTTTATTGGCCAAACTTACACACCATAAGGATTGAAACCATGACTTCTTACTACTCTAAACCGTATCTAATTCATCAACACACTACTAGACTATTCCCAAATGAATCTCCAAACAGTTTGCTTGACTCTACATTTTCACCCTCTAATACATATAACCGTTTTATCAGGACCACAATAAATAGTATTTGAAGACAAATCAATATTTTTCAAGGTACATTGTTGTTTGTAAACCGAAGAGAACTTATAGACAAAACCATTGCAATCCAAAATGAAAGTTCCTTGAAGTATCCAAGGAAAAACAAACCAAATGTCGTACATGATGTCTCTTAAGATTGATGTCGCTGTCCATGGCCGCTCGACTTGAGCAAAAGCCAATCATTTGAACGAGTACGGAAGAGTCCCTAAAATGTGTAAACCGTAGTATGGTTGCCTCAGTTGGTTTAGAAGCTCACACCTTTACTAGTAAAAAAATCAAAATTGTCTAGATGATGTATGAGATATTTTGTTTACAACAAAGGATTTCAAGCTTTAATTAAATATAAAAGTTGTAATATCCTTGTCTCCATATATGTCAGTTTTATAGTCAACTTTGATATTAAGGTTGGTTTTGAAATGACAACTATTTTTTCTACACTAGTTAACTCAAGTTTTCTTTGTCAAAATTGCTATTGCTAATTAAGCTAATTAGCAAAATGACACACTCTACGAACGATGCATTTCACTCAGTATTTTAGGTTACACGGTTCATAATATGTCTTTGTGAAAATTCCTATGTTAGAACAATACGTAGTCATTTTCATTTCACTTAGGATAAAATACCAATTTCATCACAATCCCTTGAGCTATGTCATTTATATAACCTGAAGTTAGATAAGATTACACGAGCTCTGTGAATTATTGGAATATATAAGCTTTTATACTTAGCTAATAGATGTAACATATGTAGCGGCTTACAAAGTGGATGGTACCAAGTATTCACTTCTAAGAGAATTGAGAATTGTGTATATATTTTTTATATTTCTTACAAGAGAAAATATTACATATAAATAGTTGGAAATGGTGAACAGAATATGGAAATACAATCAAAAAAATGGCTGGAAGAAATCTCTTTTATTCCTTGATATGCAAGATGTAAGGCTGGCACAATCTTCATAAAATAGGAAATGATGCAAAGTTGTTCCTATTTTTATTTTTTATTTTTATGACACTCCCTCTCAAATTGAGTAGTGGGGTCTCGAATACTCAATTTGACAAGACACTAGTTGAAGATTCTTCCATTGACAACTTTTGTTAAAATATCAGCTAATTAGTCTTCAGAGCAAACGAATGGTAGCCCTATAATTCCTGCTTCAAGTTTTTCTTTACGGAAATGCCTATCAACCTCCACATGTTTCGTACGATCGTGTTGAACTGGATTTTGTGAGATTTGTATTGCGACTTTCTTATCACACATGGTCATACTTGTTTCAGTTTGAGAAAAACCGATTTCAGTTAGAAGTTTCCGAATCCACAAAACTTCTGCTGGTCCTCATGCAATTCCTTGAAATTCAGCTTCAGCACTAGATAAGGCTGTTGGATATTTATGTCCGGTTCGATAAGTCAACGCTGCCGACCGGGTCTTGACCCGTAAGAGTTACACCGTGGTCAACGAACTAAAATCCACTTAACTGATTTAACTGGTAATTACGAACGATACGCGGGTATTGAACTGAGAGACGGGTTTGTAAATCGGGTGGGACAAGAATTCTCTTGCATCGCCATTTGGCGAGCACCTAGATTTCAGCCAATGGAATTACATGCAAGGAATCTTCTCACCACTTGTCATCCACCTAACTTGTGGCCAATCAAAACACATGCAATTTTGCATGTCTTGACACTTGGCGAGCATACAAGTTGTCCATGGCCTATATAAATGTGGGTCTTGTTTTGAGAAAAGAACACAAGAATTTAACAAAACTCTCTCTACACCCATAACCCCAAAACCGACCAAGACCCCAACCGGCCAAGAGCTCGCCGGCCCAGACCGCCGGCTGCCGCTGCCGCTGCCGCCAGATCCCGGCCACCTCCGCCGCTACTCGACCAATTCGCGTATCTCTTGTTCGTGTAACTAGTACTCGTTCGTTGAACCTCGGTGTCTCAACCGGTTATTCACTAACCGAAGGTATATCTAAACCCCCTATGGTTGATGTTCTATTTCGTGTTTGCATGTTGGTGATCTTGTTCCATTATAGGTGCTCCTTGGTATAAAAATTGCTCGTGTTATTTTGCTACATATGCTTCCGTTGCCTAAAAATGTGTATATAGTTTTAACTAGTTAAAGTTCATTTTGAATAACATATTTTACATGTATTCTTTTGTCAAAAATGTTTTGACTAATCCTTGTAACAAAATAAACACATATTTAATATGAACCGGGTTCATAAAATAAAAGTAAAAATTATACCACGGATATCCAACAGTGGTATCAGAACCGATGCTCACCACATGCAAATCGAAACAGGTCTCTTTTTCACCGGAATAATAAATCACAAACTTTAAAAGTCTAAAGTTTTGATTTATTTTTATCTTTGGGCTATATATATTTTTGGTCATATTTTAATTGTTATATATTTGGTTGACCAAAAATTGCCCAAACATGCTTTTGGTTATGTTGAATATGTAAATCGGCCCGACCTTGTGGTTGTGTTTATATTTGGTTTTGTTCATGGTTTTGGCCCGTTTTGAGGATCAAAGTTGTAATAGACTAGTTTATGGTTTTGGCCCGCTTTGTGGTTCAAAGTTGTAACAGATAAGGTTCTTTGTCTTTGTTATATTTACTTATTAAATATTGTTAACCGAAGACCCGAAGCAAACCCGAAGCAAAACCGAATGCCAAGAGGAGTCTTGTAGTTAGTGGGAGTCGCTCAAGACAACAAGATGCACTCAAGTCCATCCTTGTGGTTGTTTTGTGTTTTGTGACCGTGACCCCTTGATCTTGCCACTTGGCTCTAGCAAGATCATATTCATGCCCATATGATTTACATATTCATTTTTGCTATTATCGTTGCTGATGTGTGCAAAATGCAACATATAAATTACATCAATTGTGGCATAAAACTAACCCTTTTTTTTGAACTAATGTTAGAAAAAGTGTGCTTTTGTCTTCCTTTTGTATTTTCAGGATTAAATGAGCTCAAATTAACAAAAGAAGCAAAAAGGCAGCTAAATCTAACATAAATACAAGAAAAGGAACAAACGTAACATGCCCGACCCCACGACAGCATCTTGTTGATGCAGATTTTGTGTCCGATGCTTGTCGAATAGATTAGTTATTATTGTACGCTGAATTTGTAATAGTTAGTGAAACGGTCAAACAAACGTGTATAGACCCGCTCGTTTGAAGTGGTCAAACGAGAGGTTATTTGGTTGACCGTGTGGGTTTTGCTAGACAAATTATGGTTGTATAATGTTTGGTGTCGAAGGATAAGGCATCGAAGGATTGTGTTTATCCTTCGATGAGCTCGAAAGATATCCATCGATAGATGAAGATGGACCTCGAAGGATATGTCATCCTTCGAGGTATATGTGTATCTTTCGATAGCTGGATGATCGACAGATGATCTATCGATCAATCAGTTAGATCCTTCGACCATACAACCTGTGTTGGGTATAAATACCAACACTTTGTCATTTGCAAGACCAAGAGAGTGAGAGGAGGTTTGAGACCTCACCCGGGGAGAGATCACCACTTGATCTCTCCCGGAATGTATACTCCTTTGGTATTAGTTCGGTTATCATGTAATCGGGCCGACTTGTAACGTTTTACTACCGGATTAATACAAAGTTGTTTGTTTATCATTGCTAATCTCTTCCGTCTTTGAACATAATCACAAGAATCACGGTTTCGGTCCCCAAACCCGGTCCTACAATTGGTATCAGAGCCATGGTGCCCGATTTAGTAAATCTAACCGTTTACTAAGTCACATGTGCTCTAGATCTGTGATTTTTGTGCTTTTTGTTCAAGATGTAAAGTTGGGTGAAAATGAGAAAAACTCAGATCTGGACCCGATTATTCAGATCTGTGCTGAAACGAGTGTTGGGTTTTATGTTTTTCACCTAAATATTCAAGTAATCATCATCAAAAATTGTATACAAAGTGCTTCATCAAATCTGCAAATTTTACACAGCCTCCTGTGTTCTTGATGTTCTTGACACCTTCAAACTGCGAAAGATGAAAAATGTATCGAAGGGTCATCTCAAATCCTTCGAAAGATCAAACTGATTTCGAAAGGTCATCTTTTGTTTCGAAGGATCATCTATCTGTTTCGAAGGATCATCACAATCCCCAACAACCTCGAAAGATCAAACATATTTCGAAGGGACATCAACAACTTCGAAAGATCAGATCTGATATGTTCGAAAGATAGCAACTGATGTTTGTGAAATCCAGATCTGACATGTGCTCGAAAGATCTGTGAATCATCTTTCGAGACCGGTTTGGTGTTTGTCTTTTGTTTGATCTTTCGGTTGATCCTTCGATAATATGATCCTTCGTCAATCATCTTTCGTTTGTTGATGTCGGCTGATGTGTGGCTCTTGTCAGCTGAGATTATTGTCAATAGAAGAAGACCTGATTGTTTGGAGGTGTGTATCGAAGAAGGAGAGGAAGAGTCTAGCAAATGGTTGTCGGCTGAAATGTATCGCAGAGATGAAGATGAAATAGAGATTGAAAAAAAAAAAAAAAAAAATAAATAAATTAAAGGCAGAAGATGACAAGGAGGAAGACTGATGTGAAATTAGCGGCTGGGAATTTTTTTTTAGGGTTTGTTTGTGTTCACATGATGTCTTATCCACTAAATGATGATGTTGTCGGCTGTGAGCTTATTAGCAGCTAGGTTTTGGAAGATCTTGTCACATGGGCCTCTTACATTGTGAGCTTAATATTTTGCAATCAGTGGGCCAGCATCGAGGGAGCAGGAATTTATTTTGATTAGGCCCACTTGATTATTAAAGATGTTTGTTGGACATTTTTTTTTAAGCCATTCACATATTAGTTGACCTTTGTTTTTAATTAGATGCCATCTAATTAAAAAAATGGGTCGTTATTTTTTTTGGGGGGGCAAAATGCATGATGACAAATTTTTATTTTGAGCTAAATTCAAAAGTTGCTACTACAAGATTGACAATGTTTTGATTCAGCTTTGTGCCTCGAACTATAGTAGCGATTATATTTGAGCCAAGAATTGTAAGTGATTTGCAAAGTGGGGGTCGGGTGTTCGCGAAGTTTAGTTTAAACCGCGCTTCTAAATGTCAACGTCAATTTGTACGGATTCGGGAGCGCGCGGGGTGATGCGGCATGATGAAAACAAGAGATGATGAAAACTTGATTTTTGAAAAATGTGGGGTAGTCACGGTTACCGATGAAAATGTCAAAAATGGTGACGCGACTATTATGGGCCAAAAACCAAAAACGGAATGGTATGTTCACTTCCGCACGTCAATGTTTATGATTGTTACCGGTTATTCGTAAATGTTCGAAAGCATTTTGTTTATTGTCATATTCTCGCATTTGAAGACGAACGTATGAACCTTGAACGCCAACACCGGTCCTAACGAGTTCACAAAGTCTTTGGAGGGATACAAGTCGGATCCGATGGGGTACTAGGCGATATTGCTTTATCAACTAGAATATGCAACGAAGAAATCTTTTTGTTTATTGTCATATTCTCGCATTTGGTAACGAATGAATGAACCTGGAATGTCAACACCGGTCCTAACGAGTTCACAAAGTCTTTGGAGGGATACAAGTCGGATCCTACGGGGTACTAGGGGACGTTCTTATTCAACTAGAATATGCAAAGAAGAAAGTCGTTTTCGTGAATTTTCGGAACCGAGAACATTCAATAAAGATTGACGACAGTTCCGCTTAGTGGAGGGAATTGGTGAACATTTGACGACAGTTTCTTTGAAGTGGAAAGAATCTGTTAAGGTTTAGAGATTTTACCAAAGAAATGGGGGGATAAAGATTGAATTTCTTCGGTAAATTTCTAAACGCAATCACAGGTGGTAGAGTTTGTGATTTTCTGGTGATACAAACGGTTCGGCGTGGAATGTTTTGCACAGACACATATTTGAGAATTTTAATTAATTCTCCAGCCAGCGTGAAGGGTTTTGCACGGAAAAATACAGGTTTCTAAAGTCTACAGTAGTTACAAAAGCGCTGTTCACTGAAGACCTGGGGAATCTTTCTGAAAGCTGATAGTTCAAGACTGAAGACCTGCAGGATTCGGTTTTGGGTTTGATGTTTCTTTGGGATTTTACAGGGATCTGGGGGTAACTCAATTCGTTGAGTTTGCAAATGATGTACTTGGTCAAGCTGACTTCCTGAGTACTGATGCTGAAGATCCGTAGTGCATTACGTGGTCAACTTCACAAAGGCGAGACAATGAGATCTGGATGTAGTTCAACTAAGCATGCTGGTTGAGCTTGCAAGGGATACACTTGGTCTAGCTGACTTTCCTGAGTGTTGATGCTGAAGATTAAAGTGCATTACTTGGTCGATTCCACAAAGACGGTTTACAGAAGACAGTTCACCAGAAATCTCTATCAATGTAGTATGCTTGAATGAAATGAAGTTCTTATGACAGATCAAGACTTGATGCAGTTCTTAAAGATTGGAACCCTTATCAAATGCCGGTTGGAGTATTGGAAGATCAGCGGAAGATCGGTCAATTAAGCCTTGTGAGGAAATTGCACAACACCCAACACGGATACGCGTACTTTAAGGGGGAAATATTATACAAGGAGCATCAAGATACTACTTACCTGGATCATCGGTCAAGGGGGAATTTGTTAACACAGAGAAGATGAATACTTGACTGAAGATCAATTGCAGTTGCATTTTCAGCATTCGACAGCAACGGACAAGGGGGAATTTGTTGATGCAGATTTTGTGTCCGATGCTTGTCGAATAGATTAGTTATTATTGTACGCTGAATTTGTAATAGTTAGTGAAACGGTCAAACAAACGTGTATAGACCCGCTCGTTTGAAGTGGTCAAACGAGAGGTTATTTGGTTGACCGTGTGGGTTTTGCTAGACAAATTATGGTTGTATAATGTTTGGTGTCGAAGGATAAGGCATCGAAGGATTGTGTTTATCCTTCGATGAGCTCGAAAGATATCCATCGATAGATGAAGATGGACCTCGAAGGATATGTCATCCTTCGAGGTATATGTGTATCTTTCGATAGCTGGATGATCGACAGATGATCTATCGATCAATCAGTTAGATCCTTCGACCATACAACCTGTGTTGGGTATAAATACCAACACTTTGTCATTTGCAAGACCAAGAGAGTGAGAGGAGGTTTGAGACCTCACCCGGGGAGAGATCACCACTTGATCTCTCCCGGAATGTATACTCCTTTGGTATTAGTTCGGTTATCATGTAATCGGGCCGACTTGTAACGTTTTACTACCGGATTAATACAAAGTTGTTTGTTTATCATTGCTAATCTCTTCCGTCTTTGAACATAATCACAAGAATCACGGTTTCGGTCCCCAAACCCGGTCCTACAATAATCGATGGATATAGATGGACCTCGAAGGATGCCAATCCTTCGAGGTATGTGTGGATCCTTCGATAGGTCTTATCTCGATAGATCATCTTTCGATCAAAGGAGGGTCGATAGATAAGCATCCTTCGAATATCCTTCGAAGTCTGTGACTTATCTTTCGATCCAAGGAATATTTTCGAAGGATATATCTGTCGATCTACTGGTCTCATCCGAAAGACAAGGATCCTTCGATTGGAGAGTCTTTCGAGGTCATCGTTCGAAACTCAACAGTGTTCTTTCGAAAACTGTTGATCTTTCGAACAAGTTCTGTCTTTCGATCCTATTCTGTTTAAGGTTAACCAGTTTGTGTTTTTCAGGTCCTTCGATCAAGATCCTTCGGCTGTTTGTTATCTTTCAAGATTTTAACATAGTTTGTGAAAAATTAAATTTTAAAAAGGGAAAAACTTATTTTTCAAATTTTAAATATATTTTTCACTTAATATATTAATTTTCCTTATAAAATGGGAACAAACAGTCAGTGGGATCCAACCGCATGGACTCAAACAACTTTGACTCCACAATCATCAGCTACGCAATCATCAGCTACGCAATCTCAGTCAGATTTCAACAAAAATGCATGGATGCAAGCTATTGCCCCACCTCAAGCTGCAATGATAACTGCAAATCAATGGGCTTTGGTCACAAATCAAAGCAGCAGCATTCAAGCCATGATGCAGAACGACAGTGAAACTGGTACAAGTACAAAACCGCCAAAGCTGAATCACATCAATGATTGGGGATGGTGGAAAGAAAGGCTGAGAACTTATGTTCAGGTGCAAGGTCAAGATCTATGGATGTGCTTCTTCACTCCATTTGAAAATGATTTGGAAGTTGCAGGATCAAATCCACAAACTTACAGCACTATGTCTGAAGAAGATAAGAAGAAATTCGAGTTGGAAAAGAAAGCATTTATGATTCTCACGCAAGCTCTTCACAGAGACATATACCACCAGTTTGTTTACTGTACGACTACTAAAAGCTTGTGGGATATGCTCACGTTACGATGTGAAGGAAATGCTCAGTCTAGGAAGATCAAGCAAGAATTACTGAAGAAAGAGTTTGAAGGTTTCACGTGTATGGAGAACGAGGGTTTGGCAGAATTATCTACAAGATTCCATCATCTGTTGAGTGAAATGTTTGCCTTCAGAGTCACTGCCACTCCACAAGAAATGGTGAAGAGATTTGCTGATAGCTTACCAGCAAAATGGAGCGGTTATCTGGAGATTCTCAAAGAAAATGGTGTTCTGGACACAATCACCGTTTATGAGCTAATCCAGAAATTGGAGAACAAAGATGTAGAAGAAAAGCTAAAGGCAAAAAGAACAATAACTCCTCAGAATCCAGAGATGTATTTTGGGATTGCAGGTGGCATTAGTGGAGAAAAGCCAGCCTCTCAGCATGCTAAGCTTCAAACAGCTTTCATCTCAAACACCGGACCTTCCACGACAAATCAGTTTGATCCTTCAGCATACACGATGATGTATTCAAGACCGGATTCTTCTTCTCTACAACAGAATGTGCAACCGACAGCTCAGCAATTCACACCACCGTCTTTCTTAGATCCAAACAGAGCTCAACAGCAACAACCGCAACAGCAAGGGTTTTATGGAAGTTCTTCAAGCTTTCAAGCTACTTCTAATCCGAACACTGTCAGATTGGACACTTCCAACTTTTCAAAAGTCAGTGTCGAGATAGCCAAGGAGCATATGGAGATGTTGAACACCTTGGTTAGTGCTTACTGTGGGTTGGTTGCAGGTCAGATTGGAAATATCAATCTAACCAATGAAGATTATCAGCAAGTGGACAAAGAAGAATTTGAGATGATGGATATCAAATGGGCTCTTGCTAGTGCTATTCGAAGAGCAAAAGAGTTAATGGAAAGGACGGGGAGAACCAACTTGGAAAGCAACAACAACACCAAGTATGGTTTTGATAAGAATGTTGTCACCTGCTTCAACTGTGGGGAAAAGGGTCATTTCAAGCGGGAATGTCAGAAGCCACCTAAGCAAGGCAATCAGAATCCTTTCAGGAATCAAAGACAGCCTCAACAACAACAGAACAACAATTCTGACAGACAAATAGTTCCCGTTGGAGGAAATACATCTGGTTCCACAAACACTAATCCCCACAGAGGTTTAGTTGTTCAAGCTGATGAAATTTGCAACTGGAATCTTCAGCTTGGAGTTGGAGGAAATGGTGGAACAGCATGTTTTGCTGAAATCGTAAAGGATTTAAAGCACGCTAGTGGTGGAGAATCTTCCACCAATGGTGATGAATCTTCAGAAGATGAAGATAGTTCGGGTTATAGTGGGAGCATGGATGGGGAATCACATGATGCTGGTGATTTATCAGGTGATGCTTTAGATTTGGAAGTTGATGAGCTCTTGGCTGACGCTGAAGCATTATGCAAAAGGAGATCTATTCTTTGCCAGAAATCTGCTGGAACTTCCGAGAAGCTTTCTCAATTTTTCTCTGAAGATGGATCTTTTTCTTTTCATACAGCCTTTATGGCTCACGTAGAAGGCCAGACTTCTCAGGTATGTGATACTAATTCTGACTCTATTCCTGTTCCTGTTGAATGTGCTAACTGTTTAAAATATGCTGAAAGGGAAAGTCAGTTTGAAATCACACATAAACACAATCAAGAATTGATTGTAGATCTTTCTAAAGCAACCGAAGCTAACTTGTTTTTAACCAGAAATGAAAAGGAGTTTAAAGCAACAATTGCGTCATTAAAACATGATGTTTCAGAATTACAAAAGGCTGTTTTGAGAAAACAACATGCTAACAATAATCTTATTGACACAATTGAAAAACAAATGGTTGAGTTAGCAACAGCTCGATGTGAATGTGAAACAATTAAGCAGAAATTGGAAAGCTATTCCAATTCCCGCTTCGTATTGGATCACATCATTGACGTTCAAGAGAGGAAGAAAAAGGGGGATAAACCTTGTATTGGATTCAAATCATGTCCTCCCCCTATGAATCACAATTACTCTAAATTGCCTGATGACGAGGATATGCCCCGTTTTGAACCTACTGTGCCACTCGGTCTAGATGACTTTGCAGCAGGCCTCGGGTTCACAACTGGTACATCATCCTCGGATCAATCAGAATCTGAGAATGTGACAGATTCATCGTGTGTTAAGGAACAGAGTCCTCCCATTGTTTTGGATACTGATTCTTCGGATGATGAATCTGATTCTTCGGACGATGAATCTGTAGAAATTGTGAACAAACAGTCTAACTCGGTTACAACAGATATTCCAATCGAGAATCACATCTTGTGTGATCCTCCAGTGAAACCGAGTGAGACTGAAACGTCAAAAGCAATGGAGTCCCTTTTATCTAGCTGTGAAGGGAATAACTTGTTGTACACGCTCAAAGGAGATGATAAAATCTACTCTAACAAAGATTTTCCAATTAAAAATGTAAATCAAGATTTAATTGAGCAAATTTTTGAAGGATGTATTGATAAGTTTTTGGGAAACAAAAGTGGAAAAGTCACCGTCACTCAATGTGATCCAATTCCGTGTGAACAAGTTAGAAAACAATACGGAAACCAAAAACAACCAATTGAGCGAAAACAACAAGTGAACTCCGGAAAGGGTAAGGCACAGGGAAGGAAGGCTCAGAACAAGAATGTTCAAGCACCTAAAGTTCAGCAGCCTAAGACTGAACAACCAAAGGTTCAACAACCCAAAGTTGAACAGTCTAAGGCTACTCAACCTAAGGCTGCACAACCTAAAACTCAACAATCAAAGGTTGAGCAACCTAAGATTCAACAACGAAAGGTGCAAAACAAAAGAGCTCCTGTTAAGAAACGAGAACCGAAAATGAACTTTGTTGGATCCACGGGTTCAGACAAACTTGAAACATTTCAAGATAAATCTAACATTGATTTCATAAAACAAGTTAGAATTTTAAAACGAAATGATCAGAATAATTACACCCAACACACCAACGGACGTGATGTAGGTCCAAGCACGTGTACATCACAAAGTTCATGGTCTGGTTCTCAGTCTGGTCATCAATATGTTTCTCCGAAGTTTGTAGAGCGGAGAACATGTTTTGAATGTGGGACAGTTGGGCATATTGTAAGATATTGCCCATATGTGCAAAAGCTGAAGTCAACAATGAGTGCTCCCCAAGAAACCAATTACCAAAAACGACCAGTTTCCCCGAAACAAGACCCACATGTCTTGAAAGAAAGAGAAAAGAAGTTAAAACAAAAGAATCAAAAGGTAATTGAAAAGGCCTTAAAATCAGAGGTCAAAGATGAAAAACCTGTACAAGCAAAACCTAAAACTGTAAAACCAGTAAATTCAAGAACAATTAATTCAAATACTGGTAAAGGACAAACAGCTTGGAAACCAAAACAGGTAATTCAGTCAGGGGGAGCACCACAGGTTCTGTTTCCTAATCATCAAGTGATTGAGATCACTTTCCTTGATGATCAAGGACGACCCAAGTCCACAAAGGCTTGGGTCCCCCTCTCAAACTGATAAGTTAATTGCATGTGCAGGCGGCTCCAGGAGGAACTATTAATAGTCTTTGGATTGTTGATAGTGGGGCTTCCAGGCACATGACGGGCGACTATCGTCTTCTTTTTGATGTGCGAAGTATTAGAGGAGGATATGTTGCGTTTGCTGGAGACAAAGGAGGGTATATCACCGGCGAGGGAATGATCTCAAATGGAGTTGTGAGTTTCGATAAAATCAATTATGTTCAACAGTTGGATCACAATCTCCTGAGTGTTTCTCAGATCTGCGACAAGAAGTTCACCGTGCATTTTGATGATGCCGGTTGTTATGTGCTGAAGCCAGGATTCAAGATTCCCGCAGAATGGATTCTCTTATCAGCACCAAGAGTTAATGATTTGTATGTCCTTGATATGAACCAAGCAATAACTCAGTCCAAACAAGTTACTTGCTTTATTTCAAAAGCCACTGAAAAGGAGACGATCTCTTGGCACAGACGAATGGGTCACATTCACCTCAGAAAAATGAATCACCTTGTCAAAAACAATCTGGTGAGAGGTGTCAATGTGAAAAATTTTCAACTTCAAGATGTCTGTGTGCCGTGTCAGAAAGGGAAGCAGATCAAGAAATCTCATCCATTGAAAAAGGTTAACACTGTAAACATGCCACTCGAACGTCTGCATATGGACCTTTTCGGCCCTGTCAAACACAAGAGTGTGCACGGGGAAGTTTTCTGCTTGGTAGTCACTGATGACTATTCAAGATTTTCATGGGTTGATTTTTTGGTCCACAAGAGCGAGACTCCAGAAATTCTAAAGAAATTGATCACCTTGTTGGAAAATCTATATAATCTAAAGGTGAGGCGAATTCGAAGCGACAACGGAACCGAGTTCAAAAACAGGGTTATGGATGAATTCTGCGCTGCAAAAGGAATCCTTCATGAATACAGCTCTCGGTACACGCCACAACAAAACGGAGTCGCTGAAAGAAAGAACAGAACCTTAATTGAGACTGCAAGAACCATGTTGGTTGAGTCTCAGCTTCCAGTTCGATTCTGGACTGAAGCTGTTGCCTCGGCTTGCTACACGTTAAACAGGGTTCTCACAGTGAAAAGACATGGCAAAACGTGCTTCGAACTCCTACATAAAAAGACTCCTGACTTGGAATATCTAGAACCTTTTGGTGCACCATGTACCATGATTGAGCCTGACGGGAAGTTTGGTGCCAAAGCTATCGAAGGTTACTTCCTTGGGTATGCTACTCCTAATCTGCGAGTATGGAACCTAACTACCAAGAAGATTGAAGAATGGGGTGAAGTAAGAGTTCAAAGATATTCTAATCCTCCGAAGCCTTCTGGAGATCCATGGATGTTCGATTATGATGGTCTTTTCGACTCATTCAATCTGCCGACATTTGATGATGACAATGCAATTGCTCAAATGTTGTCTGAAAGCGAGAATGCGACTGGCTCTCAGTTAGCTCGCCCAATTATTGTTGACTCACAAGCATCTTCTTCTGTCAACAATCTCGTTTCAAATGAGGTGTTTAATGATGCTGTCGACTACAATTTGTCGTCGGAAGATGAGGAGTATGTTGATGCAAATGATGGTGAATCACGGGGTCCGGTTCAAGGTACTTCAGAAGCAACGGATCCAGTGTCTGCGCCAATTGTCCAAGAAGAAAATGCATCATCTTCTACAACTCAACAGCTTCAGAATGATATCGGGAATTTAAATATCAATAACTTGAGGACCAATGTTGACATTCCTCTAGTTCCTGAAACCCGAATTCATAACATTCATCCTCAGCAGAATATTATAGGTGATGTTCTCAGTGGTGTAAGGACAAGAAATCAAATCAGAAATAACGAAAATGCTGGCATGTATGCTGAGATACGAGAATCGGGACAACAAAATGATTGGTCTTTCGCCTGCTATGTTAGCCAAGAAGAGCCTAGATCTTGGAAGGATGCATTGAAAGATGATTCCTGGGTGGAAGCCATGCAAGAAGAACTTCAGCAGTTCGAGAAGTTGGGCGTATGGAAATTGGTTGATAGACCCGACAATTACAAGAAGATCGGAACTCGTTGGGTGTTTAAGTGCAAGAAGGACGACCGTGGAATTGTTGTCCGAAACAAAGCAAGGTTAGTTGTTCAAGGCTTCAGTCAGATCGAAGGTATTGACTACAATGAAGTGTATGCACCTGTTGCTCGTCTGGAGGCTATTAGAATCTTTCTAGCCTACGCATCCTTCAAGAAATTCAAGGTGTACCAGATGGATGTTAAAAGTGCTTTTCTACACGGAGTAGTCGAAGAGGAAGTATATGTCGAGCAGCCACCGGGGTTTGAAGATCCATTACATCCTGACAGAGTTTTACTACTTAACAAAGCGTTATATGGTCTTCATCAAGCACCTCGAGCCTGGTATGAGACTCTGTCTACCTACCTGCTGAGCAATGGGTTTAGACGGGGTTTGATCGATTGTACCCTCTTCATCAAGGAAAAAGGTGAAGATCTTCTGTTGGTACAGGTGTATGTCGATGACATTATCTTTGGCTCTACCGATGATAAGTTATGCAAGGAATTTGAAAAGGTGATGCAAGATCGATTCGAGATGAGTGCGATGGGTGAAATGACGTTCTTCTTGGGTTTGCAAGTTAATCAATCCGAATCTGGAATTTTTATCCATCAAACCAAGTACGTCGGAGACATCTTGAGCCGGTTCCAGATGTCCGATTCGAAGCCAATTGCTACTCCTCTTCCGCAGAATCACGGGATTACTCCGGATGAAAAAGGGGATGCTGTGGATTCTTCACTTTATCGTGCTATGATTGGATCCTTAATGTATCTCACCGCATCAAGACCCGACATTATGTATCCAACTTGTCTTCTCGCTAGGTATCAAGCGAATCCGAAGGTCTCTCACTATGCTGCTGTCAAAAGGATATTTCGTTATCTGAAGGGTTGCCCTGACACCGGGTTATGGTACCCTAAGGATGATAACTTCGATCTCAAGGCTTACAGTGATTCTGATTTCGGCGGCTGCAAGAAAGATGGCAAATCAACAACAGCAGGATGTCAGTTCTTAGGCAATCGCCTAGTCACTTGGCAGTGCAAGAAGCAGACATGTGTGGCTACGTCTACATGTGAAGCGGAATACATTGCTGCGTCTAGTTGCTGCTCCCAGGTTCTATGGATCCAACAACAGATGCGGGACTACGGTTTTGAATTCCTAACTACTCCTATTTTTGTTGATAATGAAGCTGCTTTACAGATCACTAGAAATCCTGTACAGCACTCAAAAACGAAGCACATCGATATTAAATATCACTTCATACGTGATTGCTTTGAAAAGAGACTTATCGATGTGGTTCACATTCATACCGATCACCAACGTGCCGACCTTTTTACCAAAGCATTTGATAAATCAAGATTCGATTATTTACTTTTGGTAAACGGCATAAAGGTGAAGCAAGAGTAACCGACATCAGGAAATCATTTTTGTAAATATTTTTTTCTAAAACCAAAAATCCAAAAATATGTTTTTACTTTATTTTATTTTTGAATTTTAGGGGGAGAAAGTTTCAAGAAAAATACAAAAACATTGAAAAACCACAAAAATACAAAAATATGTCTTTAATTTATTTTACTTTCTGCATTTTAGGGGGAGAAAATTCAGAAAAAAATGAGTTTCTTGGTAATATAAGAGAAAATGATATTACATCAGAGGTCGGTTGAAACATGTTTCTAGAAATCAAAAGGAAAAGAAAAAGATAAGTAGCTCTACTAACGATGTACCGGTAGACTCACGATCATTTTAAAGTATGCAGGAGATATAAACATAACGAACTGAAAACCGCGTGGGAACCGCTCATTGGCATATGGTCTTGGTACCGAAATTTCGTTTGATAGATTGCCGAGGTTCTGAGATATTTGGGGTTTATGCTGTTTATCATCTGGGTATCATGGTTGTTTCTATAAAAGACAAAGACAAAGTCTAAGTTCTTCCATGATACCATACATACGTGTACATATCTCATACTGCATTCGACCTCAATAAGTGATAAACAATCACATGTCCATACAAAATAAGTGATAAAATATCACATTTATCCGGGAGTCAAGTTCGTTTCTCTGCTGTACGGAAGTACTGACCTGTTCACGGACTTGCTCCTGTGCCCTCATGCATCGAAAATCAAGTTCCTCATCAATAAGTGATTCTATCACATAGGGCTTGTTTTCATCTCAAATAAGTGACTTGTTCACATGCTATATATACGTTAAAAACGGATGATAAATGGTATACTCCCCAGTAAGATGAACTCTCGTGCATACCTTGATACGGGAATGTGTCGTGAGTGGATGAACACCGGTCGGTAAGTATAAATCATACCTTAAATGTATCTCATTGTATTATGATTACACTTGATCGCTGAGTTTAAGTGGACAACAATATCGGTAATTGTGGTAGAATACTTATCCACTTCTGTAAAAGAATTTTAAAAGGAAATGTGTTTTGACAAAAGACCGCAAGCTGATATGATTCTCTTCGCCAGAAACTCGCAAAAATATTGTTGTGTTTGTACATATTTATTTACTGCTTAGTTTTATTGTCTTATTTTAAACAGTTTTGTCGTTTGGTGCATATCAGCACGACATTAGCGGTGATGTCGTTTGATAACATTCAAAGGATATTAAAATTGTTGTCTTTTATTTTATCAAAAATCCAAAAAGATTTTCAATTTAATATTATTTTTGATTAACTGATGTTGGTGCTCAATCCGATACCTGACAAGCCGAGATACTTCATAAAACTAACCTTTGCAGAACTTCATAACGGACAACTTTTCAAAATGGTCATTTCTGAAAAACCTCCAAAATTTGAAGGGTTTGAATTGAAAATTCCCAAAAATCCAAAGTGTTGGTGGAAATCTGATCCTTCGAGGAAGCAATGGCCCTCGAAAGATCAGATGGTCAAAGAAAGTCAACGAAAGTCAATCATCTCAGTCGAAAGATGGTTTAGTTCGAAGGATGATCCTTCGATCCAGATCTTTCAAATATCTGGTATCCTTCGACCCAAAGGTGATCTTTCGAGACACCTTTACATCTTTCGAAAGGTCATGGATCCTTCGAGATGGTTCGACTTTCGAGGTCTGACTATATAAAGGTGTCTTCTTCTTCACTTCATCATAACTGTTTCAAATTCACTATTCAAATATCCCCTGATCCTACCGAAACTCTGCCAAAATTTCATCAAAAAACTTAGTGTATCAGGTTTTCATCTACAATCTTGGTAGGATAACCCTAATACACGTTTCAAACAACAACATAATCATTTCATCTAATCATGGGTTTTGTTTTGTAATGTGAATATGTTTGTTGTAGGTTTTTGTTGTTTAAATGTTGAATTTTGTCGGATGTTCTTTGTTTCAGAGTCATTGTCTTGTGTCTTAAATGGTTTGAAAGTGTTTGTGTTTGATTGATTCATGTGTGTGCTTGTATCCGGGTTGGGGTTTTGTATCCGGGGTTGGGTTTTGATGTTGTTATATCTGTTTTTTTGTGTGTCTTGATTAGTGATGGTTTTAAGTGTTTTGATGTTTGATGTTCCTAAAGAGTTGAAACCACTTAAAATCGACACCACACTTAAAACAGTTAAAACCCACCGGAAAATCGCCGTTGAACAGTGTCGCCGGAAATCAACACGAAGGATGTTGATTCTCAACCTCGAAAGATGTGTTACAAAATATCTTTCGAATTGAGACTCGAAAGATGTTAAATTTCTCGAAGGATTCATCCTTCGATTGATCAGATCTTTCAAATGATCAAGATATCTTTCAAATTCTTGATTCTTCGAAAGATGATCCTTCGATTAGAAATCTCATCCTTCGAGGAAAGTAACATCTTTCGAACAGTCTGTCATCCTTCGAGCCATGTGTCATCCTTCGATGCCTAAATGGGATCTTTCGAGACAGAACACTTAGAATTTTTTTTTAAGAAATTGAAATTTTTCTAAGTGTGGAATTCATGTTGACTGTTGACTGTTTCTCATTACGTGTCTATGTTTTGATGTACAGAAATGGCACCAAAGGCGAAAAAGGAACGGGCAAAGCCGACAAAGAAAGAGAAATCGGAAGTTGAATCTATGTCGGAACCACGACACAACATGGCAGCGTATTTACAACCGGAAGACAAAATCAGTCCGGAATTCACGGGAATAATGGAGTATCTGCATCGCACTCGTATCAACTATGCAATCACTACACAGCACATTGCTTATCAGTCTCACATCAAGGATTTCTGGAGCTCTGCTGTGGTTGAGACTGTGAATAATCAAGAAGTGATTAGGGGATTCGTCGCTAAGAAACCCGTGGTGATTACAGAAAACACTATCAGAGCACGTCTGCAACTAGGTGATCAACCAGAAGATGCTACTTCTATTGATTTACAATGTCAGCGGGGCTTGCTGATGAGGTTACGGTACAGCGACAACGTTCTTGCAAATCAGATCAACAAAAAGTTTATGCCGCTTCGATACAAGCTCTTGTTGCATATCCTTATTCATTGCCTGAGCAACAAGCGTTCTGGATATGATCTGTCGCCGATTGATTTAACTGGATTGTTTACGGCTTTGATTCTGAACAAGCCGTTCAACATATCTCGCTATATCTTCGACAATCTGAAGGAAAATGCTCGAAGGCCCCTCCCGTCAGCAACTCAACGAACATCTACCAAGTTTTGGCTATATCCTAGATTCCTGCAGATGATGATTGATGATCAGATTCCTGATCTTCCTAAAGCTGAAGCAGATGTTCTTCCTGTTAATCCGATGAATGAGCGTACACTGCTGATTTTCAAATCCATGTCCAACTATAAAGAATCGGATCCAATTAGGAAGCTTATTGGTCATCTTGATGTTCCGGACTACGAGGCACCACAGAACAACAAATGGCGTCGAGACGCGAGTGATTCTGATAATGAAGAGCCAAGGTTGATCGCTTTGGCTGACACGCATCTCGGGACTAAACACGGAATCAAAGCAACAAGGAAGTCTGCAGGCAGTTCAAGTGCTGCAGCACGTGTTGAGGTTGATGTTAATGTTGCTGCTGATGAAGTTCAGGGAGAGTTTGTAAATCCTGATGCTCATATTGGTGCAGGTGGTGATGGTGGTACTGTGGTTGTTGAAACAAGGGGTAGTGCAGGTGGAGATGGTGATCCTGTGAGTCAGTCAGGTACTGTTGCGACTGACAAAGGCAAAGGAAAGGTAGATGAACCGAGGAGACAAGCGGATGATAGTAGTTCGTCTTCTGAAGAGGAAGGAGGTTCTGGTGACGATGGTTCATCTTCTGAGGACGATAATCCTCCTCCTCCAGGAATGAAAAAGGTCTATGATAGTCGCGGGAATCCTCGTTTTGAACGAATAGAGAAGACGGTTGGAACTGGAGAATCTGACAAGGATGAGGAGTATATCCTTACTTCTCCGGGTTTTGTCAGAAAGAAGAGACAAGCAAGAAGAGAAGATACCCGTACTTCAAAGAGATCAAGGAGCGGATCAAAGCCAACAGGTGAAACGGCTGGTGATGTCACTACACCTGATCCGATCCAGCATTCTACTGCTCCAGAGCAACAGCTGCCTCCTGTTAGTGATCAACTAACTGCATCAGAGACACTGGATCTTATGTCTTCTTCTCCTCAGAGGTCTTCTGGGGCACGCACGGCGCCTGTTGATCAACAGCCGCCGCCTGCAACCCCCGTCTCAGGTACACATCCACGTCCTCCTCTTGTTATCTCTGGTCCAACAGGTACATCTAGCCAGACTGGCTCATCAGGACCTGAGCCTTCGCGACCGACTCTGGCAGAGACTTTGTCTGGTTTATCTGAATCTGAAAAGATTCAATTCCTGATTGAACAAATCAGTGAATTGGGTTCCATAGTCGGTCGACATACAAGAACAATTGAAGAATACCGTGTACAGAGAACAAAGGATGCTGGGGCACACAACATGCTGTGTTCAATTGTTAATGCTCAGAATATTAAGATCAAGGAACAGGCTGAAGAAATTGAAAAGTTGAAGGAAGCGAACAGGGCACGTGACAGGGAGGTCGAGATAATGAAAAGACATAGTACTGTGTTGGAGAATGAGGGAAAAGCACTAAGGCAGAAGAATGAAGAGCTGTCAGAGCACTATAAAAATCGCGATGATCGATTAAGAGAAAGCTTCAAGCCTGTGCTCGAAAAATTCAAGAAGACTAATCAGAAAGTGGGTACGTTGTGGAATGAACGATGCAATGCTTTAGGCATTGTACCCTCAAGGCGTGAGGATGACCAGGATGATGATGCAGCAAATCCAGATCAACCAGCTGCCACAGGTTCCGGTGCAACTGCATCCGGTGCTGCAGGTGGGTCTGGTACATCTCAAGATGCTCCTTCTGCTCCTCCAACAGCTACTGGTCCTTCTGAGCTAACTGAAACATTGGAAGCTTCAGCAATTTTTGAACATATTAGTCTTGATCCGGATACGTTCACTGATCTCCCTGAATCTTCAAGTGCTCAACAGTTTCATCCAATCACGGGTGAACTATTAGAAGAAGGAGAACATGTTACTGAAATGTCTGATGAATGCGTGTTAGCTCTGACAGCAATGGATGAAGTTGATGTGACGACGATCGATGCCACTCCGTTGGTTCCGGACGAAACCGATTTCTCCACGATTGAAGAAATCTTCATCGGTTCGGATCCGGAACGTCCCGTTTATATTAGTCAAGATAATGTTGAGCTTAAATCGCTTGATGATGATTCTGTGGAAGCAAAGACAGCAGAATCTTCTAATCCTTCTTCAGATTCTCCATCAGTTCAAGAAAACCGTGAAAAGACTGTGAAAGAATGGCGAGCGGATTTCCTAGCTAGGAATCCTCCTCCGCTCCCTCCATTGGAACAGGTCAATTATATGAGTCTAGAAAAGAATCGGGCTCGGGGTCGCATCATTAGTTGGATGTTTGTTAAGGAACTTCACTGCATGGTCGTGAAACGAGAACATGGTCTTCATTATTTCAGTACTCTTCTCAGTATTCTCTCACTTCCATACTATGATGTTGCAGTGTTAGCTCAACTAGATGTTATCAATCGAGTCAAAGATAAGATGGTGGAACTGTTTGCTAAGAAAATCAGGTTGGAAAGAAGAAGAGGCTGGGAGGATCCTCTATACAAGCCACAGTTTCCTAGATACGAGCAGATCAGATTCACACTTGATCCAGAAACAAACACTGCTCGCTATCGTTTGGTGTATGATCCTCCAAAAGAGATGAAGAAGATACCTTTGCTGAAAATGAAGACTGACTTTCTAGGAAACTTTCGTTGCTGGGTCTATGATGCGGATACTGGAGAAGCCGTGATCTTATTCCGAGATAATCAAGAGAATTTTCGAATGATAGATCCGATGTGGATTACTAACATGTCCAGGTCGGATATTATTGTTCTTAAGGATCACGAGATCAATTACTGTGTTAGAGATCGTGAACAAGCAATGAAGTTTCAGAAGATGGCCCGGTATTGCTTCAACCTGCTTGTGAATGCTGGAAGTGAATGGTCTACGCATCACTTGACGGTTGAAAGGACGTCAGAGACTTGAGGACACAAAGATCGAGACAAAGCTACAGCCAAGGGGGAGTTTGTTGGTGCACTTGTGTCTGTACTTTGTCTGTATTTTGTAATGATATAAAACGATGTCTTTGTTAGTCTTGTTGCGTCTTAGTTGTGTTATTATGTGTGCTTAATGTAAGTTTGACCAGTCAACCATCCTCCTGGTTTGACTTGGTCAAACACTTAGAAAAGTTTGTAAGATTGTGTGTGTCGAAGGATGGCTCATCGAAGGATTGTTTATATCCTTCGATGAGCTCGAAAGATAACTGTCGATGGATATAGATGGACCTCGAAGGATGCCAATCCTTCGAGGTATGTGTGGATCCTTCGATAGGTCTTATCTCGATAGATGATCTTTCGATCATTATATTTGATCCTTCGACCAGACTAGCTGTGAAGGTTATATATACTGTTGTATAGTGTTCACTTCAGTGTGTGAGTGAGCTTAGTCTTGTAGAGAGCATTTCAGTTTGGTCAAGGGCTGTAACCGTGTCCACTGAAATACAAGAGAAAACTTTGATATATTGCGTGTCTACTCTTTCTCTTTGTAGCTTGTGTTCTCATTATAAACTACCGGTTTGCACTCTAGCTTGGATTCCGCACTTGCTAGTGTGTTGAACTTAACAAGGATAAGGTTTAACCTCAACCTCCGAGGGACCTACACATCTTCCCAAGCAAAACAAGAAAACAGAAGGCTGAACAATCCCCGTGCTCAGTGAACACGAGGGCATGCCCAAGTCCCAGCAGAAAAGACAAAGCTGTAGAAGCTTCTATTGCCCACCACGGGGCCGTGCTCAGCGGACACGGGGTCGTGGTCAACTATAAGATTCGCAGAATCCAGGCAAATCTTGATAGTACAGATATACTTCTGCACACGGGGCCATGCCCAGCGGACACGGGGGCGTGGTCAACTAATGCAGACAAAGTGCAATTAATGAAGACATAGAATAGGATGGGCACGGGGCCGTGCCCGAGCTTCTGTTTAGCCTATAAATAGGAGTGCTTGGCTCAAGTTCAAACCATCCCTTGGCACACCACCTCTCTCACACTTCACCCACCACCCACCACCACCATAACACCATCATCCACCACCATTATCCATTGTCCATCATAGAGTGTGTGAGTCGTCTCGGGATCCAAGATTGATCGTAAGAGTTCTTGACAATCAAGGCCATGTTTGCCTAAGTCTCTTACATCACTTGGTGAAGACAAAGTGTCTAGTGTATTACTTTTTATTTTTAATCTTTTCGCACTTTTTACTTGGTTATGTATTAATGACTTTAATAACTAGTTTCTTATGTTGAAGGTGATTTTTCCTTATCGTTTGTCCCTGGTGTCTTGGCATTATTTTACTGTCTATATAAAATAAAAGATTTTCACCATTCATATCTCCACGGTCTATATGGAGGTATGTTGGCTACCTGGTCGGGGGTTAAGGGAACGGTTTGGTAGGAGTCTTGCCTTGTTTAGTGTATAGATCCTGCAAGGACCTGGGTCAAATTTAGTAGGACCTCCTTCAATACTTAACGATATTGGATGGCGGGGGTCCAAACTCTTTGACCCCCTCATATGTAAGCTACTATTAATACTTTAAACCGGCTACTTAGGACTGTATCCCTGCTGACTCAGACTACTTAGCCGAGGGTAACGTCACCTTCAAAAGAGGGCCTACCATAATATGCATTAATAACTTAATTAATTATCTTTCAATAATACGACCCTTTAGGATTGTATCCTTGCTGAATCAAACTACTGGGTTGAGGGTAACGTCACCTTCAAAAGAGGGGCCTACTACAATAACTAAGATAGTCTCTTAAAAATGCAAAAGTGCGGAAATAATCAAAGGTTACACTATACAGGAGTCGGAGCCAAGTGATTCATCTTGTCTATCTGTTTTTCTTTTTATTTTATTTTCAGCATTTTAGTTAGTTTTTATTTTTCTTAGTTTAAAACCTTTTTCTAAACTTTTGATTTGATTAGACGTTGAGGATAAACCGGTATTAAAAGCTCTTGTGTCCTTGGACGACCTCGGTATCTTACCAACACTATACTACGCTCATGATGGGTACACTTGCCCATATGTGTGTTTAGTGTTAGTAAATATCGTGTTTTATAAATTTTAAACTTGGCTAAAAAAGTGTAAAAAGGACTTAAAATATACTTAAACTTATATACACACTTCACCCGCATCAGTTGCCCTTTGATAAATGTTGTCACACTTCAACCTAATACCAAAACGTATTCTTAATTTTTTTTTTAAATGAAATCGGAAAAAGAAAGTTCTAGCAACTTGCATATTTTCTAACCACTAGAGTTTTATAACATGTTTTTTTCCTCACATCTTTAAAACTCATAAACTTAATAGTTTTTGTTGGTGCATCTATTGTCTGATAACTTCGTCATAATCGAGTCTTATGTCTAGATAGGATAAACGAGCACACAACAGGATAGAATTTAGGGTTTGTTCATGTTTAAGTGGGTGATTTCGTTTGAAGGTGACAAAGTACAGTTCAAACATAATTAACAAAGGTAATTTCTTTTGAAATGGGCCTTGCCACTTTCAAACGAAATTAGTTCAACTATATATAGGGGTTGTGTGGTCTCATTTCATACGGAATTAGGTCATGTTCTCTGAGCCGAGGTGCTGTCCGTTTGTCATTTGAACTTGTAAAAGCTCAGGAAATCAGTAATAGATAAAGACTAGAAAGGAACAAGCTGTGTTACGTCATTTACATTGATTCCGCCTTTGTATTTGATGATGAACTACTCAGATTGACTCGTTAGGGTCACACGACGATCCAACAAGTGGTATCAGAGCTCAGGACGAGGAGTTCATACGAATTCAGCTTGATTTCATTGGATTCTCTCACTTCTACTCTTTCTTTTTTGATTTGAACGAGATTTAACGGTTGAAATGGCTTAAAACTCACATATATCAAGCAATACATAGTTTTAACTAATCCGTGAAAGATTTAGACCATAATTCGAACAAATTTTGATAAAATCAGATAATTCCGCTTGAAAACTGTTCGAAAAATGATGACATCATCTTAATTTCGTTTGAAATATCCTGGTAATCTCGTTTGAAAATGCACATTATAACTGATTTCGTTTGAAGGATCTAGTTAATTCCGTTTGAATCGGGTATCCCGTTTGAAGTGTTTGGGTAATTTCGCTTGAGAGTGCACTTTATTGTAATTTCGTTTGAAGTTCATACTTGATAGGTGATTCCGTTTGAAATCTCAAACGAAATTAGAGATTTCGTTTGAGATAGCATAATTCCGTTTGAAGGACTTATACTGTTTGAACAATTCCATTCAAACTAATTTCGTTTGACTCTGTATTTTTCAAAACCAAGAATTTTCTAAGTGTTTATTGATCATTTCAAGTACTTGAAAGATGGATTATTACACGAATCTGTTCTGTAATGTTTTTGCGTTTGCTGGAAACGGTGGGGATGATACTTCAAACGACACGTCAAACAATACAAATGATAAAGCTCCGAATGCGAGAAAGACTCTTTCTGATGCATTAAGTGTTGAGAGTGCTTACGGGACTTATAACAAACCTCCAAAGTTGATGGCGATTGAAGATTACAACAAATGGGCCAAGAAGTTTGAAGAATGGCTCAAAGAATTTGCTTATCCGAGTTGGAAAATGTTGAAGAATGGTTTTATTATGGCAAGATCAGATTTTGAAAATTTGTCTGAAAATGAAGAGATTGATAGATATGTTGCTGAACAGAAGTGCATTGCACTAATTCATCAGTCTGTGAGAGACGACATCATAGCATTGATTGAGTACACGAATTCAAAAGATCTATGGGCAAAAATTGAAAATAAAATGTGAGGGTAGTGCAGAAATAGTTAAAAACAAAAAGAAACTGTGAAGAAAAGAGTTTGATCTATTTGGATGTTTGAAAAATGAGTTTGTGTCTAAAGTGATTGAAAGATTTGGACATCTGAAGATGGAGCTGGAAAGACATGGAATCATTTATTCTCGTGAAGAACTGGTGGATAAGCTGTTTGACTCATTACCAGATGACAATGACTGGC
This sequence comes from Helianthus tuberosus, assembly GCA_030545235.1. Lineage (NCBI taxonomy): Eukaryota > Viridiplantae > Streptophyta > Magnoliopsida > Asterales > Asteraceae > Helianthus > Helianthus tuberosus. The sequence goes on along the minus strand of CM060381.1, from coordinate 101,481,717 downwards.
AATACTTTGCGTTGATGTTGAAGAATACAATCAAGTCGGATGAACTGATAGTTGATCTGTTGATTGAAAGACTAGAGAGTCATGAGCTGGAGATCAAGAAATCATTCAAAGTCAATCATTCAACTTATCAGCAGAACATTGGATTGTATTACAGAGGAGATGGGATACCAAAGAATGTGTCTCCGAAAACAGCTTTCTCAGCTGAAGGTTCTTTCAAGTCAAATCAAGAGAGTCCGAGCAGTGGTTTTCATAGTGGATCTTCATCAACAACTCCAACCCGATTTGCTCCGAAGAATTTATTCCAGTGTAATATTGCTGTGGATCTGAAGAATGCACACAACTTCAGCGAGGAATCTGCAAAGCAGCAGATGGTGTTTTTAGCGTCTATGCTTGAATCGTATGAGAGCCTGGTTGTGGGGAAGATTGGAAATACAAACCTCACCAAGGAGGATTATGACCAGATCGACCCAGAAGAGATGGAATTGATCGATATCAGGTGGTGTATAGCTAGTGTAGTTCGACGAGCACAACGGTTCATGGAGATTACTGGTAGACATTCTATCGGAGGGCCGTCCACCAAACTGGGATTTGACAAATCAAAGGTCACATGCTTCCAATGTAAACAAAAAGGACATTTTAAACGTGAGTGTCGAAACGCTCCAGCTGATGATACTGCAAATCCATTCCGTGAAGATTACTACAAAAGAGCAATCTACCATCAAAACAAATCTGAACCCCCCAGAATGAAGCAGCTTGAAGATAACCCCAAAGAAAAATCAAGAGCTCTTGCTGTTATTCATGATGATGAGTGATACGATTGGAGTGATGTGTTACCGGAGGAAGATGCAGTAGGCTATGCGTTTGTAGCAAAAGAAATTCCTTACAAAGATAACAGGACTGAAAAAGAGAAATATATCAACAGAAAGATGGTAGCCGTAGACAGATTGGTTAGAATGGCTAAAATTTACAACGAAGCAAAGAGAGCAAAAAGATGGGATGCTGATAGGGAATGTTACCTAGATCCTGATGGTAACATAGTTATTGATTCAAAAACCATTGATGTTGAAGTTCTCACTCAACAAGTTGCTGAAGAAGAAGAAGCCAAACAGAGAAAGTGGTGGGGAGGAGGAGAAGCTGAAGAAAAGGAAAAAGAAAAAGAGAAAGAGCAGCAGTCAAAGAAAGTTGATGATGCAATTATTGATACATCACAAGAGCTTACTGCTAAAAACCTGAAGAAGATGGCTGACAAAGTGCTTGCTGCGAAAGAGCTAGAGGTAGTTTCTGTTCTGGCACTAAGTCCAAAAACAAGGTTAGTTAGAATGATGCAAACAATGCGTTAGGTAAGAAAGATAAAACTGAGAGTGACTGCAAAAATTGCATGAAATATTGCAAGGTTTGTAGTACAATTACTTACCACAGAGGTAAAAAGATCGAAGATCTGACAAAAAGAGTCAGAGATGTTGAGGATCAGATCTTAAACCGTGACAAAATTGTGAAAGCTTCAACTGATCTGATAAAAGAATTAAATGAGAAAATAGAAAATGATAAAATTGATGTAGAAAGAGTTAGGAAAGAAAATGAAAAACTGATTCATGAAAATCGTCAAGTTTCAAAAAATTTTGAGAAGCTTAAACGAACGGTGAAAGATTCTGATGATAGAAATGGTAAAACATACACAGAAAATGTGCAGTTACAAGGTGTTCTTAGGCTTAAAGAAGAGTTAATCAACCAACAACTGGATGAAATTGCTAAGTTGAAACTTCAGTTTCAGGAAGTTAAAATTGAAAATGAACGCATCCAGTTGAAGCTGAACAGTTACAGCTCCGCAAGCTTTGTTCTCCAACATATTGTTCCTAAACAGATTGGGAAGAACAAAGCAGGCGAAGACGTATATGCTGATGGAACCGGGGTGGGGTATCATCAGGTTCCACCACCTGTTCTAAACAATTATTCAAATAAAAATTCAGGGTTGGTTAATGATGAAGATGAAAATGAAGTGAAACTTCCAGACACAATCGATGTTACATTCACTTCGTCATCCGATGAAGGAAGTGTCCAATCTGAAGTTGTTAAAAGTGTGGTTAAAAGTGTTTTGAAATCTGATAGTGACACTACTGATGATGATGATGAATGCTTTTTGGACAAATATATTCCAAAATCAATGTCTAAAAACAACTTACATGAAGAACCACATCTTGTGATGTACAAGATGGCAGGATCGGATAAGTTGTATTCGGATGTTGATTTTCCTTTAGAGAATGTGAATGTAGAAAAGTTGAAAAACGTGTTCAAGTTAGTCGAAATTGATGTGTCTGAGATTGAAGGTTTGAAAAATGCGGAAAGGCAAATGAATTTTGATAAAGATAAAGCTTACTACAAAAAACCTGTTGTACCGCCGCGTTTTTATAACAACAATCAAAACAGATGGTCGGGTGGTTATCAGGGTGGTAAGAAATATCAGAGAAAGAATTTTCAAAACAAGAAGTTTGCTGAGAAAAAGGTGTTTGTAAAAAGCTCGAGTTCTCATTCCGAGCAGGAGTCTGAGATTTTTTCAAAGTCAAATCAAGAATTCTTTGAGGAGAGGCCTCACAACCTCAGACTGAAGGCACAAGTTGGGTAGTTGATACTCGTAAATGCAACAAAGTTGGACATATTGCACGAAAGTGTACCAACTTTAAGCCTAAGTCTGAAGTTGCTGAGAGTTCGAAAAAGAAGGTTGATGCAAAAGGCAAAGCTCCAATGGTTGTTGACAAAATTTTAAAAAATGAGAAAACAAAAGTCAAAATTGAACTTATTAAGAATGTGGTATCTAAAAATGACAAATTCTACAAACGGGTTGCATCATCTCAACAAACATGGAAGCCAAAAATTGTTGACAAGAAAGAAAGTTCATCTAAACCAAAGGTTTCAGAGTCAGAAAAACAATCGTCTTCTACCACTCCGGTAAAGATGGATGTTCCTTTGGATTATTATGAACAATTGGAGAAACAATCTTCTACTCCACCAGAGAAGAAGAATGTTCAAAAGAAAAATCAACCAATCGGTCAACATAAGAAAGATGAGTTTTTCTTATACAAAAAAGGTTGAGGTTGGATCTAAAGAAAGCTTGAAGATGAATGACAAAAATTTTCCGCCACTTTACATTGGAAAATCTCACATCAATGTCAAGTTACCCGAGTCAAAAGAGGCTTGGGTGGCATCAAAATCTCACTATGTATTTTTCAAATGTGCAGGAGCTTCCAAGATCCGTTTCACGTTGGATTATGGATAGTGGAGTTTCTCGGCACATGACAGGGAAGAAGACCCTACTGTATGATGTTAGAGGGTTTAATGGAGGTTACGTGGGATTCGAAGGCAATCAGGGTGGTCAAATAATTGGAGAAGGAACTTTATCCAATGGCATTGTCACGTTTGAAAGAGTTAACTATGTCGCCGAGCTTGAAAACAATATTTTGAGCATATCTTAGATTTGTGATCGTATGTACACAACGCACTTTATAGACAAAGAATGTTTGATCTTGAAACCAGGATTTGTTGTTCCCGAAGAGTGGATTATCATGAGGGCACCTAGAGTGAATGATCTGTATGTGTTGGATAAGAGCGTAGCAACTACAACCAAGGGTCAAGCACACTGTTTTGTGTCAAGAGCAACAGAAAAAGAATCAAAGTTATGGCATCGAAAGATGGGGCATATTCATCTCCGAAAAATGAATCACCTGGTGCATAACGACTTAGTTACTGGTGTTCATGTGAAGGGTTTTCATCTGGAAGGAGAGTGTATCAGTTGTGTCAAAGGTAAGCAAAAGAAGAAATCCCATCCTAAAAAGAAAGTCAACTCAGTTTCAAGACCGTTAGAGAGAATTCATATGGATCTTTTTGGTCCAGTGAATGTCAAAAGTATAACCGGTGATCTCTGCTGTCTAGTAGTAACCGACGATTACTCTAGATTTTCATGGGTTTCTTTTCTGAAGACAAAGGATGAGACTTTTGAAAGCTTGATGGCGTTGTTCAGAAAAATTGAAAACTTGTACCAAACCCGAATCAGAAGAATCAGATGTGATAACGGTACCGAGTTTAAGAACAACATGATGGAAGAATATTGTGATGAGAAAGGTAAACTGCAAGAATTTAGTGCTCCTTACACTCCACAGCAGAATGGAGTAGCTGAAAGAAAGAACAGGACACTAATTGAAACGGCTAGGACGATGCTTGCTGATTCAAAGCTACCAGTTAATTTTTGGGCATAAGCAGTGTCAGCCGCTTGCTATATACTCAACCGGGTTCTCACTGTAAAGAAATTCAACAAGACATGTTTCGAGCTGATCAACTACCGCAAACCGAACCTGAAGTATTTAGAACCGTTTGGGTCTCCCTGTACAGTTCTAGAGCCTTTTGGAAAACTTGGTGCAAAAAGCATTGAAGGAATTTTTGTGGGTTATGCTAGTCCATTGAAACGAGTCTTTGTTCCAAGCTTGAAGCGGATCATCGAAGCACAAAATGTTGAGTGTCAGGGATATACTATGCCGCCTCAGAATCCCGGTGACTCATGGTGTTTTAATTACGATACTTTATGGGATTCGTTTGACATTGAAGAAGAACCAGATTTCTTTGATGAGTTAGATATTTTGAGAGAGTATGAAGAATCACAGGAAAGATTCCCAGCAGAAACTTTTAGTCGTCAACGACAAGCTTCGAACGATGATGAAGCAGGTCCAAGTAATGTTGGTGAACATGATGATATTCAACAATCTCTTGACAATCAGACGACAATCAATGATAATCAATAATCTGATAATGGGCCAGTATTTGATCATGGTGATTTAGATTCTGAGGGGGAGCAAATCCAGATTTCAAGTCAAACAGTTCTAGTTGATGAACAAGGTGCAAATCAGAATGTCACAAATTTGGAAGGCGAGGTAGATGTTCCAGGCGAGGTGATGCCAAGAACACTTTCATACCATCCAGAGGAGTTGATAATCGGAGAATTGCAGTCAGGCGTCCGCACTAGAAGACTACTTGATCAAGGACGTACATGTTTTTATTCAAAAGTTGCTCCTTTACAAACTGAGTTTTCATTGAGCTATTTTATCTCACAGATTGAACCAAGGACTTATAAAGAGGCGCTTACTGAAGATTTTTATGTCAATGCGATGCAGGAGGAACTGAGCCAATTTGAGAAGTTAGGTGTGTGGAAGTTAGTAGATTTGCCTGATGGTCAGAGGAAGATAAACACTAAGTGGGTGTTCAAGTGCAAGAGGGATGATAGAGGAGTTGTTGTTCGTAACAAAGCTCGACTCGTAGTCCAGGGTTTCAGTCAGCAGGAGGGTATAGATTTCACTGAAGTGTATGCTCCGGTTGCTAGACTTGAAGCAATCAGAATCTTCCTTGCATTTGCATCTTGGAAAAACTTCAAAGTATATCAGCTAGATGTTAAATCGGCGTTTCTCAATGGGAAGGTAAAAGAGGAGGTATATGTCGGACAACCATCGGGCTTCACTGACCCAATCCACAAAGACAAGGTCTACTTGCTAGACAAGGTCTTCGGACAACCATCGGGCTTGGTACGAGACATTGTCTCAACACCTATTAGCCAACAGCTTCATCTGAGGAAAAGTGGATGCCACTCTCTTCACCAAAGAGGTCGACAGTCATCTTCTGATAGTTCAAATATACGTGGACGACATCATATTTGGGTCAACAAATGAAAATTTGTGCAAAGATTTCGAAAGAGTTATGAAGCAGAAATTTGAAATGTCATCGATGGGTGAGATGAAATTCTTTTTGGGACTGCAGGTTGATCCACTACCCAAAGGAATTTTCATAGATCAAACGAAGTACGTTCATGATATCTTGGAGAAATTCGAGATGTCAAGTTCTACTCAAGCTTCCACCCCATTAGCAATGAATCATGGGATGAACCCTGATCTCACCGGAGAGAAGGTAGACGAAACGTTGTATCGTTCTATGATCGGATCGCTGATGTAATTGACAGCTTCAAGACCCGATATTATGTATCCAACCTGCCTCGCAGCAAGATTTCAATCTAACCCGAGAGCTTCGCATATGGTGATTGTGAAAAGGATATTACGCTACCTGAAAGGAACTCCATCATTGGGGTTGTGGTATCCAAGAGAAGGCGATTTCATGCTCGGAGGGTATTCCGATTCCGATTTCGGATGCTGCAAAGTTAACGCTAAATCAACAACAGCGGGATGCCAGTTTTTCGGACCACGATTGGTTACCTGGCAATGCAAAAAGCAAACCTCTGTAGCTTTATCCACATGTGAAGCTGAATATGTATCTGCGAGCAGTTGCTGTTCTCAGATCTTGTGGATCCAGCAACAGATGCGCGACTACGGTTTGCAATTTCTTAACACCCCTATCTTTGTTGATAATGAGGCAGCAATTAACATTACTAAAAATCCAGTTCATCACACTAAAACCAAACACACTGAAATTCGTCATCACTTCATTCACGATTGTTTCGAGAAGAAGTTGATACGAATTGAGAAAATCCACACTGATGAGCAAAAAGCTGATTTACATACCAAAGCATTTGATAAAACTCGTTTTCAATACTTATTAAAACTGAACGGTGTGAAGCTTTTATCGGTGTTGGAAGAGATTCTTGGCGTTGATGAAGGAGACATTGTAGATAATGTTGAGAAGCAATCTGCAATGGTTTGTCGATTTTTTACTTGTTTTGGTATTTAGGGGGAGTAGGGTAATATTTTCAGAAAATACAAAAAACAGTAAAAATTTTCAAAAATACAAAAACAAGAGATATTTTTAAAATCCAAAAACAATAGAAAACCAGAAAAGAGCTTGTGTAAAAAGGGAAAATGATAGTACATCGGCTTAACAGTTACGGTATGCTAAAGATATGTAACGTTTAAAAGTTTTAAACAGTCTCGCTGATGATGTGCCGATAGGTTTTTACACATTTAGTAGGTTTGTTCGGGATATAAACCTAAATCTTAACTTACTTATTTCGTGGGGAACACTACTTGGATATATAGGTAACCCCTGAAATCTCGTTTGAAAGATCTCTCTTTCTGAGATACTAGGTCTTTATACTCAGTGATATCTGGGGTATTATCCCGGGACTTCTGATTTTACGGAAGCAATGGCCTAGTCCCCGGAGAATACTTTACCGCTTGCTTGAAATATAGAGCCGCCCTCAGCAAAAAAATGTTGAAACATTGAAAAATATGTAAATCATGTGCTGTTGTAAAAAAGATCCTCTAAAGGGGACCCACTAAAGTCGAACCATCATCTCTCTGCTGAACGGAAGTTCTGACCTGAGCTCTCACGGTTTCACAATTTAACCCCTTACAGATATCATCGGTGGTATACTCACCTGTAAGACTGAATATTGGGATCTGGATACGGGAGTATATTCAAGAGGTGGGACACATGTATAAGTTTAAGTCTTAAAACACTAAATCCGTATCCTGGACAGATTTAAATGTGTGTAAGAATTTAAGTGGATCAGTATATCGACAATCTAAGCGAATTGTTTAATTCTGAGTATGTAATCAAAGCTTAACGGTACTTGTGACTTGTCGAATAGCTGATATGATTCCCTAACACGCTCACCAAAAATATGTTTGTAAATAGTTTACATTTACTGCATTTTATTTCTGTATTTCATTTCTAGTCTAGAAACTTTATTAAAAATTCAAAAAGATTTTACACTTCTGCTTTATTTTCCGACAAAACCAAAGTGGAAAGCTGATCTTCAGATTCAAATTGAAGCAGGTGCAGGAAGTTTCTGAACTGGAGGATGAGTTGTGAGCTTAACATGATAAATTTGTGAAAATGAAAAGTCGAAATAAGTTCATTAATTTGAAACTTGTAAATTTTCAAAAAATATTTGAACAAATGTCAGTGTGTTTTATCTTAGATCAACCAAGGTCATTAAGTTGAACTTGGTAGACAAATTGAGTAATCAGGGTCATTAATTTGAACCTGAATACTTAAGTGGATTTCTTAACACTGAAAGTTAAAAGGTAAGTTTAAGTTTGAAACTATTATTGTCATATATCTTATATTTGGGTAGAGTATATGCAGGTAACAGATTTAAGTTTGAGAAAACAGCTAAGCTATATCCTAGCCTATTGATAGGGGAGTCTGAAGACTTAAAGTCAGATGCAGTTCATGGATCTACATTCAAGGGGGAGCTTGAAGGTTATTAAAGATTCAGATTATGTGGTTCATGCTAGCTATTGATAGAAGAAAAGATACAGATTGAAGAAAGATTTTACAATGCCAAATTAGTTTGGAAAGAGACAAAGACTAAAGACTCGACGCCGAAGACTTCGTTAACATCCAAGGGGGAGTCTGTTGGTGCATCTACTGCCTGTTAACTTCGTCATAATCGAGTCTTATGTCTAGATAGGATAAATGAGCACACAACAGGATAGAATTTAGGGTTTGTTCATGTTTAAGTGGGTGATTTCGTTTGAAGGTGACAAGGTATAGTTCAAACGAAATTAACAAAGGTAATTTCGTTTGAAATGGGCCTTGCCACTTTTAAACGAAATTAGTTCAACTATATATAGGGGTTGTGTGGTCTCATTTCATACGGAATTAGGTCACGTTCTCTGAGCCGAGGTGCTGTCCGATTGTCATTTGAACTTGTAAAAGCTCAGGAAATCAGTAATAGATAAAGATTAGAAAGGAACAAGCTGTGTTACGTCATTTACATTGATTCCGCCTTTGTATTTGATGATGAACTACTCAGTTTGACTCATTAGGGTCACACGACGATCCAACAGTTTTCACTATTAACTTTAATTGGTTATTCCAAGCCGCGACAAACTTAGTTTTATAGGTTATATAAAAACTAATTGTCCCGAAAGGTGAAAGGGTCTTTTTGGTTATGTCGCAAATTTAATATTTAGATTAAAACCGACTATAACGACCCTCTTTGGTAAAAAAAAATTTAAAATCAATGGTCTATGCCATCCTACTACTAGTAACACTTGGGGCATAATGCGAACCATCAGTGTTGGAGCCACAACACGACACTTGGTGTCTAGTTTATCCTTCCAAGGTGCAAGGGTTCCGTCGACACATCCGACCCTTCCACATGTGACTGTTTTAGGATGACTATTACTTTTCTTCTCGTGTTGCATACCCCAGCCGTCTCGAGAACAAAAGTGGCATAGATGAGGCCAAACGTATCAATGCAAGGACAAAAATTGTCCTCGCAGCCTCATAAACCCCGGGAGTTGTGCTTTTCTCACAATTGACAATCGTTGTCAGTCCGCTTGAACCTCTTGCTAATGTTGCATGCCCAGCTGCCTTTAGAATGAGCTTCTAACCAGATTCTCGCTCCTTATCGTCTCACCCCACTAAATAAGGAAATACATTAAAATACTAATTAAATAATTTTTGCTTAACAAATGTCATCTGAAAACAACTCCTCTTTTGCTCTCAAGCCCATACTTGAGAAAGACAAACTGAATAACACTAATTTTCTTGAGTGGCACCGTAACTTGAGAATCGTTCTCAAGATGGCAAAAAGGCTTTATGTTTTGGAAACCCCGATCCCAACCGCACCCGAGAACAACACTGTGGTTTCGAAGAAGGCTTTCGACAAACATAAAGAAGATGCCATGGAAGTTGCTTGCCTCATGCAAGCCACCATGTCTCCAGATATTCAGAAGAATATGGTAGACATGAATGCCTTCGACATGATTGAACAACTCAAGGGCATGTTTCAGAAACAAGCCCGTCAAGAATGCTATGACACCATGAAACAGCTCATAAGCTATAGAATGCAAGATGGTTCCTCAGTTAGTGCTCATGTCCTCAAGATGAAAGGCTACATCGACCAATTAAAAAAACTTGGTTATCCTCTCCAAGATGAGATGGCTGTTGACTTCATTCTCAACTCTCTTTCCAGTCACTACGATCAATTTATTATGAACTTTAACATGAATGACTGAGTAAAGACAGTGCCAGAGCTACATGGGATGCTCTAAACAGCAGAGATGAACATTTCCAACAAAGTAAGCCAAGTATTAATGGTTCGATCTGGTGGTGTTAAAAAGCCCAAAACAAAGAAGAAAAGTTATAACAGCAAAAACAAAGGAAAGGCTCCTGTTGCTGCCAAACCTGCCACCAACAAGAGCAAGCAAGCTGTGAAAGCCCCTCTTCCAGAAGAGCGGCAATGCTATGAGTGTAACAAGATGGGGCACTGGAAACGTAACTGCCCCGAGTATCTTGCCAAGCTCAAAGTAAAGAAGGCTAATGGAGAAGGCACTTCTTTAGGTATTCTAATATATGTTATCGAACTTTTCACTGTTTCAAGCAACACATGGGTATTTGATACCGGGTGGTTATCACATCATTAATGTCTTGCAGGAGCCTGAGAAGTGGAAGAAACTGAAGCCGGGAGACATGGAGCTCATTGTTGGCGATGGGAAAAGAGTCCCAGTTCTGGCAACTGGCATATTTAATCTTACATGTCCTTCTGGTCTTGTCGTTGTTTTGAACAATTGTCTTTATGCACTTGGTTTAACCAGGAACATCATTTCAGTTTCGTTGCTTTTTGAACAAGGATTTAGATATGTTTTTAATGGTGTTGCTATTTCTGCTTATCTAAATGGTATTTACTATTTTGAGGCTAAACCTCGAAACGGTATCTATGAAATTAATGTTAGCCTAGCAGTAACATATATCACCCTTCTAAATGTCAGAAAAATGGTGCTAGTGATTCATTCCTATGGCATTGTAGACTTGGCCATATAAGCAAGGCACGTGTAAAATGGCTCCAATCTGAGGGGATTCTTGAATCCACTGGAACAGGCTCATTTGATGATTGCGAGTCTTGCTTAGCTGGCAAACTCACCAAGGATCCCTTCACCCATGTTGGTGAACGAGCTAGTGATCTACTAGGACTCATACACTCAGATGTATGTGGTCATTTTAGAACCATGACTAGGAATCACGAGAGATACTTCATTACGTTCATCGACGACTATAGTCGATATGCTTATGTCTATCTAATGAAGCATAAGCATGAAACCTTTGAAAAGTTCAAAGAGTTTCAAAACGAAGTTGAAAACCAACTTAATAGAAAGATTAAAATGCTTCGCTCAGATCGAGGTGGTGAATACCTCAGCTTGGAATTTCTCGATCATCTAAAGGAACGTGGAATAGTTTCACAACCCACTCCACCAGGCACACCCCAACTTAATGGCGTGTGTGAAAGGAGAAATCGAACCTTACTAAATATGATTCGATCGATGATGTGTAGAACAAATTTACCTCACTCCTTTTGGGGTTTTGCTTTTATGACTGCTGCTCGACTCGTAAATCTAGCGCCGACCAAAAAGGTAAACAAAACTCCATATGAGATATGACATGGGCATAAGCCGAATTTGAGTTACCTAAGAGTATGGGGGTGTGATGCTTACATCACAAGTGACTCTGATGACAAGCTTGACCCTCGAGGTGAAAAGGTTGTTTTCGTCAGATACTATAACCAATGCGGTTATTACTTCTACCATCCTGATGCAAATACGATTTCCATCAAAAGGAAGGCTAAAAGATTCCTTGAAGATGAACTTCTTAGTTGAGGAAATGGAAGTAACTTAGTAGATCTTGAAGAAGTTCAAGGACTCCAAACAACCGTTGATGAGGTCGGAACGTCTGAATCACAACAAATTGTTGATACTGAATCAGACCCAAACACAAGCCTTCGTAGGAGCATCAGGACTCGTAAAGAACCCGATAGATACCTTTGGCATGTTGAGGGTTCAGAAGACCTGAAAGTATCCGAGTCTGATGACGAGCCTACTAGTTACAAATTTGCTATTACTAATCCAGATTCTGCGAAATGGCTAGAGGCCATGAAAGCCAAGATGCAATCCATGCGTGACAATCAAGTCTGGGACTTGGTTAAGCTACCCCCCGAATCTCGGGCAGTAGGGAGCAAATAGGTTTTCAAGAGAAAAACCGACATGCATGGAAATATACAAACCTATAAAGCATGGCTAGTAGCGAAAGGTTTCACTCAAACTCAAGGTATTGACTATGATGAAACCTTCTCACCCGTTGCTATGATCAAATCGATCAGGATATTACTTGCCATAGCTGCGTACTATGATTACGAAATTTGGCAAATGGATGTAAAAACCACCTTTCTTAATGGACATCTTTCCGAAGATGTTTATATGGTTCAACCTGATGGTTTTATCGATTTAAAATATCCTGATAGGGTATGTAAGCTAAATAAGTCCATTTATGGACTCAAGCAAGCACCTCGAAGCTGGAATCTTCGTTTTGACCAGAAAGTCAAAGAGTTTGGTTTTGTCAAGAACGAAGATGAACCTTGTGTTTACAGAAAGGCTAGTGGGAGTGCTATATCATTTCTCATCTTGTATGTAGATGATATATTGATCATTGGAAACAACATCCCCATGCTTAAGGAGATTAAACATTGGTTGGGATCTTGCTTCGCTATGAAGGATCTTGAAGAAGCCGCTTACATTCTAGGAATCAAGATCTATAGGAATAGATCTAAGCGACTTCTTGGGCTAACTCAGAGCACATACATAGATCAAGTAATGAGACACTTCAAGATGGAAAACTCCAAGAAAGGAGGTGTTCCAATGACTAAAGGAACCGTTTTGGATAAATCGCAAGCTCCCTCTGAGGACCGAGAGATTAATCAAATGGAAGCAGTTCCATATGCTTCAGCGATTGGCTCTATCATGTATGCTATCGTATGTACTCGACCAGGCGTCTCGTATGCTTTGAGCATGACCAGCCGTTACCAGCAGAGCCCTGGGATTGCCCACTGGACTGCAGTTAAGAACATCCTTAAGTACTTGAGAAGGACAAAGGATATGTTCTTGATATTTGGAGGAGTCAATGAGGAGCTCACTGTAAAATGTTACACTGATGCTAGTTTTCAAACTGATCGAGATACATCTCGCTCACAAACGGGTTTCGTGTTCACTCTCAACGGAGGAGCTGTCTCATGGAAAAGCTCCAAGCAGAGTGTTGTAGCTGATTCCACCACGGAATCCGAGTACATTGCTGCATCGGATGCCGTAAAGGAAGCTGCTTGGATGAAGAAGTTCATAACTGATCTCGATGTGGTTCCAAGTATCATCAAACCCATCCAGATATTTTGTGATAACACGGGTGCTATTGCTCAAACCAAGGAGCCTAGATCACATCACAAAGCCAAGAACATTTTGAGAAAGTTTCACTATATACGTGAGATTGTGGAACGTGGAGACATCGTTATAGGCAAAATTGACACAGATCAAAATTTAGCTGACCCATTTACTAAGCCAATGACTCAAGAAAAACATGACCGTCATATGGGCGCTAATGGGCTTAGATTAGCTAGTGAAATGTTTTGATTTAGTATTTGGATGTAGGAACATCAAACAGTTGTATTTCTGTATTTATTTTGATTTACTAGTTAAATGCAATTCTTGAATCCTACAACTGTGTTCGAATTTGATACGTTTATTCCATGAATCTTGTATTCTAAATTATCCGTAGTCGGTCAGACTCGTGGGAATGACTCTGAATTAAGACTATTCTGATTTTGGACTCAAGGAGTTGACTTCCAAATTCACAGGCCTCATTGTGAATGACGCTGGATGTAACTCGCATCAAATCATCTTCATGGATCTTAGTCATAAGATTTTTTGGTCTAGGTATACTCATTTAGTATCCTCTGACCTGAGATACATACTAGAACTTTCGTTTACTAAAGACTATTCTTTGATCAGTGTCAACCGCTGTCGCGTAACTGCCAGTCATAAAGGCATTGGTTGGGAATGGTTCTGAAGTTCAGTGGGAGTTATATGTAGTCAAGATGGGATTCTGTACTCTTACATTATATGTAACAGTTAGACACCTGGGCGCCCTCGTTGATTCAAACTGGTGAAGTGTAAGGCCTTACCCAAACTTACTGTGTGTTTGATTGGACCACTTTGATTCTTGAACGAGAACGATAATGATTGAATGCCATATGAGATTGAATCTGCTCCATGTCTCATTGTTCAATTGATGTCTTTTACAGTAAGGATAGATGACAACTGTAACACCTCGAAAATTTCGGGTTTATTAATAAAACGACACGTGTCATGTAAGACAAAACGCGTTGAAAACCCGGATTTAATAAAGATGTTTCGGCAGGATTTAAAGTGGCGTCATGTTAATTTATACCTCTGAACGACCTCAGTATAAATCCCAAGACCCAAGTTTTTATATAACAAACATCTATTATGTCTAAATTCAGAAATGGGTTCACAATAATGGACTTGCAAAAGCATGATAAGATCTCACGAAGAAAATGAATGATAAACCTTTGTTTTCGGGTCTTGTTTATGGATTCAAATGAAACAATACTTCATGGTGGGGATTAGAACTGTAGAAAGGCATTTTAGGAGGCCCTCAACTGACAAAAGAATGTCCCAAAGTCGAACAAGTGGGTGCCCTTTCGAACCTTCAACAAACAACAACAATTCAACATCTGAGAAGGGGTAGCGCACCGCTACCATATACATGTAACGGTGCGCTACCATGTCCCCAGCGACCAGAAAACAGGCTGTTGCCTGTTATACGCGATTTTGACCCACTTAGCCGGTTTTTCTCACTTGTGGACGACCCCTAGACATCCCTAGGCACTAGTAACAAGTGTTAATCAGTTGTGGATGGATCCTAGACTTTGTTGTCAACTTGTTGTGGTCATTGCAACTAGTATAAAAGGCCTTCAATGTTACACATTTTCCTCACAACTTCTCCTGCACTCTTGGATTGATTCTGGAGCTCAAGCTTGCTTCCTTGTGATCATATCTCGTGCATAGGACTTCAGTAAGTATTCTAATCTTTCTCTAATTGCTTTTAGCTTAGTTAATTAGCTAAAAGTCAAACCGTCGTAATTACGGTTTGACTTCGAGATTAGTCAATAATGGCTCAGTCATATCTCGTGGAAATCGGGGTGTGACAGGTTGGTATCAGAGCCAACACTGAGTGAATTAAACACTAGCCTTTTGTGTTTAATCTCAGTTACACAATTGCACATTCTAAACCTTTGAGTCTAGACTTATAACCTAGGACAAATTCCACCTTATTCGGGTTTTGTTTTGTCGTTTAAATTTTATATTTTGTTACTGTTATCTCATGCTTCATTGACAGGAATATCAAACAATGCCTCCACGATTTTTCCGGACACGAGGACGAGGCAAGGGGCCAGTCACCGCCCCCAATGACCATGAAGCTGGACCGTCAAATGTACGAGCCCAACCTGCTACGGAGAGCGAAGGTCCACGACGGAATAGGAGAAACATGTTCGAACCAGCGAGACGATTTGTTTCGCACAGCTCGACACCTCCGGTCCACAATCCATATGGACCACATTCAAAAGACGAGCCCAATAACCCTCTGCCCTCCTACATACCGCTGCAGAGGTCCTTGTCCCATCATTCCTATGGGGACCCTACTCCAGAGTTCAGAGGCCAGTTCAACCCGGCCAATTACTTTCAAGAGCCCATGGGTTTTAACCCACTGGGTCCAGAGGACCACTTTTCAGGTGACCACGCTGAGGATATGGACGAGGATACGGACCCCGTCATGCCGGCAAGTGGTACTCCAAACCATCCGATCGAAATCTCCGACGGATCGTCTTTTCACGGATCACCCTATGGTGGTCCAGACAGTTTCCAAGCCCTGTTCGATAAACACACCAGTGGTATTATACACCATCGCACCACTAGTCGTCTCATGGGCAGCATCAGCAGCAGCAGTCTCAGCAGCAGCAGGAGCCACAGCCACAGCCGCATTATCAAGATTCATCCGAGGATCACCGGTTTGTGGCAGTTACGCCACCACCTCCACCGCCACCAGTTCAACCGGCACCTCCTCAACCGCCAAGGCGTAGGAGAACCAGTGCCCGCATGTCGGTACGACCGGGGGGCTTCAATTTCAGTTCCCCACAACAGTCTAGTGCTAGTCACTACCCGCCATACCAGGAGGACCCACAAATGGGTGGACCCTCCAACCCTGCTGTACTACAGCCACCGCCGATGGGATTTGAAAACCCAATCCCGGCATATGCGAGTGGCATGGGATACAACCCGTTTGAACCCCCAACGCATCATGACTATGGGTACGCGGAGGCTGATCCGTACATGGTAGCAGCGAACTATAGCACCTAAGGACCCTATGGGGACCCATGGGGGGTGAGTTACCCGACTCAGGGATACTCGATACCTCCTAGACCCATCATCCGGGCTCAATCGCAGCCACCTAGATTCTCACCACCCGAACATGAAGAACTCTTGCAAAGGTTGAATCAAGTTGAACGGGTAGTTCATGAGGACCGCAGGGAGAGGCAGACATTCTTCCAAGGATTAGTAGGCTTAATCAAGGGGAAGAACAAAAAGGATCATTGAATCCTCCCATCTTCTGTGTAAGCCCCTGCGTGGGTGTAATTGATTGTTAAGCCCCTATGTGGGTATGTGTGTTGTATGTTTGTTTGAGCCCCTGCGTGGGCCTATCTTTCTATTATCCGTTAACCCCTGTGAGGGTATGATGTTTAGTTATAAGGTCCCTGCGTGGGCCAGTTTGTTTGCTTAAAGCCCCTACGTGGGCAAGTACTTGTTTAAAACCCCTACATGGGTAGGTTGTTGTTTGGAAAAGACCCGTTTAGGGCAATATGTAACATATGTATAATTAATGGAATGTTATTTCTATGAATTTCATGATTGCCTTTTTGTGCATAAATAATTACAAATGAAATAAATAAATTAAAATCATTCCATTTAAATTAATCTGCCTATGTAATTATTTAATTAAGGATCTTAAAGTGTGAAACCTAGCTTCGTGTCAAATATAAGACCGGGCCAAAATGGTAAGACCTGTTTAAAAAGATTCAAATCCCTGTTAACATCTTAAAACATGTTAACACTCCTGGCAGAAGTGATTCGTTAAAGTCACATGTCATTCTTATATGTATAAGGATTCTTTAGAAGATTCCAAACCCAATCATATGATCTCTGAATCATGGGTTAAGATCATCAAGTAAGATGATCATATTTTACCATACGTTGGTAATATAATGCCTACGGGCTTTGCTCATTTCTACATGAGTCAAAAGACAGTTGTAGCTTTGACTCACTGTCTGAAAAAGGTAATAAAATATATTTAAACCTTAAAAGCCTTGATTCTCTGAAATCATAGCTTATAATTTAAATTGTCCATGTGACTAAGCCTTATGTGCTAATATATATTGTTATTATTTATATTTAGGATAAATTTTAAATTGAAATCCTAAATTAATACGATTAATAAGTTAACCAAATATGGTCTCTGTTTACCATGGTTAACGAGTTACCCTAAGGGGTAATTCCATAATAAACTCCCAAATAAAATATTGTCCTTGTTTTCTGCAACAGTTCAATTCAAATGGCTGACTCAAATGAAATAAATAGCCATCCTGTGGAGCCGAATGAGAACGCCCAGATTACGTTAACAGGTGCTGAACTAAAAGCAATCATAGACGGCGCTATTACACAGGCTTTGGATAGACAGTATGAGGAATACAGTGGTACTCGAAGTAGGACCCACTCTGCATCACATTCAAAGCCCAGGACACATTCTGAGGCTCATAACAAGCCTCCTCCCAAAAAGAATGGACCCAAGAAAGACGGTGATGACCGTCAGTCCACCAACAATCAAAGTGTCCCATCTCAGCATATAGTACTGCATCAAGGACCCCGTAACAAGGGTTGCACTTATAAGTACTTCGTGTCTTGTAAACCCATGGATTTTACTGGGGAAAAAGGGGCCGTCGACTGTATGACTTGGCTGGACGAAATGGACACGGTGGTGGATATCAGCGGGTGCGCTGAAAGGGATATAGTTAAGTTTGTGTCACAGTCCTTCAAGGGTGAAGCATTGGCATGGTGGAGATCTCTGATGGAGGCCTCCGGAAAGATCCCGTTGTATAGCATGTCGTGGGATCAATTCATTGCCCTGATCAAAGAAAATTTCTGCCCTCAACATGAGGTGGAGAAGATAGAATCTGACTTTCTATCGTTGGTGATGAAGAACCTCGACTGCCAAGCTTACCTGACAAGCTTCAATACGCTGTCCCGGTTGGTTCCCTACCTGGTAACCCCGGAGCCAAAGAGAATCGCTCGCTTTATTGGTGGTTTAGAACCCGAGATCAAGGCAAGCGTAAAAGCTTCCCGGCCAGCTACCTTCAGGTCTTTAACTGACATTTCCTTATCCCTCACTCTGGATGCGGTCCGGCAGAGATCGCAGAGGAATAAGGAGGCCGAGAAGAGGAAGCGTGAAGATGATGGTTCGCGAAGGTCGAATAAGAAACACCGTGGGAACGGTGATAACAAGAAGGGATCTGAATCGAAGAAGGATGGGCATAGGTCTGATGAGAAGCCCAAGTGTAAAATTTGCAAGAGGCAGCATTATGGAAAGTGCAGACTAGAGTCGCGCTCTCAGACTCAGTCAAAATCCTTTGCTTGCGGAATTTGCAAGTCCACGGATCATAAAACCCTGGATTGCAAAAAGATAAAAGACGCAACGTGCTACCGTTGCAATGAGAAGGGGCACATCAAGACCAACTGCCCAAAATAAAACAAGAAGCCTGAGGAGGCTAAGAAGACTAATGCCAGAGTCTTCAGAATGGAAGCGAAAGAAGCTGTGCAGGACGATAATGTCATAACAGGTACATTCCTTGTAAATGATGTCTTTGCAAGAGTACTTTTTGATTCAGGCGCAGATAAGTCTTTCGTAGATCATAAGTTTTGTAAATTGTTGAATTTACCTGTCAAAACCTTAAACGCAAACTATGAGGTAGAGTTAGCAGATGGTACCATAGAAACCGTCTCTACTGTGTTAGATGGATGTGTTATATCCATTAAGAACCATTCTTTTCCTCTGTCTCTACTTCCGTTTAAGTTAGCCGGTTTTGACATAGTTCTGGGTATGGACTGGTTATCTCATAACCAGGCCCAAATTTTCTGTAACATGAAGCAAGTAGTGATAAAGACTCCGTCTGGTGAGTCACTTACCATTCGGGGAGATACCCAGTATGGACTACCTGAGCACGTGACTATGCTCAAGGCTTCCAAGTGTTTGAAGAAGGGGTGTGTCATCTACATGGCACAGGTGATTATTGATGAGCCCAAACCGAAGTTAGAAGACATCCCTGTCATCTCTGAATACCCAGAAGTGTTTCCTGAAGATCTACCTGGTTTACCACCAGATAGACAAGTTGAATTTAGGATCGATATCATCCCAGGAGCGGCACCAGTTGCTAGAGCACCATACAGATTGGCACCCACCGAAATGAAGGAGTTGCGGACGCAGCTAGATGAATTGCTGGCTAAGGGTTTCATTCGACCTAGTTCATCTCCTTGGGGAGCGCCAATCCTGTTTGTCAAGAAGAAGGATGGGTCGATGCGCCTGTGCATCGACTATCGCGAGCTTAATAAAGTCACGATCAAGAATAGGTTTCCTCTGCCCAGAATCGACGATTTGTTCGATCAGCTTCAAGGGGCAAGTTACTTCTCAAAGATTGATCTGAGGTCAGGCTACCATCAGTTGAAGGTTAAGGATGAAGACGTTCACAAGACTGCATTTAGGACTCGTTATGGTCACTACGAGTTCCTAGTGATGCCTTTTGGGCTCACTAATGCACCAGCCGCGTTCATGGATCTCATGAATCGCGTCTGCAAGCCTTACTTAGATAAATTTGTTATCGTCTTCATCGATGACATCCTTATTTATTCTAAGAATCAAGCTGACCACGAGAAACACCTTCGTTGTATTCTCAAACTTCTACGTCAGGAGAAGCTCTACGCCAAATTCTCTAAGTGTGAATTTTGGCTACGAGAAGTCCAATTTCTTGGACACGTGGTTAGTGAGCGTGGTATCCAGGTGGATCCCGCTAAAGTTGAAGCTGTTATGAATTGGCAAGAGCCAAAGACGCCTACGGAGATACGTAGTTTCCTGGGATTGGCAGGATATTACAGGCGTTTCATTGAAAACTTTTCAAGGATTGCTGCACCCCTAACCTCCTTAACTAAGAAGAAGATTAAGTTTATTTGGGGCCCTAAGCAGCAAGAATCCTTTGATATTCTGAAGCAAAAGTTGAGCAACGCCCCAGTACTGACATTGCCAGATGGAATTGAAGACTTTGTGGTATATTGTGATGCTTCGCACACTGGCATGGGGTGTGTGCTTATGCAGAAAGGCAAGGTGATTGCCTACGCTTCAAGGCAATTGAAGGTGCATGAAAAGAATTACACCACCCATGACTTGGAGCTGGGTGCCGTTGTATTCGCACTGAAGCTTTGGAGGCACTATCTTTATGGTATCAAATATGTGATTTATTCTGATCACAAGAGCCTCCAACATCTGTTTAATCAGAAGGAATTAAACATGAGGCAACGCCGTTGGATGGAAACCTTGAATGACTATGATTGTGAAATCAAGTACCATCCCGGCAAGGCGAATGTAGTCGCTGATGCCTTGAGTCGGAAAGAAAGGGTTAAACCCATCCGAATTAACGCCAAGCGTATGGAGATAAAGAATAATTTGATGGAAAGGTTGTTAGCTGCACAGAGAGAAGCTGTGTTGGAAGCTAACTATCCTAATGAAAAGTTAGGAGTAACTGAGGAGCAGTTAACTCTTAGCAAGGACGGAATTCTGCGATTAAATGGACGAATATGGGTTCCAATTTTTGGAGGACTTCGTGATGTCATCCTCCAAGAAGCCCATAGTTCCAAATACTCCGTTCATCCTGGGGCTGATAAGATGTACCAGGACCTAAAGGCAAATTATTGGTGGATAGGCTTGAAAAAGTCTGTAGCCGCCCATGTAGCAAAATGCTTGACATGTGCGCAAGTCAAAGCCGAGCATCAGAAACCGTCAGGTTTGCTACAACAGCCTGAACTTCCTACGTGGAAGTGGGAAATGGTAACTATGGATTTTATTACCAAGTTACCCAAGACAAGGAAAGGCAATGATACGATATGGGTTATAGTTGACCGACTGACTTAGTCAGCTCATTTCTTACCCATCAAGGAGACTTATAGCTCCGATATATTTGCCCAATTATACGTTGATAAGATTGTAGCCTTACACGGCATACCTGTAGCTATTATCTCTGATCGGGATACTAGGTATACGTCACATTTTTGGAAAAGTTTCCAACAATCTTTGGGCACACGTTTGAATTTTAGTACGGCTTATCATCCCCAGACAGACGGTCAGAGTGAGCGTACTATTCAAACGTTGGAAGACATGCTACGTGCATGTGCGATCGATTTGGGAGGTAGCTGGGATAAGAACCTACCATTAATCGAATTCTCCTACAACAATAGCTACCATACCAGCATTAAGGCTGCGCCTTTCGAGGCATTATACGGTAGAAAGTGTAGATCGCCAGTTTGCTGGGCGGAAGTTGGAGAAGTCCAGTTATCAGGACCAGAGATCGTGTTCGAAACAACGGACAAGATTGTCCAGATTCGTAACAATCTCCAAGCTGCCCGGAATAGGCAGAAGAGTTACGCTGATCCAAATCGTAAGGATTTTCATTTCGAAGTGGGTGAAAAAGTCCTACTTAAAGTGTCACCCTGGAAAGGGGTGATGCGATTTGGTAAGAAAGGCAAGCTAAGCCCGAGATACATAGGACCTTTCGAGGTTATCGAACGTGTCGGGTCAGTTGCCTATAAGTTGAACTTACCAGAAGAGCTCAGTGGAATTCACAATGTGTTCCACATCTGCAATCTGAAGAAGTGTTTCGCTGACGAATCACTGGTTATACCACATACAGATGTGCATATAGACGCGAGCTTAAAATTTGTTGAAAAACCTTTGTCGATTGAAGATCGACAGGTAAGGAAGCTTCGAAGGAAGCATATACCTTTTGTAAAGGTCAAATGGGATGCCCGTAGAGGTCCCGAATTCACGTGGGAGGTTGAATCCACGATGAAAGAAAAGTACCCTTACTTGTTTCAGTAAATCTCGGGTCGAGATTTATTTTAAGGGGGTGAGGATGTAACACCTCGAAAATTTCGGGTTTAATAATAAAACGACACGTGTCATGTAATACAAAACGCGTTGAAAACCCGGATTTAATAAAGATGTTTCGGCAGGATTTAAAGTGGCGTCATGTTAATTTATACCTCTGAACGACCTCAGTATAAATCCCAAGACCCAAGTTTTTATATAACAAACATCTATTATGTCTAAATTCAGAAATGGGTTCACAATAATGGACTTGCAAAAGCATGATAAGATCTCACGAAGAAAATGAATGATAAACCTTTGTTTTCGGGTCTTGTTTATGGATTCAAATGAAACAATACTTCATGGTGGGGATTAGAACTGTACAAAGGCATTTTAGGAGGCCCTCAACTGACAAAAGAATGTCCCAAAGTCGAACAAGTGGGTGCCCTTTCGAACCTTCAACAAACAACAACAATTCAACATCTGAGAAGGGGTAGCGCACCGCTACCATATACATGTAACGGTGCGCTACCATGTCCCCAGCGACCAGAAAACAGGCTGTTGCCTGTTATACGCGATTTTGACCCACTTAGCCGGTTTTTCTCACTTGTGGACGACCCCTAGACATCCCTAGGCACTAGTAACAAGTGTTAATCAGTTGTGGATGGATCCTAGACTTTGTTGTCAACTTGTTGTGGTCATTGCAACTAGTATAAAAGGCCTTCAATGTTACACATTTTCCTCACAACTTCTCCTGCACTCTTGGATTGATTCTGGAGCTCAAGCTTGCTTCCTTGTGATCATATCTCGTGCATAGGACTTCAGTAAGTATTCTAATCTTTCTCTAATTGCTTTTAGCTTAGTTAATTAGCTAAAAGTCAAACCGTCGTAATTACGGTTTGACTTCGAGATTAGTCAATAATGGCTCAGTCATATCTCGAATTAAAAGTAGTTATAGGTTGGTATTTATGTGGGTAATAAAACCTCAAAAGGGTTTCCCTGATCACCATCCTAACCAGGTCAAATGTCGGGTCAAACGATTAATTAAAAAGTCAACATAATGCTTAAAATGTCATTTATGCATAATTAGCTATCTAGAACATATATAACCTGTTTGATCATTGTTATAACTTAGTAATAAGTGTAAGAACATGTCCAAACCTGTTCAACCCGACTATTTCATGTTTAGACCCGGTTCGGAACCGAAAGTCGCATAGTTTGACTTTCACTTTGACTTTCAGTTCTGACCCGTTTAGGCATATTTTAGAAATGCCTCAGAGCTTTAATTGGACTAGGTTACATGTTAGAACAACCCTCTGTGATTATACACCTTGGTTCGTTAGTTATCCAATTAATATGCATGTTTCCGTTAATTGCTCATATGTTGACCGTTATGCCCTTATTACCTTAAAACGTGATTTATGAAAATGTAAAAGTGTAGAAACCTTTGTTACTGATATATAGACTTGTATGCAAAGTTAGACGTCAGTTTGACTTATAGATTAAGAGTTATGCTCATTATCGCAAAACTAATGCTTTATGTTAATAAAATGGCGTAATTGGCGTATAGCCTAGTTAAACATACTTTTTGGTATCAAATCTTTTACCCACTGATGTAATATATTATTTTGGGATTTTTAAAGATTTTTAATTAATTTTAGGCTGAGCATAACTCATAGTCGTAGGCTTAATTCGGTAATTGTCGGTTTTGCCCTTACGGGCCATAAAATGAGTTTTACATAGCTAAACGACCCCAAACCTTTTGCCACTGATTAGTTATGATAAATAAATTATTTTAAGCCTTCTGGAAATATAAAAATATCAGATTTAAGTATCGAACCCGGTAATGGCCTTTAATCGCCTTATTTAGCGTTTTTAGCGCATAGCATGTTTTAAAATCACATTGGACATACCCGGGTTGATACCTACTGATATAAGGGGCAAATTATCATATTTTAACAGTAAGCAACGGTTGATAAACTCAGACTTCAGTTTTGAGCTTTTCGGCTTATGTGAAATTACCAAAATACCCCTACGGGGCCTAGTTTGGTTAAAAATGATAAGATTCACATACATGCTTTAACCTACTGATGTAACTTAGCAAATTGAGTATATTTGCTGATTACATCAGACCTGTAACTCAGGTTGTCACTTAAACTCTTTTATAAACTTTTAAATGACCAAACTACCCCTACGGGGCCTAGTTTGTGTTTAAACACATTTCGGGCATAACGAAAGACACATTACTGATGTCCCAACATAATTGAGACATAATTAACTTAGGAAACCTGTATATAGCTCTCATGACTACCCGTCACGCTTATTACGCGTACGGTTCGGTTTATGTGACAAGTTTACATAAATTAGCCGAAATGGGTCAAACCTTAACGGTTTTATCTCAAAATCCAGAATGTGAATAATAAACCCATATTAAACAAGTCTTCAAACTTGTCGGGTCTGAATCACATTCTATCCGGTCTTCGCTTAATCGTGCGTACGAACCGTATCTTGAAACTAGCCGGTCTAAGCTTAAGCTTAATAAAAGACCCGTTAGGATTCTAATAGGTTATATTAAACCTTCGTTCCAGATTAGGAGAAACAGTAAAAGCTACGTGCATTCTGCTTATTGTGATTTATACTTGCATCAGGTAAATACTTTTAACTTATTTTCCCTATACGGGCTTGGGTTACGGTACATAGCGTACCGCTTGATCGGGCATCAAATCTCCACGCTTAGTGGGGAGTTGAATAATTTGATCGGCTCGTTTTAAACAGTCTTGTTTACTTTACAGCCTTTGGGGGGTTAATGACCATGTCCCGGATATCCCTGGCATCATCTTACGAGATGGCCACGACCTGAGCACGGGGTGTAGGCGTACTCCCGTGTATAACTCATTTGAGTGGTGTGTTTATTGATCTTTAACCCGGACTAAGTTCGGGCTACTGAACGCATAAGTAACATGTAATTCGTTCAGAAGATTATAATATTAAATAATTCTCCCAAGTTAAATAAAATGATTTATGCCACGTGCATCCAAACCAATTTTCAATCATTTTCCAAAATGAGTCAGTTGAATGTATTTACCAGTGTAAACTGACGTATTTTCCCAAAAAGACTGAATGCAGGTACTAAACGAAATTTGGCTGGATTGTCTCCTAAGCATCAATAGAAGTCTCGCAAGCTTAGGATGCCAGAAGTCTGTTGAACCATAAATGTTATTTTATTTCGATCCGTTCTGTGGATAAACACTGGATATTGTGACTTTGATTACAATAAATAAATTCGGTTGTATCTTATTTTTAAATTGCTTCCGCTGTGCATTATTACATTGTGTTGTTTGACTTTTACGTTGCCAACCACGTCACGATACTCCCCCACCGGGCCCACCGGTGACACGTGGAAATCGGGGTGTGACAACAACGATTTCCATAAGTCTATTGTCTTCAAGTAGCAGGTCGTTGCTAAAGGGAAGATACCTTGGTTAGTGACTTTAAAGTGTCATGACCTGTTAGGGGCAACTATGTGTAGCTAGAGCACCACTGGCTGTCTGCGTTGAGGCCTTATCAGAGACCGTCCAAGTGGGAGCTATTGGATATTTATGTCCGGTTCGATAAGTCAACACTGTCGACCGGGTCTTGACCCGTAAGAGTTACACCGTGGTCAACGAACTAAAATCCACTTAACTGATTTAACTGGTAATTACGAATGATACGCGGGTATTGAACTGAGAGGCGGGTTTGTAAATCGGGTGGGACAAGAATTCTCTTGCATCGCCATTTGGTGAGCACCTAGATTTCAGCCAATGGAATTACATGCAAGGAATCTTCTCACCACTTGTCATCCACCTAACTTGTGGCCAATCAAAACACATGCAATTTTGCATGTCTTGACACTTGGCGAGCATATAAGTTGCCCATGGCCTATATAAATGTGGGTCTTGTTTTGAGAAAAGAACACAAGAATTTAACAAAACTCTCTCTACACCCATAACCCCAAAACCGACCAAGACCCCAACCGTCCAAGAGCTCGCCGGCCCGGACTGCCGGCTGCCGCCAGACCCCGGCCACCTCCGCCGCTACTCGACCCATTCGCGTATCTCTCGTTCGTGTAACTAGCACTCGTTCGTTGAACCTCGGTGTCTCAACCGGTTATTCACTAACCGAAGGTATATCTAAACCCCTTATGGTTGATGTTCTATTTCATGTTTGCATGTTGGTGATCTTGTTCCATTACGGGTGCTGCTTGGTATAAAAAATGTTCGTGTTATTTTGCTACATATGCTTCCGTTGCCTAAAAATGTGTATATAGTTTTAACTAGTTAAAGTTCATTTTGAATAACATATTTTACATGTATTCTTTTGTCAAAAATGTTTTGACTAATCCTTGTAACAAAATAAACACATATTTAATATGAACTGGGTTCATAAAATAAAAGTAAAAATTATACCACGGATATCCAACAAAGGCTACAACCTTTTGTTTCATGCTTCTCCACGTGACCAAATTCCCACCAACCAGAGTAAAGTACCTTGATGTTGATCTTCGGTCTCTTTTATCTCCTGTCTAGTCTGCATCTGTGTAGGCTTGGATCTCTAAATGCTTGTTTGGTTGAAAGAGCACCCTATAACCTGCTGTCCCTTTTAGATATCTAATAATTCTCCATATTGCTTCCATGTGTGCTACTTGAGGTTGATGCTTAAACTGACTGACCACCCCAACTGCATATGCAATGCTGGGACAAATATGTGAGAGGTATATCAGCTTACCTACTAAACGTTGATATCTTTCCTTGTCTGCCAATTCAGCTTTTTTTCATAAACAGTTTCTGGTTAGTCATCATTGGGGTATCGACCGACTTGCAATCGATCATTTGAATCTCGGCTAGGAGATCAAGAACATATTTCTTTTGGCATAAAAAGAGCCACTGTTTCGATCTCAGTACCTCAATTCCAAGAAAATACTTAAGTCTTCCCAAGTCCTTCATAAATTATTAGGAAATATAAGAATAAATCGAAAACTACAACTAATATGTGGAATATATAAATTATAGATCATATGAAAAAACTTAAGCATAATTATCTATTTTAAAATGTATTAAAATTACAGGTTTTAACTTTAAGTATTTTTAATTATCAATTAGAATTAGATATTAGTTAATAATATTATTAATAAATTGAAGAAGAAAATGCCATTTGACATTAATTAAAATTTAAATTGAAGAAGAAAATACCATGTGACACTAATTGGAATTCTTTATTCGAATTAGATTTACTTTATTTATCTATTAAGTAATTCAAAAAACAAAAACCACGTTTCTTCTTCTAGAATGAGATTAATATAAATGTATATTAATAATTGCCGTCAAATAATAGTTTTTATACCAATGGGATTGTGATCCATTAATAAAAGCGAAACCTTTAATCATCTGGGTGTGAGAGAGAGAGGTTTTGAGATTTGTCGTTCAAAAGAAATAATAGTTTTTATAAAAAGTAGTGTGGCAACATTCGAATGAGACGATACATTTTACAAAAAAATAACTGTAAAATAATGATAACAAGTTTTTTTATGTTGCGTGTTGCAGCGAAACCGAGCAAATAATAATGTAACACATACGTGTTTTGAATATAAAACATGTTGTTTAGAAAGTCGAACCATTAGAACGGTTTAGTTTATTATCGTACTTTATTTTTAGTACAACTTCGTTTTTAACAAAACGTATAACGGAATGTCAAGGGAAAAAATTAAACACAACTACGTACTTAAGTTTTTAGTAAAAAAATTATTAATGTATTTATTAAAGAAGTATCGAATTAATTGATAAATTAATATATGTTCTAAAAAAGAATTATTAAACATATTGGGAAAGGAAATATGTGGTTTAAAAAAAGAAAAAAATAATAAAAATATATTAGTAAAAGTAAATATAATAATAAACTATTATAATATTAAAAAAATAATAAAAACTTATATATTATTATAAAAATAAAGTTACTATTCATGTCTTTTCGTTAACAATATATATATATATAATATATAGACAAATTATTGTAGGCTATTTGATAATTTACATCTATAATTGCCACTAGTTCGACAAATATTCATCTTTGTTCTCAAGTTATTGTTGATTATATGAATACCTAGTAAGTTGTTTTATTTAAAAACTTCAGATATTGTTTTAATATCTAGTTTTTATAATAACTGTTACATTAAAAAACATTTAGAAGAAAACCATAAAAGTATTTTTCTAAATAATTTGCTTTTTTTAATGGTTAAACTAAACACACCATGAGGATTGAAACAATGACTTCTTACAACCTTAAGCCGTATCTAATTCACCAAGAGTACTAGGCTATTCCCAAATGAATCTCCAAACAGTTTGCTTGACTCTACATTTTTAGCCTCTAATACATATAACCGTTTTATCAGGACCACAATAAATTGTATTTGAAGACAAATCAATATTTTTCAAGGTACATAACTTATAGACAAAACCATTGCAATCCAAAATGAAAGTTCCTTGAAGTATCCAAGGAAAAACAAACCAAATGCCGTACATGATGTCTCTTAAGATTGATGTCACTGTCCATGGCTGCTCGACTTGAGCAAAAGCCAATCCGTGGAACGAGTACGGAAGAGTCCCTAAAATGTGTAAACCGTAGTATGGTTGCCCCAGTTGGTTTAGAAGCTCACACCTTTACTAGTAAAAAAATCAAAATTGTCTAGATGATGTATGAGATATTGTTTACAACAAAGGATTTCAAGCTTTAATTAAATATAAGTCTATGTTGTAATATCCTCGTCTCCACATATGTCAGTTCTATCATCAACTTTGAAAGGTTGGTTTTGAAAGGACAACTATTTTTTCTACACTAGTTAACTCAAGTTTTCTTTGTCAAAATTGCTAATTAAGATAATTAGCAAAATGACACACTTTACGAACGATACATCATTTCACTGTCCATAATATGTCTTGGTGAAAATTCCTATGTTAGACCAATATGTAGTCATTTTCATTTCTCTTAGGATAAAATACCAACTTCATCACAAATTCTTGAGCTTTGTCATTCATACGGCCGCTGAAGTTAGATAACATTATACGAGCTCTGTCAATTATAGGAATATATGAGCTTTTATACTTAGTTAATAGATGTAACATACAGGGCTGGCCCAAGAATAAGTATATCCAAGCAAGGGCTTTGGGCCACCATTTAAGAACGACCACCAAGTTTAAAAAAAGACGAGGAGTTTATGTATATATGTTTAAATTAGGCCGATTAAACACAAAATAGCATGTTGGTGTAGCGAAAAAACTTGCTATCTATTTAGTATTTACAAGGATTGAAGAGGTTCGAGACACTAGCAAACTGACTATTTTATTTTTAAATATATAGCCCTAAATCCAATTAGTATAGTACAAGCCCAACAAAATGAGTTTGTGTTTATCAAGTAACTAGGTTTTTACCTGGGATTGCTTCCCGAGCTCGGGAAACTTAGTTATATTAATTACTATTAGTTATTAATACGACCACATTACATCAACAATCTCATTCGATTCAACAACAATGAATTCAAATCACCGAATTAGATCATGAACTCATATTAGAGGACAAACAAAAGCACAACAGGACCACATGAATAATATCATTTCCACTTTTACTTCAATGCACTTACATGATAGGGTGATTTGGGATTTTGTAAAAATCCTTGTTTTTGTACTTCTTTACAAAATAAAATGTTGACCAAATTTCAAACAGATGTTGAGCTTAAACAGATGTTTGGTTTAAGGCCAAACATCTATTTAAGGTTAAACATCAGTTTAAACCACTGTTTGTTATTGAACTTTTTTACAAAATTACATAGAATTGAAGAAAATGAAACAATGACTTAAAGAACTATAATTTAACACATAATCTAATTGGACAAAGCAATCTATTATCTCACAATTCCCTGCTTTTTACAACATTAAACACAACATCATCATGCCAAATACAGCCATATTTATCCATCCATTATTCTGAATTCATAAACCTATAAATGCAGTTACTATTAGCAAAAAGAAACCTCATATATCATCTATATATAAAACATAAAATGTTAATAACAGTGTTTTATCATCTTAGCCATACATAGCAACAAACCATCAAGTTAATAATTAAAAAAAACATACAACATCACCATCAAAAAATTCATAGTTGTAGTATCTGATATCAGAACATAATTAAATGTCTTTGTTAAACTGACATAACTTGATTTAATACGATCTTCTGTTGCGAAGACACGTATGTGAAGTGCAACATATCACCAAACCTCAAGTTATTGTCAGTCATAAACTTTCGCCAACCGTCCAACCCATAACGTGGGTTCAATCCATTTAACTCCGACTTAACATCATAAACCTCCACAACTCCAACCATGTTTTGAACTTTCAAAGGATGAAGATCAAGAGAAAGACCTGCTCGTCTGGCAACTTCAGCAGGAAGACGCTACATGTATTGTGTGGAAAAAAAAATAATAGTCAGACAAATAAACATAAATCATTAGTTTGTTATAAAAAATGGTATACCAGCCTATAGTCTCTTTTGTGATCAAAATGAAAGAACTCAGGGTCGAGAAGATGTCCAGAATGTTTTTTTGCAGTCTTTGCAATCTTATTTCTACGGTTAAGCGTTTTCTGAACGTTGGCGGCTCTCTAATCCTTGATGAAAAAGTAAACATATACATGTGAATTAAAGGAATGTTGATATATGCACAAAAAAATAGTTTATATAACATATACTAATTAACTGGCAATTATAGATACCTTAACTTTATGAACAGATGAAGAACATCCAATATGATCACTTGTGTCGACAGGTAAGGCAGCATTTCCCTTAGTCCTATTCTTGACTATCTCCTTTCTCTCAGAAGTAACTTTACCTTTCTTCTTAACCTCTTGTCATAGAGTAACTTTAATAACAATAGTAATATAACAATCTTTAAGATGGTAAACTTATATCTTGGGTTTTGTTCAATCGTGAAGACATGCGTCTCTTCGACGTGCATTCGGCATTGGTTGGTAAGTTCTTGTAAATAATACATTATTGGATAAATATAACATCAGTAAACATCATTACTAATAGTTGTAAAAACATTAAATTCTTATATGTGTTAAATTAAAAATAAATAATTTTAATAATTTAGCAAGTACCTGGGTAACGGTTGTACCTTCACCTACAGACACAACTTCTTCATCCTCATAGATGTCCTGGTCAACATTAACGAAATAATTAATATAATGCTAAAAAATTAAAACTTTTATTGCTAATGCTAAATACTTACGTACCTTGAATGCATTCTCAACATAATCAGCCTTCGATATCTCAAGTACACTATCATCGTCAGATTCAAGTTTCTTCAAAAAGCAAATCTCAGTCTCATCTCTATAAACTACTACCTCAAAAACAACATCATCAATTCTGCTAAACAAAAGCAAATCATCCTCCAGTATCCCAACATCGTTGCACATTTCCAGCCATCCGCTAGCAAATACAAATTTTTATCAACCTTAGACGCCTCAACATTCCAATAGGAACACTTATAACAGATTTGAAATTTGCCACTTGGGGGGGCTGTTTACATAAAATTGTTTAATGAAGCAGTCTTCGATTACCTGCATAAAATTAAAAATAATGAATACTATACGTGAAGTATGTAACTTATGAGAATAAGTGTTGACACGTTAAAGATGCAAAAGAATTGAAGTTACGATCAATACTGATACCGTAAAACCAAATCTTGCATAACGATTAAAGGTGAAATAAGATTCACCACGCAAACCATCAACAAAACATGAAAGTTCAAGTCCAAAATCACCTAACGGTTTGAAAACCAACAAAGTATCCCTCGGCAAATTGAGATCTTTAACAACATTGTCCCAACCATCAGTTATTATTGGCGTTGAATTTTCTGTTCTGACCCTCACAACCCATTTTTTACCAGACTCGTCATATATTCGCAACCTATTTTTTTGCCAACAATCTCCCCACTTTTGATCAGCAAAGAATATAGGTACATCCTGTATATAATTTTTAAGTAGTGTAAGAAAATATAAACCATAAGAACTGTTAAATATATATCTCAATAAAAATAAATTATGTATGTAAAAAGATGTCATACCAGTTTCAAAGATTCTGGGTTATCAAGAAACTTGACAAATGTAGTATACATCATAAAACCTGAATCATTAAAGATGTTTAAAGATTGTAATTAAAAAGTTGGCTTTGAAAATTAACATTAACTTTTTGTATTAACAGAGTACGTAGTGAAATTAATCATAGAAACAGAGTATGAGTTAAAAATTTTCGGCAAATAATAACTATTTTAACATGTTCTCAACAAATGATTCAAACACCTAAGTAAACCCT
Source organism: Helianthus tuberosus (assembly GCA_030545235.1). Classification (NCBI taxonomy): domain Eukaryota; kingdom Viridiplantae; phylum Streptophyta; class Magnoliopsida; order Asterales; family Asteraceae; genus Helianthus; species Helianthus tuberosus. Next base: position 101,449,296 of record CM060381.1, on the reverse strand, counting down.
TCTTGAATGAATAGCAATAAACATTTAAAATCGTATTAGTAGCAAGATAGGATTTTAATTAAGATCGGTTAAACAATATAAGGTTCATTACAATATGAATGTACATGCCAATTGCTGAAGAAAAAATAATAAAACCTCAAGTGATTGAAGTGTAGAAGACGGAGAATAAGAAAGTTGAAACCATAGAAAATGACTGGGAAGAAGAGATTTTTGAAAGAAGAGATGATAGATGTTTGATGTGTAACGATGAAGAAGAAATAATGACAGTTGTGTTTTTCTCTTCCCATATTTTCAACTGATGAAAAATATTTACACATACACCCCTTATTGAATTTGTTATTTACATTTACATTGAGATACAAGAGTAAAGTAGATGATTAGTTGAATTGATTTGGTATTCAAATTAACAAAGAAAAATAATTTTTCTTATAGCAAAGTCATTAACATATCATATTCTTTCAATGCTTTAAATCATGTATTAATCATAATTAGCTTTTAACATAAGTAAGTTTCATGAGCTCGGGAAGCAACGCCGGGTGAAAATCTAGTTTTATCTATTATAAGTACCTTTTAAAATAAGTAGTTTGACTTTGGTCAAACAGACTTTGGTCAAACAGTGTTTTAACATTGTTGAAACAGTATTTTTTTCTATTATAAGTAGCTTTTAACAAAAGTAGTTTGACTTTGGTCAAACATCGTTTTAACATTGCTCAAACAGTGTTTTATCTATTATAATTAGCTTTTAACATAAGTAGTTTGACTTTGGTCAAACAAGCTTTGGTCAAACAGCGTTTTAACATTGCTCAAACAGTGTTTTAACTTTGGTAAAACAGACTTTCAAACCACTAAGAATCATATTTTTACAAACAGTTGTTTGACGTTGGTCAAACTGTGGTTTGACTTTGGTCAAACAGTGGTTTGACTTTAATGAAACATATTTTTGGTTGGTGTAGGTTTGAAATTGATAAGTTTGTAGCCTCTTATGTAGTCCAAATTCGGTAAAATTTTCTTCCATATTGATAGTGAACACAGGGATCTTTAGAATTGCCTGCGTTGTAAATTACTTGTAAATAAATTTATCACACATTGTTCTGAGATGCAAAACACAATAGAGTTTCCAAATAAAATTTAAACAAAATAGTAATTAATAAAATATATATACAACTATACTTAGAACGGTGGAAGTTAAAACTCAGAAAAAACAATGATTACAAGCTAGTAAAAACTTCTTTGTAAACAACATTAGAAGTCTTATTTGTCGGTTTTCCACCAGCGTCAAATATTAGTATTTTAACGCCTTCTCTGGTCTTGACCCTTGATAATGCAACATACAACTAACCATGAGTGAAGACAGGATCTTTCAAATAAAGACCAACCTTTGATAACGACTGTCCTTGACTCTTGTTAATTGTCATGGCAAAACAAACTGATAAAGGAAATTGTCTTCGTTGAAATTGAAAAGGTATTTTTTTTGTTAGACGGGATCATATTAATCCTTGGAATAAAAACTCTCGTGCCAATGTTACCACCAGATATAACTTCAGCTTCTATAACTCGTTTACCAAGAAAAGTAATTTGAAGCCATGTATCGTTGCATAACCCTTTCTGTTGATCAATGTTTCGAAGAAGCATCACAGGAACACCAACTTTAAGAACTAATATGTGATTAGGAAAGCCATAAATCTTAAGAGCATTCAAATTTTCTGTTGAGTATAAGCTTTCTTGAAAAGAATCAAGAATTTGTTCAGGTTGACATATACTATCAGAACTTATATACTCTTTCCCATCACCAGGAAATAACGAAAGAAATCGATCATTAATTTCACGAACTACCTCATTTTTGGGTGCTAGAATTGCTCGCTCAGAAAAAAATCCAGGAATCCTAAATTGTTCAATAATTGAAGGATATACAAATTCAATTAAAATTTGTATCGGGTCACAAAAATCGATGATTAGTAAATCATCTGGTATCTCTATAATGGCATCACCATCATTATCATCTCCAACGTTTCCTTCACCAATTGATAATAAACCATTTTGCAAATTCTCTGATAGACTCCATATTTGAACTTTCAGCTCCAATAGTTAGACGCATGTTTTTAGTCAGCCGTAAGAGTCTGCATTTTGACCATATGTATGAAGAGCTTAAAGATGCACTAACAATTTCTAGTCTAGTACCATTGGGAATAACAGGTAATATTTGTTAAAAGTCACCACCAAATACAATAACTTTACCTCCAAAAGGAATATCCGAACGAATACTCTTACCTTCCGAAAAAACGTCGGTCATCGTGCTATCTAAAGCTTCAAAGGCATGTTTGTGTACCATCGGTGCTTCGTCCCATATGATTAATTGGGTTTCCTTTAATAATCTCTCAATATCATTGTTTGGCTTAATATTGCACATTGAATCTTCTGTTAGATTAATGGGAATATGGAACCGAGAATGAGATGTCCTTCCACGGGAAAGTAATAACGAAGCAATACCACTTGAAGCCACATTTAAAACTATTCCATTTCTACATCAAACAGCTGAAGCCAAAGTCTTCCATAAAAATGTTTTTCCAGTTCCACCGTAACCATAGACAAAAAAAGGCCTCCTTTACGCCCTACAACTGCTTCCATTATTTCGTCAAAAACCGCTCGTTGTTTATCTGTAAGAGATTGATGCAACCTGTTAAACTCAGCTTGTACTTCATCAAGGTCATGTGACAACTCTTCATTGATCAGACGATTAGAAGCATCATGTAAGGAATCGTCATCAGGGTACGACATAGTGACAAACCTTCGTAATGATGAACCATTGGAAATTAAATAGTTTTCAATTTTCAACAAAGTAAGGTTCTTAATCTGATATTCAGGAAGTATTAAACCTAGCAAATCAAAAAATTAACATTATTAAATAAAAAATTAAAATGTAGTATGTGAAATAAAAAAGATAGATCAGAACCTGAAATATTTGTTTCTTTTTTACGTCTATAAACAATATCATCAGCTAAGTATTTCCACGTATTCTCCCAAACAAATCCTGGCCGAGATAGAGTATTTGACAAAAGCAGGGTAGCAAATAACGCTCGAAGATACCCAGCATGTCCTTCAAAACTTGCTTTTTTAATGGCCTCAACGTATTCATTGCATCATCTAAGAGTCCCATCGCATAGCAAGCATCTCTAAAAGTCAGGAATAATTGACCGTTAACTGTACGTATCTCCTCAAATGATCTAGGCCTTTTAACTTTATTGAGTAGTATCCTCAAAAAATAAGGTTCGCCCAATGCAGGAGATACAGAATGAATCCGGCCAACACACTGGTACGACTTACGTATCTGCCAACATCTATCTTTAAGTATCCAAACAAATTTGGAAGGAAACTCAACATAAGTCAGCTTTCTAGCATCTTCATTTGTCTCGTTCAACTTCATCCATTGCACAAATATTGAAGAAGCAACAAAAGGCTTGCTTAACACATTATCAGTATCGTCATCCGCACCATACACAACATTCTGTTGGCCCGGTAAATGAAAGGGAAGCCTCATAACAGTAGGATACCTATAATGAACCTCATTAGAGAATATTCTCCAGGATGCCTCATAAGCTGAAATATATCTACAATCATAATACTCCTTGATCTCGTCTTTTGGATTTTCTTTGATGGTTGAACTTGTATCACCAGAAACTACCGCAGTAGCCATATCAGGACCTTTGTTAATGTACTTGAACAAATATTTCACTGAACCCGCTTGATTACACCATTCAACATTAATGTGTGCTTGATATCTTTTCAAAAGCCTTTTATTATAAGGAACAACATTTCTGTTGTCTAATCTAACACCAAATTTTATAACTGTATGACCTGAATCTCTTCTTCTGTATACAGGAAAACCACTTGAATCAATAGTTGTATGTGGTGTGAATTTCTTTGGAAATTTTTTTGAACATCTTTTATCAACCATGCAAGGACAATTCAAATTAGCATTCCCACACGGACCATGAATCATATAATCAGTCACAAGAGAATAAAGTTCAGGATCTTCTTTTTTATCGGGAATCTCAGCTGAAATAAATGGATCTATGTGATCTATGGTTGGAAGTTTGTGATCGACCTTCATGAATAAGCATATATGTGCATGAGGAAGACCACGCTTTTGAAATTCTACTGTATAAACAACTAAATAAAAGGAAAAATAAATAGATTTGTTAGTTAATAACCTTGATTACAAAATATACATTAGAGGATAAGATGTGAAAACAAAATAAGATACCAGCATTAATCTCACCAAAATACTTAGAATCCTTCAAATCTTTGAGTAAGGAATCAAGCTTCATTTTAAACACTCGATACAATATGTCAGCCTGTCTTCGGCTTTGATGGTTGAATCTTTTAGAAATCTTTTTACTTCAGGCCACTTAGGATTACACGTTATAGTTATGAAGAAATCAGGGTACCCATACCACTTACATAAGGCCATTGCATAGAGGTAATTTTGTTGCATGAATCTTGCACCACCAGTAAATGAAGAAGGAAGTATAGGCTTTCCAGTATCTGTTAAAACTTCCTTACCTTTAGATTTATACTTTTGAAGATTCTCAAATGTTTCAGAGCGAAGGTTCGCTTGTTGCCTACGGGTGTACTTTAGTCTTTCGCTCTCAATCATTGTGTACGCATCAACCAAAAACTGTTGTAACAACCTTCGCCCATTTAAAATTAAGGAAAAGCCATAAGTTTTATCTTGGATCCTATATGAAAAAAATCTCTCATTATGCAATTTGGTTTTATTTTCTTTTGTGTGGACATAAAATATCTATGAGGAATATCAACTCTATAACCATCATCACCATATGGGAAAAGTAAGGGATATTGCAGAGCAAGATACGATGGGTGTAATTCGCTAATACGCTGCAGCATTCCCGACTGAGTCTCGACAATAATATTACGATGGTCTATAGCTTTATCTATGTCTCCGATAACCAAAGCAGCAACTTCAGATGTGGTGGGTAAGTTATAGGTGCTGCCGTCTTTTTCTCTTCTATAAATTAGTCGCAGACTAAGGTTGGCCTCTGGAGATTGGTGAAAATGGTCTCTGACCATCCTATATGTCTTAACAAACATATTTTGTGAATCTAATAAAGCCCTCAAATACTCTATCATTTCAACATCAAGTTCTTTATCAGCAGGCGATGAAGGTTTGGTTCTTTTGCTGTTAAAAGAAAAAAACAAAACATTAACATAACATAACTATTGTAATAAGCAGTGGATAAAGAATCAGAGATTAATAATTAAGTGTTAAGGAGGAACAGTTTAGTACTAAGTCAAACAGCTGATGAAAACCTTGTAAGCACTGATAGTGATTAAAACACTGATGGTACTTAAGAACTAATAGTGAACTACATATGGTTAATAATTATGTTTTAAAGAAGAACAGTTGTAAACAACTGCTGATACCAGCTCAAAACATTTAGAGTATGTTGAGAAAAAGTAACATTTTAGTGGTTTTGTCTTGAATAGTGGTCTGGACTTCATCAGTGGTTTGGTCTTGAACATTGGATGATGTTAATTAGACTTTGTGTACAACCGTCATTATATCCAAAAGTTGTTAGGCATATCAGTGTTTTGCCGTATTAACTTGTTATAACCACTGTCATTGTAGGAAACTTAGCTGGGCAGTGCTTATTGTAGGAAACTTCAGTTTACCTACAACAACGGATGAATTTAGAATGAATAACGCAAACTCCTGTTAAGTCAAACAGCTGATGGAAAACTTTTAAGCACTGCTAGTGATTAAAACACTGATGGTACTTAACAACTGATAGTGAACTACATATTGTTAACAACTGCTGCTGTAGTAAACAGTGGATATAGAAGCAGGGATTAAGGATTTAGTGTTAAGGAAGAGCAGTGGTTAACAACTGCTGATACATGCCCAAAACTTATAGAATATGTTGAGAAAAAGTAACATTTCAGTTTAGAGAAAAATGCAATTTGCGTCCCTGTGGTATGTGTGAAACATCAACCTGAGCCCCTAAATTCATTTTTTGGTTTTTTCAGCCCCTGACCTTATAAATTCATAACAGTTTGAGTCACTCCGTAACACTTTCATCTGTTTGACTGTTTGACAATTGTGAAATGTCCTTTATACCCTTAATGATAAACACATATAATCCCTATTCCCTAACACCGATCACACTTCTCAAAAATATCTAAAAATCTCTTCTCCCAACACCGATCATCATTTTCATCTTCATCTTCATCATCTTCATCTTCATTGAATCTCCTCACCGAACATTTGTTGTTATAACAATCCAAGGTAAAATCAAATACCTAAAACATGATCGACACTATGGTTTACCCTCTGTTCTTGTTAAATGCTTGTGTAACCCTCTGTAACTTGATGTTTAATGATGTTTGATGATATCTCATTTTCACCACTGATGTTTTTACACTTCTTATCTATATATGTTTTTGATATGCTAGAATGTAACAACTTTTGTGTGAAAATATTGTTTCATTCTTGTTGGTTTTTGACTCGGGTATCAAAACAGAGGTTTGGGTTTTGGTTATTATGAAGGTTTGTTTGTGATATTTTTGGTTTTCTCTGTTTATTAAGACTGGGTTTTTGGCGTTAATCTAAGATTGTTTTTGTGTTATAGTTTTTTTGAAATGTTTAAAATATACAATCGATTAAAACAGGGTTTGGTTTCTTAAAACTCTGCTGTTCATGTTGAAATCTGGGTTTCTTAAGTCTCTGCTGTTCATGTTGAAATCTGGGTATGGTTGTTGTTTTGTTTCTCATATAAAGTTGGTTAAAGACAACTGTGTTTTGGGTTCCTCATATTGGGTTCCTCATATATGTATACATATATGCATTATGAAAGTACTGTATCAGCCGTGTTACGATGGATGTTTTTATTGTACAGAATGGTTGCGGATGTAAAGATACGCAAAACACCAACTACGAAAACATTGGCGAGAATACTTGACAACCTCCTAGAAGATGGTGCAGTGCACATAAGGAAGTGATTGATCATAACGATCAATTGCTAAAAGATAAGCCGATTGGTGCATATGAATGAATATAACCCCAGTGGCAGATATGTAATTAGCGAGCTCTGGAATTTCAAGGAAAATAGAAGAGCTACACTAAAGGGGGTTATCAGCTACATTCCAAAGTGCACCACTCACTCCTTGAGTTTTCATCACGAAGAAATTCGAAAACTCGTTGTATGCTACGGTCTTTTGTTATCGAGTCTGTAAGTTCCGTCAAGTCTACCAAGTTGGATATCCTTCTATCTTTCTTGGTATGACGTTTTGTCTCTGTATTGTATGTTTAACATAATGAAAGTGTGCATTTATGTTATGTTTAATTGTAATCATGCTTAACTGTTTAACTTAGTGATATGTTCTGTCCATGTTTGATGCTTTCCTGTTTAAGTTAGGGCCTAATAATGAATTTTGGGGTTTTTAGAAGGGAAAGAAATCCAAAAGACGGTCTTACCCCTGGCTCAAACAGTCAAACAGACGGAAGTGTGACAGAGGGACTCAAATTGTTATGAATTTATAAGCTCAGGGGCTCAAAAAACCAAAAAATAAATTTAGGGATTCAGGTTGATGTTTCACACATACCACAGCTGATAAATGAATAAAGTAAACTACTGTTAAGTCAAACAACTGATGAAAAAACTTGTAAGCACTGCTAGTGATTAAAACACTGATGGTACTTAACAACTGATAGTGAACTACTAATGATTAACAACTACTGTTGTAGTAATCAGTGGATAGAGAATCAGAGATTAAGGATTAAGTGATGGTACTTAACAACTGATAGTGAACTACAAATGGTTCAATTTCTAGTTGTTCTTTAATAGAATAAAAATGGAACTTATAAATCACTCGTACCTGAATAATGCCTGTCTGTTTGTTATTTCATTTTCGGTATCATGTATGTATAGCTGACAAAACTTAGCTTCATTTCCATCTGGAGGTTTGAGACTCCCCATTCAATGATAGTTTTGGACACTGATACGATATATAAATGGAGCATTGCCCTTGTTGATAGTAGAATAGCTTTCCACCCATAGATGTAAAAGAGAACATAGAGTTGTATCGTCTTATGTTCTATAGGAAGAACTTGCTTTTGCATTTGAGGAAGAAATTTTTTTTTGATAAGACGGATGTGCATCCTTTAAAGGCGGTAACTGAACTTTACCATACCCACAACACATACTATAACATAGCTTATTTATAGTTAAACGACCTTTTCCACCTTCTGATGTCCATAACTTTACACTACAAAGCTGACATGTAAGCACTTGGTCACCATGGTCCAAATAATCTGTTCAAAAATGATTGAGAGTTATATTAGAGGTGGAACACAACAAATGTCCTAAAACAATAAAATAGATTAAAACCTTTAGATATCCCTTTATAAGGATCTTCATCAGTGCACAAAACCACATTGTCTTGATCTGAATCCAATGACAGCATAGGTACATGAGTATTATCACGTTTCTTGTGCTCGAGGTTACGTTTACCAGAAGACAGCCTTGTAAGCATAGAGTTACTACCCAATATCGGCCGATTGTTACTGCTAATAATGCTAGAAGTAATGGAATATCGACGGTTGCTATCTAGAGGTGTACCTATGTTTACGCCGTTATATGAACATCCAATATTAAAACATTCATTTTAGTACCGGTATGTTGCTTAGTAATGTATTTATCAAAAGAAATAATAAAGAAACAAAATACAAACCTGGTGTAGTTGAAATTAAAGAACCGGTAGCATTTCTAACTGCTTGACATGCAATGGAGTACATATGTTGATCCGTAGTATCAGAACATTCGACCAAATTTGCATTGTCAGAAAAGATGTTACAAACATTCGTTGATGATGACGATGCATTTTTTGATTTCTTATTATCAAGTATTAATTTTTGAAGCTTACGCCTTTCATTCGGTGAAGTAACTTAATAACAGATAAAGTATAATATGTACGAAACACAAGAATCAGTCCACTTCGAAACATAAAACGGAAAAAAAGTATACTTATAATCAAATTCAAGAGCTATTACCATTTGTGATATTTGAAAGAGGAGATCTATTAGAGATATCTGAAACAGGAGTTCTCATAAGAGGACCTACAAAAAAACCAAGTAGAATTATGATTCAAATCTGAAAGCTGATTTTGATTTGGGAAATGATGAGTTAAGAAGTTATAATTTCACTTACTGTATAAATTTTGTTGAGATGAATTAGCAGCTGTAGAAGATGAACGTGAATTCTTTGACATTGCATACATGAGAGAAGGAGAAGAATTCAAAAGAAGAAAGAGTAAAATATCAGTAACATTAAAAAAAATAGAAGAAAACAATGGTTTTTAAATTTTGAATTACAATATGTCATACCTAGGGATTAACATAACCTCAATAAATTATAATATTCAATTTTATCATTTTGTAATTAAAAATCATTTCATGAAAAGCAAAATAGAATTGTTTCAAATTATTGAATTAATTATTCCAAGCAATCTATTACATTGATAAAAAAATTAACAACAAATTTTGTAATCTTTGGGGAATGTAAATCAGGTGTTCATCGGTTAGGTTTATGGTTTATTTGTATATGATTTTTAAAATAAAATATTATTATCTTTATTTAATAAATAATTAAGTTAAACATTATTTTTTTCAGTTATCCAAATAAACCAAACAAAACAAATAAAATAAAACGTGGATCGATAAACCGAACAAAAAACCGAATAAAATGGGTTTGAATTTACGCTTCTTACTTGGTTACGATTTTTCTGAACAGCCTACTTTGAATGACTTAGACAAAATTTGAAGTATATAAGAAAGCTATTGAATGAGATTACTTAAATAAGTTAACGGGAGAAACAGGCACAAATTAAATATTTTTTTATAAAATGTAATATATGACGGATACTTATTAAATCTTAGTGGGCAGGGATAACGGTAAAAACCAATAAAGAAAACCACATCCATTGATAATCCTATATAAATTATGATATAAGATAATAAGATTAAAATTGCTTAAAGATTACAAATGTTTGTAGATAAAAAAGTTGTTATTTGGCTTTATACAATATATATTATAAATTGTTGCTCCTATTCATACACATAAGTATTACACATAAATATTGACTATTGAACATCTCAATATTTATTTAACATTATACATTATAATACGCAAAGAAAGGTCATACTCATTATAATATTAGAACATAACAGTATAATAAGCAGATAAATTTTCAGGAATTCAAAACCACACAAGCAGTCCAAAACATAACAACACTAAACACCCAAAAGCAACAAAACAAAAACCATAAGTTCAACATGGCAACAACACATGAAATCAACACGTAAATGTATTTGAAAACGCAGAGAAAACTATTTCTCAATCTTTGGAATCAAAAGCGTCGAAACACCAGCATCTTCATCCTGAGACAGTTCATCACTCATGCGGCGCTTTGTCGAGGAGCAACCTAATGCAATATCTACATCACACACTTCACAAATATTACGTTTTGTTTCATCAGAAGAGGGATTCTTATTGCCTACAAGTGCTTTGGATGCAGGTGTAACATTGTCACCACAGCATGACATCTCATCCTGATATAAAAAGACAATAAGTATTAACGTTTCAAAAAATTTAGTACAAATAACGAAATTCTTATATTACCTTCATAAGGTCAACAGGAGTAGACAAACTGCAGGAATGTGGAACATCCAATGATTCGGACTGCTCATGCTTTAAGTACATAATACACAATAACATAAAATACACACAATGGTATAAATCTATTTCAAAACGATATAAATATGAAATGAAAAGAATGACATAATGAAGATTAAAACCTGGTTAAGATTGAATTTGGCGCAGAGCACGGCAAGGATCTCATCATCGTTAGTGGCCATAGAAATACCATAGTTTTCAACCTGATGCTCAATATTATAGTCTTTAACACTTATGATGAACGCATACCTCTTTCCAATCAATGTGTCAAAGATCTCAGGATATGGGTTCGGTATCTCTCCATAATTAACAACCTATGATTTTATAAAAATTAATATAAATTACAATGAGCAGAATGTTTCAATAATTGAGAATATACAATTTTATAAAAATTAATTTTAAATTATATTTACTACATGGCCAAGTAACTGAATGCATGTATTTGTTACCTGATCTTGGATTGCAAGTAACTCTTTGGCAGTTTTCTTAAGAATCTTGTAAGCTTTGAAATCAAACAGTGTCAAAGACACAGTACCGGAAGAGTCTTGCACCCTAATAGGTATCTTGAACCTATCAAAGTTAAAAACAAATGAAAACATTAGTATTACTAATAACAAAAGTGTGGTTCATATTAGTATTTAGTATAAGGAAATAAAACTGTAATCTCAAACCGCGAAACAGAATAGATGTCAACTCCTTCACATTTATCATTTGTACACACCAAAGATTTTGCATGATCAACATCAAATGAACCATCAGCATTTTCTTTCATTACAAATCTTTTCTCCACACCCGACTTACATTGGTTATAACCATTGTAATACCACAGTTTATCAGTGCATATAGCTGTGATTGTGCCAAGAACCAAAACCTTCTTTGTCTATTAATATCAAACAAAAAAAATAATACTTAGAAAAGACTATAAAAAACTTAGCATGTAAAGTACTTATAAGAAAATACACACCGTTGATATGGTTCCAAGGAAACCAATAAGCATGAAATCAGGGTTATTAAGAAACTCATCTTCAACACTTGAGATAACGTTTGAACCAACATGCTCATTTGATGAAGATGAAGCAGAAATTTTCTCTACATACCTAAACAGATTCATGGGATCAAATTAAAACGTAAAAACTAAATGTAGGTACAAAATAATACTGTTTAATGTTTATATGCATATTACTAACTATACCTCTTCCTAAAAGAGGATATCTCTTCAATGTCAGTGTCGATAAAAAGTCTGCTAAGCTCAAACCCGTCTGCAATTCCACGCTTGCCTGAATTTAAAAATAAAACCAAATTTGGATCAATATAAACAGTGTCAAATATAAAACATATAAATAAATATAAATATAAATTACTAAATAAAAAGAATTAAACTAATTAAATTTAAATTGTACATTTGTAAAGGTTGACCATACCAAAATGACAAAGGATAACAACATATTTCTCTCGTTTCTTATCATTCATGTAAGCAAACATGTCAATAGCAAAACCATCCCACAAAGTAACCGGACACTTTTGGCCTCTAATATATTAACATAAAACATAATAACATGAAGCAACATTGTAATGATTTAAACATCAAAATGCAACAACTTAATAAAAAGAACTCACTTAAGGTCTTCAACTCTAAGTCTCTTGCCATTGCTCCCATCCTTCTTTGATGTATCCTCTAGATTGAAACATACTTCCACATAACCAATCCAATCTATAAACAAAAATATATTGTTAAAAGAAAACAACATTAAGAAGAGATAACATGAACAAAAAACAATAAGAAAAAACAATACATATATATCATATAGTGATTTACATACAAATAAGGTATTGACTTCAATTTTATTTTTAACAACATCCTTGAGGTTAACGAAAATAAAACGGTATTTCGGTCCAGACCAGTCAAGGCATTTCTCAACAGAAGTATAGAAATACAGTGATATTTTGTCATTTCTCTTGGTATACTTAGCAGAGGACTTATTAGTAGCAAGAGACGGTTTGGTGATAAGAAGACATTCATCCAACTGAAGGAAGTCTTTGAATTTTCCTAGTATCTTATGCAGACAGCTGGCTTGTATCATAGTTCCCTAAGAATATGAAACATCCGATTAAATAAAAAATATGTTAGATAACATTTGGATATTCATATGTCCAAAAAAATTATAAGCCAAATATATACGGTACCATCTCATCCATGAAGATCACATCAAGACGATATATTTCATTTTTGTTATCATTCATCATCTTCTTCGAAATGCTAACAATCTTCACTCTAATCGAATAGTTGTTTGAGTATGTATTAAGATCGTTAAGCATGCTAACCTTTGCAACCTCCATTTGAAGACTGTACATAAAAAAAGAATAAGCAAAATATATCTATTGCTAAACGTAATATGATAATACAATAAGCATGGATGTTCTTAAAAAAAATATCAAGGTTGGAATTCAAGCTTACCGATCCTCCATTAAAAAATTTAATTGAATGCAGTGGCAAATGTAATTTCAAAGGTAAGTAGCGTATATCCTTATATGCTGCTTTATTAAAGTAATTAAATATTAGAAATAATATGCAAAGTAGGAAAAAAAAAGAGAGAGGACGTCAATTTTAAATTACCATTTTGCATATTTTGAATTTCAAAATTACTGATTAAGAGATAATAACCGTCAATTTGAAATTCACATTTTGCTTAATTGAAATTTCCAAAGCTCAAGAAATTAGCATTAATTACTGATTTGATTTGGAAAAAATAGTCATCAAGAATTTTTTTTTATTTTTTAATTTAACTTTAAATTTTACCATTAAAACAATGTTGGAGGAACTCTTATATCATTGGAATGTAACGATTAGGTAAAATGGTAATTTAATTGTAATTCTAGTTTTAATTTGATAATTTCAATATATAACTAATTAACAACATCAATAATAAAAATGTGAGCAGTGATTGTTTTTTAGAGAAACAGCTGATGGTCAATATCAGTGGATGTCAACAAAAAAAAAGTGAGAAGTGGCTATTTTTTCCAATCAGTGGATACCCAACAGTTTTTGAAACACTGATGTTTGGACAGTCAGTGGTCAACACGGAGATTGAAGAAACAGAGGTTGTATTTCAGCAGTGGATAACTTTTAACAATCAAATGTTTGAACCAATTTCAAGAATACTATACCCAAACAATCAATATGAGGAGCTTAATAATCATCCAAGTGTATTTGATTTTTATTTATTAGTATAAATGTGAAACAACTGTTCAATTTATAGTATAGATCAAACCACTAAAGAGATGTGATAAATACTGTTACATATAAACACTGTTGTAATAAACACTGTTACATATAAACACTGATGCCATAAAAATTGTTACATATAAAACACTGAGGTGATGACATCTAACAACCTAACAGACTATAAAACACTGATGTGAAAAACACTGTTACATAAAAACACTGTTAACATAAACAAAGATAGAATAACTAATGTTGAAGCTGAACCACTGTTGTTGGACACCATTGTTGGACATCATAAATTTCAGATGTAATCTCAAAGGTAAGTAGTGTATATCCTTATATGCTGCTTCATTAAAGTAATTAAATATTAGAAATGATATGCAAAGTAGGAAATAAAAAGAGAGAGAACGACAATTTTAAATTACCATTTTGCATATTTTGAATTTCAAAATTACTGACATTATCAGTAAATACTGACTTGATTTGAAAGCAATTGACATGATGACTTTTCTAAATTTTATTTTAACTTTAATTAAGAGATAATAACCGTCAATTTGAAATTCACATTTTGCTTAATTCAAATGTCCAAAGCTCAAGAAATTAGCATTAATTACTGATTTGATTTGGAACAAATAGTCATCAAGAATTTATTTTATTTTTAAATTTAACTTTAAATTTTATAATGAAAACAATGTTGGAGGAACTCTTATGTCGTTGGAATGTAATGATTAGGTAAAATAGTAATTTGATTGTAATTCTAGTTTTGATTTGATAATTTCAATCTATCAATAATTAACAACATCAATAATAAAAATGTGAGCAATGAGTGTTTTTTAGGGAAACCGCTGATGGTCAATATCAGTGGATGTCAACAATAAAAAAGTGAGCAGTGGCTATTTTTTCCTATCACTGGATACCCAACAGTTTTCGAAACACTGATGTTTGGTAAGTCAGTGGTTAACACGGAGATTGAAGAAACAGAGGTTGTATTTCAGCAGTGGATAACTTTTAACAATCAAATGTTTGAACCAATTTCAAGAATACTATACCCAAACAATCAAGATGAGGAGCTTAATAATCATCCAAGTGTACTTGATTTTTATTTATTAGTATAAAGATGAAACAACTGAAGTGATGTGCTAAATACTGTTACATATAAACACTGTTGTGATAAACACTGTTACATATAAACACTGATGAAATAAAAATTGTTTCATATAAAAGACTAAGGTGATGACATCTAACAACCTAACAGAGTATAAAACACTGATGTGAAAAACACTGTTACATATAAAGACTGTTAACATAAAAAAAGATAGAATAACTAATGTTGATATTGAACCACTGTTGTTGGACACTGTTGTTGGAAATCATAAATTTCAGATGTAATTTCAAAGGTAAGTAGTGTATATCCTTATAAGCTGCTTTATTAAAGTAATTAAATATTAGAAATGATATGCAAAGTAGGAAAAAAAAGAGAGAACTGAAATTTTAAATTTCCATTTTGCATATTTTGAATTTCAAAATTACTGATTTTATCAGTAATTACTGACTTGATTTGAAAGCAATTGTCATGATGAGTTTTCTAAATTTTATTTTAACTCTAATTAAGAGATAATAACCGTCAATTTGAAATTCACATTTTTCTTAATTCAAATATTCAAACTCAAGAAATTAGCATTAATTACTGATTTGTTTTGCAACAAATAGTCATCAACAATTTTTTTTTATTTTTTAATTTAACTTTAAATTTTATCATGAAAACAATGTTGGAGGAACTCTTATGTCATTGGAATGTAACGATTAGGTAAAATGGTAATTTGATTGTAATTGAAGTTTTCATTTGATAATTTCAATCTATCACTAATTAACAACATCAATAATAAAAATGTAAGCAGTGACCGTTTTTTAGGGAAACCGCTGATGGTCAATATCAGTGGATGTCAACAATAAAAAAGTGAGCAGTGGCTATTTTTTCCTATCAGTGGATACCCAACAGATTTCGAAACACTGATGTTTGGATAGTCAGTGGTCAACACGGAGATTGAACAAACAGAGGTTGTATTTCAACAATGGATAACTTTTAACAATTAAATGTTTGAACCAATTTCAAGAATACTATACCCAAACAATCAAGTTGAGGAGCTTAATAATCATCCAAGTGTACTTGATTTTTATTTATTTATTAGTATAAAGATGAAACAACTGAAGTGATGTGATAAATACTGTTACATATAAATACTGTTGTGATAAAAACTGCTACATATAAACACTGATGTCATAAAAAATGTTACATATAAAACACTGAGGCGATGACATCTAACAACCTAACAGACTATAAAACACTGACGTGAAAAACACTGTTACATATAAAGATTGTTAACATAAATAAAGAATAACTAATGTTGATGCTGAACTACTGTTGTTGTTGGACAGTGTTTCACCTTTGGTTGATCAGGCCTTTGGTTCATCAGTGCTTGTCTTCAACAGGACTTTGTTCTTGATCAGTGGTTTGGTAATTGAACAGTGGATGATGTTCCTCAGACTTTGTGTACAACCATCGTTATATCCAACAGTTGTTAGGCAGAACAGTGTTTTGCCTTATTAACTTGTTATAACCACTATCATTGTAGGAAACTTAGCTGGGCAGTGCTTATTGGGGATCTGCAAGCGATTACAAATGAATCAATGCATCAATAAACGGTAAATCAAAACGTTACAAATACCAAAAAATAAATCACACAAATTGAAGTTACCTTGGAATTGTGCAATCACTTTGATGTCCATGACAAAAGCACCTTCATAAAAAACAATGTAAAACTGATTGTAAGATTAAAACATTCAATGACTTACAGTACACGGGTCCAAATGTTCTCAATCATGCACTAAAATTCCTATACTAATCTGAGATTGTTTTCCGCTCCCCATCTTAATTCGTCTCTCCACAACTTCAATTATAAAGAAAAGGGAAAAAATCAAATACATGACTAAGACAACCTCATTGAAAGTGGGACTGTAAATGAGTACCATACCAAATAACAAAAAGGGATGAAGCCTAAACTTTTGTGCTGGTATCACCTATCAACAAACCTGGTATCACCTTTCATATTTCCATCTCCTCAACAATCGTCCAGCAGAGGTTGCTTCTAATAAACAAACTCTATAAAATAATAACAATAAAAAAATAAGCATAAAATCTATATATTCTACTTGGATTGCTAGAACAATAGTATGAAAGTTGAAATAAAAACAGAGGATCAAGAAACATAGGAGCATAAAAAAATACTAACATGGGTGAATAAATAAAAAAAAAGCTTGTGAAAGACATAAACTACAAACATATCAAAATCAGTCTACTCGTAATCAAATGATACAACAAACCAAGCATCTGAATAAACAATAACAAAGGAAAGACAAAATCAAAAGCTACAAACAGAGTTATTTATAAATTTCAGATATATACAATAATAAAAAGATTATTAGAACATACCAGTGTCACCAATTAAGAGGAGCTTGTACAAAAGGGTTCATTGAGTACGATAAGAAACCCTAGGAGATCTGCTTCTTTTGAGGGTACAAAAGGGTTCATCGTTTTCAGCATGAGAAAATAGATAAAACGAAATAAAAGTTCTGAATGAAAAAATAGATCTTACATGATTATTCTCTTCTTCAACCAGTCAACGGTACATGATTTAGGGTTTCAAACGCGGATGTATCCAATAGAAGTAACCTCTGCCGTACGATGTTGAGGTGATGAAAATGTGAAGGAGAAGGATGAACATCAAAGAGAAAGAGGATCTGAACATCGATCGAAATAGAGCAGAGCAGAGGGAGATAGAAAGTGGGAAGCCCTAAATGAGTAAATGAGGGAGGATATAAATAAAAGAAGGCAGTGGTACTGTTGGGCGGGAAAAGGGGAAAAACGATGCCCTCATCTACTGACACGTGGCCCAAATAACTTTCATTTATTATATATAATAGATTATTTAACTAGAGTGTTTTATTTATCAATAAGTTACAAAATCTAAAAAGAATAACATTAATTTTAGCAAGGTGTAGGGCCCCTAATTTAGTTTGTTTTGGGCCTCCAAAACGGTTGAGTCGACCCTATTAACATATGTAGTGGCTTAAAAAGTGGATGGTACCAAGAGTTTAATATTGTTTTCTTTTGGTACACCAAAATAAATACATAAATGTAAACTAATAAAATGCTACCAATTAGATGCTGACATATGACAATTGGGCTGATATGAAGGAGATAAATATGGATGAAGGTTGACTATGACATCCTTTAGTCCTCCTCTAGGTGGAGCAATGGAGCATGCAAGTTGCAAATGCCTAGCTTGTCCAGTAGTAACCGTAATTGTTTAGCATCTAGCCCTTTCGTGAATAAGTCAACAATTTGCATTAACATGGGCTGAACTTTTTATGACTTGAACTCTTTCTGGAACAAAATAACAATCCATCTCCACATGTTTGGTTCGTTTGTGGAACATGGGATTGTTGCCTTTGTGGAACTGCTTGGTGTCACAGAAAACAAAAGTAGGGTAAACCGAACCAATACCCAACTCATTCAGAAGCTAACACATCCATAAAATTTCCTAACCAAAACGTTTCCTTGGGTTCCCTTTGTCAATTTTTGGTCCCAGATTGGAGTATCCGCTGGATCCTCCATCTTTTGTAAAAGTTGTAACTTTTCCTTGTAAACCTTATGTAACTTCTCCTGAAATTACGTATGGCCTTTTAAACCTCTACTTTTAAATGAAAACTACTGATTAGACTATCTTTATTAGTGGGAAACCCCATAGTGAAACTACTTTTTCTTTGAAAGGTAGGCCCAACCAGAAGCTAGTTCAAAAGCAGAAACAAAATAGAAATTACATGAATTTAAAAACATAAAGACACCCACTTCTCCCACTCCAGATATTTGATGTTGTACCTGCTTTTTAGCCATAAGTAACCCATGGAACCTCTTCCACCATCCTAGAGATAGATGATTTTGCTCCTGAAAAGATCACAAAGTTCTGTGTTTCCCAGATTACCCAACAAGATATAAAGATGATTGATGAAATCAGATTTTTCTTGGTTGGATTGCCTTGTACGTGATTGTTGGGGATTTAGAAATCAATGGATAATCAGAGATGCATGTAATCATTCTCAGTTAAAATTATTTCAGTGGTTCTCTCGAACAATTCAATCAGATACAACTCTGAATTCGAAAAATTAAACAACAGTATGTGTGTGTATGAGAATTGGTATGAACCAGAGAACAACCAAGAACGGTAGGTTAGAATTTGGGGATGATTTGCAGACAACTGCCACTAGGATGTTTTTATTGATTTTAAATTAAATTGCCTCAAACTGCTTTTATGTTTTATCCTAAAATTATGAAGAATTTTTAGAAAAATATTTTTTAAGGCATTTCCAATATAGCAATTTTATGGAGCTCGACCCCAGCAAGGGGCTCTGCCCTTTGGACGGGGCTCTTCCCTTTGGACCTCGCAAGGGCCTGCCGCCCCTTGGACCCTACTCCCAGGGGTGCAGCCCAAACATTTGGACCCCCTCCCAGGGGTGTCCCTCTCGGGATCCCCATTCGGGGCTCCGCCCAAACACTCGGAATTATAACAACCTAAACAAGCATGCACTCCCCCACCTCCTAACTTGTTCAATGTGTATTATAATTCCCTTGGGTCACCGAGTTAATCCTGATTACACTAAATATATAACAATCCTCCCCTATTTTAGCTTAATCCTTGATTAACTTAAACAAATTCACAACAATCAAACTTATGCATAAATGAAATATCACGGTGATTGAATTTCACTTTAGTATATTACACATTCCAAATATTCAAATATTAGTGAGTTGCTACAGATTGAACCCTTTCTCTTCATAGTGAATAAATGAAGATAATATATACATAAGTTTACATATTCTTATGTTTTTTATTGCCACTATTTTTATTAGCCTGTGTCCTATCCTTCAATGAACATTTCAAAGTGTTGGGATTGAACCCTACCAGAGGAACAGATAATGAAAGCCAAAACTAGTTCACAACAGTGGATTCTTAATAAGCAGTTGTTTACACTAGACTTCCCCCTTGAAAGAGATTACAACATCTGATGGTCCTTTATCCACTGTCCGTACACAACTGCTGCTGCTCCTTTAACTACTGATGAAGCCCAGAAAACTGCTGAGAAGAAAACACTGCTGGTACAATCTACTGATGACAAAGCATTGCCCAATCAAGGACTGATCAACCTTGAGGAAAGCACTGATGTAAAGTGAAAGCAGTAGTTTAGTATGTCATCTGTTTTATGTATAGTCAGTTGTTAGGTTTAGCAGTGTTTGTATAAGAACAGTAGATATAAGTTTTTAGGCTGTTAGACGTCACTTTCATGGTGACGTCAGCTTAGATGCCTCAGTGGTTTGGATTGTCTATAAATGGGACAGTACCCTGTACTGTTACATTTGATCGTCTTGAGTGAGTTCTTGTCCTCAATTTAATCCTTTCATCTTGTACAACCAACCATGGGGTATCAGGCTGAGGGGGAGTTTATTTGTAAGCATGTTTGTAATCATTTGATTTACTTTGTAATCTTTCGACTGATGCAATTCATGTGTTTATCAAATCCATTTCTCTTTATGATTGTGTTTACAAAGTTTGTTGTTCATTTCCGCTGCACTTTACATGTTTTCATATTCATTGATTGTTCAATTTATTACAAACAAACACAATCATGAGAGCCTCTGATCCTAACAATTGGTATCAGAGCCCGGACAGTCAAATTCGATCTAACAATCAATTTGACATAACAGTTCGGCTCAAAATTCATTGATACTAAGGTTGGTTGTATTTAGTTGAAAAACAGAGTAACAAGTGATAACGCTTAAAGTTGCTATTCAAATACTCTGTAAAACAACCAAGATGTCATAAGACACACAAATTTCACACAAGTGATATCATGCACAAGACACTCATGGTTTTTAGATCTGAAAACATATCTGTTAAACTATGGGATTATTTCTTATTTTCAAAATTGATTTCAACTGTTGTTATGAAACTTGTGATGTCACTATATTAGATGCTAAAGTATGAACCTCAGATTAACAAAAGCCTATGTTCATAAAAACATTAGTGTTTTTGCTAACATAAAAAGAGGGAAATTAAAACTTTAGTCATAAGAACTTATGTGTTGAAAACAGGTTGAGATCCTCAAAAGGAACAATTCAACTCTGTTAAAACACATTAAGAAAACAGGATAGTCCGTATCATATGTGATGTGAGATTGGTCAAAAATTTGTACAAATATGGCCAATCCTCTTAAAGCATTACTGCAAAATGATTCTGGATTAAGTATTCCTTCAATAAAGACCTCCCAGTAAGTATTTCATTACTTATGAATGGGAAGGGTAAAAACGGAAGAAGAAAATTCACAAAAACTCAGAAGTGTGTTTATCTCAAAACTTTTGAAGTAAGAAGAAAAGAATATAAACATAAAACACTTAAGAGTCAAAGTTTGGGGTAACAGTGGTCATTAAGCAACTATGTGCAACCATTGGTTCATGAAAGTTCAGGTAACAATAGTATTCCCAGTAAATGAATTTAAAAGAGGACTAGACAAATTTTCAGAATCTTCACATGGTAACCAAGTCTATAACGGGGTTTTCAAAAACTCATGTGACAATGTGTCCTCATTTCTGTTATCAATCAATCAACAAGAAAATGGTACTAAACAGTGGTCAAAATGTATTTACAATTTCATACCACTATTGTCAAACCACTGACCATTTTCATAAACTTGAGACTGATATGATTAGGTGCGTTAGTGGAAATTATACCAGATCCTTTTGGTGCTGTTTTCAGTAAATCCTTTATTTTTTTATTAAAGGTTTTTCTCAAATAAAGTAGGATATGTTATTCTTTATTTTTTTAAGAATGATATATTTTGAACTTTTCACTGGTTTTTTATAGTAAAAGTCTCAATCTCCTGTCAGGATATATAACCTTTATTTTTGTTGGTAATATTATCCTCAAAATGGATCAAAAGGAAGTAGTATATATGTCAAAGTCATGTCAAACTCAAGTTTGTTTTTACACTAAGCAAAAGATTGATTCTTAACAGATCTTAGAATACTTGGGTACTCATGTTTTAATTTAAATATTTTAACAAAAATGAGTTGCCTTAGTAAAAAGTGTACATCATCTGGGGTACTAAACCACTGTCAGGAATTCGTAAGAACTTCAAAATGAAATTGACATGCGGCAAAACCTTGAATGAAAATTCCTTTAAAAGTTGCTGACAAAATGAGCTTTCAAACCATTGCCATTATTTTAACCCTAACCACTGTTATGTACAAAAATCCGTTTCCTAAATACTGTCCACTGCTGAAAGTCATCCACTGATCCTTCATTTTGCTTGGCAAGCACTGATGCTCAGAATCAGTGTCTTATCCACTGATATGCTATCCACTGATAGTAAAAATCATCCACTGTTGTCACATTATTACCGTTGTAACCACTTATGCTTGTTTCATCAGTGGCTTTCAAAACAACTGTCCTCCACTCTTCATCCATAGCATCAGAGTTTGGCACGTGGTCAGTTTTTAGCCATCAGATCTTAATAACCGCTGCCACATCAGCAATCATTTTTTTCCCTTAATAAAATCCTGATCAAAACCCCCAAACAGGGTTTTACACTGTCGAATTGAATTCCAAAATTCTCTTCTCAAAGCAGTTTCTAACTTTCCATCCCAAATCATTCTTCTTCTTCTTCTTCTTCTTCTCCAAAATGACGAAATCGAAATCAAAACCAAAATCACCATCATCCTCCAAAGAGGTCGCTCAAACGGCCGAAGAATCCATTGAAATCCTGTACAAGTCTCCTCACAACTACTTGGGTCTAATCACAAAACCCACAAACAACCACACCTTTGATTCCATCATCGACACATTATCTGAATCAAAGTACAAAACTTTGTTGATAGCAGATGCTCCCATTTACCTACAAACCCAGAGAGAGTTTTGGAAAAGGGCGACGCTTGAAAAACAAGACGATAAAGTCATAGCCATCAACTCCTCTATACAGGGTAAAGCGATTCAAATTACCCCACAATCAATTTCAGAAGTTTTTAACCTCGATGATCAGAAAGGTAAAATTTATTTTCCCAAAAACGAGATTAAAGCTGATTTTCTGAAAAGAGGGTATGCAGAACAATCAAAGGTAGATACCTTACAAAAAGGTTACTTCCCTTCTGCACCAAGGTTTTTATTTCACACACTTTTGATGTGTGTTTCAAATAAAACAACAGTGTTTAACGAAATACCATTGAAGATTCAATGTCTGGGTTATGCTATTTTAAAGGATGAAAATTACAACTATTCCCAGGAGATCTTTAATGACTTGGTAAAAAATGTTGATAGCAAATCATTTTTACTTTTTCCAAGATTTTTAAGCTACTATTTTAAACAAAAATTTGAAAAAGAAAATGAAAATTTGCTCAAACAGGGTGTCTATTTTCAAATAAAAGGGTTTACAACTGAAACATTTTCTAGAATGATGGCACCAATAAAAACAAAAGCAGAGGTGCCTGAGCAGATTTCAGCAGTTACCACTGCTCCTCAAACATCTGCTGCTGAGCCCACTGCTCCAGGTGATCAGAGCAGCACAACCACTGCTGTGAAACCCACACATGTCATCACCAAAAAGACCAAAAAGAAATCATACAAAAAGCCCACTAAACCAAAAATAAAGGCAACTCTGGAAGATGAGATCCCAGAGCAGCTGCCAGTGACAACACAAATGTCACCAAAAACCACTGCTGCTACTTCCTCACAGCAGTTGGTAGAAAGATCTCCACGCTTACCTCAAACTCCTCCTGCATCCTCACAAAAGGATCAGGTTGTAAGCATAGGGACCCCACATTATGAAGCTCTGGATCCAATTGGATCTATCTTCCTCATTCCTGATCCCAAGGACATGTCTCTTTCAACTCCTTTGTCTTCACCCCTCACACTACCACCATCTATATTACCCTTGTTGCATGCAGTTGATATAGCTCAGACACAAACCAGTTCCTCTCTGTCACCTATCACTGAGAGCATACTCCAACAAGTGACTAGGTTTGATGCATATACCTCTGCTATCCTAGCAAAAATTGAGGGGGTTACACTGCAGGAGTTACAAGTAACTCCTGTCAGTAGTTCAAGTGGAGCAGCAACTACAAATGTTGGATCAACAGATCTACATTTGGACGGTTGTTTCATCAGTCAGACTCCCTTGAAGGCAATTTCTTCAATAGCACCTCTGGTAACCACTAGTGAAACTGTTTTGACCACTGGTAAAATCAAAGGGTTTTCAAGTGCTGAAGAAAGAAGTCCCCAGTACCGAGAACAAGGGGCATCAATGAATAACTTTTGGGACTCAGTTCCTAAGTCACACATTGATACAAACACTGCTGGTGGGGATTCAGCTGATCCCATTAATTTGGGTGATGATTCAAAATATCAGGAATTGACGGGCAGAGTTGAAAAACTTGAAACATCAGTTACTGAAATAAAGGATATGGTGCAACAGCTGTTAAAAGCTCAAAAAACACAATCCACTACTGTTCCACCTCAAGCACCTGCTCCACCACAAGCACTTGCTGCAAATGAGCTCTGGAATCTTTTTCAACCCCTTCTTGAAAAACAAAAACAAATGGCTGATCCGCAGCATGAAATACATGTAAAAATGCTGACGAACATGGTGGAGTCAAGATTTAAAAATACTCAAGAAAACATCAAAGCTATCAAGGCTCATATCCAAAGCACCACTGGAAAAGTTCCTTCTAGTATACTCTTCATGGATAAACCCCTTCCAGATAATGCCAAAAAGGGAGAGAAAATCAAGTTGAAGAAGAAGGGAATAGAAGATGGCCTGTATATTGAACCAGAACAAGAAAAACAGACATCTAAATCACTTTCAAAAGGTTCCAAACCTCAAATCACAAAATCTAATATTTCCATCTAAACAGCTGACACAACAGTGGTTTCAAAAACTGCTAGCCAAACAGCTGACATCTCATCAACACACACAACTTTACCACACACCACCAAAACCACTGCCCTACCAATATCATCATCTACAATCACATCATCATCATTACCTCCTACCATAAAGCAGAAGACAGCAGATGTTACAACATTTGTTGTAATGACAACAGTGGTTGAAACACCAGTTGTTTCAACACCTGTTAGTCAGACACTTTCCATCACTCAAACCACTGATCCACCCAAGACATCATCAACCTCTCCTACAATAAAAAGGAGAAGGATTTTCATACCTGATGATTCACCACCACCTTCACCACCATCAAAAACTACCTCATCACCTTCAACCCCTGCTCAAAAGCAGAAGACATCTACTGACAAATCAGTAGTTGTAATGACAACAGAGGTTGAAACACCAGTTGTTTCAACAGCTGTTTGTCAAACATCCACCATTGCTCTCATCATTCCTACATTACAACCAAAATTACATCCACCTATAAAGCTTCACAAAAGAAAAAGAGAAACAACTCAGGCAACTGATAAAAAATATGATCCTGTTGCTGCAAAATATCCACTAGAACTAGATGCTGTAAAAAATGAGATGAGACAATTTTACACCGAGGATAATCCTTCAAAAAGAAGATTTCCTTCTCTCATAGGCTTCATAGTTCCAGAAGACATGGATGAATATCTCGAGATGAAAACAAGGCAAGCAAAGATTCGAGCTAAACTCTAATGCAAAGATCAAGGTGATAAAGCCATTTTTGAAAAATTGGAATTTTTGCTCACAAAAGTCAAGCTGAAGGAAAACTATGCACAAGATTTGAGTAAAGAAAAGGCAGATCAGCGAAAAGAAATGAGAAAAAGTTATCTGGCATACATCATGAAAGAAAAATTCTATCAAGCTGAAGAACACCAATTTGAAGAATGGCCATTGGTTGCCTTGAAGCATGAAGCAAATAGGATTGAAAGGATAAAAAATGATCCAAGAAAGAAGAAGACAACTCCAAATTGGAACAAATACAAAAAGCAAATTGCTGATCTTACTTCTGAGTACAAAAAGAAAAAAAACAGGAATTGATAGATGCTAAGGTGGATACTGCTAAAGCCATAGCAAAATGGACAAAGTAGTATAACGACAAAGCTTATGAAAGGCTTAAGAAAAGAAGAATAACAGTCTCAGACACTTCTAAGAAGCCTGACTACAAAAAGCTAGAACAGCAGATTGATGCTCTTAAAACACTGCTCACATCAGCTGATAACCCTATCCTTGTGGAAAACCAAGAAAAAGGAAAACTACTGACCAGTGTAGAAGAAAAAGAAAAGGAAGCTGAGTACTTCACAGAAGCCATCAAAATAATGGATCTAAAAGAAGAGAGTTCAGTGAGCCTTCAAAACCTTTTCAAAAAGGTATTAACCAAACCTGCAACAGATGTGTCAGACACTGAACTTGAACAAATAAAAAGACAAGAGCTGATTGAACAAGAAGCTGCAGAAGACATAGCTACAGCAAATGAAGTCATATAAGAGGCTTTTAAACGAATGTCTGAAATTCAGGATACTGCGTTACAATTTTTCTCAAAGCCAAAAACTACAAGCTCATCAGAAAATAAATCTATCCCAAGAAACCCATTGGGTTCAAAAGTACTAAAGTGGCTCTCTGATCAAAAGACCCATGTATTGACCCTGGTCAGATCCAATGGTGAAATGAAGTACACATCAAGGAAAGAAGCACTAGGCCTTAGTGTTGAAGATTTGCAGGATCTCCTTGAACTTTCATTGTGCAGGGATGAGGATGACACAAGTTCCAAAGAATTTGAAGAAGAATTTAAAAGACAAGCAAGGGAACTTCTGATGAGGAATAAAGATCCTAAATAATGAA
This sequence comes from Helianthus tuberosus, assembly GCA_030545235.1. Classification (NCBI taxonomy): domain Eukaryota; kingdom Viridiplantae; phylum Streptophyta; class Magnoliopsida; order Asterales; family Asteraceae; genus Helianthus; species Helianthus tuberosus. The sequence continues at coordinate 101,422,410 of CM060381.1, read as the reverse complement.
GTGTTTTGGCATTATCTGTTCCAGGGGGAGATTGTTGGGATTGAACCCTACCAGAGGAACAGATAATGAAAGCCAAAACTGGTTCACAACAGTGGATTCTTAATAAGCAGCTGTTTACACTAGACTTCCCCCTTGAAAGAGATTACAACATCTGATGGTCCTTTATCCACTGTCCGTATACAACTGCTGCTGCTCCTTTAACTACTGATGAAGCCCAAAAAACTGATGAGAAGAAAACACTGCTGGTACAATCTACTGATGACAAAGCACTGCCCAATCAAGGACTGATCAACCTTGAGGAAAGCACTGATGTAAAGAGAAAGTAGTAGTTTAGTATGTCATCTGTTTTATGTATAGTCAGTTGTTAGGTTTAGCAGTGTTTGTATAAGAACAGTAGATACAGGTTGTTAGGCTGTTAGACGTCGCTTTCATGGTGACGTCAGCTGAGATGCCTCAGTGGTTTGGATTGTCTATAAATGGAACAGTACTCTGTACTGTTACATTTGATCGTCTTGAGTGAGTTCTTCTCCTCAATTCAATCCTTTCATCTTGTACAACCAACCATGGGGTATCAGGCTGAGGGGGAGTTTTTTTGTAAGCATGTTTGTAATCATTTGATTTACTTTGTAATCTTTCGACTGATGCAATTCATGTGTTTATCAAATCCATTTCTCTTTATGATTGTGTTTACAAAGTTTGTTGTTCATTTCCGCTGCAATTTACATGTTTTCATATTCATTGATTGTTCAATTTATTACAAACAAACACAATCATGAGAGCCTCCGATCCTAACACAAAGCAAGTCTTAGCTTCTTGAAGCGGCTAAATTTCATGCTCATATAGGTAGCTCTTTATTCTTGTACCTGCATATGCAATTTTTCAAAGAACTATTAAGAAGATAACCATCAACCTCCTATAACATGCAGGTCGAACACATACCTTGGAATGATGCTACTAATGTGTTCCAGTTTCTAGATGTTAAGCTTTCCGAATTGAATTCAGCACCTAATGTCATATTAGGTGGGAATTGGGTATCTTAACATGAGAAGTTTCATGTGGACTTTAATCCCATCCCTACAACTTTCTTGTGCACAAGATATCTACTTAACTCTTTAGTTAAATGGGCGGCTAAATTCGGTTGAGTTCTCCCGAACTTCACAGATATCACTGCATACATGATGAGCTCACGAATCATGCTGCATCTAACATCTAGGTGTCTAGACTTCCCATTATACACTTGGCTATAGGCCTTAGCTAAGATAGCATCACTATCACATCTAATAGATATTGGTGATATAGGTTTAGGCCACAATGGAATCTCATAAATCAAGTTTCTTAGCCACTCCGCTTTTTTTGGAAAATGTTGCTAATGCTACAAACTTAGATTCCATTGTTGAGTTAGTTAAACAAGTCTGTTTCTTAGATGCCCAAGATATGGCACCTCCTCTAAGCAGAAAAGTCCATCCACTTGTGAAAGAATGGTCTTCCATGTTGTTAATCCAACATGCATCCAAATAACCTTCTAAAAGTGAAGGAAATCTAGTGTAAGTCAAACCATATTTCATGACATAGAACCTGTGAGCAAACGAATGCTCAGCATACCCGATGAAAATGCAGTCTGTACCTCTTTTCCCTAAGTTCTGTTTCTTAGGATCAGTGAGTGTTGCTGTCTCAACCCCCGATCCCTAATCCCTAGGAACGGGCGGCCGCGAGCCAGTTTTGGTGGTATCGCGTATTGTCTAATTTGGCAGCGGAATTTTCATCAGGACCGTAGTTAGGAAATATTGGATCAGAGTAAAATACCACATTTTCATAATATTAAACACATGGGATAAAACCCAAGTTTGCAATACACACATTTTCATAGGAATAAATCCTATTTTTATTTAATAAAAACATCTATTTCTTTTTAGGTAACTTTATTGCCACTTTTCCAAGCCTTCAGTGCTGTCCAGCTGGCTTCTATTTGGCTTTCACAATTTGTTACCTGAAACGCGTTTTAAAAACATTTGTCAGTGGGAAATACTGGTGAGTGAATCCCAGTTTAATGAAGTTTAAATAAAAACCATTGTACAGTATTGAGGGCGATCTCGCATTTACATTTGTTTCCAAGTTATATCAATTAACATCCATGGTACTGTCAGACCCGACTTATGGAAATGTTACTCCTTGACCAGGTGGTAACAAATTTTGTATACAAAACCCCAACATACTCATGAAAATTGTATTCTTACAAATACTCAATAACTGCTTAATATACATTTAATTGTATGAGGTTTTGTAAAAACCGTTAACAAAAGGTTCATAAAAAGCGGATCAACTCACATTGTTGTCTTAGATTTTCCTTTAGGGTTTCCTGAGAATTATCTATAATTTACAAAAAAGCACACGTGTTAGTATAATAACCCATTTTAACATTAGTAATACCCTCCCCGAGACGGGATTCCAACGACTACGTCGGGCAGAACCATGACAGCCGTTACGGAACCCTAGATCAATCGGCCAGAGCATCTAATACGTATCCAGGGGTTATGATACTTACAACGGAGCAGAACTTCACTATTTAGGGGGGTATAATACCCGAGTATTATGCCTACACTTTAATTTTGAGAGAAAGAAAGAAAGTTTGAACGATTCTCGACTGAAGGCCGATGCCTCCTTTATATAGGGCCTTAGTTCGGGTTCTACGCGGCCCGCGTAAGAGAAGATAAGGGCCTACGCGGCCCGCGTCAAAGTTGGTCAACGGCCTAGCTTGTCTGGGTCAGCGTATAGGGTAGCCGTGTGTTGGGCCACGTGGTGGCCCAGGGTTTCACCAGGTTTTAAGTTCTTGCGGCCCGCGTAAGAGTAGCCAAAGGGCTACGCGGCCCGTGTCAAACCCAAAAACTTGATTTTTAATTATTTTTACTAATATTTAGGGTATTCGGGGCCCGTTTTCACGTATGGGGTGTATTTTGAGACATATAGGGGCATTTTAAAATATATTAGGGTGTCAGAACAATTCGAGGGTGTCGGTTTTCTTTAAGGTTGTTATATCCTCCCCACCTTGTTTTAGAGCTCATCGTCGAGATCTACTGGAATAGGTATGGATATTTCCTTTGAATTTCCGATTCAAGCTCGCATGTGTACTCAGGTCCTCTTTTGGAGTCCCACTTCACTTTGACCAGAACTAGTCTCTTGTGTTTGAGTTTTTTGACTTTCCTGTCTTCAATCTGTAGATGCCTTTCTACAAACTTAAGTTGTTCATTTACCTCTATATCCTTAAGAGGTATCATCAGTGATTCATCTGCTAAGCATTTCTTGAGATTAGATACATGAAACACATCATGTATTCCTGCCATTTCCTCTGGCAGTTGTAGCTAATAGGCTACATGTCTTATTCTTCTAATAATCTCAAAAGGTCCAACATACCTGGGACTTAGCTTTCCTCGTTTGATAAATCTTACCACTCCTTTCCAAGGAGAGACTTTTAACAATACTTTATCTCCTACTTGAAATTCCAATGGTTTGCGTCGGTTATCAGCATAGCTCTTTTGTCGATCACGTTCATTGACTTGAATAATCTTGTCAGTTGTTTCTTGTACTATCTCAGGTCCAAATAGTTGCTTTTCTCCAATTTCCCGTCCAACAGACTGGGGTTCGGCACTTTCGTCCATAAAGTGCTTCGAATGGTGCAGCATTGATACTAATGTGATAACTATTATTATAAGAAAATTCTATTAAAGGTAAGTGATCATCCCAATTACCTCCAAAATCAATTACACAATGTTAGGCCCAGTTCAGGCTCAAAACAACTTCTTTTCACGTAATATGGCAAGTGATTTCAGTAGATGTGAAAAAGATGTGCGGAAATGGAAATTAGACTTTCAAGAAACAAGACCTACAGAATTATCAAGTTTATATCACTTTGAAACAAAATGGTTTACAAGGTGATTGTAAGATTATTATCTAATACAAACGAATCTTGAATTCTGTGGGGGAGAGAGCAATGGAGTTTAGATGTATGTGTGAATGCTAAGCTTCAAACTCACTTTTCTTCTCCTGGTTGAGCCTTCTATTTATAGACGGCTTGTATGAATAAACAATAGTTTATTCATTCAATAATTCCTGCAAAAAGTAGCCAATTGACATATTCATTGATTCCAACGTTCAAGTTGCCTTTTTCATCATGATATCATTAAATGTCAACTTGCTTCGGTAAGTGTGGCAGGACAGAGCCAATTTCAGACAAGTGAGTTATTTCATCAGAATTTCTGATAAACCACTTCATCAGAAATTCTGATGAACAAATCATCAGAAAATCCTTGATGATCCGAATCGTCAGATACTGATGATATTTCATCAGAAATATCATCAGATCTATCAGAAATGACCTCTTCTGATAATCCAATTCAGCTCTTGATCAACTGGTGATTCTTTGAAGTAGATGCTATGTATTCCGGTTGTCCCATCTGATCTTCTTTTTCTGGTTCGTGATCTTCAGGACTGTGATCTCTTCATAGATCCAGTTGATTATGTTTTTCTTCAATACTTACAAATAAAGTTTCCTAACAGTTTCCCCCTAAGTATTGTAAGAAAATGAACTACCTCTATATCAAACATAAAAAACTTTCTTTGAAAGAGAAATTTAAAAACAACTAAGTTCAGAAACATTGAACATAGTCAAACCAACTATAAAACAGACATTGATAAAATATTATTCATAAACAGGAAATTTAATCTTATTAAATCGTTAGTTGATCTTCACTCCACTTCTGTATTTGTCTCCAGGTTTCAGCCTTTTCTTGTAGTCAATTTCCTTTTGAGTTTCTTTGTACATTTCTTTATACCATCCTCTTGCTTCCATCCAATTTTCAATGCACTCTTCAATTGTTTTTCTCAGCTTTTCATTGTTCTTTCCCTTCTTTTTGAGCTGCTCTTGTTTTTCATTCATGCAGTTTTTTATGTATTTCAGAATTTGATTTGAATACCTGCATATATCACTGATTCTGAACAACGCTTTCTCTTTATTAGCATCTTTGAAGACTACACTCATTTCTGGTTGATCAAAGATTGCTCCAGTTCTTAATAGTTTAGAAGCAATTTCAGCTGGAATTGAAGTGTTCGGAGGTGGTATTAGCACTTTGTTGCTGTACTCAAAATTGATACATAGATCAAAGTCTGCCAGTGCAGCCCTTTTGTATAACTTTGCTCCTGCACTTTTGAGACTTTCAAGGGCTCTTCTGATTATAACTGAATTACCTTTCATTTCATCAATGATATTCTTCATTTTGATTATTCCCAATGGGTGAATATCATCAGCCAGATCTGCATCAGTAACCTTTTGTTGACTGTTGTCTTTTCTGATCAAGGTATACTTGTTTTATGCTTCATTGCCTAGGATGCCTCTTCCAGTGGTCATTGTATCAATTCTTTCAATTGATACTATTGGATTGGTCATGTGCTTGTGTAAAATTACCCAACCTCCATTGTTTCTGTTTTCAACAATACCTTTGCTCATTGGAAAGAGTGATCTCTTTGGGTTGTCTTCTGGACCTTTCCAATAGTAATTCTTTAGATGTTCTTCAGGGTACATAATAGTGTGTAAATCACCTTTTAGCACTTCCATTTCTCTGATGTTCCCTTCTGAATCTTCTATCATTTCTTTTCTTGGCCTTTTTGAGGAAGTCACTTCATGTTTCATTCTTCTCTTTTCTTTTGTATCCGTTAATATGCTCAACTCTGTTTCTCCTATGATGGTTGTAGAAACTGGTTGTACTGGAACATGATCTTTTGGTTGTACCCTTGATGTGTCTGGCTTTGAGACATTTAGTGGAGGACCCATGAGTATCTTCTGTTTATCTTGAGGTGGACCCATGGGTTGCTTCTGTTTTTGAGCTGTTGAGGTTTCAGTTGGTTTGGTTTGATCTTGTTGAACAATTTCTGGTTGTTGTTGAGAAGTTTCTGATCTTCTTGCTTGTCTTTCTTGTGGAATTGGGGCTTTCAGTTCATGAAGATCAATATTTGCTAGTCTGGCAACATTATACTGCAATCTCTTAACTAATAGATGAACATTAGTAAGAGCTTGAGTATTTGTTTCCTCTTGTTTCTTCATTTTCTAGAACTCTTGATTTTCTTGATTTCTTTGTGTAGCTAATTCCATCAACAGTTTCTCAAAAGCCTCAGTCATGCTGCTGTTGTTGGCTCTGAGGAACTGTATTTCTTCAAGAAGCTTCCCTGAACTTGAGCTTTCTCCTGCAGTTACACCCTCAGCCATCTTTTTCTTGATATCATTCAATTCCTTGATAGCTTTCTCAATTTCTGATGAGCTTTCTTTGTTTTCTGATGATTTTTGCAATTTGTTGAGAGTTGCAGTATTGTCTTCAGTTTGCTTCTGCACAGCTTTGACAGTTTCTGACAAAAACTTGATCTCTGACTTTTGATTTCTGATTTCTTCCAGTATTAGATCAAGTTTTTCTTCTGTTGTTGTTTTCACAGTAGCAGCTTTATCTTCAGGTTCTTTTTGAAATTGTTTAGGTGACATAGATTGATGTTCTTGGGAAATTGGAAAAACAACAGATGTTTCTCTTCTAACACCAGCAGAAAACACATTCTCTGCTGTTTTAAGGTTAAAAGGATTGGACGAATCCAAATTCCCTATATCCTCACCAGAAAATTGAAACAAATTCAAGTTCTGGATTTCCTCATATCCTTGAACCTTTTCAGGTTCTCCATGAGTTGTTGAGAAACTTTTTGTTTTCTCATCCAGGTTTCCTTGATCAGCAGGCTGATCTCCACCTGTTGTTACTACATTTTCCTCCTCAGAATCTGATTCAGAAAATGAGTCTTTTGTTTTACTCACATCTTGTTTTGAAGAAATAGTATCTCTAAGTAAGATTTCATGTTTTCCTTGAATTGATTCATCAGAATCATTCTCAGAATCATAAAATATGTTTATTTTAGACTGTTGTGCACCTGTTTCTCCAATGTGTGAGTCTTCAGCATGATGTCCTTCAGCCACAGGATTCATATTTATATCTTTATCAGCTAGATGAGGATCAGATTCATCCTGCTGTTCCATTCTTGCTGTGCTTGACTCCTGTGCATCATGCTCCATAGGGAACACTTGTTCAAAAACTCCTTTTCTTTCTGACTTTTTGTTCAACATTTTCAGGTATTCTGCTCTGTATGGTGATTCTTCTGGTATCATACTCATCATTTTATCTGTCAGAGCAGGTACATCATAATCTGACTTCCAAGACCCTGCAACATTCCAAGGTTTCATAATTTATGTCTTCCACATATTTTCTGATGCTGGTATTGTCATGTTTCTTTTCAGAAAAGCATCAGAAATTATGATAGATAGAAATCTTGGAAAGGGTAGATGTGAATCTATTCTACCATGTTTGGTCAAAATTGATCTCCTGATCAGAATAAATATTTCTGCTCCATAATCAATGTTCAATCCATTAATTAGACTGAACATGATTGTTAGAATGTTCATATTTATCTGATCTGTACCTCCAATATTTGATGATAGACACTTGTTCAGAATTTCCATTAAGACTTGCAAGAAGGAAGGTAGCTTGTTTCTCTTGAATTTATTGATTGTTGAAATCTTTGTTTTGTATCCCATTACAGCATCAAGTTGTGAAAACATATCTTCTCTTTCTAGTGACTTTTCAAAGTTCTGATGTAAGGGTAGCTCCAAACATTCCCTTATCTTTTCTGGTGAAATTTTAATGAAGATATTTCCCCATACATGTGCTGTTAGCTCAGTTTGACTTGAGATTTTGAGAGTTTTTACAACTTGTTGTATGAGTTCTTGTGGTACCTCTCTGGTCTTTGTAAGAGCTTGAGCTAACGGGCATCTTGTTAGAAATTCAATGAGAATTTGACACTTCATATCATATTCTTCGATGTTATCATTCATTGCTTCATTGTTGCTCTTTAATGGAAGAAATTCATCTTCAGTGATGAAAGGAACTGAGTGTTTAATTTGAGGTATGTTGATGTTGACAACAGCCATTGAGAATTTGGGTTTTGTTTTTGGAAAAGGGTTTTAGGGTTTTGAATTTGAAGGTTGAAGAGGAAAGACTCTGTTTTTGAATGAGGTATTTATAGGGTGTATTGACAGAGATTTTTGAGTGTTTGTCGTGGGTTGTTTGAGTTCAGGGTGATTAATGACACCTTTAAGATGTTTTAATCCTTTAAGGAAACAACCGTTTTTGAAAAAACCTTTGATTTATCTCTAATTTAATGTATATCCTTTTAAAGATACTTAGAGACTTCAAAGATTTTGCAGATAAACACTATTTTCCAACTTGCACCTTTTCTCTATGTGGGACCCTTTTTTTTAAAGGTCCAATCGAAACCCTTTCTGTGTCTCCCCAGATATTACTCATAATGATATATATATCATCAGAATTTTTTTTTAAGATGAGAAGGAATAAGTAGAGTTCTGAGATTTTACTTACATTGTAGTCTTGCAGTTCTGAACTCCACACCTTTGTTCTGATATACCATAGGTATATTGTTTTATATAGCTTGTTCCAGTCCTCAGAAAAAAAAAATTAGAAAGAAACTTTTTCTAAATAATTTAGATTTACATAAATTCAATTAAATCTGATTAAAAAAATTGTTTTTCTGATGATATGTTAAACTTTTTGGTTTTTCAAAACAAAATATGATTTTTTGATTTGTTATCAGAATTTTCACAGTTTTCTGGTGAATGATCAGTTTTTCTGATTGGTCATCAGATTTTGAGTTCTACTAACTTCTGTCAGTATTCATGTGTAATCCACCAGATTTTCTTTGATTTTATCAGTCAAGTTGTGTTAGTTCCCCTAGATCTATTTACCAATAAAAAAAATTTAAAACAAACCTGTTGAAGGAAAACATAAAACAAACATGTTAAACGAAAACAAAACATATAACAAAGAAAACTACTCCTCCTCTTCCTCTAACACATTGAACATGCACTTCACATATAACCAAAGACTGGTTACTCGTCCGGTGTGATTTGTTGATGGCGTCAAGGTGGCTTCACTAATGTTTTCTTGAAGTACCAGCTCAGCTCTTGAATAGCAGCTTCTCACTCCTCCAAAGTCCAGCTGACTAGTGATCACCTTGGTAACAAATCGAGGATAAATCAGAAAGGGTTGACGGTCGTGGATGTTTGCTTCTAGGTCTCTCATTAGAAACTTAGCATAGTTGAAAGGTTTTTCTTGTATCACAGCATGCACCACTTCCATCATCCTATTTGACAGCTCATTGAAGTGTCCAATTTTCTTGGAAAGGCAGACACTTAGTTGTGTTACCAAAAACTGGAAAGGTGGTATAAAACCAGACTTGCTAATGGCCCTTGACGAGTTGAGTGTGTGATAGCCCATTTCAGTCAAGGTTTGTTGCAAATTTGCTTTTTCTAGAAGTTGGATTTCATGATCATCACCCAGTTTGAGGACATTTCTGATTGTTTCTTCTTTTAGAGTAATTTTTACACCCATGACCTCACTTTCAATCAACATGGAAGTACCACCAAAAATGATTTGAGAGTTCCACAAGAACTCTTGGAGAAGTTCTGGATATATTGTGACATGTGATGACACAGCAAAGCCTAGAGGACTTCGCATTATCATATTGTACACAAACCTGCAGTCCTCCCATGCAGGTCCTTCCAAGTTAGATCTTAATCTAAGATTGTGAAGTCTTTCCCCACGTGATCTTTTATGAAGTGGTATCTGACATCTATATGTTTGGTTCTTGAGTGATGAATAGGATTTTCAGTTATTGCAATGGCACTCTTTGAGTCACATAGAATTGGAATTCTTGTCAGAGTTACTCCATAATCTTTCAGTTGAGTTTGCATCCACAGCACTTGTGAACAGCAACTTGCTGCTGCTACATATTCTGATTCTGCTGTTGATGTTGCAACACAGTTTTGTTTCTTGCTCGCCCAACATACCAATTTTTCTCCCAAAAGTTGACAGGCACCAGATGTGCTTTTCCTGTCAATTTTGCACCCTGCATAATCTGCATCTGTGTATGAAATTAATTCAAGGTTTGTATCCTTAGGATACCAGAGACCAATTTCTGATGTGCCTTTGAGATATTTAAAAACCCTTTTTACAGCTTTCAGATGGGATTCTTTAGGATCACATTTATATCTGGCCAGAAAACATGTTGCAAACATGATATCTGGTCTGCTTGCAGTTAAATAAAGCAGTGATCCTATCATCCCTCTATAGGTTTTAATATCAACACTTATACCATTTTTATCAGAATCTAACTTGTTCCCTGTTGCCATGGGAGTTTTTGAAACAGAGCAGTTTTCAAGTGAGTATTTTTGTAGAATTGTTTTCACATATTTTGATTGACTCAAAAATATTCCATCAATTCTTTGTTTTACCTGTAACCCTAAGAAAAAGGTTAACTCACCCATCATACTCATTTCAAAGTGGCTGGTCATCAATTTTTGAAATTTGTCACAAAATTTTTCATTTGTTGATCCAAATATAATGTCATCAACATATATCTGGACCAGCAAAGTGTGACCTTTGTGTGTTTTGAGAAAAAGAGTGGTGTCAATAGTTCCTTTGGTAAACCCAGAATTGAGTAAGAAGTTTGATAATGTTTGATACCAGACTCTAGGAGCTTGCTTCAACCCATACAAGGCTTTGTTTAATCTATAAACATGATTTTGAAATTTTGGATCAACAAAGCCTTCTGGTTGATGCACATAAACTTCTTCCTCAATTTTACCATTCAGAAAAGCTGATTTTACATCCATTTGATAAACTTTTAAGTCCTTAGATGCAGCATAAGCAAGAAAAATTCTTACAGCTTTTAATCTAGCTACTGGTGCAAAGGTTTCGTCATAATCAATACCTTCTTGTTGACAGTAACCCTTGACCACTAACCTTGCTTTGTTCCTGGTGATTATGCCGTTCTCATCAGATTTGTTTCTGAACACCCATTTTGAGCCTATGACAGATTTGTTATTTGGCTTGGGTACCAGATCCCATACCTTGCTCCTTTCAAATTGATCAAGCTCTTCTTGCATGGCTTGAATCCAGTCTGGGTCATTTAGATCTTCCTTGACAGATTTAGGTTCTATCTTGCTTAAGAACCCAGAGAATGCACACTCATGTGCAGTGGCAGATCTTGTTCAGACACCATCTGCAGGATTGCCTATGATGTCAGAATGAACATGTCCTTTGATCCATCTTAACTTGTTGTGAAATGTTGTTGGTTCTGATGGATTTGAAGTTTCCCCCTGATCAGGTGCTACATTTGTCTGAAAAGTATCAGAAATCTGGATTTCTGATGTACTACATACTTGATCTGCAGGGTTAGAACATGTATATTCTTTTGATTTATTTTTGTAGGCATTATCATGTTCTAGGAAATCTTCATTTAATATTTCAAAGAGATGTTCATAATTTTCTTGTTTGTCAGAAAAGTTTATTTCTTTTATGTACTCATCAGAAACCTCTGTTTCTGATGAGTCATCGAATGAGACATACAAACTTTCTCTGATGGTCCTGGTGTTGAGAATAAAAACTCTGTATGCTTTTGAGGACAAAGAGTAACCAAGAAAAATACCTTTTTCTGCTTTTCTGTCAAATTTTTCAAGGCTTTTAAAATCATTAAAAAGAAAACATCTACAACCAAATGTATGCAAAAATTTTATACTTGGTATTCTTCCATTTATAATGTTGTAAGGTGTTTTGTTGTGCCTTTTGTTGATTATGGATCTGTTTTGTGTAAAACATGCATTTGCTATAGCTTCTACCCAAAAGTGAGTGGGCAATTTAGCATAAGCAAGCATGGTTCTGGCAGCTTCTACCAAGGTCCTATTCCTTCTTTCAACCACACCATTCTGTTGAGGTGTTCTTGGAGCAGAAAAATCATGAGAAATTCCTTTACTTACTAAGAAATTTTCAATTTTTGCATTTTTAAATTCTGTTCCATTGTCTGATCTGATCCCTCTCACTGTTAGTTTTAACAGATTTTCAATTTTCTTAATAAAATTAATGATCAGATCAGGAGTTTCACTCTTCTTTCTCAAAAATTCTACCCAAGTGTACCTGGAGAAGTCATCCACTATTACTAGTATGTATTTCTTTCCAGAAAAACTTTCTGTACATATGGGTCCACACAAATCCATGTGTAAAAGTTCCAAATTTTGTGAAATAGAAGACTCAGAAATTGATTTGTGTGAGCTTCTTTTGAATTTTCCCATTTCACATGCTTCACAAATTTTATCCTTCTTTGAGGATATCAAAGGTAATCCTTTTACCAGGCCTTTGCTTGCTAATATGCTTAGGTTTTTGAAATTTAAATGAGCAAGCCTTTTATGCCATAACCAACTACTACCTTTGTTATGTTTTGAAAATAAACATAGTTTTGGATTTTCACTTTCTTCTTTGAAGTCAAAATAGTAGATTGATTTTCTTATCCTTTTTCCCACTTAAATAAATTTTGTTATCATCTATACCTATTAACAAGCTTTTTTCTGGTAAAAAGGTTACCTGAAAACCTTTGTCACAGAATTGACCACAACTCAGCAAATTATACTTTAAGCCTTCAACATAGGCTACTTTCTCTATGGTCAAACATCCATATTTTATGCAACCATATCCCATGATCCTTCCTTTCACACCATTTCCAAAGTTTACCATTCTACCCAGCTTTGAAACAAAGTTGCTGGGTAAGCTCATGTCTCCAGTCATGTGCTTGGAGCTTCCTGAGTCGCAGTACCAGATCTGCTGCACATGATGGTCCTGAAATGAAATGATTAGAGGGTTTTTGGTACCCAGGCATGCTTGGGTACTGTTTCTGATGAAATTTGAAACATTTTATTTTTATTTCTTCTTGGTTTTGCATCAGAAACTCTGTTATATGCTGAGCCATTAACATATTTTACATTTTTCTTTTGAAGATGGCGTTGAACAAGCTTCAGTATGTCAACACACATACAAGAGTTATCAGAATTTTCTGATAGTTCCTCTTGTGATGGAATGATTGGATAATTTTGAAAAGATGAGTGAACTGCTTCTGGAGTTTTTACAGATTCTTGACTGCATTCACTCTTGTTTGTTTTGAAGTTTGGTTTGTCAAAAGAATATTCAGAACAGATTGATTTGCAAGATTCAGATTCAGATTCTGATACTAAATTATCAGAAATCTGATGAGTTGCTTTTACAAAGATAGTGGGTTTATTTCTATTTGATCTTGTAGTACTTGTATAGCCTAAACCCTCTCCTTTGTTCTTTGGTGTGGACTCAATAAAATTTATGAATTCTTTAGCCTGTTGAAAACCTCTTACGTTGATTTCTTTATCATTGATTTTCTTGTAAAGATCTTTTCTTTCATTTTCATAAAACTCAATTTTTTCTCTTTGATCTAAACTGTCCTCTATAAGATGTTGGTTTTCAAGAATGATTTTATTCAAAGTCCTTTGCAACTCATCAGATTTTCTAATATCTGATTGATGTTTTTCTTGCAGATTTAGAAAATCTGACATGAGCTTGTTTAGTTTGTGTTCAAGATCAAGATTGTTTAAATTTATCTTTTGTTCTGAAGTTTCTGGTAGTCCTTCAGAGAGTCTCATGAGGCAAAAATTTTCCAATTCTTCTTCTTCATCATCAGAAGAATCATCAGATAACCATGTATATGTTCCAGCAATTAAGCTTACTTGTTGCTGCTTCTTTGCTTCTTTAAGCTTTTTCTCATAATAGGCAACATCCTTCAGCTTTTTGGTCTTGCATTCTGATGCATAATGACCTCTTTGCTTGCACTTGTAACACACAACTTCAGCCTTCCCTTTATCCTTAGATCTAAACTCTTCTTTAGATCTTCCATCCATCCTTCCTTTGTCACTCCTCTGGTATCTCTGGTTACTTCCCCTCAACCTCTGCTCAAATGTTTTGGTGAGCAGTGCTATTGCTTCAGCAAAAGCTGAAAAGTCTGATGATGCATCAGAAGTTTCAAGATTTTGTCTGTTTGATGGTTGTGGATCATTTGTTGTTGTTGATCTTTGTGAGTTTCAGATTAGAGCTAAAGATCCCCCTCTTTGAATGGTTTCTTCAAATATTTCTTCCTCTCTGGGGATCAAGATGCTGTATAAGTCATGAAGACTCATGTTTCCTAGTTCTAAGGTTGATGATAAAGTCTTGGTTAGACTTCTCCATTCTCTAGGAAGGGCATCAAGAAATTTTATGTTTCTTTCATCGTTTGATTTTGTTATAACAAATTTCTTTAGCTCGTTTAAAAGTTTTGTAAATCTTTGATATGTATCATTTAACCTTTCATTTGGAAAACTTTTAAACCTTTCATAAGATGAGACATTATTTGTTCTCTTGTTTCTTCTCATCCTTTCTCCTCCTTCACAAAGATTTTCCAACTGATCCCATATTTCGTTAGCTAATGCATATGCATCAACTTGTGAAAATATGTCATTGGGGATGGCCATAATTAAAAGTTACTTTGCCCTTTCATCCCCAGCCACCAGTTCCTTGTCTTCCGCACTCCAGTTTATTTCACTTTTGGGAGCGCGGGAGGCAGGGATTGCTGGTGATTGGTCAGTTGCTGGAATAGCTGGCATATCAGTCATTGGTGTATGTGGACCCCTTTCAATGGATTGAAACAGAGCTCGGTCATGACCATTAAGGAAATTGACCATCCTGATTTTCCACTGGGGATATTCCTCCCTGACCAGAGTCGGAGGTTTAGACATAGAACCAATGTTAAAAGCATTATTCCAGGATTGAAAGCTGGCCATATTTAGAGAAAAGAAGATGAGCGATTGATCGTTTGAAAATAGTTTATTCAATCTGCTCTGATACCAATTGTTAGGCCCAGTTCAGGCTCAAAACAACTTCTTTTCACGTAATATTGCAAGTGATTTCAGTAGATGTGAAAAAGATGTGTGGAAATGGAAATCAGACTTTCAAGAAACAAGACCTACAGAATTATCAAGTTTATATCACTTTGAAACAAAATGGTTTACAAGGTGATTGTAAGATTATTATCTAATACAAACGAATCTTGAATTCTGTGGGGGAGAGAGCAATGGAGTTTAGATGTATGTGTGAATGCTAAGCTTCAAACTCACTTTGCTTCTCCTGGTTGAGCCTTTAATTTATAGACGGCTTGTATGAATAAACAATAGTTTATTCATACAATAATTCCTGCAAAAAGTAGCCAATTGATATATTCATTGATTCCAACGTTCAAGTTGCCTTTTTCATGATGATATCATTAAATGTCAACTTGCTTCGGTAAGTGTGGCAGGACAGATCCAATTTCAGACAAGTGGGTTATTTCATCAGAAATTCTGATAATCCACTTCATCAGAAATTCTGATGAACAAATCATCAGAAAATCCTTGATGATCAGAATCGTCAGATATTGATGATATTTCATCAGAAATATCATCAGATCTATCAGAAATGACCTCTTCTGATAATCCAATTCAGCTCTTGATCAACTTGTGATTCTTTGAAGTAGATGCTATGTATTCCGGTTGTCCCATCTGATCTTCTTTTTCTAGTTCGTGATCTTCAGGACTATGATCTCTTCATAGATCCAGTTGATTGTGTTTTTCTTCAATACTTACAAATAAAGTTTCCTAACACACAAGCTCTAAGCATGTCTTCCATCGTCTGAATTGTCCTTTCCCTTTGCCCGTCTGTTTGAGGATGATAAGTGGTGCTTAGATTTAACTTGGTTCCCATTGCTTTTTGGAAACTTGACCAAAAATGAGAGGTAAAACGGCTATCTCTATCAGAAATAATTGATAAAGGAATTCCATGTAAAGAAACAATTTCATTTACATATAATTTAGCTAACTGTTCCATACTGAAAGTTTCCTTCATTGGTAGGAAATGAGATGACTTGGTTAGCCTATCTACAATCACCCAGATTGTATCATTACCTTTTCTTGTTTTGGGTAATTTGGTAACAAAGTCCATTGTTATCAATTCCCATTTCCATACTGTCATTTCTAACTATTGTAATAAACCTGAGGGTTTCTGATGTTCAGCTTTAACTTGTGAACATGTTAGACATTTAGAAACATAGGCTGCTATGTCCTTTTTCATTCCTATCCACCAGAAATTCTTTCTTAAATCGTGGTACATTTTATCACTTCCTTGGTGCATCGTATATTTAGACTTATGGGCTTCTTCTAATATATGATGACGTAGGTTTCTTAATTTAGGTATCCACATTCTCTTTTTATGGAATCTCCAAATTCCATCTGTTCCTTGTTCTAATTCCTTTAGCATACCTTTTAATTTTTCAGTATTCTCCATGATTACTGATTCTTGTGCTTCTCTTATCTGATCATTTAAATCTACTTGTAGATTTAATTTAAGATAACATACCCTTTTTGGCTTTTCGTGATACTTTCGGCTTAAAGCATCTGCCACTACATTTGCTTTTCCTTCATGATACTGGATATCACAATCATAATCACTAAGCATTTCCATCCAGCGTCTTTGTCTCATATTCAATTCTTTTTGCCCAAAAACATACCTTATACTTTTATGATCTGTGAATATGGTAAACTTACTACCAAAAAGGTAATGTCTCCAAATTTTCAAAGCAAAAATTATTGCTCCTAACTCTAGATCATTGGTTCATGATTCTTAAACTGTCTAGATGCATAAGCTATAACCTTTTGGCGTTGCATCAACACACATCCATAACCTAATTTAGAAACGTCACAATAGACTACAAAGTCTTTAGTTCTTTCTGGTAACGCTAGTATGGGTGCATGGGTTAATCTATGCTTAAGAATTCTAAAAGTTTCTTCCTGTTTTGGTCCCCATTCAAACTTAATGGATTTACAGGTTAACTTAGTTAAAGGAATGGCTATTCTAGAAAAATCTCGAATAAATCTTCTATAATAACCGGCCAATCCTAAGAAACTTCTAACCTCAGTTGGTGACTCAGGGGTTTTCCATTTGGTAATTGCTTCGATCTTCGTTGGATCCACATGAATTCCTTCATGGTTGACTAAATGTCCAAGAAACTGTACCTGTTCTAACCAAAACTCGAACTTTGAAAACTTAGCATAAAGCGTTTCGTTTCTTAATAGACTTAAAAGTGCGTGAAAATGCTTTGCATGTTCTTCCTTACTTTTAGAGTAAATTAGAATATCATCTATAAAGACAATTATGAATTTATCCAAATATGGTTTACATATTTGGTTCATCATGTCTATAAATGCGGCTGGGGCATTGGTTAAACCAAATGGCATGACAGTGAATTCATAATGACCATACCTTGTTCTAAATGCGGTTTTAGGAATGTCCTCTACCTGTACCTTTAATAGATGATATCCTGACCTTAAATCGATTTTAGAGAAAAATCGAGCTCCTTGAAGTTGATCGAACAGATCATCGATTCTCGGTAAGGGGTACCGGTTCTTAATTGTGACCTTGTTTAATTCACGGTAGTCAATGCACATACGCATGGATTCGTCCTTCTTTTTAACAAATAAAATCGGTGCTCCCCACGGCGATGAACTTGGCTGTATGAATCCCTTATCTATAATTCATCTAGCTGTTTCTTTAGTTCCTGCATTTCGGCTGGTGCCAAACGGTAAGGTGCTTTGGCAATTGGTGCTGTTTCTGGTAATAGATGGATTCTGAATTCAACTTCTCTGTCTGGTGGTAGCCCTGGCAATTCTTCTGGAAATACATCTGAAAACTGAGACACTACTGGAATTTCTTTTAATTCTTTTCCTTTAGTGTTAGTGATTATAGAAATCAAATACACTATAGATCTTTTTCTTATATAGCTTGCAGTTTTCATCAAAGAGATGAATTTCGTGGATCTAGATGGTTTATCACCTTTAATTGTGATCTTTTCACCTTTTGGTTAATTTACTTGGATTGACTTTTGATCACATAAAATATTAGCTTTATTGGCTACTAGCCAATCCATTCCTAATACAATATCAAATCCTGCCAGATTCATTGGGTAAATATTTGCAGTATACTTTTGGTTTAAAAATTCTATTCTTGCTCCCTGCAAGATTTCAGAAATCCTAACCGTTTCTCCATTTGGTGTCTCTACTAGACATTCTTGTGGTAGTTTAGTTAATGGTTGATTAAGGAGTTTGCAAAATGAAGTATTAATAAAACTTTGGTTTGCACCAGAGTCAAATAATACTTTAGCAAAAACATCATTAACTAAAAACGTACTGACTATGACATCTGGAATCATCTTGGCTTCATTTGCAGTTAGATAAATGCTCTAGCATTTTTAGTGTTCTTGTTGTTCGCAGCTGGAGCCAATTTTGGACAGTTCGGCTTGATATGACCTTTTTCTCCAACAGTTGAAGCATAGTCCATTACTGGATTTTCTTCTGCAATCTTCTTCCTTGTGTCCTGGTGCCTTGTAGAAATTGCAATGAGTGGAGCATTTTCCCGAATGCTTTTTCTTGCAGACCTTGCAGTATGATGCAGAGGTAGAACCTACATTCCTATGGTTGAAATTCCCAGAACGGAATTCCTGGGTAAATCTTTGAGCTAGGTTTCTCCTCTGATCTTCTTCTCTAGTACGGATTAATTCATCTGTCAATGTATTTGCTAGTTCTACAGCTTCTTCTATAGTTTGAGGTCTAGCTGCCTTGACTACATGTCTAATCTCTCCAATTAATCCCCAGATATAACGGGAGATTAATACTGGTTCAGGTGATGCAACGGTTGGTACTATTCTAGCATATTCAAAGAATGTGGTAGTATAACCCTTACTATCTACCCCGGTCATCCTTAGGTTCAGAAACTTATTCGCTATCTGTTCCTTTTCATTGGGAGGGCATAATTTCCTTTCTACCATGTTCTTAAATTTCTCCCATTCCATACTATAAATATTATCACTTCCTCTGGACTGGAGGATAGTGTTCCACCATTCTAAGGCTGAGTTTTTAAATAGATTAGAAGCAAACATTATCTTGTCTCCTTCAGCACACTTGCTTATTTTTAAAACAGCCTCAGTCTTTTCTATCCAGCGTAGAGCTGCAATGGGTCCTTCATTACCCGGGAATTCTATTGGTTTGCAGGACCAGAATTTTTTGTAAGAACAACCATAAGGCATGGTTCTTCTTCTTTTGGGAATGGGCACTTGAAGTACGGGTCCATTGTTCATGCTGTTTTCATTATTCAGGTTATCATTATTCAGATTTCCTTGATTTCCTTCATCGGCCATCTGAATTTTAAACATTTACCAGGTATTAATATCACAAAATAATATTTAATATAGCCAATCACATGTTACGCATTTTGGTCAAAAGCGTCGATCATTGCGACTTACTCTATTCATATACTATGCATCTATTACACACCAGTACTGAAATTTAAATTACAATACTGACTGAAATTTAAAGTTACACTACTAGTAATAGGCATCCGTAGTTTTTTTTCACATACATACACACATATCATATTACTTTATTATTATTATTACTATTACTACCGTTTCCACCATCACATTCATGGATATGGATTCATCCAAAAATCCATATTACGCTCGTCATACTTCCAGACGAGTCGCTCTCCCACCTGTCTCATTCGTTCACTACTCTGTGGAATTTCCTCACCAAATGTCCTAAGTTCTTGTACGTTTTCTGCACTCATTGGGGGTGCAGGTTCTAGGACTGGGTTCGGAATCTGGGGTGCAGGTTCTTGATATAGGGGTGTAGGGGCCTGGAATTGGTAAGGATTCTCTAAAATCTCCCTAATGAATACATCGTGATAATAGGGATCTGAAGGATCCAAACCTGGGTAGGCTCCTATGTTTGGCATGGGCATGTCTTCGTGTATCGGGTAATATTACACATAGTCCCTAATGTCATCCCACCAGGGGTCGTAATTTGGGTCTAAGGGATTTGGTGCAGGTACCCTAGGTATTTCCTCCGGATTAAAATCATGCATTTCTACTTGATTTTCGGGGTTTTCTATTTCCATTGGTTGGTCCGGAATTGGTGGTTGTGGTTGGGCTGCTATCATTTGCTCCAGGTTAGGGTTAGCTGCAGTGGTTGCTAGGATGTGGATATTGGCTATACCCCTATTAATCATATCCTGGGCATAGGCATCGGTTTCTCATTTAGCTGCTGCTAGTACTCTCTGGTCTTGTAACTTTTTCATATGCTTCCTACGCTCATGTGCCCCTCGACTGAACCATCCTCTCTTTTTCTGAGTGAATGGCTCCTCGGACTGAGCCTTAAACATGAATATTCCTTCTTCCGTATCAGCAGAGTACCCTGAGAGGACAGACAGAGAAGAGGAGGTGCCTTCGCTTCTAAGCGAACCAGACAATTGACGGTAGGCGTTAGATGGTCCTTGGTCGCTCATACTGTAAACTAAGAAATAGTCAAATAACACATCACAAGAAAATACAATTATGCACGTATTTCCATAATTTATTTCCTAACAGATTGAATTTTGATGTCAGCAGAACACTTCTGTGGCTGAATCAGTGGCTTAGCTCTGATACCACCTTCTGTCGCAACCCCCGATCCCTAATCCCCGGGAACGGGCGGCCGCGAGCCAGTTTCATTGGTATCACGTATTGTCTAATTTGGCAGCGGAATTTTCATCAGGACCGTAGTTAGGAAATATTGGATCAGAGTAAAATACCACATTTTCATAATATTAAACACATGGGATAAAACCCAAGTTTGCAATACACACATTTTCATAGGAATAAATCCTATTTTTATTTAATAAAAACATCTATTTCTTTTTAGGTAACTTTATTGCCACTTTTCCAAGCCTTCAGTGCTGTTCAGCTGGCTTCTATTTGGCTTTCACAATTTGTTACCTGAAACGCGTTTTAAAAACATTTGTCAGTGGGAAATACTGGTGAGTGAATCCCAGTTTAATCAAGTTTAAATAAAAACCATTGTATAGTATTGAGGGCGATCTCACAATTACATTTGTTTCCAAGTTATATCAATTAACATCCATGGTACTGTCAGACCCGACTTGTGGAAATGTTACTCCTTGACCAGGTGGTAACAAATTTTGTATACAAAACCCCAACATATTCATGATAATTGTATTCTTACAAATACTCAATAACTCCTTAATATACATTTAATTGTATGAGGTTTTGTAAAAACAGTTAACAAAAGGTTCACAAAAGGCGGATCAACTCACATTGCTGTCTTAGATTATCCTTTAGGGTTTCCTGAGAATTATCTATAATTTACACAAAAGCACACGTGTTAGTATAATAACCCATTTTAACATTAGTAATACCCTCCCCGAGATGGCATTCCAACGACTACGTCGGGCAGAACCACGACAGCCGTTACGGAACCCTAGATCAATCGGGCAGAGCATCTAATACGTATCCAGGGGTTATGATACTTACAACGGAGCAGAACTTCGCTATTTAGGGGGGTATAATACCCGAGTATTATGCCTACACTTTAATTTTGAGAGAAAGAAAGAAAGTTTGAACGATTCTCGACTGAAGGCCGATGCCTCCTTTATATAGGGCCTGAGTTTGGGTTCTACGCGGCCCGCGTAAGAGAAGACAAGGGCCTACGCGGCCCGCGTCAAAGTTGGTCAACGGCCTAGCTTGTCTGGGTCAGCGTATAGGGTTGCCGTGTGTTGGGCCACGTGGCGGCCCAGGGTTTCGCCAGGTTTTAAGTTGTCGCGGCCCGCGTAAGAGTAGCCAAAGGGCTACGCGGCCCGCGTTAAACCCAAAAACTTGATTTTTAATTATTTTTACTAATATTTACGGTATTCGGGGCCCGTTTTCACGTATGGGGTGTATTTTGAGACATATAGGGGCATTTTAAAATATATTAGGGTGTCGGAACAATTCGAGGGCATCGGTTTTCTTTAAGGTTGTTATAGTTGCCACGACTCTACAACCCCAAACTCTTAGTTTTTGCAACTCATGTGGTTTTTTATACCAAAGCTCAAAATGGGTAGTCTTGTTGCTTTTATTGGGAACCTTATTTAGCAAATAGCAGGCTGTCAACATAGCCTCATCCAAAAAGCCATCATTTTGGCCCGGATGTGACAACATGGTATTAACTGTTTCCTTTAGAGTCCTATTGTTCCTTTCGGCACACCTTTTTGTTCCGGTGTATAAGGTGCTATGGTATGGTGTATTATTCCAGTTGATTGGAAATATTTTGGATCAAAATACTCACCACCACTATCCGTATGCAGAATTTTAATCAACTCACTCCGATGAAGCTCTACTTCTTGTTTATAGATTTTAACTTTTCCAGAGCTTCAGCTTTTGCATGTAACAAATAAATATAGTAGGATCTAGTAGCATCATCTATAAACGTTACTACATACTTTTTGTTACCTAGTGCCCGTGTAGCATGAAAATCACATAGATCGCTATGTATTAACTATAATATTTTACTTTCCCTATTAACATGTTGAATGAAAGGTTTTTAAGTTATTTAATTTAACTTGCAAATATTACATTTTTCATTATTTATGTTAATAGCCGGAATTAAGCTTATTTAAGATATTTCCTTAACTTATAATGTACATGTACTAGTCTTGCATGTCATAATTCTGAATCAATCAAGTTGTTACTATCACTAGTTGAAGCTATGCAATTAACATTACTAGTAGAAGCAACACAAACAAATTCATTCACAAAAGAAACATTACCATTTAACATAAACATGCCATTACAAAGATACCCAAATCCTACAAAAGTACCATGTTTTAACAAGATATACTTGTCACTTTCCAACACTTGTTTGTAACAACAATTATTCAACACATGGCAACTTAACAGATTCTTTCGAATCCCGGACACATACAAATCATTATTCAAAAGCAAAAGTTTTCCAGAAGCAAAAGTAAGTTGCACGGTTCTTATTCCTTTGATTGCTTCAGTTGCAACATTGCCTATCTTGATAATAGATCCATATTCAGTTGGTTGAAAGTCTTTAAACCAACAAAGATCCATGCATACATGACTAGTTGCACCCGAATCAACCCACCAAGCAATATCATCACCATGCACATAAAATGCTTCAGAAATTAGTGATGCATAATTCTGAACCGAGTTATCAAGTTGTACTAAATTCTGACCTTGTTGCTTGCCTAGTTCCTTGGATCCACTAGAACCAGCCTCATCTTGTTCTTAGAACCAAACTTCTTGTTGTTCTTCACCACTTCACATTCTCTCTTAATGTAACTCAACTTACCGCATTTCCAGCAAGGGTAATTCGGCTTCTTGAATGGACTTGAATTGTTATTCCCTTGAAACTTACGTTTCCCTTTGAACTAGTTGTTTCCTTTAGATGATTCACCTGTCTCAACCATGTTCATCGAAGATGTTCCAGCCTATTTCTTGTCATCATTGAGCAACACTTTTTCTTGTGCTCTTAAGCCCTCTTTAATTCTGAAGTGGCTTCCAGGTTCAACCAAACTGAACTCATCTTTCTAATGTTTTAGATTATGTTTAAAATCTTTCCAGGAAGGAGGTAACTTGCTAATGATGCTTGAAACTGAGATGGGTTCATCCATCTTCATGTCATGATGGGCAAATTGCCCTAAAATTCACAACAGTTCATTATACTATTCCATGACGGGCCTCGAATCAACCATTTTGTAATTGTTGAAATTATTCAGAAGAAACTTCTTACTAGAAGAATCTTATGCCATGTACTTGGCTTCCAAAGTGTCCCACAGTAACTTGTAGTTTCTACATTTTGATAAACATCAAACAGGGAATCCAACATACCATTAAGGATGTGGCCAAGACATATGTAACTGTTGTTTTCCTACTTTGGCCGCTTCCTGATTTGTTCCAGATTATCATCCTTTAGTATCTCCGGAATAGGAGTAGTCAACACATACACCACTTTTAGGGTTGTAAGAAGAAAGTGCATCTTCTTTTGCCATAGACAGAATTCTTGCCTTTCGAATTTCTCCAGTTTGTCAAACTTGCTTGTCATATACTTCACCGATTGCTCGCTAGTCATCTTCACAGAAAGTAATTAGATTTTTGTTGGGGAATTTAGAAATCAACGGATAATTAGAGAGGCATGTAATCACTCATAGATAAATTATTTCAGTGGTTCCCCCGAATAATTCAATCGGATACAACTCTGAATTCGAGAAACTGAACAACAATATGTATGTGTATGAGAATTGGCATGAACCAGAGAATGGCCATGAACAGTTAATTCGAATTTGGGGATGATTTGTAGATAACTGCCAATAGGCGGTTATTACTGATTTTAAGTTAAATTACCTCAAAACTGCACTTATTTTTTATACCAAAATTATGATGAATTAATAAAAAAATATTTTTTTCTAAGGCATTTCCAATTTAGCAATTTAATTAAGCTCGATCCCAGCTAGGGGCCCGGACCCTAGCCAGGGGGTCTTGCCCCCTTGGAACCCCCATTCGGGGCTCGACCCGAACACTCAGAATTATAACAACTCGAACAAGCGTGCAT
Source organism: Helianthus tuberosus (assembly GCA_030545235.1). Lineage (NCBI taxonomy): Eukaryota > Viridiplantae > Streptophyta > Magnoliopsida > Asterales > Asteraceae > Helianthus > Helianthus tuberosus. The sequence continues at coordinate 101,397,962 of CM060381.1, read as the reverse complement.
TCTCGCACCTCCTAAGTTGTTTGATGTGTATTGTATTTCACTTTGGCTACCAAGTTAATCCCGATTAAACTAAAATATCTAACAATGATTGTGTATATTCGGCAAATCGATTTTTCACCGCGCGGGATCTTGCACCATGATGAAATCTGTTGCCAAATTATAGTTGCCACATAGCATGACGAAAACAAATGGTCACATGATTCCTTTTCCTCATAGCATAGTGGCAGAGAACCGAGTTAACATACACATTCCTTCTTTGAAGAGCTGTCCTTGTCGGCAGGCGAACCAAACTGAGCACTCAACCGAAAATATTGATATGTTTGGGGCATATTGTTCGGATAAATGTGCATGTAGTTTAGGATAATCAGGCCCTACATCACCTAGTTCCGTACCGGCGAAATATCTTTTTTTTTCCAAATCCATACCTGTGCCAATACCCATCCTAATGTTTCGGTTATTATGGTCAGGATCGAGTTTTTTTTCCATCTCTACTAATATTCCCTCTTTTATAGGCTGTAGTAACCATCTGGTTGTTGGATCCGATATAGTATCCTTGACTTGATAAGGTCATAAACGATAACTTACAATTGAGATTACTTGTTCTGTTGCATGTGTTATTAACTCATAGATGTTTGGGAAATTCGAAATTGCTTGGATAAATCTGAAGTCGTGTATTCACTTTCAGATCAAACAATTGGAGTGGCTACCAATCTTTGATCGGATAAAATCATAATTGATTCTAGATTTCTGTATGCGAATTTGGTTGAGAGAATTTTTAGGGATTCTAACGAACTGGAATTCGTCTAGGGTTTTTCAAAATCGTTTGAGAGATAAAAGCAGCTCGACCCAAGTCAGGGGCTCTGCCCCTTGGACCCCGCTTCTCTCGGGGGCGCTGCCCCCGAACACCCGCCAAGGGGGCGCTGCCCCCTTGGATCCCCTGTTAGTCCCGGTGACATTCAAATAAGCGTGCACTCTTATTTGTATGTCACACGCAATCTCAAATCACACTAACATATCCAACAACAGATTATTCATGCCTCTATAAATTCCCAATACTACAACCACATACATCAACCTTGATATAGTTATAATACCTTGTCTTCTAAACAATGCACCATCTCATTTTCAAGGTAGACACGTCTAATCAAGATTCTGACTTCAACCAAATGACATTCGAGTTCAACAACTACTTAGACTCCTTAAGATCCTTTTGTACTCCACTAGGTCATGTTTTTTAATAGTAATTCGGTTTTTTTTACCAGAATCCTTATTTCCAAACTTTCCGTAGAACGTTGTCAGTAATAGTGTCTAGCGCCACGAGAGGAGAGTTTTCCAAAATGAAAGTATGTACAATTACTGAACTTTTGTCATGGCGAGAGCTTTTCATTTCATTTCAGAAAATGACATTTCTTTTTCATGTGTTCATAAAGAAAACCAGCAAAATATAAGAAAACTTTTTATTAATTAGATGCTATAAATAACCATCACTTTTTATTTATTAAACTATACTATGACACTGCCTGTGTAATCTTTTACTATGATTACAAACAAAGGAATTTACAAAGGAAATACATACACTCATCTTTAAGAATACAAAAACATAAAAGATTGTACTTGTGCTGCGCAAGCAATGATTCATAAACCATTATGTCCACACCAATCAAAGAATTCATCACGAAGGTATCATGCATGCAGATTTTCTTCTCAAAACTCATACCTACATTCAAATTATATAAAAATATCAGAAAAATTCTTTATTCTTTATTGTTATTTATTACATATAAGTATACACACACATATAGTGAATTACCTTTCAAACTCTAAAAATCCCGTGGTTAGATGATTTGAATCTCATGTGCGCGCCATTTGGGCCAGGTTCTAGAAAAGAATTCAAGAAATTATTAAAAACTTCCAATATTAAAAACTTACAGAAAAATATAACAAATTAGAATGTTAGGAATTTTACTTGTTGGAGAAATTTGAACAAAAAAACTAGCTCCAATGACAAAGTAGCAAAGCAGAAGAACTATTCCTTTGAGATAATGAGAAGTTCCATCCTACATTATAATATTGATTTATAAAAGTTACTAAAAATATTCTGAATTAATTTAAAATTTTAAAAATAATAAAATACATACCTGTAATGTGAAAGCTGTGGCGATAATTGTGAGGGCAAGAGAACCAGTTTCAAGGAGATTGAAATCAAGATCCATTTTGATGCCAATTATCCATGCAACAATAACACTCATTGGAACCTATATCATAAATAAAAATATTTTAAAAAATATGATAAATTAATACTTAACAATAAATCAAGGTAAAATTAAGTCCGAATAAAAAATAACACACCACAAAAACCGAAATTTGAGTTGCAGAACCAAGTGCCACACCCAAAGTTATATCCTACAATTTTAAAAAGTAATTAGAATATTTAATAATGTGATTAGTTTATGCGTTTTGAGTGTGAATGATTTAAAAAAAAAAAGAAAAAAAAAGAAAGGATTACCAATTTGTTTTTGAAAGCAAAGATGATGGCTCCAGCGTGCTCGGCTGCATTTCCAACTATCGGTAACACGATGATGCTAATGAAGCTCACTGATATCCCCCATGAAGTTGAAGCTTCCTATTATTCCAAATGATTTTTTGAATAAAATCTGTGTTTGGTCATAAAATGGTGATTATTACAAGGACTAATGATCAAACCTCAATAGTGTCCACTAAGTATTCTGAGAGCAATGAGATGACTGCAGTCATTGAAATTAGCCAAATCAGCCCACTCCAAAATCCTATCACTGGGGTCTCTTCTTGACTCATATCCATATCATCCTCATTCTCCTGCAATTTTCAGTTATTAGTTGTAGTGTAGATGTGATTAATGCACACTAAACACATGTACATGTATACCTCTTCCCCTTCAAAGATGTGGCGGTGAGTCCAGAGTTGGAAGATAAGGTAAGCAAAGTAAGCAATAAGCATGACAATGCAACTAGCTCTGGATAAGTTCAGTGTTTCTTTAGCAATACTAAGTTCATCAATGCTTGTACTCTCAGCTGCAGATCTGTACATGAGTGGCAACAGATGGCATAGCAGCCCTAGTAGCAGTAAGGCTATGTTGACATCTGCTTGTTTCTGTTTCAACAGATGTTATCCTATGTTAACATCTTATTGCATGTATATATAAATTCATTTCAGAACCAAGAACCAATAATACGTTGAGAATTGCGAAAACCATTTTAAAAGATTGTTACCCTATCAAACTTCTGCTCAACTGAAAGATTGGCAATGCCACCACATAGAAGAGAAGTGCCAAGAACCAAAAGAAGGTTGGAGAGAATGGAACCCAACAGAGAATATTTGACAACATCAATTTTCTTTTCCTTTAAAGCAAATATTGCAATAATAAGCTCTGTTGCATTTCCACATGTTGCATTCAACAGCCCTCCCACTGCAATAATAATAAAATACATATCAAATCTATTATTGCTTCATAAATTAACATCAATTAAACATATAACATTTTATGGTTATCTAGAAAAATTATTGGAAGAATCAAAACCCAAAATAGATAACTAATTTACCTGTAGGGCCTGTGTAGAAAGCAATTTGCCTGTAATTAATGATAAATTATAGAAAATGAATTTAGTTAGTTGGATATAATAACTAGAAATAAATAAATAAAAGTAGAGTAAAGAAAAACAAAAAAAAAAGTTGCTTACTCTGTTAGAAAGCTCACACGTTCAGCAAGCGGAATCAATCCAAGCAAACTCAATGAAAACACCCATGGCTGTTTTTAATAAAAGAAATACAAAGATTTTATTAATTAAATAAATTATATATTAAATAAAAACAACAAATTTTATCATATATAAAATAAAATTACTAATATATCTGTTTTAACATTATTAAAGAAGAAAGCTAAACATATTTAATTTATCGCAACTAATTTTGGAAACCCGTCTTAAATCTTAATACATATTTATCATGTAAAATGTAGCTGAACTAAGCATGAACTGGTGTCTGTGTATTGGTGTGGGACTGAGAGGCACTCACCCTTGCATAACCGAAGTAATGGGCAGCAATTGCAAATGGAATCGCGACAAAAAGAATTGCTAACTTAGTACCCAAAATGACCTCTTGGAGATTGGCTAAAAAGTTTCTAAGAGTTGAACAAGGCACTTTTGACACAAGGGACATATCGGATTTTCGACGAAGGGAGGACGTAGATATGCTGTGGGCGGTTCGGCTATGACCATGACCGTGTCTCTTCTCTTTCGTCAGTCTCTTGACTGAGCCGTCTTCAAGCAACCATGGTTCGTTTGAAGCCATTTGGTATATTATATGTGTGTTTGCAAACTTGGAGGTTAACTGAATGAATTGAATGAATGAAGCATTGAAGCCCTACTCTTTTATATTTGCAATATATCAAGCGCGCGCGAACCTTCGTGGAAGCTGCAACAGATTTTGTCTTTAGAAGTGAGTATTATTTCCAAAGATTTCTACCATAATAATTAAACTGTTTAATAAAAAAAGTGAAAAACCGTAAAATTTTAGGAATATTATTTATGAGTTTTTAACTAATCATTCAAAAAAAATATCATAGCCGAACTCACCACTTTGTCTTCACCTTGGCCGACCTCTTCAATACCTCACACGCATTAACAGTGGCGAAGCTTGAGATTTCCGACCGACAGGTGTGGTGAGGGGTGCGGAAGTCACCGAACCTAAATATTTCTATAAAACTGGGGCGTCGAAAACGTATATACCCAAAATTTTCTACACGAAAACTACATACTCTCCACTGCTGAGCGAAAAGTTCGGTGGGTCGGCCGCCCCCTCCCGCCCCTTAAAAGCTTCGCCCATGCACCCATACCACCCTCTGATTTGAAACATTCCAACCAAACCAACCATTTTTTCCATCACTCTCGTCTGAACCTTTTTGGTCACATATTAACCTATCTTCGTGAGCTAAGCCTTTGTTTTAGTTAAGACTATATGGTGTGGTGGGCAAGGGTAAAGGCAAACCGTGTCCGCCACATAGGTAGTTGGGGCTTTGCCCTCCAAAACGTAAAAACCTTGGGGTGGTACTTGGTAGGAAGGGCAAGAGGGCATATGGAAACCCACAAATTCACTCAGTCAACGTATGGGTTAAAGGCCCCCACGCCCGTGGAAACCTTGCCTTTGGCCAAGGGCAATGCCGCACATCTAGGGAGGCGGGGTGGTGTTTGGGGGCATTTAGGGGCTTTCCCTCCCCCTCTCCACACTCTACACTTTGTAGCCTAATTGAATAATAAACAGGTTGAGGACAATTTTACAATCAAAGTTTACAACTAAGCCTTGTGTTTTAGTTGTAATTGGCTATGTATATTTTCTACTATTTAATAAACCTAAGAACCTGGAAGCTTAAGAAAAAAAAATCCAAGATTAATTTTATGCAACATGGAAATATTTACCATGAAAGATGAACACTAGATTTGTGATTGGTATTTCCAAACTAAATTAAGACCTAATTGAGCTTTGTTTCATCGGTCTTTATGCATATAATGTTGTTTTTAGTGTCGTCAAGTCAAATTGAATAAACAAGATTTAATTGAGACCAAAGAGTAAATTTTAGTAAACAATGATACGAGGTAGAATGTGTGAAATGCATACTCATTCAAAATTATTCTAATTTCTGCACCTATGATCATCAAGGCATGTAGGATGCTAATCCTCTTGACCTAGGGGGCATCGTTACTAGCAAGGGCCTCGTTTCAGAAGTTGCTTACAGAATAAGGGGAAATTTCTTATATCTATCTACAAAATTCATTAATCACATATATACCCTAGGACTGGCAATTTTAGACACGTACACGAATACACGACACGAACCTACATGAAGTTAACAGGTATCGTGTATGGCCTTAACATGTAACATGTACTAAACAGGTGGACACGAAAATACCTGTTAATTTTCGTGTCTAAATAGGTAAAATACCTGTTTACCTGTTTAGTATCTGTTAATACATGTTAACAATTTTAATATAATAAAAATATAATTTCGTGTGACCATGTGATTTGAAAACTTGATTTTATCACTTATCTTTCTAGTTTCCCTAACCCTTCACGTTCCGATTCCAATGAACTTTACATTGTTTTGAATGAATGTTATGAATTATTTAAACCTTTTGTGATTTGTCATTTATGGATTTTGTTTCAAACTTGTTACGGATTATGCGTTTATGCATTATTTAAGCTTGTTGTGAACTTTTGACAACTTTTGTTTCAATAAATAGGTTCCTAGATATGTAATTACCGAAACATTCGTAAACAGTTATTAACAAGTAATTATCGTGTATATTTGTTAAAAAAAAAATTGTGTTCGTGTATGGAAAACTGGACACGAAACCTTATCGTGTCGTGTTTGTGTTCGTGTATGTGATTTCGTATATCGTGTATTACCGTGTTCGTGTATTATCATATACAGGTATACATGTTGGTGCACTTGTGTCTGTACTTTGTCTGTATTCAAAACGATGTCTTTGTTAGTCTTGTAAGTTTGACCAAGTCAACCATCCTCCTGGTTTGACTTTGGCAAACAGTCAACATTATGTTTGTAATGTGTTGGGTCGAAGGATGGTCATCGAAGGATCACTTATATCCTTCGATGATGATGAGCTCAAAAGATGGACCTTCGATGGATGGACCACGAAAGATCACATCTTTCGTGGTACATGTTGATCGTTCGAGCTGATTCTGGTCGATAGATGATCCTTCGATCATCTTATCTGATCCTTCGACCAGACCTGCTGTTATGGGTATATATACCCGTGTGTTGTGTTCATTTCATAGTTAGACACAGAGGAGACAGATAAGGAACACAGAGAACACACACACACTTAGAGAGTTTACAGGACTGATTTGTAAACATTGAGCTGTAACCGGACCTTTCATACGTTTAATACAAGTGGTGTTAATCGTTGAGTCTTGTGTGTTGATTATTTGCGTGTTCTATCTCGGTTTGCTATCTCGGTTGGATTCCGCACAACCGGGTTGGTTTGTACACAAGGATTAGGCGACTAGATCCTCCCCTAGCCGGACCTACAATACACGATATGCCAGCCCTAATAGACCCGATCCAAAAAATATATTACATATATCCCTTGTTAGGATATGAGTGTTGTATTTGTGTGTGTTATCAATGAAACAGTGAAGTGTAGTTAAATGAACTTAAATGAATGCAATGGAAATTTAAACACAAACACAAATATGGAAAGTTGTCATACTGTATTTCATTAATAATCCAAGGATTACAATTACAAGTAATGACTATCACTCCCCCTCAACCTGATCACTAATTTATTTTCGTATAAAATGAGCGTGTGTAAGTGATAAATATATCTCTAACAGATGAGATCTATTTATAGGAAGTACAAACCTGTTAGCTACTAGGGCTGACATCACCCTGATAGTGACATCTAGCATTCCTAACAGAAAAGATTCGCAGATGTTGGAAACATCTGATTATCTTTAATATCTATTCTAAGACATATAGACACTGTTTACAAACTCTGTTGTGATACTAACATCTGTTATGGGAAACCTGTAATTGAGATAAGCACTGTTCAGGACTAAACAAATGTTTGGTCTTCTCATCAGTGCTTTAGTCTTCACTAGAGCTTTGACCTTTAACAAACTTTCTTTCTTCACCAACAGGCTTTTAACTCTTCAACAAATCTTTCAAGTCTACAAACATATATTCTATTAGTGTTCAAGATTCACTATCTTAGAAGGAGTTGATCTTTATGCCTTGTTTTATTCTTGATCCGATTTGTATATTTTGGCTATGCAATCATCTATTCTTTTAAATGTTCAACAATCACCTCTAGAACAGATGATGCCAAAACTGAACTTTATTTTTTTTATCACTCTTTATTCATCATCATCTTTTCTCTTATCTAGCCTTTGAACTGTAATTCAAATTTCATAGAGTATAGATCTTCTAGATCCCTTTCAAGTTCAAGACCCAAAAGGTCTTATAGATCTTCAATTTCCAGGCCAAAAGAACTATTAATTGAAATCTTTTCTACTTCTCCATTTGCTCTAAGCAAGGTCAATTCATGGCTAATCTTGTCAGATTTCCTTTTTAGAACTTTGGAGCAAGAAGGATTTGCTAGGGCAAAAGTTATTTGAGATGAATTTAGAAAAGGTGGTCTACCTAAAATGTTATTGGATCAATAGGGTCTGTATCTGGATTTGCCTACAAGATTTGGTTTTTAATCCCTTCCTTCTTAAGTAATCTTCATATTTTTTCATGTCTTCAATAGACACCTCCTTTTTGTCTTTTCAAGTAGCTTCTTACAACTGAGGAGATGTTTTTGGCAGAAGGAAGTTCTTTTGAAGCAACCAAGGTCTTGATGGGGAAATGTACTTTATCATATACATGCTTTCTTGGAATTGAAGGATCTTTTTCTATAAGTAGTTCCAACGTTTTGTAGTTTTCTTCAGTAGTTGCTTCACTCCATCTAACCATTGATCCTAGACTTCAAAAATTTACAACCAACTATTCTTTTATTCTCTTTAGTTGCAAGGCCTTTTTGTCATTTGGCATTTTCCCAGTCTTCTAGTTTGGAGGTGTAGGTTTCTGCAGTGGGTCAAGGAGCATCTTTTCTATGCTTAAAATTTCATCTAGTAAGGCTTCGGTCGTCCACTGTGAGAACTGAGCTCTGGTTGCTTTGTAAGGTTTGTTCTTCATAATATTATCCAAGTAATCTTCTCGCAGTTCTTTTAAGCTTAGGGTCTATGACTAGTGCATGTGAGAGTTTCATTCAGACATCCTTGGCATAATCTTCAAGATCGTTGACCTTCCTAAGTTCTTCAAACATAATGAATTGAGCCTCCCATCATTCCATTTGCTCTTCTCAGCAGCTATATTTTCTGCCTGTTTTGTTTTTAACTCTAAATATTCTTTGACATTTGTAGGCTTTGGAAAGTTGGGTAGAGATGGGAAGGTAAGTTGGCTTGAATCATTTATTGTGTAAAAGGATTGTATTTCTGAAGATACAAAAGATATGCCCAATGGATGTTCTATGGTGATTGATGCAGTGGTAGTTGATGAAGTAACAAATATGGAAGTTGTAGTTTCAATGGGTGTAGATGGAGGGGGTTTCTTCATCATCATCTTGGATGATAAATTCCTGTCTTCTTCCCCTGGTATATGGAGTGGGTGCTTTGGTGGAGGAAATGGAGTGTGGGTTATGGTTTTCTTTTTAGAAGACCAATATGACCCTTTTGTGAAATAGGTTTAACTGGTTCAAGAGTGGTTAGAAGGGCTGTTGTGGCTGTAACATATGTTTTAACGTATTCAATGCTAACAGATGTTTCAATGGTTGTAATAGTGGTTTGGTTAGTTTGGGCAGTGGTTGGATGAGTAATGGTAGTAGTGGTTTAGCAAGTTTGAGTAGTGGATTGAGGAGCAGTTGTTGCAGTGGTTTGAAAAGTGATTTTAACTATCTCACAAGTTGTCTTCTAGCAAGTGTATCTGTTGAAGAACCCAAGTTTTCTTTAACTTTCTGCTTTTCAAGTTTTTCTTGCACTGCTAAGGTATCTTTGGCCTCTTTTGTATCTTTTCTCTTTCCTTTTTATTTACAAACTGCTCATGCTGCTTTTGAGGTTTCTTGACATGAGGATGTAATTTTCTCAATTCTTCTTCATTATCTCCTGTTTTGGCATCATTAGGAAACTTAGGGTTTGGAGCAAAACATGTAGTCTTGAGAAGATTATCTTTGATGGCCTTTATCTTAGCTTGGGTATCTTTATACCTAGCTTCTAGCATATTTCTGATAAGTTCCATGTGAATATTGTGGGTGACATATGAAGACTATTTTTGAAGACTAAGGAATGATTGAACATATAGTTATGACTCTTTGACAAGATCTACAACTGATGGTGGAGGTTTTGAGTTTTGTACCAAGATTCTTTGCATGTCCTTCACTTCATCTATGGAAGATTCCATCTTGGTAACTATCCCTATCAATTCTTGATATCTTAATCCATCACCTAAATTAATTAGATCATCTGAATACCACCAAAGGTTGTTGTATATGGTTTTAGACCAGATGTCCCTTATTCTTGGGTCTGAGGACTTCCAACTGTCCTTGAGTGTACAATTGTTGTCGCAACCCCCGGCCCCTATCCTTGGGAACGGGCGGCCGCGAACCAGTATCAGTGGTATCGGTGTTTATCAATTTTGGCAGCGGAATTTACATCAGGACTGTAGTTATGAAATATTTTATCAGCGTAAAACACCACATTTTTACAATAATAAATACATCGTAAATTCCCAAGTTTCCATTACAAACATATTTATAGGGATAAACCCTAATTTATTGAATTAAAACATCTTCTTTATTTAGGTAACTTTTATAGCCACTTTTCCAAGCCTTCAGTGCTGTCCAGCTGGCTTCTTTTTGGCTTTCACATTTTATTACTTGAAACGCGTTTAAAAACATTTTATCAGCAAGAAATACTGGCGATTGAATCCCAGTTTAATCAAGAAAAGTTTTATCATTTTATAGTATTAAGGGCAATCCAACAATTACATTTGTTTACATCAACCTTAATTACCACCCATGGTACTGTCAATCCTGACTGGTGATAATGTTACTACTCACAGTGTAGTAACAAATTTTGTATACAAAACCCCAACATACCGACGATAATTGTAGAATTACAAATACTCAATCACTGTGAAATATAATTTAAAACATTGAGGTTTTGTAAAAATAGTTCACAAAAAGGTTTCATAAAAAGGAGATTACTTACATTGCTAGTTTAGGTATTTCCTTGTGATTTCCTGGTTATAATCTAGTTAAATAAAACAATGCACACGTGTTAGTATAATAACCCAATTTACATTAGTTATACCCTCCCCGAGACAGAACTCCAACGACTGAGTCAAGCAGAGCCTTGACATGCGTTACGGAGCACTAGATCAATCGGGCAGCGTATCTAATACGTAACCGGGGGTTATGATACTTACATCAAGGCAGAGCTTCACTATTTTAGTGGGTATAAAACCTGGCTATTATAATTGCTATTCAGAATTTAGAGAGAGAATTATGTGATGAACGATTTGTGAACTGAGCCGATCTCCTCTATATATAGCGCTGTTCAGGGAGTCCCTAGCGCCCCGCGACAGATACACAGGGGTGTGTTGCGCCTCGCGAGCTAGATTCAGTAGGGTTTAGGGTTGATCAGTCACGAGTATAGGCTCGACGAGTGACAGGACACGTGGCGGCCTAGGGTGCCGCCACCCATTACTCACTCGCGCCCCGCGACAGACCTAGGGGTGTCTGTCGCGCCCTGCAAGAGCCCTTTAAATCTTTATTTTATTTAATTTTTGTAAAATTAAAGGTATTCGGGATCGGTTTTCATATACGGGGTGTATTTTAGGGCGTGTAGGGGTGTTATAAGTATTTTAGGAGTGTTGTTATATCTCCCCACCTTGTTTTATAACTCGTCCTTGAGGTGTACTGGAACAGGTGTGGATATTTACTCTGCATCTCTGATTCGAGCTCCCAACTGTATTCTGGTCCTCTCTTAGAATCCCATCCTACTTTGACTAGAACTAATCTCTTATGTTTGAGATTCTTGATCTTTCTATCTTCAATCTGTAGAGGTCTTTCTACAAACTTAAGTTTCTCATTTACCTCTATATCCTTAAGAGGTACCACTAATGATTCATCGGCTAAGCACTTTTTCAGATTACATACATGAAATACATTGTCACACCCTGATATTTCCACATATTACCGGTGGGCCTGGTGGGGAGTATCGTGATGTAATTGATATCATCATAGTCAAATAATCACAGTTTAATGCACAGCGGAAGTCTAAAGTAATAATACAAACCGATTTGAAAGTATAATAAAATATTACACAACGGTTGTAAGTGGATCCACAGGCGGATCTAAAACAGATAGAAAATATTGTTCAACAGACTTTAAGTATTAAAAGCTTGCAAGACTCTTTATTTAATACTCAGGAGTTTCCAGCCCATTACGCAAAGTACCTACTCTTAGTCATTTGAAAAATACGTCCATTTACACTTGTAAATACAATTAACCGACTCTTTTGAAAAGCATTTATAAAATTGGTTTGGATGCACAAGGCATAAAATCTTTTATAACTTGGGACAATTATTTAAAAATAATCTTTCCGTTCAGGACCGGAATAGAAGAGCCGGTATAAGAATAATAGACACACCACAAGTATAGGCCCACAAGGAGTTTCCTCACAAGTGAGATACCGTTTATACATACGCAACTGTCAGGTGTATGCCTACACCCCGTGCTTAAGTCGTAGCCATTTCAAATGAACGAGTCGAGGATATCCAGGACACGGTCATTAACCCCCCAAAGGCATTGTATCAAACAAAACAGATTAAAACGGGTTATGTAAATTTATTAATCACAATCTGATTAAATGATTTCATACCCGACCAAGCGGTATTATTATAATACCGTATCCCAAGCCCGTATAATGGAAAATAAGTTAAAAGTATTTACCTGAGCTAAAAAAAAAATTATTCTCATCCGTATATCAAATCAGCAAGTACAAGTAGCTTTTACTGGGCTCCTAATCTGGAATGAAGATTTTAATAACCTATTAGAATCCTAACGGGTCTTATTTAAGTTTTAACTTAGACCGGTTAGTTTTAATGAAAGGTTTACGGTTCAAAACGCAAGATTCAGCGAAGCCGAACTAGAATATGATTTAGACCAAACAACTTGTAATAAATGGGTAAACTAAATACATTCTGGATTTTGAATTAAAAATGATAAGGTTTGACCCGTTTCGGTTAATTTATGCAAACTAGTTACATAAACCGTACCAAACACGTATATACATAACGGGTAACCGAAAGAGTCATGTACAAGTTCCCTAAGTTATTATGCTTAAATTATGTTGTGATATCAGTAGGATATCTTCCATTATGCCCAAAACAAATTTAAAACCAATTTAAGCCCCGTAAGGGTATTTTGGTCATTTTAGTGTTTATAAAAGAGGTTAAATAATAAACTGCGGTTCTGTTCTAAAAATATCAGCAAAAACATTTATTTTATCAAGTTATTTCAGCAAGATATCATACATATGTGAGGTTTAACATTTATGGCCAAACTATGAACCTTAGGGGCATTTTGGTCATTTCACAAATGCTTTTACGGTCAAATTTTGAAATCTGAGTTCAAGACTTTTACTTACTGTTAAAGTATAAAAATTTGCTTATAACATCAGTAGGTAATAAGTCTTAGGCGTTAAATATGGTTTTAAACCATACTATGCGTTTAATAAGCGTAAAAGTCGGTATTTAACGATATTTAAAATGTTTATAAAATTTTGAAGTTTTGATCAGTCTCTAAAGTTTAAAATATTTTATTTAACATATGAAATCAGCAGGAAAAGGTTTGGTATCAAAATGATATGTAAGACTCATTTTATCAATCAAAAGACCAATTTTGTCAATACCGAATTTACACTAGAACTCTATAATATGTTCAGTATAAAATTTTACAAAAATTTCCAAAAATCCCTAAATATTATATTATAATAGTGGGTAGCAATTTTGGTGTCAAAAATTGGGTTTAAAGAAGATTTATGCGGAAATGTCATTTAATTAACAAAAAGCTTTTGGTTTACGATATCTTGCATGACTTTCATTTTAGACCATAAACTGATGTCAAATTTTTAGGACATGCTTATAAATCAGTAATAAAGATTTTTGTCCTCTCACATTTTCAAAAATCTCGTTTTTATATCAAAAGGGCATAACGGTCAACTTTTAAGCATTTAATGGAAACATGCAATGAACTAGGATTTCTATGGAACCATGTTGTATAACCTCAGAGGGTTATACTAACATATAATATGGTCCTAAAGGAAACCTAAGGCATATCTAAACTAAGCTAAAACGGGTCATAACTGAAAGTCAACGCAAAAGTCAAATTTTGCGACTTTCGGTTACGAGCCGACCCTAAACTCATAATTGTCGGGTTGAAGATGCCTAAACATGTTCTTATATTATTTACCAAGTTATTTAAGTGTTAAAATATGTTCCATAACTTCTGCATTATCAGTTATGTTTTATTTTGCAAAACCTGACTCGTTTGACTTTTTGTTAAGTAGTTTGACCCGACAATTGACCAAGTAAATGTGATAATTAGGAGGTGCCCTTTTAAGGGTTTATTACCTACATAATTACCAACACATATCCACTTTCAATTCGAATAATGGCTGGACCGTTAGTGATTAATCACAAAGTCAAAGAGCAATTACGATAACTTTGACTTTCGGTCATTAAGCTAATGAAAACTTAACTATGGAAGCTAAGAACACTTACAATAGTTCTTCGCACGAAATTTGAACTAGAGAAAGCTTCCTTGAACACCAGGAGGCTTCAGAGAGTGAGTTGGGAGTGAAATTTGAAAGTATGCAAGTTCAAGAATAAAAATAAGCTCCTTATATAGAAGATTGAGGACTTCTAAGATCAATCCAGCTGCTACCTAGTGTAATCAGATGATCCCAAGTGTCCCTAGGGCAGTAAAAACCAGTTGCTCAGTCCCTGGTATCAAAAATAAGCATGCAATGGCGGTGTAACAGGCTGCAACATGCAGTTGTCCAGAAAAATGTCGTTGGCACCTCTCTCGCGGCCCGCGTAGGAATTAAGGGCAGCCTACGTGGCCCGCGACAAACTCTAAATCCGGTAAACAAGTTTCCAAGCTTTTCATTTTCAGTCCCTGGTCCAAATTAAGTTTAAATAACTTTCTTTTATTGCACTAATGACCCCCATAGTTAACTTTCAAGTGCCTTGGGTTATAAATTAACTTCGTTAAGCTCCCGGTTAGTTACTAGATCACCCGAAAAGTCTTGTTTACATCGAAATTCCATGATATTACTATCCGATATTTGTGAGAGCAAAAATACAAATATTACAACTCTTTCTGGATCGTTAGGAGGTCACTCAGAGGTAATATTTAACATGTTGACACCTTTAACCCCTATGCTTTGTAAAATTTTCAATTTAAGCACCAACGGCTTTTCTATGTCCGTTAATTTATTCATTAAAGAATACAAACATCGTGTAAGGCCAATCAGAGTCACTAGTTAGGCATGTTGACACTTTGGATCCTTTTACATACATATTTACATTATTTGTCACTTTTAGTCCCTCGGAAATCAATTCCTTACACGTTTAAAGTCCATGACACGTGTCTTTATTTCATTGAACATGATTTTGCGAGGTGTTACATCCTCACCCCCTTAAAAGAAATCTCGACCTCAAGATTTACTGAAATAAATGAGGGTACTTCTGTTTCATTGTGGATTCAACCTCCCATGTGTATTCTGGGCCTCTACGGGCATCCCATTTTACTTTCACGTTTGGCACATGCTTTCTTCGAAGCTTCTTGACCTGTCAATCCTCGATCGACAAAGGTTTTTCAACGAACTTCAAGATCTCATCAATCTGCACATCCTTATGAGACATTGCTAGCGACTCATCGGCTAGACATTTCTTTAAGTTGCAGATGTGGAATACGTTATGTATTCCACTAAGCTCTTCAGGTAGATTTAGCTTGTAGGCCATAGTCCCGACGCATTCGATGATCTCGAACGGTCCTATGTATCTTGGGCTCAGCTTGCCCTTTTAGCCAAAACACATCACTCCTTTCCAGGGTGACACTTTGAGTAATACTTTATCACCTACCTCGAATTTCATAGGTTTACGCCTTTTATCCGCGTAGCTTTTCTGCCTATCCCTGGCGGCTTTGAGACGATCACGGATTTGGACAAACTTATCCGTTGTCTCGAGGACTATATCGGGTCCTAACAGTTGGGTTTCTCCAACCTTCGCCCAACAAACTGGCGTTCTGCACTTCCTTCCATACAATGCTTCAAAAGGCGCTGCTTGAATGCTCGAATGATAACTATTATTGTACGAAAATTCAATCAAAGGAAGATGGTCATCCCAAATTCCACCCAAATCAATAACATAAGCCCTGAGCATATCCTCAAGCGTTTGAATTGTATGCTCGCTTTGGCCATCAGACTGAGGATGATAAGCAGTGCTGAAATTTAGACGAGTGCCTACGGATTGTTGAAAGCTTTTCCAAAAATGGGACGTGTATCTTGTATCCCTATCAAAGATAATAGATACTGGCACTCCGTGGAGAGATACTATCTTATCCACATATAGGTGAGTTAGTTTATCGGACCTGTGTGTTTCTTTAATAGGCAAGAAGTGGGCTGACTTGGTCAGCCTATCGACTATAACCCAAATCGTATAATTTCCGTGCTTTGTCTTTGGTAACTTAGTGATAAAATCCATGGTTACCATTTCCCATTTCCAAGTGGGAAGTTCAGGCTTTGTAGCAAACCTGATGGCTTTTGATGCTCTGCTTTAACTTGTGCGCACGTCAGACATTTAGCCACATAAGTGGCTATAGATTTCTTCAAACCTATCCACCAATAATTTGCCTTTAAATCCTGGTACATCTTATCACTGCAAGGATGGACTGAGTATTTCGAACTATGAGCTTCCTAAAGGATCACGTCTCTAAGTCCTCCATGGATAGGGACCCATATTCGACCATTCAATCTAAGGATTCCATCCTTGCCATATGATAATTGATCAGCAGATACGCCTAACTTCTCATTTGGATAGTTAGTTTCTAATACCACTTCCTTTTGACAGGCTAACAACCTTTCATTCAAGATGTTCTTTAGTTCAATGCTTTTGGCATTTATCTTAATAGGTTTGATCCTTTCTTTCCTGCTCAAAGCATCAGCGACTACATTTGCTTTGCCTGGATGATATCGAATTTCACAATCATAATCGTTTAACGTTTCCATCCATCGGCGCTGCCTCATGTTAAGATCCTTCTGATTAAACAGATGCTGAAGGCTCTTATGATCAGAATAGATCACGCACTTGGTTCCATATAGATAGTGCCTCCAAAGCTTTAGTGCAAATACAACGGCACCCAATTCCAAATCATGGGTGGTGTAATTCTTCTCTTACACCTTTAATTGACGGGATGCATAGGCAATGACCTTGCCCTTCTGCATAAGCACACAACCCATACCTGTGTGCGATGCGTCGCAGTACACAACAAACTCTTCAATCCCTTCAGGCAATGTCAACACCAGGGAATTGCTTAATTTCTACTTGAGGATCTCAAAAGATTCTAGTTGCTTGGGACCCCAGTCAAACTTGACATTCTTGCGAGTTAACGAAGTTAAAGGTACGGCAATCCTTGAAAAGTTTTCAATGAAATGTCTATAGTAACCTGCTAGACCCGGGAAGCTGTGAATTTCAGTAGGTGTTTTGGGCGCTTGCCAATTCATAATTGCTTCAATCTTAGCAGGATCCACCTGGATACCATGCTCGCTTACCACATGTCCAAGAAATTGGACTTCACGAAGCCAAAACTCACATTTGGAAAACTTGGCATAGAGCTTCTCTTGCTGCAGAAGTTTAAGGATACACCAGAGATGTTTTTCATGGTCAGCTTGACTATTTGAATAAATAAGTATGTCATCGATAAAGACAATGACAAACTTGTCTAGATACGGCTTGCAAACACGATTCATGAGATCCATGAATGCTACAGGTGCATTAGTGAGCCCGAAAGGCATCACTAAGAACTCATAGTGGCCATAGCGTGTTCTGAATGTGGTCTTGTGCAGGTCTTCGTTTCTGACCTTCAACTGGTGATATCCTGACCTTAGATCGATCTTTTAAAAGCAACTTGCTCCTTCAAGCTGATCGAACAAATCGTCGATCCTGGGCAATGGATATATGTTCTTAATCGTAACTTTTTTCAGCTCGCGGTAATCAATGCATAAACGCATCGAGCCATCATTCTTTTTCATAAACAGAATCGGTGCTCCCCAAGGGGACGATCTAGGTCGAACAAATCCCTTTTCCAACAAATCATCCAACTGTGTTCTCAATTCTTTCATCTCAGTTGGTGCCAATCGATAAGGTGCTCTTGCAACTGGTGCTGCTCCAGGAATGATATCGATTCTGAATTCCACTTGCCTATCTGGAGGTAAACCAGGTAGTTCTTCAGGAAAAACATCTGGATATTCATAAATAACAGGGATGTCTTTCATCAATGGTTACCTGTGCCATGTAAATGACACAACCTTTCTTCAAACACTTCGATGCCTTAAGCATAGACACTTGCTTAGGTAATCCGTACTGTGTATCTCCTTGAATTGTTAATGGCTCACCATAAGGAGTCTTGATAACCACTTGCTTCTTATCACATACAATTTGGGCTTGGTTACGAGACAACCAATCCATGCCTATCACTATGTCGAATCCTGCCAATTTCAACGGAAGCAAGGATAGCGTAAAAGAGTGATTCCTAATGGATATGAAACATCCATCTAGTATTGATGAAGCAGTCTCTAGGGTACCATCGGCCAATTCTACTTCATACTTTATGCTTAGAGTTTTAACAGGCAGATTTAATAATTTACAAAATTTATTGTCTGCAAAAGACTTGTCTGCACCAGAATCAAACAACACTCTAGCATAAACATCATTGATAAGAAAAGTATCTATTATCACATTGTCGTTCTGTACCGCCTCCTAAGCATTCATCTGGAAGACTCGAGCATTAGTCTTCTTAGCCACCTCAGGCTTCTTTGAATTTTTAGGGCAATTAGTCTTTATGTGCCCCTTTTCGTTGCAACCATAACATGTTGCATCTTTCATTTTCTTGCAATCCAAAGTCTTATGCTCTTTGGACTTGCAGATCCCACATCCATTAGGCTTTGACTGCGACTGCGATTTCGACTCGAACCTACATTTCCCAAAATGATGTTTCTGGCAGGTTTTACATTTGGGTTTCTCACCTGTCTGCTGGGTATCCTTTTTAAACCCATAATTCTTCTTGTGCTCAAAGTTTCCCTTTCTTTTCTTGTCAGAGCGACGTGAGTTCTCATCCTCATGTTTCCTCTTCCCTTCATCAGAATTCTTAAGCGACCTTTGCTTAATCGCATCGAGTGTAAGAGAGAAAGACATATCAACCACTAACCTAAAGGTGGTGGGTCTGGATGCTTTCACATTTCCTTTGATTTTTGGAGCTAAACCTCCAATAAAACGTTCTATGCGCTTCGGTTCCGGTGTGACCAAATAAAGAACCAATTGGGACATGGTGTTGAAGCTTGTAAGATACGCCTGAAAATCCAAGTTCTTCATGACCAGATTCAAGAAGTCAGTTTCAATCCTTTCCACCTAATGCTGAGGACAGGAATTTTCCCTGATCAATTCAACAAACTGATCCCAAGACAAGTTATACAACGGAATCTTCCCTGTAGCTTGGATTAACGACCTCTACCAAGCTAAAGCTTCACCTTTAAATGATTGTGAAACAAACTTCACAATATCCTGTTCTGCATAACCACTGATATCAACCACATTGTCCATCTCATCGAGCCAAGTCATACAATCAATGGCTCTTTTTTCACCTGTAAAGTCCCTTGGCTTGCAAGAGACGAAGTATTTGTAAGAACAAGTTTTAACACGTGGCTCCTGATTGAGCACGATTCGTTTGGATGGAATACTTCTCTGATTCGACGAATGAAGAGAATCGTCCTTATGAGATGCGTGTGTCTTGGAAGGTGGTTTTGTATGAGGTACAGATTGGGTCCTGCTACGAGTACCACTTGATTCTTTGAACTGTCTATCCATGGCTCGAGTGACAACATTATCTATCATTGCTTGTAAATCTGCACCAGCTACATTAATTCTGGTGGTATCATTTCTCTCCCTTTGATGACTATTAACCTCTTCTGATTCAGACATGCTGAAGCTTGATTTCTATAAAACATTTGACAATAATTTATTCAGAGGTTTATTATGGAATCATCATTTTTGACGATTCATTAACCATGGTAAACTTAGGCCATATTGGTTAATTTATTATCAGGTTATTTTAAAATTTACCTTATAATTAATCCCAGTTATAAACTTTTAAGGACATTGATGTTGGCACAAAAGGCTTAGTCACAAGGACAATTTTAAATTATAAGCCATGATCTCATAAGATCGAGGCATTAAGGTTTGAACATAGTTCATCACCCTTTTTTGACAGGGAGTCATAGACTACACTGCCTTTTGTCTTATTGGACAATGAATATGGCCCGTAGGAACTTCATCACTAGTGGATATTTCCATTAGGTAAGAATAAGGAATTGGAATAATCCAATACAAGGATGACAAGTGTGATTTTATCGAATCACATTTGCCAGGAGTGCTAACATGTTTTCAAATGTTAACAATGATTTGAATCTTAAAAAGGTTTTACCATCAGGGCCATATCTAAAATGACATATGGGCTAGGTTATTCCTTCAAGATTTCCTTTAATATTTAATGGCAGATCAACTGTAAATTGGAATGATATTTTGATTTATTTCATATGATATATTTATACATATAATGACAAATAAAATTTTAAATGAAACATTCCATGAATTGAAAGAAGTACATAGTTGCCCTAAACGGGACTTTTAAACAAATAACATTGTCCACGCAGGGACAGAAATAAGAAAGATAAGTCCACGCAGGGACCAAGTACGTAAATAAAATGTCCACACAGGGACTTAATTAAAAATAAAAATTACAAAACAAATAAATAAGGAATTTCAATAATCCCTCTTCTTCTTCCCCTTTATTAGGTTTGCCAAAACCCTTAAGTAGGCCCCGCGGCCTCTACGCTCCTCTTGTACCTGTTGCTCCACCTCGTACAACCTTTGAAGGATTTCCTGCTGCTGCGGTGGTTGAATCTGTGGCGGCTGCGGCTGCTGCTGCTGCTGAGGTTGAGGAGGTGGTGGGTATTGATACCCATATGCTGGGTACCTAGTTGGGTACATAGCTGGAAAGGGTCCAGGGTAGAGAGCATTGTAGTTTGCTGCTTCAAGGTACGGGTTGACGGCAGGGGCATTGTTGTAATTGTAACCCGAATAAGCCTGCTGCTCAAACGGGTTATACGCTGCTACACCAGGGTAAGAAGGAATTGGGTTTTCATAACCCATGGCCGGTTGTGGTGGCGCGACTAGGGCATAGTCGACTTCAGAAACTGGGTTTGAAGGCCCATCCATTTGCGGGTCTTCGTACAACGGCGAGTAGTTGCTGTTGCTGGAGTGTTGGGGGTGCTGAAATGGAAACCCCTACTTACGCACATCCGTGCACCTGTTCTTCTTCGCCTCGGTGGTTCTGGAGGCAGTTGTTGCTCTGGCGGCAGCGGTGGCGGTGGCGTAACTGCCTAAAAATGCGGATCCTCAGAAGGGACCTATTGGTGTGGTGGAGAGTAGTGGTGAGGGGGAGTGTACTCCCACTTGTATCTAGCCCATCTTTCAGCAAAAATGTCTGGGCCCCTGTAAGGCGAACCATGAAAAGATGATCCGCTAGATATCTCAATGGGATGCGTCGGCGTCCCAGTCGGTGGTAGCTCGGGATCTGGATCCTCGTCCATCTCCATGTCCTGCATCTCAGGGTAATGATCAGCTGGTCCCAAAGGGTTTGGACCCTCTGGTTCTTGTACCTGGTTCATTGGATTGAACCGGCTCTGGATGTAAGGGGTCAGGTCCTGGAAGGCACGGTGCGAACTCGACCGCTACAAAGGTATAAAGGAATGGTGAGAGTGGTCGGACTCGTTGTTCTGATGCAACCCGAGTGAATCATGATAGGATGGTGAGGAACTGAGCGAGACAGAGCGTCTCGCAGGCTCTAAATAAGTTCTCCAATCCTCGTGAGGACTAGAGCTAAGGTTCGCTGATGGAGTACGCTGGTGAGATGGCCCAACTTCATGGTCATTTCTTGCAGTCATTGGTGCTTTTCATCTTCCACCTCTACCCCTTAGTCTTGGCGGCATTTTGTCTTTGGAATCCTATCAAAACAAAAGAAAAAAAAAACAAAAACAATTAAGTTTAGGATTAATCCTGTAAGGATCGGATTCTCGACCTAAACGAGTCGGTTCAGAGGAATTCCATCAAATACAGGTGCGGAAAACAAGTATTTGACTTAAAACAACTGAATCTTCACTTTAACACTGATTTGTATTGATATGAACACAATTACAATCAGTTCTCACACCGGCAGCACCTCGGTATGGAAATCTTTCATAAAACAACTTATGATTTCGCTTGACACTAATCTCCTATATATAGACATTGAGATTTCGCTTCAGCATCACTCAAGCGAAATCTGATCTGATGATTTCGCTTGAGGCTTCAAGCGAAAACTCAAATACATAACACACTTTCAAGCGAAATCTTCTAACTCTCTCACATTTTCTCTTTCTACGTGCCCTGATCTATTCTAACTAGTCTAAGACTCGATACAAGACGAAGTCGACGGATGTTGTGCACCAACAGACTCCCCCTCAGATGTTGACGAGTCGACTATCGAGTCACATCAATACTGTGTCTTCACATCTTCATTCTTGATCAGTCTCCGGGCTTTTCTCTCTCTATCTTCTTCTCTAGAATCACTTGGCTCTATCAGACTCCCCCTCATGATTTGCTGGTATTCATTTGTTCTTCAGCAACATCTGCTTTAGGATCAATGCCTGACTCAAATGTTGTTTACAAGATCATTGCCTGGATCTCATCTAATTCTCTTGATCAGATCTCTTGATTCCTTAAGTTCATCAGCATCAGCAGCTAGCAAACTTTTAGTTTCATAATCAGATTCTGACTTTCATAAGCTTTGAATGAATTAATCTGGCTCACCTGTAACAATCTTAACCCAGAAATAAATTTTCTAAATTTAACAATTTAAATGCACCAACAATCTGATATAATCAGATAATTCTCTCTCATATCACAAATCAATGATGAATCAAATGTAGGTTTTTTTTAAAATACCAATTGTAAGGATTTTAACAAACCTTTTGACATTTTAAGATTCATTCCCCCTCACAACCAAGTCATCATGTTTAGCACTTGAAACTTTGACAATCAGCTTTCCAATATCAGTTGTCGAAAATCTTTTTGTATTTTTCAAAATTTTATGCTAAAACACACTAAAATCTTTTTGTAATTTTTGATTGTAAAGGAAAGCAATACAGAAATATTTACAAACACTATTTTTGTGAGTTTGTGCAAGAGGATCATATCAGTTTCTGAGACAGATCACTAACACCGTTAAGCTTCATTTCATATTAAGTTCTAAACAATTTACCTAGATTGTCAGTATATTTGTCCACTTAAATTCTCACACAAAGTTCAACTGATCCGAGATACGTTGTTAATGTTTTAAGCAACTTAAACTTATCCGTGTGTCCCACTACTTGAATATACTCCCGTATCCAGATCCCAATATTCAGTCTTACAGGTGAGTATACCACAGATGATATCTGTAAGGGGAATAAATTATGCAACCGTGATAGCTCAGGTCAGAACTTCCGTTCAGCAGAGAGCCTAGTTGACTTTTAGGTGTGTCCCCTTTAGAGGATCTTTTGAATTACAACAGCCATGATTAGCATTTTTCAATGTTTCATCATTTTTTAGCTGAGGGTGAGCTATATTTCAAGCAAATGTAAAGTATTCTCCGGGGACTAGGCCATTGCTTCCGCAAAATCAGAAGTCCCGAGATAATACCCCAGATATCACTGAGCATAAAGACCTAGTATCTCAGAATAAGGGACCTTTCAAACAAGATTTCAGGGGTTACCTATATATCCAAGTTTGTGTTAACCCACAAAACAAGCAAGTTTGAAATTTAGGTTTATATCTCGTCACAATCTACTAAATGTGCAAAAACCTACTGACATATCCGCAGTAAGATTGTTTATCACATTTTTACTTTACATTTCTTTAGCATGTTGTGATAGTCCACTGATGTACTATCATTTCCTCTATATGCAACAAAAACTCATTTTTGAATTTTATCATGTTTTTGTCTTTTTCAAATTTTCAAATGTTTTTGGATTTTCTGAACATTTTTACTCCCCCTAAAATGCAAACACATTTTAGGAAATTTAAAAATAAACTGTACAATAAAGTGACAACTGATATCGAATCGCATCAAATCTCCATTCACTTGGCATAAACAATCAGAACTCCCTCTATCATAAAACTATTTTCTCATTTAGATTTCAAAACACTTAAGTTTGTTTTAATCAAAATGATTTTTTCGGAAAATAAGTTTTGATGATATAAACATTTGTAGATTCGGGGTGTGGTTCATCACATTGTCTATTCTTAACCATTTGTAGCAGATCAAGTACAAATTAATGTCCTTGATTTACCACTTGCAAGTATGCACCATCTATATCAATTGTAAAAATTACCACATGTAGAACACAATATCACTTGTAGGAATATTACGTCTACATCACCATTTTACCAATCAGAATGCCGATTCCTGCTTCGCACTTACCAACCTGGAAGCTCCGGCGTAGTCATACAACCTGTAAACATTCAAACACTATCAAAATCTTTCACAAAATCTATCTTAACAAGAATGATGCCGATTCCTGATCCACGATATAAACTTGGGATCTCCGGCAAGTCCTAAGACTTTTAAGGAAAACAAACTTCCACCCAAGTCTTATTTGACTTGGTGGCTTCCAATTCCTGAGCAGTAGGGTTGTAGGTTGCCTTTTTAGTTGCATAAAAATCTTTAACCCCCTTTACTTTTCCATCAAGCATTTTCTTAAAAATTTTCTTAACATTTCCATTAAAAGCTTTCTCAATATCAAATTCCTTTTCATCAGAATAGAATTGATTTGAAATTTCCACTTTACCAACCATTTGTTTAATTTCTTCAAAGTTCAGTGATGGAATGTCAACATCATTCACTGAATGTTTTTCCTCAACTTGTGGCTCCTCTGATTTTGTGGAATCAGATTCATCGCCAGATTGTACATCTAATTTTTTAACAATCCATTTTTGATTTTCTTTTGCACTCTTTTTGTACAATCTTTTAGAATTTTCACCAACTTCATTCTTTGAATTTTCAAAATTTTTGAAGTTTGTAGTTGGTGATTCATTCTTTTCAACCACTTTTTCTTTAAGTTTTTCAGTTACTCCCTGTTTTTTGTTGACTTTGTTTGGACAATTGTGAGCGACGTGTCCAACAACTTGGCATTGAAAACAAGTTCTTGTGTCTTTTGATTGAAAAACTCCAATTGGATGAAAAACTCCAGTTCCTGTTCTTTTTCTTTCAGCAAGGAACTCTTGATTTGATAAGCTATTTGACTCCTCTTCATAGCTTTTTCCTGCAACATATGTCATTTTTGATTTAAAATCTCTAACATATTTTTCATTTTTACGATTTTCAGGTGGAGTAAAACCAAGACCTTTCTTTTTGTAACTACAATTTTGATTTGTTTTCTTTTGAAAACTAGAATCAGAATTGTAATTCTTTTTTCCTTTTTTCTTGTTTAATCTTTGTTGAACTCTAGAAGTGTATTTTTTAGGTTTTTCAGTAGATTTTAGATCCTTAATTTCAGAAAAATTAATTTCCGTCATTTTGAAAACCTTTTTAATCATGTCAAAACGAACATTTCTAATCGGAAACTCTTTGTCAGAGTATAATTTGTCCGAATCATTTAAAGTATATGCAACTTCAAATGTTTCATCATCCAAATTTGCCTTTGATAACAAAAATTCTTTACTGTAAGACCGTTTTTCCGATGATTTTGAACTGTTGACTGACGAACTTGAACCCCCAGACTCAAACTTTGACTCATACACCTCCTCAGTATCCAACACCTGATCTACCACCTTTTTTATTAACTCAGACTCATGATCAGTATCAGACGAGGTAAACGTGATATCAATGTTATCTGGTAAACCATCAGTTGTCTCGGATTTTAACTTTATATTGACTGCTTTTTCGACTTGCTCCTCATTTGGTTTTCTAGGAGAATACCCTTCCCAGATAGGAGGCGGACACTTGTTATATTTAACAATCGATTTCTTACCAGTCTCATTCTTTTGCTTCTCATCCTGAAATGCTTCAAAACCTGCAACAGTAGGATAAACTCGATCAATAACATAATCAGAACAAGAATAACTCAGTAATAACCTTCTGATCCTTTCATTCTCGATCTTTTCTTTTTCCAACTCTTGCTTTAGATTAACATTTTCTTCGATGTAATGATTAATTGCCTTTTGCTTTGCCATTAACGTAGAATTCGTCATCGTTAAAGCTTTTTCTCTTTCAGAGTTTGTTGTTTGAAGACCTGTCACTGTTCTGTTCAACACACTATACGATTCTTTCACATAACTGATGTCAGATAGTAACTTTTCTATCAGTCTTTCTCTATCAAACAGCATAACATCTTTTTCTTCACAACTCTTGCAAATTTCCAAACATTTCTTGCAAGGCTTTTCAACTTCAACAATCTTCTCAACCTCAATTGTTTTTACCACTTCAATCACCTTTTCTTCATTCATATTTTTAACTTCTTCAGTTTGAACAACATTTTCAACTTTCTCATCTTGTTGTTGTTCTTTTGCAACTTGTTTCTCCTTCAGTTTCTCCATGCGATCTGCAAAATAAAAATGAAAACTTTCAGGAGAAAGATGTGTTTTAGCAATATTAATATGTTTCTCTTCTTCATCATCACTGCTACTCTCCATCGGTGTTTGATCAAACTCTACAGATTTTTCAGACTCAGCATCTGAAACACCAGAATCAGATGGTGTTTGATCAAGAACAACTTCTTTTTCTGAAGTATTCTCATTTTGCACACTCTCATCTGTACTTAATGATTCAGAATCAGCACTTTCTGAACTTTCTTCAGATGTACTCGATTGATCTTTCACTGTTTCACCAATTGATCTCATCCAAGTAGCAAACAAATCTGGTTCTCTAACAATCTTTGCAATGAAAGCTTTGAAATCTCCCTTTTCATCAACAAACATATCCCAGCTAAATCCTTCAGGTAGTTGTTCATCATTTTGGTCCACTATACATGCTGTGCTGTTAGAAGAAATGTAGTTGCTCCAATTGAAATCTACCAAACATCCTTTCTTTGAATCTTCAATCTTTCTACCATGAGCCGTATGTAATTCTTGTGTCTGGCCAACTTGCTGATAAATGGCTTTCCGGTAGTAGTCATCTTTTCCAAATGGATTCTGAGCACCACTAACTTCTCTGTTCTTGCACTCCCGCTTAAAATGACCTTTTTCCCTGCACCTGAAACAAGTAACTTTAGATTTATCAAAACCTAAAGTAGAAACACAAGCATCAAGAAAATCATTTCTCCCGGTAATTGTTTTGAACTTTTCAGCACGTCTAAGAACACTTGCAAGACACCATTTGATATCCATTAGTTCCATCTCTTCAGCATCTATTTGGTCGTAATCCTCTTTAGTAAGCATAGGATTTCCAATTCGACCAGCCACTAAACCTTCATATGAGATAAGCACGGAACCAAGTAATGCCATATGATCTTTCGCAATGTCTTCAGAAAAACTTTGACCTTCTGGAAGATTTAGAGCTATGTTGCATTGAATCACACAACCATTTCCCATCTTTGTGCTTTGAGATTGAAAACTTTCTGATGAGCTTTTCGGATTAACACTCGGATACAATGAGAAACCACTGTTGCTTTTGTTTGAGTTTTGATCAGTCTTTTCTGTAGAATCTCCAACACTATAAGCAGTCTGAATTTTCGGACTTCTCTCAGCTTCTGAAGTCGGAACACTACCCTTGTAATACATCTTTACATCCTGTTGACCACTTGGATTATTCATCCTTGCAATCTTCTGCTGTTCCAAATCCTGACTTTCAATCTTTTCAATGAACTGAGAGATCGACAATCTATCATAAACTCCAGTATTCTTCAGTATCATCAAATAAGTTCCCCACTCTTTCTGAGGTAACGCATCAGCAAGTTTATCCACCCATTCATCATTTTCTTTTTTAATGTTCATCATTGACATTGTTCTCACTAAGTGACAATATCGTTCAATAAGTTTCTTCGTATCTTCTCCAGGCAAACTTGTGAACAAATCAAATTCCTTTTTAAGCAATGCCTTCTTGCTTTTAATCATACTCGTACTACCTTCAACCTTGATTTTTAGAGCATCCCATATTGATTGTGATGTTTTGTCATGTTGAAGTAGTATGAAGATGTCTTCTTTGATGGCCTGTTGAAGTAAACTGATCATCATCTTTTCAGCTCGGTATATTTCCCGTTCTTCCTTACTAAAATCTGAAAGCTGTTTTTCAGTCTGCATTTCGGTTAGTGGTAGAGCATACTTTGTTAAAATACATTCCCATGATCTCAAATGATTTGCCCGCACCCAGTTTTCAAATCTATCTTTCCATCCATAGTATTCTTCAATTCCCATTAGCTTCGGGGGTTTCTGAGTCGTCCCCGTTTCGTTTTCTGAATTCATGTTCTGAGCAATGGAAGATGAACTAGGCGATGTTGCAAAAGCGTTGTGGAAATCGTTGTCCATGTTTCAGACACTTTCAAGCGAAATACTATCTTTCAAGCGATACCCTTCAAGCGAAACAATTTAAACTGAACAACTCTCAAGCGAAGTTCTTGAAGCGAAATACTTTGAAGCGATCCTGAATAAAAGAACCCTGAAGCGAACACCTTGAAGCGAAAACCTTGAAGCGAAAACAAACTCTGTTTGAAGCGAAATGTTAAGTGTCGCTTGAAGTTTCAAGCGAAATCGTCCAATAATACTGAACTGTTCAAGCGAACTCCATTCAAATGTCGATTTTGATCACTTTTAGGTCGAATTTTGCTGTGAAACTTTCAAGGGTTTGTTATCTAGTACTTTTAAACAATCCGTGAGAAATTGAATCAATTTTGACCGTGAAAAATTTCTGAATTAAGAAAAGAAGGTGTAGAAGTAAGAAATTTTGATCGATTTCGGCTGAATTTTGCAGAACTCCTCCTCCTGAGCTCTGATACCAATTGTAAGGATCGGATTCTCGACCTAAACGAGTCGGTTCAGAGGAATTCCATCAAATACAGGTGCAGAAAACAAGTATTTGACTTAAAACAACTGAATCTTCACTTTAACACTGATTTGTATTGATATGAACACAATTACAATAAGTTCTCACACCGGCAGCACCTCGGTATGGAAATCTTTCATAAAACAACTTATGATTTCGCTTGACACTAATCTCCTAAATATAGACATTGAGATTTCGCTTCAGCATCACTCAAGCGAAATCTGATCTGATGATTTCGCTTGAGGCTTCAAGCGAAAACTCAAATACATAACACACTTTCAAGCGAAATCTTCTAACTCTCTCACATTTTCTCTTTCTACGTGCCCTGATCTATTCTAACTAGTCTAAGACTCGATACAAGACGAAGTCGACAGATGTAGTGCACCAACAAATCCTAAGTCCTTTGCCTAGACTCGGAACTCGAGGAATGTGGAAACTGTGTCATTGAGATTAAAGACAAAAGACTAGTGTTTAATTCCCTCAATGTTGGCTCTGATACCAACCTGTCACACCCAGATATTTCCACGTATTACCGGTGGCACAGTGGGGAGTATCGTGACGTAGTTGATATCATCATAGTCATATATTCACTGTTTAATTCACAGCGGAAGTCGAAAGTAATAATACAAACCGATTTGAAAGTATAATAGAATATTACACAACTGTTGTAAGTGGATCCACAGGCGGATCTAAAACAGATAGAAAATATTGTTCAACAGACTTTAAGTATTAAAAGCTTGCAAGACTCTTTATTTAATACTCAGGAGTTTCCAGCCCATTACGCGTAGTACCTGCACTTGGTCTTTTGAAAAAATACGTCAGTTTACACAGGTAAACACAATTAACCGACTCTTTTGAAAAGCATTTATAAAATTGGTTTGGATGCACAAGGCATAAAATCTTTTATAACTTGGGACAATTATTTAAAAATAATCTTGTATATAGATTTACATGTTTGTCGTCCGTTCAGGACAGGAATAGAAGAGCCGGTATAAGATTTATAGACACACCACAAGTATAGGCCCACAAGGAGTTTACTCACAAGTGAGATACCGTTTATACATACGCAACTCTCAGGTGTATGCCTACACCCCGTGCTTAAGCCGTGGCCATTTCAAATGAATGAGCCGAGGATATCCAAGACACGGTCATTAACCCCCCAAAGGCATTGTATCAAACAAAACAAATTAAAATGGGTTATGTAAATTTATTAATCACAATCCGATTAAATGATTTCATACCCTACCAAGCGGTCTTATTATAATACCGTATCCCAAGCCCGTATAACGGAAAATAAGTTAAAAGTATTTACCTGAGCTAAAAGAAATTTTTATTCTCAGCCGTATATCAAATCAGCAAGTACAAGTAGCTTTTACTGGGCTCCTAATCTGGAACGAAGGTTTTAATAACTTATTAGATTCCTAACGGGTCTTATTTAAGTTTTAACTTAGATCGGTTAGTTTTAATGAAAGGTTTACGGTTCAAAACGCAGGATTAAGTGAAGACCGGATTAGAATGTGATTTAGACCCAACAAGTATGAAGACTTGTAATAAATGGGTAAACTAAATACATTCTGGATTTTGAAGTAAAAATGATAAGATTTGACCCTTTTCGGTTAATTTATGCAAACTAGTTACATAAACCGTACCGAACGCGTATATGCATAACGTGTAACCGAAAGAGTCATGTACAAGTTCCCTAAGTTATTATGCTTAAATTATGTTGTGATATCAGTAGGATATCTTCCATTATGCCCAAAACGAATTTAAAACCAATTTAAGCCCCGTTAGGGTATTTGATCATTTTAGTGTTTATAAAAGTGGTTGAATAATAAACTGAGGTTCTGGTCCAAAAATATCAGTAAAAACATTTATTTTATCAAGTTATTTCAGCAAGATATCATACATATGTGAGGTTTAACATTTATGGCCAAACTATGCACCTTAGGGGCATTTTGGTCATTTCACATATGCTTTTAAGGTTAAACTTGGTAATCTGAGTTCAAGACTTTGAGTTGCTGTTACAGTATAAAAAATTGTTTATAACATCAGTAGGTAATAAGTCTTAGGCGTTAAATATGGTTTTAAACCATACTATGCGCTTAATAAGCGAAAACGTCGGTATTTAACGATATTTAAAATGTTTATAAAATTTTGAAGTTTTGATCAGTCTCTAAAGTTTAAAATATTTTATTTAACATATGAAATCAGCAGGAAAATGTTTGGTATCAAAATGATATGTAAGACTCATTTTATCAATGAAAAGGGCAATTTTGTCAATACCGAATTTACACTAGAACTCTATAATATGATCAGTATAAAATTTTATAAAAATTTCCAAAAATCCCTAAATATTATATTATAACAGTGGGTAGCAAGTTTTGTGTCAAAAATTAGGTTTAAAGATGATTTATGCGGAAATGTCATTTAATTAACAAAAAGCTTTAGTTTTATGATATCTTGCATAACTTTCATTTTAGACCATAAACTGATGTCAAATTTTTAGAACATGCTTATAAATCAGTAATAAAGATTTTTGTCCTATTACATTTTCAAAAATCTCGTTTTTATATCAAAAGGGCATAACGGTCAACTTTTAAGCATTAAAAGGAAACATGCAATGAACTATGATTTCTATGGAACCATGTTGTATAACCTCATAGGGTTATACTAAAATATAATATGGTCCTAAAGGAAACCTAAAGCATATCTAAACTAAGCTAAAACGGGTCAGAACTGAAAGTCAACGCAAAAGTCAAATTTTGCGACTTTCGGTTACGAGTCGAGCCTAAACTACGAATTGTTGGGTTGAACATGCCTAAACATGTTCTTATATTATTTACCAAGTTATTTAAGTGTTAAAATATGTTCCATAACTTCTGCATTATCAGTTATGTTTTATTTTGCAAAAACTGACTCGTTTGACTTTTGTTAAGTAGTTTGACCCGACAATTGACCAAGTAAATGTGATAAATAGGAGGTGCCCTTTTAAGGTTTATTACCTACATAATTACCAACACATAGCCACTTTCAATTCGAATAATGGCGGGACCGTTAGTGATTAATCACAAAGTCAAAGCGTAATTACGATAACTTTGACTTTCGGTCATTAAGTTAATGAAAACTTAACTATGGAAGCTAAGAACACTTACAATAGTCCTTCGCATGAAATTTGAACTAGAGAAAGCTTCCTTGAACACCAGGAGGCTTCAGAGAGTGAGTTGGGAGTGAAATTTGAAAGTATGGAAGTTCAAGAATAAAAACAAGCTCCTTATTTAGAAGATTGAGGACTTCTAAGATCAATCCAGCTGCTACCTAGTGTAATCAGATGATCCCAAGTGTCCCTAGGGCAGTAAAAACCAGTTGCTCAGTCCCTGGTATCAAAAACAAGCATGCAATGGCGGTGTAACAGGCTGCAACATGCAGCTGTCTAGAAAAATGTCGTTGGCACCTCTCTCACGGCCCGCGTGTGAATTAAGGGCAGCCTACGCGGCCCGTGACAAACCCTAATTTCGGTAAACAAGTTTCCAAGCTTTTCATTTTCAGTCCCTGGTCCAAATTAAGTTTAAATAACTTTCTTTTATTGCACTAACGATCCCTATAGTTAACTTTCAAGTGCCTTGGGTCATAAATTAACTTTGTTAAGCTCCAGGTTAGTTATTAGATCACCTGAAAAGTCTTGTTTACATCGAAATTCCATTAGATTACTATCCGATATTTGTGAGAGCAAAAATACAAATATTACAATTCTTTTGGGATCGTTAGAAGGCCACTCAAAGGTAATATTTAACATGTTGACACCTTTAACCCCTATGCTTTGTAAAATTTTCAATTTAAGCACCAACGGCTTTTCTATGTCCGTCAATTTATTCATTAAAGAATACGAACATCGTGTAAGGTCAATCAGAGGCACAAGTTAGGCATGTTGACACTTTGGATCCTTTTACATACATATTTACATTGTTTGTCAGTTTTAGTCCCTCGGAAATCAATTCCTTACACGTTTAAAGTCCATGACACGTGTCTTTATTTCATTGAACATGATTTTGCGAGGTGTTACATACATCATGTATTCCTGCCATTTCCTCTGGGAGTTGTAGCTGGTACGCTACAGGTCCCATTCTTCTAATAATCTCAAAGGGTCCAACATACCTGGGGCTTAGCTTTCCCCTCTTGATGAATCTAACCATTCATTTCCATGGAGAAACTTTTAATAATACCTTATCTCCTACTTGAAACTCTAATGGCTTTCGCCTGTTATCAGCATAACTCTTTTTTCGATCACGTGCTGCTTTTAGTCTTTCCTTGGCTTGAATAATCTTGTCCGTTGTTTCTTATACTATCTCTGGTCCAGATAGTTGCTTTTCTCCTATTTCTGCCCAACAGACGGGAGTTCGGCACTTTCGTCCATAAAGTGCTTCGAATGGTGCAGCATTGATGCTGGTATGATAGTTGTTATTATAGGAAAACTTTATTAATGGTAAATGATCGTCCCAATTTCCTCCGAAATCAATTACACAAGCTCTAAGCATATCTTACATTGTCTGAATTGTCCTTTCACTTTGTCCATCCGTTTGAGGATGATAAGCGGTGCTTAGATTTAACTTGGTTCCCATTGCTTTTTGGAAACTTGTTCAAAAATGAGAAGTAAAACGGCCATCTCTATCAGACACAATAGATAAAGGAATTCCATGTAATGAAACTATTTCATTTACATATAACTTGGCTAATTGTTCCATACTGAACGTTTCCTTCATCGGTAAGAAATGAGCAAACTTGGTTAACATCTATCTACAATCACCCAGATTGTATCATTACCTTTTCGTGTCTTGGGTAATCTGGTAACAAAGTCCATTGTTATCAATTCCCATTTTCATATTGGCATTTCTAATTGCTACAATAAACCTGAGGGTTTCTAATGTTCAGCTTTAACTTGTGAACAGGTTAGACACTTGGCAACATAAGCTGCTATATCCTTTTTCATTCCTATCCACCAGAAATTCTTTCTTAAGTCTTGATACATTTTATCACTTCTAGGATGTATCGTATACTTAGATTTATGGGCTTCTTCTAATATTCGGTGGCGTAGGTTTCCTTGTTTGGGTATCCAAATCCTTTTCTTATGGAATCTCCAAATTCCATCTGCTCCTTGTTCTAATTCCTTAATCATTCCTTTCATTTTTTCAGTATCATCCTTGATTACTGATTCTTGCACTTCTCTAATCTGATTATTTAAATCTATCTGCAGATTTAATTTAAGAGAACGTACCTTTCTGGGTTTTTCATGATACTTTCAACCTAAAGCATCAGCTACTACATTAGCCCTTCCTGCATGGTACTGGATACTACAATCATAATCACTAAGAATTTCCATCCAGCGTCTCTGTCTCATATTTAACTCCTTTTGCCCAAAAACATATCTTAAACTCTTATGATCTGTGAAAATGGTAAACTTACTACCGTAAAGGTAATGTCTCCAAATTTTTAGGGAAAAAATTATGGCTCCTAATTCTAAATCATGGGTTGAATAGTTTTCTTCATGATTCTTAAGTTATCTAGAGGCATAGGCTATAACCTTTTGACGTTGCATCAACACACATCCATAACCTAACTTAGAAGCATCACAATAGACTACAAAGTCTTCAGATCCTTCTGGTAACGCTAGTATGGGTGTGTTGGTTAATCTTTGCTTAAGAATTCTAAAGGCTTGTTCCTGTTTTGGTCCCCATTCAAACTTAACAGACTTATATGACAGTTTTGTTAAGGGAATGACTATTCTAGAAAAATCTCGGATAAACCGTCTATAATAACCTGCCAGTCCGAGAAAACTTCTCACCTCCGTTGGTGATCCAGGGACTTTCCACTTAGTAATTGCCTCAATCTTTGTGGGATCTACATGAAATCCTTCATGATTAACTATATGTCCAAGAAATTGCACTTCTTCTAACCAGAATTCACATTTCAAAAATTTAGCGTAAAGCTTTTCTTTCCTCCACATAGTTAGAAGTGCATGTAGATGCACTGCATGTTCCTCTTTACTCTTAGAGTAAATGAGAATATCATCTATAAACACAATTATGAATTTGTCTAGATATGGCTTACATATTCTGTTCATCATGTCTATAAATGCAGCTGGAGCATTGGTTAAACCAAATGGCATGACTGTAAATTCATAATGGCCATACCTTGTTCTGAAAGCAGTCATAGGAATGTCATCTTCCTGTACTTTTAGTTGATAATATCATGAACGTAAGTCGATCTTAGAAAATAATCGAGCTCCTTGCAATTGATCGAACAGATCATCGATTCTCGGTAATGGGTACCGGTTTTTAAATGTGACCTTGTTCAACTCTCGGTAATCAATGCACATACGCATTTACCCGTCTTTCTTCTTGACTAATAAGATCGGTGCTCCCCATGGCGATGAACTTGGTTGTATGAATCCTTTCTCCAAAAGTTCGTCCAATTGCTTATTTAATTCTTGCATCTCTGCTGGTGCCAAACGGTAAGGTGCCTTGGCAATCGGTGCTGTCCCTGGTAGCAGGTGAATTCTGAATTCGACTTCCCTGTCCAGCGGTAGTCCTGGTAGCTCTTCTGGGAAAACATCTGAGAATTGAGATACTACGGGAATATATTTCAATTCTTTTCCTTTAGTTTTAATCATTATGGAAATCATATACACTAGTGATCCTTTTTCTAGCATAACTCGTTGTTTTCATCACAGAGATGAATTTCGTAGATCTAGATGGCTTATCTCCTTTAATTGTGATCTTTTCACCCTTTGGTGAATTTACTTGGATTGACTATTGATCACATAGAATACTGGCTTTATTGGCTACTAACTAACCCATTCCTAATACAATATCAAATCCAGCCAGATTCATTGGGTAAAGGTTAGCAACAAAATTATGGTTTAAAATTTCTATTCTTGCTCCCTGCAAGATTTCAGTGATCTTAATGGTTTCTCCATTTGCTATCTCTACAAGACATTCTTGTTAAATTTTAGTTAATGGTTGATTGAGAAGTTTGCAAAATGAAGTATTAATAAAACTTTGGTTCGCACCAAAGTCAAATAATACTTTAGCAAAAACATCATTAACTAAAAACGTACCGGCAATCACGTCCGGAATCATCTTCGCTTCTTCGGCTATTAGAACAAATGCTCTAGCATTCTTAGTAGTCTTGTTTTTCATGGTTGGAGCAGGTTTCGGACAGTTCGGCTTAATATGCCCTTTTTCTCCACAATTGAAGCATACTCCATTACTGGGTTTCTTCCTATAATCTTCTTCCTTATGTCCTGGTATCTTGCAGAAGTTGTAGTATGTGGAGCATCTTACTGAATGCTTCCTCTTGCAAGCCTTACAATAAGGTGCAGAAGTAGAACCTATGTTTTTTCCACGGTTGGAATTACCGTAGCGAAATTCCTGGGTAAGCTTTTGTACTAGGTTCTTCCTCTGGTTTTATTCTTGTGTACGTACTAATTCATCAGTCAAGGTATTTGCTAGTTCTACAGCTTCTTCTATGGTTTGTGGTCTAGATGCCTTGACTACGTGTCTAATCTCAATGATTAATCCCCAGATGTAACGGGAGATTAATACTGGTTCTGGTGAAGCTAGGGTTGGCACTATTCTAGCATATTCGAAGAATACGGTACTGTAACCCTTACAGTCTACTCCAGTCATTCTATGGTTTAAGAATTTATTAGCAATCTGCTCTTTTTCATTGGGAGGACAAAACTTCCTTTCAACCATGTTCTTAAACTCAGTCCATTCCATATTATAGACTCTGTCACTTCCCCTAGACTGGAGAATAGTGTTCCACCATTCTATAGCCGCATTCTTAAAAAGATTGGAAGCAAACATGATTTTGTCTTCCTCTACACACTTGCTTATTTTTAAGACTGCCTCAGTCTTTTCTATCCAGCGTAGAGCTGAAATGGCTCCTTCATTGCCCGAGAATTCTATTGGTTTACAAGACCAGAATTCCTTGTAAGAACAACCATAAGACATGGTTCTTCTTCTTTTTGGAATAAGCAATTAAAGTATGGGTCCATTGTTTACGCTGTGACTGGGTTCAGTAGGTGGTCGTTTACTTCCACTGTTAGTTTTATTATTTTCTGCTTCCTTAACCGTTTTGATAATATATGGCATAGCGTCTATAATCCCTTGTGCCACTATGTGTTGGATGGCACTGTTATCTAATTGGTTGTCGTTATTATCGTTATTTGGGTTTTCTTGATTCACTTCGTTGTCCATCTGAATAAACATTTACCAAGTATCAATATCACATAACAAGATTTAATGCGAACAACCGCACAAACAACACATTGGTCAAAACCGTCGTGCATTGCGACATTTACTCTATTTTATAGATATCTATATCTATTACAAACTGCATCCGGAATTTAAAATACAATACTAGTATGCATCAGTAGGTATTGGATTATCTATTATATTATTTTTTTCAACTACACACATATATATATTTTATTATTATTATTATTACTACTAGTGGGGGTTCATCCAATACTGCATATTACGCTCATCGTATTTCCAAACGAGCCTCTCCCCTATTTGCCTTATTCTTTCACCTTCATCTAATAACTCCTCACCAAAAGTGCCGAGTTCCTGCACGTTTTCGGTACTCATGGGTGGTGCGGGTGCTGGTATCGGGTCAGGGTACTAGGGCATCGGTTCTTCATACGGGTAAGGGTTCTACAGGATTTCCAAAATATATTGGTCGTTATACCAATATGGATCTAGAGGGTCAAGGTTGGGATAGGGTGCTACATAGTTTTGTATGGGCTCCTCCTGTGGGTAGAGTTCTTGATAATCCCTATGGTCGTCTTCCCATGGGTCATAATCTGGGAGATGGGGTGCTGGGACTCTAGGGATTTCGTTTGGATTGATGGCAGGTACGGGAATCTGGTCTCCTGGGTTAGGTTCTATTTCCATGGGTTGAGTTGGGAACAAGGGTAGTGGCTATGGTGCAATTATTTGTTCTAAGTTTGGGTCTGCGGCAGTAGTAGTTTGTATGTGAAAATTGGCCAATCTTCTATTGATTATGTCCTGAGTCTGGGCATTCATTTACCTATTTGCAGCTGCTAAAGCCCTCTGTTGCTGTAACTTCCTCATTCTTTTCCTACGCTAGTGTGCTCCCCGACTGAACATCCTCTCTTTTTGGTAGGGAATGGCTCTTCGGATTGCGCTTTGAATATGAAAATCCCCTCTTCTGTGTCAGCTGAATACCCCGAGGGGGTAGGATGGGAAGAAGTTCCTTCATCTCTAGGAGAACTAGATAGTTGACGATAAGCGTCTGACGGACCTTGATCACTCATACTATAAACTAACAAACTGTCAAATAACACAAAACAATAATATACAACTATGCATGTAATCACATAGATTATTTGCTAAAATAATGGATAAAATTTTGGTGTCAACAGAACACTTCTGTGGCAGAAATCAATGGTTGTAGCTCTGATACCAATGTTTGTCGCAACCCCGGCCCCTATCCTTGGGAACGGGCGGTCGCGAACAAGTATCGATGTTTATCAATTTTGGGAGAGAAATTTACATCAGGACTGTAGTTAGGAAATATTTTATCAGAGTAAAACACCACATTTTTATAATAATAAATACATGGGAAATTCCCAAGTTTCCATTACAAAAATATTTATAGGGATAAACCCTAATTTATTGAATTAAAACATCTTCTTTATTTATATGTAACTTTTATAGCCACTTTTCCAAGTCTTCAATGCTGTCCAGCTGGCTTCTTTTTGGCTTTCACATTTTGTTACCTAAACGCATTTAAAAACATTTTATCAGCAAGAAATACTGGCGAGTGAATCCCAGTTTAATCAAGAAAATTTTTATCATTTTACAGTATTGAGGGCAATCCAACAATTACATTTGTTTACATCTACTTTAATTACCACCCACGGTACTGTCAATTCTGACTGGTGGTAATGTTACTGCTCACAGTGTAGTAACAAATTTTGTATACAAAACCCCAACATACCGACGATAATTGTAGAATTACAAATACTCAATCACTGTGACATATAATTTAAAACATTGAGGTTTTGTAAAAATAGTTCACAAA
Organism: Helianthus tuberosus; assembly: GCA_030545235.1. Classification (NCBI taxonomy): domain Eukaryota; kingdom Viridiplantae; phylum Streptophyta; class Magnoliopsida; order Asterales; family Asteraceae; genus Helianthus; species Helianthus tuberosus. Next base: position 101,358,867 of record CM060381.1, on the reverse strand, counting down.
AAGGTTTCATAAAAAAGGAGATTACTCATATTGCTAGTTTAGGTATTTCCTTGTGATTTCCTGGTTATAATCTAGTTAAATAAAACAATGCACACGTGTTAGTATAATAACCCAATTTACATTAGTTATACTGTTAGGATCGGAGGCTCTCATGATTGTGTTAGTTTGTATAAATTGGACAAATCAAATATAAATGAATAGAGTTTAAGTACAGCGGAAATGATCACAAACTTTGTAAACACAAACAAGGAAGAAAAGAGTTTAAATAAACAAATGCTTTTCATCAGTCAAAAGATTACAAAGCAAATCAAAAGATTACAAGCAAGCTTACAAACTAAACTCCCCCTCAGCCTGATACTCCATGGTTGGTTGCTCAAGATGAAAGGATTGAATTGAGGATAAGAACTCACTCAAAACGATCAAATGTAACAGTACAGAGTACTGCTCCATTTATAGACAATCCAAACCACTAAGGTATCTCAGTTGACGTCACCATGAAAGCGACGTCTAACAGCCTAACAACCTGTAACAACTGATCCTATACAAACACTGCTATACTTAACCACTGATTATACATAAGACAAGTAATACACTAAACTACTGCTGTATCTTCATCAGTGCTTTCCTCAAGGTTGATCAGTCCTTGAGTGGGCAGTGCTTTGTCATCAGTAGATAGGATCAGCAGTGTTTACTTCTTCAGGGTTTTGTCAGCAGTTGAAAGGATGGCAGCAGTTGTATGCGGACATTGGATAGAGGATCATCAAATGTTATAATCACTTTCAAGGGGAAAGTCTAGTGTAATCAGCTGCTTATTAAGAATCCACTGTTGTGAACTGGTTTTGGCTTTCATTATCTGTTCCTCTGGTAGGGTTCAATCCCAACAATCTCCCCCTGGAACTGATAATGTCAAAACCCTTCATTATTCTGGATTTTTATTTCTCATCAGAAGTTCCTTAGCTTTTCTTTTAAATTCCACTTCAAAGTCCCTGGAACTTGAATCATCCTCATCCCTGCACAGTGTAAGTTCAAGGAGATCCTGCAAATCTTCAACACTAAGGCCTATTGCTTCTTTCCTTGATATGTACTTCACTTCTCCATTGGATCTGACTAGAGTCAATACGTGGGTCTTTTGATCAGACATCCACTTTAGTACTTTTAAACCCAATGGGTTTCTTGGGAGAGATTTATTCAAAGATGAGTTTGGAGATGTTGGCCTTGTGAAAAGTTGTAAATTTCAGACATACGTTTGAAGGCCATTTCGATGACATCATTTACTGCAGCTATATCTTCTGCAGTTTCTCTTTCGATCAGCTCTTGCCTCTCAATGTCTGTCATTTCTGTTGAAGTGTTTGGTGATGCAGGTTTGGTTAATACCCTATTAAAAAGGTTTTGAAGTTTCACTGAGCTATCTTCTTTTAGATCCATTTTCTTGATGACATCTGTGAAGTACTCAGCTTCCTTTTCCTTTTCTTCTTCACTGGTCAACAGTTTTCCTTTCTCTTGGTTTATCACAAGGCTCGGGTTAACTTTTGATGTGATCAGTGTTTTGAGAGCATCAAGCTGCTGTTCTAGCTTTTTGTAGTCAGGCTTTTTAGAAGTGTCTGAGACTGTTATCATTATTTTCTTCAGCCTTTCATAAGCCTCATCAGTGTACTGCTTCGTCCACTTTGCTATGGCTTCAGCAGTATCCACTTTAGCATCTACCAGTTCCTGTTTTTTCTTTTTGTACTCAGAAGTAAGATCAGCAATTAGCTTTTTGTATTTGTTCCAATTTGGAGTTGTCTTCCTCTTTCTTGGATCATTTTTAATCTTTTCAATTATGTTAGCTTCATGCTTTAAAGCGATCATTGGCCATTCTTCAAACTGTTTTTCTTCAGCTTGATAGAATTTTTCTTTCATGATATATGCAAGATAGCTTTTTCTCATTTCTTTTCGTTGATCTGCCTTTTGTTTGCTCAGGTCTTGTGCAAAGTCTTCCATTAGCTTGACTTTTATGAGCAAGAGTACCATTCTTTCTGCAATGGATTCATCACCTTCATCTTTGCATTCAAGTTTAGCTCTAATCTTAGCTTGCCTTGCTTTCATCTCGAGATATTCATCCATGTTTTCTGGGACTATGAAGCCAATGAGAGAGGGAAATCTTCTTTTTGAAGGATCTTACTCGTTGTAAAATTGTCTCATCTCATTTTTCACAGCTTCTAGTTCCACTGGATATTTTGCGGCAACAGGATCATACTTTTCATCAGTAGCTTGAGTTGTTTCTCTTTTTCTTTTGTGAAGCTTTGGGGGGAATTTTGGTTGTGATGTAGGAATGATGAGAGTAGTGGTGGATGGTTGACTAACAGCTGTTGAAACAATTGGTGTTTCAACCTCTGTTGTCATTACAACTACTGATGTGTCAGTAGATGTCTTCTTCTTTTGAGCAGGGGTTGAAGGCGATGAATTTGTTTTTGGTGATGTTGATGGAGAATCATCATCAGGAATGAAAACCCTTCTCCTTTTTATTGTAGGAGAGGCTGATGATGTCTTGGGTGGATCAGTGGTTTGAGTGATGGAAAGTGTCTGACTAACAGCTGTTGAAACAACTGGTGCTTCAACCCCTGTTGTCATTACACCAGATGTTGTAACATCTGGTGTCTTCTGTTTTATGACAGGAGGTAATGGTGGTAGGGTAGTGGTAGTGTGTGTTGTAGTGGTGTGTGTTGAAGAGATGGCAATTGTTTGACAAGCAGTTTTTGAAACCACTGTTGTATCAGCTGTTTGGATGGAAGTTTGAGATTTTGTGGTTTGAGATTTGGAGCCTTTTGGAGGTGGTTTAGAAGTCTGTTTTTCTTGTTCTGGTTCAATATACAGGCCATCTTTTATTCCCTTCTTCTTCAACTTGATTTTCTCCCCCTTTTTGACATTATCTGGAAGGGGGTTATCCATGAAGAGTATAGTGGAAGGAACTTTTCCAGTGGTGCTTTGGATATGAGCCTTGATAGCTTTGATGTCTGCTTGAGTATCTTTAAATCTTGACTCCACCATGTTTGTCAGCATTTTTACGTGTATTTCATGCTGCTGATCAGCCGTTTGTTTTTGTTTTTCTAGCAAGGGTTGAAAAAGATTCCAGAGCTCATTTGCAGCAAGTGCTTGTGGTTGAGCAGGTGCTTGAGGTGGAACAGCAGTGGTTTGTGCTTTTTGAGCTTTTAATAGCTGTTGCACCATATCCTTTATCTCAGCAACTGATGTTTCAAGTTTTTCAACTCTGCCCGTCAATTCCTGATATTTTGAATCATCACCCATGTTAGTAGGATCATCTGATTCCCCACCAGCAGTGGTTGTACCAATGTGTGACTTAGGAACTGAGTCCCAAAAATCATCCATTGATGCCCCTTGTTCTCGATACTGGGGACTCCTTTCTTCAGTACTTGATAATCCTTTGATGGTACCAGTGGACAAAACAGCCTCACTAGTGGTTACCAGAGGTGCTATGGAAGAAATTGCCTTCAAGAGAGTCTGACTGATGAAACAACTGCCCAAATGTAGATCTGTTGATCCAACATTTGTAGTTGCTGCTCCACTTGAACTACTGACAGGAGTTACTTGTAACTCCTGCAGTGTAACCTCCTCAATTGTTGCTGGGATAGCAGATGTAGTAGCATCAGGCTCAGTCACTTGTTGATGTATACTCTCAGTGACAGGTGATAGGGAGGAACTGCTTTGTGTCTGAGCTATAGCAACTGCATGCAATAAGGGTATTATTGATTGTGGCATTATGATTGGTGAGGGTATGGGTGTTGAAAGTGACATGTCCTTGGGATCAGGACTGAAGAAGATAGATCTGATTGAGTCCAGAGCTTCATATTGTGGAGTCCCTGTGCTTACAACCTGATCCTTTTGTGAGGATGCGGGAGGAGTTTGAGGTAAGGGTGGAGATCTTTCTACCAACTGCTATGAGGAAGTAGCATCAATGGTTTTTGGTGACATTTGTGTTGTCACTGGCAGTTGCTCTAGGATCTCATCTTCCAGAGTTGCCTTTTTCTTGGGTTTAGTGGGCTTTTTGTAAGACTTCTTTTTGGTCTTTTTGGTGATGTCAGGTGTGGGTTTCAAAGCAGTGGTTGTGCTGCTATGATCACCTGGAGCAGTGGGCTCGGCAGCAGATGTCTGAGGAGCAGTGGTAACTGCTGAAATCTGCTCAGGCACCTCTGCTTTTGTTTTTATTGGTGCCATCATTCTAGAAAATGTTTCAGTTGTTAACCATTTTATTTGAAAATAGACACCCTGTTTGAGCAAATTTTCATTTTCTTTTTCAAATTTTTGTTTAAAATAGTAGCTTAAAAATCTTGGAAAAAGTAAAAATGATTTGCTATCAACAATTTTTACCAAGTCATTAAAGATTTCCTGGGAATAGTTGTAATTTTCATTCTTTAAAATAGTGTAACCCAGACATTGAATCTTCAATGGTATTTCGTTAAAAGTTGTTGTTTTATTTGAAACACACATCAAAAGTGTGTGAAATAAAAACCTAGGTGCAGAAGGGAAGTAACCTTTTTGTAAGGTATCTACCGTTGATTGTTCTGCATACCCTCTTTTCAGAAAATCAGTTTTCAACTCGGTTTTATCAAAGGAAGTTTTACCTTTCTGATCATCGAGTTTAAAGACTTCTGAGATTGATTGTGGAGAAATTTGAACTGCTTTACCCTGTATGGAGGAGTTGATGGCTACTACTTTATCGTCTTGTTTTTCAAGCGTAACATTTTTCCAAAACTCTCTCTGGGTCTGCAGATAAATTGGAGCATCTGCTGTAAGCAAAGTTTTGTACTTTGATGCAGATATGGTGTCAATGATGGAATCGAATGTGTGGTTGTTGGTGGGTTTTGTGAGTAGACCCAAATAATTATGCGGGGATTTGTAACGAATTTCAATGGGTTCAGCGGCCGTTTGAGCGACCTCTTTGGACGAAGATGATGATTTAGACTTTGATTTTTATTTTGATTTCGTCATTTTGATGAAATGGAGGTTGGAAAGATGAAGAAAGTTGAAGAATGATTTGAAATGGAAGTTGGAAACTGCTTTGAGAAGAGAATTTTTGGAATTCAATTCGACAGTGTAAAAACCCTGTTTGGGGGTTTTGATCAGGGTTTTATTTAGGGAAAAAGTAAGTGCTGATGTGGCAGCGGTTACAAAGGTCTGAAGGCTAAAAACTGACCACGTGTCAATCCGCAGATGAAGAGATGTTTTATGGAGGACAGTTGTTTTGAGAGCCACTGATGAAGCAGACATCAGTGGTTACAACGGTAATAATGTGGCAACAGTGGACGATTTTACTATCAGTGAATAGCATATCAGTGGATAAGACACTGATTTTGAGCATCAGTGCTTGCCAAGCAAAATGAAGGATCAGTGTGTTGGTGCACACATCTGTCGTCTTCGTCTTGTATCGAGTCTCGTGTTTGGTGCGGATCTAATCAAGCATGACATCACTAGTGACATCATCATGTGACATCACAAGTGACATCACATCACTAGAAGACAAAATAGAAATGAAAGTTATGCATGGAATCAGAATGCATGGTTTCGCTTCAAGACAAATTTCAAAGTCAACATGAAGATTTCGCTTCAAAGCAATTTGTGGATTTCGCTTCAAGTGTTTCAAGCGAAATCTCATCTATATATATAGGCATTTTGTCATTTCATTTGTAACATTTTGCCAGAACAAGATACCGAGGTGCTGCCGGTTTTCCTTTCGATTGTAAACTGTGTCAAATCAATATATAAGGAGATTAAAGTGTGAAACAAGCTGTTTACAGACCCGTTTCTCTGTTTCCGCCTTTGAAACGGACTAGAACTCTTCCAAACGACTAGTTTAGGTCGGAATTCGATCCTACAATTGGTATCAGAGCCAGTGAAGAAGAGTTCTTGTTGATTCAGCCGTAAAATCTGTTTCTACACCTTTCTTTTCGAAAAACAAAATTTTTTTCGGTCAAAATCGGACAAAATTCACATATATTGTGCGCATACATGGTTTAATCAATCCTTGAAAGTTTCAAGTTTAAAATCAGCCTAAATCTTGTATTTTTGTGGAATTTCGCTTCAATTGTTCGAACAAAAGATGACATCAGCAATTGTTTAGATAGATTTCGCTTGAAAAAAGGACATAATTCTAGTTGATTTCGCTTGAATCGTTGAAGCGAAATTGATCTGATTGGATCTCGCTTGAAAAAGTTGTTTTGATTTTGTTTGATCTCGCTTGAAACTTTTCACTTTGATATTATCATTTCAAGTTTTAAATTTGTGTATCACCGATTGAAAACACATATCGTATGGTGTGAAAGTGCTTTGTGATACATAAATCGAGGTAGTCATCATGTGGTATGTGTCAGTTTAGCATGTGTTGTTGTTTGCATGAGGATGTATCAGTAGTTCAGATTGTCATGTGATTATTCATCATTAAAGTGTCGGCTGCATGCATATTGTTGATACATGTGATCATGTGAATTCATTAGAAGTTCAATCATATTGTTGAGGATTTATATTTGTCAGGACATATGTGCATATTCGATATTATCAGGTGTGTTGTCAGCTAGGTCATGTGGGTTGATTATCAGTTTGAGTCGGTTCTCACAAGAGAAAGTCCTTGTCTGCATGGTTTTACCAGTATGTTTGAACAGTCAGATCCTTTTGATTGGTCATTTTGCATGTGAAAAAGTATTGGAATTATAAAAATTCAGAATTCATAGTTCACCATAATCAATTTGATAGCATTTATGTGATTTTTGTCAGAGTGTATAAGTAGCACATGTGATCTATTAATATTGTCGGATTGTTGTTTGTGTTGTTCCAATACATATGTCAGTTTGCATGTGATTATCGAAGTGATTGTCAGTCTTTATTGTATGATGTGCATATGAAAAATTGATTTTATCGGAATGTGTTAAAGTTGCATGTTGTTGGTTGATTGTATTGAATTGAAAATATCAAAGTTGTTGTCTGACATGTATTATAGGTCTATGTGAATCATAGAAGATTGTCAGTTACATGTGATAACCGATCCATGTGAAAGATTTATTTGTTTGATCCAAGTTTATGATTTTTAAATGATTTGAAAGGCCCATTCACGTCAGTTTGCTTGAAAGTCACAAGATTTGGAGTTTGTGTCGATTAGCACAGTTCGATCAGTACGTTTGTCAGTCAAGTTGCACAGTGTGTACTCAGGTTGCGTGGTTTGAGTCGTGGTTTCTGTCAGTCCGTACGGTTTGGAGTTCAAAAGTTTCAAGGGTCAGGTCAATCGAATTCGATCCGGGTCACTCAGTCTGTACATTTGGTCAACATTCAGTCCGTCCAGAAAATCATCAGTTCGAGTAACAGTCTTATTCAGTTAATTGATAAACGGTTAAACTGATTGTGGTTTGTTTGTGTGTCGACAGGTACTCGACAGGTATTTGTACAAGGTGATACAGCTCAGTTGAAAAACGAATCATGGACGAAGATTTTTACAACGCGTTTGCTACCCCGACTACTCCGATCAGTATTACACAGAACACATTGATGGAAAACGAAACAGGGACGATGCAAAAGCCGCCCAAACTAATGAACATTGAAGAGTATAAAGGCTGGGAAGGTCGTTTCGAGAATTGGGTGCAAGCTAATTTTCTTGATGCGTGGGAATGTGTCGAGACAAAATATATTCGACCGACGAATGATGATGAAGAAGTGGTTCCGATTAAAGATCTAACCGCCGATGCTAGAAAGAAATACAAAGATGAGAAAATGATGCTGAGTCTTCTACAACAAGCTGTGAAAGAAGACATCTTGGTGTTATTACAACATAACGGAACTTCCTACTCGATTTGGAAAGCTTTAAGATCAAAATTTGTTGGTAGTCAAGAAATGATAAAGAACAAGAAGTCACTTCTGAAGAAAGAGTTCGATCTGTTTCGTGGTTTGAAGAATGAAAACACAAGGCAGATTTTTGAAAGATATTGTAATCTGCTAGCAAACCTGAAGAGATTGAGCATCGAGAAAGACAATGAAGAGTTGATCGAAAAGCTTGCTGATTCATTGCCACACGAGACTTGGGGAACATATCTCATGATGCTTAGAAACAAAAAAGGTTTTAGCAGTTTGACACTCAGCAAGTTTATTGAGAAGTTGGAAGCTCAAGAGATGGAGCAACGAAAGATTATTCGAATGAAAGACTTCGATGGTGAACAGGATATTGAGTTGTATTACAAAGCAGGGGTGAATGAGAAGTCTACAAATGTATCTCCAAAAATAGAAACTGCTTACAATGCCAAGAATTCTTCTGGAAGTTCATCATCAGGATCAAACAGCAAAACAAGTTTCACATCATTTCCGTCTTTCGATCCAAACATTTCAGCAACAAAAAATGGATGAAAACTTCAATGCAATATTGTTTTAAATCTTGACAATGATCAAGATTATTCTGATGAAGTTGCTAAAAATCATATGTCTCTATTAGGAATGGTTTTAGAATCTTACAGTTGTTTTGTTGCAGGTCGTATCGGGAATCCAATGCTAACAAAGGAAGATTACGACCAGATAGATGCTGAAGAAATGGAGTTGATGGACATAAAATGGTGCTTAGCCAGCGTGTTGAGGAGAGCTGAGAAATTCAAACAAATCACTGGAAGAGATGATGTTCGTGAGGCTGGTAATTCTACTTTAGGTTTTGACAAATCTAAAGTCACTTGTTTTCGTTGTAGGGAGAAAGGACACTTCAAGAGGGAGTGCAAAAATCGCGAAGCAAGTGGAGTTCAAAATCCCTTCAACAACAACAATGATTACTATCGAAAGGCCATTTATCATCAAGTTGCTCAACAACCACCTCAACAACAACAACATCAGGCACAAACTGCGCATGGAAGATATGTGATTGAAGATTCTGGAAAGAGAGCTTGTGCGGTTAATCAAGATTCTTTAAAGAGAGTTGATGGTAGTGCATTGATAATAGATCAAGATGATGAAAAACTACCAGAGGGTTTTAGCTGGGAAAATTTTAATTGGGATAACTATACTCCTGATCAAGCCAAAGCTTACACAACTTTTGTTGCCAAAGTTGAAGAAGATAGTGATGATGATCGTGAGTATTGGGCGAAAAAATTCGCAGCTGATATGAAACTGATTGCTGAAAGTGACAGTGAAGATGAAAAGGTTAAAAAGAAGAAGAAAAAGATTAAGACTCCAGTGAGTAGTGATGACGAAGAAATTCCAGTAATCAAAAGGAAAGTAAAAGTTGAAGTTGCAAAGTTCAAAGTTGAAGATGAAGTTGATGCAAAGAAGATTCCAGTGAAGTGTGAAAACTGTGAAGCTGTGAAGAAGCAGAACAGTACACTGATCTATAACTTGAATAGTTTGAAGGAATCTTATGATGTACTGAACAAAGCAATGAACCAATACAATTTAACTAGTGAAGAACAAGCAACAGCGATGAAAACACTTCAAGGAGCTTTTATGACGAAGCAAAAAGTGGTGAACAATTACATTGAGAAGTGTGCTGCTCTTGAACAGAAACTGGAACTGCAAAGAATCGAAACTGAAAGAGTTAATCGTTTCTTGAAAAGTTATTCATGTACTTCTTATGTCATTGACAGGATTTATCCAACTGTTGAAGGCAAGAAGGCATTTGAAGAAGATGAAGTAACTGAAGAAAAGAAGGATGATGGAAAAGAGACTGAAGAAAAGACTCCAGAAAAGAAGAACAAGAAGAAGAATGATACAAAGAAAAAGACTGACAAGAAGGATTCTGGTAAGAAACAAGAAGTCAGTTATAACAAATGTCCACCCCCGCTAGAAAATGGATATTTGCCCAGGAATCCAAATCAGGAAAGAGTCGAAAAAGCAACAAATTTACAATGGGAGTCGGAGTCGTCAGTCAATTTGCCAGAAAATATTGATGTCGTGTTTACATCATCTGACACTGATCATGAGTCCGAGTTAATTAAGAAAGTCGTCGATCAGGTGTTGGATAAAGATGAAACTGAGGAGTCAAAGTCAGAGTCAGAGTCAAAGTCTGGTTCTGAAAGTTTGAGTTTGACGGTCAACATTCAAAATTCTTCAGTTAAAAGGGTTTACAACAAAGAATTCCTGTTATCAAAATCTAATTTGAGTGGCGAAACATTCAAAGTTGCATATACATTGAATGATTCCGACAAATTATATTCTGATGAGGAATTTCCACTAAGAGGTGTAAAAACTGAGATGATCAAAAAGATTTTCAAACTAACAGAAATCAATTTTTCTGAATTAAAAGATGTAAATCTTATTGATAAACCTAAAAAAATACACCTCAAGAGTACAACAAAGATTAAACAAGAAAAAAGGTTACAGTTCTGGTTCTGGTTTTCACAAGAAACCAAACCCTAACCGTAATTTCAAAAAGAAAGGTCTTGGTTTTACTCCAACAGAAAAATGAAACATATGTTCGTGATTTTAAAGCAAAGATGACATTTGTTTCAGGTACATCAAGAGATGAGGAAGAAAAGGAAAGGTTTTGGAGGCAGTCGAATAGTAAATTTCTTGCAAAGAAGCAAGAAGAGATGAAAGAAACGAGAACCTGTTTCCAATGCAACACTGTTGGACACATTGCCAGAGATTGTTCTAAGGCAATATCATCGAAACAGGGAGTTTTTCGTAAACAAAGAGAGAAAGTGGTTAAGTTTGAACCACCAATTGACCGAACCAAATTATTCAAAAATTCTACTTTTGAAATTGGTGAAAGTTCAAACAGATTTTACAAGAAGAAAGCAAATCTTGACACTCAGAAATGGGTTGTTAAGAAATTGGTTGATAGTTCTGGCGTTGAATCTGATTCCATAAAATCAGAAGAGCCACAGGTTGAGTTAAAATTGAAAACTTCAGTTCCTCCAATGGATGATGTTCATTTTCCATCATTGAAGGATGAAAATTTTAAGAAGAAAATTGGTAAAGTTGAAATATCAAACCAATTTTATGATGATAACAAGGTTTTTGATGTTGAAAAAGCCTTTAACCCCACTGTGAAACACATTTTTGGTAAAATGATTTATCGAAAAGTCAAAGGGGTTAAAGAATTTTATGAGAAGAAGATACAGAAGGAGAAAATTGAACCATCCCTAGTTCGTGACTGGGATGGTTCATACTACGAACAGTAAGTCTGTGGACTTGCTGGAGATCCCAAGTTGGTAATCGTGGATTAGGAATCGGCATCATTCTGTGTATTTGATTGTGTTTTTAATACAAGTGGTAAATCAGGGACATTAATTTGTACTTGATTTTCTACAAGTGGTTGAAGACAAAGTGATGAACCACATCCCCAACTTTACAAGTGGTAAAATCAAACTTATTTTCCGGAAAAACCATTTGATTAAAACAAACTTAAGTGTTTTGAAATCTAAATGGGAAAATAGTTTGAGGGGGAGTTCTGATTGTTTATGCCAAGTGAATGGCGAATTGAAGCAATTCGATATCGGTTGTCAATTTTATTGTATAGTTTGTTTTCAAATTTCCTAAAATGTGTTTGCATTTTAGGGGGAGTAAGAAATTTTAGAAAATCCAAAAACATTTGAAAATTTGAAAAAGCCAAAAACATGATAAAATGAAAAATGAGTTTTGTTGCATAAAAGAGGAAATGATAGTACATCAGTGGAATATCACAGCAAGCTAAAGAATTGGAAAGTTAAATGTGATAAACAGTCTCACTGATGATGTGCCAGTAGGTTTTTGCACATTTAGTAAATTGTGACGAGATATAAATCTAAATTCAAACTTACTTATATCGTGGGGAAACATCTCTCGGATATATGGGTAACCCCCGAAATCTCGTTTGAAAGGTTTCATATTCTGATATACTAGGTCTTTATACTCAATGATGTCTGGGGTATTATTCCGGGACTTCTGCTGAACGGTAGTTCTGACCTAGTCCTCGAATAATACTTTTCGCAAATGCTTGAAACATAGCATCACCCTCAGCATATATGATAAGACAATAAAATTGCTTAGCAATGCTGTTGTAAAAAAGATCCTCTAAAGGGGACACACCCAAAAGTTGAGTCATGATCTCTCTGCTGAACGGTAGTTCTGACCTGAGCTCTCATGATTCTTCATAATTTATTAACCCCTACAGATATCATTTGTGTCATAATTACCTGTAAGACTGAATATTGAGATCTGGATACGGGAGTATATTCTGAGGTGGGACACACGATTGAGTTTAAGTGCTTAAAACATTAATATCGTATCTCGAAGCAGTTGAACTTTGTGTGAAAATTTAAGTGGACAAGTATTCTGACAATCTAAGTGAATCGTTTAAAACTTAAAATGAAATGAAGCTTAACGGTGTTGGTGATATGTCTCAAAAACTGATATGATCCTCTTGCACGAACTCACAAAAATATTGTATGTAAATATTTTTTTTTCTGCATTTCATTATAGTAAAAAATTCCAAAAAGATTTTAGTGTGTTTTAGCATAAATTTTGAAAAATTCAAAAAGTTTTTCGACAACTGATGTTGGAGAGCTGATTTTCAAAGTTCCGAGTGCTAAACATGATAAGTATGATTTGAGGGGGAGTTTGTGTTTAGAACTGATTATTTTTGTCAAAACTTCAAGTGGTTCATCAAATTGAAAGATCATTTTGATTAGGTTTTTAGAGAAGAGTCTGAATTAGTGAAAGCTTATATGTTTGAAATGAGTAAATTGTAAAATTTATTGTGAGGTAGAGTTTATGCAGGTTTAAAGTTTGAGAAGTGATGATTCTGAAAAGCCAAAATTGTGAAAGCCAGACAACGATTCTGAAGCAAATGATGCTGAAGAACTGAAGGAATACCAGCACATTGCAAGGGGGAGTCTATTGATGCTGATAGAAAGAGTGAAGCACAAAGACTGATAAAGACTGAAGATGCACAGACTCGACTCTTAAGACTCGTTAACATCTGAGGGGGAGTCTGTTGGTGCACACATCTGTCGTCTTCGTCTTGTATCGATTCTCGTGTTTGGTGCGGATCTAATCAAGCATGACATCACTAGTGACATCATCATGTGACATCACAAGTGACATCACATCACTAGAAGACAAAATAGAAATGAAAGTTATGCATGGAATCAGAATGCATGGTTTCGCTTCAAGACAAATTTCAAAGTCAACATGAAGATTTCGCTTCAAAGCAATTTGTGGATTTCGCTTCAAGTGTTTCAAGCGAAATCTCATCTATATATATAGGCATTTTGTCATTACATTTGTAACATTTTTCCAGAACAAGATACCGAGGTGCTGCCGGTTTTCCTTTCGATTGTAAACTGTGTCAAATCAATATATAAGGAGATTAAAGTGTGAAACAAGCTGTTTACAGATCCGTTTCTCTGTTTCCGCCTTTGAAACGGACTAGAACTCTTCCAAACGACTCGTTTAGGTCGGAATTCGATCCTACACAGTGGCTGACTTTCAGTAGTGGACAGTATTTAGGAAACACATGTTTGAGCAAAACAGTGGTTAGGGTAAATGGTAAAAGATTTGAAAGACTGGTATATCAGCAACTGTTTTGTGAATTTTCCATTCAAGGTTTTGCCACATGTCAATTACACATTTTGAAGTTTTTACAAATTTCTGACAGTGGTTAAGTACCCCCAGTATTTTAAAATCTGTTAACAATCACTCTTTTGCACAGTGTAAAAACAAACTTGAGTTTGACATGACTTTGACATCTTTACCATTTCCTTTTGATTCATTTTGAGAATAATATTACCAACAAAAATAAAGGTTCTATATCCTGTCAGGAGATTGAAACTTTTACTATCAAAAACCAGTAAAAGTACAAAACATATTATTCTTAAAGAAAAATAAAGAATAATATATCCTGCTTAATTTGAGAAAATCCTTTTCTAGAAAAATAATTAAAGGATTTTCTGAAAACGACACCAAAAGGATCTGATATATTTTCAATAAAACACATAATCATATCATTCTCAAGTTTTATGACAAATGGTCAGTGGTATGAAATTGTAAATCCATTTTGACCACTGTTTGGTACCACTTTCTTGTTGATTGATTGACAACAGAAATGAGGACACATGTTCACATGAGTTTTTGAAAACCCTGCTATGGACTTTGTTACCATGTGAAGATTCTGAAAGTTTGTCTAGTCCTCCTGTAACTTCATTCACTGGGAATACTGTTGTTACCTGAACTTTTCTGAACCATTGATTGCACATAGTTGCTTGATGACCATTGTTACCCCAAACTTTGACTCTTAAGTGCTTTATGTTTATACTCTTTTCTTCTGATTTCAAAGGTTTTGAGATAAACACACTTCTAAGTTTTTGTGAATTTTCTTCTTCCCTTTTTACCCTTCCCATTCATAAGTAATGAAATACTTACTGGGAGGTCTTTATTGAAGAAATACTCAATCCAGAATCACTTTGCAGTAATGTTTTTAAGAGATCTGACCATATTTTTCACATGCATATGTCAAATCTCACATTACTTATGATTTGGACTATTTCAACACCTAATTTTCTTAATGTATTTCAACAGAGTTGATTTGTTCCTTTTGAGGATCTCAAGCTGTTTTCAACACATAAGTTCTTATGACTAAAGTTTTAATTTCCCTCTTTTTATGTTAGCAAAAACGCTAATGTTTTATGAACATAGGATTTTGTTAATCTGAGGTTCATACTTTAGCATCTAATATAGTGACATCACAAGTTTCATAACAACAGTTGAAATCAATTTTGAAAATAAGAGATAATCCCATAGTTTAACAGATATGCTTTTAGATCTAAAAACCATGAGTGTCTTGTGCATGATATCACTTGTTGTGTTAGATTTGTGTGTCTTAAGACATCTTTGGTTGTTTTACAGAGTATTTGAATAGCAACTTTAAGCGTTATCACTTGTTACTCTGTTTTTTCAACTAGATACAACCAACCTTAGTATCAATGAATTTTGAGCCGAACTGTTATGTCAAAATTGATTATTAGATCGAATTTGACTGTCCAGGCTCTGATACCAATTGTTAGGATCGGAGGCTCTCATGATTGTGTTAGTTTGTATAAATTGGACAAATCAAATAGAAATGAATAGAGTTTAAGTGCAGCGGAAATGATCACAAACTTTGTAAACACAAACAAGGAAGAAAATAGTTTAAATAAACAAATGCTTTTCATCAGTCAAAAGATTACAAAGCAAATCAAAAGATTACAAGCAAGCTTACAAACTAAACTCCCCCTCAGCCTGATACTCCATGGTTGGTTGCCCAAGATGAAAGGATTGAATTGAGGAGAAGAACTCACTCAAAACGATCAAATGTAACAGTACAGAGTACTGCTCCATTTATAGACAATCCAAACCACTAAGGTATCTCAGCTGACGTCACCATGAAAGCGACGTCTAACAGCCTAACAACCTGTAACAACTGATCCTATACAAACACTGCTATACTTAACCACTGATTATACATAAGACAAGTAATACACTAAACTACTGCTATATTCTTCATCAGTGCTTTCCTCAAGGTTGATCAGTCCTTGAGTGGGCAGTGCTTTGTCATCAGTAGATAGGATCAGCAGTGTTTACTTCTTCAGGGTTTTGTCAGCAGTTGAAAGGATGGCAGCAGTTGTATGCGGACAGTGGATAGAGGATCATCAGATGTTATAATCACTTTCAAGGGGAAAGTGTAGTGTAATCAGCTGCTTATTAAGAATCCACTGTTGTGAACTGGTTTTGGCTTTCATTATTTGTTCCTCTGGTAGGGTTCAATCCCAACATATACCCTCCCCGAGACAGAACTCCAACGACTGAGTCAGGAAGAGCCTTGACATGCATTACGAAGCACTAGATCAATCGGGCAACGTATCTAATACTTAGCCGGAGTTATGATACTTACATCTAGGCAGAGCTTCGCTATTTTAGTGGGTATAACACCCGGGTATTATAATTGCTATTCAGAATTTAGAGAGAGAATTGTGTGATGAACGATTTGTGAACTGAGCCGATCTCCTCTATATATAGGGCTGTTCAGGGACTCCCTTGCGCCCCGCGAGCTAGATTCAGTAGGGTTTAGAGTTGATCAGTCACGAGTATAGGCTCGACGAGTCGCAGGACACGTGGCGGCCTAGGGTTCCGCCACCCATTACTCGCTCGCACCCCGCGACAGACCTAGGGGTGTCTGTCGCGCCCCGCCAGAGCCCTTTAAATCTTTATTTTGTTTATTTTTTGTTAAATTAAAGGTATTCGGGACCGGTTTTCGTACACGGGGTGTATTTTAGAGCGTATAGGGGTGTTATAAGTATTTTAGGAGTGTTGTTATAATTGTAGACTCTATAGCTGTTGCTTTCAAGGAAGTCTTAATGATATAACCATTGTCCAACAGTGGGACTATAGTCCCTAGAGTTGTAGTGGCTGCTTCACTTGAAAAATCTACAAGAGTCACTTATAACCCAAGAGATGTACCATCCTCTGCTTGTGGGTTAGAAATGAGCACTAGACTTGAGCTAGTCATTTGTAGGAGCATACTCTCAATGATAGGTAATGGTAAAGAACTAGGATTGTTCAAGTATGGAGCATCAATCGCATCAAGCAATGGTTTTATGGTGGGGGATATATTTGGTGGTAGAAATGACAGAGAGAAAGCCCTAGGAGATGGTCTTGAGAATAGATGTTCAAGTGAATCATAATACTCAGTGTTTGGTTCCCCTATGCTTACAACACTTTCCTTTTATGAGGAGAACTGAGGAGTTTGGACGAGTTGAGATGTTTGCATATGTTGAGAGGAAGTACTAAGAGATGTTGTAAGCTGCATTTGTGTTACAGTAGGTTCCTCTGGCATCTCATCCTCCAGATAAGAAAACAAGTCAAAACATTGTATTCGTCAACAATCTAGGTAGTGTTTAAGAAATGAGCCAAGTATCATGGTAGAAACGAGAACAATATTTAATTCAAGTTCACAAAACATGGTTAAATCAATGAACCAAAGAAACAAAGAAACCAGAGGATGAAACACGAGAATCTTCGATCCGAATGCTCCAAAGCTTCAACCTTTTGCTTCCGTATGCTTAAAGTCTCCAACTTACTCGATCAAAGATCCAAAATTCGTCCTTAGAAACAGCAAATTCATCCAAGTGTGTTATTATCCTGATAATCATGATCCAAAATCGTTTTAGGACATAAATTAGGCCAAACCATAACAACAACAATCTTCTACAAATTGAGGTCCCATCGTGCGACACGAAAGGTATATCCCATGCCTCTCTCGCGACACGAGAGGCACAAAATACCCAGTTTTGACCTTTTTACCCCTCGCGTCACGCGAGGGGCTTATCTTTTCCCTGTTGCGAGACACGACTGGGCTCTTTTCCAGCCTTTCTTCGTTCGTTTATATTTCGAACACTCATAACTCCTTCGGCGGCTCGGTTTTCTTCGATTCATCATGTTTTTACTTGTTTTAGCTTCCTTTCTCCTCCTGGCCCCTGCAAAATACTACTAAGTACAATACCGAAACCTAACTAATATGACACCAAACTATACAAAAACTGTACAAACTATACACGGAAACTTGATGCATTTTGCAAAACATCATATATATAACAACAAAATAAACCCACGATATTGTTCTTTTTCATTCGCAAGATCCCCCATACGATTGAAATTTGGTTGAAAGTTAGAGGATGTAAAATGCAATTTACTCTAAATATTATGTGAAAATGACCATTATACTCTCATGTAAGTTGCACATGTTAAGAGTTAACAAAAAAAAATTGGGTTAAGACAAAAGGAAATCCCCTGATGAGAAACATTAACATAAAGAAACATCCAATATAATTTCGTTAGTCAAGGAGAGAGCCTGCATTTTAGCCCAAATACAATTTACTATATACTTTATAATGTGTTTATTAATTAGTTCAATGAACAATAAAATTAACCATTTTTCGTATTCATAAGTGAAATGAATAAAAGTATATAATTAATGTGAGATGATATACCAGGAACTATTTAGCTAGGAATGATAGGAAGTCATTATAACCACTAGATTGGCAATGAAATGATAGAATTAAAGAAGTTAAATCCATCAATTAAAAGAGGTGCGTGGGTTTTAAGAGTCCCGCCGTAACATACGGGTCCTAAATATTCGCTTATACGTAGATTTAGGGGGTGTTTGTTTTTTCTTCAAACATCTTCAAGGAGCTAATGTCTGCAGGTGCGCAGACATTACTCTTGAAGACTGTTTGTTTTTTTTTTTTTTTCAAAAAGATCTGAATATGGCTTCTTTCATCTTAAAAAAAAGCTAGGAAACCCTTTCTTCAAACATCTTCACAAAACCCTTATACTCTTAAAACATAAAACATATCAGAACTCAACAAATCTCCAAACCCTAACTTCTTCCTCCACCATCGCCACCACAACTAGCACCACCATGGCCGCCGCCACCGTCGGTGGTGGCCGTTCCTCGGACAATATGAAACCTCTGTTTTTCTTCACATTCTTTAAACAAACACCCACAACCAATATCAATATATAATCGTTTTAAATGACATAAAAGTAGAAAGATTGGGTTTTGTTTTTGGATTTTATGCTTTTACAGAGACACATCATCATCAATGAACCATCGATTTTATATCTCAGGGTTTCGATTTTGGCTGATTTCGAGTTCGTTGTTAATCGATTGTACAATGGTATGTAACTACGACATACCTTTATGGTTCGTAAACAACAGTCAGACACAACGGTTGATTTTGAAGATTTTGAAGAAGATGAACAGTGATTTTTTGAGGAAGTGTTGTGCGCCGCCACCGTCGGTGATTTTTTGAAGATTTTGAAGAAGATGAACAGTGATTTTTTGGCTGATTTTGAGTTCGTTGAAGATTTTGAAGAAGATGAACAGTAATTTTTTTGAAGAAAATGCAGAGAGTTTGGCTGGTGTAGTTGCTCATGAATGTATGATGCTTTAGTTTGTGCAGACATTATCTTTTTAAAAAAACAAACAGTCTTCTATTTTCAGCTTGCAGAGCTTCAGACCACATCTTCAGTTGCAGACATAAAAACAGATGAAATCAGCTTACAGACAGTTTATGTCTGCAAAAACAAACAGCACCTTAGTTACGAACCCTTTTTAATTTATTAAAAATCATTTTTAGATAAAATGTGAATTGTAAAAAAGGAGGATGTTTTCTCAATTGAATAATTGAACTTTTCTAAGTACTTTAGGTTTAGCATTCTATTTTATTACGTTATTTTTGTCGATTTCAATGGTATTAAACATTAACACAACCTTCATTTATTTTTGGATTTTTCTATTTCACTTGATATAGTATACGTTGGTATTGTAATGACCCGATACCAATGGAATTCATGTTGCATCCCCGCTGCAACACACGTGCTTTATACGCCCCTGCTATTATAATGACTCAATTCTTATCTACCCGTTTTGTGGGTATTTAAGAATTACCCGTCAGTTGTTTTCCAACAAAAAGGAGAGTGTTACAATTTGTTTCGCAGACAATGAAATAAAAGCCCGACAACCTAAGATAACCCAATGACAAAAGACGACCCATACCTTATCACTTCTCGCATATCTTAATTTTAGTTTTATGCCAAAATAAGTTTTCGGTCGGTGTTGAAAACGATCCAAAAATATGTTCAAGTTCCTAATTGAGTATCTCAAACTTTGACAAAAGATTCAAAAACTGCGTTCTCTTGGATATTGAGATTGTTTTGTCCGTGCTAAGATACCGTGTATATACCGTGTATGCGTATAACCAATAAGGTCAAGTGTCGAGTAAATCCAAACTTTTGTTTTGATACATGTGAGTAGATAAAATATTATTCCTTTCTTTTTTTTTTAACCGCAAATTGCAACACTTTATTCAATCACCAAAAAAAAAAAAAAACCGTTTAGACACATTACAAATGGTTAATAAGCTACTAAGTCAAGCACCCAAAAATTACCACCCTTTTTTCACATTTATCTTTACAAATGGTAAGTATCAGTTTGGTTTTGTAAGGCACCGACACTCGGTAATGCAATTGAAAGAAAATGCCCAAGTTGTTTTACATCGGTGAGAAACCACAAATAAAAATTTACATCGAACAATATCGTTGTGGCACATTAAAACGCGAACATTCCTAATTTAAACTTTATTTTCCTATTGGTGTCGTAGTAGTCTTACTTTTGCGGATTTAATAATGAGGAGAAGTGGATGTGATGTTGGGGGATCAGAGGGCTCTAGAGATGATACACATGGATAGTCGATACAAGACACAATGATTTAGGCGTAGCCAGAGGCTCACTAGATGGACTTTTGAGAATCACTCCGATAATCCGCATAAGAAATGTTGCGCCAACTATAGCCAACAACTTCACCACCCGAGGACTCTCGGGCTACTTAGCTAGATTGCCTCTAATGTATTTTTTTTTTGAACGGCCAACGAATCCTTCAAATGGGCTACTGTCGAAATTCACCACATCGAGATACACTCGCCCTCTAACTGGGGAAAACCCTCGCCTAGGGCCGAAGCCCATGAACACTCGCCCGAAGGCACGACAGTGTGGTGAGGTAAAACCCGCTCAATTCAAGGATCGAACTAGCGATCTCCATACCTATTCAACTAGTCTCCTATCATCACCAGGTGCCGCAGAAATTTGGATGGTAGAATCGAACTTGGGTCTCTTAGAACACCAAGTCATTGGCTTGTCTCTCATGTATTAATTATAAAACTCGTTTATTATTTGTAAAATATTTGGTAAATAAAAATCACATTTTGGTTGTAAAACTTTTTTATGCACAATATATTTATTTTTGTTATTCAAAAAGATATATTTACAGTCTACAAATAATAATTTTTTTTTATATTTTTAATAAGAAACATCATTGACAAAATATCCAATCTGGAATCATTCAGCAAAAATACCCTTTGGAAAACCCTCGTTGAACATTCCATTTGTTAATCCGTTGGAGATATTGTTGTGAGACACCACCATCGCTCGTCAATAATCTCTCGGTGGCCTCTCGATATGTTTCATTGGTAACACGTCAATACATTCTCTTCCCATATTATATTTTCTAACACGGTGAAAGAACTTGGTCTTTATAGTAAAATTCACTTTTAAGGGGCACTTAAAATTCATTATAAAACTACTTTTGCTTCTTTAAGACTCCAATTGTAAACTTCAACTACGAATCGCTTATAAAAGGAATTTCTAAAATCGTCCCCCAAACTTCGCCAATGGTTATCATCAAGTATAGTATTCCTCTCATTTAAACATCCACACTCATTACTCATACATATATTTTATGGGGAAAAATAAAATGAAAACCCACTTAAGTTGAGAAAACTTAAGAAACCCTTACAAAAAAATCTATGTAACATTTTTATTTTTCTAAAAAAAATCGGGAATGTAACATAAATATATTTGAACGTTTTTGTTAAAAAGAAACAAAAAGCGTCGACTAGTTTATAAAAAATGTTAAAAATTCCATGTTACATAATATATATGTCCAAAAAAATGTAACATACAGATTTTGAATTTTGAATATTTTTTTTTAAAACCTAGTCGGCGTCTTTTACATTTTTTTAATAAAAATGTTCAAATATATGTATGTTGTTCCTGATTTTTTTAAATAAAAAATAAAAATATTACATAAAGTTTTCTTAAGTTTATTCAACTCAAGTGACTTTTCTTCCAATACGTTACCTATTACCTATGTTTTATTTCTGTATATACTTCGCTCTTTAACCAAAAAACCGAGGCCAAGAATTACTTTGGTCGTACTAAAAAATCATTTAACATCATGGGTAAAGATCAAATAGGAAGTTTATTTTGGTTAGGAAGTCTAGGAAGCAATAGGATTAGGACATGTGGCAACACTTAAAATAAAGAAAAAGGGTATTTTAGTCAATCCAACCCTTTCTTCTTCCTTTTCAAAACCCAGTAACTTCAAAACCCACCATTTTCAAAACCCACCATCTTCAACCATTTCTTCACTTTCTATCTCAATAATCACTACATTATAGTGCGATTTTCATCACCAATCAATGATTCAAACACCTGATCAACGTGTTCTTCAGTTTTTTTTTTGAAGAAAACCCAGTTTAATTTCATTAGAAAATCTCGTTTTTTCCGGTGATTTTGGAGATAATCACTCGATTCGTTCGATTCAAGTGTTGATAAGTGTTTCTATCATTCAAATTTCGTCAATTGATGAAGAAACCGGCTTCGATCCATGTAAGAAATTCTTTAATTTCATTTTCACGATCTGGGTTTTTATTTAGTCATTGCGTTTTACGATCTTGGCGGGGGTCCGGGGGCGGCAGCCCCTGGTAGCGGGGTCCCAGGGGCGGCAGCCCCTGGCGGGGTCCAAGGGGCAGAGCCCCTGGCTGGGGTTGAATATTTAAGGTCAGCTCGAAAATTTTTTTTTCCGATTAAATTGCTGTACTAAAAACGCATCAGAAAATTTAATTTTCCAGAAATTGACTCATTTCGAAGATAGTAATTCGTAGACAATTCAGACAGTTCACAGACAATTCAGAAACAGTTTTATGTGTCCATTGCGTTTTAGAAATAAGAGAGTTTTATGTGTTTTCTAGCTATTGCGTTTTAGAAAAAACACATTTTTAAGTATCTTTAGTCATTGCGTTTTAGGTAAAACACATTTTTGAAGTGTTTTTAGTCATTGCGTTTTAGGTAAAACACATTTTTAGGTGTTTTCAGTCCATTGCGTTTTACAAAGAACATTTTCTTTTGTTTTTTTAGGTCATTGCGTTTTAGAAATGAGACATTTTTAAGTGTTTTCTGGCCATTGCGTTTTACAAATAAAACATTTCTTTGTGTTTTCTAGTCATTGCGTTTTACAAATAAGACATTTCTTTGTGTTTTTGTGCATTGCGTTTTAGGTAAAACACTTTTTTTATGTGTTTTCAGTCTATTGCGTTTTAGAAATAAGACATTTCTTTGTGTTTTCTGGCCATTGCGTTTTACAAATAAGTCATTTCTTTGTGTTTTTGGTGCATTGCGTTTTAGAAAAAATGTCATTTTTTAGGTTTTTTTTCATTGCGTTTTACGTAACTGGTGGTTTTTCTATTGCGTTTTACACAACTGGGTTTAAATTTTTTTTTTAAATATAGCAATAGTATACTCGTTTTAAAGAGAAAAAAACGCTCGTTTTTTTGGTGCAATTTTTATAAAAAAATAATGTCGTATGAAAAAGTTATTAACGTTTAAAAAATGGGGGGGAATTGGAGGAGAGAGAAACTATTGGCTTGGATTGACTAGAATGCCCTTGAACAAACTCACGCGCCTCTTTTCTTCTTTTCAATTTCCCTGATTTAATCTTAGCCATTGATTAACTTAATGGATGGTCAAGATCACTTCCTAGCCTTCCTAGCCAAATAAACTTCCTATTGTATCTCCACCCTTAACATCATTACCAACTATATGAAAGAAACATAGAAGGGGAATTTCTTGGAAGCTTCATATTTGAACTTATATATGAGTCTTTGTTGTGCATATAGACAAGCAACCAATAAAATGGCAGAACGATCCACAACAGATAACTACGTACGTATTCTACCTCAAATTCTCTTCCTGCTGCAGATCATTCTTATCTTCAAACTCATGTATCAGTAACCCACAACAAACAGACAAATATAGGTCTTAACTATTTCAACTTTATCCTAAAATCCATATGTTTTATCAAGGATTGTTTCTAGAGTAAAAAAAAAAGATTTATATATAACAAATGGTGGACTTATACGTGAATTTGAAAGAGGAAGATTTGAGGAACTTTTATTCTCAGACAAAGCCGTGGTTGGTTTTCTACTCACGTTTTGTTTAGATTGTCATGAGAAACTATTTCCAACCAATATTTTCCACTAATTTCTGGCCAAAAATTTACGACAAGTTTCCAACAAAAAAAAATATTTGGGAGCAATTTCCGGCCATTTTCCTACGAAACTTTTAAAATAATAAAAAACACAAGGTTTGTGCGAAATGCGTCTTCCAACCATCTCCCACAAAAGCATTAAAATAATAAAAACAAAGTGTTCGTGGGATATCTGTTGCTAAATTAGGGTTTTCAGTTGTGTCAAAACATGGTTGCAAAATCCAACCATTTTTTACTAGGAATTTTTCATAGGAAAATGGAGCTTTTTCTTATTATCTCATTAACCTAATGGATACAAAACATAATCTAACTAAATATACAAAGTCAAACCAACTTACTAAGTTAAAAGGCACTAAACAAGAGCCCGTATAATATAACCTCCAGTAGTATCAATATCAATCATCCTTACCGATCATACTTACTCTATAGCAACAACCTTAAACGACCAACATAGTTGATCCATAACAAAATTTTTCATTAAACATTTCGAAGATGATAAGATGATATATTGTTCAAGTGTGAGTAAATTTAATTAAACCATCTTGAAGTTTCTCACGTACAATATGACTTTCTAAATGTGCTTAGTCTGTTCATGAATAAAAAGAGTTTTATCAATATGAATATCAATTTTCTGTCACATTTTAGGAGAATAGGAGTAAGACCATGAACTTGAACACGGAAAACAAGCGAGTTAACAAAGCTAATCCGAGTGTAATGTGTCGAATGGAACAATATTCAGCCTCTGCAGAACTAAGAGAAATCGTGGGTTGCTTCTTGGACTTCTAAGAAATAAGACTGCGATATAATGAAATGAAATACTCAATAACTAATCTTCGTTTATTAGGACCAGAGCTCAATCAGAATAACAATAAGTAGCTATGGTAAAATCTGAGAATATGTCAGCCTGCATCCCAATGGAGCTCGTGGATCACTCATGAATTGACTGATGAATTAATCAACAATGTCCAAATTAGGTCTAGTATGGGGTAAGTAATCCAACTTCCCAATTAGACTAATTGACCTCGCCATCCATTAGGGTAATTCCGTCACCACCAGTGCATGCAATCAATGCTTTCGAGCATTCCTGGAAAACCACGCATTTGTTCGTGGAATTGATACAATTTTGGACCTCGTTGGCGTTTGGTTTTCGCAAATATTTCTTGTTGTACAGCTTCACCATACATTTGCAAAAGTTGTACAAGCATTCTCATGCAGTTCTTTCGGACATCATTAAATACTCATCCCACGCATCGGTTGTCATCTCGAATGCTAGTTGGCGAATTGCCGCTGTGCATTTCTGTAAGGTGGTGATACCCCTTTTGCCTCTAGCATCGGACTCTAATGTAAATGGGTTAATTGATTTATAAAATGTAGCCCAACATAAATTAAAACACACACACACACATATATACATATACATATATACATATATATATATACATATATATACACGATCAAGATCAAGGGAAAACCCTTACGAGTTGTGAGAACTTAGAGAACTCGGCCTTCTCGTACGAGTTTCGACCCAATTTTTTTACACACCTAGTTTAAGATGTTCCAAAGCCGGTTGTAAAAATCGAAGTGGTGTTTTCGGCCCCTTACACCAGCTGTAAATTAAAAAAAATGATTTTTTTTGTAAAAGTTGATTTTTTATGATTTTTAGTAAAAAAAACTTTTTGAAAAAAACCTTCCGTAAGGCCGAGTTCTCTAAGTTCTCACTATTCGTATGAGTTTTCATTTTACTCTAACCATATATATATATATATAGGTACGAGATCAGGAGAAAACGGTGAAAAGTGTGAGAACGGATCCTGGCCGGCCACGTGGTATAGCGCTCTAAATTATGTGCGGTGGTACAATTGTCACTGTCCACTTCCCGCTAAATAATGGCGTTATGATTCTGTTGCAAAAAAAAAAAAAAAATAGAAATGGCGTTTTCATCGTTATGCTTGTTTTACATGGAGTTTTTTTTTTTTAAATTATTTTTTTACGAATGACGTTTATGTTTGAATGACGTTCTATTGATATCCAAACAAATATGTCGTTTTTATGTTTTTTACTTGTTTTAATTTAGTTTTTTTAACCCTTTTTTAATGTTGTTTAAGTTTAAATGCTTACTATTTGTTAATTATTCTAATAATGGCGTTTTCATTGATTTGTACAAATATTATTGAAAATCACACAACCAAACATGTAGATGCAATAATCTAAAAAGCAAAACACATTAGTCAACATTGAAATTTTACAATCCATGGCGTTTAAGCTAATCTACATAATCTACCATCCTTTGTGCTATTCTCTTGTCCGTTGTTTCATACATTTCACGTATTTTTTCTCCCCTTAAAGCCAAGAATTTTGTTACAGATTTTGTCAATCTTGTTCTGATTTCAGTTTCGCTATGAAGCAGAATTTTTACAATGTATTTCGCCCTCAGTTCATTTAGCTGTCTCTGCTGTAGTTGATTTGGGGCATCTTCGTTTGCCAAACCACTTCTCCAACCAACTATATCCCCCATGTATGTTTCCATATGCCTCATTGCGAAAACCCCACAGTCGACCACGTTAGACGTTGTCCTCCAATCCATCTTTTGTCTGACAATTTCCGCCTTTTTCATGATCTTATGTTTTTTGTGTTTTTTAAGACGTAAGTAGTTTGCAAAAGCAAGGTGCTGCAGTTTCACATTTTTTGCATATATTAGTATGGCGTTTTGTCAACATAGTTCCTACATACAAAGTTTTTAAGATACTTACCAACTTTCCACCCATCCAGCATACTTGTCTTTTTTGCTGAGATCATCCTCTACAGCGCTGTTATCCAATACATCAACTCTTTCGTGTTTTATGTTGAAACAGACAACATAGAAATGTCTTGCCCATATTATTGGCACAAAGACCAGTTCATAATCTTTGATGGTTTTATTTTTCTGGTCTCCTTTGAAATAGGCATTTTCAGAACAGTTTCCATGTTTCTATTGAATTCGTTGTATCGTAAATTTACTTTCGTCGTTTCATCGTATGCCGGAGTATTCTGTAATATTGAGTACCACATTTTAAACAACAAAACAATGTCCTAGTATAATTTCATCAATTAAATATAGCAAAAGAGTTACCAGCAGTAATTCTGTGCAAAATAACCTTGAGTGTGATTCTGGAGCCTTGTATCTTTCTTCATAGTTCAGGATATGTGCCCAACATAGAATAATTGTGACGTGTGCTTGAAATCCTGGTTTCATGCTCTCACAAATCACCTTCATGAGAAACTTTTCTCTCATCTTGAACACCTCAGTCCTAAAAAAACATCATTTGGCGTTTTAGTTATACAAACTCATTCTATTATAATACATGGCGTTTTGAGCGTTTTACATGCATATTCAAGTAAACATGATATATGAAAGTTTGGCGTTTTATTTTTGAGAGAAGTGTACATACTCGTATTCGCCGCATCCAGTGAAGATGTATGTGGCAAGGTTATTTTCATGGTTCGTCCTCGGTTCATGTATAACCACTTGCCTCCTTACATAAGGTGACAAACATGCCCTGCTCAATTTCTTATCTCTTTTCTCCTTTTCACCCACATTCTTTTTCTTTATATTTTCATCTTCTTCATCATCTTTATCAGTTTCTTCATCACCAGGCAGCTCTTCAGGGTTTAAAATTGTATTTTCTTACATTAACTTTATGATGTCTGGAGTTTTGTTCTCATCACCCTTCTCCTGCACATCTGACCTGTTTGGCGTTTTTGGTGGTGATGTGTTGATGGCGTTTTCATTTTGGGGTTTATTGGGTGTCTCTTCTTCTTCAAAAGTTTCCAAGAGGCTTTTCCCAGCTGTAGATGGTGGCTACTCATATGGCGTTTTATCAAACACTGCACCTTGTTGGTCAACACTTTTGTTTACCATCTCCCCTTCAGTTTTTTCTAGTTCAGTGATGAAGCCTGACTGTATTGTGTTTTTGTTGGGGGGATGTTTGGTGTCTTATCAAATACAGGCATTTTTGGGGTGTCTTTAGCAAGTTGCAGACGTTTTTTATTGCTTTAATTGCTTCATCCACCATCTTTGAATTATCTAGACCTTCTTTTATATCAGTCATTTGTTTTAGATCTTGTCCAGGCAGCTCCAGAACCTCAGCAATATTCTTTTTAACTATTTTCCCCATTGTATCTGGAAATGTGATATTCAAGTGTCTTGAAATCACAACTCCATCTCTCAATATCGTTTTCGTTTATATCTTCATTTGATAATATAGTATCCTCATCATCATCATATATTGAGGCTATTGTAGCAGTTGAGGGTTCGGCGTTTTGTTCTCCAGCCATATCACTTTCTTTTTCTACTTTTGTATCCCCTTCTCTTTCTCCTTCTCCATCCCCTTCCGCCTCCCCTTCCTCTTCTCCTTTTCCTTCTCCTTCCCCTTTTCCTTTTCCTTCTCCTTTTCCTTCTCATTTTCCTTCATTTTCAACTTCATTGGCATTTTCATCAATTGTTTCCACTTCAATGGCGTTTTCTATTCCAGCCATATCCTTCTCCCCTTCTTCTTCTTCTTCTTCTTCTTCTTCTTCATTTTCACCTCTTCCTTTTCCTTCTCCTTCATTTTCAACTTCATTAGCATTTTCATCAGCTGATTGCACTTCAATGGCGTTTTCTATTCCAGCCATCTCCTTCTCCCCTTCTTCTTCGTTTTCACCTCCTAGTACCACCTCATTTTCAACCTCAGTTTCATATTTACCTTGTTCTCTTTCAGCTGGCACTTCCTTGGCGTTTTCATCAACAATTTTTGAATGTTCTCCAACAATGTCAGACATTGTGAGTATTTAATGTGTACCAGGAGGCTGTTTGGGTATTCAGTCTTCGACTGTTTTAAAAATGTGCTCATTTTTTTTGTAACTATCTTCTAATTATTTGTATGCCCCAGCCGAAGAAATATCCATCAGGGAAATGAATAATCTATACAATAATCCTTTATTTCCGCTTCTTATGAAGTATCCACTGAGGAAAATGAATTATCCATTCATTTTCGCTTCCAAAGAAATATCTATAAGGGAAATGAATAATCTATACAATAATCCTTCATTTCCACTTCTGACGAAGTATCCACTGAGGAAAATGAATTATCTATTCATTTTCACTTCCGAAGATGTGACAACTGGCACCCAACCGGTAATTTCCGTACACTTTAATTATTATTTAATGACTGCAATTATGTGCTTAAATGTCAACATTGTCTGATTTCATACTATACAAGTGAATTCATGCACGTTTTATACTACAAGATATTGCTTTATGCATTAATGAACAACGTTACGTCAGAAATACTAGTAAACTCACCGGTAAGACACATTGTGTCAACAAATCTGCAGAAAGCAGTCAGACAATAGAATTGGGGCCTAGGTGTAGGTCCAACCTCAAGAATACATTAAAACCCAAGAGTACATACAAGGGTTAACATATAGACGTTCCGGAAGCCAAAATACGCACTAAAAAGCACCCGAAACACACTTTAAATGCTGAATTTTACATATTTCAGCAAAATTCAGCATTGTAACAAGATTGTAACATGTAAAACTATGACAAATTGATCCAGAATACTTTCCTAAGTGTCAGGAATTGAAAGTATCACAAAAGGATACTTAAAAGACACTAAACGGTGCAATTTAGCACTTTAACGAACCGGTATTTAACCGAACAACCGGACATTACCCGGAACACTAAAATATTGCTAAAAGCATTGTTTTACTTTTTCTGAGCTAGTTATGGTTCCCGAACACTTTAACATACTACGTAAAGCATCCTACATATAAAACACTAGCTTTTACATTTAACTTCCACTAATTACCTACTTACCATTTGAAGTTACAAATTAACCCCTCCCCCCCTTTGATGTAATCGGCCCAAGAGGTGGCCTCCACACCAAAATCACCACAAATCTTTCTAAATCTTCTATGGATCTTACTTAGATTAATGGAAGATTATGCTTGTACTTTGTGTGACACATAACCCATTGGATATTAGAGAAGTTGGTTATAAGAACAAGATCACCTTCATCTTTCTCACAACAAACATCACAACACTCTCACTCTTCTTCCCTCTCCCTCTCTCGGCCGAGATTAGGCAACACCACCACCACCATTTTCGATCTTCAATCATCCATTCCAAGGTTATCTCAAGGTGCACAAGGGTGAATAAGAAGGTGTGGAACTCTTGGATCATCAAGGACCTCCTTTGTTTGCTTTTATCCACTTCATCTTCACCATTGTTCTTCCCTAGCTTGAAGCTAGTAGTAAGACTCTTTTGATCTTTGTTTACTTCATCTTTTTAGTGGTTAAAGGATATATTATGTTGATTTACACAAGAACACTAAAGAACATACACTTGAACCTTGAAACATAAAGCTAACATATGATAAAATATGGATAGAATAATGTTGTTTATGTAACACCCATTCATTTAATTCATTTATTTAATCGAACGACATGTAAAGTTTATAACCAAAACCTTAAACTAACAAACTTAGTTTGTAAACTAAGTTATAATTCATCATAATGTTTAACATAAAAAGAAACTAGTTTCAAACATAAGTTGTTCATTAATGTTTACAAAACTACAAGGTTTAACTAGAGTTAATTAGTGCGGAAGCATCCAAAAGTTTAGTGTTCGGTTCTTGAATCATCAACTTGATCATCGTCCATATACTTGAATTACCTAGAAACTGGAAAAGGTTAACAATCATTAGTATTAGAATTCTTGAAATAATTCAATAATCATACTATAATCAAATACGGAATTCGTGTATTTAAAAAAATGCAAAATTCAGCACTTTTGACCGGGGCCTACCGTAACTTACGGTAGCTACCGTAAGTTACGGTAGCTCCTGGAAACACATTGTTCCACCGTAACTCAGGAATATTTCACCGTAACCTTTTTGCCTCTATCGTAAGTTACGGTACCACCGTAACTTACGGTGGTCTCTGTAAGGCTATGGTTTGACTGATTTATTGTTTTGCCCAAACCCAAATCCTCGGACTTCTCATTCTAACGAATAAACATGCTAAATCCTCGTATTCTAACATGTTTTTTTATCAATAACAACAACAAAGAACCAATTGACTATATTACGAAGCCCTTGCCACGTATTAAATGATTATTCGACCCGTTTGGCTCATCTTATGGAATCCTCCATTACGATGACTACCAACAAGTTCTAACCAATCCTTGTCTTATCATTCAACATAGCGAACATTATCGCTTTTAAATCAACACAACCTTCATTCTACCATTTACCACACATATGCAAATTATCTAATTACCCAATGTAACGGGTTAAGTTACATACCTTTAAAGCAAGCCCTTCAAACGTGCGTCCACACCGGTTTGCCCGCTCGATGCTCCGGCTTCCTTTCCTATAGAGTTCAATCACTTTATGTTTAGAACTCTTTGTTTCACTTATATAACGCACAATTTTTGTCGAACTTCATAATCATGCGTTTTTAACATAAACATTTAAATTTCAAGCTTTCTTTGAGGCATTTCTACGAACACGTAAAGGACATAATTTATGTCTTTTATATTCTAATCCTTGACTTATCACATAGCCTTGATTATCAATAATTGAGTTATCACATATGAACTTAACATCTCTATTTTCATAAATCAGTTTCTATAAATCAATTTACACTAGAATAGCCTTCCAAACCCTAGTGTTCATCATTATCTTGCAAACCCCATAACCCACCTTCAATGTGTTCATGGAATTTCCTGAATTTGGACATGATTTCACATGTAGTTGTCTAGGTTTTTACTTCTAGACACTATATCATCCCTAATCTAGCCAAATCACAAACATGCATCATCTAATTTTTGGATTTCCCAAATTCATAAGAATTTCAAACAGAGAATTTTCATAGAATTTTACATACCTTACAACCCCCTTATGACGGGGATTACTAATCTTAACTCAGATTTCGATTTGGGAGCCAGTTTGATCTTCAATTTGTGGGATTTAACATGAACTAGGGTTTTGAAAGAACCCAGGTCGCCCCCTCCTTGTTCTGGTCGATCCCCCGTACAAGATTTTTTTTGGTTTGTGTTTTAATAAAATAGTTTTTGTTAAAACTATTTTCACTTTTAACACTTTTGGTCCCTCTGGTTTATTTTATTTTATTTCTATGTCTCTAACTACTCATAAGTGATAAACTAACTAGGTTAGTGTCTTTACTAATTAGATTATTTTACAAATTTATTTGCAACTAAATTACAAATTTAAGAATGTGTATTTTCGGGATGTTACAAGTCCACCCCCCCTTAAAAAGGGTTTCGTCCCCGAAACCAAAGTACGTACCGAATAGTGTAGGGTAGAGACGTTGCATCTCTTCTTCGGACTCCCATGTAGTGTCTGAACCTTTCCTATGCTCCCACTTGATCTTGACTTGATCGATTTGTTTATTTCGCAAGTGCTTAATCTTTCGATCTAAAATTTCTATGGGCCTTACAATATAATTCAAGCGATCATCCACTTCGATATCGTCATAGTGAATATAAGTTGTCTCATCCGCTAGACATTTCCGAAGATGTGACACATGAAATGTGCTATGAATTCCGCTTAGTTCCTCCGGTAGTTCAAGGCGGTAAGCTACCTTTCCTACCCGTTCTATGATCGCAAACGGCCCGATAAACCTCGGGCTTAATTTTCCTCTTTTTCTAAACCTGATAACACCCTTCCATGGAGATACTTTGAGCATGACTTTGTCACCAACCTGGAATTCGATTGGCCTCTTCCTTTTGTCAGCATACGTCTTTTGTCTATCTTGTGCCGCTTTCAAGTGTGCCCGAACCACATCAATCTTTTCATTAGTGGCTCGTACTATATCATGGTGGGCGAGTTCACGTGGGCCCACTTCACCCCAACATACCGGGGTTTGGCATTTCCTACCATAAAGAATTTCGTATGGTGCCATCCTAATACTGGCATGGTAGCTGTTATTATACGAAAACTCGATCAATGGTAGGTAGACGTCCCAACTGCCTCCAAAGTCGATTATACATGCCCGTAGCATGTCTTCCAACGTTTATATCGTTCTTTCACTCTGTCCATCTGTCTGAGGATGGTACGCAGTGCTGATGAACAATTTGGTTCCCATTTGCTCTTGGAAATCTCGCCAGAAATTTGAAGTGAACCGGGTATCCCTATCAGACACGATGGATACCGGTACTCCATGACGTGCTATTATCTCATTAGTGTAAACTTCAGACATCCTTTCTGACGTATAAGTCTCACGAATCGGAATGAAGTGAGCACTTTTCGTCAATCTATCCACCACTACCCATATGGCATCAAAACCGCAATTTGTCTTTGGTAGCTTGGTTATTAGGTCCATCGTAATATGTTCCCATTTCCAAACCGGAATTTCTAACGGTTGGAGTTTACCGTATGGTTTTTGGTGCTCCGCCTTGACTTGTAGACATGTCAAACATTTTTCCACGTACTTCACCACATCTCTTTTCATTCCGGGCCACCAATAGTTTTGCTTTAAGTCGTTATACATTTTGGTCGCTCCCGGATGGATGGAATAACGGGACTTATGAGCCTTATCGAGTAGAAGCTTTTTAACTCCACATGTGTTAGGAACCCAAATTCTATTGAAACGCGTTTTCAAACCGTGGTTGCCTGCTTCGAGATCTTTAACTTGACCAACAATCCTTTCCCTCTTCCAGTTTTTCGTCTTTACTGCTTCATCTTGTGCTCCGCGGATTCGTTCGAGTAAGCCCGAGGTCACAATGAGCTGCAACGATCGTACTCGTATCGGGGCATAGTCTGCCTTTCGGCTCAACGCATCAGCCACCACATTGGCTTTCCCGGGGTGGTAGTGTATTTCACAGTCGTAATCCTTGACCGTTTCTAACCATCGTCTCTGGCGCATATTTAATTCCTTCTGATCGAAGAAGTATTTTAGGCTCATGTGGTCAGTGAATATGGTGCATTTTACCCCATATAAATAATGTCTCCATATCTTTAACGCAAATACCACCGCAGCCAATTCGAGATCGTGCGTGGGATACTTCTTTTCATGTATCTTCAGTTGCCTCGAGGCATAAGCTATAACTTTGCCCCGTTGCATCAAAACGCATCCGAACCCTGATAATGAGGCATCCGAGTAAACCACTAAGTCTTCGACTCCGTCCGGCAACGTTAATACCTGAGCTTGAGTTAATTTCTCTTTTAGCGTCTGAAACGCCCTTTCTTGTTCAACACCCCAAATAAACTTTTCCTCCTTCCGAGTTAACCTTGTTAGTGGCGACGTAATCTTGGAGAAATCTTGAATAAATCTCCTATAGTATCCCGCAAGCCCTAAGAAGCTTCTAATTTCCTAAGGGTTCTTCGGGGGATTCCACTTCGACACAGCCTCAACTTTTGACGGATCTACCAATATTCCATCGGCACTTATGATGTGGCCGAGGAATTGCACCTCTTGTAACCAAAAGGCGCACTTAGAGAATTTCGCATACAACCTTTCTCGTCTAAGTGTCTCTAACACCTCTTGTAAGTGGTGCGCATGCTCAGCTTCACTTTTCGAATACACCAAAATATCATCGATAAACACGATGACCGATTTATCTAGCATTGGTTTACAAACCCGGTTCATGAGGTCCATGAAAGCCGCGGGTGCATTTGTTAGCCCAAATGACATCACGAGAAATTCGTAATGCCCGTATCGCGTGCGAAAAGTCGTCTTCGGCACATCTTCCTCCTTGACGTTTAGTTGGTGATACCCCGATCTAAGGTCAATTTTCGAAAACCAGTTTGCACCTTGCAGTTGGTCGAATAGGTCCTCTATTCTCGGAAGCGGGTATCGATTCTTTATGGTGAGTTTATTTAACTCCCGATAATCGATACACATGCGCAT
Organism: Helianthus tuberosus; assembly: GCA_030545235.1. Taxonomy (NCBI): domain Eukaryota; kingdom Viridiplantae; phylum Streptophyta; class Magnoliopsida; order Asterales; family Asteraceae; genus Helianthus; species Helianthus tuberosus. Next base: position 101,324,116 of record CM060381.1, on the reverse strand, counting down.
GCTTCCGTCTTTCTTTTTCGCGAACAGTACCGGTGCGCCCCAAGGAGACACACTCGGTCTTATGAATCCCTTGTCAAGCAGGTCTTGGATCTAAGACATCAACTCTTGTAATTCTGACGGCGCGAGTCGGTACGGTGCTCTAGCTACGGGTTTTGCGCCTGGAATCAATTTGATTCCGAACTCTACCTCTCGTTATGGCGGTATCCCCGGTAATTCTTCCGGAAATACATCTTCGAAGTCCCGTACTACCGGTACGTCTCCAATCTTCAATGATTCTTTCTCGGGTTCATTCGCGTATACCATAAACGCCTTACATCCTTGCTTCATAAGCTTGTGTGCTTTCAACATAGACCATATTATGGGGTTACCTCCTTTTTCGCCATAGATAGTGACGTGTTTCCCACTTGGAGATGTTAGCTTTATCTCCTTACGAAAACACACGACCTTTGCGTGGTGCTGAGATAGCCAATCCATCCCAACAACTACTTGAAATTCCCCCATTGACATCGGGATTAGGTTTATCAAGTATTCTTCATCGTCAATGCTTAATTTGCAGCCTCGACAAACATCACAAACTATAAAACATTTATTGTCCCCTATTTCAACTTCTAAGGGCACATATAATTTCGTCAATACAAATGAAGGATGTCGAATAAATCCATGCGAAACGAAGGATTTATTGGCACCCGTATCAAACAATACACGTGCTGGAATTGAGTTAATTGTGAATATACCTGAGACCACATCGGGTTCTGTTTATGCTTCAGCCGCGGTAAGTTGGAAGGATCTAGCCTTCGCCTTAGGAGCTTCTGCTGGAGATTCTTTAACGTCTCTCTTTCCAACTAAGTCCGGGCATTCGGACTTTTTATGGCCGGGTTGATAACAATTGTAGCAAACTGAGACTTTACTCGGGCATAGCGAAGCCGTGTGCCCCGTCTTACTACATATGGGGCATGGTTTGTCTTTGAACCGACATTCTCCCTTGTGTCCTTTCCCGCACACTTTACAACTTGGCGACCCACCTTTAGCATCCACCTTCTTTCCCGATTCTCCAGTTCGGGATTTCTTTGTAGGGCTTGGATTCACATCATGTGCCCTTCGCTCAACCCTTTCAACTTGTTTCTTCAACTCGATTTCCCGTTCCCTAGCAACGTTTATGATCTCGGTAAGGGTCTCGAATTTTGAAGGAGTCATAAACTCTCTATATTCAGCGCTCAACATGTTATAGTAGTAGTATATTTTCTGTTCTTCGTTCATCACCAATTCACTACTAAACTTCATCTTATCCATAAACATCGCCGTAATCTTGTCTATGGTTTCGCCCTTGTGCCTAAGTTGCATGAACTCTTCCTTGATTTTATTGATGACCGCCTTGGGGCTATGATGTTTAAGAAACGGCGTCTTAAACTCTTCCCATGTCATGGTTCTCTCCGCTTCGGCGCCTATTTCATTCTTTTTGTTGTCCCACCAGTCTTTGGCTTGACCTCTCAACTGACCCGTTCCGTAAGCAACAAAGTCACTTTCATCACAATGGGTCCTTTCAAACACCCCTTCAATGTCGCCCAACCATCTTTGGCAAATTATCGGGTCAACTTCCCCGTTATAGATTGGCGGTTTGCACGCCATAAATTCTTTGTATGAACACCCTTTACTTTCTCCCGATTTCTCCTTCATAAGGTTGACACTATCCTCCAACCTTTTGACTCGCTCTTCGACAAGTGACAACACCGTGCTTTGAATTTTGTCTATAAACCCGGATAGACTTCCTTCAATTGCCTTTCCTACCTCTTCGGCAATTATCTCTTTCATTTGTTCGGTGCTTGTCTGCACCGGATCATCATCGTTTCTTTCCGACATCTTGAAACTGAAATGTTTACATTAAACGTTAAACATTTCATTTATAAAATTGCTTCATTTGTTTCGGTTTAGCCAAGTTCCTAACTTGCTTTAACCGTTCACATTTGGTGCATTTTCCGGGTTTGAGTGAATTAACACACTCTTCCCATGCACGTCTATTCACTTCTCGTTTCTTACATAAAATATAATCTATTAAAATAATAAGTTAATTCTTACCGGACGATCAATCAAGCTTGAACCGAACACTTTGTTGACAACCTTAAGCTCTGATTACCAACTTGTAACACCCATTCATTTAATTCATTTATTTAATCGAACGACATGTAAAGTTTAAAACCAAAACCTTAAACTAACAAACTTAGTTTGTAAACTAAGTTATAATTCATCATAATTTTTAACATAAAAAGAAACTAGTTTCAAACATAAGTTGTTCATTAATGTTTACAAAACTACAAGGTTTAACTAGAGTTAATTAGTGCGGAAGCATCCAAAAGTTTAGTGTTCGGTTCTTGAATCATCAACTTGATCATCGTCCATATACTTGAATTACCTAGAAACTGGAAAAGGTTAACAATCATTAGTATTAGAATTCTTGAAATAATTCAATAATCATACTATAATCAAATACGGAATTCAGGTATTTAAAAAAAATGAAAAATTCAGCACTTTTGACCGGGGCCTACCGTAAGTTACGGTAGCTCCTGGAAACACATTGTTCCACCGTAACTCAGGAAGATTTCACCGTAACCTTTTTGCCTCTACCGTAAGTTACGGTACCACCGTAACTTACGGTGGTCTCTGTAAGGCTATGGTTTGACTGATTTATTGTTTTGCCCAAACCCAAATCCTCGGACTTCTCATTCTAACGAATAAACATGCTAAATCCTCGTATTCTAACATGTTTTTTTATCAATAACAACAATAAAGAACCAATTGACTATATTACTGTCACACCCTGGCTTTGCGGAAGCGTGGTTAATTTGGTGTGACTTCTTAATACCATAGCTTAACCATAACAAAGCTATATGGAAATAAAACCATGCAAGATCATCCATTTAATTAAGTTTTGAAAACCAAGTACAACAACATTGTCTTAACAACCACAAACATCAACATGACATAAACACAGTTTAAGGATTGTGACTTGTCCAGGAAAGAGTCACATTCCCCAAACCCGGATGACCTCGTAACTAGTGCAGCAGGAAAACGTGTCATACCGCGCCAGATCCTTTAATTCCCTGAAATACATGTAAGTTGAAAAATCAACAATAATGTTGAGCGAGTTCATGTGTTTAGTATGTGCGCGCGAATAAACCTTTGTAATCATTGCAAGTATGAATGTTTTGTAAACTCGGGTATGAAAGAAAATAAGGAAACATATCAGTTATTGTGTATCCACATGGTCCAACCTGCGGGCGCATGGGAGGGGATAGGACAAGGTCACCACATGGTCCAACCTGCGGGCGCATGGGTGGTGTTACGACAAGGTCACCACATGGTCCAACCTGCGGGCGCATGGGTGGTGTTAAGACGGGGGGTCACCACATGGTCCAACCTGCGGGCGCATGGGTGGTGTTAAGACAAGGTCACCACATGGTCCAACCTGCGGGCGCATGGGTGGTGTTTGTTATGCTCAAATAGGCCTATCACTCGTATCCCTCGATCGTACTACGAGGACTAATGTTCTTAAGGTTTCACCTACCCAATCACATAACCTAACAGTTCCTTCCTTAGCTGACCATACCATGTAAGAAACATTCGTAATCATAGTAACATGTATTTCACCCCCGCAGTTAAAAACTGAAAACAGTTAAGAGAAAAGGGGGACATGAACTCACAGTGAAGCGTCTCTACCAAGTATCTCCTGCTCACGCAGCTGTGCGACGACCTACAGATGCTAATTTCTATTAGACGGACGGCCGTGCCTTAGCTTTATAGTTTAAGTCTTTGGGAAATAGTTAGGCAACTATTTCGTGTTTACATTCTGTATATACTTGGTAGTTATTCTCCTTCCCAAGGATGGGGGATTCAATACATGTGCGTTCAAATTATACCATTAAGTCTCACTTAATATATATATATATTTCCAATTCCAAAATATAAGTATTCTTCTCAAAAATATAATATTTTCTATTACATAAATTTTCCCCAAAATAATACCTTGACAAAAATACGCGTTCATAAATATTTTCTTATAATGCGTAAGTTACGTTTTAATGATCGAGTGGTAATAATAATTACCGGTGTAACTTATATATTTATCATGAAAGTGTTCGTATTATTTTGGAATCGTTATCATTCGGTAGTATTATTTTTACCCTAAAAATAATACTAGTATTTTCACAAAATAATCATAAACATTTACACAAGTGATGTTATGAAAATATATATACTAAATATATATTTACCAAGTTTTATTTTGTGAAATCCCACCTCTGATATTTTGTAAATAAGTCGTGGCGAAATCTATAATTTGAAAACAAGTCAAAATGTTTTTCTAACACTTGTGGTAAAAATATTTCTAAGTGTTAGGTTTTTGGAAAATTTCGCCAGAGTTTCCTCTGTAACTGGAGGTGGCCACGCTTTCAAGCGTATCATTTTCTTTTGACACGTGGTCCTTTGAAAATACCACTTGTAGATACGTAGATCTACTAGTTTTAAACACTATTTCATAAGAAAAATTGTTTTTTTTTTTTACACAAGTTCATGTTTATGTTGGAAAGGGTCCGTCATCTAGAAACTTTACAACTAAACATAAGGCTAGTTCATGTTTTGTGAACATGATCTAGTGGGTTTGATGACGATCCATTCTCATACTAGCAATCAACAACAATAAATAACCATAATGAAACTAGTTTTATAAGTTTTACACCATTACATTGCTTTTATCCAACAAGTTCATTATTTTAGTAAACTTTTATTTTATGATCTAGTATGTTCATAAATTTTCCAATGACAAAATCCTTATTAACCACTCTAGACAAGATCAAAAAGGCGTTTAGAGTCACTTACTACTAGCTCGAGGCTAGGGAAGAAACTAGTCGAAAAATAGGTGGTTAATAGCGTTGTAGTGAGGTCCTTGCGATTCCGTATGCACCGAGCCTCTTCGTATAAACTCTAACACACTTGTTTGTAGTTGGATTTATAATATCAAAATTGCAAAGTAGGTGGATGTGTGGCTTGGCTCTCGGCAGTAGGCAAAGAAAGAAAAAGAGAGAGTTTAATTTTGGTGGAATATTTAGTGAATGAAAGCTCTTGAACTCTTAGGTTTACTTATAACCTAGTTTCCATCATTAACCATTAGGTAAAGTGTAGCCTAGATACTCAACATTAAGATTAGAATATTCAAGGTAGGACAAATGGGGGTCACCATATGATGACCGTTCGGTTACAAAGGGGTGGGGGGTTTGGTTTGTTTTCAACTAAAAGTTAAGTAATAAGTTAGTTTAGTTAGGAACTTTAAATTAATTATTAGTGTGTTATAAAATATAACGGGTGTTAGGGTATTCAGGGACCCTAACAAGCTCAGAAAAAGAAAAATAATGTCAATGACAATGATTTTATGTCTCGGGTTAAGTCCGGTTATACGGTTGGATGTTACTCCGCTAAAGCGCTAAATAATTATTTAAGGTGTCGTTAATATTTCTTTTAGTGACACAATTTATTCCTGGTACTTTGGAAAGTGTCTAGTAATATTTTTCCAACTTTTTGCACTTTACTAGTTTAGATAAATGCTGAATTTTTGTAAAAGTGCAGAATTTTGTACTTAGAGTACGTTTTAGGCACATCCAGTCATTGTAACTTATTCCTAGAGACGCAGTTCTACAGCCCTTGTATCCCTACACTCACCACTAGTGTAGTAAAATATCTCAGGCTCTTACAGGCCTTAGAGGCAGTACCTGCCTGGTGCTAGTTATGACAGCACGTTTAATAGGTTATCCGTTCATTGTGCTACTGTGCTTTTGGTGCATCAAGGTTGTCACAAAGGTGCTGTAAGCAAAACATGGAGTGACAACAAGTAAAGTATGATGCAAGTAAGTATACGTATCAGCATTCAAGTAGCAGTTTATCCACAAGTTCAAGTAAGCACAGTAATTAAGCAGTAATTAATTATTAATTAAGTCGTACGGATACCTGGTTTAGTGAGGGTTGTCACATTCTCCCCCCGTTAAAGAAATTTCGTCCCGAAATTTTAAGTTCTGCTTGTAGATGCAGGGTTCTTAGGAAATAAGTGGGGGTATTTCTCTTTCATCCGGTCCTCACGCTCCCAGGTGTATTCAGGACCATGTCTGGCATTCCAACGAACTTTGCCGAGCTTGACACTGCTCCGGCGGGTCTTGTTCACTTTCCAATCCGTAACCTCAACCGGTTCTTCAACGAAATGGAGCGTGTCGTCAACATGAATCTCGTCGGTGGGAATGGCAATGGTATCTTGAGTTGGACTTTTCTTCAGGTTGGATACATGAAATGTATCGTGAACTCCATTAAGCTAGGCAGGTAAGTCCAGCTTGTATGCTACTAGTCCTATTCTTTCCAAAATTCTGAAAGGACCGATGTAGCGCGGATTTAACTTCCCACGCTTTCCGAAGCGTGCCACACCCTTCTAGGGTGATACTTTCAATAAAACCATATCTCCAACTTGGAGTTCCATATGTTTCCGGTTTGGATCTGCATAGGCTTTCTGCCTGTGGCGAGTTGCTTCGATGCGTTTTAGAATCTGCGTCATCTTGTCTGTCATCTCTTGGACGATTTCGGGACCAACAAGTTGTCTATCTCCTGCGTCAGCCCAACCTAGGGGTGATCGGCACTTGCGTCCGTAAAGGGCTTCAAATGGCGCGGCACCAATACTGGTGTGGTATCTGTTGTTGTATGAAAATTCGACCAAAGGCAAATGTTTGTCCCAGCTACCGCCCAAATCCATAACACATGCTCTCAGCATGTCTTCCAAAGTCTGTATCATTCGCTCGCTCTGACCGTCAGTTTGCGGATGAAACGCAGTGCTCAGATTCAAGTGTGAGCCAAAGGCTTCTTGGAAGGATTGCCATATCCTTGACACAAACCTTCCGTCTCTATCAGAGATGATTGAGAGAGGTACTCCATGGCGCGTGACGATCTCTCTCATGTATATTTCAGCCAATTTGCTCGTATTATCCTTCTCTCTGATAGGTAAGAAGTGTGCTGACTTCGTTAATCGATCCACTATTACCCAAATAGTGTCATGGCCTCTCGGCGTTCTTGGCAATTTCGTAATAAAATCCATGGAGATTTGTTCCCATTTCCACTTGGGGATCTCGGGTTGTTGCAGAAGTCCTGAAGGCTTTTGGTATTCGGCTTTAACCTTAGCGCATGTTAAACATTTGCTCACATACACAGCAACATCGCCTTTCATCCTAGGCCACCAATAAAAATCTTTGAGATCCTGGTACATCTTATCCGCTCCAGGATGGATAGAGTACCGTGATTCGTGAGCTTCATCAAAAATAACTTCTCTTAAACCACCAAACAGAGGAACCCAAATCCTTTTCTCAAAACATATTGTTCCTTCCTCGTTTGGTACCAGTAGCTTCTCCATCCCACGGAGATATTCTTCTCCAAGGTTTCCTTCCTTGAGAGCTTCTTTCTGCGCGGCACGAATGCGCAAGGAAAGATCGGTTCAATTAAGCATTTCCAAAGCCCTAACCCTTATGGGCTTGATCCTCTCCTTTCGACTTAGGGCATCGGCAACTACATTCGCCTTCCCTGGATGATACTTTATCTCGCAGTCGTAATCGTTCAGCAACTCAACCCATCGTCTCTGTCTCATATTCAACTCCTTCTGGTTGAATATGTGTTGTAGGCTCTTGTGATCTGTAAAAATTGTACACTTTGTACCATAAAGGTAGTGTCCCCAGATCTTTAACACAAAAACCACTGCGCCAAGTTCCAAATCATGTGTGGTATAGTTCTTTTCGTGCGCTTTCAATTGACGCGATGCGTAAGCAATAACCTTTTGGCGTTGCATCAACACACAACCCAATCCTTGACGCGAAGCGTCGCAGTATACCACAAAATCATTTGTACCTTCTGGTAGTGCTAAGATTGGCGCATTGCAGAGCTTATCCTTCAATATCTGGAACGCTTCTTCCTGTTTGATTCCCCAATCAAAATTTTTATCTTTCTGCATGAGGAGTGTCAAAGGTTGAGCGATTTTTGAAAAATCCCCAATGAACCTTCGATAGTAGCCAGCCAAATCCGAGAATTGTCGAATCTCGGTTGGCGTCTTTGGCGTTCCTCAATTCTTAATCGCTTCGATCTTGGTTGGATCCACATGGATTCCATCTCCATTTACCACATGTCCAAGAAATTGGACCTCATGTAGCCTAAATTCGCGCTTGGAGAATTTGGCATACAGCTGTTCCTTCTTTAGCAGCTCCAAAATAGCTCTTAGATGCTGTTCGTGCTCGGCCTTTGTTCTTGAATAGATCAAGATGTCGTCGATAAACACAATCACAAACTTGTCCAAGTGCGACTTGCAAACTCTATTCATCAAGTCCATAAAGACTGCAGGTGCGTTTGTCAAACCATACGTCATAACAAGGAACTCGTAGTGTCCATAACGAGTTCTGAAGGCTGTCTTTGGGATACTCTCCCCTTGTATCCTTAACTGATGGTATCCAGGTCGAAGGTCGATCTTTGAATAAAAGCTTGAACCTTGCAGTTGGTCGAATAGATCATCAATTCTTGGCAGAGGATATCTATTCTTGATCGTCAGCTTGTTCAGCTCCCGGTAGTTGGTGTTTATTTGAAAATCATCACCCTTCTTTTTGACGAGTAGAAATGGGGTTACCCCAAAAGGGAATTTTGGTCTGTTATCTTCCTTCTCTACCCATTTCTAAAACTTTTCTGTCAATCCTTGCATCTCCGAAAATGTAAGTCGCTACGATGCAACGACCACGGGTGCAGGGCCTGGAATTAGATCGACGCGGGATTCGACTAATCGTGGAGGAGACGATTCCGGCAAGTCTTCGAAGAAGACTTCGGGGTATCTTCCAATCACAGGGATATCTTCGAGTTTCGGTTCTTCGGCTTCTTTTTCCACGACATGAGCCAAGAATGCAACACATCCTGTGTGCGAAAATTTTCGTGTCTTCTTTGTCTGATAATCCGTAGGAGCGTATCCTACTCCATGAATCACAATCATTTCTCCGTTCGTCGTCGGGGTGTGGATGACAATCTCCGCCGGGTTGTTCGACAACCAGTCCATCCCAATTATCACGTCGAAGCTTTCGTTAGGCTTGTTCTATCGAGAACTGGGTATCTAGGTTACTTACTACTAAAACAACTATATTTTCTGAAGCTAAAATTTGACAATACTGTCAAATAGAGCATAACATTGACTATTATGAGACGTACCGATATCCACGCTTGGATTCTATCCCCGCTGTTGAGCTTTCATCCACGTGCCTGAGTGTTCTTAGGGCAATACTTCCTGAAATGCCCCACATCACCGCAATTAAAACATGCTTGGCCACAGTCTTGATCGTCAGCTTCCCCGCCTTGATAGTTGTTGTCGTCGTTATTTCCTCCGCGATTTCCGTTACCATCTTGACCTTTATTTCCATGTTTAGTACCTTGCCGACACGTTTCCTTGACATGTCCCACCTTGCCACAGTTACCACATTTTCCATATCTACACCGCCCGTTATGGGGTCGTCGACAGTTGTCGCACTTTGGTAGGATACCCGTGTACTCTTTTCTCTTTTTGGCCTTGTCGTTGCTACTCGACTGGGTACCCTGTTTGAAATTTGCCAACTTCCTCTTGTTGTCCCCAGATGACTCTACATGAGTCTCCTTCTTCTCCTCAGAGGTTGAAAATTTGTTCATCCTGATTGCCTCTTCCGTCAAGGCTATACTTAGATTGATGGCCTCAGTGATTGTCGCAGGCTTGGAGGAGGTTACCATACTTATGATTTGAGGAGCTAAACCCCAAATGAAGCGCTCGATTCGCTTGTATTCTGGTGTAACCATGTAAGGAACGATACGCGATAGAACTTGGAACTTCTCCACATACTCAGCTATTTTTGGACCTTCCATCTTCAAATTCCAGAACTCAGTTTCTACCTTCTGGCTTTCTGTTCTCGAACAGTACTTTTTATGCATTAGCTCTTTCAGCTCGTCCCATGATAGAGCATACGCAGCAGCCTCGCCAATTGTCTGAACCTGAAGTTTCCACCATGACAAAGCCCCATCTCGGAACAGCCCGGAAATGTACGTGACCTGATCTCTTGGGGCGCATTTGCTCGCACGCAAAACAGTGTCAGTCTTCTCAATCCAGCGTACGAAGGCTACGGCACCCCCAGTGCCGTCAAAATGTAGGGGCTGGCAGCCTAAGAACTGTTTGTAAGTGCAGCCGTTGGGTGGGTTATTTCCTGAGGTACCTCCGTTGCGCTCGGAGTGATGGGCCTCGTATTGTGCGATGACTGCAGCAATGATTCCCTGAAGTTCCGCCTCATTGGTAGGCAACGGCGTTTGACGTCTTGGCGGCATCTTCTAAAAGACGTTTCACGTAGGTTAGGTCATAATAAGTAGAGTGTACGTAAGTATACAACAATATCAGCACATAACATCTCATGTTATCAATCACATAACATCTCATGTTATAAATAGATCACCCATATTGATAGCTTCTGCAATGGTTGAGGGCTTTGAGGTAGTAACCATACCCCTGATCTGGGGTGCAAGTGTCCAAATGATTCGTTCAATCCTTTTGAACTCCGGTTTGACTAAGTAGGGGGGCGACCCTAGATAAGTCGTGCGATCGCTGGACAAGTTCAGGAATTTCTGGTTCGTCCATTTTCAAATTCCTGAACTCCACCTCAAGCTTCTAAATTCCAGTCCTAATACAACATTTCTTCTCAATCGTTTCCTTGAGCTCGTCCCAGCTCAGTGCATAAGCAGCGTCTGTGCCAAGGGTCTGAACCTGGAGGTTCCATTAAGAGAGTGTGCCATCTAGAAATATCCCCGAGATATAGGTAACACTCTGTTGGGGCGAACAATTACTCATTCTTAGAATGGAGTCGGTCTTTTCGGACCAACGAACAAATGCAACGGCGCCTCCTGTTCCGTCGAAGTTCAAAGGCTTGCAGTTCAGGAATTGTTTATAGGTGCAGCCAGTTGGAGGGTTATCTCCAGTAATGCCATCGTTGTACTTAGAGCGGAGGGCTTCATGTCGTGCATTTATCCGTGAGATGCGTTCTTGCAGCTCGGCTTCTGTCCTTGGCAACATACTGGTGTTTGTGTCACGTCTGGGTGACATTCCCTTTTGTCGAAGTGGTGTGAAGCGGGTTAGACAACGTTTCAATTGTCTATGAGGTGTATATAGCAACATAAGCCATCATGTAATCACCCAATTTCACACGCAAATATACTCACTGTATGAGTGGGGAAGTAAATTTCTGAGCCTTCACATAGGCTTGCCAATTTGGCTTGTTGCTCGTAATAGAATGAACTCGAGGCTACATCGCCTTGGTCATTCGTGTTTAAGTTATTTCCTGCTGCATTGGTTATCATTAGCTTGACCCGCAGAGTCCACCAGGATTCCTGTGCACTACAAACCGTTATTACGTGGGCCCCCGTAATAATAAATTGTCTTGCACAGTTACCCCAAATTTTCTCTCGTCCAAGCAGATGATCAATCAAGGAGCAACAGCAGGTGCATCGGCATGAACAGGGTCATGCTCCAATGCGGGGTCAGGAGCAACGCCTGGCTCAGGGGCCACGGCTGGCTCCGGATCAAAAACTCCATCTCAAGATCAGCTGGATCAACAAACACAGGGGTTACAGGATCCTCCAAAGGCTGGTCTAAGTGTATGAACTCGAGGTCATGGTCTGGATCAAAACCAGGTGGAAAAGCAGGATCAACCTCAATATCGTGATCAAACTCAAAGCTGTGGGCGGGATCCGGTGCAGCTGATGATGCCATATCAGGGTCGGCGTCGTGTGAGTGGTGCTGCATTCCCTGTATGTGCGAAGATGCGGATGTCAGAAACTCAAATGAGTCTGGGATAGGGGGATGGACATGAGTTTCCCCTACAGGAGCGTCCGCATGCAGTAGTCTAATACCAGCAGCAATAGGGCCCTGCCCTCGAATGGGTCCTCCTCTAGTAGATCGTTATCGTCGTCAGAGGCCACGTCGGGAGGGGGGGCATATCAACAACAGGATAAGCGGCAAGGGGGCAAATCCCCAACAAGATGGCCATCAGTAGGCTCTGCTACGACTTCAGGCAGCGCAAAAGGGCTGAAAGTCGTTATTGTCTGTGCCGGTAGTATCGGAAATGTACACCTCGTGCTTCGATGAAACTATGTCGTCTGATACTATGGCCATGGGATTCGTAGTGTCCATCTTTCTAGTACTTGATGAAAGCATGACATTTGTAACACAAACACGTATAATAATCAATCATATAATCATATAAACATGTTAGTCAATCAAATAATTCTCCAAGTCTCACTAGCCAATTTCTCCCAGTCTTTAAGACTGCTCTATCCTCCACCTCGACCTCTTAGATCGAGCCTCGGTCCCCTTGACCGAGCCTCAGCCTTCATGACTGAGCCTACTCTTCCTAGCCTCACTAGCCAACTACCTCGGTCACCTAGACCGAGCCTCGATCCTCCAGACCGAGCCTCAGCCCTCCAGGCTGAGCCTATAATAAATCAACGTGCTCAACTACCTCGGTCACCTAGACCGAGCCTCGATCCTCCAGACCGAGCCTCAGCCCTCCAGGCTGAGCCTATAAATAATAAAATGTGCTCAACATTTGTTTGTAAAAAGTTTTGGATCTGGACTTAAGTGGTATGCAGTAAAATGTTTTCGTGAGAGCCCTAGTGATCATAGTCTAGACTCGAGAAAGAATCCTAGTTCGCTATGATCAGAGCTCTGATACCAAGCTGTCACACCCTGGCTTTGCGGAAGCGTGGTTAATTTGGTGTGACTTCTTAATACCATAGCTTAACCATAACAAAGCTATATGGAAATAAAACCATGCAAGATCATCCATTTAATTAAGTTTTGAAAACCAAGTACAACAACATTGTCTTAACAACCACAAACATCAACATGACATAAACACAGTTTAAGGATTGTGACTTGTCCAGGAAAGAGTCACATTCCCCAAACCCGGATGACCTCGTAACTAGTGCAGCGGGAAAACGTGTCATACCGCGCCAGATCCTTTAATTCCCTGAAATACATGTAAGTTGAAAAATCAACAATAATGTTGAGCGAGTTCATGTGTTTAGTATGTGCGCGCGAATAAACCTTTGTAATCATTGCAAGTATGAATGTTTTGTAAACTCTGGTATGAAAGAAAATAAGGAAACATATCAGTTATTGTGTATCCACATGGTCCAACCTGCGGGCGCATGGGAGGGGATAGGACAAGGTCACCACATGGTCCAACCTGCGGGCGCATGGGTGGTGTTACGACAAGGTCACCACATGGTCCAACCTGCGGGCGCATGGGTGGTGTTAAGACGGGGGGTCACCACATGGTCCAACCTGCGGGCGCATGGGTGGTGTTAAGACAAGGTCACCACATGGTCCAACCTGCGGGCGCATGGGTGGTGTTTGTTATGCTCAAATAGGCCTATCACTCGTATCCCTCGATCGTACTACGAGGACTAATGTTCTTAAGGTTTCACCTACCCAATCACATAACCTAACAGTTCCTTCCTTAGCTGACCATACCATGTAAGAAACATTCGTAATCATAGTAACATGTATTTCACCCCCGCAGTTAAAAACTGAAAACAGTTAAGAGAAAAGGGGGACATGAACTCACAGTGAAGCGTCTCTACCAAGTATCTCCTGCTCACGCAGCTGTGTGACGACCTACAGGTGCTAATTTCTATTAGACGGACGGCCGTGCCTTAGCTTTATAGTTTAAGTCTTTGGGAAATAGTTATGCAACTATTTCGTGTTTACATTCTGTATATACTTGGTAGTTATTCTCCTTCCCAAGGATGGGGGATTCAATACATGTGCGTTCAAATTATACCATTAAGTCTCACTTAATATATATATATTTCCAATTCCAAAATATAAGTATTCTTCTCAAAAATATAATATTTTCTATTACATAAATTTTCCCCAAAATAATACCTTGACAAAAATACGCGTTCATAAATATTTTCTTATAATGCGTAAGTTACGTTTTAATGATCGAGTGGTAATAATAATTACCGGTGTAACTTATATATTTATCATGAAAGTGTTCGTATTATTTTGGAATCGTTATCATTCGGTAGTATTATTTTTACCCTAAAAATAATACTAGTATTTTCACAAAATAATCATAAACATTTACACAAGTGATGTTATGAAAATATATATACTAAATATATATTTACCAAGTTTTATTTTGTGAAATCCCACCTCTGATATTTTGTAAATAAGTCGTGGCGAAATCTATAATTTGAAAACAAGTCAAAATGTTTTTCTAACACTTGTGGTAAAAATATTTCTAAGTGTTAGGTTTTTGGAAAATTTCGCCAGAGTTTCTTCTGTAACTGGAGGTGGCCACGCTTTCAAGCGTATCATTTTCTTTTGACACGTGGTCCTTTGAAAATACCACTTGTAGATACGTAGATCTACTAGTTTTAAACACTATTTCATAAGAAAAATTGTTTTTTTTTTACACAAGTTCATGTTTATGTTGGAAAGGGTCCGTCATCTAGAAACTTTACAACTAAACATAAGGCTAGTTCATGTTTTGTGAACATGATCTAGTGGGTTTGATGACGATCCATTCTCATACTAGCAATCAACAACAATAAATAACCATAATAAAACTAGTTTTATAAGTTTTACACCATTACATTGCTTTTATCCAACAAGTTCATTATTTTAGTAAACTTTTATTTTATGATCTAGTATGTTCATAAATTTTCCAATGACAAAATCCTTATTAACCACTCTAGACAAGATCAAAAAGGCGTTTAGAGTCACTTACTACTAGCTCGAGGCTAGGGAAGAAACTAGTCGAAAAATAGGTGGTTAATAGCGTTGTAGTGAGGTCCTTGCGATTCCGTATGCACCGAGCCTCTTCGTATAAACTCTAACACACTTGTTTGTAGTTGGATTTATAATATCAAAATTGCAAAGTAGGTGGATGTGTGGCTTGGCTCTCGGCAGTAGGCAAAGAAAGAAAAAGAGAGAGTTTAATTTTGGTGGAATATTTAGTGAATGAAAGCTCTTGAACTCTTAGGTTTACTTATAACCTAGTTTCCATCATTAACCATTAGGTAAAGTGTAGCCTAGATACTCAACATTAAGATTAGAATATTCAAGGTAGGACAAATGGGGGTCACCATATGATGACCGTTCGGTTACAAAGGGGTGGGGGGTTTGGTTTGTTTTCAACTAAAAGTTAAGTAATAAGTTAGTTTAGTTAGGAACTTTAAATTAATTATTAGTGTGTTATAAAATATAACGGGTGTTAGGGTATTCAGGGACCCTAACTAGCTCAGAAAAAGAAAAATAATGTCAATGACAATGATTTTATGTCTCGGGTTAAGTCCGGTTATACGGTTGGATGTTACTCCGCTAAAGCGCTAAATAATTATTTAAGGTGTCGTTAATATTTCTTTTAGTGACACAATTTATTCCTGGTACTTTGGAAAGTGTCTAGTAATATTTTTCCAACTTTTTGCACTTTACTAGTTTAGATAAATGCTGAATTTTTGTAAAAGTGCAGAATTTTGTACTTAGAGTACGTTTTAGGCACATCCAGTCATTGTAACTTATTCCTAGAGACGCAGTTCTACAACCCTTGTATCCCTACACTCACCACTAGTGTAGTAAAATATCTCGGGCTCTTACAGGCCTTAGAGGCAGTACCTGCCTGGTGCTAGTTATGACAGCACGTTTAATAGGTTATCCGTTCATTGTGCTACTGTGCTTTTGGTGCATCAAGGTTGTCACAAAGGTGCTGTAAGCAAAACATGGAGTGACAACAAGTAAAGTATGATGTAAGTAAGTATACGTATCAGCATTCAAGTAGCAGTTTATCCACAAGTTCAAGTAAGCACAGTAATTAAGCAGTAATTAATTATTAATTAAGTCGTACGGATACCTGGTTTAGTGAGGGTTGTCACAATTACGAAGCCCTTGCCACGCATTAAATGATTATTCGACCCGTTTGGCTCATCTTATGGAATCCTCCATTACGATGACTACCAACAAGTTCTAACCAATCCTTGTCTTATCATTCAACATAGCGAACACTATCGCTTTTAAATCAACACAACCTTCATTTTACCATTTACCACACATATGCAAATTATCTAATTACCCAATGTAACGGGTTAAGTTACATACCTTTAAAGCAAGCCCTTCAAACGTGCGTCCACACCGGTTTACCCGCTCGATGCTCCGGCTTCCTTTCCTATATAGTTCAATCACTTTATGTTTAGAACTCTTTGTTTCACTTATACAACACACAATTTTTGTCGAACTTCATAATTATGTGTTTTTAACATAAACATTTAAATTTCAAGCTTTCTTTGAGGCATTTCTACGAACACGTAAAGGACAGAATTTATGTCTTGTATATTCTAATCCTTGACTTGTCACATAACCTTGATTATCAATAATTGAGTTATCACATATAAACTTAACATCTCTATTTTCGTAAATCAGTTTCTATAAATCAATTTACACTAGAATAGCCTTCCAAATCCTAGTGTTCATCATTATCTTGCAAAACCCATAACCCACCTTCAATGTGTTCATGGAATTTCCTGAATTTGGACATGATTTCACATGTAGTTGTCTAGGTTTTTACTTCTAGACACTATATTATCCCTAATCTAGCAAAATCACAAACATGCATCATCTAATTTTTGGATTTCCCAAATTCATAAGAATTTCAAACAGAGAATTTTCGTAGAATTTTACATACCTTACAACCCCCTTGTGATGAGGATTACTAATCTTAACTCAAATTTCGATTTGGGAGCCAGTTTGATCTTCAATTTGTGGGATTTAACATGAACTAGGGTTTTGAAAGAACCCAGGTCGCCCCCTCCTTGTTCTGGTCGATCCCCCGTACAAGATTTTTTTTGTTTGTGTTTTAATAAAATAGTTTTTATTAAAACTATTTTCACTTTTAACACTTTTGGTCCCTCTGGTTTATTTTATTTTATTTCTATGTCTCTAACTACTCATAAGTGATA
Source organism: Helianthus tuberosus (assembly GCA_030545235.1). Classification (NCBI taxonomy): domain Eukaryota; kingdom Viridiplantae; phylum Streptophyta; class Magnoliopsida; order Asterales; family Asteraceae; genus Helianthus; species Helianthus tuberosus. The sequence continues at coordinate 101,307,046 of CM060381.1, read as the reverse complement.
AACTAACTAGGTTAGTGTCTTTACTAATTAGATTATTTTACAAATTTATTTGCAACTAAATTACAAATTTAAGAATGTGTATTTTCGGGATGTTACAGTTTAGTACATGAATGATGTTTGCTTGTTGATTACTAGAAATATTGATGTTGATCACTACATGGAGCTTGCTAGATTGTGATTGAACACTTGATCTAGCAAGTTAGAGGATGATTATGTGTTAACACAAGAAGATCATCCTAATACATAGACATGAACTTGAAAGCAAAATGATTTATTGAAAAGTAATAAACAAAGTGAGCTAGTAAACTTATAGATCCAAGATTTATGAATGATTTTCCAAGAAAACCAAGTTCAAAATATGATTTTTGAAAGATCATGGTTTTTACTAAACTTACACTATTTTTGGTGATGAAATAAGTGTAAAAACACTAGAGAAACAAGAAGATGTCATAAATAAACATTTTCGTAAAACATTTTTACAAGTTGTAAACATCTAAAACTTTCAAGAATGAGATTTACAAACAAATAAACATGTTTTTAAGGGTAACTAAACCTACTAAATAACATGGTAAGTTACTACAAGTTTTTACAAAAACTTCAAGTTCATGATGTAGTGTGATATACATGATTTTGACACTCGGTAAGTGTTGAATGAGTTGTTGATGTTTGATGATGATTTACAAGAAAATAAACACATGTTTTGAAAACATGGGAAACCTCCATTTTTAGGGGAAACTATGTCAAAATTTTTAAAAATCTTGACACTTAGAAAAATATAAGTTTTTGAGAAACTTATTCCCTAAAAATGTATCTAAAAATATTTACCAAGGTTTCCCTAATTTTTGTGTTAAGAAATGATTATTTCTTCAAGATTAAAAATTGATATTAAGTATGTATATTTTTGAGAAAAATATATATATTTGTTGATCACCAAATTTTGTGCTAAGTGTATATAGTATGTATTACATGTAATAGTGTATTAGGACTTGAAAATACACTAAATACTCCTAAGGAGTGAAAATACAAAGATTACACATACAACATGCTTAGACAAATACAAGAGAATATATTTATGAAAATATATTTCTTCATAGAATAAATAACTTAGACAAGTTGTGAACATGAAATGAAGTTTTTGGACCAGATACATAATTCGGGTGAAAAATACAGGACACTTATATTTATTTTTGAGAAAATAATATAAGTAAGACACATAGTTAAAAATATAAATTATTTTTAACACACAAAGAACAAATACATAAAAGATGGTGACTTGTACTTGTGCGATACAAGTCTAGTCACTAACGTTAATAAAACACGTTTAGGTCACGACGCTAGATAAGCAAAAACCGGTGAAGTTTACGGCGCAAGGAACGCAAAGTTGTGAGTTCATGCTCCCCCTTTTGTTTTAACTGTATTCAGTTTTATAACTTTGGGGGTGAAATACATATTACAAATGTTACAATGTTTACAAATGGTATGATGGATACAAGAATTGAGGAATGATACGAGAAATCGTGTCATGAATAGGGTACCATAAGCACCATTAATCGTGTACATACTTAGACCGCAGAACAAAAGGTTAGATCTAATGGGTTTTCAGGCAGCCACACTCTTGGTGAAAACTAGTACCAAGTAGTGCTTTTGTGTCTCAGTCGTGAATCGACAACTAGAAAAATGCCTATGGTTTGGATGCTTCCTATGTCGTGTCACATTTTAATGGCCTTGCAACCCATTAACAACCTAGATACATACAAAAATACTTGATTTATACAAGATACATACCATGTTTTTCATACAAAGTATACAAACGTTCAATACAAGGACTGCATGAATTCACACCAACATTATGTTGACGTTTTTCCAAAAACTCACATGTATTTCAGGTAACTAAAGTGGATGCGCGCGCGGTCATGCTCTTGCTCTGGATGTTGTTTATGTTTGTCTTTGAATAATGTTGTAGATTTTTCGGACAACGTTTTATGATGTGATGTAAACTCCAACTTAAACTATGTTTTCAGTCATGTAATGTTATCGGTATTTGAAGTTATTTTTACGAGCATGTAGTATGTTTACCTTTCGTATGCAATGAGAACCTTTCATGATCACACCTCGTGCTTCCACCTAAGAAAGGGGTGTGACAGAAGAAATATCCATCAGGGAAATTAATCTTTACAACAATCCTTCATCTCCACTTCTGACGAAGTATAATTGAGAAAAATGAATTATCCATTAATTTTCGCTTCTGAAGAAATATCCATCGAGGAAATGAATAACCTATTCAACAATCTTTCATTTCTACTTCTGACGAAGTATTCATTGAGGAAAATGAATTATCCATTCATTTTCGCTTCTGAAGAAATAACCATAGAGAAATGAACAACTTATACATTCCTTCATTTCCGTTTCTAATAAAAGTACCCATTGAAGAAAATGAATTATCCATTCATTTTCGCTTTTGAAGAAATATCCATTTGGAAATGAATGCATTACCTATTCATCTTTCATTTCCACTTCTGACGAACAATCCATTGAGGAAAATGAATTATCCATTCATTTTCGCTGTTGAAAAATATCCACTGGGGAAATGAGACACAAATCCTTATAGAATCTTCCTATCTTAATAGTTATATTCTTAAAGGGACACGTAAAGTACTACATTAAATCCTTGATTGGATTTCTAAGAATGCTTTACAAGACATAGAAACAAAGAGTCAAATCCTTACAAGATCTTTATATCTTAATAGTTAGACTCTTAAAGGATACTCACACTACTATTGGTTGATTTGGTTTTACCATTAATCAATCCCTCATTCCCACTTCTTGCATAATCGAGGAAGTATCCATTAGGGGATGAGCATCATAGGTATAACAGCCCATTCCCATTTCCTGCGTTATCTGAGGAAGCATCCACTAGCGAATGATAAGTTATGCCTTACGTGGAGATCCTTGATGAGATATTCTATGCAAGTAGATAAAACTCTAGATTCCGCGCAAGACATTTGCTTGACACAACTTATACAAATAAACTCCCACGAATAAATTTCGAGCACACACAAGTTTCCTATAATAGTCTTCATAGGAAACATCCTTTCCATCCGTTGTTCGAAATTCCAACTCCTTGTCGAATTCACACACTCTTCATATTTTGCTACAACAAGGACATTACCTTGACAATCACATGACGTTGTTGAGGTTTGGTACAATCATACACAAACCTATTGGAATGGAGTTTAAATCTTCGGATCTGAACTCTTTCCTATAGACAACTGACGAATACGAATAACAAAATTCGCTGGAAATCCAAACGTGGCCCAGAGTTTTACTCAGGAAACGGAGGATCATTTGAAAGCGGAACATCCACATCTGTTTTCACAAGTTTCCTCTAAATTAAATTAAAGTAGGGGAGACTGTGACATTTGTGCCTTTACGACCATCATACAACTTGCGAATCCAATGAAATCTTGTGTTTCATTCATGGTATTTGTACAATTACATATGAAAATTACACATTTCAATCCTTGTACGATTTCGAACTCTCAAAAGATTTTCTAGAAGTTTTACGTAAACTGTTATGAAAACGTAATCAGTTTAATGCAACATACACTCCGGAATAGTGAAATAAGCTAAACATACCCTAAATATCCTTTACATAACCTAGAAATAAGTTTTGAAGGGTTTGGTACGTCAAAAACAAGTCTATTCGATCAAGGACTATTTACGACAAACTACGAGAGTCTGTCGATTCTCGTAGCGACGTACACTACGGAACAAGTTCATAAGCTAAAGATACCCTAATTACCCTTAAGATAACTTAGAAATAAGTTTTGGAGGGTTCGGTGTGTGAAAATATTCTTATTTGATCACATGGACTAAAGGCGTCAAAACTGCGAAAGTATGCAAATTCGTGCATATTCTGCGTTCTGACCATATCCGCACACCCAAAAAAATTTTTAATCATTAAAGTATTGTATTTTAGTGATGGGAATGCAAAAATGTCCTTCGTTGCGTAATTTGGATTGTTTTCGCGTCCATTCGTACTTTCGTCATAATTAACCGCAAAACGTTACCGTACGACCGAACGATCCAACATCCATGATATTTCCAAGCATATTTCAAGTCCCTTATGCTTTAACATCCCTATAAAGCCTTAAAATTGGGTTAACGGGGTTTAAACGCGTCGAAAAACAAGTTTAGAGCATGCAGGGGCCTCTTTTGCCAAAAACTGAAAGTTCTAACCAGACCTGGCTCGCCTGACGTGACGGACAGACCCATCTGGGTCACGGGGGTGTGAGAGCCTTCAGACCAGAAGCTTCAAAATAGCTTTCCCTGCTGTTTCCTGCTGTTTTCAAGCCTAGTTTTTGGATCTTGTGGGCTATTTTGTGTATCCTCCAAGACTTTCAATTGTGTCCACACACTTGGCTTGATCTTATGCTTCCTTGGTGACCAAACAAACACATGGCATGATCCTAAATATCTAAGAACACTATGAATATATGGCCTCATTCATTCTTCAAACTTGCTCATTTCTATTCTTCTTCTCTTTAAGCTCTAATTGGAGGCTACCACATTTGTTGGATGCTTCCTAACTGAGTTTTCTAGTCATCTTTCCATCCTAGAACACTTGTAAGTGTTCTTTCTAGTCTTGTTTATTTATTTTAACTATTTCAAGCTAAAAGTCAAACAGTGTTTGTTTTTCGGCTTTGACCATGAATTTGTCAAGACAAAGTTCAATTGAACTTTGCAACGTGATCGTAATCACGATGTATAGTCCCTTGCGACTATACCTATTGATTACCACGTTGATGTCACACCCCAACCGATGGCGGAATCATCGGGGCGTAGCACTAGGCGAATCAGATCGCTCAAGAGAATCCATAACAACTAAATTGTGACAATATTTAATGTGTTCATCATCCCATAGTAATAAACCAATATAATCACAAAAGCTGTCACGAATTTCATGTTCTCTCAAACAATACAAATCCGACAACCTAGATTTTTAGGTGTGTTTCTAGACTTCCTAGCTTGATTTGATGTAGACTGCGACTAAACCTGCAACAAACGTTAAAACAATGTCAATACAAAAGTATTGGAGAGTATACAAGTTTTGATAGCGAAACATGTTAGATAAAAAGTGCTGCGAATTACTATATACATAAACGAGATACCTCAACACATATATTAGACAGATACTACCACCTAAGTCACTCGAGCTGCGATTGCGATTGCTATTCATCCTAACTAGACCCCGTCGGGTACTATAGTACTATACTAGTTAAGGCGGGACCTCGCGAGTAAAAGTCCTAACACATATGTAACTAGCATCACGTGTAAATATGCATAACAGTTATTCGCAAGTGATAATCAGTTTAATTGTATAATTCGTTTTGAAGTTCGATTTGATAGGAACGTATGGTTTAAAAGAAAATAAACACATGTTTTGAAAACATGGGAAACCCCTATTTTTAGGGGAAACTATGTCAAAATTTTTATAAATTTTGACACTTAGAAAAATATAAGTTTTAAGAAACTAATTCCCTAAAAATGTATCTAAAAATATTTACCAAGGTTTCCCTAATTTTTGTGTTAAGAAATGATGATTTCTTCAAGATAAAAAATGATATTAAGTATGTATATATTTGAGAAAAATATATATATGTATTGATCACCAAATTTTGTGCTAAGTGTATGTAGTATGTACTATACGTGATAGTGTATTAGGACTTAAAAATACACTAAGTACTCCTAAGAAGTGAAAATACAAAAATACACATACAACATACTTAGACAAATACGAGAAAATGTATTTATGAAAATATATTACTTGATAGAATAAATACTTGGACAAGTTATGAACATGAAATGAAGTTTTGGACAAAATATATAATTCGGGTGAAAAATACAAGATACTTATATTTATTTTTGAGAAAATAATATAAGTAAGATACATAGTTAAAAATATAAATTATTTTTAACACAAGAACACATACACAAAAGACAGTGACTTGTACTTATGCGATACAAGTCTAGTGACTAACGTTAATAAAACACGTTTCGGTCACAACGCTAGATAAGAAAAAACCGGTGAAGTTTACGGCGCAAGGAACGCAAAGTTGTGAGTTCATGCTCCCCCTTTTCTTTTAACTGTTTTTAGTTTTATAACTTCGGGGGTGAAATACATGTTACAAATGTTACAATGTTTACAAATGGTCTGATGATACGAGAAATGATACGTGAAATCGTGTCATGAATAGGGTACTGTTGGACCGTGTCGTGACCCTAAACGATCAGTCAAGGCAGTTCATCTTCACGTGTAAAGGCGGAATCAATGCACGCAAAGTAACAACAGCTTTTCCTTTCAATTTCTTCTCTTTATTAGCTTTCTAGAATGATTTTGACAGAGTTTCACTACCAAGCTAATGACCTGATTCCGCTCTAATGGTTACCATGAATGAACACATGAAGGGTATTTATAGTAAGGCTGATTTCGCTTATGTGTCAGTGACACTGAAGCGAAATCACCTTATGTACATTGAAGCGGAATCACCTATTGACCATTGAAGCGAAATCAACTAAATAACATGTACATTAAAGCGAAATTAACCCTAAAAAGCCTAATTTGACTTTTAAGATCCAATCTTGACTTTCTTGATTTAAGACTTGATGAAGATGCAGTCAACAGACATTCTTGTGCATCAACAGACTCCCCCTTGGATGTTGACGTAGTCTTCAGCTCCTGAGTCTTCAGTCTTAGTCTTTTCTCTAACTCTCTGTCGTTTCATCATAAGCACTCTATCTTCACAGGTTTCAGAATCTTGTCCTCCTGGCTCTAACTTCTTTCTTCCCTTTGAATGTTGATCCAGACTCCCCCTTTCACAGACTCCCCCTCTCGATATGCTAGAATCTGAGAAATCTGGTTCAAGCTTTGACATTTAGCTTCCATTGGGAATAATCAAGTTTACAACCTGTTAACCTGCACATCCTCTACCTCAACATAAGTTTTACAAATTTATAACAATTGAATTAAGTAAACTTACTGGTAGAAATCAATTATTCAACAAACATACTAATTACATCAAGTTCAAATGAATAACCTTGATAAACTAACCACACAGTCTTTCAAAACATTTGTATATGACATTCACAGTTTTCAACATATTCTCCCAACCCTCTAGTTCATCAAGTTTAGCACTTGGAATTTTGAAAATCAGCTCTTCAATCATCAGTTGTCGAAAATCTTTTTGAATTTAGATTTTAAAGAAATGCAGTAAACAAATATGTACAAATAATATTTTTGTGAGTTTATGTAAGAGGATCATATCAGTTTATGAGACAAATCACTAGCACCGTTAAGCTTTAAACATGTTAAGTTTTAAACAATTCACTTAGATTGTCAGTATACTGATCCACTTAAATTTTCACACAAATTTCAACTGCTTCGAGATACGAGTTTAATGTCTTAGATACTTAAACTTATTCGCGTATCCCACCTCAAAATATACTCCCGTATCCAGATCTCAATATTCAGTCTTACAGGTAATTATAACACAAATGATATCTGTAAGGGGTAATAAATTATGAAGAATCATGAGAGCTCAGGTCAGAACCATCGTTCAGCAGAGAGATCATGACTCAACTTTTGGGTGTGTCCCCTTTAGAGGATCTTTTTTACAACAGCATTGCTAAGCAATTTTATTGTCTTATCATTGATGCTGAGGGTGATGCTGTGTTTCAAGCATTTGCAGAAAGTATTATTCGAGGACTAGGTCAGAACCACCGTTCAGCAGAAGTCCCGGAATAATACCCCAGATATCACTGAGTATAAAAACCTAGTATATCAGAATACGAGACCTTTCAAACAAGATTTCGGGGGTTACCCATATATCCAAGAGATGTTACCCACGATATAAGCAAGTTTGAAATTTACATTTATATCTCGTTACAATCTACTAAATGTGTAAAAACCTACTGACACATCATCAGTGAGACCGTTTATCACATTTGACATTTCATATCTTTAGCATGCTATGATAGTTCACTGATTTACTATCATTTCCTCTTTTTCACAACAAAACTCATTTTTGCTTTTCAATGTTTTTGGCATTTTCAAATTTTCTAATTTTTTAAAAAATTTTCTCCCCCTAAAATCAAAATATGTTTCAATTTTGATTTTCTAAGAAAATTTGAAAACAAACTATACAAGAAACGTGACAAACTGATATCAAATCACTTCAATTCGCCATCCACTTGGCATAAACAATCAGAACTCCCCTTGACAACAAACTATTTTCCCATTAAGATTTCAAAACACTTAAGTTTGTTTTAATCAAAATGGTTTTTCCGGAAAATTAGTTTTGTTTGTCTTTTTACAAACTTGGGGTTTCATCACCTTGTTCTTCTTTAACCATTTTGAAAGATTTAACAATTAAGACCCTTGTCAATAACAAACATTAGTAGAAAATCAAGTACAACTTAATGTCCCTGATTTACCACTTGTAAATCGAAATATCACAGTTACCATTTTGTGAATTTCTCAAGAAAGATGCCGATACCTGCTTCACACTTACCAACCTGGAAGCTCCGGCAAGTCAGGTTTTTAACCAACAGATTTTGACACCCAAGCCTGACCAGCCTTAGGTGTGTTTTGAGCTTTTCTCTTTTCTTCATAAAATTCTTTCACTCCTTTTTCCTTACCATCAGCCATCTTACTAAAAATATGTTTAACATTGCTATTAAACATTTTTCCAGCATCAACCCCTTTTGATTTTAAGTTTGCGGCTAGTAATGGTGGAAAATTCTCATCATTCATTAAAGGAACTGTCTCTTCCTTTTTTACCTCAACTTGTGGCTCCTCTGATTTTGTGGAATCAGATTCATTGCCTGAACTTGGCTTGTCTGACTTGGATGAGCCAGATTCATCGCCAATGACATTCTTTTTCTTCTTGTTTGTCCTCAGATTTGCATCTGAAGAATTCGATTTTCTTGATTTTGCAGTCGAGTGAGTTGATTCATCAGAACTTTTATTCAATCTGTCCTTTGAACCCGAAGACAAAATTTTCTCAAGATACTCTCTCGCCTTCTTCCTTTTCTTTCGCAGTCTGTCTTTTTGCCCCTTTGAAAGTTTAACTTTCTTTTCTTGAATTTTCTGATCCTGAACTTTAGGTTTTAGAACCTTCTGTTCATGGGGCTTGACGTTGACTGGTTTCTTTACCATTCTCTGAGATTCAACCCTCGATCTTCCCATCGATCTCCTTGGGCAATCTTTGGCAAAATGTCCTCTGATATGACAATTATAGCATCTTCTTGTTTCAAAATTCCAATTCTGGCAGTTAACAGCAATGTGTCCTCTAACACCACAGGTGTAGCACACTCTGTTATCGTACCATCCACTTCTTTCACACCATATGCTTAGATCATAACATTGTCTGGCTTTGTGGTAATCATCACTCTTCTTGAAAACTGGTTTTGGCATTTGAACTCTGTGGTCAAACCTGCACCACTTATTACCAACATTTTGTGAGTTTTCATTTTTAAATTTTTGTGATTTTTGATAATGATTGGATGACTTATCTGATGAGCTTTTATTTTCAATTTTAGAATTTTTCAAATTTTTATCTTTTTGTTTTTGTTCTACACTCTTCTTAACAGGTTTTTGTTTAGAACATTCACCTATTTCAGTAGATTGCAAAACAGTATTTTTAAATTTTTCTTTTAAATCTAAAAATATTTTTCTTTTCTTTTCTTTTTCATCATCAGATATTTCATTACAATCTTCAATTTTGACTTTGTCAAAATTTGTGACATTGTCACTTATTGGAACTGAATTGATCGGTTTTGGAGAAACATGTGATGTAAAATTCTCAAAACCTTTCAATTTCACTTCAAGCTCTTTGATTTTAAACCGAGCTTTTTGAGCTTCTTTTTCAAGCTGAATGATTTTAGCAAGATGAGAATTGATTTCAATTTGTTTTTCAATATTATCTTTACCAAAAATATCTTTCTCATCTTCTAAAATCTTGATTTGATTTTGAAAATCTTTTTCTTTTTCTTTCAAACCTTTGTTTTCCAATGTCAAACTGTCAACATCACTCAACAGTTTGACATTTTCAGTTTTCAGTTTTTCACAGTTCAAGCGCAATTCCAAAATATGTTCATCATCAGTTTTCTTTTCAGCTTTCAAAGTCTGAATATCTTCAATCTGTTTCTTCTCTTCCTGAACAATCTCTTTCTCAGTTTTTACTGCTTTCACTTTGACTTCCTCTAAAGCTTTCTTCTTCAAATCTTCAACCATCTTTTCCAATTATTCTTCTTTTCGCTTCTTCATTTCTACTACCTTTGGTAAACTTTCTTCAAAAACTTCTTTTAACTTTTTCATCAAATTTGGCAAATAGCTTTTATCAGAAAGCCTTCTTGTGTTGAACGTGCCCTCACTTGGAAACACATTAGTAACAGCATCAAAATCCACTTTTGATGGATCAACTACTGGATTACCCTGTGGATCCATGTAACACTCTAGTTCTTCATTCCATCTATTGGCTCTTTGTGCTTCTTTAAATGGTTCATATAATTTACCAATCTCCCATCTTGCACTGTCTCTTCTCCACCAACTATCATGAGCACTTTCTCCTGACATTTTAAACCTTCTTCTTGATATTTGCGCCTTGTAAATCACCTCGAATCACATGCAAACAAACAAACAAACAATCAGTTTAAACAAATTTTCGAAATTTTGACAAACACTGACACTGAAGCGAAATCAATCAGATTGACTGATAAGCGAAATCAACAACAATGTCCTCTCGAGCGAAATCACAATTGTTCACTCGAGCGAAATCACAAGTATGTTCCTTGGAGCGAAATTAGAATTTGTCCGTTGAAGCGAAATTAGATGATGTTCGTTGAAGCGAAATTAGATGATGTTCGTTGAAGCGAAATTAGATGATGTTCGTTGAAGCGAAATTAGATGATAATGTCCATTGGAGCGAAATTAGCTTTTGTCCTTATGAGCGAAATTAACTTGTCCGTTGGAGCGAAATCAGCTTGTTCGTTGGGGCGAAATCAGCAGTTTATGTTCGTTAAAGCGAAATCAAGTGTTGTCCGTTAAAGCGGAATCACCTTTTAACCATTTTTGACCAAGTTTTAATCCGTATTTTAATCTGATACTTTCCAGGATTTGTTATTACTGTATTTTACACGTTATATTCAAAAATCAGACCATTTCGATCGTAGGAACCAGTTCAATTCGAAAAAGTATCAAAGAAAGTGAGTAGAAATGAGAGATTTTTGTAGATTCAGCTGTAGTAGTATGAACTCCTCGTCCTGAAGCTCTGATACCACTTGTTGGACTGTGTCGTGACCCTAAACGATCAGTCAAGGCAGTTCATCTTCACGTGTAAAGGCGGAATCAATGCACGCAAAGTAACAACAGCTTTTCCTTTCAATTTCTTCTCTTTATTAGCTTTCTAGAATGATTTTGACAGAGTTTCACTACCAAGCTAATGACCTGATTCCGCTCTAATGGTTACCATGAATGAACACATGAAGGGTATTTATAGTAAGGCTGATTTCGCTTATGTGTCAGTGACACTGAAGCGAAATCACCTTATGTACATTGAAGCGGAATCACCTACTGACCATTGAAGCGAAATCAACTAAATAACATGTACATTAAAGCAAAATTAACCCTAAAAACCCTAATTTGACTTTTAAGATCCAATCTTGACTTTCTTGATTTAAGACTTGATGAAGATGCAGTCAACAGATATTCTTGTGCATCAACAGGTACCATAAGCACCATTAATCAACAATATACCTAGACCGCAGAACAAAAGGTTAGATCTAACAGGTTTTCGGACAGCCACACTCTTGGTGAGAACGAGTACCGAGTAGTGCTTTTGTGTCTCAGTCGTGAATCGACAACTAGAAAAATGCCTATGGTTTGGATGCTTCCTATGTCGTGTCACATGTTAATGGCCTTGCAACCCATTAACAACTTGATACATACAAGAATACTTGATTTATACAGGAATACTTGATACATACAAGAATACTTGATTTATACAAGATACATACCATGTTTTCATACAAAGTATACAAACGTTCAATACAAGAACTGCATGAATTCACACCAACATTATGTTGACGTTTTTCCAAAAATTCACATGTATTTCAGGTAACTAAAGTGGATGTGCGCGCGGTCTTACTCATGCTCCTGGATGTCGTTTATGTTTATCCTTAAATAAAGTTGTAAACTTTCAAACAATATGTTGTCTCGTGATGTAAACACTTAAACTTCGATTTCAGTAACGTAATGTTATGGGTATTTGAAGTATTTTTACGAGCATGTAGTATGTTTACCTTTCGTATGCAATGAGAACCTTTCATGATCACACCTCGTGCTTCCGCCTAAGAAGGGGGTGTGACAGATTGGTATCAGAGCCGCGATTGTAGTGAACCAGGATTCCTTCTCGAGTCTAGTCTACAATCTCTAGGATCCTTTCACGAAAACAATTTTTCAAAAGTTTTTCATTGCATAAAACTTTCCGCGACATCCACTACCTGAAACTATTTACAAAAAGTCAAGAAAAGACACTACGGGACTTAGGGTGCACTGGAGTAGCACTCGCCGTTGCCTAGAAATTACTTGCGATTATGTGTGATAATGGATATATACATATGCTAGAAATAGAACATCTCAGGTACTCGTGACTTTACCAGAAAAACAGTGACCTATCTGAAGGAAGTGATACGAGGATGAAACGAACTATGCGGACTGTGCAAGGACTTATGTAATTATGGATGCATACATAATTATGGAATTCAGTGCACAGAAACCACAGCAAGTCTTGTCACGTATAGATTCCCCTCAGTACAAGAAAAGGTCAAACGTGAACACCATTCCCCAGCCTATTAAATATTCCTTTAAGAGTAATGAATTAGGGGATAAAGACAAGAACCACCAATGTGAAGTAAGGTGTTTACCTAATTATACATGCTTGTTGTTGTATGAATTGATTTATACATTTGGCGGATTGTTTGATGTCACTTATGTGGTATATGCCTGTGTATATACATACTACTACTGTCTCGCATGACTATATCAAACAAATGTCTAACCCTATTGTGTTGTGTTCTGTCAGGACATGGCACCCAAAAGAGCTGTGAACGCTCATGATCAACCTCCTCCTCCCCCACTACCAAGAACTGCTGAAGAGCTGAACGCTCTACTGGAAGAAAGGATCTCCGCAGCTATCGCCCAGTACGAGGCAAACCGTACTGAACAAAGTGGAGGACCAAGCAATGCAAGACGCAATGGGAATGGAGATTCATCTGGAGGAAACGCAGCTCAGGGTTGCACTTTCAAGTAGTTTCTCGACTGCAAACCACTGAACTACGATGGCATTGGAGGTGCAGTGGCGTTTGTACGCTGGACAGAGAAGGTTGAAGCCACCATCCGCGTGAGCAAGTGTACCGCGGATCAGCAAGTTACTTTTGCTACAGGGTTGTTTGTTGATGAAGCTCTGACTTGGTGGAACTTGCAAGTCCAGACTCTGGGTGATGATGCCGCGTATGGCATGTCTTGGGATGAGCTGAAGGAGAAAATGAGAGAGAAGTATTGCTCTCGTGCTGAACTCCAAAGGTTGGAGACTGAGTTCTGGCACTTAACCATGGAAGGTGCAGACATCACTGGGTATACTCGAAGGTTCCATTATTAGTCAAGGATGATCCCCTACATGGTGACTCCTGAATTTAAGCGTGTTGAACACTACATTTGGGGACTGGCCCCAGAGTTCCGCGGCATGGTAACTTCGGCCAAACCCGCAACAATCACCGAGGCTGTAACTCTGGCTGTCAGCCTTACTGAAGATGTTGTCCGAATGAAGAAACTATCGCTGAACCCAACTGAGGAGACTGAGACGCACGCTGAGTCGTCCGGTGACAAGAAAAGGAAACATGCAAACCTGAATCAAGCAACCCGCAGCAACAATAAAGGTTCAAACAACAAGAAACGTGACACTAACCCACCTAAGGAGGCGAGAACCTTTGCAGCAGCAAATGATACTGCAGCCAAAGGATACCAAGGCACCCTGCCTAAATGCCAAAAATGTAAGTATCATCATGAAGGAGCTTGTCGCATTCCAAGATGCGACAAATGTGGTAGGTTGGGTCATCAAACAGAAGACTGTTGGGGAAAAGGAAGGAACGGAAATGAAAATCGCAATGATGCTGGTAATAGGAATGGTGGAAATGGAAATGGCAATGGTAATCGGAATGGGAATGGAGCTGGGCAAAATCAAGGATGCTTCAGTTGTGGAAGCAAAGATCATTTCATAAAAGATTGCCCAAGGGGAAACAATGCTCAGGCTCGAGCATTTGTGATTGGAGCAAGGAACGCACGCGAAGACCCAAATGTGGTCACTGGTACATTTCTCGTTAACAATCACTTTGCATCCATATTATTTGACACTGGTGCCGACTATAGCTTCATGTCTGTGGAATTTAAACGTATGCTTGGAATAGAATCTAGTAGATTAGATATTCCTTATTCTATAGAGCTAGCCAATGGTAAACTCGTTGAATCGTGCGAAGTTGTTAGAGGCTGCACATTAGAACTTGGTGAACAAAGATTTAGCATCGATCTCTTACCTATTCAATTGGGTAGTTTCGATGTAGTGGTCGGAATGGACTGGTTGTCCAAGAACAAAGCTGAAGTTATTTGTCATGAGAAAATCATTCGCATCCATTTGGCGAATGATGAAACTCTCATCGTACATGGAGAAAAACGAGACGCGCCTCTGCGAATCATCAGTTGTATGAAGGCACAGAAGTGCTTAAGGAAAGGATGTGTTGCTTTCCTAGCACACGTTGTAGACAAGAAGGCTGAGGAGCCGAAACTCGAAGACATTCCTGTGATGAAGGAATTCCTTGATGTCTTTCCCGAGGATCTGCCAGGACTACCTCCGCAACGACAACCCGAATTTCATATAGACTTGGTTCCAGGAGCCGCTCCTGTAGCCAACGCACCCTATCGGCTTGCTCCATCCGAAATGAAAGAATTATCTACATAACTCCAGGAGTTGTTGGATAAAGGATTCATAAGGCCAAGCTTCTCGCCTTGGGGAGCTCCAGTATTGTTCGTGAAGAAGAAAGATGGAACACTTCGGATGTGTATCAATTACAGAGAACTGAACAAGCTCACAATCAAGAATCGGTACCCGCTACCGAGGATTGATGACTTATTTGATCAGTTGCAAGGATCAAGCTACTATTCCAAGATCGACCTGGATACCATCAGTTAAGGATACAAGAGGAAAGCGTACCAAAGACTGCATTCAGAACACGCTATGGGCATTACGAGTTCCTTGTGATGCCATTCGGACTGACGAACGCGCCAACGGTATTTATGGATCTGATGAACCGTGTATGCAAACCATATCTCGATAAATTTGTGATTGTATTTATCGATGATATCCTGATTTACTCACAAACGAAAGAAGAGCACGAGCAACACCTTAGAACCATTCTGGAACTACTGAAGAAAGAGAAACTTTATGCAAAGTTTTCGAAGTGCGAATTCTGGATTCGCGAAGTACAGTTCCTTGGTCACGTTGTGAATGAGAAGGACATTCACGTAGACCCATCCAAGATAGAGGCAATAAATAATTGGGAAGCCCCCAAAAACCCAACTGAAGTGCGACAATTTTTGGGCTTAGCAGGCTATTACCGACGGTTTATTGAGAATTTCTCAAAGATATCTCAACAGCTAACTACCCTCACACAGAAAGACAAGAAGTACGACTGGGGTGACAAGCAAGAAGAAGCCTTCCAACTGCTAAAAAATAAGCTATGCGATGCACCAATACTATCTTTACCCGAAGGCACTGAAGACTTCGTGGTACACTGCGATGCTCACGACAAGGTTTGGGTTGCGTGCTCATGCAACGCCAAAAATTCATCGCTTACGCTTCAAGACAGTTGAAGGTGCATGAAAGAAACTATACCACTCATGACCTAGAGCTAGGCGCAGTGGTATTCACCTTGAAAATCTGGCGACATTATCTATATGGTACTCGATGTACAATCTTCACATATCACAGAAGCCTACAACACATATTTGATCAGAAAGAATTGAACATGCGTCAGCGACGATGGGTCGAACTGCTGAACGATTATGACTGTGAGATTAAGTACCATCCTTGAAAGACAAACGTTGTAGAAGACGTGTTAAGCCGAAAAGAAAGGGTTAAGACCCTAAGGGTTCGAGCTCTGGAAGTGACTATTCGAACAAACCTCACTACGCGCATTCGAGACGCACAACAAGAAGCCCTTAAGATGGAAAACCATAAAGCTGAATACCTCCGGGGTATGTTGAAATACATGGTGCCAAATGAAGAGGGAACCTTATACTTTAAGAAGCCTATTTGGGTTCCGCTCTATAGCGGTATGCGAGAAGTCATCCTTAATGAAGCTCACAAATCGAGATACTCGATCCACCCAGGATCGGACAAGATGTATCAAGACTTAAAGGAATACTATTGGTGGCTGAGACTTAAAAGCAATGTTGCTATTTATGTTGGAAAGTGCCTAACCTGTGCTAAGGTTAAAGCTGAATATCAGAAACCGTCTAGCCTACAACAACAACCAGAGATACCCATGTGGAAGTGGGAGCAAATCTCGATGGTTTTCATAACAAAATTACCCAGGACCCCTAGAGGGCACGATATGATATGGGTAATAGTCGATCGATTAACGAAATCCGCGGATTTCCTACCGATCCGAGAAAAAGATAGCACTGAAAAGCTCGCTGAGCTATACCTGAAAGAAATCGTGGCACGTCATGGAGTGCCTATCTCAATTATCTCAGACAGAGATGGACGCTTTGTCTCAAGAATCTGGCAATCCTTTCAGGAAGCCTTTGGATTTCAGCTAGATCTAAGCACGGCCTTCCATCCGAAAATAGACGGTCAGAGTGAACGGACTATATAAACGCTAGAAGATATGCTTTGCGCATGTGTCATGGACCTAGGCAGCAGCTGGGATACTCATCTACCTTTAGTTGAGTTCTCCTACAATAACAGTTATCAAACAAGTATAAAAGCCGCACCGTTCGAAGCTCTGTATGGCCGCAAGTGCCGATCGCCCTTATGTTGGGCAGACGCTGGAGACAAACGCATGGTTGGTCCTGAACTTGTACAAGAGACAACCGACAAGATTATGCAGATCCGAGAGCGCATTAAGGCGGCTCGAGATCGACAAAAGAGCTACGCTGATCGAAGACGAAAACCATTAGAATTCGAGGTGGGAGACAAAGTTTTGTTAAAAGTCTCACCTTGGAATAGCGTAGTGAGATTCGGAAAACGTGGAAATCTGAATCCACGATACATCGGACCATTCAAGATCTTAAAAAGAATTGGTACCGTGGCATACAAGTTGGAATTACCGGAAGAACTTAATGGAGTACATGATACGTTCCATGTATCCAACCTCAAGAAGAATCCAACACAAGAAAACGTGATCATCCCTGCGGATGAAATGCATATTGATGACACCCTCTGATTTACAACAACCCGTTGAGGTGGCCGACTGGAAAGTCAACAAGACTAGGAGGAGTAGTGTGAAACTTGTCAAAGTACGTTGGAACTCTGTGCACGGACCCGAATACACGTGGGAATGTGAGGACCAGTTTAAAGAAAAGTACCCCCACCTGTTCAAGAAGACTCCTGCAAGAATGAGCTCAGCCTGAATTTCGGGATGAAATTCTTTTAACGGGGGGAGACTGTGACAACTGTCACCAAACCGGTGATTTCCGTACACCCTAACTATTATTTAATGACTGCAATTATGTGCTTAAATGTCAACATTGTCTGATTACATACTAAACAAGTGAATCCATGCACGTTTTATACTACAAGAATTACTTTATGATAGCGTTGCGTCAGAAATACTAGTAAACTCACCGGTAAGACACATTGTGTCAACAATTCTGCAGAAAGTAGTTAGACAATAGAATTGGAGCCTAGGTGTAGGTCCAACGACAAGAATACATTAAAACCCAAGAGTACATACACGGGTTTATATATAGACTTTCCGGAAGCTAAAATACGCACTAAAAAGCACCCAAAACACACTTTAAATGCTGAAATTCATACAATTCAGCAAAATTCAGCATTGTAACAAGATTGTATCATGCAAAAATATGACAAATTGATCCAGAATATTTTCCTGAGTGTCGGGAATTGAAAGTATCACAAAAGGGCACTTAAAGGACACTAAACGGTGCAATTTAGCACTTTAACGAACCGGTACTTAACCGAACAACCGGACATTACCCGGAACACCAAAATATTGCTAGAAGCATTGTCTAACATTTCTGAACTAGTTATGGTTCCCGAACACCCTAACATATTACATAAAGCATCCTACATATAAAACACTTGCTTTTACATTTAACCTCCATTAATTACCTACTTTTACCAACAAATTACAATTAACCCCCTCCCCCCTCATGATTTACGGTCACTAGGTGACCCCACTTCCACAAAATCTTGCTAGATACTTCCTTAATCTATCTTGGATTCACAAAGATTGTAGTAGGATCTTGATTGTACTTCTTAAGACACTATAACCATTGGATAATAGAAATTATGCTTATAAGAACCACCATAATCTTCACAACAACACAAACTCGCTCCCTCTTCCTCTTGCCCTCTTGCCCTCTTGCTCTCGGCCGAACATAGAGCCAACACCACCACCATTTTTCAATTCAATCCAACTAATCCAAGGGCATTACAAGGTGCTAGAAGGTCATTAACGAAGCTCGGTGCTCACGAATCTTGAAGAACCTCTCTTGTGTGCTATTATCCATTCCATTTTCACTTGTGATCTTCCCTAGCTTTAAGCTAGTTGTAAGCCTCTTGAACACCCTTGTTTACTTCCATTTTAGTTAGTTAAAAGATATAACATGTTGATTATCATAAGAACACTAAAAGACATACACATGAATCTTGAAACATA
Organism: Helianthus tuberosus; assembly: GCA_030545235.1. Lineage (NCBI taxonomy): Eukaryota > Viridiplantae > Streptophyta > Magnoliopsida > Asterales > Asteraceae > Helianthus > Helianthus tuberosus. The sequence goes on along the minus strand of CM060381.1, from coordinate 101,288,029 downwards.
AGCTGAAATATGATGATATCTTGATGAAATGAAGTTGTTTAGTAGATGTATAATGTTTGCTTGTTGATTACTAGAAATATTGATGTTGATCAATACATGAAGCTTGGTAGATTGTGATTAAACACATGGTCTAGCAAGTTAGAGGATGATTATGTGTTAACACAAGAAGTTCATCCTCATGAATAAACATGAACTTGATGAATAAATGATTTCTTGGAAAATAATAAACAAAGTAAACTAGTAAACTTAAAGATCTAAGATGTATGAATGGTTTTTCTAAAAGAACCAAGTTTAAAATATGATTTTTGAAAGATCTTGGTTTTTACTTAAACCTACACTATGTTTATTAGGAAAACAAGTGTATAAACACTTATGAAACAAGAAAAATACAAAAGAAATATTTTTAGAAAAATCATCTTACAAGTTGTAAATGACCAAATCCTTCAAGAATGAGATTTACAAACAAATAACCATGTTTATAAGGGTAACTAAACCTACTAAATAACATGGTAAGTTACTACAAGTTTTTACAAAAACTTCAAGTTCATGATGTAGTGAAATTTACTTAATTGTGACACGCGGTAGCTGTTGAATGAGTTGATTATTGATTGTGATGGTTTAAAAGAAAATAAACACATGTTTTGAAAACATGGTAAACCCCCATTTTTAGGGGAGACTATGTCAAAATTTTTATAAATTTTGACTTGTCCAAAAATGTGAAGTGAAACGACTATCCTTATCTGATACAATGGAGAGTGGGACTCCATGTAAGGATACTACCTCGTCTACGTATAACTTGGCTAATCTTTCCATGCTAAAGGTTTCCTTCATGGGTAGAAAATGAGCTGATTTGGTTAATCGATCCACAATTACCCAAATCGCGTCATTACCCTTTCGGGTTTTGGGTAACTTAGTAACAAAGTCCATGGTTATTAGTTCCCATTTCCATACAGGCATTTCTAATTGTTGGAGTAATCCTGAAGGTTTCTGGTGTTCTGCCTTAACTTGTGAACAAGTTAGACACTTAGATACATATCTAGCTATGTCCTTTTTCATTCCTATCCACCAGAAATTATTTCTTAAATCTTGGAACATCTTATTATTACCAGGATGCATGGTATACCTAGATTTATGGGCTTCTTCTAAAATCTTATCTCTTAAATTTCCTTGCTTAGGTACCCAAATCCTTTTCTTATGGAATCTCCAAATTCCATCACTTCCTTACTCTAATTCCTTTATTCGTCCTTTCATTCCTTCAGCATCATCCTTGATTGTTGTTTCTTGAATATGCTTCAATTGTTCCATTAAATCTAATTGTAGATTTAATCTAAGAGCATGAACTCGCTTTTGCTTTTCATAATACTTACGACTTAAGGCATCTGCAACTACATTTGCTTTTCTTTCGTGATATTGAATATCACAGTCGTAGTAACTTAGAATTTCCATCCATCTTCGTTGCCTCATGTTCAATTCTTTTTGCCCAAATATATACCTTAAGCTTTTATGATCTGTATAAACGGTAAACTTACTTCCATACAGATAGTGCCTCCAAATCTTAAGGGAAAAAATTATCGCTCCTAATTCTAAGTCGTGAGTCGTCTAATTTTCCTCGTGCTTCTTCAATTGCCTTGATGCATATACAATTACCTTTTTGCGTTGCATTAGTACACATCCTAATCCTAGCTTAGAAGCATCACAGTAAACTTCATAATCTTCTGTACCTTCTGGTAAGGCCAGAATTGGGGCGTTTTTAATCTTTGCTTTAAAATCTTAAAAGCCACTTCTTGTCTAGATCCCCATTCAAACTTTACTGCTTTACAGGTTAGCTTAGTTAATGGCACAGCTATCTTAGAAAAGTCTTTAATAAACCGTCTATAGTATCCGGCTAATCCTAGAAAACTTCTAACTTCCATAGCTGATTGCGGGACCTTCCATTTAGTGATCGCTTCTACGTGAATACCTTCGTGATTCACCATGCGTCCTAAAAATTGCACCTCTTGTAGCCAAAATTCACACTTTGAGAATTTGGCGTAATGCTTCTCTTTTCTTAACAAAGTTAAGAGTGCACGTAGGTGCTCACCATGCTCGTCCTGACTTTTGGAATGAATGAGTATATCGTCAATAAAGACAATTACAAATTTAACCAAGTACGGTTTACAGATCCTATTCATCATGTCCATGAATGCTGCAGGAGCATTTGTTAATCCAAAGGGCATGACTGTAAACTCGTAATGACCGTACCTAGTTCTGAAAGCAGTTTTAGGTATGTCTTCTTCTTGTACTTTCAACTGATGGTATCCGAAGCGTAAATCTATCTTAGAAAAATATCTAGCTCCCTGAAGTTGATCGAAAAGATCATCAATTCTAGGTTGTTGACCACTTGTGGTTCTTGTAGTTGTTGTTGACCAACCTGTTGATATATGGCTTTCCGGTAGTAGTCATCTTTTCCGAATGGATTCTTCACGTCACTTGCTTCTCGGTTCTTGCATTCTCTCTTGAAATGACCTTTCTCCCTGCATCGAAAACAAGTAACTTTAGATTTATCAAAACCCAAAGTAGAAACGTGTGCATCAAGAAAGTCATTTCTTCCAGTAATCAGCTTGAATTTTTCAGCTCTTCTAAGAACACTAGCTAGACACCATTTGATATCCATAAGTTCCATTTCTTCAGCATCTATCTGATCATAATCCTCCTTTGTGAGCATAGGATTCCCGATCCGTCCTGCGACCAAACCTTCATAAGATAGTAGTACAGAACCAAGTAAAGCCATGTGATCTTTCGCAATCTCTTCAGAAAAACTTTGACCATCTAGAAGATTCAAGGCAATATTGCATTGTATCACATAACCACTTCCACTTTTCGTACTTTGAGAACTAAAACTTGAAGTTGGGCTTTTTGGATTAACACTCGGATATGAAGAGAAACCACTGCTGCTTTTAGGAATTTGATCAACCTTTTATGTAGAATCTCCAGCACTAAATGCAGTTTGTATTTTCGGGCTTCTTTCAACTTCTGGAACACTGCCTTTGTAATACATCTTTACATCCTGTTGACCACTTGGACTATTCATCCTCGCGATCTTTTGTTGTTCCAGATCTTGACTTTCTATCTTCTCAATAAACTGAGAAATCGTCAACCCGTCATAAACCCCAGTATTCTTCAGAATCATCAAATATGTTCCCCACTCTTTTTGTGGTAAAGCGTCAGCTAATTTGTCTACCCATTCTTCACGATCTTTGGTAATGCTCAACATCGACATTGATCGCACTAAGTGACAATAACGTTCAATTAGCTTCTTTGTATCTTCACCCGGTAGACTGCTGAATAGATCAAACTCTTTCTTGAGCAACGCCTTTTTGGTCTTTATCATATTCTCACTACCCTCAAACTTGACTTTAAGAGCATCCCAGATTGACTTTGAAGTTTTGTCATGTTGTAGCAACACAAAGATGTCTTCTTTGATAGCCTGCTAAAGTAAATTGATCATCATCTTTTCAGCTCGGTACATGTCACGTTCTTTGTCACTAAATTCTGAGAGTTCTTTGATAACTTGTAAATCTGTTCGTGGTAGAACATACTTCTTCAGAATACATTCCCATGATCTTAGATGGTTAGCTTGTACCCAGTTTTCGAACCTATCTTTCCACCCGTAATACTCCTCAATGCTCATTAGCTTTGGGGGTTTCTGAGTAGTTCCCGTTTCGTTTTCCAAATTCATGTTCTGAGCAATGACAGCCGGAGTACTCGGAGATGTTGCAAATGCGTTGTAAAACTCTTCACTCATGATTCGATATCGAAGAATTCCTCAAACAAGCTTTCAAACAAACTGGTTTACCTCGTAAAAATACCTGAAACAAACAAACAATCAGTTTAAACGGACAGAATAATTAAAAATGTGTGACGATTGAATCGATCTAGGACTCGTGTCGAAGATTTGTAGACTCGTTTAATGAATTCCGCAAACTTAATGAATGAACTAGATCAAATGGGCCGCGAAATATGAACTTCATCGTAAACAATGAAGTTCACTAGGGCTTGAAAATGATTTAGGCCGAAGAACTTTAACTTTCTGATTTGTGCCGATGAACAAATTTCTGATTTGGGCTGATGTATGAATAACGTGGGCTGACTACAAACAATAACAATTGAGCTGTTAATGAGGATGAAATTTGGGCCGAGCAAAATCACATGGGCTGAAGCAGTTTCTGATTTACACGAATTCTATTGAACCTTTATCTCAAATTAAAGCTGGATGTCACATGAAATTTTGATAACAACAAAAATCACGTGATGTCATGAATGGAATTTCACTTCATGTGACTTAACTCAAACCATACAATCTGATTGGACCCTTTTTAGAATGTGGCCGACAAACTCTGTTGTTCACGTAAATTCTGATATTTGATAAAACCAATACTATTTCACATGCAACCATGAATTGGACCTAGACACTTTAAGACCATCAAATTGTGATTGGGCCGTAATATCCATTAAACGTACAAAACGTGAAATAGCCATAACAGTTTACGAGAATCACATTCAACTGACATAAACATGTGATTTCATTTCCCGAAGTACTGGCACCCTCGTTTAATTATTTACACAAAACTCGACGTACGCACTCAAGAGAACAAGTGATTCAAGCAGTCGTTTCAAGCGAGATGAGACCTTAGTGTAGGTTCAAGCGAACTTTCAATGTATATTCAAGAGAGATGTCAATTTCAAGCAGAGTCAACACTGTTTTTCAAGCGAACAATCTTTTTCAAGCGGACACGGTGAATTTTCAAGCTAGATACCAGTTTCAAGCGGACTCACTATGTTATGTTCGCTTGAACAGTCAATGACGTCAGCAAAAATCGAACAGATTTCAAGCGAAACTATGATTTTAACCAGTTTTAAGTCGATTTTAACGCTGAAACTTTCCAGGATTTGTTAATACATGATTACGCACAATATGTGTGAATTTGAGCCGATTTTAACCGTGAAAAATTATTACTTTTGAAAAAGAATGGTGTAGAAATCAGAAAAAGTGACGAAAACAGGCTGTTTTGGCAAGATCTCTTCCTCCTGAGCTCTGATACCACTTGTAGGATCGGTTTGTGACCCAAACGAGTCGTTCAGAAGAGATTTTATCAGTTTTAGATGCGGAAAATAAGAAACTGACGTCGAAACAACTTGAATATCACTTTAAACCTCTTGTATATTGATTTAACAGCTATTACATTCACGAGAAATACCGGCAGCACTTCGGTATCGATTCAGAAATCTGTTCCTGTCCGCTTCAAATGAAAAGTCATGACACATATATATAGTATAACCTAGTTCTCTTGAAAGAACACACACAATTTCAAGCGAAACCACCTAATTCTAATTCAAGCGAACTCAACTTTGTCTTCAAGCGAAACACATGTCTTTCAAGTGAACTCAACATTCTGATTTGTGTATTGACTTTCAATGATGATGTCACTTGTGATGTCACATATATGATGTCACGCTTGTTCAGAACCGCAATGCAACCAAGACTCGATATAAGACGAAGACGACAGATGAATGCACTAACAAATTGTACGGATACCTGGATTTTTGACAGTTATCACATTCTCCTCTTGTTAAGAAAATTTCGTCCCGAAATTTTAAGCTTAACTACTAGCTGCAGGGGAGTTAGGGAACAAATCCGGATACTTAGCTCTCATGCGGTCCTCACGCTCCCAAGTAAACTCTGGGCCGTGACGCGTATTCCATCTAACCTTAACAAGCTTAACACTACTCCTCCAAGTTTTGTTAACCTTCCAGTCAGTAATCTCGACAGGTTCTTCGGTCAAGTGGAGGGTGTCGTCAATGTGAACTTTGTCAGCAGGAATAACCACCGTTTCCTGTGTTGGACTCTTCTTCAGGTTAGATACATGGAATGTATCATGAACACCATTAAGTTCTGCAGGTAGTTCCAACTCGTAAGCTACAAGACCAATCCTTTCCAGGATTTTGAACGGTCCAATGAATCGTGGGTTTAACTTTCCACGCTTCCCAAAGCGTGCCACACCTTTCCAAGGTGAGACTTTTAACAAAACCATATCTCCCACTTCAAACTCCAAAGGTTTCCTTCGTTGGTCCGCATAGCTCTTTTGTCAATCGTGAGCCGCCTTGAAGCGCTCTCGGATCTGCATGATCTTATCTGTCGTCTCTTGAACCAATTCGGGACCAACTAGTTGTCTATCGCCTGTATCTGCCCAGCATAATGGTGATCGACACTTCCATCCGTAGAGAGCTTCAAACGGTGCAGCTTGAATGCTTGTATGGTAGCTGTTGTTATAGGAGAACTCAACCAAAGCCAGGTGAGTGTCCCAACTGCCACCCAAGTCCATTACGCAAGCTCGTAACATATCTTCTAATGTCTGAATCGTCCTCTCACTTTGGTCATCCGTCTGTGGGTGAAATGTTGTGCCTAAGTTCAACTGTGAACCAAACGCTTCTTGGAAAGATTTCCAAATCCTTGACACAAATCTTCCATCTCTGTCAGATATGATCGAGATGGGCACTCCATGCCGTGCCACTATCTCCCTTAGGTACACCTCAGCTAGCTTACCTGTGTTATCCTTCTCTCTGATTGGCAAAAAGTGTGCAGACTTTGTCAGACGGTCTACGATTACCCAAATCGTATCATGACCTCTGGGTGTCTTTGGCAACTTGGTTATGAAGTCCATCGAGATCTGCTCCCACTTCCACATGGGTATCTCTGGTTGCTGTAGGAGACCTGAAGGCTTCTGATACTCGCCCTTCACGTTGGCACAAGTCAAACATTTTCCAACATAACTTGCAACATCACCTTTCAATCTTGGCCACCAGTAGAAATCTTTCAAATCTTGGTACATCTTATCCGATCCTGGGTGGATCGAGTACCTCGATTTATGAGCTTCATCGAAAATAACATCTCTAAGACCACCAAAGATGCAAACCCAAATTTGTCCCATGAAACAAAAGGTTCCTTCCTCATTGGGTATCAACTTCCTCTCCATCCCACGGAGATACTCATCCTTAAGGTTTTCTTCCTTGAGGGCTTCTCTCTGCGCAGTACGAATGCGCAACGAGAGGTCCGTTTGTATAATCATCTCCAAAGCCCTAACCCTTATGGGCTTAATCCTCTCTTTCTGACTTAAGGCGTCTGCCACCACATTCGCCTTACCTGGGTGATATTTGGTTTCACAATCATAATCGTTTAACAGCTCAACCCATCGCCATTGTCTCATATTAAGCTCCTTCTGATCGAATATGTGTTGTATGCTCTTGTGATCTGTAAAGATCGTACAGCGTGTACCATACAGATAATGTCGCCAAATCTTCAATGCAAACACCACTGCGTCTAATTCCAAATCATGTGTGGTGTAGTTCTTCTCATGAACTTTCAACTGTCGCGAAGCATAAGCAATAACCTTCTGTCGCTACATCAGCACGCAACCCAATCCCTGACGTGAGGCGTCACAGTAAACCACGAAGTCATCGGTACCTTCGGGTAGGGATATAATAGGTGCATCGCAAAGCTTACTCCTTAGCTACTGAAAGGCTTCTTCTTGCTTATCTCCCCATTCATACTTCTTATCCTTTTGAGTAAGGGAGGTCAGCGGTTGAGCGATTTTTGAAAAATCCTCAATGAATCGGCGATAATACCTAGCTAAACCTAGAAACTGACGGATCTCGGTTGGCGTCTTCGGAGTTTCCCAATTCTTGATCGCCTCGATCTTGGTGGGGTCCACATGAATTCCATCTTCATTCACGACATGACCGAGGAATTGTACCTCACGCAACCAGAACTCGCACTTCGAGAACTTAGCGTACAATTTCTCTTTCTTGAGCAGCTCTAAAATGGCTCTAAGGTGTTGCTCATGCTCTTCCTTCGTTCGCGAATAGATCAAAATATCATCGATAAATACAATCACGAATTTATCGAGATATGGCTTGCAGACTCGGTTCATCAAATCATAAACACTGCTGGCGCGTTTGTCAGACCAAATGGCATTACTAGGAACTCATAATGTCCATAACGAGTCCTAAAAGCATTTTTCGGTATACTCTCTTCTTGAATCCTCAGCTGGTGATAACCTGATCGAAGATCAATCTTGGAGTAATAACTTGAACCTTGAAGTTGGTCAAAGAGATCATCAATCCTCGGAATGGGTACCGATTCTTGATAGTTAACTTGTTTAGTTCTCGGTAGTTAATGCACATGCGAAAACTACCGTCCTTTTTCTTGACGAATAAAACTGGAGCTCCCCAAGGCGAGAAGCTTGGTCTAATAAATCCCTTGTCCAAAAGTTCCTGAAGTTGCATTGATAACTCTTGCATCTCGGAAGGTGCAAGTCGATAAGGTGCCTTGGCTACAGGCGCGGCGCCTGGAACCAAGTCAATATGGAACTCGACTTGTTGTTGCGGCGGCAATCCCGGCAAGTCTTCTGGGAAGACTTCAGGGTATTCCCTTACCACAGGGATATCTTCCAGCTTCGGCTCTTCAGCTTCCTTATAAACAATGTGAGCCAAAAAGACAACACATCCCTTCTGCATGGACTTTCGGGCCTTCAAACAGCTGATAATCCTTAGAGGAGTATCATGCTTCTCTTTGTGCACTACAATCGCTCTCCATTCGCCATCGGGATGCGAATGATCTTCTCGTGACATACGATCTCAGCTCGGTTGCTCAACTACCAATCCATTCCAACTACCACGTCAAAGCTTCCCAACTCAACTGGTAGGAGATCGAGCGTAAAATCATGCTCTCCAAGCTCTATTACACAACCTCTAATAACTTCATTTGCCTCTACTAGCTTTCCATTAGCTATTTCTATCGAGTATGGGATATCTAGCTTACTGGCTACTAACCCAAGTAAATTCTTAAATTCTAAGGATACAAAGCTATAATCGGCACCAGTATCAAACAGTACAGATGCAAAGTGTTGATTGATAGGGAAGGTACCCGTAACTACGTTCGGATCCTGGCGAGCTTCCCTAGCTCCTGTGTTGAAAACTCTTCCTTGGGCTTGATTGTTCTTCGGGCAATCACGCTTGAAATGCCCAATATCACCACAGCTAAAGCATCCTTGCTTGTTTCCAGTACCACCCTGGTTGTTGTTTTGGCTGTGGTTCCCATTACCAGCTTGGTTTCTAGAACCACCACGATTACCATTACTGCCATTTCCTCCTTGATTGCGGTTTCCATAACCATTTCCACCACGGTTTCTATTGCCATTACCATTACCACTACCTCTTTAACCACCATTTCCACGACCGATACCAGCCCAACATGTCTCCTTTGAATAACCATTATTTCCACAGTTTTCACACTTCCTCAACCTACACTGGCCGGCATGATGGAACTGGCACACATCACACTTAGGCAAAGTGCCCACAAAACCTTTTCCCTTATTCTCCGAACTCGCAGCACCAGTCCTGACCTCGGCTGGTAGGTTCGCATCTCTCTTCTTGTTAGTACCACTGCTGCTTCCTTGGGTACCTTTCTTGAAGTTCGAGAACTTCCTCTTGTTCTCTCCTGATGACTCGACATGAGTCTCCTTCTTCTTTCCATCAGAGACCGAAAACTTGTTCAGCCTAATCGCTTCTTCAGTCAACGCCACACTCAGATCAATGGCTTCAGTGATCGTTGAGGGCTTGGATGTAGTCACCATGCTCATGATTTGGGGTAACAATCTCCAAATGAAACGCTCAATTCGCTTGAACTCTGGTTCTACCATGTAGGGGACCAAAAGTGACAGTTCATGGAATCTCTGCACATACTCAGCAATCTTCGGTCCATCCATCTTTAGATTCCAGAACTCGGTTTCCAGCTTTTGAATCTCAGCTCTCGAGCAGTACTTCTTGCGCATCAGTTCTTTCATCTCATCCCAAGTCATAGCATATGCTGCTTCCTCTCCCAGAGTTTGAACCTGTAGGTTCCACCAGGATAGAGCTCCGTCTAGGAAAAGTCCAGAAATGTTGGTGACTTGGTGCTCTGGCGCACACTTGCTCATCCGCAACACAGAATCGGTCTGCTCAGCCCATCTAACGAAAGCTACAGCACCTCCAGTGCCGTCAAAATTCAGAGGTTTACAGTCAAGGAACTGCTTGTAAGTACAACCTGTACAAGCAACGTCATTCCCAGAAAGCATTAGCAAACGCACATGGGATGTCCAAACGTATCGTAATGTGTCTTAAATGACTTAAACATTACCGTGAGATGGGTTATTTCCTGAGGTACCTCCGCTGTGTTCAGAGCGCAAGGCCTCATGTTGTGCGATTGCATGTGAAATCCGTTCTTGCAGTTCAGCCTCTGTTGTGGGCAACTGATTGTTCCTTCGAGGAGGCATCTTCTAAGGGAAGATTGTATAGGTCAGGTCTTAAGTATATAGTAAGTATTACTTATATAATAGCGTATATTATAACAAGTAAGCGGGGAATCATGGCAATCCTAGCATAAAAAAGTAAGTTAACAATGTATTTAATGAGAACATTACGATTGAGCTTTCATTAATCATCGACCACAAATACAGTTACATGTTTTACAAATGTATAGTATCAAAAAGGAGCACAGGGTCACACTACCCTTGTCCAAAATGTCTATCAATCTAACATAAGTCGTACAGTCAAAAGGTGGTCTCTAAAAGGCTTCACTAGCTAGGCTTAACAGCGATGCTCTCACCAAAAGCAAGCTACCTACATAAAACCAAAAACCGTCTATGCTGATGGTGGTGGAGGAGGATGTGGAGGAACAAAAAGCAAGCTGCGCACATGCGCAAGCTCCTCCTCAAGCTGATATACATGATGCAACAGATAGCTGATCTGCTGCTCAACGGTAAGAAAACGAGTGTCAAACTCGGGAAAGGGAGTAAGTGGTGCTGGAGGATGCGAAAATGGGGACGGTGATGAACGAGGGGGAACAAAAGATGGCTGACACGGACATGGCAAAGGTCGAGGTGTCATCTCAAGCTCTAGGATCCTGCGACTCATGATCTCAAACTGAAGCTGCAATGAAAGAAGTAACTCATCCCGTGTATAACCAGTAAAGGGCGAGGGATGGTAGGGATCAGATATCGGCATGGTGTAAGGTGGGAACCATCAAAATGGCTCATCGAGTGGTGAAGAAGTAAAATGAGCAGAATGTGTATACTGAGGCATGCGAGGGAAAGCTGCTGACACATGTGGGTCATGGCTAGGCCGCTGGCTAGAAGTGCCCTCACCTGGACGGGGTGGAGGGATGTCCTGCAAGAAAGTGGTAGGTAAGTCAGTGCGGTGAACATCGGACTCAATCGGGGGTAACATCAACAGGTGAAGGTGCAAGTGGGGGAGTGACTAACTCAATGACAGGAGGGTCAGCGGGTGCAGGAACTGGATCTGGTATAAGTGGTGCAATGTCAGGTATGCCAAAAGGGATAGAATCAAGATCAGACAAAGGCTTAGGTGCTGGCATCGGCTCAGGAGCTGGTACCTGCACAGGATCAACGGGTGCATCAACAGGCTGGTCATCGGGAACAAAATCAGGCTCAGCATCATGTGGAGGTAACGGTGCAGCTGACATAGTTGTATCGTCATCAGAATCAGTGGCATATCAACGCAAACCAACAGCCTATAAGGCGGATGAAGACACAGACTCAAAGGAATCGGGGACAGAATGTAAACTAGAATCGGAAGAAATCTCGATAACAGGAATCCCCAAAAGTGGAACAGCAACAACGTCCTCATCGAGCTCTCCATCACCCTGAGCGTCAGGGGGAATGACCATGAGGGGAACGGGAGCGAGGATTGGTGCCACGACATGCTCACCATCGGGGTGACCGATGATAAGATGATTGTGAACTGGAATAGGAATAACGAAAGGATCCTCGTCTGGGATACCATCAGCAATCGGTAAATCAACTCCGAAATCGGGCGGCGCAAAGGGTTGAAAGTCATCGTCATCATCGGGCATCATCTCTGGGTCACTCTCGGCATCAGAAGTAAAGATCTCTGGCTCTGGTGCAATCTCATCATCTGAAACTACAGCCATGGGGTCATCGGTATCAAACAAACCACTCTCGGATGATGACATAGTGTTTGTAACAAAACAATTACAACATATGCACATATATCAACAATCTAACATTAAACATGCAATCAATAACAATGTAATCACGTATCTTTCTTAGTCTCCCAGACTAAGCCACCTAGTCTCTCAGACTAAACTACCTAGTCTCCCAGACTAATCCACACAGTCTATCAGACTGAACCACCTAGCCACCCAGACTAGACCTCCCAGTCTCTCAAACTAAACTACCTAGCCTCCCAGAGTACACCTCCTAGTCTCTCAGACTGAACCACCCAGTCTCCCAGACGAACCACCCAGTCTCCCAGACTGAACCATAACCATAATCTTTGAAAATGTGTTTCGTGCCTTTTGTCTGTAAAAATATTTATTTTCCTGGATCTGGGCGTTTCGTGTATGCAATGAAAACATGTTGTAAAAGTATTTTTGTGAGAGCCCTAATGATTGTAGTCTAGACTCGAGAAGGAATCGTAGTTCGCTACAATTGAAGCTCTGATACCAAGCTGTCACACCCTGACTTTTGCAGAAGCGTGATTATGGTGTGACTTTCTTAATACCATTGCATTCAATCATAACAATAACTAAATGATAAAAACCATAGATGTTCATCCATTAATTAAGTTTAAAAACATGACAACATTGTCTTCAAGCGTAGAAATTCAAATACGAGTACAACCCATGCAACTTGTTTAAAAGTTCACAAAGACTCGACCAATGACATTAAGTAAAACCAGGACTTGGAAGACGTGTCTCGTCCAGGAATAAGACACACTGACCAAACCCTAAGACCATGGATGACATCGTTTATTCTTAACGCAGCTTGAAACATCCAACGCCCTCCAGATCCACTACTAATTCCCTGAAATACATGTATTTTGAAACATCAACAAAAGTTGAGCGAGTTCATGTGTGTGTTTGTGAATAAACCTTTAAAATCATTGAAAGTATGTATATAAGTTTGAAAACTCCTGGTATGAAAGCAACAAGGAAAACAAATCAATTAATGTGTAGCTAATACATTAATATTTGTGACGTGATGCAGGAAAGCTCAAACCTAGTAGACTTTGTATCGGGCCTCTGGCTGTAAGACATAGTCAACCCATGGGCCACCCTGGTCCAACATGGGAGGGGCTCACTACACCCAAATAGATCTATCACTCATGTCCCTCGGTCCTACAACGAGGATTGATGGCCTTAAGCGTCGTACCCACCACTCCCATGATCTAAAAGTACCCTTCCTTAGCTAACCATACCAAATAATAACGTTTGAAAACAGTTGTAACATGTACTTCACCCCCAAAGTTATAAAACCAAAAACAGTTAAAGAGAAAGGGGCTCATGAACTCACAGATTTGCGTCTTCAATCACTGTAACTCAAGTTCTTCGAATAAACACGACTACCTACAACGTACTAATGTCTATTAGACGAACGGGTCGTGCCTTGACTTAGTATTAACGTCTTTGAGTTACGATTCTTCTAGTGTCTTCGATGTTATTCCAAATTTTATAATCATTTGTTAAAATAATTAATATTTTAACAAAAAACATTTTATTAAATTTTTGGAATAATATTATATTTTTGGCTTGATACACTTCGGGTATTTACACATGCATATCCTTCCCAAGGATGGGAGTATCTTTCACTTGTATATTTTTGTCTTATATCGGGGCCACATTCCGGTGTGTATTTATACGTACGAGAATACATATTTTTATGGTATTCATTAAGTATTCTTTATACTTAACTTCATATTGATTATTCCGGAATATTATCTTTAATAGGAATTAAATATATATGTTCAAAATATATATTTAAGGGATATTACTTAGAAAATTTATTTATAATTTTTCTTTGGGCAAAAATATTTGTAATTTCTCTTAAGTTTCAAAAATTAATATATTTTCAAGTCCAATTTAGAAAATATATTTAAACTCATTTTTCCCAAAAATGACATACTTCATATTTATTTGAGAAAATTTATCTTTCATCCATAAATATTGTATTTCATGTTTGTGCAAGAAAATATATATTTCTTAAAAATAATGTATCTTCTAAAAACTTCAAGAAAAATATATATTTCATATTTGCCAAAAATAATATATTTTTCCTTGTTAAAATATGATATATTTTTGTAGTATTGTAAAAATCATATTTTTACTTCCTTGGTGTCCAAAATATTATTTACCAAAATATACTTTGTGAATAATTTCCGGAATATTTTGTAAGTCTTATTCCATAGTTCGGTTTCATCAATATTTTGTGTAAATGTGTATATTCATTTGTTGGAATTTTGGTAATATTTTGGATGGAAATTCATGGTATTTTTGTGTGTTATATTATTTCAAGTCCTAAAATAATATAACTAATACACAAATTATACAAATAATCACACACACGTGACTTCTAAATATATATTTTCCTAATACATATTTAGTCACTTTTATTTATGAAAACCAACCTCCAATAATTATATTTTTGTATCAAAAATTATGGCAAAACTTTTGTAGCAAACTTATGGTTTAAAATACACTTGTAAATATTTGTTTAAAAATATTTTTCTAAGTGTTTATATTTTTAGAAAATTTTGCCATAGTTTTCCCTAAAAATGGAGGTTTCCATGCTTTCAAACATATCATTTTCTTTTGCAAAAATCAACACAATCAATTCACAATCAACAATAAACAACCTTAACTTACTAATTTGCCAAAAATCAAGCATTTTCTACTACTTCATGAACTTGAATATTTGTAAAAAATTTATAGTAACTTACTAGGGTTCTTAGTAAGTCTTGTTACCCTTTAAAATGTGATTAGTTCTTTAAAAACTTCATTTTTAAAGAAGTTAGATGTTTACAACTTCTTGTCACATTTTCTAAAAATGTTTCTTTATGAAATCTTCTTGTTACACAAGTGTTTCTACACTTGTTTAACCATTAAAAATAAGATTTGTTTATGTAAGAACCAAGATTTAATAAAACTCATATTTTTAACTTGGTTTCTTTGAAAGATCATTCATAAATCTTTAGATCTTCATGATTAACAACTTACTTTGTTCATTATTTTTCAAGAAATCAAAGTATTCTTTCAAGTTCATGATCTTTTTGTGGATGATCTATCATCCTACAACATTTCTACTTTCACATCTTGCTAGATTAATTTTTTTTTCATGATCTAGCAAGAGCTTATGATGATCAACATCATTCCTACAAACAATCAATGATCAACAAGCATAACAACTCATATTCATCAAGATTACTTCATTAAACAAGCTTATGTTTACGTTTACTTCTTATGTTCTTTAGTGTTCTTCATGACTTTGATTATGATTCTTCTTTAACCACTAAAAATGGAAGTAAAATAGATAGATCAAGGCTCTTACCACTAGCAAAAGGCTAGGGATGATTCAAGAGTAGAAATCAAGAGGATAAAAGCAAACAAGAGAGGTCTTTCAAGCTTCAAGGCCACCAAGCTTCCTTGTATGATCTCTAACACCCTTCTATATATGTAGATTGTATGAAGATGAATGAGTGAAGATGGTTGTGTGGGCGATGAGGTTCGGCCGAGAGTAAGGGAGGAGAAGAGATGAGAGTTTGAGTGTGAAGTGTGTGAAGTAATGAAGGTCTTGTTCTTTCATGCTCTTTTATAAACCAAGTTCTCATACTAACCTTTGTATAATATGTCATTATTTAGGGAACAAGATCCAATTTAAAATGAAATAAAATCCATTTGGTGGGGCCATGTGTTGGCCGTAAATAGGTGGGGGGGGGGGTCTAGCATAGGTTCTAACTTGATTAGTTAGTTTAAGGTTAAAAATCAAGTGTTAGTTACATGCTTTAGTTAGTAGATATTTTGTATGGGGTGTTATGATGTTCGGGGACCATAACTAGCTTGGTAATGTTAAAACAGTGCTTCTAGTGTAAATTTGGTGTTTCGGGTAGTGTCCGGTTATTTGGTTGGTTTCTGGTTGTTAAAGTGCTAAACTACACAGTTTACGGTGCTTTATGTATCTTTTTGTGACACTACTGATTCCCGACACTTAGGAAAGCATTCAGGACCATTTATTTATTTTTCTACATTATATTAGTATGTTAAAATGCTGAATTTTGCTGAATTCAACACTTTTGGTGAGTTTTAGGCACTTTCCGGTACTTAAACTATCACTAAAAAGGGCAGTTTTGTGATCCTTACTTTCCTATACACTACACTAGTGTAATACTTAGTTTCTGGCGCATTCTGTCTCTCAATGCACTGTCTATCTATGTGCTGAGTTATGTCAGCACTTTCCTGATCTATCAGATAACTGTGCTAACTACACTTAATGCATCATTCAAGGCAATATAGCTTTCATGCAATATTGGTATGACATTAAACAACGTATGATGCACATGCATGTATAAAGCAGAAATCAGAAAGCACTTAATTGAAATTCAGCACAGTCATTAGGCACAAATCATGATTAGTTAATTGTACGGATACCTGAATTTTTTACAGTTGTCACACATTAGGACCCGACCAAACACATATTGTGACCATAGTTATATAGGGAATAACCTCCAGAGGTTATACGTTATGGTCACTTCATTTGGATAGTTGTATAATAGGTAGTTTATATACCTTTAGGAAATGACCAAAATGCCCTTTTTACGCATAAATTCAATTTAAGCATATGTAACCTAAATTCTGACACTTAAACTGATATTGCAACATTATTAAAAGTGTTTAGGCATATAAGAATTAACATAGGACTAGTTTAACCATCTGAATACGCATTTGCGCAAATGACGCGTTAAAGTAGCGTAAACTGCCTTAACGGGTCATAATGGGTCAAAAGCACTTAGGATTCATTCCAAATTGGAATGTAGACTTTGTTAAACCATTTCATATGAGTTACAACACTCATTTGGTTTACAATACCTCACGCTATCCGATTCCTCTGATTATGTACTGTTACTTTAACATAGTTACCGATGTTAGGACACGTTAAGAGACGTTCGAAGCTTTGATACTTCACTTGATTCAAGGATACTTAGCAATCCCAAATGAGTACATAACTCCCCTCTTTTATGCTTTCAATTGTTTTGGGGTGACTCTTATGTGCTAAATACTTTTCAAGTTTTCAAAACAAAGACTATGGTTTATATAAAACACGACAATTTCAATAACGTGAATGAACTTGTTGGTGGGTTAGTTCATAACACGAATGACATTCATTAGCTTTGATCAAGCCTACCAATAGTATGTTATGGTACCTGAAGGGGTAAGGTCCCAAAAACCTTGTAAACAAGTACTTAGGACCATACCACAACCTTGTCTTTCAGCCCTTTTTGGCCTTGTGCGGCCGCGCACTGGTCCTACAAAGAAGGCTTAAGAGACAGATAGCAAACAACACTTGCGCGCCAAAAGGAAATCATAAATCCTTGCGCTTTCCTCCATAAACAAAGGATGAAAATCCTAAGTTAAACACTTCCGCCTAATAATATCCAGACTTGGATATTATTTACCCAACTGGTGCCACACGATAAAGAGTCACACAGGATTATGGCAATAACCTTATAGAATGACATAATCGTGCACCACTAAACGGTTACAACCGTCTAGACACGTGTCATCACCTCAGGCATCCCTGAAATCACGATGATGGCATGAAATTGGAGAGAAATCTCCACTTGATCACTTTCCACGTGGCAAACCCCCAGCCATAGATCTAAACAGCGATCCGTGTGCACTCACATCAGATCGAGAAGCTTAACGGAAGGAAATGTAACCGCTTACGGGGTTAGCATCTTCCGTCAGCATTTCACCAACGAGTTTTCCCACCCAAAACTCTCGGCTATAAATATGAGAACAATTCAGGTATGAAATTCAAGTTACACACACTGTAACAACCCTTGGTAAAACCAACACCCTCATAAATATTATGACACTTTAGTATATTGTAAAATATTCCAATATGTCTTATATTACACCCCGTATGTGAAAACCGAGCCCAAATTATTTTTTAACATATAAAATAAATTAAAAATAAGAAAAATGGGGTTGAGGCGGGCCGCGTAGACCCAACCCAACATCTCACGCGGGCGGTATCAAGACTGGAATTGACTCCGTTGACTTCTTAAGTTGATACGGGCCGCGTAAGCTTAAGCTTACACTTACGTGGGCCGCTAGAGATCATGAAACGCGGAGACATCCGGTGCTAACACGTGTCGACATCGTGGCGGTCTAGAGGATGACCGGGACAAGCTATATGTTGACCAAGTGGTTGACGCGGGCCGCGTAAGGCTTAGCCTTATCTTACGCGGGCCGCCTGGAAATCAGAATCCAGCACTATATATAGAACTCATCAGTTTACGTTTTTCGTCGCTCACATTTCAATCTCAAATCACAATTTCTGTAGGAAAGTTATAATACACGGGTATTATACCCTTAATTAGCGAGGTTCTGCTCCGTTGTAAGTATTATAACCCCAGTTTCATAATAGTTATGCTGCCCGATTAATTTAGGGTTCCGTAACAACTGTCGTGGTTCTGCCGTCGTAGTTGTTGGAATGCCGTCTCGGGGAGGGTATCATTAATAATTTCAAAGGGTTATGATACTAACCAATGTACATTTGTATAAATTATAGATTATATCCAGGAAACCTTTACAAGAAGCCTAAGATAGCAAAGTGAGTTTATCCTCTTTTTGTTAACCTTTTTGTAATGTTTTACCAAACCTTAAATGTTTTACAATGTGATTAAGCGGTGATTGAGTCTTTGTAGTTCTTCAATTACAGCCGGTATATTGGGGTTTTGTATACAAAATTTACTACACTGTGAGTAGTAAGTCAAGGTTGACAGTACGTTACCATTGGACAATGAGTTAGCCAATGTGTAATATGACCCACAAGTCAGTGGATTGATAGTACCAAATGGAGTAATTATGTAGACATAAACATTGTAATCGTCCTCAATACTGTTTTAATCTATAAAATGTTTCTTGATTAAACTGGGATTCACTCACCAGTATTTCCGACTTACAAATGTTTTTAAAACGCGTTTCAGGTAACCCAATGTGACAACCAATTAGTAGAAAGCCAGCTGGAGAGCACTAAAGGCTTGGAGATAATGTGGCTATAAAAGTTACCTAATAAACGATGTTTTAAATTCAATAAGATAGGGTTTATCCCTATAAATGTATTGTAATAAGAAACTTGGATTTTATCCATATGATTATTAATATAAAATATGGTGGTTTTACTCTGATAAACATTTCCTAACTACGGTCTTGATGTAAATTCCGCTTCAAGATTAAATAACCTGATACCACCACAACTAAGATCGCGTCCGCCCATTCCCGGGAATAAGGGATCAGGGGTTGCGACAGGAGGTGGTATCAGAGCCTAGCCACTGGTCTGAGCCAAAGAAGTGTTCTGCTGACACTTAAAATTCTATATTTTGTGTTAGGAAATAAATTACGGAAATATGTGCATAACTGTAATTATTTATGTGTTATTTGACTATCTGTTAGTTTTCTGTATGAGTGATCAAGGTCCATTAGACGTGAATCGTCAGTTATCTGATTCACCTAGGAGTGAAGGTACATCATCACAGCCTGCCCTTTCAGGGTATTCTGCTGATCAGGAGGAGGGAATATTTGCCTTTAGAGCTCAATCTGAAGAACCATTTCCTAATAAGAAATGAGGATGGTTCAGTAAAGAAGCTTTTGCTCGTAGGAAGAGAATGCGAAAATTGCAACAGCAAAGAGCGTTGGCAGCTATTAAGCGAGAGACAGATGCCCATACACAGGACATACTTAATAGAAGCCTAGCTAATTTTCATATCTTAGCTACAAATGCTGCTGACCCAGGTCTGGAACAACTAGTAGCCCCACAACCACAAAACCCAGAACAACCCATGGAAATAGAAAACCCGGAAAACCAAGTAGAGATGCACGATTTTAACCCAGAAGAAATCCCAAGGGTACCTGCGCCAAACCCTCTAGATCCAAATTACGACCCCTGGTGGGATAACAATAGGGACTTTGTGCAACGTTACCCTATCTAGGAATATCCACCCATACAGAACATAGAAGCTTACCCAGGTATGGACCCTTTAGATCCCTATTACCAAAATGATTATATTAGGGAGATATTAGAGGATCCTTACCAATTTCAAGAACTGTCACCCCCATATCAGGAACCCACACCCAAGATTCCAAACCCAGTCCGAGAACCTGCACCCCTAATGAGTGCAGAAAACGTGCAAGAACTTTGGACTTTCGGGGAGGAAATTTTAGAGAACAATGAGAGAATGTGTCAGGTGGGAGAACGTCTCGTATGGAAATACGATGAACGTAATATGGATTTTTGGATAAATCCATATCCGTGAACAAGATGGTGAAACGATGGTAGTAATAATATTATAATAATAATAAAATAAAATAAAAATAAAATATGTGTGTACGTATGCATAGTACTATTAGTGTAATTTTCTTTCTGTTGGTATTGTAATCTTTATTTCTGTACTAGTGTGTAATAGACGCATAGTATATGAAAAAGAGTATAGTCGCAATGATCGAAGGTTTTGGTTAAATTGCGTGTCATGTGATTAACTATATTACCTATTATTTGTGATATTAATATGGGGTAAATGTTTAAAATTCAGATGGCTGACGAAGAAAATCAAGGAAATTTGAATAACGATAATCAGAGCAACATTAACGTGGTTAATGAAAACCCAAGCATCAATAACAATGGAAATCAAGTGGATAATAGTGCTATCCAACATATAGTAGCACAGGGAATTATAGATGCAATGCTATTTATTCTTCAAACGGTTCAAGAAGCGAATAATAAAAGTAAACATAGCAGTAAGCGACCAATTGAAGCAGAACATAGAGTGAACAATAGACCTATACTTCAAATGCCCATTCCCAAAAGAAGAAGAACTGTGCCTTACGATTGTTCATACAAAGAATTCTGGTCCTGTAAACCAATAGAATTCTCGGGCAATGAAGAACCTATTGCAGCTCTACGCTGGATAGAAAAGACTGAGGCTGTTCTAAAAATAAGTAAATGTGCGGAAGAGGACAAGATAATGTTTGCTTCCAATCTATTTAAGAATGTAGCCTTAGAATGGTGGAACACTATCCTTCAGTCTTGAGGAAGTGATAGGATTTATAGTATGGATTGGGAAGAATTTAGGAATATGGTAGAAAGGAAATTCTGCCCTCCAAATGAAAAGGAGCAGATAGCAAACAAATTCCTAAATCTTAGGATGACTGGTGTGGATAGTAAGGGGTACACGAAGTTATTCTTTGAATATGCTAGAATAGTACCAACTCTTGCTTCACCAGAACCAGTGTTAATCTCCCGTTATATTTGGGGATTAATTGGAGAGAATAGACATGTAGTCAAGGCAGCTAGACCTCAAACTATAGAAGAAACTGTAGAACTAGCCAATACCTTGACAGATGAATTAGTCTGTACTAGAGAAGAAGACCAGAGGAGAAACCTAACCCAAAGGCTTACTCAAGAATTTCGTTCTAGAAATTTCAATCGTAGGAATATGGGTTCTACCTCTGCACCATATTGCAAGGTCTGCAAGAAAAAGCACTCGGGAAAATGCTCCAATCTCTGCAATTACTGCAAGATGCCAGGACACAAGGAAGAAAATTGCAAGAGGAAATCCAGTAATGGATTATGCTACAACTGTGGAGAGAAAGGTCATATCAGGCCAAACTGTCCAAAATTGGCCCCAGCTGCAAACAACAAGAATACTAAAAATGCTAGAGCATTTGTTCTTACTGCAGATGAAGCCAAGATGATCCCAGACGTTATAGCTGGTACGTTTTTAGTTAATGATATATTTGCTAAAGTATTATTTGACTCTGGTGCGAACCAAAGTTTTATTAATACTTCGTTTTGCAAAATTTTAACTCAGTCATTAACTAAACTACCACAAGAATGTCTAGTAGAGACAGCCAATGGAGAAACCGTTAAAATTTCTGAAATCTTGCAGGGAGCAAGTATAGAAATTTCAAATCAGAAATTTATTGCAAATCTTTATCCTATGAATCTGGCAGGATTCGATGTTGTTTTAGGAATGGATTGGTTAATAGCCAATAAAACCAATATTTTATGTGATCAAAAGTCAATACAAGTAAATTCACCGAAAGGTAAAACGATCACAATTAAAGGAGATAAGCCATATAGATCCACTAAATTAATTTCTGTAATGAAAATTGCAAGTTGTATGAGAAAAGGTTCTATAGTGTATTTGATTTCTATAGTCACTAACACTAAAGGAAAAGAACTAAAATATATTCCAGTAGTATCTCAATTTTCATATGTCTTTCCAGAAGAATTACCAGGACTACCTCAAGACAGAGAAGTTGAATTAAGGATTCATCTACTACCCGGAACAGCACCAATTGCCAAAGCACCCTACCGTTTGGCACCCGCTGAAATGCAAGAACTAAAGAAACAATTAGATGAATTGTTGGAGAAAGGGTTTATACAACCAACTTCGTCGCCATGGGGAGCGCCGATACTGTTTGTTAAAAAGAAGGACGGATCAATGCGTTTGTGTATTGATTACCGTGAATTGAACAAGGTCATGATTAAGAATCGGTACCCATTACCAAGAATCGATGATCTGTTTGATCAATTGCAAGGAGCTCGATTTTTCTCTAAAATCGATTTAAGGTCAGGATATCATCAATTAAAGGTACAGGAAGAGGACATTCCTAAAACCGCTTTTAGAACAAGGTATGGTCCTTATGAATTTACTGTCATGCCATTTGGTTTAACCAATGCCCCAGCTGAATTTATGGACATGATGAACCGAGTATGTAAGCCATATTTGGATAAATTCATAATTGTATTCATAGATGATATTCTAATTTATTCTAAGAATAAAGAGGATCATGCAAAGCATTTGCACGCACTTTTAAGTTTGTTAAGAAAGGAAAAGCTTTACGCTAAGTTTTCTAAGTGTGAATTTTGGTTAGAACAGGTACAATTCCTTGGACACCTAGTCAATCATGAAGGAATTCATGTAGATCCAACAAAAATCGAGGCAATTACTAAATGGAAAACCCCTGAGTCACCAACTGAGGTTAGAAGTTTCTTAGGATTGGTCGGTTATTATAGAAGATTTATTCAAGATTTCTCTAGAATAGTCATTCCCTTAACTAAGTTAACCTATAAATCTGTTAAGTTTGAATGGGGATTAAAACAAGAAGAAGCCTTTAGAATTCTTAAGCAAAGATTAACTCATACACCTATATTAGCATTACCAGAAGGAACTGAAGACTTTGTAGTCTATTGTGATGCTTCTAAATTAGGTTATGGATGTGTATTGATGCAACGACAAAAGGTTATAGCTTACGAATCTAGACAACTTAAGAATCATGAAGAGAATTATTCAACCCATGATCTAGAATTAGGAGCTATAATTTTTGCTCTTAAGATTTGGAGACATTACCTTTATGGTAGTAAGTTTACCGTATTCACTGATCATAAGAGTTTAAGGTATATCTTCAAGCAAAAGGAGTTGAATATGAGACAAAGACGCTGGATGGAGATGCTTAGTGATTATGATTGTAATATCCAGTATCATGAAGGAAAAGCAAATGTAGTGGCAGATGCTTTAAGCCGAAAGTATCATGAAAAGCCAAGAAGGGTACGTTCTCTTAAATTAAATCTGCAAGTAGATTTAAATGATCAAATAAAAGAAGCACAAGAGTCAGTAATCAAGGAAGATACTGAAAAATTAAAAGGTATGTTAAAAGAATTAAAACAAGGAACAGATGGAATTTGGAGATTCCATGAAAAGAGAATGTGGATACCTAAATTAGGAAATCTACGCCACCGCATATTAGAAGAAGCTCATAAGTCCAAGTATACGATGCATCCAGGAAATGACAAAATGTACCAGGATTTAAGGAAAAATTTCTGGTGGATAGGAATGAAGAAAGACATAGCAACCTATGTTTCTAAATGTTTAACTTGTTCGCAAGTCAAAGCTGAACACCAGAAACCCTCAGGTTTGTTACAGCAATTAGAAATGCCAGTTTTGAAATGGGAATTAATAACCATGGATTTTGTTACTAAATTACCTAAAACTAAGAAAGGAAATGATACAATCTGGGTGATTGTAGATAGACTAACCAAATCAGCTCATTTCTTACCAATGAAGGAAACAATTAGTATGGAACAATTATCTAAATTGTATGTAAATGAAATTGTTTCTTTACATGGCATTCCTTTATCAATTGTTTCTGATAGGGATAGTCGATTTACCTCTCATTTTTGGTCAAGTTTCCAAAAGGCAATGGGAACCAAGTTAAAATTAAGCACAACTTATCATCCACAAACGGATGGACAAAGTGAAAGAACAATTCAGACAATGGAGGACATGCTTAGAGCTCGTATAATTGATTTTGGAGGTAATTGGGACGATCACTTACCTTTAATAGAATTTTCTTATAATAATAGTTATCACACAAGTATCAATGCTGCACCATTTGAAGCACTTTATGGAAGAAAGTGTCAAACCCCAGTCTGTTGGGCAGAAATTGGGGAAAAACAACTATCTGGACCTGAGGTAGTACAAGAAACAACTGACAAGATTATTCAAGTCAAGGAACGACTGAAAGCCGCACGAGATCGACAAAAGAGTTATGCCAATAACCGACGCAAGCCATTGGAGTTTCAGGTAGGAGATAAAGTATTGTTGAAAGTCGCTCCTTGGAAAGGAGTGGTAAGATTCATCAAAAGAGGAAAGCTAAGTCCCAGGTATGTTGGACCTTTTGAGATTATTAGAAGAATAGGACCAGTAGCCTATCAGCTACAACTGCCAGAGGAAATGGCAGGAATACATGATGTGTTTCATGTATCTAATCTCAAAAAGTGTTTAGCTGATGAATCATTGATAGTACCTCTTAAAGATATAGAGGTAAATGAACAACTCAAGTTTGTACAAAAACCTCTACAGATTGAAGACAGAAAAATCAAGAATCTCAAGCATAAAAGACTAGTTCTAGTCAAAGTGAAGTGGGACTCCAAAAGAGGACCTGAATACACATGGGAGCTTGAATCAGAAATGCAAAAGAAATACCCGCATTTATTTCAATAGATCTCGAGGACGAGCTCTAAAACAAGATGGGGAGAATGTAACAACCCTTGGTAAAACCAACACCCTCATAAATATTATGACACTTTAGTATATTGTAAAATATTCCAATATGTCTTATATTACACCCCGTATGTGAAAACCAAGCCCAAATTATGTTTTAACATATAAAATAAATTAAAAATAAGAAAAGTGGAGTTGAGGCGGGCCGCGTAGACCCACCCCAACATCTCACGCGGGCGGTATCAAGACTGGAATTGACTCCGTTGACTTCTTAAGTTGATACGGGCCGCGTAAGCTTAAGCTTACACTTACGCGGGCCGCTAGAGATCATGAAACGCGGAGTCATCCGGTGCTGACACGTGTCGACATCGTGGCGGTCTAGAGGATGACCGGGACAAGCTATATGTTGACCAGGTGGTTGACGTGGGCCGCGTAAGGCTTAGCCTTATCTTACGTCGGCCGCCTGGAAGTCAGAATCCAGCACTATATATAGAACTCACCAGTTTACGTTTTTCGTCGCTCACATTTCAATCTCAAATCACAATTTCTGTAGGAAAGTTATAATACACGGGTATTATACCCTTAATTAGCGAGGTTCTGCTCCGTTGTAAGTATTATAACCCCAGTTTCATAATAGTTACGTTGCCCGATTGATTTAGGGTTCCGTAACAACTGTCGTGGTTCTGCCCGACGTAGTTGTTGGAATGCCGTCTCGGGGAGGGTATCATTAATAATTTCAAAGGGTTATGATACTAACCAATGTACATTTGTATAAATTATAGATTATATCCTGGAAACCTTTACAAGAAGCCTAAGATAGCAAAGTGAGTTTATCCTCTTTTTGTTAACCATTTTGTAATGTTTTACCAAACCTTAAATGTTTTACAATGTGATTAAGTGGTGATTGAGTCTTTGTAGTTCTTCAATTACTACCGGTATGTTGGGGTTTTGTATACAAAATTTACTACACTGTGAGTAGTAAGTCAAGGTTGACAATACGCTACCATTGGACAATGAGTTAGCCAATGTGTAATATGACCCACAAGTCAGTGGATTGATAGTACCAAATGGAGTAATTGTGTAGACCTAAACATTGTAATCGTCCTCAATACTGTTTTAATCTATAAAATGTTTCTTGATTAAACTGGGATTCACTCACCAGTATTTCCGACTGACAAATATTTTTATAACGCGTTTCAGGTAACCCAATGTGACAGCCAATTAGTAGAAAGCCAGCTGG
This sequence comes from Helianthus tuberosus, assembly GCA_030545235.1. Taxonomy (NCBI): domain Eukaryota; kingdom Viridiplantae; phylum Streptophyta; class Magnoliopsida; order Asterales; family Asteraceae; genus Helianthus; species Helianthus tuberosus. Next base: position 101,261,610 of record CM060381.1, on the reverse strand, counting down.
AGAGCACTAAAGGCTTGGAGATAATGTGGCTATAAAAGTTACCTAATAAACGATGTTTTAAATTCAATAAGATAGGGTTTATCCCTATAAATGTATTGTAATAAGAAACTTGGATTTTATCCATATGATTATTAATATAAAATATGGTGGTTTTACTCTGATAAACATTTCCTAACTACGATCCTGATGTAAAATCCGCTGCAAGATTAAATAACCTGATACCACCACAACTGAGATCGCGTCCGCCCGTTCCCGCGAATAAGGGATTGGGGGTTGCGACACACACGTCGTCAATACCTCTTCTTCTTCATAAACACATACTTATTCTCACGCCGGAGTCGGGTCAAGGAGAGAACCCCTCTTCTCCCCTTGACGAGGCTAACGGTGCTTTGTTTTGCAGAGTTTACCAGAGAAGAAGGTCAGTCGCATCGAATCAAACGAGAGAGAACAACCCCCTTTTATGCAGATCCAAACCCCCTAGATAATTCAATTTTGGTCAATTATCTATTGTTTCTTCATTGGCGCCCACCGAATTCTCTGTCTCATCCAATTTTCTCTCGTTTTTTTATCTACACTGTTGATTCCATTTGCATATGGAAGAAACGTCGTCTCATCGGCAAACCGGCTCTCGGTCGAATGTCGGAAACAACTTTCAGGTTGAAGGAATTCCAGAGGATGCCTCGGATGACAACGAGGTGCAATCCAATTGTGTGAATGAACCTATCACTTCGGGGATACAGCCAGAAATCCCTGTTCACTCAATACTGCCTCCAAGAGAAACTGCAATCTCCTTGTACGTGAGGTCTCAAGGGGCACTAAATGCAGTATACACACAGCTGTGTGCACAGACTGCTCCTCAAACTCAGTCGCGAAGGCCAGGATCTCGTGCTCATACTTCTCAACGTGAGGGCCCGTCTCACATCGAAGACACAACGGTATACTCCAGATCTCCATCGAGATATGAGTATACCCAATCTGGGAGTCGTCGACGAGAGCATCGAGATGAGTCACATTCACACCGGAGAGCATCAGTTCACACTAGGTTGGGTTCTCAACGAAATACCTACACCAGTGAATATGATCCAACCTATCACATAGGTGACAACGTCAGTGTGTTTAGTCGGTTGAACTATAACAAGTGTAAACCCCGTGCGGTTTACAACCCCGAGGCTGAACACAACTATGATTTGATTGACAACCCTGTGGAAGCAGCGGAAAATTCAAAGTTCATCATGGAAATAGCTTTGGCTCCGCTTGAGAAAGCTAAACTACCGTCCAACGTGGGTAAATTTAATGGGCTGAGAGACCCTGATGACCACTTGAGGGTTTTTACAAGCGCAGGGCTAGTAGGATGCTGGACTCTACCATTATGGTGCCATCTTTTCGTACAGACCCTTACTGGCGCTGCAAGAATCTGGTTCGATAATTTACCCATCAGGAACATCACATCATGGAAAGATCTGCGCAGGAAATTTCTGACTCATTTCAGTCAACAACGATGATCTATCCGAGACACATCAGATGTGATGAACATTTGGCGTCATGATGACGAAATCCTGGAGGACTTTATCACCCGATATAACAAAGAAGTACTGGAGATCGGGGGAGTCCACGAGCAACTGATTCGCGCACAGTTCAAATATGCGGTCAGATGCGATGATATGATCAAGGTCCTGTCTGGGACAGAAGGCCTCCCGAAGAGCTGGGAGAAAGTGATGGCAACAGCTAAGGTTTACGCACAAACAGAAAAGAACCTTACCACTAATAGGCCGCCACCACCACATAACCGACCCTCCGACTTAGGCTCAAGTGGCGGGAGGAAATTCAAGAAGGGATGGCGCGATTCTGGCTCGGGAAACCATTCATCTGAGGATGCTCGGGCAACGATCAATAAACTTGCCGCGCAGAGGGAAATCAAACAGGAGAACAGGGAGAGGCAATGGACTCCCTTAACTAAAACCCCCGCGGAAGTTTTAAGCATTGAAGATTATCAGTTCAAGCTACCGATCCCCATGAAAAACAAGCGTGGATAAGAACCAGCCCAGTATTGCGAATATCACAAGGACAGTGGCCATACCACCAACAATTGCATTTCCTTGCGCACCGAGATTGAGAAAGCCCTTAAAAGCGGCGAGCTCACACATCTGCTACAAAACGTGCGCAAGGAAATAAAGCAGATAACTCGAGGCGAGGAAGGCCCGAATAAAAGGGCGAAAAACTAAGAAGAAACTCTATGGTCTCCGCGCAGAAAGACACGATTTATCAAGACAAAGCGGGAGAATAGAGTAAGTTAAGTCTCGTATATTTATTAGCAAACTTTGTAATGGCCTTTGTGCCCTACCCCGAAATAAACAAGCAAAGTTTCTATTTTTCTTGTGTTTTTCTTACAAAGTGCATGCAATTTCTTTTATTAAGCGCAAAAACATTATGGTAATTACAAAACAAAGCCTCATGAACGGTCAGTGATTACGTCACAAACGACCATAAGTTCACACATGAGCTTTATATTAACTTCATTCGCCTTACTCAATTAAAGTAATTGTATTCATGCAAAATATTGTAAACTAAAAACACACGACATACTATTCTCGGCGTACAAATACGCCTTAAAAACTATCAAACACGGCAGTGGTTTAGTTACTTGCGCAACAGCGCACTAACAAAGAAAGGGATATACATCCCAAATATTACAGAAAATTTTTCAATACAATTTCAAAAGAACCTACACTAAATCTTCACCTTCATCCGGAAAGATTTCCTTTAGTTGTGCCACGTGATCATCAGATTGCAGCGCAACATTTATAAGATCCATAACGGGAAGCTGCAAGTTGTTAAATTCTGCCTTCAAAGCAGTAAGCGCAGCACCAGTGTTAACGCCATAAGTCGCGGATTTGCTGATATCCCAATCAACCTTCAAAGCGCTATTCACATGCTGAGAACACTCAGCGTATCCTTGGGCATACCCATCCTTTCGCGCAGCAACAACTAAACGCGCAACGGTTTTATCCAACTCCTCAGAATTCAACACTGATTCAGCAACCTATGAAAATAAGAAAGGGTAAATAACAAGAAGGCATAAAAACATTCCCGCAACAAAAAATAAGAAGCAACTTACACAGGCAATTCCATGATCTTTCAGCCACGCCATATCACTCTTTAAAGGTTCAAGCTCGCTTTCCGCTGTGGCCCGCGCCGTTTCAGAATTTTCCAATTTTTCTTCGGTTTCAGTCAAACGGCGAGAGGTTTCAGCCCTTTCGGAATGTCAAGTTCCAGATCCTTTTTAAGTTGTTCCTGGTCAGAAAGCAAAGCAGTAAGTTCTTCTAACTCTTTATCTCTAACAGCAAGAGTGGCGCAAGCTTGTACCTCTCGTTGCTCACTGCGCTCCCTATGAGAACGCGCTTCTTCTAGCGCAACTTCAGCATCAGCCTTCTCCTTTTTCAACTTTTCTACCTCCGCATCCTATTTCTTCAGTTTTTCAATCTCAGCCTTGAGATTATTGATGACATTGCGGAGATTTACCTTCTCAGCATTATCTTTTTCGCAAATTTTCTTCCAGTTTTTGCGTTCTTCGGAAAGGAGGGCAGCTTCGGCTTCCGCTTTCCTCTTCCAACCCGCAACAGACCACTCCTCAGTTTTACGATCAGCCTCAAACTTGGCTTGATCAGCTTCCAATTTAGCTTTTAACTGAGCCAAGCGCTTTTCATCATTAGCAAACTTCTTCTGTGACACCCTGAAAGCCTCCCAATTCTTATGCATACTATGCCACTCACGCACTATGCGATGAGTGGTAGAAACATAAGAAGCAGTCTCCTCAAGGTAAGCATGATAAGTTTGTTCATGAAGCCGGCTTTCTTGAAACTTGATCTCCCCAGGCGGAAATATCCCCTGCAACCAATCTCGGCACACGCGCTAATCCGAGAAAGTATCACCTTTCTTCAAATTCCAAACAGGGGCATGAAGCTCGGAAGCGTTTTTGTCCGAATAAGTTCTGTAATAGTAGTCCCCCAGGGTTTCTTCTGGGTGGATTGGAGAATTTTTGCCAGCACCAGAAAATGAGCCTTGCTCCTCAACAGTAACCTTCTTAACACGCTCAGGCAAAACATCAGAAGGTTTGGGAGAAAAAGTTGAAGCAGGAGTCTTCTCAGCAGTTTTTTCTTTCTCCAAGTCTTGAGCAACAGTTTCAGGAGTTCGTGGATTACCAACACCATCCACAACTCCCGGACTAAAAACCTTTTCAACTTCTACAGCAACATCAACAGGCTTGTCAACCTCAACAGTCTTCTCCATGCCACCATCAGGAACCTCCGTAGTCTCTAACTGATCAGCAAAGGAAGCACGCGGAGGAGAAGGTGGGAGTTCTTCATTAACCACAGGTTGCGGCTCTGTGGGAACAGGAGAAACAAGGACTTCTGAAAAAACAACAAAGTCTGTAAATATCTAATGCGCATGAGGAAAAGAAGCAAAGGTGACACTTACTAGGAACAGACTCAGAAATAAAAGCGCCCAGATTGCCTTTCCTGGTAATTTTCTTCCTCTGGATCTTCTTTGAGGGCTGACCCTCAGCTTCAGCATCAGTCTGTTTCCTTTTACCTGCCTTCTTTCGCACCAAGTGTTCAGGACTGGACTCCAAGTCAATGGGATAATCTGGGTTGGATGGAGGGATATCAACAGTATCTCTCGGTTCAGGTTTCGGCCTCCTAACAGTAACTGTAGGCGCAAGACCCTCCAAAGAGTCAGAAACCACCACATAATCACACTAGGAGTCAGAGGAACGGCGCATACCTTTCTTCTCTCCTCCAACATTTTTGACTTTGGAGGAATGAGTGTTCTCCGCATCACTCTTTTTAGGCGCAACGTTACAGGTTGTCGCGCACTTCTTCTTCTCAGGGCCTATGCCCAAATTTGACAATTCACCTATGAAAGCACAGAATAAAGTTTGTTCAGGCACATAACAGAAAGCAAACAACAAACAAAATACGCAAGCTCACCAACACCAGCAACAGATTGGGCAGATAAATCAGCCTTTTGAGGAAGTACAAAATTCCTCACAATCCGATGGTACCAAAGCTCCTCATCAGGCTTCTTCTGGATGGTACCCATCTTTCCGCCTTCTCTCTTATATGCAACAACATACAACGAAACAACTGCAGGGGAGGAAGAGCAAGTTCAAAAAAAAAAAGGAAGAAGGGGCAAAATCCCAATGTTACCTTTACCACCCTCCGTATACACCAGTTTCTCTTCCCGGTCCATCTTCCAATTCAAACTCATACTAGCACCAACAAGTGCTTTCTCCGGCAAGGCAATGTTAGGAACGTCCTTCAGATCTTGATACCAATTCTCGTCAACAGGGGTCTGAATCGTTTCAATAGGGACGTCTTCTTTTCCCCTTAAAACCAACCTCATCGGAATCACCCCTGCCTTGATGAAGAAAAATTTTTGTTTCCAATCATGAAAAGATTTTGGAGGATGCTGCAAAATCTTCTTTGCGGACGCTCTTTGGACAAACGAGTAAAACCCTTGGGTACAGTGCATTTGGTGAAAAACCCTAAATCGAAGGACTGTTGGCTCAATATGCATCGTCCGACACACAAACTCGAAATGTTGAACCCTAACCATGCCAATAGGGTGTAGTTGGGAGATATGAAACTTATAATACACAAGGATTTCAAGGAAAAATTTTGTTACAGGCAAGCGAAAGTTGCCTTCACAGAAAAAATCCCAAAAGAGAGTGATATACCCAGCCGGAGCATCTGCTGCTGTCTGACCCTCCTCAGGGTACAGGGCACCCCAGTTCTCCGGGAATCTAAGGTTTTGAACCAAACCATCGAAAGTTGCTCTAGGCCACTTTAACGATGGAAGTTCAGCAGACATTTCTTCGGATAAGTCTTCTTGGTATTCTCCGGTTGACATAAGAGGAAGAAATGACAATTTTTTTCTTAACGGATAATGAAGAAAGGAAGGGGAAAAGTTTTCAACAAAGCAATGATTAACAGAAAGGGGCAACTCAAACAAATTTATATACTCACCGTAATAAATAGCATCGGTAACTGCCATAGCACCTTTTCCGGATATCACAGTTACCCAAGCGACAGGAACGAGTGAGAATCAACACAAACGCGAGTTCACGCGCGCGTGCAAAGCACGGACAGTAAGGGACAACTGACAGTGACAGCCTGTCACTCAGTCCTTACTGTACCAGCCCCATCTAAAGTCAAATATTTTCAAAATCTTTATAATAAGCAAAGTAAATCTTCTCATAGAAGATTCCCTACTTTCGCGCCAAAAAACATTTCCCTCTCATAAGTCTAGCGCTCCACTTACTTGCATAAGAGCAACACTAGACTGGGGGGACTTGAAGGGGTAAGGTCCCAAAAACCTTGTAAACAAGTACTTAGGACCATACCACAACCTTGTCTTTCAGCCCTTTTTGACCTTGCGCGGCCGCGCACTGGTCCTACAAAGAAGGCTTAAGACACAGATAGCAGACAACACTTGCGCGCCAAAAGGAAATCATAAATCCTTGCGCTTTCCTCCATAAACAAAGGATGAAAATCCTAAGTTAAACACTTCCGCCAAATAATATAAAGACTTGGATATTATTTACCCAACTGGTGCCACACGATAAAGAGTCACACAGGATTATGGCAATAACCTTCTAGAAGGACACAATCGTGCACCACTAAATGGTTACAACCGTCTGGACACGTGTCATCACCTCAGGCATCCCTGAAATCACGATGATGGCATGAAATTGGAGAGAAATCTCCACTTGATCACTTTCCGCGTGGCAAACCCCAGCCATAGATCTAAACAGCGATCCGTGTGCACTCACGTCGGATCGATAAGCTTAACGGAAGGAAATGTAACCGCTTACAGGGTTAGCATCTTCCATCAGCATTTCACCAATGAGTTTTCCCGCCCAAAACTCTCGGCTATAAGTATGAGAACAATTCAGGTATGAAATTCAAGTTACACACACTTCGTCAATACCTCTTCTTCTTCATAAACACATACTTATTCTCACGCTGGAGTCGGGTCAAGGAGAGAACCCCTCTTCTCCCCTTGACGAGGCTAACGGTGCTTTGTTTGGCAGAGTTTACCGGAGAAGAAGGTCAGTCGCATCGAATCAAACGAGAGAGAACAACCCCCTTTTATGCAGATCTAAACCCCCTAGATAATTCGATTCCGGTCAATTATCTAGTGTTTCTTCAGTTCCATAGGATCTGACGTATCCCGTTATCGGGCTATCCACTGGGTTTGGTGGGTAGTTTGGGGTAATGACAGAATCTGTTATTTTAACAAATCATGTGTTGATTTGTTAGTTGATGTTAAAGAGGACTTCCAGGGCCTATTAAAGATACCCCATGGTTGGTATAGTCGAGTCACATAGGTTTGAATGTATTCATTAAGGAACGACCAAAATTTTTATTTCATAAATAAAACACGAACGATTGAACGATGGTTTATAACACGGACGATTTGGATAATTTGGACGATTAGTTTTTATAACACAAACGATTGATAACACGGACAATTTGGACGATTGGTTTATGGTAAGTGATTAGATAATGAGACGGGTGTAATGCGATAAAAACATGGTGGATAAGCCGCTGGTACTTCCTATATATAAGTTCTTTTATCAAATTACATGTCGTAACGTTATCTAGATCACTTGGACAAATGTTTTCAAACGATGTCATGCAACGATGTTTATTAAAGATATAAACCATACGATGTTTACTTTTAAGCCGATTTACTACTTGGTTTTACAAAGATAAATGTTTTCAGTCAAGATTCATGGCTACAATGGTTTTGTTCGACTTATATCAACTTATAAAGTTGATAAAATATATTGAAATATGAATTCAAAACCATGAATTTGGCATACAAAACCTATGTACTCGCCGACATTTTTATGCTGACTATTTTTCACATATATTTCAGGTTCTATTATGTGACGCTAGTTGATTGCTTGCTTCACATAGGATGGGCGCTGATGCGTGTTGAGTGTGATATATTTTTATATATATTTTTAGCCCTTTTAACACTTTAGTCAAGTTTTAAATTTATAAAACATGATATTCTACTAACACTAAACACACATATGGGCAAGTGCACCCATCGTGAGCGTAGTATAGCGTTGGTAAGATACCGAGGTCGTCCAAGGATACAAGAGCTTTTAGTACCGATTTATCCTCAACGTCTAATCAAATCAAAACGTTAGAAAAAGGTTTTAAACATGAAAATAAAAACTAAAAATGCTGAAAATAAAAATAAAATAAAAACAGATAGACAAGATGAATCACTTGGATCCGACTCGCCTTTAGTGTAACCTTTGATGTTTTCCGCACTTTTGCACTTTTTAAGAGATTTTCTTAGTTATAGTAGTAGGCCCCTCTTTTGAAGGTGACGTTACCCTCAACCCAGTAGTTTGAGTCAGCAAGGATACAATCCTAAAGGGTTGGAATATTGGAAGATAATTAATTAAGTTATTAATGCGTAATGTGGTTGGCCCTCTTTTGAAGGTGACGTTACCCTCGGCTAAGTCGTTTGAGTTAGCAGGGATACAATCCCAAGTAGCCAGGTTAATGTATTAATAGTAGTTTACATATGAGGGGATCAAGCTATTCGCACCCCCGCCATCCAATACCAGTGGGTATTGAAGGAGGTCCTAGTAAGCTTGACCCAGGTCCTTGCAGGATCTATACACTGAACAAGGCAAGAACCTTACCAAACCATTCCCTTAACCCCCGACCAGGTAGACAAAATATCTCCATATACACCGTGGAGATATGAATGGTGTAAATCTTTTATTTTATATAGACAGTAAAATAACGCCAAGACACCACGGACAAATGATAAGGAAGTTTCACCTTCAACAAAAGAAACTAGTTATTAAAGTCATTAATACAAAACCAAATAAAAAGTGCGAAAAGATTAAAAACAAAAGTATTACACTAAATGCTTGTCTTCACCAAGTGATGTAAGAGACTTAGGCAAACATGGCCTTTGATTGTCAAGAACTCTTACTATCAATCTTGTATCCCGAGACTACTACACACACTCTATGATGGATGATGGATGATGGTGGTGGATGTGGGTGTTGTGATGGTGATGGAGTGTGGATGAAGTGGGAGAGAGGTGGTTTGTCAAGGGATGCCTTTGAAATGAACCAAGCACCCCTATTTATTGCATGCACAGAAGCCCGAACACGGCCCCGTGTCCATCCACTTTCTCTTTCTTCATTTAATGCAGTTTGTCTGTATTAGTTGACCACGCCCCCGTGTCCGCTGGGCACGGCCCCGTGTGCAGAAGCGTATCTGTACTATCAAGATTTGCTTGGATTCTGCAAATCTTAGCGTTGACCACGGCCGTGTGGAGCTGGGCACGCCCCCGTGTTGAGGAATAGAAGCTTCTACACTTTTTTCTTTTCTGCAGACACTTGGGCACGCCCCCGTGTCCGCTGGGCACGGGGCGTGTTCAGCCTTCTGATGTTCTGTTTTTGCTTGGGAAGATGCTGTCGAGTGGTCGGGCATGCCACGTTTATTCCTTTTCTTGTATTTGTGTTAGATTTAGCTGTATTTTTGCTTCTTTTGTTCATTTACGCTCATTTAACCCTGAAAATACAAAAGGAAGACAAAAGCACACTTTTTTCAACATTAGTACCAAAAAAAGGTTAGTTTTATGCCTCATTTGATGTAATTTATATGTTGCATTTTACACACATCAGGCGCGGGCCTTAGTGACTTTAAAACTCGAAAGACAATTGTTTGTATTTATTTGGTTTGTATCAAAATAATGAGTTTATTAACGAAATAAAACGAAACTTCAAATACCATGTGTTGTGAAACAATGATTCTGTGACATGACTCCCGACGTTTCCGCCGCGGTTCTTTTGTATTACGCGGTCGGGGTGTTACAGCATCCTTCAAAAAAGAGAACACCAAGTCATCAGCTCGAGACTATTCCTTAATGTGCTCCAATGCTGTGTCTTTGATGTTCGACGGTGGTTGTTCAAGGAGTTGTTCCCACATGTCTTAATTTTTCTTTATCCCGGCAAGAACTTTTCCCTGCACATCAAGAATCGGGTGAGAATAGCTGACATCGATGCTCATTTCTGTCAACATGAGAGTTAACCATAGTTCTTTGATTGCGATGTTCTTCAATTCCTCATAATCTGAAGACATTTTTTTGTTTTGATGTGCGATTTTGTGTGTGTTTTTGTGTGTGTTGTTTTGGTGTCTTAATTTGGAAGATTGTTATCTCTGAACATCATATATATAAAAATAGTAAATTTATTAGATAGATGGAATGGTAAGTTATGGTATTTATGTTATAAGTGAACATTACAAGTCACATTACAGTCACATCGATATTAAATTTTTTTTCTTTAGATGTATAGAGGTTTTTAATATAAATTATAATGTTCACTTCACAATTTCATAGTGTTTTATATAAATGGATTTTTTATTACTTTATTTACTTTTTACCATGCGACTATGTAGAAAACTTAACATGCAACAATAACATGCGAATAATGTATACATCAATAATTCATATCGATAATTCAGTTCAATAATTTAGTTCACAGTATTTTTTTGTTTTTATATAGAATTTTCTCTTTAACTCCCCGTCTCAAACCACTTATTTCTTATCTTCTAAAAAAATGGCAGACTCCCCAACATCCTCTTCTGCCTTGTGTTCTGATTCAAGTATCAAACAGGCTTTGAGAAAAAGGATTCAGGAACAAATTCAAGAGGATCGCTCATGTCAAAGATGTTGGAAACCAGTGTTTCTCGTGTAACAGAAAATATGAAGAGAAGACAAGAAATCATGAACTTGCTTTCTGAGATGCAAGAGAGTAGTCTTCGAGAAATCGCTGAGATGTTCATGGTTGATCTGGGTGAGAGGGATGAGAAGAAATTGAAAGAGCTTGCGGGTGCAATAACTATTTAAGATACTCGATGGACATGAAAATGAAGTTTCTTTCATCTTTCGAATGAGTTTGTTGATTTATCGAGTTGGTTGAATGATGTGTTTGTGTTTGTTGTATCTTTGTACTTTTTTGTTTTCAAGTAGTTATCTAATAAAACATCTAAATTTATACTTGTATCTTTGTACCTTTACCCTATTTCGCATGTTATGTTACGGTTTAAAAATGAATTTCGCATGTTATGTTTTCCCCTATTTCGCATATTATATACTTTCGCGTGTTATGTTTCCCATATTTCAAACATATGATTTCAACATAAACAAGTTAATGTAATACGTACAATAGTCCAACATAGACAAGTTCATACTGGCTTTCCAAAGTATTGATTCAACCTGGCTAGGATTTTTTCTACAAATCTTTCATAAATGTGTCTCTGTCTGACCTTTTATCAAATGCGATTGTCTCTTTAATTATTCTTTGACGCTCTAGATTGTACTCAGATAGAATAATCTTACTAAGATACCTGTGTCTCAGGAGATGGAGTTGTGAATTTTCTCTATTGTTTACCTCATTTTCTTTCACAAACCCAGATGTCCATGGTGTTTTTCCCTTATATGTTTCCATATGTCGCATTGTAAACACTCCACAATCTACACCGTTAGTAACAGTTCTCCACTCCATCTCTTTTCGTTCTATATTGGATTCTTCAAGTTGTTTGATAGTTGTTGTAGTTTTTAAGGCCTTTTTTAGGTATAAAACCAGTACCCTTCTCTGTAACAAAGCAACATTGAGTCAGTAGTTTTACATCATTATAACATGGCTATGAACAAATTTGGTATTACGAGGGTGTCTGGAAGCCCATAGTATCTATCATCAAACTCTTGTTCAACTGTTGAGGTGTTAATTAATTCAACTTGGTCGGTTTTCACGTGGAAGCACATGCAATAGAAATAGTCACCTTGAAGTACTGGAATAAACAAAAGGTCAACTAATCCAAGTTTTTTTACCTCATCTTTCTGTAAGATGTCTTCAAGATTTAAGGTAAATACGTTTAGCCATTGGTTGTCGGTGTAATTATCCTCGTACATGATATCTGGCTGTATTTTACATAAATACACGTAAGGTCAATTAATGTATTACCATGTGAGTATACATTCGAAATGATTACATGCGAAATGTATCGAACATGCGAAAATATTTACATGCGAAATGTTTACATGTGCATGCGAAATTTTTGAACATGCGAATTTGTTGGATATGCAATGCGAAAATGTTTACATAAACATGCAAATGCTAAATCATATTGGGAGAAAACAGAAACATACCAGCATTATACTATACAGGAAGAGTCTGTAAGGTGATGGTTTTCTATCCTTCTTCTTCTTCTTCTCTTCTTGGTTGAGCACATCCACAAATGCATCGATTCCGTTTGATGCTACATATTGATTTCTATAGAAGCTTTCGAAGATAGCTTTGTATGTGTAAACCCCAGTTTTGAGCTGCCAGGCAAACATTATATAATTAACTTTTTTGAGCATATATATACATGTTTTAGTTGATCTAATTGTTTACTAACTCAGTTCCCTTAAGCGTAGCAAATGTGTATCTAATCACACTCAATTCACGATCTAGGAGTGCTTGATACATATTAAACGCTCTGTTGTAGAAAGGGGAACAAAACGCATCTCCAAGGTCGGCATACCTTTTCTCATTTTGAATTTTTGCGAGTTCTATTTTTTGATAAAGAAGATGATTTAACCCCTTTGGTTCGACCTTTTTTTGTTCTCCATGTTCTTTTTTATCCGTCTTTTGTTTTGCAGGTGGTTGTTTTTCTACTGGATTTGAGCTATGTTTCCTCTTAGCTGGGTTCCTTCCCTTGTGTACTCTAATCGTTGTAGCTACCAATTGGGTTGTTCAGTAGATGGAGGTGGTGCTAAACTCAAAAGTGATTCAATCGACTGCCATCACCGAAGGGTATACCATGTCTCTTTCTTTTTCACTTTCGATACCCGAATCTTTTTCTCGTGGTTGCTGTTGTGTAGTGTCTGCTAAATTAATTCTTCCATTTCGGTTTCAGAATTATGCTCATTGTTGTGCCCAGACTCTGCAAGCATATTTCCAATTCTTTCAGTAAAAATTCTTAAAAGTTTACCCTTTTTTATTGTAATAAAATTTTGTACCTGTGGAAGTATGTTTTTCTTGAAGATTTTGTGTATATTCGGCTAAATTCACTGCTTCCATCACAGTTCACCACTTTCTGCATGCGAGTTTAAGTTAAAAAAAATATATTTTTTTCTTTTTTTTTTGTAATAAGGGTGTTTACCTTGCACCAGTGAGTCATAAACGTATAAACCCAGTTCCACAGTTTGCAATTTTGCAATACAGGTGCCTGTTACTCCCCCATCATCTGTCTACAGTAGTCCTACACACACATTTTTGCATGTTTAATAAGCTAGAATCAAAATCGCATGTTGTGGTGAAATCGCATGTGTATATGAAATCGAATGTGTAGCATGTTTTACCTTCTGATTCTATGTTTCTCACGTTGGCTACAATATTGGCTTGGACTTCTTGAACTTCTGCATTCCCTCTACATTCTTCATTTGCGTTATCTTCTTGATCAACATTACAAGCTGCAGATTCAGGCTCTCGAACTGAACCAGGCGGCATACAAACTGTGTTTTTCGAAGTGTGTCTTCCCACTGCTTACACACTTGCATAATTTCCGGATCCAAAAAAACACTTTGTTTTTCCATTCGAAACCAAGTTGTTCATTTCTTGAACAATTGTACTGTATTTCTTCATATTGGTCGTCATTCGTTTCAACAGATTTTGTAATATTTTGGTACAATAATCCCCTGAGAATATCATCAATGTTGTATGTAAAAATACATGAAATTAATATTGATGGGGCATACCCGTTTATTGATGTTTGAAGCCTCTTGTTGTTGTTGTTCGGAACCGTAGAATATGGTAGGAGAAAGTTGAGCAGGAGTGTTGCAATAATCCATCATTTTCTGTGTCTGTGTTCCAACACCCATCACAAGGTTCAACTGTGACGTTTCCGGCATGTCAATGCTGAAATCAAGAATATCATCTGTGTGCCCGCAAGGTTCCTCTTCGTCTTCTATTGCAGGTGTAGTTCCTTTTGTGTAGCTTTTTGTGGTGTCAATGGGTGGTATTGTATAGTCCTCCGTTGAACGATCCTGCTCTTGCTCTTGTTCATAACCATTTTCATTTTCACTATCCGTTAGAGGTCCTTTATTGGAAACATGTTCTTCAACCTTATCAATCATCGCAGATGTGATATGACGAATAACCGGCATCTCGACGACTTGCTTGAATAGCAGATGCCTCTTGTTGTACTCATGCGTGTATACAAGCTGTTTAAATATAAAAAAGAGGTAATTTTTAGTTAGAATACGTATTTATTTATTTTTGCATATATTGTTAAGAAGTATAGTAAAACATACCGTAAGAAAGGCGACAGGACCCACGTACTGTATTTTTGTGTTTTTCCACCCCTTTCTAGTCCGACGTAAGGTCTCTAGTAGATATGATCACCAATCTAGATGTGGTATATCTACAACTGTAACAACCGGCTTATATCCTTTGGGTATTCCAAAGACCTCATAAACTGAATCGGAAGTAATTTTAATTCAATGATTTCCTATGTTAAGCTCATCGAACTGCTCATCAAAGTTTCTAACTAGCCAAAATCCTAAATGTGTCGAAATATGGTTAACATCCATATCTAGAACAGACCCCAAACCCATACTTTTCACGTCAACAACTTGTGCTTTTGAAAAATTTCTAACAGTGTCCGTGTACGTGTAGGTTGACATCGCAATAGCAATGCTTCGTGGTGATATTCAAAGAAAGGCCTAGGTGGTTCAGGCTGGCTCGTCTTTTTTCCCTTTTCGGCTATTTTGGAAGGCTTTTTTTTTGTATTTTAGATTTCTTAGCCGGTTGTTGATAATCATCACCATCGTCATTCTATGAACTAGAACATTTTTTCCTTTTCTCACCCTATTTCAGATTCTGCGTTTTTGGTACAGGCTCAACGAAGTCATCATCAGTATTTTCTTCTACAACCCTTTTTTTTTTCTTCGGGTTGTTCACTTTCCTCAATGTGGATATAGGCATCTCAAAGTCATCATCATCATCATCAATTTCCACAAAATCGCATATTACTCAAAAACAGACTATTTGATTTCTCATGTTTATTAGAATCATAGTCTAAATTACACGGAATACTCATGTTATAAGAAACCACACTTATAGTTTCACATGTATTTCGCATATTGTAAAACCATGTTTTCAAAGCACAGATATATGCAATGTATATTCAAAATTCGCATATTACAATAATCCAAACATAATTTTTACATCTATTCCGCATATTATAAGAATCATAATCAAGACATAACCTAATAGTTTCACATGTATTTCGCATATTATAAAACCCTGTTTTCAAAGCACAGATAAATGCAATGTATAATCAGAATTCGCATATTACAATAATCCAAACATAATTTTTACATCTATTTCGCATATTATATGAATCACAACCAAGACATAACCTAATCAAAACCCCCTAATCATACAAAATCGCATGTATCACACTAAACCATTACCAAACACCACTAATCATACAAAATCGCATGTATCATACAAAACCCTTATCAAATCATATGTATATTCAATAACCTGGATTCATCTTCTTTGATTGTGGTCAATCGTTGTTAGTCTTGCTCTGTTTCTCCCTTACAACTCCCAAAGTAGTAATCCTCATTAACGTTCGATTAAATCGCACCGGAAAGGACGAACAGAGGTTGGGGAAGAAGAATGTAAGGTTTTAGGAATTGACTTAGGGTTTGAATCAATTTTGATTTTGAAATATCTTCGCTCAATTACCGGGATTTATGATCTCGCAATGACAATTTTAACCTTCTCGTTATGATTTATATATACTAATTTGATTAATTTAATAATATAAATTAGTTTCACCCGCATTTAATTGATGGAAGAACGTATGGCTGTGGGTATCTTTTACAAATTGAAGGATAAGGGCCATTGGACAATAACCAGCCTATATATATATATATATATATATATATAGGGCTCGGTTCAAATGAGAACCACCACGAATTGTGAGAACCGTGAGAACTTTTTCTTCCCGCGCAAGTTAGGCCAAAATGTTTTTTCACAAACGTAGATGAAAAAATATTATAAACACATCTGTAAAAAAAAGTAAAAAAAATAATCGAGTCGGTAGTTTTGACTGATGCAAGTTTTATGTACGCGCTGGTGTAAATTTTGTATGAAGATAAATATTTTTTTACGCCTCATGTAAATGCGGGTTTGCGGCATTTTTAATTCTTTTTTTTTTGCTGAAACAAGTGATTTTTTATGACTTTTGAGAAAAAAAATTCGGAAAAACCTTTTGGATTACCTAGTTCCCACAACTCAAGTTGGTTCTCATTTTAACTCATCCCTATATATATATGTACATATATGTATATACATATATGTATATACATATATGTATATACATATATACATATATATATATATATATAGGGAGGGGCTCATGCGAGAACCACCCTTATTGTGAGAACCGCGAGAACCAATGTGAACACAACCTAAAATAGCTAAAAAAAACTAACCCCCACCCCCCCCCCCCCCCAAAAAAAAACCTAAACCCCCCCCCCCCCCTAAGCTAAAAAAAAAACCTAAAAAAAACCTAACCCCACCCCCCCCCCCAAAAAAAAAAAAACCTAAACCCCCCCCCCCCCCCAAGCTAAAATGCTAAAAACTAAACCCCCAAAAAACCTAAAAAAAATCTAAAAAAATAAAAAACAAATAAAAAAAAATCCAAAATTTTTTTTTTTATTTTTTTAATATTTTTTAGGTTAAAATCGCTACTTTTCGAAGCCAAAAAAAATTTTTTTTTTTAAATTTTTTTTTTTTTTTTTTGGTTCGAAAAGTAGCGATTTTAACCTAAAAAATATTAAAAAAATCAAAAAAAAAAATTTGTGTGATTTTTAGCTATTTTTAGGCATTTTTGGTGTGTTCACATTGGTTCTCGCGGTTCTCACAATAAGAGGTGGTTCTCGCATGATCTTCTCCCTATATATATATATATGCTAAGGCTAGACAAAAAACCCTTATGTTTTTAAAAAACCCTAGAAAACCCAACCTCCCGACATTTTTTTTTTTGAAACAAATAACACATGTAATATACATGTTTTTAAGAGTTTTGGGCCAAAAAAAACAAAAATTTTTTTTTTTTAAAAATAAACAAATTTCAGCAACTATCGTGACTAACATGTGTTAGGCAAAAAATGCTGAAACTTGTTTATTTTTTTTAAAAACATCCCTTCGGCGCTTTTTTTTTTTTTTGCCCAAAACTCTTAAAAACATGTATATTACATGTGTTATTTTTTTCAAAAAAAAAATGTCGGGAGGTTGGGTTTTCTAGGGTTTTTTAAAAACATAAGGGTTTTCTATGTAGCCCTACCCTATATATATATATAGGGGACCGCTAAAATGAAAACCACCTCCAGTTGTAAGAACCATGAGAACTTTTTGATCCGGGGCGAGTTGGACCAAATTTTTTTTCATAAACGTAGATACGTGTATTATAAACACATTTGTAAAAAAAAATTCAAAAAAAAATGTCGTGTGTGTAGTTTTGAGCACCACAAGTTTGTGTTTACGGGTACCGTAAAAAAATCATAAAATTTACGGTACCCGTAAACACAAACTTGTGGTGCTCAAAACTACACACACGACATTTTTTTTTTGAATTTTTTTTTACAAATGTGTTTATAATACACGCATCTACGTTTATGAAAAAAAAAATTGGTCCAACTCACCCCGTACGGTGTAATTCTCATGGTTCTTACAACTAGAGGTGGTTTTCATTTTAGTGGTCCCCTATATAGGGGACCGCTAAAATGAAAACCGGTGCTCGAAACTACACACACGACATTTTTTTTTGATTTTTTTTACAAATGTGTTTATAATACACGCATCTACGTTTATGAAAAAAAAATTGGTCCAACTCGCCCCGTACGGTGTAGTTCTCATGGTTCTTACAACTAGAGGTAGTTTTCATTTTAGCGATCCCCTATATATATATATATTATGGGGAACCGGAGAACACTCTTAAAGATTTAACTTAACATGTTTAAAATATTTTTTTTTAAATTTCGACGCTTTTCCTTATAAATACTTGTAGAAGCAATTTTAATAAAATATCAAAAACTAAAAATATAAAAAAACAGTTAAAAAGGCTCAATTTTTTTTACACAAATGATTTTTTATTATAATAGTTTCTACCCATTTTTATAAGCAAAAGCGCTGAAAAAAAATTTTAAAAATTAATTTTTTATCATGTTAAGTTAATTTTATAAGATATATTTTTTAACTGTTTTTTAAACATTTTTTATATTTTTTTAGTTTTTTAATATTTTTATTAAAAATATTCTACATGTATTTATAATGACAAGCACCGAAAAAAATTGAAAAAGTTGATTTTTAACATGTTAAGTTGAATTTTTAAGAGTGTTCCTCGGTTTTCCACTTTTTAGTGTTCCCCAATGAACCCTCCCATATATATATGAAAAGGTTTAAATGAGAACACTAAATATTGTGAGAACAGTGAGAACGAATGAAAAGAATTCGAGAACATGGTCAAAAACAATTCATATTCAAATAAAATACACTTATTATTATTATTATTATTATTATTATTCGATTACAATGTTAGAAATTTACTTTACACATACAAATTTACGTGAATTCGTAAATCAATAAAATTTACACATGTGTAAATTTGTTATATTTACACATGTGTAAAAAAACCTTATAAAACCGATTTTGAGAGCAGAAATGAATTATTTAATGTTGTAAATTGTTTTTTTATTGTTGTATTTTATTACAATGAGGGTCGTATTAAAAAAAAATTGATTTTGATTGGTTTTTTTCATTCGTTTCTAACGGTTCTCGCAATATTTAATGTTCTCATTCAAAGCTTCTCATATATATATATATATATATATATATATATACACACTGTGAGGTTTATTGGGGAATACACCAAACGTGACGAACCGGGGAACACTCTTAAAAATTCAACTTAACATGTTAAAATCAATTTTAAAAAAAAAAAGAAAATTCAGCGTTTTTCGTTATAAATACATGTAGAAGCATTTTTAATAAAAATAAAAAACTAAAAATAAAAAAAAAAGATTAAAAACAGTTAAAGTAAAAATATCTTATAAAATAAACTTAACATGTTAAAAATCAAATTTCAAAAAAAAAATCAACGCTTTCCCTTATAAAAATGGGTAGAAACTATTCCCATAAAAAACCATTTTTGTAAAGCCTTTTTTAACTGCTTTTAAACATTTCTTTTATATTTTTAGTTTTTAATTCTTTTATTAAAAATGATTCTACATGTATTTATAAGAAAAAACGTCAAAAAAATTAATTTATTTTAACATGTTTAGTTAAATTTTTAAAAGTGTTTCTCGATTCCCCTTTTTTGTATTCCTCAATAAACTCTTATTGCTACAAACTATATATTAAGGGGCTGTTTGGCTAAACTTATTTTAGTGACTTATTTACTTATTTAAGGAAAGTTGTTTTTAATGAAGCTCACAAGTCGCGGTACTCTATCCACCCTGGAGCGGATAAGATGTACCAGGATCTCAAAGATTATTATTGGTGGCCTAGGATGAAAGGCGATGTTGCTGTTTATGTGAGAAAATGTTTAACATGCGCTAAGGTTAAAGCGGAATACCAGAATCCTTCAGGACTTCTGCAACAACCTGAGATTCCCAAGTGGAAATGGGAACAAATCTCAATGGATTTTGTTACAAAGTTGCCAAGAACGCCAAGAGGCCATGACACTATTTGGGTAATAGTGGATCGGTTAACAAAGTCAGCACACTTCTTACCTATCAGAGAGAAGGATAATACGAGCAAGTTGGCTGAAATTTACATGAGAGAGATCGTTACGCGTCATGGAGTGCCTCTCTCAATCATTTCTGATAGAGACGGAAGGTTTGTGTCAAGGATATGGCAATCCTTCCAAGAAGCTTTTGGCTCACAATTGAATCTGAGCACTACGTTTCATCCGCGGACTGACAGTCAAAGCGAGCGAACGATACAGACTTTGGAAGACATGCTGAGAGCATGTGTTATGGATTTGGGCGGTAGCAGGGACAAGCATTTGCCTTTGGTCGAATTTTCATACAACAACAGCTACCACACCAGTATTGGTGTCGCGCCATTTGAAGCCCTTTACGGACGCAAGTGCCGATCACCCCTATGTTGGGCTGACGCAGGTGATAGGCAGCTTGCTGGTCCCGAAATCGTCCAAGAGACGACAGACAAGATTGCGCAGATTCTGAAACGCATCGAAGCAGCTCGCCACAGACAGAAAGCCTATGCGGATCCAAACCGGAAACACTTGGAATTTCAAGTGGGAGAAATGGTTTTATTGAAAGTTTCACCCTGGAAGGGTGTGGCACGCTTCGGAAAGCGTGGAAAGTTAAATCCGCGCTACATTGGTCCTTTCAGAATTTTGGACAGAATAGGACTAGTAGCATACAAGTTGGATTTACCTGCTGAACTGAATGGTGTTCACGATACATTTCATGTATCCAACCTGAAGAAAAGTCCAACTCAAGATGACATTGCCATTCCCATTGACGAGATTCATGTTGACGACACGCTCCATTTCGTTGAAGAACCGGTTGAGGTTACGGATTGGAAAGTAAACAAGACCCGCCGGAGCAGTGTCAAGCTCGTCAAAGTTCGTTGGAATGCTAGACATGGTCCTGAATACACCTGGGAGCGTGAGGACCGGATGAAAGAGAAATACCCCCACCTATTTCCTAAGAACCCTGCATCTACAAGCAGAACTTAAAATTTCGGGACGAAATTTTTCTAACGGGGGGGGGGAGAGAATGTGACAACCCTCACTAAACCAGGTATCCGTACGACTTAATTAATAATTAATTACTGCTTAATTACTGTGCTTGCTTGAACTTGTGAATAAACTGCTACTTGATTACTGATACATGTACTTACTTGCATCATACTTTACTTGCTGTCACTACATTATTTACATACTGAACCTTAGTGACAAACATGATGCACAAAAAGCACAGTAGCACTATAAACGGATAACCTATTGAACATGCTGATAAAGCCAGCATCAGGCAGACACTGCCTCTAAGGCCTGTATGAGCCAAAAATATTTTGCTACACTAGTGGTGAGTGTAGGGATACAAGGGTTGTAGAACTGCGTCTCTAGGAATAAGTTTCAATGACTGGATGTGCCTAAAACGTGCTCTAAGCACAAAATTCAGCACTTTACATAATAATTCAGCTTTTAGCTAACTAATAAAGTGCCAAAACATGAGAAAAATATTACTAGACACTTTCCAAGTGTCAGAAATGAGTTGTGTCACTAAAAAGGGTATTAACGACACTTTAAAGCTTTGTTAAGCACTTTAACGGATTACTATCCAACCGAACAACCGGACTATACCCGGAACATGAAAATATTGTTATTTTCATTATTTATCTTTTTCTGAGCCAGTTAGGGTCCCTGAATACCCTAACCCCCATTGTAACGCATGACACACCACTAACCGGGTTAAGCACTTAACTAACTTACTTAACCTAACTAATACCCAACTAATTAGTTGGAATCGGACCAAGACCCCCCCCCCCCTTTACAAACCGTCCCCATCAAGGGAACACACATGGTACCATGAAGATTATTTTAATATTTCATGTCTAATATCAATTAGACATATTAACCCTTGGTTAATAAACTTAAACTTTGTCTATAAGATCTAGCCTAAACACACCATTCATTTCATCACCACACTTGATCACAAAACTCTCTCCCTCTCTCTAAAGAAGCTACGGCCGAACACCCCCTTGAGCACATCATCCATTTTCGATTTTGTTCAAGCAATTTCAAGATCATTCAAGTGTTAAGGATCCCGTATAAGGAGTCTTGGTGCGCTCGGAGCTTGAAGGACCTCACTCTCTTGATTTTATCCACCCTATTTGTGCTTAGATTCTTCCCTAGCCTTGAGCTAGTGGTATGTTACTTAAATCACCTACTCGAACTATTTTGAAGTGGTTAATACGATGTGTAACGGTTAAAACTCGAAATCTTACAAGATAATGCTTTAAAGTTTACTAAAAGCACTTAAAAAGATGGTTAAAAGCTTATAAGTTGTGTAAATGTTGTAGTAATCAAATTGTGTGGTTATTTGGACCCGATCTATGTTGTGGTAGCTCGGATCATCATTTAACCCGGGTTGGTCATGATCATGGATCATGACACAAGGTTGTGACGAAAGTAACAAGGGTTAAAGGATGAAACCCTACCACACACAAATCATGAACTTGTGTAAAAGCGATTTAGCTTGTGAAATAGTGTTTAAAACTAGTAGATCTACGTATCTACAAGCGGTATTTTCAAAGGACCGAGTGTCAAGAGAAAACGTACTTTTAAAGACGGATCTTACACTAACATGAATGCTTTTTTTTAGAACACACAAGTGTGTAAACACTTGTGTAACACAAAGTTTCGACAAAATAACTATTTTTGTAAAAGTTGACAAGAAGTTGTAAACATGGAAATTCTTTAAAAACAAGACTTTTTACAAAATCGGATTGTTTTATATAAAGATCCACTAAAAGTAATGGGATTTACTTCATATTTTAGATAAACCACAAGTTCATGTATTCTTGCGATTATACCTATTTTGACTAGTTAAAATGTTGAAATGTTGTTTGATAATGTTGGGAACATTGTTGGTTTGATTTATAAAAGAAAATGATACGCTTGAAAGCATGGCCACCTCCAGTTACAGAGGAAACTCTGGCGAAATTTTTCTAAAAACCTAACACTTAGAATTATTTTCACTATAAGTGTTAGAGATACTTGTCGACTTGTTTTCAAACTATGAATTTCGCCACGACTCTATTTACAAAATATCGGAGGTGGGATTTCTCAAAATAAAACGTGATACATATATATATTTAGTATATATTTTTCACAACATCACTGGTATAAGTGTTTATGATTATTTTGTGAACTACGTAAATATTATTTTTAGGGTAAAAATAATATTACTAAGTATTATTTTGGGAAAATCACATGTATTAAAATATAATATTTTTGGGAAGAATAATTATATTTTGAGGTTGGAAATAAAATATATTTTAAGTGAGACTTAATAATATATTTCGAAATTATACGAACGCACATGTATAAATCCCCCATCCTTGGGAAGGAAAATGACTACCAAGTATATACAGAATGTAAACACGAAATAGTTGCCTAACTATTTCCCCAAAAACTTAAACCATAAAGCTAAGGCACGGCCGTCCGTCTAATAGAGTTAGTACGTGTAGGTCGTCATACAGCTGTTTGATTTGGAGGCATACTTGGTAGAGACGCACCACTGTGAGTTCATGTCCCCCTTTTCTCTTAACTGTTTTCAGTTTTCTAAACTGCGGGGGTGAAATACATGTTACTATGATTACGAGTACTTTATACATGGTATGGTTAGCGTAAGGATGGTCACTACTTAGATCATGTGAGTGGGTAGGCGGGAACCGGAGGCCATTAATCCTCATTGTAGGACCGAGGGACGTAAGTGGTAGATCTATCTGGGTGTAGCGAGCCCAACCCCAGGTCCAACAGTACGGACCTCGGGGTGACTTTGTGCCCCGACGCAAAATCGCAAGGTTTGAGTCTTCCTACTTGTACTTCACACATATCAATGGCCTTGCAAACCATTGGTGATCTCTTTTTCCTTATTTGCTACATACCAGGATTATTTTCATACTTACAAAGGTTTATTTACTCACTTACACATGAACTCGCTCAACATTATTGTTGATTTTTCAACTTACATGTATTTCAGGGAATTAAAGATCTGGCGCGGTATGTTATGTTTTCCCGCTGCATATGGGTTCCGAGGTCATCTGGGTTTAGGAAATGTGACTTTTCCTGGACGAGACACAAATCTTAAACTGCGTTCTATTCATGTTGACGTTTATGTCTTTCAAAACAATGTTTTATGTTGTGATGTTGTAAGTCCCTAAGACAATGTTATTGTATTTGGTTTTTAAAAACTTAAATCTATGGATGATCTTGCATGGTTTTATTTCATATAGCTTTGTTATGGTTAAGCTATGGTATTAAGAAGTCACACCAAATTAACCACGCTTCCGCAAAGCCAGGGTGTGACAGCTTGGTATCAGAGCTCTGATTATAGCGAACTAGGATTCCTTCTCGAGTCTAGACTATGATCACTAGGGCTCTCACGAAAACATTTTTACTGCATACCACTTAAGTCCAGATCCAAAACTTTTTACAAACAAATGTTGAGCACATTTTATTTATTATTTATAGGCTCAGTCTAGAAAGGGCTGAGGCTCGGTCTGAGAGGCCGAGGCTCGGTCTGGGAGATCGAGGTAGTTGGCTAGTGGGACTAGGAGAATTGGCTAGTGGGACTAGGAAGAGCAGTCTGAGAGGCTGGGAGAATTGGCTAGTGGGACTAGGAATAGCAGTCTGAGAAGCTGGGAGAATTGGCTAGTGGGACTAGGAAGAGCAGTCTGAGAGGCTGGGAGAATTTGGCTAGTGGGACTAGGAAAAGCAGTCTGAGAGGCTGGGAGGCTAGTGGGACTAGGAGAATTATTTGATGCTTACTTGGCGACTTATGTGATTATTTGATTGTATGATTGACTGTTTGTGCATGTTTGTGTTTATGTTACAGACACTATGGACACCTCTGGCACTGGTGATTCAGACACCACAGGCCCTAGACCTATAGTATCAGACGACCTAGAGTCTTCTAAGTGCGAGGTTCACACATCCGACGTTACTAGCACGGACGAGGACGACTTTCAGCCCTACGCTTTACCTGATGGTGCTGATGAGCTCGCAGATGGCCCTTTGGCCGGGGACCTACCGTTAGTAGAGATCCCTGCTCCCATACCGTTGGCTTCATATCCTGCTTACGATTTACTCCTTGACGCCGACGCTGACGACGACGTCGATCTTTTTGACGACGAGTCCTTAGAGGATGAGGTTCAGGGCGAGGCCCTTCTTGCTGCTGGAGATCTTTTGATGATCGCAGATGCTCCCGCTGAGGAGTCACCTGCTCACTCTCCGGTCCCAGACTCTTCCGAGTCTATGGCCTCCGCACCTTCACATACTCAGAGTGCGCAACACTTTTCTCATGGATCAGATCCCGACCAGGCATCCTCTGTTGCCCCTATTCCTAGTTTTACTTTCGACCACGATGATGTGGAGGATTCCGATCCTGTCTTTCCCCCAGGATTCGACCCAGATGAGGATATAGAGTTTATACCCATGGATCAGCCTATGGAGGATCCAGTCGACCCAGTTGATCCCATCGACCCTGAGTTTGATTTTGAGATGGCCTTTGATGAGCCCGAGCAGCCACTAGACCCTGCTCCTGACCCTGTGCTTGAGCATGACCCTGCTCATGCTGGCATGTTTATTGAGCCTGTCATTGCTGACCCACCCATTGATGATCATCCTATAGATGCTCCGTTGTTGGAGGGCGATCATGTCATTGTTGCTGATCATGTTGATCCCCCACTTATTGCTGCTACACCAGTTGACCCTCTTGTTGCACCTCACCATGATCCTATGCCAGTTCAGTTTGATCGTGCGCTTTTTGAGGCACAGACCCACGAGATGAGCACGCCCAGCATGGGTGGATTCCTGCTGATGATGAGGTTCCACCTATTCCCCCTCAGATCACTGATACCCGTCACGTTGATACCTCCTTTTCATTTCCTCGGTTTACACCTCCAGCACGACCTGGAGAAGGTTCTTCGGCTCACCCTTTTGGACACGTACCGGTATCTATCCCTGCTATACCACCGTCTGCTACTTTTCCCCCTGTTTCTCCATTTCATGTGGCACCTTTTGATCCCACCAGTGAGCCGTTTCTCTGGTCGCCATCTTCTGCTATGCCACCGACTGACCCCTACCATTCTTTCCATATGGGGTATACTATTGAGGACGTTTTGATGTCTTTTGTCGCCCAGCACGAGGCACACACGCAGCGCATTCAGGAGCTTGAGAGAGCTCAGCCGCCGCCGTGTCAGTGCCAGGGTCAGACCCACCATACTTCTTCGCAGCACCCTCGACCTTTGTTACCTGACTGTGCTGCACGCCTTTTGGCACTTGAGCAGCAGGTTGCTTCTTGGTTGCGTACCCAGAAAGCCATGGAGGAGGACTGGCTCCATTTGCGTCGTTTGTTTTACACTCACTTTCCCCCTCCTCCACCGCCATCCGGGTAGAGCTCTTCAGTACCGTATGGGTAGACGTTGGTGAGAAGACGGCGAATGCTTTTGACTGCACAGCATTTTTGGAGACTACATTATGATTCTGACTTTTGTTAACATGTATTCGATGTATTGACAGTGATTTGATATAGTTTTTGGACTAGGGTGATGTAATCCTTAGTCGACTGATGTTGTATGACACTGTACTTGTACGCTTACTACGTGGTCTCAATATATGGCAATCGCAGTATTCTCATCATACTTGATACTTGATTTGGTTATTTGTATTCTATGACATGGGATGTTGTGTGATTGATGTTTGTGACATGGGATGTTGTGTGATTAATGTTTGTAACATGAGATGTTATGTACTATTACTATCATAAAGCGTATGTATTATAACTATGGTCTGACCGACGTAAACACATCTTTTAGAAGATGCCGCCGAGACGTGAGACACGCATGCCTACCAATGAGGCAGAACTCCAGCAAGTCATCGCTGCTGCCATCGCACAATACGCCGCTTCGCAAGGAGGACCCAGCGGAAGCAGCTCAAACAACAATGGCAACAATAATCCACCTCATGGTAATACTAAGTCATTTAGACATACCATGACCTAATTGGATATCTCTAGCAAAGATGCTAATGCCGTTCACATGTTATAATGTATGTGCAGGGTGCACCTACAAGCAGTTTCTAGACTGCAAACCGGTCAACTTTGATGGCACAGGAGGTGCTGTCGCCTTTGTTCGTTGGGCCGAGAAAACCGAATCTGTTCTTCGCATGAGCAAATGCGCGCTAGATCAGCAAGTCACCTATATCTCAGGGCTATTCTTGGATGGAGCCCTCTCTTGGTGGAATTTGCAAGTACAGACACTTGGTGAAGCTGCTGCCTACGCGCTAACCTGGACCGAACTGAAGGAACTTATGCGCAAAAAGTACTGCTCTCGCGCGGAAATCCAAGGGTTGGAAACCGAGTTCTGGCATTTGAAAATGGAAGGTCCAAAGATCGCAGAATACGTTCAAAGGTTCCATGACTTATCGCATGTGGTACCCTACATGGTCACTCCGGAGTTCAAGCGGATTGAACGTTTCATTTGGGGATTAGCTCCTCAAATCATAAGCATGGTGACCTCTTCCAAGCCTGCGACCATTACTGAGGCGATTGATCTGAGCGTGGCTCTCACTGAGGAGGCTATTCGCCTGAACAAGTTCGATGAGATCGAGGCTAAGAAGAAGGAGACTCACGTCGAGTCATCAGGAGGTAACAAACGAAAGTTCTCGAATTTCAAACAAGGCGCAAGCAGTGATGGCAAGAGAGGAGAACCAAGCACACCGGTTCAAGCTATGACTGGTACTAGAAGGAAAGGAAAGGGATATATGGGTGCACATCCCAAGTGTAACTCTTGCCAACGCCATCACTCTGGCCGATGCGGGCCAAAAGTATGTGAAGCTTGTGGAAAGACTGGTCACTTGAAGGATTCTTGTTGGGCTAGTGCTGGCCGGGGAAGCCAGGGAGGATTTGGGAATAGAAATAATAATCGTGGTGGTAATGGAAATCGCCCACAAGGAAACAATGGAGGAAACGGAAATCGAGGCAACAACGTGAATCAGGCTGGTAATGCAAACCAAAACAACAACCAAGCTGGAAATGGAGGTGGAAACGGGCAAAGACTTGGATGCTTCAACTGCGGTGATATTGGGCATTTTAAGAAGAACTGCCCAGAGTTGAACCAAGCCCGTGGAAGAGTGTTCCATATCGAAGCTAGGGAGGCGCGCCAGGATCCCAATGTTGTTACTGGTACGTTCCCTGTAAACCAACGCTATGCATCCGTCTTATTTGATACTGGTGCCGATTATAGCTTCGTATCGTTAGAGTTTAAGAATATGCTTGGTTTAGCCGCTAATAAGTTAGATATTCCCTACTCAATCGAATTGGCTAATGGGAAGTTAGTAGAAGCCAATGAAGTGATCAGAGGCTGTGTGATCGAATTGGGAGAGCGTGAGTTTGCTTTGGATCTACTACCAGTCCAGCTGGGGAGCTTCGACGTGGTGGTAGGAATAGATTGGTTATCAGGCAACAAGGCTGAGATAGTTTGTCACGAAAAGGTCGTCCGTATCCCAACCAAAGATGGCGAAACAATTGTGGTTCACGAGGAGAAGCGTGATACGCCGTTAAGAATTATCAGCTGCCTGAAAGCGCGAAAGTGTTTGCAGAAGGGATGTGTTGCCTTCCTGGCACACATTGTGGATAAGAAGGCTGCTGAGCCAAGAATAGAAGACATCCCTGTCGTGAGGCAATATCCAGAAGTCTTCCCAGAGGACTTACCTGGACTGCCACCCCAAAGGCAAGTGGAATTTCGCATTGACTTAGTTCCAGGCGCCGCGCCTGTGGCTAAGGCACCTTATAGACTTGCTCCGTCTGAGATGCAGGAACTGTCGACACAACTTCAAGAGTTGTTAGACAAGGGATTTATCCGACCAAGCTTCTCGCCTTGGGGAGCTCCGGTCCTGTTTGTTAAGAAGAAGGACAGTAGTTTTCGTATATGCATCGACTACCGGGAGTTGAACAAGCTGACGATTAAGAATAGATATCCTCTGCCAAGAATTGATGATCTGTTTGACCAACTGCAAGGCTCAAGATTTTATTCAAAGATCGATCTTCGATCTGGATACCATCAGTTAAGGATACAAGAGGAGAGTATCCCGAAGACAGCCTTCAGAACTCGTTATGGACACTACGAGTTCCTTGTTATGCCGTTTGGTTTGACAAACGCACCTGCAGTCTTTATGGACTTGATGAATAGAGTTTGCAAGCCGTACTTGGACAAGTTCGTGATTGTGTTTATCGACGACATCTTGATTTATTCAAGGACAAAGGCTGAGCACGAACAGCATTTAAGAGCTATTTTGGAGCTGCTAAGGAAAGAGCAGTTGTATGCCAAGTTCTCTAAGTGCGAGTTTTGGCTACGGGAGGTCCAATTTCTTGGACACGTGGTGAATGGAGATGGAATCCATGTGGATCCAACCAAGATCGAAGCGATCAAGAATTGGGAAACGCCAAAGACGCCAACCGAGATTCGACAATTCTTGGGTTTGGCCGGCTACTATCGAAGGTTCATTGAGGATTTCTCAAAAATCGCTCAACCTTTGACACTCCTCACGCAGAAAGATAAGAAGTTTGATTGGGGAATCAAATAGGAGGAAGCGTTCCAGATATTGAAGGATAAGCTCTACAATGCGCCAATCTTAGCACTACCGGAAGGTACATATGATTTTGTGGTATACTGCGACGCTTCGCGTCAAGGATTGGGTTGTGTGTTGATGCAACGCCAAAAGGTTATTGCTTACGCATCGCGTCAATTGAAAGTGCACAAAAAGAACTATACCACACATGATTTGGAACTTGGCGCAGTGGTTTTTGCATTAAAGATATGGAGACACTACCTTTATGGTACAAGGTGTACAATCTTCACAGATCACAAGAGCCTACAACACATATTCAACCAGAAGTAGTTGAATATGAGACAAAGACGATGGGTTGAATTGTTGAACGATTACGACTGCGAGATTAAGTATCATCCAGGGAAGGCGAATGTGGTCGCCGATGCCCTAAGTCGAAAAGAGAGGATCAAGCCCATAAGGGTTAGGGCTTTAGAAATGATTATTCGAACCGATCTTCCCTTGCGCATTCGTGCCGCGCAGAAAGAAGCTCTCAAGGAAGGAAACCTTGAAGAAGAATACCTCCGTGGGATGGAGAAGCTTTTGGTACCAAACGAGGAAGGAACGTTATGTTTTGAGAAAAGGATTTGGGTTCCTCTGTTTGGTGGTTTAAGGAAAGTTGTTTTTAATGAAACTCACAAGTCGCGGTACTCTATCCACCCTGGAGCGGATAAGATGTACCAGGATCTCAAAGATTATTATTGGTGGCCTAGGATGAAAGGCGATGTTGCTGTTTATGTGAGAAAATGTTTAACATGCGCTAAGGTTAAAGCGGAATACCAGAATCCTTCAGGACTTCTGCAACAACCTGAGATTCCCAAGTGGAAATGGGAACAAATCTCAATGGATTTTGTTACAAAGTTGCCAAGAACGCCAAGAGGCCATGACACTATTTGGGTAATAGTGGATCGGTTAACAAAGTCAGCACACTTCTTACCTATCAGAGAGAAGGATAATACGAGCAAGTTGGCTGAAATTTACATGAGAGAGATCGTTACGCGTCATGGAGTGCCTCTCTCAATCATTTCTGATAGAGACGGAAGGTTTGTGTCAAGGATATGGCAATCCTTCCAAGAAGCTTTTGGCTCACAATTGAATCTGAGCACTGCGTTTCATCCGCGGACTGACAGTCAAAGCGAGCGAACGATACAGACTTTGGAAGACATGCTGAGAGCATGTGTTATGGATTTGGGCGGTAGCAGGGACAAGCATTTGCCTTTGGTCGAATTTTCATACAACAACAGCTACCACACCAGTATTGGTGTCACGCCATTTGAAGCCCTTTACGGACGCAAGTGCCGATCACCCCTATGTTGGGCTGACGCAGGTGATAGGCAGCTTGCTGGTCCCGAAATCGTCCAAGAGACGACAGACAAGATTGCGCAGATTCTGAAACGCATCGAAGCAGCTCGCCACAGACAGAAAGCCTATGCGGATCCAAACCGGAAACACTTGGAATTTCAAGTGGGAGAAATGGTTTTATTGAAAGTTTCACCCTGGAAGGGTGTGGCACGCTTCGGAAAGCGTGGAAAGTTAAATCCGCGCTACATTGGTCCTTTCAGAATTTTGGACAGAATAGGACTAGTAGCATACAAGTTGGATTTACCTGCTGAACTGAATGGTGTTCACGATACATTTCATGTATCCAACCTGAAAAAAAGTCCAACTCAAGATGACATTGCCATTCCCATTGACGAGATTCATGTTGACGACACGCTCCATTTCGTTGAAGAACCGGTTGAGGTTACGGATTGGAAAGTAAACAAGACCCGCTGGAGCAGTGTCAAGCTCGTCAAAGTTCGTTGGAATGCTAGACATGGTCCTGAATACACCTGGGAGCGTGAGGACCGGATGAAAGAGAAATACCCCCACCTATTTCCTAAGAACCCTGCATCTACAAGCAGAACTTAAAATTTCGGGACGAAATTTTTCTAACGGGGGGGGGGGGAGAGAATGTGACAACCCTCACTAAACCAGGTATCCGTACGACTTAATTAATAATTAATTACTGCTTAATTACTGTGCTTGCTTGAACTTGTGAATAAACTGCTACTTGATTACTAATACATGTACTTACTTGCATCATACTTTACTTGCTGTCACTACATTATTTACATACTGAACCTTAGTGACAAACATGATGCACAAAAAGCACAGTAGCACTATAAACGGATAACCTATTGAACATGCTGATAAAGCCAGCATCAGGCAGACACTGCCTCTAAGGCCTGTATGAGCCAAAAATATTTTGCTACACTAGTGGTGAGTGTAGGGATACAAGGGTTGTAGAACTGCGTCTCTAGGAATAAGTTTCAATGACTGGATGTGCCTAAAACGTTCTCTAAGCACAAAATTCAGCACTTTACATAATAATTCAGCTTTTAGCTAACTAATAAAGTGCCAAAACATGAGAAAAATATTACTAGACACTTTCCAAGTGTCAGAAATGAGTTGTGTCACTAAAAAGGGTATTAACGACACTTTAAAGCTTTGTTAAGCACTTTAACGGATTACTATCCAACCGAACAACCGGACTATACCCGGAACATGAAAATATTGTTATTTTCATTATTTATCTTTTTCTGAGCCAGTTAGGGTCCCTGAATACCCTAACCCCCATTGTAACGCATGACACACCACTAACCGGGTTAAGCACTTAACTAACTTACTTAACCTAACTAATACCCAACTAATTAGTTGGAATCGGACCAAGACCCGCCCCCCTTTACAAACCGTCCCCATCAAGGGGACACACATGGT
The DNA here is from genome assembly GCA_030545235.1 of Helianthus tuberosus. Lineage (NCBI taxonomy): Eukaryota > Viridiplantae > Streptophyta > Magnoliopsida > Asterales > Asteraceae > Helianthus > Helianthus tuberosus. Next base: position 101,229,319 of record CM060381.1, on the reverse strand, counting down.
ACCATGAAGATTATTTTAATATTTCATGTCTAATATCAATTAGACATATTAACCCTTGGTTAATAAACTTAAACTTTGTCTATAAGATCTAGCCTAAACACACCATTCATTTCATCACCACACTTGATCACAAAACTCTCTCCCTCTCTCTAAAGAAGCTACGGCCGAACACCCCCTTGAGCACATCATCCATTTTCGATTTTGTTCAAGCAATTTCAAGATCATTCAAGTGTTAAGGATCCCGTATAAGGAGTCTTGGTGCGCTCGGAGCTTGAAGGACCTCACTCTCTTGCTTTTATCCACCCTATTTGTGCTTAGATTCTTCCCTAGCCTTGAGCTAGTGGTATGTTACTTAAATCACCTACTCGAACTATTTTGAAGTGGTTAATACGATGTGTAACGGTTAAAACTCGAAATCTTACAAGATAATGCTTTAAAGTTTACTAAAAGCACTTAAAAAGATGGTTAAAAGCTTATAAGTTGTGTAAATGTTGTAGTAATCAAATTGTGTGGTTATTTGGACCCGATCTATGTTGTGGTAGCTCGGATCATCATTTAACCCGGGTTGGTCATGATCATGGATCATGACACAAGGTTGTGACGAAAGTAACAAGGGTTAAAGGATGAAACCCTACCACACACGAATCATGAACTTGTGTAAAAGCGATTTAGCTTGTGAAATAGTGTTTAAAACTAGTAGATCTACGTATCTACAAGCGGTATTTTCAAAGGACCGAGTGTCAAGAGAAAACGTACTTTTAAAGACGGATCTTACACTAACATGAATGATTTTTTTTAGAACACACAAGTGTGTAAACACTTGTGTAACACAAAGTTTCGACAAAATAACTACTTCATATTTTAGATAAACCACAAGTTCATGTATTCTTGCGATTATACCTATTTTGACTAGTTAAAATGTTGAAATGTTGTTTGATAATGTTGGGAACATTGTTGGTTTGATTTATAAAAGAAAATGATACGCTTGAAAGTGTGGCCACCTCCAGTTACAGAGTAAACTCTGGCGAAATTTTTCTAAAAACCTAACACTTAGAATTATTTTCACTATAAATGTTAGAGATACTTGTCGACTTGTTTTCAAACTATGAATTTCGCCACGACTATATTTACAAAATATCGGAGGTGGGATTTCGCAAAATAAAACGTGATACATATATATATTTAGTATATATTTTTCACAACATCACTGGTATAAGTGTTTATGATTATTTTGTGAACTACGTAAATATTATTTTTAGGGTAAAAATAATATTGCTAAGTATTATTTTGGGAAAATCACATGTATTAAAATATAATATTTTTTGGAAGAATAATTATATTTTGAGGTTGGAAATAAAATATATTTTAAGTGAGACTTAATAATATATTTCGAAATTATACGAACGCACATGTATAAATCCCCCATCCTTGGGAAGGAAAATGACTACCAAGTATATATGTAAACACGAAATAGTTGCCTAACTATTTCCCCAAAAACTTAAACCATAAAGCTAAGGCACGGCCGTCCGTCTAATAGAGTTAGTACGTGTAGGTCGTCATACAGTTGTTTGATTTGGAGGCATACTTGGTAGAGACGCACCACTGTGAGTTCATGTCCCCCTTTTCTCTTAACTGTTTTCAGTTTTCTAAACTGCGGGGGTGAAATACATGTTACTATGATTACGAGTACTTTATACATGGTATGGTTAGCGTAAGGATGGTTACTACTTACATCATGTGAGTGGGTAGGTGGGAACCTGAGGCCATTAATCCTCATTGTAGGACCGAGGGACATAAGCGGTAGATCTATCTGGGTGTAGCGAGCCCAACCCCAGGTCCAACAGTACGGACCTCGGGGTGACTTTGTGCCCCGACGCAAAATCGCAAGGTTTGAGTCTTCCTACTTGCACTTCACACATATCAATGGCCTTGCAAACCATTGGTGATCTCTTTTTCCTTATTTGCTACATACCTGGATTATTTTCATACTTACAAAGGTTTATTTACTCACTTACACATGAACTCGCTCAACATTATTGTTGATTTTTCAACTTACATGTATTTCAGGGAATTAAAGATCTGGCGCGGTATGTTATGTTTTCCCGCTGCATATGGGTTCCGAGGTCATCTGGGTTTAGGAAATGTGACTTTTTCCTGGACGAGACACAAATCTTAAACTGCGTTCTATTCATGTTGACGTTTATGTCTTTCAAAACAATGTTTTATGTTGTGATGTTGTAAGTCCCTAAGACAATGTTATTGTATTTGGTTTTTAAAAACTTAAATCTATGGATGATCTTGCATGGTTTTATTTCATATAGCTTTGTTATGGTTAAGCTATGGTATTAAGAAGTCACACCAAATTAACCACGCTTCCGCAAAGCCAGGGTGTGACATACACACACCTCACACCCCTCACTCTCACGATCCACTTAATGCATGAGTTCAGTTTGTGAGTGTTTTGAACCCGAACGATGATCCACTGTTGATGTCACTAAACCAAGAGGCGATTGGTAACATGATGTTATTTAAAACTAACTAGGATTACGACCCGCCGCAATGCGGCGGGGATTCTTTAGTTATATACTAATTCGGTCTAGGACCCGCACATTATGTTAACCCTGTCGAACGGGAAAAATAGACGATGTAAAACGTTCTCCCACACACGCATGTTGTTAAACTTGTCAAACGGGGGAAAATAGACGATGTAAAAACGTTCACCCACACACGCACGTTGCGTCGTGTTAACTCGCAAAATTTAGAACGAAACGTAAAAACGTTAAGCCAAAGACGCACGCTGTGATGTGTTATGTCACAAAATTTAGAACCAAGCATAAAGCGTAAAATTTGCGGAAAATGAAAACTATAAAGGAACAATGTTGAAAGTAAAAAAAATTATGAAGATAGATTGTAAAAGATAAAAAGTTTTGGGTTAAAAGTAATTTATGAAATACTTTTGGGTGAAAAGTAAAAAAAAAAAAAAAAATTTGGAAAACCCATAAAGCCAACGTTACGACAACCATATGCATAACCATTTTTTCTTTGAAAAACCCACAAAGCACACCCCGCGTTGCAGCGGGGCGTAAAACGGTGTCAAATAGTACTAATGTCACACAACCGTCATTAACCACCAACACTGAATTGACCTAGGATATGCGTGTTGTGATGAACCTGTCAAACATGGAAAAATAGAGGCAAAAACGTTGAACCACACATGCACGTTGCGTCGTATTAACTCGAAAAATTTAGAATTATACGTAAAACGGAAATTTGCGAAAGATGAAAAGTATAAGTGACAAAAGTTGTGAAGTTAAATTGCAAATAATGAAAAGTTTTGGGTTAAAGTTAAAAAAACAAATTATGTAGGGTTAAAATTGTAAAAGATACAAACCTTTGGGTTAAAACTAAAAAGTCAAGTTTTTTTTTGAATAATGTGCAAAGCATAATGTACAAGTCCTTATGCATAGAAAACTTGCTAATTTATATAGGTTTTAATTTTAAATATTGAAAGTTCTTTATATAACTACATTTATATAACTACATATTAATCTAAACCCTATTGTCCCTAAGGTAAGGATGAGGAATCGTCTGCGACTTAGATCTAAGCTGAGAATGTCGCTCGGCAGATGGGCACCACGCAAGAGCTTTGTTTGAACCTATATGGAATGCTAACACCAAGTTCAAACAAATGTCAAGTTAGGTTTTTATACCAGATGCATGTTGTTTGTTTCCACAACTGTGTTAACACATATATTCTTTTTTCCGCCATTCTTATTTCCTCACATTTTCTTCTTTTATGTTACCTTATTCAATCTCTTCACTTTGGCTGTCGACATGATTTCTAGAAACAAATTCAAATTATTTAAAATATAAAGACAAAACGATTTAATTGGTAATCAAAGGTGTTATCAGGAGTCATATATATGTTTAATTAATCTTGATGAATGATGTTTAAGTAATACCTAGCCACAAATTAAAATTATTTAAAACAAAAAATAATTAATATAATATTTAAGCATCAATCCATTATCCTGTAGTATTGATGTTCCTAATTAAATTGACCGTTACCTGCATCGGCTCTCGAATATTTTGCCACGTCTAACATAAATCTTAAAAAATTTATGATATGATTATGATCCCCAACAAAACAGACTTCGCATGTGACAGGTTTTAGGGTATCAAAACTGACAAGTGCCAAACCCTACAAGAAGTTTCCTCGAAGCTGATAATATATACAAACAAAAGTTTTCAGGCAAGTTCAGGTACTACTAAAGGCTACAAATTTTATACCAAGATAATATATACGCCTATATTATTTTGGGAGAGCGCATTTTATTACATTATTACATAGATACATAATAGAAAATAGAACGAGATCATCAAATACAAATAGATCTTATTATCTTAATCTATGAAATGTAGCAAACTGGGTCAACCCTGACTAATCTTATTCTATCGGTGTTGGAACCAGCATGTCGAATCCCAAATAAATATATTCAGGGTTTAACTTTTAGTGTTTAAAGTTTAACTTTAGTATTTAGCTTTAGGGTTTAGCGTTTGAGTTTAGCTTTTAGAGTTTATAGTTTAGATCTTTGGAGCTTAGGGTTTAGGTTTACGGTTTAGATTTAGGGTTTAAGGTATAGCTTTAAGGGGTTAGGGTTTCTTGCTGGGTTCGATGAGTCGGTTCTAACGCACTACTACACGCGCTAGTATGACTTTTGATCGGTGCATTTTAGATGCACGTTAATAGATATTTATTATGGTAAAAATGCATTGCTATTAATACAAAAGACGATACAATAATTCGAATTTGTATTTTATGGGCTACAAAGAAAACTAGCTAAAATGATCAAACGAAACAAATCGTGAAATAAAAATATATGTTAGCGAAAATTAATTAAAATAAATCAAATGGTGGTGGTTCGTTATGAAAGCTACAAGGAAACGAAAATATGGTTGTTTCACTTTTGCAGGCATACCTAAGAATGAAAGTAAATTATGAGTCAAAGTGGTGAAATTAAATTAATTGCTAAATTGGTCTTAGAAAATTATTCAGAAGGAAATAATTGGAAAAGAGGCTTCAAACTAATAATGTGGTAGTGAATAGAGTAAATTGCCATTTTAGTCCCTGAGTTTTGTTCAAATTTGTCATTTTAGTTCAAATAGTTTTTTTTTCGCCTCTGGGTCCCTGACTTTTCCACTTTGTTGCCATTTTGATCACATACCCTAACTCCGTCAAAAAAACTCAGTTAACTCACACTAAATAGTTTGGTACTTGCCATTTTCATCCAAAAACATGTTTACCCCTTTATATGTATAATATATATATATATATATATATATATATATATATATATATATATAATATATATTAAAAATTAAATTTTTAAAAAATAAAACAAACTATTAATATATAAAAAAATCTTTTAATCAATTATAATAATATATACGTATATACAGAACAACCATCACCACCATTGCCAGATCTATAAACACACAAAAACCATCGCTGCCATAAACCAACATCACCACCACTGCATCACCTCCACCAACCATCGCTAGCACCACTGCTACCCACCGGCCACCACCCGCTACCACCACATCCCCCGGATTCCTCTCCACCACCATTATCCCCACCCTTCTCCAAATCAAAAGCCACTGACTCCACCAGATCTAGCCGACAATCACTATTATCTCAATTAAAAACCCTAATAAGGCGAATTCGTAACCGAACCGGAACCTGAACCTGAATCGGAACCCGATAATTCAACCGATTTCACCGGAAAACAACGATTTCAGCAACAAAAAGGCGTCTGTAACTGTATCGTTTAATCCGTTTCAGCTACCGGTGAGTGAGAAAGCTGAATTTGTTGACCGGAAGCATTACAGAGGAGTACGGCAGCAGCCATGGGGAAAGTTCGTGGCGGAGATACAAGATCCGAGTAAGAAAGGAGCTAAGGTTTGAATTGAATGTTGTCTTTGACTCTTTATTCTGTATTTGACAGTTGACTCGAGTGATAATGGGTGGGGTGGGGTGGGGTGGTAATGGTGTGGTGGTTGTGGTGATTTGCAGAGACAATGAGAGATGGGGTGTTGGTCATGGCTGGTGTGGCGTGCCGGATATTGCTAAGGTTGGATGGGGTTTCAGATCTGGCAATGGTGGTGATGGTGGTTTTGTGGCAGATGGGGGGTGTGGCGGTGGTGGCAAGTGTGTATGGTTGTGGTGGTGAGTGTCGGTTATAAGCATGTGTAAATGTGTGTATGTATGTATATATATATATATAATATAATATATAAATGTGTGTGTAGATATATTATAAATAATTCAGAAAATAAATGTAAAAGGGTTTTGGATGAAAATGGCAATTCAGAAACCTTTTTTTGTTAATACCAAAAATACCCTTGGTTATAACCAGGTTTTTAAACTAAGTTAGGCAATGTGATCAAAATGGCAAAAAAAAATGAAAAACTCAGGGACCCAGAGGCGAAAAAAAAACTATTTGGACTAAAATGACAAATTTGAACAAAACTCAGGGACTAAAATAGCAATTTACTCTAGGTAATAAAGTTACGTGGGCTCGATAGGTGGATTAATTAATCTAATGGGCTAGAATTAAATGATGGTGTGGCCCATAAGAAGAATTACTAAAAAGGAACGCAGCAGGTTTTAGCAAAAGGAGAAACTGAGAGTTCTGCTTTTGTGCTGGCACAACGGCTGTCAAGTAACAGTCGGCGGTATAGTTTCCTCGAAAAATACTCAAAAAGCCAAACTTTGAAGCCATCGTGGGCCCAGTTTAGACAACATAGCCTGGCTAAAGTGGGGCAATACGGGTCTCTCCAATTTGGAGAGTGTGGTAACCTTATACATGAAGTTAATCGTTAAAAAAACAAAATTGAATAGGGCTGTTTTGAGAGGATGACATGGAAAAAGAAGGTAGTAGCCTTTGGTTGTTGGCACGCAAATCAAGAAGGATGAAAGACTTTGGAGTTAGTCGGTTTTGACGGGATGATGCTTGGCCTTGGGATGACAACTATGCACGGCTAATTCTCCTGTGACTTTCTTCGGGTGACGGTTCGTAGAGTTTAATACTTTTCTCAATTTTATTTAGATTTGGATTTGTTTTTGACATTGTCAACATTGTATAAATAATTTGATGTGTTGGTTTTTTAACTATTTCCTTGTGTTAGTAGGCATTGCTTTACAACTTGTTTGGTTGATGACAAAACCTAGTAGTTTGTTGGGTGACATAGAGTAGGTTGACTCAACTATTAAATATGGTAATTGAACTGTAAAATATCCGATGACAATGACTTGTTTTCGATTACCACTTAAACTAATTAACCGACTTTCCAGCACCATATCTATATAGTGTCCAACTAATTGATTGAATTGAGTTTCATGTAAACCTAGAATCTGAAACTTGGAGGAGGTTACCTTTCACTAAATCTGGTATATTTTCTCTTAATGAAGTTTTATTGTTTTTTTCCAAATCAATCAAAATCCCCAAATCACATTAGAAATAGTTAGTTAATTAGATAATTTAGCTAAACATTAACCACATATTCCCTGTGAAAACGACCTTACTTACCTGTACTATTATAGGTATGTAAGTCTTAAAAATATTATTTTTGAAAGACCTTTTGACATCGATCAAGTTCAATCAGAGTTCGTTTGACCCACTGTTCTAGGTTTCGTTGATTAAGAACATTGTGTTCCGAAACCATCCCCTTAGAATATATTACGTAATCAATTTACTAAATTATACAATAAAAGTGGGTTATACCCGCACGATACAGTTTTGAATACAATTTACATCATAATGCAAATAAAATGAAGTGCGTCATGATTGGTGCTATATATAGTAGAGTTAATTGTCATTTTAGTCCCTAAGGTTTGTCTAAATTTGTCATTTTAGTCTAAATAGTTTTCTTTTCGCCTCTGGGTCCCTGACTTTTCCCTGTTGCTGCCATTTTGATCACATACCCTAACTCCATCCAAAAACCCCCTTTTTAACCAGGGGTATTTTGGGGATTTTCATTTTAAATCTTTTCAATTGCCATTTTGTCCAATTCTAAAAAATCAAAAAATTTCTAAAAAATCCCAAAAATTCTAAAAAATCAAAAAAATTTCAAAAAAAATCAAAAATAAATTCTCAAAATAAAAAAAATCTTAAAAATCAAAAAATTTCTAAAAATTCCAAAAAATTCTAAAAAATAAAAAATTCTAAAAAATCAAAAATAAAAAAAATCATAAAAATCAAAAAAATATAAAAAATATTCAAAAAAAATCATAAAAAATATAAAAAATAAAAAAAATCCTAAAAAATCTAAATATTTTAAAAAATAAAAAAAAAAGTCTAACAACTCAAACAACTGTATTTTAAAGTTTCGAATTAAAAAAAATGACGATATATTCCTCGTCCAGACGAATATATTTTCAAGTTTTATCTATTTTGTTTAGTGAATGAGTGGTCATGATAAGATAGAACCACTAACTGACGAACATGCATGTTATGTTTTAATTTATAAAATTTATATTTCATGATATTTATATTTAGTAAATAATATTAATTGATACAAAACTAAAGATGAAAATAATATTGTAATAAATAGTTTTGCTATGAAAACATATATAAAAAGGCAAAAATGGTGATAATTAATGTGGAAATGTAAGAATGTTTGTGAAATAAGTCAACTTAAAATGAATTTTTTTTAATGGATAAATGGTTCTATTTCATCATCACCACTCATTCACTCAACAAAATACATAAAACTTGAAAATATATTTGTCTGGATGAGGAATATATCGTCATTTTTTGAATTTGAAACTTAAAAATATGTTTGTCTGGGTTTTGGGATTTTTTTTATTTTTTATATTTTTTTAACATTTTTTAAAGATTTTTTTAGAATTTTTTTGTTTTTTTATATTTTTTAGATTTTTTAAATTATTTTTTACTTTTTAGAATTTTTTTGATTTCTAGAAAAAAAAAATTTAGATTTTTTTTTAGAATTTTTTGGATAATTTTAGAATATTTTTGATTTTTTTAGAATTTTTTTGATTTTTTTGAATTGGATCAAAATGGTAATTGAAAAGATTTAAAATGAAAATCCACAAAATAACTCTGGTTAAAAATGGGATTTTTGGATGGAGTTAGGGTATGTGATCAAAATGGCAACAAAAGGGAAAAGCCAGAGACCCAAAGGTGAAAAAAAAACTATTTAGACTAAATTTACAAATTTAGAAAAACCTCAGGGACTAAAATGACAATTCACTCTATATAGTATAATGGGTGAACTAAAACATAAAAAAACAAATAACTACCTACAAACTCTAAGTTATGTATACAAGATAATATTTCAAGAAAAGTTAAAATATAGTTTAAAAAAGCCAAGAATTCCTAACTTTTTAAAATAACTTTTTCACCTTAGACTATGGGGTATAGGGCGTGGGTTGGGTACAAACGCCCAAGTCACCACCCCGGGTGGGCTTGGGTTTCGGCGTGGCCCCTTGGGCGGGGGTGTCAGCCCGGGCGTTGGGGGGAGCTATCAAGTTGACATGGCGGGATTTCATTGGCCATGAAAAGTAGCCGGTTGGGTTAGCCGTTGGCCAACGGCTATGTTTTTAAAAAATATATATATTTTTTTTCACTATAAATATTCACACTTCTATACATTTTTTTACCACAACTACTCCACCTCTTCTATAATCATCTCTATCTTATTTTAAAAAAAAATTCTCATCCAACCACAATACGAAAAATGAATCCTCATAATCGTGGTTTTGACCCGAACAATCCGTGGGCATTCCAAGAAACACCTAGCCCACCACCCAATCGTCCAGTTGCTTCCTTTTTAATACACTCCACTATGTCGGATATGGCTGGTTACGCATCGTTTATCTCTAAAATCGTTTGTATACTAACTTCCCTCACACCGACGATTCTATACCTAGCCCGATTCCACAAACGCCCATCAACCTTTCACAAACGTCAATCAACCTTTCACAACCCGAAACCGTCCCTGAAACTCAACCCCCCATCGATGGTCCCTCCGCATTCAAACCCATCAAGAAGAGAAGTTACAAGAAAAAAACCGAGGCCGGGAAAGCACTTGAAAGCGCCAAACGAAAACCACAAAGATGGGTCCTTAAAGAAGAAGTTTCATTGGTGAGGGCTTAGGTTTAGAAATCTCTACATCCAACTTTAGGTATTTTTAAAAATTTTGTAGCCCTTATTTTAATACTAGTAGGGTGCCCGCACGATGCGGCGGGGGCGACACTTTGGATTGCGGCACTCGTTGCTGGTAGTTTTGTTATTTGTATATGATAACATTATTGTGGTGGATATATGTCATAAGTGTTACACATGGGAGCCTAATACCTATAATGTCTTGCAATGTTCGATCAACTGCCTCTATCGCCTGACGTTTCGCCATCGATGCCTCATCCCATATAATTAACTTGGAGGACCTAATTAGTTGACTTATAATTCCTAAAATTTTGGGACATAGTTTACTATTTATCTACTAAATATCGTAAATTAGTATTAAATAATTCCTAAAATTTTGGGATATAGTTTACTATCTATCTACTAATATCGTAAATTAGTATTAAATAAATATAGTAAATTAGTATTAAATAATTCCTAAAATTTTGGGATATAGTTTACTATCTATCTACTAATATCGTAAATTAGTATTAAATAATTCCTAAAATTTTGGAACATAGTTTATCTTCTATCTACTAAATATCAAAGTTTTGTTTTGTTATAAAAATTAATAATAAATAAAGTATAGAAAAACTGTTTTAAACATGTAAAGATTCGTTTGTTAATAAAAAATACTAAACAAATGACAAAAGTATATTAGTTCAATCGAGATGTAAATTATAAGTGCAATAAAATAACACAAAACATAAACTTCAAATATAAAATAAACTTTATTATTCATGGGATAGTCTAGATCAAACAAAAACAACTGAAAATGAAAAAAAAACATAAAAACACTTGATATATTTCATCTAATTTCTCTTCTTTTTTGACCGTTTTTCTTGTTTGTGCTCGAATCAGCAGTATCATCTAATTCATCTTCTTCCTCATCGTCCTCAGAATCATCTAAATTTATAACCTCGACCCATTTTCATTCAGAGAGTCTCTAAGATCTTTTCTTTTGATTCTCATACTTCTGATCCTTAAAAACAAAAATTTAATAAAAAAGTAAAAAAATGATTAAATAAATTTTATAAAAAAACAAATATTGAATAAAATTTTTTTAAAAAGATTAAATAAATTTTAAAATTACCTCTTTACTAAATTGACGTTGAAGATTAGACTTGTATGGACTGAACATTGCACTATAAGAAATAATTTCAACAATATTATCACCATCATCCTACAATAAAACACCAAATAATAACATAACGAACTTGTTAATATGAAAGATTATAAGCGAAAATATTACTTAAAAACTAACAAAAGCTTGTTCGACAACTGGGGTGTTTAAATTGGTGTGTTGAATCTGAAAAATCAAATAAGTTAGTATTCACATAAAAGTAAATAAAAGAAAACAATTATTCATTATTGCGATATAACAAAACTTATCATAGAACCGACCTTAGATTTTTCAATATCGCATGCTTGTTTTTTCGCATCAAGTGAATTCAGAACTGGCTCCATATTTTAAATCTGTTTAGCAATAGAAATGTAGAATTGTGAGTGTTTGCTATGTATTTATATTAGTCCATTAGGGTTTAGTTTTAGATTGGTCATCCATTTATTTAGGAAGTTTGTTGTGAGTTTTAAGTTTTTAAAATAAGATGCACATATCCTGTTTAGTTTGTTGTGGCATGTTTAATAGGAAGTTTGTTGTGAGTTTTATCTATACTATATTAAACATGCCACAACAAACTGACTCTGTACAAGTAAAATTAGGGAATATTTTAGTTTATTAATGTCGTTCAAAACAAAAAACTTGGGTAAAAAACAAATGTTAATGCACGGTAGCTAGGTAATGGTCAAAGCTGGCTTGGGTAAAAAACAAATGTTGGCTTTAATCAATTGTACATTTACGTATCGGCTATTTGTACTTTATGAACGCACGACAAAACTAAAAAAGACAACTATCGAAACGTTTAAAAAAATGTGCCGATCGTCATGGTACCTTCGGTTTTTTTTTAAGACATTACGGGTTGTAAGATATCGCAGGAATACATTAAAGAATTAAAGAGGGGGGAAGTGTAACTAATTACCCATAATTATGTTAAATGTCAAGGATTTAAATGTAATAGATTGAGGGACTAAAAAATAATTATGGTTTAAAAGACCACTTTACCCTCATTCTAGGGGTTTATTTATAAATAATGAGAGAAGAAGTCTTAACTTTTGGGAATCCTTCCCTCATGTATTATAATATAGTATAGATTTATGTTTTTTATTATATAACTTTGTAATATATTAAATGTTGTTTTTATTAAAATAGGAAATTCTCAACATAGAAACCATTTGTGGGACGCGATCAGTAAAGCATTCCACGAAGAAATGGAAGGGAGCTTTATCGTGAAAATGATAACTTATCCTCGAAGTGGACCGAGATAAGCGGGCAACTCACCAAATTTAGTGGTTATTTACATAAGGCAAAGCAAAACCCAAAAAGTGATGAAACCGAAGCCGACTTTGTTACAAATGCATTGGTTACATACAAAACGAATGTGGGGGCGACTTCCGTTTCATGAATTGTTGGGACATTTGTAAGTTCCATCCCAAGTGGGCGAATATCCGTAGTGGTAGCGAAACTAACACGTCTTCCAAAAGGTCAAGGACACCCTCGTCCCAAGCCCAATCGGATGCACGAGATCTAGAGTTGGGGGACGATGTGGATGATTCGCCAAACTGGCCAGAATACGGAAGAGATGTCGTAAAAAGACGCGCTCAAAAATCAAGATCGGGTACACCATCGCCTTCAGTTGGGAGTTCGGGCTTGCGTCGGGGAGTATACAGCGATCAGTTGGAAGACTTTGCATGCAAGTTAGATACATTTAACGTATTCCAACAACAAAGGGTCGAAATTCGGAAGAGCAAAGAAGCTAGGAATGTCCTGAAACAAAGACGAGATGATATGAAATTTCTAGCCCAGCCCATCGATCACCTATCAGGTGAAGAGTTGGAACTAATGTTGGAGATGAGAGAAGAGATAAAGAAAAAATATTCCAAGCACTAGGAATTTTTTTATGTAATTTTCTTTATTTTAAAATGTAATCGGTTTTTATTTAAAAAACATTGTTAAAAAATATAAATCTGAAGGTTTGGGCTGGCCACGCCCAAACCTCCGCCCTACCATACCGTCTTCAATGTGGGTCAGCCCAGCGAAGCCCACCCAAGCCACGTCTCAAAAGGTTCGCGATTTGAGTTGGTTTCGACGATTTCAGAAAATAAACAATTTTGTCCGATAGTCGCACGTTTTGGTTCGAATTATTGTGTGCGATTTGTTCTGTATGCTGCCTAGGTTCGGAATTTATGTTTAGAAAACACAATATCACGATTTTTGTCGAAGATATGAAGAATCAAAATATTCTGATCGGGTTTTCAAAGCTTGGGCAGCAAGCCTCTTTTTTGTCTTGGACAAATTACAGGATAAGCCCTTGAGGTTTAATTTTAATACAATAAAAAGGAAATGACAAAATTGCCCCTTAACTAACTAAGAATCATGAACGAGGTTAACTCAGTTGGATCAAATTGGCAATGGTGAATCTTCTTGCCTTTGAACTATAATGGCAAAACTGATCAAACACATAAACCATTTTGGCATTGTACTCTTTCTTTTAAAACAATATAACTGAATAGTACTTTTTACCTAAAATGTACAAAGTACTTTTTTTTATTTTGGAAATGGTTATCGTATGTTCTTGGAACTAGGGATGGTTCTCAAAGTATCTTTCCCTTGTATACAAATATATATATATATATATATACACATATATGGGGATAGATCATTAGAAAACTAGTTTAAATGAGAAAACCAAAAAAGCCTAAAAAAAACCTAAAAACATAATAATTTTTTTTTTACAATTTTTTATCGAAAAATCGCTACTTTTAATGTATGGAAAAAATTAAAAAAAAGAACGTTTTTTTTTGTTGTACTGCACATGTGCACTAATACATAAAGCTTAAACCACTTAACTCACCCCCACCCCCCAAAACCCTAAATTCACCCTCCCACCAAAAGCCTAACCCCCCCACCCCCCAAAAACCTAAACCCCCCACCCCCCCCCCCCCCCGAAAACCTAAAACTAAACCCTAAACATAAACCCGAAAAAACCTAACCCCCCCCCCACCCCCCAAAAACCTAAACCCCCCTCCCCCCACACCCAAAAACCTAATCCTAATCCTAATCCTAAACCTTAAAAAAAACTAACCTTAAAAGCTAAACTAGACTCAAAAAGCTAATTTTAAGCATGTAATATACACCTAAAATATACGACACTTACCGCACATCAAGTTTTTGGCGCCGCTGCCGGGGACACAAGGATTTTAAGAAAGTTAGGAATCAACGGCCTAATCATCTTTTATTTTTCTTTTTATTTTTTTTTAGGATTTTCTTAGTTTTTCAGCTTCTGCAGCGCTCAGCACGGGCCTAAACCTTTTCGTTTCATCACCCAAAACAAAAACCCTTTCACCCACCAAAACCTTTTTCATTTTTAACCCTTTATTTTAGTAACAAGTTCGGTTCTTCGTGAAAAAAAAAAAATTAATGAAGCAAAAAGAAAATAAACAAACAAAGTAATCAAAAATAACTTTGTTTGAATAAAAGCTTCATTAAAAATAAAAAGTTGCAAAAAAATACGAAAACCGACACTTGTTACGCTTTTAGCCCTTTTTCTACTAACCACTAACCCAACCACCTACCTTTAACCCTAGCCAACCCTTAACCCACAAAGTCCTCTTGATATCTACAAAGGTATAAAAGTTAAAAAGGAGGATGATTGATTTCTTGGCAAGCCTATGGTAGGAATAAGTTCCGTGCCGCTCTCGAGTGATTCACTAAAAATACACCTTCGGCCGAGTGTGAGTGATTTCCCGGCGAGGTATGTGAACTTGTATATAAATAGAATTTTAAAAAGGCATGTTATGCCCAAATAAGTAATTTCTTTTATGAACAGTTCTAAATAAATCATTACGAATAGGAGTGTAAATAAATAAAAATAAAACCCAAAAAGATCTTGGAAATCCCGACACTCTATGACAAGCACAAAACCTTCTCTTCTACCTATTCCATTTGGGAGTGTAAGCCAAATATTAAAGAGTTTTGCTTGAGGACAAGCAAAAGTTCAAGTGTGGGGGTATTTGATGTGTGTAAAATGCAACATATAAATTACATCAAATGAGGCATAAAACTAACCCTTTTTTAGTACTAATATTGGAAAAAGAGTGTTTTTGTCTTCCTTTTGTATTTTCAGGATTAAATGAGCTCAAAAACGCAAAAGAAGCAAAAAGACAGCTAAATCCAACATAAATACAAGAAAAGGAACATTAGTGGACAGCCCGAACCCTCAACGGCACCTTCCAAAGCAAAATAGAGAAAACAGAAGGCTGAACACGCCCTGTGCTCAGCCAGCACGGGGCCGTGCCCAAGAAGCAGCAGAAAAGACAAATCTATAGAAGCTTCTATTGCCCACCACGGGCCGTGCTCAGCGGACACGGGGGCGTGTCGAAAGTACAGCAGGCGCATTTATTGTAATTGCGAATTACAATTAATGAGGAGAGAGAGTGTCAGACGAGCACGGGGCCGTGTCCAGCTCTCTGTTCAGCCTATAAATAGGAGTGCTTGGATTCATTTCATCTCATCCCTTGGCACACCACCTCTCTCACACTTCATCCACCACCCACCACCATCAGAACACCATCATCCACCACCATCATCCATTGTCCATCATAGAGTGTGTGAGTCGTCTCGGGATCCAAGATTGATCGTAAGAGTTCTTGACAATCAAGGCCATGTTTGCCTAAGTCTCTTACATCACTTGGTGAAGACAAAGTGTCTAGTATAATACTTTTTATTTCTAATCTTTTGCACTTTTTATTTGGTTTTGTATTAATGACTTTAATAACTAGTTACTTATGTTGAAGGTGATCTTTCCTTATCGTTTGTCCGTGGTGTCTTGGCATTATTTTACTGTCTATATAAAATAAAGGATTTTCACCATTCATATCTCCACGGTCTATATGGAGGTATGTTGGCTACCTGGTAGGGGGTTAAGGGAACGGTTTGGTAAAGGTCTTGCCATTGTTCAGCGTTTAGAGGTCCTGCAATGGACCTGGGTCAAATTTAGTAGGACCTCCTTCAATACTTCACGGTATTGGATGGCGGGGGTCCAAACTCTTTGATCCCCTCATAAGTTAACTACTATTAATACTATAACCCGGCTATTTAGGACTGTATCCCTGCTGACTCAGACTACTTAGCCGAGGGTAACGTCACCGCCAAAAGCGGGGCCTACCACAATACTGCATTAATAACTTAATTCATTATCTTCCAATAATCCACCCCTTTAGGATTGTATCCCTGCTGACTCAAACTACTGGGGTGAGGGTAACGTCACCTTCAAAAGAGGGGCCTACTACAATAACTAAGATAATCTCTTAATTATGTGCAAAAGTGCGGAAATAATCAAAGGTTATACTAGATACGAGTCGGAACCAAGTGATTCATCTTGTCTATCTGTTTTTTTTATTTTATTTTTATTTTCAGCATTTTAGTTAGTTTTATTTTTCTTAGTTTAAAACATTTTTCTAAACTTTTTATTTTGGTTAGACGTTGAGGATAAACCGGTACTAAAAGCTCTTGTGTCCTTGGACGACCTCGGTATCTTACCAACGCTATACTACACTCAACGATGGGTGCACTTGCCCATATGTGTGTTTAGTGTTAGTGAAATATCGTGTTTTATAAATTTAAAACTTGGCTAAAATAAGTGTTAAAAAGGGCTTGAAATATACACCTAAAATATACGACACTTACCGCACATCAAGTTTTTGGCGCCGCTGCCGGGGACACAAGGATTTTAAGAAAGTTAGGAATCAACGGCCTAATCATCTTTTATTTTTCTTTTTATTTTTTTTAGGATTTTCTTAGTTTTTCAGCTTCTGCAGCGCTCAGCACGGGCCGTGCCCGGTCAGACACGGGCCGTGCCCAGCAATCATCACTGGCAATTTTTGTTTTCTGAGTTACAGAGAGCTGAACACGGGGCCGTGTCGGTGCAACACGGGGTCGTGTCCAACTCCCAGTAACAGGGATCCAGAAATCAATTACTGCGACTCTTAACACGGGCCGTGTTCATTGAGCACGGGGCCGTGGTGAACATTCTGACCAGCATTCTTTTCTATTTTTATTGCAGGATTTGGAACCCAGGCGCCACATTTGAACCTCCTACGTAGTGCATGAGCTCCAGTTCTAGTAGAGACATAAAAGAACCCCTAGAAGAACCCGAGCGCTTTCTCAGAAAAAGGCTAATAGCTAAAAATCAAGAGAAAGTTTCGGGGGACCCACTTCCAATGGCTTACCAACGTACCCTCATGGATTACCTACGGCCTACCGTAGGCAATCTTGGCGCCGCTATCAATGCCCCGAATGTCGAGGCCAACAACTTCGAACTTCGGCCGCATTTGATACAAATGCTCCAAAACTCCGCAACCTTCCACGGGCTTGCGGACGAGGATCCCCATCTACATATTACTAACTTCTTAGAAATATGTGATACCTTTCGGATCAATGGAGCATCAAATGACGCCATCCGCCTTCGAATGTTTCCTTTTTCACTAAAAGACCGAGCTAAGGCTTGGCTTAATACCCTCCCAGCTGGGTCGGTAACCACCTGGGATGAACTCGCCCAAAAGTTTTTGTATAAGTATTTCCCTCCTGCTAAAACGGCTAAATTAATGACAGAAATTAATACATACTCACAAGAGGATGGGGAATCCTTATATGAAACTTGGGAAAGGTTCAAGGAGCTTCTAAGAAAGTGTCCCCACCATGGTCTAGCGATATGGCAACAAGTATCCACTTTCTATAATGGATTGTTGCCACACACAAGACAAACACTTGATTCAAGCTCCGGGGGACTCTTAGGTAATCGTCGCCCAAATGAAATATATAACCAAATTGAGGAAATTGCTCAAACCAATTTTCAATGGCACACTCCCCGAGGTAATAAATCTATTGCCCCGGGCGCCCATAAGGTTGATGAAAGCACCTCTTTACAAGCCCAAATCGAGGCCCTCTCTTCAAAAATCAAAAGGCTAGAAATGACAAAAACGGCCTCGGTTATGGCTTGTGAAGGGTGTGGTGGGTCACATGAAAATTGGAGTTGTATGAAAGAATTAGATGAACAAACTGAAACGGTAAACTACATGGATAATAGACCTAGGCCGTCGGGTCCTCCAACGGGTACCTACAACCAAGGATGGCGTAACCACCCAAATCTTGGTTGGAGAGATCCCGGAAATAGTAGTAACCAACAAAACCAACGAACTAATTTTCAACAACCGCAAAATTTTCCTCAACAACAAGGTGGAAGAGAAAGGCTTGAAGATACCATATCTGGCATCATCTCTGACACTGAAAAGAAGAACTCGGATCGATTTCAACAATTGGAATCGAATTTCAGAAACCAACAAGCTAGCATTCAAAACGTTGAAAAACAATTAAATCAACTAGCTCAAAATTTCTCCGAGAGACCACAAGGCGCATTACCCAGTAATACCGAACCAAACCCAAAGGCACAAGTCCATCTCATCACATTACGAAATCGAACCGTGGGTCCCGAGGATGCTCCATTGCCGCCAAATGAAAGAAGTCATTCTAGCCAGCCTGTGACTCCTCCTGCGCCAGAAAAGGCTTCTACACCAAATCAAGAGCCCACCAAGACTCCTCCAATCCCGTACCCCGGTAGGTTAAATCGTCAAAAGACCGATGAGCAATTCGCAAAGTTCGAAAGTTTACTAAAACAATTGCATGTTAATATTCCTTTTATTGAGGTCCTAACCCAAATGCCTAAATATGCAAAATTCATGAGGGATTTCCTCACTCACAAAAAGAAAATTGAATCATTGCAATTAGTTAACCTAGGCGAAGAATGCTCAGCTCTAGTACTCAACAAACTTCCACAAAAGAAAATCGACCCCGGGAGCTTCACAATCCCTTGTTCGATTGGGAAGTCCCCCGTCCGAAATGCTTTAGCCGATCTTGGGGCTAGCATCAACCTCATGCCCACCTCAATGTTCAAGCGACTCGGCCTAGGAGCAACAAGCCCTACAAAGATGAGCATACAACTCGCCGACAGGTCCGTCAAATTCCCACATGGGGTCGCCGAAAATCTGCTAGTCAAGGTCGACAAATTCGTTTTTCCAACCGACTTTGTTATCCTAGACATGGAGGAAGACACCGAGGTCCCTCTCATCCTCGGGAGGCCATTCCTAGCCACCGCTCAAGCATTGGTGGATATGAATGACGGAACTCTAACATTGAAGTTTGGGGATGAGGAAGTGAAATTTGAATGTGGAAAGAGAGTAGAGGAAGAAGATCCGGTCAACTACATGAAGGTCATAGACTCAAGCTTGGATGACGCTCTCCGACGGTGTAACATGGGATGCAACACATCCCACTTGGGTAACATATGACCAGGCATTGGGTCTAGCCAAGGACCCTTATAAACGTGGCGCACCATGGAGGCATTCCACGGAACTATCCTTAGCTTAATTTAGATTAGTTTTTATGTTTTCTAGTTAGTTTAATTTTCAGGAATAAAACACACTCATGGTGGTAAAGGATGAAAAGGGGAACGAGAAAAATGATCCCATGCACAAGAACGAGGCAACCCGACAATTTTCTCCCTTTCAGAAGGTTCAACACGGGCCGTGCCCAACCAACACGGCCCCGTGTCGAACCACCTGCAGAAAACGCCCAGTACAGGTAACTGGACACGGGCCGTGTTCACCCAGCACGCCCCCGTGTCCAGACTTCTGTTTCTCTGATTTCAATTTTGTTACTGGCACTTGAACACGGGGCCGTGCCCGGATAACACGGGGCCGTGTTCAGTGCCCAGTAACACAAATTTTTGCTTTTTAAACACTATTTTATACATCTAATCAACCTAAAAATTTATTTTTGGGACACATTGAGGACAATGTGTAATTTAAGTGTGGGGGGGATGCTAAAACCTTGAATTTTGCAAGTCCTAAATACAAGCCTTACACAAAACTCTATTGGAACCGCTAATCACCCCAAATTTTTTCAAAAATTTCATTTTTTTTACTTGTCTAGGTTTAACTCGGGAAATTCAAGTTCTCAAAAAAGGTTATATTTTTACAAATTTACAACCGATAGCGTAGTGATAAAAAGAACCAACATAAGAAAATTATGAAAAGGCATGACAAACTTATTTAAAATTTGATTATATATACTTGATCACATAAAAACCCATTCCCACAAAAGTGAGTTTTGAGCCTTTATTGAGCACACAATTCCATATCATTTGACTAAATGCTCATTTTTCGTTTCTTGTGTGAATAGCCGCTTGGTTCTTACGACTCTAGAACTTGCCATGACAATACATTCCCGGTCCTTATCAACTTAAACCCGAGTAAGTAAATGATGGAGGCATTAGGACTAACCTTTTTCATTTCTACACCATTATTTTTCCTTTTCTTTTACCACCTACCCAAAAATCCCCCTAGTTAGCCCCTTTGAGCCTAAACCTTTTCGTTTCATCACCCAAAACAAAAACCCTTTCACCCACCAAAACCTTTTTCATTTTTAACCCTTTATTTTAGTAACAAGTTCGGTTCTTCGTGAAAAAAAAAAAATTAATGAAGCAAAAAGAAAATAAACAAACAAAGTAATCAAAAATAACTTTGTTTGAATAAAAGCTTCATTAAAAATAAAAAGTTGCAAAAAAATACGAAAACCGACACTTGTTACGCTTTTAGCCCTTTTTCTACTAACCACTAACCCAACCACCTACCTTTAACCCTAGCCAACCCTTAACCCACAAAGTCCTCTTGATATCTACAAAGGTATAAAAGTTAAAAAGGAGGAGGATTGATTTCTTGGCAAGCCTATGGTAGGAATAAGTTCCGTGCCGCTCTCGAGTGATTCACTAAAAATACACCTTCGGCCGAGTGTGAGTGATTTCCCGGCGAGGTATGTGAACTTGTATATAAATAGAATTTTAAAAAGGCATGTTATGCCCAAATAAGTAATTTCTTTTATGAACAGTTCTAAATAAATCATTACGAATAGGAGTGTAAATAAATAAAAATAAAACCCAAAAAGATCTTGGAAATCCCGACACTCTATGACAAGCACAAAACCTTCTCTTCTACCTATTCCATTTGGGAGTGTAAGCCAAATATTAAAGAGTTTTGCTTGAGGACAAGCAAAAGTTCAAGTGTGGGGGTATTTGATGTGTGTAAAATGCAATATATAAATTACATCAAATGAGGCATAAAACTAACCCTTTTTTAGTACTAATATTGGAAAAAGAGTGTTTTTGTCTTCCTTTTGTATTTTCAGGATTAAATGAGCTCAAAAACGCAAAAGAAGCAAAAAGACAGCTAAATCCAACATAAATACAAGAAAAGGAACATTAGTGGACTGCCCGAACCCTCAACGGCACCTTCCAAAGCAAAATAGAGAAAACAGAAGGCTGAACACGCCCCGTGCTCAGCCAGCACGGGGCCGTGCCCAAGAAGCAGCAGAAAAGACAAATCTATAGAAGCTTCTATTGCCCACCACGGGCCGTGCTCAGCGGACACGGGGGCGTGTCGAAAGTACAGCAGGCGCATTTATTGTAATTGCGAATTACAATTAATGAGGAGAGAGAGTGTCAGACGAGCACGGGGCCGTGTCCAGCTCTCTGTTCAGCCTATAAATAGGAGTGCTTGGATTCATTTCATCTCATCCCTTGGCACACCACCTCTCTCACACTTCATCCACCACCCACCACCATCAGAACACCATCATCCACCACCATCATCCATTGTCCATCATAGAGTGTGTGAGTCGTCTCGGGATCCAAGATTGATCGTAAGAGTTCTTGACAATCAAGGCCATGTTTGCCTAAGTCTCTTACATCACTTGGTGAAGACAAAGTGTCTAGTATAATACTTTTTATTTCTAATCTTTTGCACTTTTTATTTGGTTTTGTATTAATGACTTTAATAACTAGTTACTTATGTTGAAGGTGATCTTTCCTTATCGTTTGTCCGTGGTGTCTTGGCATTATTTTACTGTCTATATAAAATAAAGGATTTTCACCATTCATATCTCCACGGTCTATATGGAGGTATGTTGGCTACCTGGTAGGGGGTTAAGGGAACGGTTTGGTAAAGGTCTTGCCATTGTTCAGCGTTTAGAGGTCCTGCAATGGACCTGGGTTAAATTTAGTAGGACCTCCTTCAATACTTCACGGTATTGGATGGCGGGGGTCCAAACTCTTTGATCCCCTCATAAGTTAACTACTATTAATACTATAACCCGGCTATTTAGGACTGTATCCCTGCTGACTCAGACTACTTAGCCGAGGGTAACGTCACCGCCAAAAGCGGGGCCTACCACAATACTGCATTAATAACTTAATTCATTATCTTCCAATAATCCACCCCTTTAGGATTGTATCCCTGCTGACTCAAACTACTGGGGTGAGGGTAACGTCACCTTCAAAAGAGGGGCCTACTACAATAACTAAGATAATCTCTTAATTATGTGCAAAAGTGCGGAAATAATCAAAGGTTATACTAGATACGAGTCGGAACCAAGTGATTCATCTTGTCTATCTGTTTTTTTTATTTTATTTTTATTTTCAGCATTTTAGTTAGTTTTATTTTTCTTAGTTTAAAACATTTTTCTAAACTTTTTATTTTGGTTAGACGTTGAGGATAAACCGGTACTAAAAGCTCTTGTGTCCTTGGACGACCTCGGTATCTTACCAACGCTATACTACACTCAACGATGGGTGCACTTGCCCATATGTGTGTTTAGTGTTAGTGAAATATCGTGTTTTATAAATTTAAAACTTGGCTAAAATAAGTGTTAAAAAGGGCTTGAAATATACACCTAAAATATACGACACTTACCGCACATCAGCTAAATCTAACACAAATACAAGAAAAGGAATAAATGTGGCATGCCCGACCCCTCGACATCATCTTCCCAAGCAAAAACAGAACAACAGAAGGCTGAACACGCCCCGTGCCCAGCGGACACGGGGGCGTGCCCAAGTGTCTGCAGAAAAGACAAAGTTGTAGAAGCTTCTATTTCCCAACACGGGGGCGTGTCCAGCTCCACACGGCCGTGGTCAACGCTAAGATTCGCAGAATCCAAGCAAATCTTGATAGTACAGATACGCTTCTGCACACGGGGCCATGCCCAGCGGACACGGGGGCGTGGTCAACTAATACAGACAAACTGCATTAAATTAAGAAAGAGAAAGAGGATGGACATGGGGCCGTGTCCGGGCTTCTGTGCAGGCTATAAATATGGGTGTTTGGTTCATCACAAATGCATCCTTTGACAAACCACCTCTCTCCCACTTCACCCACACTCCACCACCATCACAACACCCACATCCACCACCATCATCCATCATCCATCATAGAGTGTGTGTAGTAGTCTCGGGATCCAAGATTGATAGTAAGAGTTCTTGACAATCAAAGGCCATGTTTGCCTAAGTCTCTTACATCACTTGGTGAAGACAAGCATTTAGTGTAATACTTTTGTTTTTTAATCTTTTCGCACTTTTTATTTGGTTTTGTATTAATGACTTTAATAACTAGTTTCTTTTGTTGAAGGTGAAACTTCCTTATCATTTGTCCGTGGTGTCTTGGTGTTATTTGTGAAATATTCAGGCTGCGGGATGGATTGTCGTCCGATCGGATTACCGTCCAATCGGACTGCCACTAGATCGACCCGTAATCCGATCGGATTGCACTTGGAATTAAGACTTAAACAATTTTCAAACATTCAAAGATCTGAACGACGAACGGATTGCCGTCCGATCGGATTGCTGTCCGATCGAACGACCATCCGATCGGCTGGCTTTTGGATCCTCAACACTTAAACGTTTTACACATCTTCATTGCACATCAGTTCCAACGGATTGTCACCCGATCAGACTACCACCCGATCGAGTGACCAGTCTGCTGTGAGCTTATCATCAACCAAAGTGTCTTGCCAATCGGATCATCGTCCGATCGAACAGCCACCCGATCGAGTTGCCACCCGATCGACCGACCTGGAAGGTAGAGATACTTCTCTGTTTTCAAAATGCTACAACGAAAACTTCAAAAGGCAAACCATCATACACAAACACATCTTTCCCAAACGAGGTAGCAATCCAATCGAGTGGTCACCCGATCGGATGACCATCCGAATGGATTGTCACCCAAATCGACCGGCCACCCGATCGGATTGCCATCCGATCGAAGTACTGTCCAAACCTTTGACACTTTACACTGTTTAACGCACTATGCAACGCTTACGATGTCAATCTGCAATCAGGCTAATCTCAGACGCGCTCCTTTCAATCCAACCAAGTTGTGTTTACTTGCTGAGCACCGACTGTGAGTATACTCGAACCCCTTTTTATCGCATTTTGGGTGTAACATACATTCCTATCAAATCAAATTTAATAAACAAATTATTCAATCAAACTGTTTATCACTTGCGAATAACTGATATGCATATTTACACGTGATGCTAGTTACATATGTGTTAGGACTTATACTCGCGAGGTCCCGCCTTAACTAGTATAGAACTATAGCACCCGACGGGGTCTAGTTAGGATGAATAGCAATCGCAATCGCAGCTCGAGTGACTTAGCTGGTAGTATCAGTCTTGTATGCATGTTTGTTGAGGTATCTCATTTATGTATTTGGTAATTCGCAGCACTTTTAACTATTTATGCTACTCTATCAAAACTTGTATACTTGCCAATACTTTTGTATTGACGTTGTTTTAACATATGTTGCAAGTTTAGTCATAGTCTACATCAAATCAAGCTAGGAAGTCTAGAAACTCACCTAAATGCTATTTTGTCGGATTTGTATTGTTCGAGAGGACAAGAAATCTGTGATAACTTATGTGAATGTATTGTTTATTAGTATGGCATTAAATACTATCGCAATATAGTTGTTATGGATTCTCTTGAGCAATCTGGTTCGCCTAGTGTCGCGCCCCGATGATTCTGCCATCGGTTGGGGTGTGACAGATTGGTATCAGAGCCGTAACTATAGGGAATTAGGCCAGACTTGACCTAGTCCGGGTCGATGTCTTAGAAATGACCTAGTCTATAGTTTAAGTACCAACAGGCCGACTCATATGAATCCAGTAGGATTTGTACGGGCCTACTTGATACTCTCGTTCGAATTTACTAAAAACTACTATTTCGCGTGAACGCCGCATACTACAATTTCACACGAAGAGCCTTTCCTAAGGCTAGAATATTACTTAGCCTTTCCTATGGCCAACACAATACACACGTTTTCGAAAGTATTCGCATAACACAACCGAGTGGTCCAGTCAAGATCAGGCGTGAAAACCAAGAACTCTCGATAAGATCGCTCACTCAGCGCATTTTCTATCACGAGAGCTTTCCGTTGAGCTAGGAGTGACATCCACATCTCAGCGAAAGTGTCCATCTCAAAATCTAGTGGAACTCTCGAACTTATTCGAAGAGCACAACCACAGCTAGGAGCGAAGTAATTAAGTCAGGGGTGAAACCCGTACCTTAATAAACCGTTCCACTCACTATAAAAATAATTTTCAAAAGCTCTCACCAAGGACTCGGCTATAACGATAACTCGAGCCACGCGATGACTAGGAAGACGAATGCCATGAGCTGCATCCCAGTGGAAGCATGAGTCTTCTAGGGCAACACGCGTGCACGAACTTGTTGGGTATAGTTGGGTTACCTTGGGTAGTCGACGCCTAAACACCCGAGGCACTCTATCTATTTTTCTAGCATACGACTCATCGATTTTACGCTTTATGGACCCTATTTACGCTTATGTGTTTACAATTTAAAACTTTACGCTTTATTGATTTCTCGATTTATTGATTTTCGCTCCTTGCTTCTTGCAATCGCACAACTCGCACAGCCATCACAATCTAAAACGAAAACCGAATGTTCGCAACAAAACTAATGTCTAATTACTCGCTCTCGCTCTCTCTTTCTCTACATCGCGTCCTCGCGCATTCTACACCGACATGTATGGGTATAAGCATAAACTACAACTATTTATATATACAAAACAAATCAATTTTGTGAGAACTTAGGAATCTCGTGTCTCCTATGTGGCTCCTATGTGAAATCTATTATACTACTCGCTACAAGTTTTGATCGCGCTCAATCGCATCGCAAAACTCAAAAATCATTATGATCGAATCTCACTCCAATTCTCTCTCTGTCTAGATGTCTTCAAACGACCCTACCTCGAGACAAACAGCTAGGAGAAGAGCCAAACGAAGCGCCGAGAAGAGGATTGCCTCACTTGTGGCCAAGGAAGTGGCCAAGGTCATTCCTCAAATTGTCGCTCAAGTGCACTCTCTCAGCAACTCTCGAACCTCAGAAGACTCTAAGACGAAAGCGCCGCAATCTGCTTTCCTCTACAAACACTTCAAACCCTGTGACCCAATGGAGTTCACGGGTGACAGAGGTGTGCCCCAACTACTCAAGTGGTTCGATTCTATCGAAGTTACCCTTCGTCAGAGTGGGTGTCCCGATAGTTTCCGTACTACTTGCGCAACTGGAGTATTCCAACCGCAAGCACTCGACTGGTGGACAACTGAACGTAACAAACGTGGGATCTCCGTAGCTTACGTTCTCTCTTGGGATGAGTTGAAAGAGCTCATGAAGAAAGAGTACTTCCCTCCCCACGAAGTCTAGAAGCTAGAAGACGAATTTTGGAAAATCAAGCAAGCCGAAGGTGACAATGCTGGCTACACCGCAAGGTTCAAACAGCTTAGCATAATCTGCCCAAGTCAAGTCAACACTTCAGAAAAAGCCATCACGAAGTACATTCGCGGCTTGCCTGAGTGTGTGGGCGATTTTGTTGAAGCTGCAAGACCTGCTACCATCGAAGAAACTGATCGGACTGTCGCGCTCCGGTCAAAGATAATATTTATAAGCCCAAATTACCCTTAACAATGTGTTAGTGGTAGTAAGGGGTCGAACCACGAAGAGTATGTGGTTTGTGTGTGGATTCGAATGAATTAAAACAATTGTCACAATTATGAAGCTTGCCAGATATTTTTGTATTTTTGTTTAGTAGAAAGATGTGAATTTAAACTAAGTGAATTGATTAGACTGATTAACAACTAATGATTAACGATTGCAAGAAATTTGGATACTAGAACAATAATAATAAAAAGGAATCACACCCGGTTTCGGTAATTATTAACCTAGGATTTCTATAAGTTTTAGTTTCAACTCAAATGCATTTGATTAACGGATTTAGTGTACCGTGACTTAGGTGCTACTAACTATCAACGCCCCGAAGAACGGACAAAAAGACACTTTGTAATCAACACAAGTAAATCCTAACAAAGACAGCGTACAATTACATATCACCGTTTCGCAAAGTCATAACTTTTAACATCGTTCGACAATTCACGAATTCGTAACAAATGTAATACTATTGTCGAAAGTTTCAAAAACCAAATACAAATTGTCACTAAGATGAAACAAGAACAAATTGAAACCCTAAAATTAACAACTACCTACACCGGGGTGAAACCGAGATGATTAGCCGCTCATGGTTGATGCAACTTGATCACCGGATGATTGGAATGCAAAGGAAGTCATCTTGAAGCTTGAAAAGTGTATGAATGGTGAATGATGGATGTTTGGTGAAGAATGATAGTGGTAGAAGGATTAGGGTTTGTGGAATGATTGATTGTGTAGATGGATTGATGATGATTCTTGATGATGTTGTGATGTAGAGATGATAGATAGATGGATGGTAGGTGAATTGTGGCTCCAAGCACAAGTTTCAAACTCAAAACAAGTGTAACTCCCAACTTCAATGCCTCTCCCCCAATAGAAATCGAGTTTCACCCATAGTTAACAAAAATTCTCGTTTCAGTAAATTACCACCCGTCGCCGACGGTCCTCAACCCGTCGCCGACGGGCTGTGGTTTTCTTTTCTCCTCCGACGGGCTAATAGTCTGTATACGGGAATTAGTGGCCTACGGGCTTATCCGAAGGGCGTCGCCGACGGCTTGGGACCCGTCGGCGACGGGCTCTCAAAACTCCGAATTCTGATTTTGCTCGTTTCGCTCCCGTTTGATCCGTAATGCGTTCCGGTGCTCCGGTTTTCGACCCGGTGACTCGTAAAGCTCCCAAAAAGCTCCTTAAACTTCGTTAAACCTGCATAAATACAAATCTAATTAAAAGTAGGCCATTCGAGATTAAAACTTATATAAAAACACAAAGTTACGCAATAACGAACACCGGTTTTCAACCACGTATCAGAAACCTATCGCTTGGCCGTAGAAATCAACAGCAAACGAGTCTTAGACGGATTCTTCTCCAAGAATCCTGTCAAACAAGCTCATCAAGCAATCGTCATCGATTCATCCGGCGATTCTTCCAATGATTCTACCGACGATTCTTCTGAAGATTCCTCCGACGATGCCTCCAGCGAATCATCAGACGAATCCACCGACAAAACTGCATCATCTCAGGATGCTCAGCCCAGCCATAAACGAAAGACCATGAGCCCAGACTCCTCAACAACTAGGCTGTCACAATGTAGGATCGTTTTACCGACCAAACAAGTCGTTCAGAAGAGTTTTTCTCAATACGAGAGGCGGAAACAAACGTATTAAGTTCAGTTCAGCAAGATATACACTTTAAACTATCTTTTGATTGATTTGACAAAGTTTTACAGCGAGTTGACACTTCGGCAGCACTTCGGCTCTCAAACCGGAAAGTTACAAATGACAAGACACACCTAGTATTTATAGGTGAGCTAATTTCGCACGAACCTGCTCAAGCGAAATTAAGATTCACACGAAATTAGGTTTCATGGGAAATCACTACCTAATTTCGTACGGAATTACCTAAGTGTTATTTCGTGCGAAATTACCTACAAACTCACTTTTCTCGTTTTGTGCGCCCTAATCTATCTAATACAATACAAGACTCAATACAAGACGAAGTCGACAGACGTATGCACCAACAGACTCCCCCTCAGATGTTGACGAGTCTTCAGTGTCGAGTCTTCAATCTTCAGTCTTTATCTGTCTTCTCGAACTCCTCCAAAGTATCTAACAATGTAAAGCATCCTCAATCTCTGTCTTCTTCTCATCTCCAGGATCTCGACCTGGCTTTAATCTCCCTCTAACTCTCTTGCTTCCAAAATCGCAACCTGGCTCTATATTCTTCTTGATCAGGTCTCTTGATTCCTTAAGTTCATCACCATCATCAGCTTGCATAAACATTAGTTTTAGGATCAGAACTTGGCTTTACAATCTTCTATCTCCCTCTAGATATCTTTAGACTCCCTCTATCAATAACCTGGGATTGCAGTCTGGAAATCATAACCTAGCTCTAATCAATCTTCATTCATGCACATTCTCTACCTCAAAGTAAATTTCTCAAATTTAAACTTTGACAAATGTAGAAATCTCAAGCAGAAATAGAATGATTTAATATTTAAAAATTTCTGATGACCACTTGTAAGCAAACATTTAAAATTTTATTCACTGCAAATTACTTGAAAGAATTTATTCTCACAAACTTTCCCAAACCTTTTCATCATGTTTAGCACTCGGAATTTTGAAAACCAGCTCTCCAACATCAGTTGTCGAAAATCTTTTTGGATTTTTCAAAAAATTTATGCTAAAACACACTAAAAATCTTTTGGGATTTTTGACTTTAAAGAAATGCAATAAAGAAATATATACAGACAATATTTTTGTGAGTTTGTGTAAGAGGATCATATCAGTTTTTGAGACACATCACCAACACCGTTAAGCTTTTAACATTTTAAGTTCTTAAACGATTCACTTAGATTGTCAGTATACTGATCCACTTAAATTCTCACAGAAATTCCAACTGTTTCGAGATACGAGATTAATGTTTTAATCACTTAAACTTATACGCGTGTCCCACCTCAGAATATACTCCCGTGTCCAGATCCCAATATTCAGTCTTACAGGTGAGTATACCTAGATGATATCTGTAAAGGGTTAAATGCCAGGGCCGTGAGAACTCAGGCTATTGCTTCCGCAAAATCAGAGAGATGACGACTTCGACTTTTGGTGTGTCCCCTTTAGAGGATCTTTTCTTCAACAGCACATGATTAGCATTTTGCAATGTTTCATCATTTTTTAATGCTGAGGGTGGGCTATATTTCAAGCAAGTAAAAAGTATTCTCCGGGGACTAGGCCATTGCTTCCGCAAAATCAGAAGTCCCGGGATAATACCCCAGATATCACTAAGCATAAAGACCTAGTATCTCAAAAAGAAGGACCTTTCAAACAAGATTTCGGGGGTTACCCATATATCCGATAGATGTTCCCCACGAGATAAGTAAGTTTGAAATTTAGGTTTATATCTCCACACAATCTACTAAATGTGCAAAAACCTACTGGCACATCATCAATGAGACCGTTTATCACATTTTAACTTTCCAATTCTTTAGCATGTTGTGATAATCCACTGATATACTATCATTTTCTTTTTTTTACAACAAAACTTGTAGGAACGTTATACGACCTGACGAGTCGATCAGAAGAGTGCACAGTCTGAATCCGAGGCGGAATTCATTGATTCAGTCTTTGTTTAGCTTGATTTCACTATTTAATGTCTCTTTTATTGATTTGCTAACAATGTACAAGCTCTGGAGACAAATTGGCAGGGCTTCGCCGTTACACCATCTAACTGCTCTTACATAGATCCGCTCATAGGTCACCTATTTATAGACCAGGGTGGTTCGCTTATATGGACATGTCCATATAAGCGGACCTGACAAATAAGCGGACCTACATTGGGTGGTTCGTTTATATGGACATGTTCGTATAAGCGGACCTGAACAGGTAGGTTCCCATATACGGACATGTACGAATAAGCGGACCTAACCAAATAGGTTCCCATATACGGACATGACACATAAGCGGGCCTATCTAACTCATGTGTTTCTTGATTTTCATTCACTATACAATCAGCCCTAGCCTAAGACTCGAACTAAGATGTAGTCGACAGACAACTGCACCAACAGACTCCCCCTTGAATGTTGACGGAATCTTCAGTGAGAGTCTTCAACATTACAACTCTTCAATCTCGATCGGTCTTCTTCAGGAACTCTTCCTGGAATCATATACCCGGATCTTTCTCTGGCTCTAACTCTCATCAGACTCCCCCTTTCATCGAGCTGGGATCGCCGTCTGGAATTTGTTATCACCATTGAAATCAAATCCTGGTTTTTTTCAATTTAAGCTCTCCTCAGATTCTGATGCATTTCCTGGCTTTCGTAGCAACAGGATCAGAAACCTACACAACTCAAACACACAGTTATAACAAACAATATTGTGATTCAACTAAATGAATCAACTAAACATTTAAGAATCATTTTCATTTAAAATTGATTTTAAAAAAAACTTGAAACATTCCAAATTTTGATTCAACTTTTCAAACCAATTATCCAACCCAATTGTTCATCTTGTTTAGCCTTTGAAATTTTGAATATCAGCTTTTCAACATCAGTTGTCAAAAATCTTTTTGGATTTTTCAAACTATAAAACACAAATGCAATAACAGAAATTAACTGCAGAAATAAAATATGTACAAACATATTTTTGTGAGTTTGCGAAAGAGGATCATATTAGTTTATGCGACAAATCACTAGCACCGTTAAGCTTTAAACATTTTCAGCTCTAAACGATTCACGTTGATTGACGATATTGTTGTCCACATAAACTCAATCTAAAAACTTTCAATCTGCTTACCGATACTTTAAGGTATATTAAGATAGCACTAAGTTCTTATGGACCCCACGATCTCAGCATATCCCCTCATCATGCAATACACTGACTCAAGTAATGCCTTTAAACTTTTATCAACTGTGATTTGTGCAAAAACAAAGCAGAATGTTTAAACATTAACAATCAGGTCGATACTTCCGTATACGCCGAGAAAGTCCAATGTTTAAACAAAATAAGAAAAATAAAACAAGTTGAAGTTGTTTAGGCTTTAACCACCAGGTCGATACTTCCGTATACGCAGAGGTGATCCAAAGTTTAAACGAAACACCAAAGAAAATAAAGCAGAACGTTTAGGCAACAACATCCAGGTCGATACTCACGTATACGCAGAGGATGTCCGATGCTTAAACAAAATAAAGAAATCAAACAAGTTTAAATCTTTGCAAAATGAAATGCACAATCACAGCGACTTTTCAGCAAAGTTGTGAAATTTCACAAACTTAACCAGTTTTATGTCTTTCGACAATCAGCGATTACTGAGTAGGCACACAGTCAAGAAGGACAAAACTAAGTACTATGCTTTCAACCGTGTTTCCCACTAGAAGTAGGCTTTTTGCTTTAGATTTGTATCGTTATTGTAAATCTACTAGTCTAGCTGAGCCTATCGTCACATCGTTAGTGAGACCATTTATCACTTTTTAGACTTTACATTTCTTTAGCATGCTGTGATAGTCCACTGATTTTCTATCATTTCCTCTTGTTTCAGCAAAACTCATTTTTAAATTTTTTAATGTTTTTGACATTTTCAAATTTTTCTAATTTTTTTTAAAATTTTTCTCCCCCTAAAATCAAAATATGTTTCAATTTTGATTTTCTGAGAAAATTTGAAATAAACTGTACAAACTTGACAACTTGATGAGAATCACTTCAATTCTCTATCCACCTGGCATAAACAATCAGAACCCCCCTCACAACAAAACATTTTCCCATAGTAATTTCAAAACATTTAAGTTTGTTTTAATCAAAATGGTTTTTCCGGAAAATAAGTTTTGTGTGTTTTTTCACAAATTCGGGGATCTTTCATCACTTTGTTCTCTTCAACCACTTGTAAAAACTAACATTTTTAAGATCAATCCACAAACATCACTTGTAGAAAATCAAGTACAACTTAATGTCCCTGATTTACCACTTGTAAGACGAAATATCACTTTCGTGAATTTCTCAAGAAATGTGCCGATTCATGTTCCACGCTTACCAACATGGGAACTCCGGCAAGTCAGGTTTTTCATTTAAACAGATTCACCCAAGCCTGACGGTCCTTGGGTGATTTTGAATTCTTGTTCAACAATGGTGGAAAATTTTCATCATCCATTGTTAGACCAGAATTCTCAACTTTTACCTCAACAAATGACTCCTCTGGCTTTACCATACCAGAATCATTGCCTGAATGTGGCTTGTCTGACTTTGATGAGCCAGATTCATCGCCGACATGTGGCTCCTTTGTTTCCACAGAAACAAATTCATTGCCACAAACTTTCTTCTTCTTCTTTTCCTCTTTCGTCCTCAAATTTGTATCCGATGAATTCGTCTTGCTTAACTTTGCCATCGAGGAAGTCGATTCATCAGAACTCTTATTTGATCTATCTAGTGAACCCGAGGACAAAATCTTCTCTAGATACTCTCTAGCTTTCTTTCACTTCTTCCTCAGTCTGTCTTTCTGCCCCTGAGAAAGCTTCACTTTCGTTTCTTGAACTTTAGGTTCTTGAACCTTCTGTTCTTTGGGCTTGACATTGACTGCTTTCTTTGCCATCTTCTGAGAATTAACCCTCAATCTTTTATTTGATCTCCTTGGGCAATCTCTGGCAATGTGACCTCTGATATTGCAGTTAAAGCATCTCCTCGTCTCATAACTCCAACCTTGGCAGTTAACAGCAATGTGTCCTTGATAACCGCATCGGTAACACACTCTGTTATCGTACCAATCACCATTTTCAGCCCAAATGCTCAAATCATAGCATTGTTTGGCTTGGTGATAATCCTTCCTCATGTTTGCTGAATTTGACTTTTGAGCACTGTGGTCAAACCTGCACCACTTATTACCAACAATTTTAGAGTTTTCAGTTTTCGATTTTTGTAATTTTTCATTGCGATTGGATGATCGATCTGATGAGCTTTTATTATCTTTTTGAACATTTTTCAAAATTTTCTCTTTTTGTTTTTGTTCCACTTTCTTCTTCAAAGGTTTTTGCTTAGAGCATTCTCCATTTTCCGTTGATTGTGGAACAGTTTCTTGAAACTTTTCTTTTAATTTCAAAAACAATTTTTGTTTTTCGAATTTTTTATTTTCATCATCAGATTTCTCATCACAATCTTCAACTTTGACTTTGTCAAAGTTTGTGACATCGTCACTTATTGGAACGGAATTGATCGGTTTTGGACAGGGGAACTCAGATGAAGTCACAAAACCTTTCAATTTATTTTCAAGTTCATCAATTTTGTTCCTTGAATTCTCAGCTTCATTTTCAAGCTGAGATATTCTCTCAAAATGAGACTTGATTGTCTTTTCATTTTCATTCTTCATGTTTTCAAGAACAGATTTTTCATTTTCCAAAACTTTTAACTGTTCTTGAAATTTTGTTTTATTTGCTTTCAAATTCTTGTTTTCCAGCTTTACCCAGAAATCTTCATTTTCTGAAGATTTCTTTTTGCTTTCAAAGTCTTTTTCTTTCTTTCTCAAAACCTTGTTTTCAGATGTCAAACTGTTCAAATTACTTAACAGTTTGTCATTTTCAGCTTTCAGCTTTTCACAATTTCTCTGTAAATCCAGAATCTGTTTAATATCAGCTTGCTTCTCAACTTTCAACTTCTTGACTTCCAATGTCAGACTTTCCGCATCCTTCAAGAGTTTGTCATTGTTAGTCTTAAAGTTGTCACATTTGGAGCACACTGATTCAGAATTTGAAGATTCATTCTTCACAGATTCTTCATTCTTTGGATCTTGTTCTTTATCTATCTTGACCGATGGAACTTGTTCAATCTTCTCAGCTCTGATCTCTTCATTAACAATAATTGCCTTTTGATTCTTTCTTTTTGCATCTTGTTTTTCTTTCAATTTTTCAATTTTATCGGCATAAAATAATTTTCCACTACGTTGATCAGATGGAAGTTGTTGTTTAAGATTTTCAAGTTTCCATATTTCCTCTTCATACTTGTCACTCTCTTCATCAGACGAATGATAAAAAACCGGACCTTTTTCAACCACTTCTTTTGCTGAAACTGTTTCTCCTTCTTGCTTTATCGAAATATACTGCTGAGATTCATAATGCACATATGCCAACAATTCCTCAAAATCCATGTTTCGATGTCAAATGTTCACTTTAAATTTTGATTGGGACTTCACTGATTGGGTCGTTGATAATGAAACTTGGGCCTTTGATCGATGAAAATAACAAGCCGACAACAAACACTATTCAAACAAACTGATGACCCTTTAAACACTTTGAACTTCAAAACACGTGTGACCTGTAGACTTAATA
Organism: Helianthus tuberosus; assembly: GCA_030545235.1. NCBI lineage: Eukaryota > Viridiplantae > Streptophyta > Magnoliopsida > Asterales > Asteraceae > Helianthus > Helianthus tuberosus. Next base: position 101,193,809 of record CM060381.1, on the reverse strand, counting down.
CACACTGAACAATTTGGTTAAATTCGTGTGATCTCGTAGGATAATACAAATGTGTATTTTGCCGACAAGATAAAAGCTATACTCAAATTGATTGGGCCGCTGATATGGACCAATCACATGGGCTTAACACTTTCACGTGAATTGTAGGATAAACGCTGATATAATCAAATTGATTAACCGACAACAACTTCTTCAATGTGATTGGGTCATGTGATGGGCTGACAACACTCAATTATACACGATTGTTATTGGACCTCTAATCCACTTATCCGACAACTAACAAGTAACAAAATAAGATGATTGGGCCAATGTTTAAAAATGGCTGACAACTGTTGATTGTTTTCGATGTTTGCTAACACCTTTTCAATTTTCCAACACAATCTAATTCAAATAAATGATCTGACAATCACATGAATTCAATCAATGTTTCACATGCATAGCTGACCCATATCATGCACACATAAATCGATATATTCACTGATGTCTAAATGAGCGGAACTGATCTGTTCACAAAAGCGGATCTCTGATGTCTTATAAGCGAACCTCACGTGTTGTCTGTATAAGCGAATCACAAGAGCGGATCTCTTATGTTGTCACTAAAAGCGGATCTATGAAGGGAACTTGATTGATCAGAAAAGCGAATCTATGAAGCGGATCTAATGATTACCGAATAAGCGGATCTGATACAATTTGTGTCCGAATAAGTGAACTTGAATGGTCAAATAAGCGGACCTATTCAAAATGTGTCGTTGGAGCGGACCTATCAAGTAACTTGTAGCGGACCTGATTAATTTTGGAGCGGACCTACCTGCTGATTTCGAACGGACCTACTCAAATATGTTCCTAAAAGCGGACCTATCAAGCGAACCTATGAAGTGTCCGTAAAAGCGGACCTACTTCGCACATCAATTTGGTCCATTTTTAGTTCGTATTTTGATTTGAAACGTTCCAGGGTTTGTTAATGTCCAATAACACACATCCTGTGAAATTTTGATCCAATTTTAACCGGTATAATTTCCTGAACTGATGAAAGAAAGTGTAGAAATCAGAATTTTTGAACGAAAACGAGCTAAACGGTAAGAACTCTTCCTCCTGAGCTCTGATACCACTTGTAGGAACGTTATACGACCTGACGAGTCGATCAGAAGAGTGCTCAGACTGAATCAGAGGCGGAATTCATTGATTCAGTCTTTGTTTAGCTTGATTTCACTATTTAACGTCTCTTTTATTGATTTGCTAACAATGTACAAGCTCTGGAGACAAATTGGCAGGGCTTCGCCGTTACACCATCTAACTGCTCTTACATAGATCCGCTCATAGGTCACCTATTTATAGACCAGGGTGGTTCGCTTATATGGACATGTCCATATAAGCGGACCTGACAAATAAGCGGACCTACATTGGGTGGTTCGTTTATATGGACATGTTCGTATAAGCGGACCTGAACAGGTAGGTTCCCATATACGGACATGTACGAATAAGCGGATCTAACCAAATAGGTTCCCATATATGGACATGACACATAAGCGGACCTATCTAACTCATGTGTTTCTTGATTTTCATTCACTATACAATCAGCCCTAGCCTAAGACTCGAACTAAGATGTAGTCGACAGACAACTGCACCAACAAAACTCATTTTTTATTTTATCATTGTTTTGATTGTTTCAATTTTTCAAATGTTTTTGGATTTTCTGAAAATTCTTACTCCCCCTAAAATGCAAAATCATTTAAAGGAAATTTGAAAACAAACTGTACAAGTAAAGTGACAACTGTTGTGAATTGCTTCAATTCTTCATCCACTTGGCATAAACAATCAGAACTCCCCCTTACAACAAACTATTTTACCATTATGATTTCAAAACACTTATGTTTGTTTTAATCAAATGGTTTTTCCGAAAAATAATTTTTGTTGATTTCATAAAACCTTTTGTAGGTTAGGGGGATCAATTCATCACTTTGTTCTTTTCAGCTTTAACCACTTGAAATATTTAACAATTTTTAGATCAAACAAATACCACTTATAGAAAATCAAGTACAACTTAATGTCCCCGATTTACCACTTGTAAATCGAAATATCACAAACGTGAATTTCTCAAGAAAGATGCCGATACCTGCTTCACTCTTACCAACCTGGAAGCTCCGGCAAGTCCTGGTTTTCAATCATCATAATAGGTTCTATCCCAGTCACAAACCTGGGATGACCCATCTTTACCTGGTTTCTTCGTTTTCTTCTCATAAAATTCTTTTACCCCTTTGACCTTCCCGTCAACCATTTTTCCAAAAAATATTTTGAACTGTGGGGTTAAAAGCTTTTTCAATATCAAATTCTTTCTTTTCAGAGAAAAATTGATTTGAAATCTCAACTTTACCAACTTTTTGCTTAAAATTTTCAGCCCTCAATGGTGGAAAATTTGCATCATCCATTGGTGGAACTAATTTTCCATTTTTTAAATCAACCTGTGGCTCCTCTGACTTTGTGGAATCAGATTCATCGCCAGAACTATCATCAGATTTCTTAACAACCCATTTTTGATTGTCAAGATTTGCTTTTCTCTTGTAAAACCTTTTTGAACATTCACCAACCTCAAATTTTGAGTTTTTGAAAACTATAAAAGGTTTGGTTGGTGGTTCATTCTCAAATATTTTCTCTTTCATTTTATCAGAAACTCCCTGTTTTGCTTGAATTGTCTTTGGACAATTCCTGGCAATATGACCAACTGTTTTACATTGAAAACAGGTTCATGTCTCCTTCTTTTGTTGAGCAACATCCTTTTTCTCCATTTCCTCTTGCTTCTTTGCAAGGAATTCTTTGTTTGATTGCTTTCTGAACAATTGCTCCTTTTCTTCTTCAGATGATATTCCTGCAACAAATATGGTTTTTGTTTTATAAGTTTTCTCATTTTTATGATTTTTGGGTGGAATAAATCCTATTCCCTTTCTTTTGAAATTACCGTTATGGTTTGGCTTCTTTCGATAACCTGAACCAGAACTATAACCCCTTTTCTTGTTTTCTCTTTGTTGTACTCTTGAGGTGTACGGTTTAGGTTTTTCATAAAGATTTACACCGTTTATTTCAGAAATATTAATTTCTGTTAGTTTGAAAACCTTTTTGATCATTTCAATTCTAACACCTCTTATTGGAAATTCAACATCATAATATAATTTGTCAGAATCATTCAAAGTATAAGCCACTTTAAATGTTTCGTCATTCAAATTAGATTTTGATAGCAGAAATTCTTTATTATAAACCCGTTTGTCCTTTTTGACTGTTGACTTTGACTTGTCAGACTTTGACTCTGAGTTTGACTCCGACTTTGATTCCTCGGTTTCATCGTTATCCAACACCCAATCGACCATTTTCTTTATTAATTTGGACTCATGATCAGTGTCAGACGATGTAAAAGTGACATCAATGTTGTCTGGCAAATTTTCTGATGGTTCAGATTCGCACACTAAGTTGGTTTCCTTTTTTACTCTTTCTGAATTTGGATTTCTCAGAGAATATCCATTTTCAAGTGGGGGTGGACACTTTGTATAACTGGCACTTTGTTTCTTACCAGAAATCTTTACTTCAGTATCCTTTTTCTTTTCAGAACTCTTATCTTGACACATTTCATCTTCATCAAAAGCCTTCATGCCTTCAACGGTTGGATAAATCCTGTCAATAACATAAGAAGTACATGAGTAACTTTTTAACAATCTATTAACTCTTTCTGTTTCAATCCTTTGGGTTTCCAATTTCTGTTCAAGCACAACACATTTCTCAATGTAATTGTTAACAACTTTCTGCTTTGTCATGAAAGCTCCTTGAAGTTTCTTCATAGCTGTTGCTTGTTCACTGCTTGACTGATTGTACTGATTCATTGATTTATTCAAAACATCATAAGATTCTTTCAATCTGTTCATGTTATGAATCAAAGTACTATTTTGCTTCTTCACTGCTTCACAGTTTTCACATATCACCGGAATCTTTTGTGCATCAGCTTCAGTTTCAATTGTGAAAACTGGAATATCTTTAACCTTTTTCCTTATCACTGGAACTTCTTCATCATCACTGCTGACTTGTTTTTTAACTTTCTTCTTTTTCTTTCGAACTTTTCCATCATCACTATCACTTTCCTCCATCAAATTTAAATGCTCTTTCATTCTCCTTGCATAATAATCATCATCATTATCACTGTCTTCAACAACTCGAGCAGCAAAAGCTTTATGATTTGAAGTTTTGTTAGGATCATGATCATCCCAACTGAAATTTGCCCAGCTAAACCCTTCTGGTAATTTTTCATCATCTTGATGAGTATGAAGAAAATCCCGTTTTGTTATTTGATCCTTGAGATGACCCTCCTGATGAACTTTTAGCATTAAATGCAGTTTCAACCTTTGGTGACATGTTGGTCTTGTCACTGATACCTCCTTTATAATAAAGACCAATATCTTGTTCACCATCAAAGTCCTTCATTCTCGAGATCTTTCTTTGCTCCATCTCTTGAGCTTCAAGTTTTTCAATGAATTTATTCACTGTCAATTTACTAAAATCTTTCTTATTTCTCAACATCATGAGATATCTGCCCCAAGTTTCATGTGGCAATGCATCAGCCAACTTTTCTATCAATTCTTCATTATCTTTATTGATGCTCACTCTCTTCATTTGAACTAACAGATTGCAATATCTTTCGATGATCTGCTTGGTACTTTCAGTTCTCAAACCACGAAATAGATCAAATTCCTTTTTCAAAAGTGATTTTTTGTTCTTAATCATCTCTTTACTTCCAACAAACTTTGATTTTAATGCTTTCCAGATAGAGTATGCACTTTCATTGTGTTGCAATAAAACCAAGATATCTTCTTTAACAGCTTGATGCAATAGACTGATCATCATCTTTTCATTTTTGTATTTCTTTCTATCATCAACACATAGATCTTTAATCGCAATCTCTTCTTCATCATCATTCAACGGTCTAATATATTTCGTTTCAACACATTCCCAAGCATCCAAATAATTTGCTTGAACCCAATTCTCAAAACGTTCCTCCCATCCTTTGTACTCCTTGATATTCATGAGCTTAGGCGGTTTTTGCATAGTGCCCGTTTCATTTTCCATGTTCAAGTTCTGAGTAACCGATGTCGGAGTAGTCGGGGTAGTAGCAAATGCGTTATAAAATTCTTCTTCCATGATTCGGTTTCAAAATTCACCAAATCAGATAGTTCAAACGAAATTAATTTTCACACGAAATAGCCTTTGGTGCGAAATTACCCTGTTCAAACGAAATAGCATGCAAGACAACTTCAAGCGAAATCAGTTCAAGCGAAAATACTAATTTCGTGTGAAATAACACAATTTCAAACGAAATAGGTTATTTCGTGCGAAATTCTCAAACAAAATTCTGATTTGGTGCGAAATAAGTAATTTCGTGTGGAACACTCAAACGAAATTACAAACTGGTGCGAAATAAGGTAATTTTGTGCAAAATTAGAACCTTATTTCGTGCGAAATAATGCTGATGTCATCATCTCGAGCTGTTTTTACTAAAATTGACCAAGTTTTAAGCCGTTTTAAGATCTGAAACTTTCTAGGGTTTGTTAAAACACTATTGCGAGTACAATGTGTAAAATTCAAGACATTTTGACCGTGAAATCAAGTTAATTTTGAAAAAGAAGGTGTAGAAATCAGAGTTTTCAGCTGAATTGGTAAGAACTCTTCCTCCTGAGCTCTGATACCACTTGTAGGATCGTTTTACCGACCAAACGAGTCATTCAGAAGAGTTTTTCTCAATACGAGAGGCGGAAACAAACGTATTAAGTTCAATTCAGCTAGATATACACTTTAAACTGTCTTTTGATTGATTTGACAAAGTTTTACAGCGAGTTGACACTTCGGCAGCACTTCGGCTCTCAAACCGGAAAGTTACAAATGACAAGACACACCTAGTATTTATAGGTGAGCTAATTTCGCATGAACCTGCTCAAGGGAAATTAAGATTCACACGAAATTAGGTTTCATGCGAAATCACTACCTAATTTCGTACGGAATTACCTAAGTGTAATTTCGTGCGAAATTACCTACAAACACACTTTTCTCGTTTTATGTGCCCTGATCTATCTAATACAATACAAGACTCGATACAAGACGAAGTCGACAGACGTATGCACCAACACACAACCAGAACCTCTCCAAGCAGCTCCAGTTCACTTGAAACGCGCCTACAACGGAGCTCATCCCCTGTGTTTCACGTGTACGTATCATCACCCGCCAGAAGCTAACTGTTGCTATTGCGCAAATTGCAACTGGTATGGTCATCTTACGCAGCACTGTCGCACAGGACCGCAATCTTGAGGAAACTTCAGTAATTTCTACAACAACGTTATTTTGCTTCTAATGTTGTTGTAATAATACGACTCATCGCCGTTAATTTCTGTTATGTGTGGAACTTAGTATATCTCTCGACGCTATGTGGACTCTATTCTCCCGCATTCTCTCGCACTTGCGCACAATCTATATGCTAGCACTATGTAATATATAATGCATTTTACCCATACTATGCATTTTTGAGATAAGGTACGATAAACGTGCAAGAGTCAGGTTAATCACGGGTGCACACGGGATTATTTTGGTTAGTGCACGGAGATCGTAGTGAATTTCAATGATGCCTTTACGTTCAGGGCATGGTTAAGCATGGTGGATACGCCGCTGGTACTTCCTATATATAAGCGTCTTGACCATGTCTGACAAAGTGTGACACTTAGTCACGGAACAGAGGCGTATTGTTGAAACATGACGGTGTTTCGCCATACTAACCGAAGTTTCGTGAAGAAAGTGCCATGTGGAGTTGGAACGTAGACCTATTTTACTATTGTGGTTATTTTCGACACACTACACTACATCGCAAGGCGTAACAATCTCAATCGCAACTCAAAGCGTGTAATCGCTAAGACTTTTCGTAAGTCAAACACGCTCGCAATCGCATTATCGCAGGAATCTATCTCGCAATCTCAATCGCTTATAGTGTGTTCGCTCAATCGCTTATTACGTGCATCGCGCTATCGCATATCGTGGGAATCGCTCTATCGCTTGTGTATCGCTCTCTCGCTTGTGTATCGCTCTATCGCTTGTGTATCGCTCTCTCGCTTGTGTATCGCTGTATCGCTTGTGTATCGCTTTATCGCTTGTGTATTGCTGCATCGCTCATCGTGTATCACTTAACGTTATCGCCATCGCTATCGCTTACCGATATTTATGTTATCTGTGTTATGTTAGCACACACGACCTCGCTTCACGAAACGAAACTGATAGGGTTGAAACATGGTGGATACGCCACTGGTACTTCCTATATATAAGTGTTTTAGCCATATCATCATATTTTCGTGGAAAAAGGCCATGTGGGGTCTAATGTTAGTTAAAAATTTGTGGTGTGTTGGTGCATATGTCTATCGACTTCGTCTTGTATCGAATCTTGTAATAGGTTAGATAGACCAGGACACGTAGTTTGAGAAAAAACAGGAAATAGGCTAGATCTGACCAGTCCACACGAACTGGACTTGTCATGTTGGTGCGAAGTGGCTGGCCTATATATAGGTGTCTTGAGTCTTTCATTTGTAACAGTTGTGATTCTGGTAGCGAAGCTCTGCCGAAGTATCTCCAGCCTGTAAAACGTTCTTAAATCAATACAAGAGATAGTTTAAGTACTTCTAAGTGTAAATCAAGCTGATTCAACATCAATACGTCTGTTTCTGCCTTTCGTATTGATCAAGAACTCTTCTGATTGTCTCGTTTGATCGACTCAACGATCCTAACAAGTGGTATCAGAGCTCAGGAGGAAGAGTTCTTACCATTTCAGCTTGATTTCATCAAAAAATCTGATTTCCACTCATTTCTACTCACTTTCTTCACGTTTTCTCAAAATTAACGGAGTTTTTACGGTTAAAATGATCTGATTTCTTGATATAACATGCGAAACACAGTTTTAATCAATCCTTGAAAAAATCAGAACCTAATTCGACCTAAAACGTGATCAATTTTGATAAAATTCAACCGAAAACCATTCAGTTCGTTCGAAGTTGATTCAGGTCGTACGAACTGAACTGTCCTGTTCGCATGAAGTGGTTCAAGTAGCTTGAAAGTGTATCAGGTCGTGTGAAGTCCCCCAGGTCGTGCGAAGTGAGTGATTAGATCAGGTCGTGTAAATAAGATCCAGTTCGTACGGTTTGAACCAGGCCAGTTCGGAAATTGAATCAGTTCGCACGAGAAGGGTTTAGAATAGTCCAGATCATTTGGAATAACTCACGTCATTTGAAATCTGAACCAGTTCATACGGATTGAACCAAATGGTTCAGGTCGCGTGGAAATTTGATCAGTTCGCAAGAGTTGAACTTTTCAGGTGTCTTGAACTCAGTTCGCACGGTGTGAGATTAACCCAGTTCGTACGAAGTGAGGTGTTCAGTTCGTTTGAAGGTTTATCAGTCCGCACGAAGTGAGTCATTAAGTCCAAGTCGTTTGAAATCTGCTCCAGGTCATGTGAGACATTACATCTAGTTCGCTTGAAGAATTAATCAGATCGTTTGAACAATCAGTCTTAGTGAACTTTCAAAAACTGAAACATGGATTCTGAATTTTACCACGCGTTTGCTACCCCGATCACCATGGCTTAGAACGTAAACTTAGAAAATGAAATGGGTACCATGCAAAAACCGCCTAAGCTCATGAATATTGAGGAGTATAATGGATGGGAAGAACGTTTTGAAAATTAGGTTCAAGCGAATCATTTAGATGCGTGGGAATGTGTTGAACAACGATATGTTAGACCGATTGATGATGACGGAGAGATTGTTGCTATTAAAGATTTAACTGATGATGAGAAAAAGAAATACAAAAGTGAAAAGATGATGATCAACATATTGCAACAAGCTATTAAGGAATACATCTTGATTTTATTGCAACACAACGGAAGTGCACATTCAATGTGGAAAGCACTAAAAATGAAGTTTGTTGGAAGTCAAGACATGATCAAAAACAAAAAAAAATCACTTTTGAAGAAAGAATTTGATCTATTTCGTGGATTAAAAACTGAAAACACCAAGCAAATTATAGAAAGATATTGCAACTTGGTGGTTAACATGAAGCGATTAGATATCAAGAAAGATAGAGAAGAATGGGTTGAAAAGTTGGCTGATGCGTTACCACAAGATGTTTGGGGCACATATCTTATGATGTTTAAGAATAGTGATGAATTTGAAAATCTATCGCTGGGCAAGTTTATTGAAAAACTCGAAGTTCAAGAGATGGAACAACGGAAGATGGCGAAAATGAAGGACTTTAATGGTGAACAAGATATTGGTCTGTATTACAAAGGAGGTATGATTGATAAGACCAACATTGCACCGAAGATCGAAACTGCATTTAACGCAAAGAGTTCTTCTGGAGAGTCAGCTCAAGGATCAAACAACAATAAAAGATTTTCTTCATATACGTCATTTGAGCCAAATTTTTCAGCAACCAATAATGGCAAAGTATTACAATGCAACATTGCATTAAATCTTGAGAATGGTCAGAATTTCTCAGAAGATGTAGCCAAAGGTTATATGTCTTTATTGGTGACCGTATTAGAGTCTTATGAAAGTTTGGTTGCGGGAAAGATCGGAAATCCTATGTTGACAAAAGAGGATTACGATCAAATTGATGTTGAGGAAATGGAATTAATGGATATAAAGTGGTGTATGGCTAGTGTGTTGAGAAGAGTTAAGAAGTTTAAACAGATTACTGGAAGAGATGATTTCCGTGATGCTGGAACTTCACCTTTAAGTTTTGATAAATCTAAAGTTACTTGTTTTCGTTGCAGGGAAAAGGGGCATTTTAAGCGAGAATGCACAAATCGCGAAGCAAGTGGAGCTCAAAATCCATTCGGCAACAATGATTATCATCGAAAAGCAATTTATCATCAAGTTGCTCCGCATCAACAACAATCGTCACAAACTGCACATGCTAAGAAGATCGAAGAACCATCAAAGAGAGCTTGTTATGGTCTGATAGATCAAGATGATGAAAGAATTCCAAAAGGTTTTAGTTGGGATAATTATGATCCTAACAGACCTTCAGTCTCTAAAGCATTTGTTGCTCAAATCTTTAAAGATTCAACTGCTAAAGAAGAAATGGCATATGCTTATTACGAATCTCAGCAATTCAGTCCTACAAAGAAGGAAGAAGAACCAGTTTCAACAAAAGAGGCTTCAAGAAAAGCACCAATCTTTGATCACTCATCAGATGAAGAGAGTGAAGATGATAGTGAAGAAATTCGAAAACTTGAATATTATAAAAGAAAATTTTCATCTGATAGTGATGATGATAATTTGTATTTTGCAGGTAAAATGGAAGAGGTCAAAGAATGACAAGCTGCGAAAAAGAAGAATCACAAGGCAGCATCTGTTAAAGAAAAGGATGACAGTGATGATGAAAATGTTCGAGTGATAAAGAAGCAGGTTAAAGAAATTCCAGCTATCAAGGTTGAGAAAGAAGCTGATACTGAAAAGAAGCCTGAGAAGTGTGAAAATTGTGATACCGTGAAAAGGCATAACAATAAATTGATTCATAACATGAACAGACTGAAAGAATCTTATGATGTTTTAGACAAAGCTATGAATCAATATAACAAGTCAAGCAGTGAACAAGCGATAGCTATGAAGACACTCAATGGAGCATTCATGACGAAGCCGAAAATCGTCAATAAGTACATTGAGAAATGTGCTGAACTTGAACAAAAATTGGAAACTCAGAGGATAGAAACTGAGAGAGTAAACAGGTTATTGAAAAGTTATTCATGTGCTTCTTATGTTATTGACAGGATTTACCCTACAGTAGAAGGCATGAAAGTGTTTGAAGAGGAGAAACCTGAAGTAAAGGATACTGGTAAGAAACATAGTACCAATTATACAAAGTGTCCGCCTCCACTTGAAAAAGGATATTCTCCAAGAAATCCTAATTCAGAAAGAGTCAAAAAGGCAACCAATTTAAAGTGGGAATCTGAACCTTCAGATGGATTGCCAGATAATATTGACATCACATTCACATCGTCTGACACTGATCATGAGTCTGAGTTAATAAAGAAAGTGGTCGATCAGGTGTTTGATAAGGATGAGGAGTCAGAGTCAAAGTCTGAATCTAAGAGTTCAAGTCAAAGTCAAAGTCTGACACTTCAAGTTCAACAGTTGAAAAGGACAAAAGGGTTTACAATAAAGATTTTCAGATGTCACAAAATAATTTGAATGATGAAACATTCAAAGTAGAATATACTTTGAATGATTCTGACAAATTATATTCTGATGAAGAATTTCCAATAAGAGGTGTTAAAACTGAAATGATTAACAAGGTTTTCAAATTAACAGAAATTAATATTTCTGAAATAAAAGATGTAAATCTTTCTGAAAAACCTAAAAAATACACCTCAAGAGTTCAACAAAAGTTAACAAGAAAAATGGTTACAGTTCTGGTTCAGGTTATCGAAAGAAACCAAACCATAACAGTAATTTCAAAAAGAAAGGATTAGCTTTTATTCCACCAGAAAATCATAAAAATGAAAATATGTTAAAGATTTTAAATCAAAAGTTGTATTTGTTTCAGGAGCAAGTTCTGAAGAAGAAGAAAAGAGCTCAGTCTGAAGCAATCGAATAAAGAATTCCTTGCTAAGAAGCAAGAAGGAATGAAGAATGAAGCTGCTCAGAAAAAGGAGACAAGATCATGTTACCAATGTCAAAAAGTTGGGCACATTGCCTTGAATTGTCCAAAGGCAACCAACACAAAACAGGGAGTGTCTCATAAACTTAAAGAAAAAGTTGTTGAGAAAACTGAACCACCAACTGAAAAATTTTAAGTGTTTAAAAATTCTACATTTGAAGTTGGTGAGTGTTCAAAAAGATTTTACAAAAGAAAATTAAATCTTAACAATCAATAGTGGGTTGTTAAGAAATCAGATGTTAGTCCTGGCGATGAATTTGTTTCTTCGGAAGCAAAGGAGCCACTTTCTGGAGATGAATCTGATTCGTCAAAGTCAGAGGAGCCACAAGTTGAGTTAAAAAGAAAAAATTCAGTTCCGCCAATGGATGATGTCAACTTTCCACCATTGCGAACTGAAAATTTTAAACAAAAGTTGGAAAAATAGAGATTTTGAATCAATTCTATTCTGAAAAGAAAGAATTTGATGTCGAAAAAGCCTTTAACCCTAGAGTTCTAAATATTTTTGGAAAAATGGTTGATGGAAAGGTCAAAGGGGTAAAGGAATTTTATGAAAAGAAAAAGAAAGGAAAGAAACCGAGTGTTGATGACTCGGAAACTCCCAAGGACCGTCAGGCTTGGGAGAATCTCTTTAACTGAAAAATCCTGACTTGCCGGAACTCCCAGGTTGGTAATTGGGGAGTAGGAATCGGCATCTTTCTTGTGAAATTCAAAACTTTCATATTTCGACTTACAAGTGGTATTGTTGATAAGAACCTACAAGTGGTTAATCAAGGTCATTAAGTTGAACTTGATTTAACTTCCATATAAGTTGGTTAAAGAAATGGAAAAGTGATTTTACAAGTGGTAATTGGAAAACAAAGTGATGAATGATTCCCCGATCCTACAAGTGAAATAAAGAAAACTAATTTTCCAGAAAAACCATTTTGATTAAAACAAACTTAAGTGTTTTGAAATCATAATGGGAAAATAGTTTGTTGTCAGGGGGAGTTCTGATTGTTTACGCCATGTGGATGGTGAATTGAAGCAATTCACATCGGTCTGTCAAATTTTCTTTAAATGGTTTTGAATTTTATGGGGAGTAAGAAATTTCAGAAAATCCAAAAACATTAGAAAATTAGAAAAAGCCAAAAACATGATAAAAATAAAAAATGAGTTTTGTTGTGAAAAAGAGGAAATGATAGTACATCAGTAGACAATCACAGTACGCTAAAGAATTGGAATATCAAATGTGATAAACGGTCTCACTGATGATATGCCAGTAGATTTTTACACGCTTAGTAGATTGTGTTCGAGATATAAACCTAAATATCAAACATTTACTTATTTCGTGGGGAACATCTCTCGGATATATAGGTAACCCCTGAAATCTTGTTTGAAGGGCTTTCTATTTCTGACATACTAGGTCTTTGTGCGTGGTGATATCTGGGGTATTATACCAGGACTTCTGATTTTGCGGGAGCAATAGCCTAGTCTCCGTATAATACTTTGCACAACTTTAATCATAAAGCCCACCCTCAGCATAAAAAATGATGAAACATTGAAAAATGCTAATCATGTGCTGTTGAAAAGAAGATCCCCAAATGGGACACACATAAAGTCGAGCCATCATCTCTCTGATTTTGTGGAAGCAATAGCCTGAGCTCTCATGGTATCGCATTTACCCATTTACAGATATTATTAGTGTACATTCACCTGTAAGACTGAATATAGGAGTCTGGATATGGGAGTATATTCTGAGGTGGGACACGCTAATGAGTTAAGTCCATTAAAACACTAATATCGTATCTCGAAACAATTGAACTTTGTGTGAAAATTTAAGTGGATCAGTATACTGACAATCTAAGTGAATCGTTTAGAACTTAAAGTGTTTAAAGCTCAACGGTGCTAGTGATTTGTCAAAAGCTGATATGATCCTCTTACACAAACTCACAAAAATATTGTCTGTAAATATTTTCTTACTGCTTTTCATTAGTGTGTTTTAGCATAATTTTTGAAAAATCAAAAAGATTTTATTTCATCTTATTTTCGACAACAGATGTTGGAAAGCCGATTTTCAAAATTCCGAGTGCTAACCATGATGAACAGTGGATTGGGAGAGTGTGTTTGAGAAAGATAAATTTTTGAGAAATGTCATAATCTAACAAGTGATGTTTTGAGTTTGATCTAACAAGTGGTAAGCAGTGATTAAAATTGTTATAAATAAAAATTTACTTTTGGGTAGAGATTGTGCAGGATAAAAGCTCTAGAAAAGCCATGATTCGACTCCTGAGGATAGGCAGATTAGAACCAGGTTTCTGAGAGTCAGGAAACGGTCCTGAACCTGTGAAAACTGCAAAGTCAGATCCCCGTGTCTAAGCCTGAGCAGAGTTTGAGCCAGGATACGATCCCATAACAACTTAAGGAGGAGTCTGAATGTTAGAGAGCCAGACTAAGATCCTGGAACAAAGCTCGAGAGAGAAGCTGCTGAAGCTGATAAACTTAAGGAATCAAGAGATCTGATCAAGAGAGAGGATAGAGCCAGATTGAGATTCTGAGAGAGAGAACAGAGAAGATTGAAGGATGCTTACAAAGAGACATTTTGGAAAGAGCGAGAAGACTGATCAAGTCTGAAGATTCGACATACTGAAGACTTGTACCGAAGACTCATCAACATCCAAGGGGAGTTTGTTGGTGCATATGTTTGTCGACTTAGTCTTGTATCAAATCTTGTAATAGGTTAGATAGATCAGGACACGTAGTTTGAGAAAAAACAGGAAATATGCTAGATATGACCAGTCCACACGAACTGGGCAGTTCGTACGAACTGGACCAGGCCAGTTCGTGTGAACTGGACTTGTCATGTTGGTGCGAAGTGGCTGGCCTACATATAGGTGTCTTGAGTCTTTCATTTGTAACAGTTGTGATTCCGGTAGCGAAGCTCTGCCGAAGTATATCCAGACTGTAAAACGTTCTGAAATCAATACAAGAGATAGTTTAAGTACTTCTAAGTGTAAATCAAGCTGATTCAACATCAATACGTCTGTTTCCGCCTTTCGTATTGATCGAGAACTCTTTTGATTGTCTCGTTTGATCGATTCAATGATCCTAACATGGTGTCGTTTAATCTAATCAAATTGCATATTCCTATCACTTGCAATGCATCGATCGTCGCCTATCGCTCGACGGTTGTCGCTATCGCTCGTCGTTATCGCTCATCGCTTTTCGCTTATCGCCGTCGCCTTCTCTTATTACGTTCGTTTTTTGCTATCAATTATCGCATACCGCTTACCGCTTGTTGCACTCGCTCGTGTCGCTAAACTGAGTTCGAAAACGACTTCATCACTCAGTTCGCCTTTCAAGACTTGGTCCGACCCTTTCTCGATTGGACCGAGTCATCGCAAATCAGTCTGTATTATGTCGACACCTATGACACTGCCTCACGAGACGGAAACCATATGGTTAAAGCATCGTGGATACGCCATTGGTATTTCCTATATATAAGTGTTTTAACCATATTGTCGAACTTTCGTGGAAAAGTGCCATTTGGGGCCGACCCTAAAATTTCTGGTATCATTAAAAAGGCTTTGTTTACATGAATTTTAAACTAATCTTTTCTTACAAAACTTTTTCTAAAAATTTGATCAAAACCTTTATACAAAACGAGATTATCTTGTAACGATGGTGTGACAATCGATTCAAGTTACTGCCACGTGACTAGAAGATTTCGTAAAATGAGTTTTTAAACACCATACAACCGTTTAGTAACCTAATAAAAACCCCACTCATAGCGCTGGCGTGAACATCGAAACAGTTTGACGCCACCCTGAGGGAAGATTTTTGCATAAACAAGTTCATTCAAACCTGTTCGAATTAATCAAAATTTTCGAGAATTCAAAACACTTTTGGATCGCTTTTTGTGTGTTGCCATCTTTTGTATACGCATCGCCTTACTCGCTGCCATCGCCAGACATCGCAACACTCTCGCTCGTTGAATTTCGATCGATCGCTCGCTTATTCTTGACGCTTTTATCGCTACTCCCACTCGCATCGATCCTCGCAACCTTTCATGTGGATTAATTTCGGGACGAAATTTCCTAAAGCAGGGGAGACTGCCACAACCCGTACGTTCGTGTGTTGTTACTACTCGATATACTCGTTATGCCTAGCACCAGAGATTCAGATCATAATGTACCTATATCGCATATATCGCTATATCGCAGTATTTTTGCATAACTTCGCGTACTTTATCGCTATCACATCACATTGCACTTGTTGACAACCAAGAAGATGCCAAGTGAGGAGCAATTCTACCCTCTTTGATAGCCGTGATGTGTCGCAGTGCAACTAAATACTCAAAAACGCACTCGCAGGCACGCGTAACTCGATTATCGCAGAATTTGAAATATTGATATGTATATACGACCCAACGTGACTAATTATAATAAATATATGAAAATGTGTACTCAAACTATTGCAATGCTTAACGATTGAAACGAAACACCGAAATACAACTGACCGGATGCCACCGATCGACTGACCGCTCGATCGGATGGCCACCCGATCGAGGTGCCACTCGATCGGACAGCCGTCCAATCCGATTCACTGCACCGCCCTTCTTCTCCTCCTTGCCTATAAATACCCCACTTGTCACATCAACAACAGTTGATGTGACTGCTCTCGCTCGACCAGACGCTTTCTCGCCATTTTCGCCCGATTTCTCATGATTCTTGTAACTTTTCACCCTAAATCTTGTACTTCTATGATCAACACGCACTCCTCCATCTTTTTCACCATCAAATCTCACTTTTTCACCGTTAAATCTTCGGATTTAAGTCGTCCTAAGGTGATGTCGTCATGAAGTTCTTAGGAACAATGAAGTGTGACCTCATCTCCTCAAGAACAGTCCAGATCTGATAGATTCAACGGTGTATAAACACTAATCTCACATAGATCTAAGCCGAATCTAAGTTTTTCAAGGTTTTTCCAACTTTCTTAACTTTTTACTCAAAAACCGATAGAACCAGAGCTCATTCAGATCTTCAACTCATTCGCTAGTGATGTGTCAGTTTGAGAACTGATTTCTGTTAACGAGACGACCGGCTTAGCGAGATGAACACGAACGACCGTTAAGAACAATTAACTGATCGGACGGGGTGATTCCCATCCGATCCAATGACTTGGACTCGGTGGAGTTTCCATTGTTTAGCTCGTAGTCATACCGTCTCGATCAAATCGCAGAAACTTAACAAAATAAACAAGTTGTGAAATGATCAGGCTGCGGGACGCATTGCCGTCCGATCGGATTACCGTCCGATCGGACTACCAGCCGATCGACCCGCAATCCGATCGGATTGCACTTGGAATAAAGAATTAAACAATTTTCAAATATTCAAAGATCTGAACGACGAATGGATTGCTGTCTGATCGAACGACCATCCGATCGGCTGGCTTTTAGATCCTCAACACTTAAACGTTTTACACATCTTTATTACACATCAGTTCCAACGGATTGTCACCCGATCGGACTGCCACCCGATCGAGTGACCAGTCTGCTGTGAGCTTATCATCAACCAAAGTGTCTTGCCAATCGGATCACCGTCTGATCGAACAGCCACCCGATCGACCAGCCGTTCTATCGACAGACCTGGAAGGTAGAGATACTTCTCTGTTTTCAAAATGCTACGACGAAAACTTCAAAAGACAAACCATCATACACAAACACATCTTTCCCAAACGAGGTAGCAATCCAATCGAGTGGTCACCCGATCGGATGACCATCCGAATGGATTGTCACCCGAATCGACTGGCCACCCGATCGGATTGCCATCCGATCGAAGTACTGTCCGAACCTGTAACAACTCTCATTAAAATTACCATTTCTTATCTTATTTTGTCTAAAAGGAAACCCTAATTGAGACCCCCAAGTAATTCTGCATAACCCCTAAAATTTTCAGAACAGTTGAAATCTGGATTAGGGCCCCTAAAACTCAAGGGGGGGGGGTATTCCTCTAATTATGTTTATCTGTTTGAAACGGTTGCAAAACACGTAAAATCGAATTTCGTCGACTCACCAAGGCTATACCAGACACGAGGCTACCCTAGGCTAGGGGGTATGCCCCGCGACTCGCGATAGGGGTAGAGGAACCCTCCGCGACACGCGAGAGGTTCCAATTCGGGCTATAAAACCCCTGGCCTGGGACTTGATCAATTTGCATATTTCGTCGTTGAAATTCGTTACGTACACCCACTTATACACTGCTTCGTTCAAAAGTAGTTATAATCTCGAACCTCTGCTGCGATAACAGGGTAATAACTCGATCGCTACTACGATTCAATGTCCGATCAATTGAAACTATCCGATGAATGTTTAAGTGCTTCTCAAATTGGGTTTATACTTTGTCATTCGTCATGAATTCGATGGATGTTTAAGTATCGCACTTTGTCATTCATTGTGAAGGTTTTGATCTCGTGAGTTGTCGTAAAAAGTTGAATTAAAGTTACTGACCTAGTTTTCGTGTACAAATTGAATTAGGTTAACAAGGCTAATCAGTAGGCTAAATTATGCTCGTATAAATCTGCAATGTGAGTCATTCTCTTTTTATCAAATTTGATTTCAAAATCATGTTTGCTTTCAAAGTTATAAATTACAGGGATTAAGTCTTTGTAGTCTCCAAATTACAGCCGGTATGTGGGGTTTTGTATACAATACTTGATAACCGTCACCATTGGACAACGGCTTAGCCAAGGGGTGATATGACCATAATCACAGACACCATTGGACAACGAGATAGCCAATAGGTGGTCGAGTGATAAATACTGTGGGTAGATGGTTGATATGTATAAACATTGTAATCGCTCTTAATACTGTAAGTTATAACAACGCGTCGTTTTTAGTAAAAAGAATGATTCACCAGTATTTCCCCGCTGACAAAACCTTTTTCAAACATGTTTCAGGTGATCTGTTGTGATCCAGGAAAAGTGCCGCGAAGCACTACAAGCTTAAGGAAGTGGCTCAATATAAATAAAGAAACATGTTTTGTAAAATAAAGATTTCCCAGTGAAATCACCTTATTGTAAACTACCGGGGTTTTATTCCGAATTATGAAATAAAATAACCGGGCATTTTCAGTTTTAAAATGATCCTACTAAAAATCTTCCGCTGTCAACTCAATTTAATAAATACCACGGGATTCCTGTTCCATGGCTCTTGAACCGGGTCAAACCGGGCCGGGGTCGTGACAGGAAAAGGTGGTATCAGAGCACTGATTTAAGCCTATTAAGTATTTAAAATACTTAATTTTCCTGATTATCATCTTGTGATTATATGTTTCTTTAACTAACTATTTGTTAGTTACAGTATGGGTAGGCAAAGAATCTCGGATATCTATCTTAAATTAGATAGTTCACCAAAAGATAAGGGATCATCATCCTCAAAACACTCAGTAAATACTGAGGAAGGAATATTTGTCCGTAAGGCACAGTTTGAGAAACCACTTTCTCCTAATAAAAGAAGTTTGATTATTAGGAAAAGTCAAGAGAAAATAAAGAGGCCACAACCAAAAGAAGTGATGATTCCTAAGGAAACTCAAGAAATAGGTAATAACCCACCATGGGAAGACGAATTAGATGAAAAATTGGCAGATCTATATATGTTAGCCACTGTAGCAGTAAATGCTAACGTTTAAATACCCTGACCTAGTCCTAGCACCCATATCATCTACAAGCCAGAAACTCTAAAGAAAATTTTATCCAGTAAATAAATAAGTTTACAATAAACCCTAGTATGTTTTAATTTTCAGTTGTCCTTTGTATTTAATTAGTCACACGGTATGCAATAATATTTGAATATTTATCAATGAAATTTTATTATAAAATTTTAACTTAGCATTTTGTGTGCATTTTTGCATATATGCTAAACAACATGAATGAGTTATCTGAAGCCCTTCAGAATCTCAATCTCTATCCTGTGAAAGTGGAAGTTTCCAAAGACTTTACTGGTTACTTACCCGATGTAGAGGAACCTATGGAATTTCAAGCTCCACCTCCGGAGAAACCAAAGCCTAAGAAAAGGAGAAGATTTGTAGGCTGGAGGCGTGTACGCAGGAGGAAACCAGCAACTAGGAAAGTTCCCAAAATAGAAAATCCCATTGATAAAGGAAAAGAGATCGAGATTGAGGAGAATGCTAGGCAAATAGAAATGGAAATTGGGGAAAGTTCTAGGCAAGTCGAGGAATTGCCATTACAGGAAGAATTAGATCGCCTACTGGCAAGTTGTGATATCATTAGACCTATCAACAACAACCTCTACCCTTATCCTGCTGAAACCCAACTTCTAATAAACTTAGAACCGGCTATTCCAGACCCTCTGATCCACACCCAACCTCTAGGAGAAATGGACGAGTGGTGGACCAATGATTGGCAGTTTCAAAACCTCCTTAATAATCCTTATACCTTTTTCCCTCAGTTCGACCCAGAACCTATACCAAATCCACCAATGAGCAATGAAAACTTAGCTGAACTCTGCCATTTTGGTGAGGAACTGATGAATGCAGGGAATAGAATTCGGGAGGTAGGAGAACAAATCTCCTGGAAATACGACGAGAGGGAACGTCGCTTCTAAGGTGCCCAGGGATAGGATGGTTGTGAAGCTGTGATTGTATAATAATGATAGTAATAATAAAATAAGTCTGTAAATAAACCTACAAATAAAACTTTTGTAAGATAAAGGTGTGTACTGATGCATATTATAATATATAAAAATGGCAGTTGAGAAATCAACAATTTTGACTAAACATGTGCTGTGAAATTGTGTAATTAAATGCATATAGCTATTATTTATTTTTATGCTAATAATTTATATATATTAAATACCAGATGGAAAACGCTAATAATGAACCAGTTAATGAAGTTAATCAATCTAAGCAAAACCAAGAAGATCAATTCATGACTAGCCGAGATATCAAGAACATCGTTGCCCAAGGAATAGCCAATGCTATTCCAGCAATCCTTGCTGCTGCCCAGAAACCTGCTGAACCTCAACAAATTATTCCTACTAAGCGTACTCAAGAAGATAACCTCAGTAATAGTGTAAACGGAGGCGGCAACCATACTAATCACGATAATGATCCACGACAGGCCCCACTCCCTAAGAAAATGAAAGTTGCAACGCCTGGTTGCACTTACAAAGAATTTCTTGCTTGTAAACCAGCTGAATTTGCAGGCAACGAAGGGGCAACTGCAGCACTGCGTTGGTTGGAGAAAACTGAAGCAGTAATTATGATAAGTAAATGTGCTGAAGAAGACAAGGTCATGTATGCGTCACATCTTTTTAAAGAAGGGGCGCTAGAATGGTGGAATACGGTACTTCAAGCCAAAGGAGGAAATGTGGCCTATGCCATGAGTTGGGAATAATTTAAGCAACTAATAGAAAGAAAATTATGTCCCGAATATGAAAAGGAACAAATGGCGAATAAGTTCCTAAACCATCGAATGATTGGTGTAAATTGTCGAGGATATACTTCGACATTCTTCGAATATGCTAGAGTGGTACCAACACTGGCTTCGTCAGAACCAGTACTTATTTCTCGCTACATTTGGGGATTGATTGGTGAAATCCGTAATATCGTTAAAGCTGTGAGACCTCGCACTATTGACGATGTGGTAGAATTAGCTAACACCCTAACTGACGAGCTGGTACATACAAGAGATGAAAACCGGAAGAAGGAATTAGCTCAGAAAATTACCCAAGGATTTCATGTGGGTAATAATAGCAAATTCAAGAAGAAAGGAACCGGGCAATCCTCAACTCCGCCGTTCTGCAGGAATTGCAGAAAGAAACATTTTGGAAAATGCAATATAACCTGCAACTTTTGCAAAGTTGTAGGACATCGTGAAGAAGACTGCAGAAAGAAAACAAGGGTCTGCTATAACTGTGGAGAAGCTGGGCATTTCAAACCAGAATGCCCTAAGTTGGTCAAACCAGCAGACAATAAAGCCAAACCGACCGACGGAGTTACCAAGAAGAATGTTCGAGCATTCCAATTAACTACTCAAGAGGTAAAACTCATTCCAGATGTGATAGCTAGTACGTTTCTAGTTCACAACGTTTACGCAAAAGTATTATTTGACTCTGGTGCAAACCAAAGTTTTATAAATACTTCATTCTGCCAAGCTCTTAACTTACCCTTAACCAACCTTAGGCAGATTTTTACAGTTGAAACGGCAGATGGGAATTCTATTAACATACATAAGGTTTTGCAAAAAGAAAATATAGAACTTTCAGGTCATAAATTCCATGCAAACCTATTACCAATGAATTTAGCTGGGTTCGATGTTGTGTTAGGAATGGATTGGTTAGTAGCCAACCATGCTCGAATCCTTTATGATAAGAACTCTATAGAGATTCGGGCACCCACCGGAGAAGTGAGCGTGATTACAGGAGATAAGCCACGTAAACCCATGAAGTTCATTTCAGTAATGAAAGTTGTTAGTTATGAACGAAAGCAAGGAATAGTATATATGATTTAAGTAATCATTAGTACTAAGGATAAAGAACTTAAGGAGATTCCTGTAGTCTCAGAACACCCAGATGTATTCCCAGAAGAGTTACCAGGATTACCACTAGATAGGGAAGTAGAATTTAGAATTCATTTAATTCCTGGAACTACACCGATAGCCAAGGCACCGTATCGATTAGCATCCACAGAAATGCTAGAACTAAAGAAACAATTAGATGAATTGTTAAGTAAAGGATTCATACAACCTAGTTCATCCCCTTGGGGAGCACCAGTGTTGTTTGTAAAGAAAAAGGATGGTTCGATGCGAATGTGTATCGATTATAAGGAACCGAATAAGGTTACAATTAAGAATCGATACCCATTACCTAGGATTGATGATCTTTTTGATCAACTTCAAGGAGCTAGATACTTTTCTAAGATCGACTTACGCTCTGGATATCATCAATTAAAGGTACAAGAAGAAGACATACCTAAAACTGCTTTCAGAACTAGGTATGGTCATTACGAGTTTACAGTCATGCCCTTCGGATTAACGAATCCACCTGCAGCATTTATGGACATGATGAATAGAATATGTAAACCGTACTTGGATAAATTTGTAATTGTCTTCATCGACGATATACTTATTTATTCCAAAAGTCAGGACGAGCATTGTCAGCACTTGCATGCACTCTTAACTTTGTTAAGAAAAGAAAAGCTTTACGCCAAATTCTCGAAGTGTGAATTTTGGTTACAGGAAGTGCAATTTTTAGGACACATGGTGAACCACAAAGGTATTCAAGTAGATCCCTCCAAAATAGAAGCAATCAACAAATGGAAAGTTGCACAATCAGCTATGGAAGTTAGAAGCTTTTTAGGATTAGCTGGATACTATAGGCGCTTTATTAAGGATTTTTCTAAAATAGCGGTGCCATTAACTAAGCTAACCTGTAAAGCGGTTAAGTTTGAATAGGGACCTAAGCAAGAAGAAGCCTTTAGGATTTTAAAGCAAAAGTTAACAAATGCTCCAATTCTAGCCTTACCAGAAGGAACAGAAGATTTTGAAGTATACTGTGATGCTTCAAAACTAGGATTTGGATGTGTGCTAATGCAACGCAAGAAGGTAATTGCGTATGCATCAAGGCAATTGAAAAAGCACGAGGAAAACTATACGACTCATAATTTTGCCCTTAAGTTTTGGAGACATTATCTGTATGGAAGTAAGTTTACTGTCTATACGGATCATAAAAATTTAAGGTATATATTTGGGCAAAAAGAATTGAACATGAGACAAAGGAGATGGATGGAGATTCTAAGTGACTACGACTGTGATATTCAATATCACGAAGGAAAGGCAAATGTAGTTGCAGATGCCTTAAGTCGTAAATATCATGAAAAGCAAAAGCGAGTTTGTGCTCTTAGATTAAATCTACAATTAGATTTAATGGAATAACTGAATAATGTTCAAGAAACAGCAATCGAAGATGATGCTGAAGGAATGAAGGGACGAGTAAAAGAATTAGAACAAGGAAGTGATGGAATTTGGAGATTCCACAAGAAAAGGATATGGGTACCTAAACAGGGAGAATTAAGAGATAAGATTTTAGAAGAAGCTCATAAATCTAGGTGTACTGTGCATCCCGGTAACAATATGATGTACAAAGATTTAAGGAATAATTTCTGGTGGATAGGTATTAAAAAGGACATAGCTAGATATGTTTCTAAGTGCCTTACTTGTTCACAAGTTAAGGCAGAACACCAGAAACCTTCGGGTCTACTTCAACAATTTGAAATGCCTGTATGTAAATGGGAACTCATAACAATGGACTTTGTTACAAAGTTACCCAAAACCAGAAAAGGTAATGATGCGATTTGGGTAATTGTGGATCGATTAACCAAGTCAGCTCATTTTCTACCCATGAAGGAAACCTTTAGCATGGAAAGGTTAGCCAAGTTGTATGTAGACGAAGTAGTATCCTTACATGGAGTTCCACTCTCCATTGTATCGGATAGGGATAGTCGTTTCACTTCCCACTTCTGGAAAAGTTTCCAGGAAGCAATGGGAACCAGACTAAAATTAAGTACGACATATCATCCACAATTAGACGGACAAAGTGAAAGGACAATACAAACCCTGGAAGACATGCTCCGGGCATGTGTAATAGATTTTGGTGGAAACTGGGATGACCACCTACCTTTGATCGAATTCTCCTATAATAATAGTTATCATTCAAGTATCGAAGTTGCCCATTCGAAGCACTGTATGGACACAAATGCAGAACTCCGGTTTGCTGGGCAAAAATAGGAGAAAGTCAATTATCAGGTCCTGAAATCGTGCAAGAGACCACCAGTCACACCCCAACCGATGGCGGAAACATCGGGATGAGACGAAGTGCGTAGATTGTAAGAGACTTCATAACACTATGTGACAATATTAATTTAATTCCAATTCATTTCAAACTAATTGTTATACAAGGTTCAAATAAAATAACAACATTGTTTCATAACAAAAACATAACAATAAAAATAGATGATTTAATCTAGGTGTGTATCTAGTCCACCCTAAATCTTGTTTCATCTTGTAACACCACCTCATCAATTAACCTGCAACATGTATTAAAATAGAGTTCAATGCAAAAGCAAAGACAAGTATACAGGTTTGGTTACATAGCATAAATAGAATAAAAAGTGCTCATATCCAACATGATTCATAATATGTGAGTACTAGTATGCAAATATGGCATACAATATGTTCAAACCCGAGAATACAACGCGTTAAAAGAGCCTAATCCCAAGAGTTTAGCGGGTGGTAACATGTTTAACTTAACAATACCCCAAGTCTAACGGGGGGTGCGTTAATCCTATAGCGCTATAATTGTTAAGGGAGGCTAGCAAAGTTAATGAGCATATAACGTCCAAGTAGTTTACATAGCATACGAGAATAACAAGTATCACATAAAGTTTCATGTTAAGCATGGATAGAGTATGTTTAAAATAGTTTAAGTATCAATTTGTATGTTATACATGTTGCATCCCAAAATGGTAAAGGGTAAAAGGGATCGAGTATACTCACGGTTTTTGCAAGCTTTCCTACTTGAAATCCCGCGAGTGGTTTTTTTGATGGATGGATTAGTTTGGAGCACCTAGTCCTTCTACACGAGGAAAACATAGGTGTGTGAGTTTGGGGAAATCAGAAGATTATAGATTCGGATTCTAAAATGTATGGAAAATAACATAAGTGAAAATAATCATCTTGTACACATAACTCTTGTTCTTGACACTATTAAAACTCAAAAGTGTTTGTATGATTTCATGGATTCAAAGGTCCATTAGAGTCGTAGCAAGGGCATGGTCATAGATGATGTAACATATTCTTGACAAGTAACTATTAAGTTATTATCAAGTTTAGTTACTTAGGTATACATATGGAATAATTAGATAATATATAGATTACAAGGTCCTATGGTTCAAGCATGAGGTAGGAGATTAATGTCTCCATTTAGGTACCTGTAAGTATCATGGAAATCATGTAGGAGGTAGGAAGAACAAGCTTCCATTTAGGCACCTCTTAAGTGTTCACCACTACACTTGATGTAAAAACAACCAAGGAGGGTCATGAACTTACAAAGATAATGAAATACCACAACTAATCTATGAGAAAGCATCAAGAAGTGAGTGGATTTTTATGAAAGATACCCCAAGCTAGTCTAACAATCACACTTACAATCAAGCTTCAAGCTTGAACACTTCTCGTGGGTAAAACCCTAACTAAAACGGAATGTTTGTGAGGTTTTAACCTCTGATTTAACATGTCTCAACCTTGTTTTTAAGCCTAACAAACCATAGATGAGGTTATAAGCATTAGGACATAGGTTTGAGATGAGAAAACTCAAGTTTGGTTAAGTTTAACAAAGATTACATGAAAACAAAAACAATCAGTGGACTTTGGAGCCTTTTTGCTGGAGTTCTAGGGACTTATTTACTGTGAAATACCCATGGAATTGAAGCTAAGGAAAATCCAAGCACATAGGAAAAAGAATGAGGCAGAACGGATAAGAAACGAGTGAGATATGCTCACTTTTGTGAAGTAGGATGAATCTGCTCGAACACTAATTTACAGCTGCGTTTTTGATGATTTGAGAGTGATTTAGAGTGATTTGATTGTGTTTGCAAAGTGAAAAGAGCTTGGGGAAGGTCTTGTATTTATAGGGAGTGATTAGGTTAGTTGGTAGTGGGTTAATTAATGTTAAAAGTAAGTTTAAACATAAGAAAAACACAAAAATCGCGCCTAAATTCGCGTCTGTTCAAGGCTCTTTGCGCTGATCTGGTAGTTTAAATGAGTGCTTAAATCAATTTTGGGCCGGGTTATGTTTGAAAGCAAGGCGCAGCTCAGTTGGTTACCACTTGTGTGTGTGAGATGAGTGACCCGGGTTCGAGTCCCGTGGTCAACATCTATATTTTTTTTTTAATTAATTACTTTTTGTTTCAGCACATGAAACTTCCAGGAATGACACAAATAGTCCCTACAAGTATATATACTTTCAGAATATTACAAAACAGTCCCTGTAGTTGAAGTTTAAGTTATTTACTCAAATAACCCCTTAACTTAAACTAACCAAGTTATGTTTTATTAAAAAAAAGAACTATATAGTTTAAACTAACTGGGTTAGTTTACTAACTTTAAAATCTAACGAGTCTAACTAGATTACTATAAAAATAAACTTTTTAAATAACCAAAATTAATTAATTTAATTAATTTAAATAATTTGAATAATTATTTATAATGAATAAAAATCTTTAAACAATTATTCATTTCACAAAACTTTCGAGTTTCACTATTTTACGAGTTTCAACTAGTTTAACGAGCATTGAGCGTAATAACGAATCGGGAGTCTATGATAATATATCGTTCAAACGTGAACATTGCACATAAGTCTAACACAAACATGAATAAAATAGCTTCGTTTTCATTATGATCAATAGTCTCGAATTACAAATGAAATGAAAGTAGATTACAAAGAGAGTACAAGTGTCTAAATATAGAAGGTACAACACGACTTGCTAAAATAAGAAAGTGAGAAAAAGCGGAGCGTTACAGTCTCCCTTCCTTTAGGGAATTTCGTCCCGAAATTTAGGAAGAAGCAGGGAAAAGATGTGGATACTTCGTCTTCATGTCACTCTTGAGTTCCCAAGTGAATTCGGCGCCACATTTCCCTTCCCATCGAACCTTGACGATAGGAATTTTACTGCGTCTCAACAACTTGACCCCTTGATCCATGATTTCGACGGGTTTCTCCACAAAATGCAAAGTGTCGTTTATTTGGAGATCTTCGAGAGGAACTTGAAGTCCTTCTTCAGCGAGACACTTCTTTAGATTTGAGACGTGAAATGTTGGATGAACGTTGTTGAGTTCTTGGGGTAAATCGAGTCGATAAGCCACCTTACCAATCCTTTCGAGTATCTTGAAAGGACCAACATAGCGAGGGGCAAGTTTTCCCTTTTTACCAAAACGAACCACTCCTTTCCAAGGAGACATCTTGAGTAGAACATGGTCCCCAACGTTAAATTCCATTGGTTTGCGTCCCTTGTCAGCATAGCTCTTTTGACGACTTCAATCCTTGAGTAGGTTATCACGGATTTGGAGAATCTTATCCGTTGCTTCTTGTATGATTTCAGGGCAAGTAAATTGTTTGTCACCAATCTCGTGCCAGCTTAAAGGAGATCGGCATTTGCGACCATACAATGCCTCGAATGGAGCCATTTGAATACTGGAGTGGTAGCTATTGTTGTACGAGAACTCGATCAAAGGTAAATGCACATCCCAACTACCACCAAATTCGATGACACAAGAACGGAGCATGTCCTCAAGGGTTTGGATAGTACGTTCCGTCTGCCTATTCTTTTGGGGATGAAAGGCCGTACTGAGATTCAAATGAGTACCCATAGCGGAATGGAAAGTTTGCCAGAGACGCGAAGTAAATCGACCATCACGATCAGAAATGATGTTGAGAGGTATACCATGACGGCGTATGACTTCGTCAGTATAGATGGGAGCAATTTGTTCAACCTTGAAATCTTCGCGAATAGGGATGAATTGAGCGGACTTGGTTAAACGATCGATAATTACCCAAATACTATCGTGACCAGAAGGTGTACGAGGGATTTTAGTTATGAAGTCCATTGCAATGCTATCCCATTTCTAAACGGGGATTTCAGGTTGTTCGAGTAGACCAGAAGGTCGTTGGTGCTCAGCTTTAACTTTCGAACAGGTAAGACACTTAGAAACGTATAAGGCAATGTCTCTCTTCATACTGGGCCACCAATAGGACGTACGTAGATTATGGTACATCTTGTCAGCACCAGGATGAATTGAGTACTTGGATTTGTGTGCCTCGTTCATAATGAGATCACGAAGATTGTCGCGATCTGGTACCCAGATGCGATCACGACAGTAGAGCAGACCATCAGATTTTGAAGTGAGTAGGTCTTCAGTAGCTCCACGTGTTTCTACAGACATGGAACCTTCGTTGATAGACGAGTATTGCGCTTCACGAATGCAATTGTGAAGATCGCTCGAGATATGAAAACAACGAATATAATCTACATTAGTCTTATGACTAAGTGCATCGGCCACGACATTCGCTTTACCAGGGTGGTAGCGAATCTCGCAGTCATAGTCGTTAAGTAATTCCACCCAACTTCGTTGACGCATATTAAGCTCTTTTTGGTTAAAGATGTGTTGCAGGCTCTTATGGTCAGTGAAAACCACACATTTTGTACCGTATAGGTAGTGTCGCCAGATCTTTAACGCAAAAACAACTGCGCCAAGCTCGAGGTCGTGGGTAGTATAATTCTTCTCATGTATCTTGAGTTAGCGAGAGGCATAAGCGATGACCTTGCCTCGTTGCATGAGAACGCAACCAAGACCACGGTTTGAGGCATCACAATACACCACGAAATCATCATTCCCATCAGGAAGAGCGAGAATAGGAGCGTTGCAAAGCAAATCTTTGAGGGTCTGAAAAGATTCCTCTTGCTCAGGACCCCAAGCAAAAGGTTTCTCTTTTTGAGTCAACGAAGTGAGAGGAACGACGATCTTTGAAAAGTTCGAGATGAATTGGCGGTAATAACCCGCCAATCCTAAGAAGGAACGGATTTCTGAAGGAGATTTAGGTGCGGTCCAATTCTTCACGGCTTCGATTTTTGAAGGGTCAAACTGGATTCCTCTTTCACTAACAACGTGTCCAAGGAATTGGATTTCTTTAATCCAGAACTCGCACTTAGAGAACTTAGCGTATAAGTGTTCAATACGTAAGAGCTCGAGTATAAGACGAAGATGACGTTCATGATCGGCTTGAGATTTAGAATAAATGAGAATATCATCAATGAAGACGATCACAAAGCGATCCAAGTAGGGCTTACAAACACGATTCATAAGATCCATGAACACAGCGGGTGCGTTGGTCAAGCCAAAAGGCATAACTACGAACTCGTAGTGCCCATAGCGAGTGCGAAAAGCGATTTTGGGGATGTCCTCATCGAGAACACGAAGTTGGTGATAACCAGAACGAAGATCGATCTTGGAGAAACAGGTAGCGCCTTGAAGTTGATCAAAGAGATCGTCGATACGCGGAAGCGGGTAACGATTTTTGACGGTGAGTTTGTTAAGCTCACGATAGTCGATGCACATGCGGAAAGAGCCATCCTTCTTTTTGACGAAGAGCACAGGAGCACCCCAAGGTGAGGTACTTGGACGAATGAAACGCTTATCGAGGAGTTCTTGAAGTTGCGCAGATAATTCCTGCATCTCAGAAGGTGCAAGACGATAAGGAGCTTTGGCAACAGGAGTCGCACCAGGTACGAGGTCAATATGAAAGTCAACAGATCGAGGTGGAGGAGGACCAGGAAAATCTTCAGGAAAAACGTCAGGGAAGTCGCGCACCACTGGAACATCACTTATACTCTTTCCCTTGCCCTTTTCTTCCACAACGTGGGCTAAAAAGGCAAAGTACTGTTTGCGTAAGTATTTGTTCGCCTGTGTGCAGGACATCAACTTCAGTCCCTTTGAAGGTCGGTCTCCATAGACGTGCAAAACATCGCCAGATGGAAGGGGTAAACGAACGTATTTCTCGTGACAAGCGATTTCGGCATGGTTCTTTTGAAGCCAATCCATGCCTATGATGACGTCGAAACTACCCAGTTGCATGGGTATGAGGTCGATAGTAAAAACGTGCTCATTAAGAGTAAGACGACAATCGAGGAGAACGGAATCGACTAAGATGGACTTTCCATTTGCGACTTCGACGGAAAACGACTTAGGTAGCTTAGAGCGCGTACAATTTAACAATGATTCGAATTCTAAGGACACAAAGCTTTTGTCCGCACCAGTATCAAACAGTATCGAAGCATAAAGATGGTTAACAAGAAACGTACCGTTAACGACATCATTGTCGTTGCGCGCTTGATTTGCGTTCAGGTTGAAAGTGCGTCCACGAGGAGGTTGTTGCTGCTCTTGATTCCATTGTGGGCATTGAGGACGAAGATGATTACCATCCCCACATTTGAAACAAGCTCTAGTTGGTCTTGCGTTTTGAGGTGCAGGTGGAGCTTGTCGTGCTTGCTGAGCTTGTGGCGCTTGTTGTTGTTGATAGTTGCGGCAAAACGCGGTATCGTGCCCATAACGGTTGCAATTGGTACAGCGGCGACACTTTGCATTGGGAGGATGGTGATAGTTACAAGTGGCACACTTGGGGTGAATCCCAGTGTACAACTTTTGGGTGTTATCAGGAGCAACAGGATTTGGGTTAACGGGTGGCACAATCGCGTTGCAAACGACGTTCGATTGCTTTCGCTTCTTCCCCCTATTGCTAGTCGGCTGTTGGGTAATTTGGTTGGCTGGCTTGAATGAAACGGGGTTTGCGGCTTGCTTATCGCGAATGCGATTGTTGTTTAGAGAAGAGGCCAAACGGTAAACAGCTTCGATATTGTCGAGTTTGGCTGCCTCGATCGTATCGCGCATGCTAGAAGGTAACCCATTGATGTACTTCCTTATCTTGCATTCGGTGGTCATAATGAGGTGAGGAACAATGAAGCTAAGTTGTTTGAAACTGGTAGTGTAGGCTAGGTTCTCATCACCCACTTGTTTTAGAGCCCAAAATTCTTCCTCCAACCTTTGTTGCTCATGCGGAGGGCAAAATTCGTCCATCATCAGGGTCTTGACTTCTCCCCAGGGCAAAGCATAAGCCTCTTCGTTCGAACGGATGTTCCTTTCGTTCGTCCACCACTCGAGAGCTCGGGCTTGGAATACCCCAGTCGCACTACGCGTTTTGAGCTCTTCGGGGCACTCACTGTTGATGAACGTGACCTCTATGCCATCAAACCACTCGAGCATGGCAGTCACCCCATCGTTTCCAGTGAATGGCTTGGGGTTGCACGAAGAAAAGTGCTTGAAGTTAAACGAAACGGGCTTGCGTACTTCGACCTTAGAGTCGACGGAGGAGTTCGGAGTTTCGGAAGCTCGAATTTCGGTAACGACCTTTGGGACGATGCGCGCAATTTGATTGGCCATGAAGACCCTCATCTTCTTCTTGGAATGAGACCTTGACTTCTTAGACGTTTTGGAGTGACAGGAAGACATCTAAGATTCAAAAGAACGAATAGGTGAGACTTGATCATAATGTTTGTTTAAGAAAATTGTTTTCATAAAATGATTCATATAGCATAAAGTGTCACATAGCATAAAGGGTTCAACTTGATTCACATAGCATAAAAGGTTTAAACGTCTCATATAGCATAATCATGAGTTTCACATTGCATAACATGAATAACTGAAAGCATCGTAAATTTAGTTTGTTCACGAGAGATTATTATTGTTTTTTATTGCGATAGATGTGCGAAATGAGTAAAAAGTTTGAAATGGATGAACGTTCAAGTATAAAATCACATATAAATTGAGATACATAAAAGAGAGGCTCAATAAAACATTGGATTGTTTCGGGTAGAGAAACGTCGACTATTCCAAAGTGGGTCGAAAGTTCTTTCGAATTAAAGAAAACGTGCTTTGGCCTATAGGTAAGTGAAGAAACACGGAACTAATTAGGAGATAATCAGTTTGGTTTATGTTCCTTGCATAGTGGTTAATCTTCTTACGGATTCCTGAGCTCCTTAAAGACCGTGGTTAACTGCAAAACAAAACACCGTTACTCGTTAAGAGGGGAATGTGGGGGTTTCCCTCTTAACCGGGCTCCGGCGTGAGAATAAGCGACTGTGCTTTGGAGATAATTAAGTATTAAATGAGAGAGTAGAGGGAATGGAATGAATTAACCTGTGAAGTGAAGGTCTCTATTTATAGCCGGAGAGGTGTAAGAGGGTGTGGGCTGATGGGCCTTGGGCCGGAAGGCGACAACATGGAGGATATGCTCCTTGTCTCACTGGTGTCGACCGTTAGTGGCTTCTAGGAGCTTTGTGGAGTTGGCGCAACGTGATTGGAGCCACGTGTCACTGTTGTCGGCCTGGTCGCCCTTCTGCCATCAGCAGGTAAGTGGAGATCGTGGGGCAGTTGTCTCGCCCTATGATTGGTGCCACATAGGCGTCCTTTAGTACTTTTTGTCTCCTGCATGTCAGACGATCGTGGAGCACGATTGCGCAGGAACAGAAGGACCCTGATTGGCTCTTTTATTCTGCCACTTGTACCTTGTGTACTATCTGGAAAGGCCTTGCGCCGTAGTCACTCACGATTCTTGCTGAGCACGTTATTATCATGCGCGCGGCATGGGTTTCCAGATGTCCCTTTTAGAATGCTAAGTGTTGCTAACTGGAGTTTACTCTTCTGTGGACCTCGCGCCGTGTTACATAGGTGTGTTGTAGCTCGCGCGAGGTTGGCGATCAAGAAATTTGGTGATTAAGGAGTATGGTCCCGCGCGACCTTGCAGGGGTTGCGCGGCTTTTTGGGACCATACCCCTTCAGTAAGATACTCTCGTCGAGAAGCGATTAACGGTATCTTACCCTTCCAGTTACTACACGTCTCTAATCGATTGAAACAATCGGGACTTTGGCGAGATTGAAAATCGAGGAATGGGACTTAATCGACGAGATGCGGGTTTCACCCCTAACTTGACGATTTCGTACCCCAAATGTAGTTAGTACTCGTCGGGTCAAAATATAATTTCAACACTTTGACGAGGGTCCACTAGAGTTGAAATGGAAATTACAATTAAGTTGTGGATTTCACTCCAAGCTTAATGGTGAAATTTCATGCAAAAATAATTTAAGGTAGAATGAGAGTCGTTTACCAAATTGTGGGTTTCACGCCTATTTTGGTAAAGTCGTCTCGTTTATGTTACAAGAGTATTCAAATAAACAAAAGTGTATTCATGTTATCCTTAGGAAAGGCATATAAATTTAATCAACCAAGAAGTATTGCTAGGAAGCATGTAAGGTAGAGTACAAAAGTTTTAAACAACAAATAAGAGACAAAGTTCCTAAAACTATAGACTAGGGCAAAGCATTTCTACTTTTTCCTAATTCCCTATAGTTATGGCTCTGATACCAATCTGTCACACCCCAACCGATGGCGGAAACATCGGGATGAGACGAAGTGCGTAGATTGTAAGAGACTTCATAACACTATGTGACAATATTAATTTAATTCCAATTCATTTCAAACTAATTGTCATACAAGGTTCAAATAAAATAACAACATTGTTTCATAACAAAAACATAACAACAAAAATAGATGATTTAATCTAGGTGTGTATCTAGTCCATCCTAAATCTTGTTTCATCTTGTAACACCACCTCATCAATTAACCTGCAACACGTATTAAAATAGAGTTCAATGCAAAAGCAAAGGCGAGTATACAAGTTTGGTTACATAGCATAAATAGAATAAAAAGTGCTCATATCCAACATGATTCATAATATGTGAGTACTAGTATGCAAATATGCCGTACAATATGTTCAAACCCGAGAATACAACGCGTTAAAAGAGCCTAATCCCAAGAGTTTAGCGGGTGGTAACATGTTTAACTTAACAATACCCCAAGTCTAACGGGCGGTGCGTTAATCCTAAAGCGCTATAATTGTTAAGGGATGCTAGCAAAGTTAATGAGCATATAACGTCCAAGTAGTTTACATAACATACGAGAATAACAAGTATCACATAAAGTTTCATGTTAAGCATGGATAGAGTATGTTTAAAATAGTTTAAGTATCAATTTGTATGTTATACATGTTGCATCCCAAAATGGTAAAGGGTAAAAGGGATCGTGTATACTCACGGTTTTTGAAAGCTCTCCTACTTGAAATCCCGTGAGTGGTTTTTTTGATGGATGGATTAGTTGGAGCACCTAGTCCTTCTACACGAGGAAAACATAGGTGTGTGAGTTTGGGGAAATCGGAAGATTATAGATTCGGAGTCTAACATGTATGGAAAATAACATAAGTGAAAATAATCATCTTGTACACATAACTCTTGTTCTTGACACTATTAAAACTCAAAAGAGTTTGTATGATTTCATGGATTCAAAGGTCCATTAGAGTCATAGCAAGGGCATGGTCATAGATGATGTAACATATTCTTGACAAGTAACTATTAAGTTATTATCAAGTTTAGTTACTTAGGTATACATATGGAATAATTAGATAATATATAGATTACAAGGTCCTATGGTTCAAGCATGAGGTAGTAGATTAATGTCTCCATTTAGGTACCTCCAAGTATCATGGAAATAATGTAGGAGGTAGGAAGAACAAGCTTCCATTTAGGCACCTCTTAAGTGTTCACCACTACACTTGATGTAAAAACAACCAAGGAGGGTCATGAACTTACAAAGATAATGAAATACCACAACTAATCTATGAGAAAGCATCAAGAAGTGAGTGGATTTTTATGAAAGATAGCCCAAGCTAGTCTAACAATCACACTTACAATCAAGCTTCAAGCTTGAACACTTCTTGTGGGTAAAACCCTAACTAAAACAGAATGTTTATGAGGTTTTAACCTCTGATTTAACATGTCTCAACCTTGTTTTTAAGCCTAAAAATCCATAGATGAGGTTATAAGCATTAGGACATAGGTTTGAGATGAGAAAACTCAAGTTTGATTAAGTTTAACAAAGATTACATGAAAACAAAAACAATCAGTGGACTTTGGAGCCTTTTTGCCGGAGTTCCAAGGACTTATTTACTGTGAAATACCCATGGAATCGAAGCTAAGGAAAATCCAAGCACATAGGAAAAAGAATGAGGCAAAACGGATAAGAAACAAGTGAGATATGCTCACTTTTGTGAAGTAGGATGAATCTGCTCGAACACTAATTTGCAGCTGCGTTTTTGATGATTTGAGAGTGATTTAGAGTGATTTGATTGTGTTTGCAAAGTGAAAAGAGCTTGGGGAAGGTCTTGTATTTATAGGGAGTGATTAGGTTAGTTGGTAGTGGGTTAATTAATGTTAAAAGTAAGTTTAAACATAAGAAAAACACAAAAATCGTGCCTAAATCCGCGTCTGTTCAAGGCTGTTTGCACTGATCTGGTAGTTTAAATGAGTGCTTAAATCAATTTTGGGCCGGGTTATGTTTGAAAGTAAGGCGCAGCCCAGTTGGTTACCACTTGTGTGTGTGAGATGAGTGACCCGGGTTCGAGTCCCGTGGTCAACATCTATATTTGTTTTTTGAATTAATTACTTTTTGTTTCAGCACATGAAACTTCCAGGAATGACACAAATAGTCCCTACAAGTATATATACTTTCAGAATATTACAAAACAGTCCTTGTAGTTGAAGTTTAAGTTATTTACTCAAATAACCCCATAACTTAAACTAACCAAGTTATGTTTTATTAAAAAAAAAAGAACTATATAGTTTAAACTAACTAGGTTAGTTTACTAACTTTAAAATCTAACGAGTCTAACTAGATTACTATAAAAATAAACTTTTTAAATTACCAAAATTAATTAATTTAATTAATTTAAATAATTTGAATAATTATTTATAACGAATAAAAATCTTTAAACGATTATTCATTTCACGAAACTTTCGAGTTTCACTATTTTACTAGTTTCAACTAGTTTAGCGAGCATTGAGCGTAATAACGAATCGGGAGTCTATGATAATATATCGTTCAAACGTGAACATTGCACATAAGTCTAACACAAACATGAATAAAATAGCTTCGTTTTCATTATGATCAATAGTCTCGAATTACAAATGAAATGAAAGTAGATTACAAAGAGAGTACAAGTGTCTAAATATAGAAGGTACAACACGACTTGCTAAAATAAGAAAGTGAGAAAAAGCGAAGCGTTACACCACCAACAAGATTACTCAAATCAAGGAAAGACTAAAGACTGCTCGAGATCGTCTAAAGAATTATGCCGATAATCGACGCAAGCCACTGGAATTTCAAGTCGGAGATCAGGTACTTTTGAAAGTTTCTCCTTGGAAAGGAGTAGTTTGGTTCGGTAAGAAATGAAAGCTAAGTCCACGATACGTAGGACCATTTCCAGTAATCCAACTTATAGGACCAGTTGCCTATCGCTTACAACTACCAGAAGAACTAGCTGGAGTACATGATGTATTTCATGTATCCAATCTCAAGAAATGTCTATCAGACGAATCCCTGGTGGTACCTCTTCAAGACATAGAGGTAAATGATAAGTTAAAATTCGTAGAAAAACCACTTCAAATAGAAGACCGAAAGATCAAGTTTCTCAAGCACAAACGATTAGTGCTAGTCAAAGTCAAATGGGATTCAAGGAGAGGACCTGAATATACTTGGGAGCTGGAATCGGAGATGAAGCGAAAGTATCCTCACTTATTCCAGTAAATCTCGAGGATGAGATTTTGATAAGGTGGGGAGGATGTAACAACTCTCATTAAAATTACCATTTCTTATCTTATTTTGTCTAAAAGGAAACCCTAATTGAGACCCCCAAGTAATTCTGCATAACCCCTAAAATTTTCAGAACAGTTGAAATCAGGATTAGGGCTCCTAAAACTCAAGGGGGGTATTCCTCTAATTATGTTTATCTGTTTGAAACGGTTGTAAAACACGTAAAATCGAATTTCGTCGACTCACCAACGCTATACCAGACACGAGGCTACCCTAGGCTAGGGGGGTATGCCCCGCGACTCGCGACAGGGGTAGAGGAACCCTCCGCGACACGCGGGAGGTTCCAATTCGGGCTATAAAACCCTTGGTCTGGGACTTGATCAGTTTGCATATTTCGACGTTGAAATTCGTTACGTACACCCACATATACACTGCTTCGTTCAAAAGTAGTTATAATCTCGAACCTCTGTTGTGATAACAGGGTAATAACTCGATCGCTGCTACGATTCAATGTCCGATCGATTGAAACTATCCGATGAATGTTTAAGTGCTGCTCAAATTGGGTTTATACTTTGTCATTCGTCATGAATTCGATGGATGTTTAAGTATCGCACGTTGTCATTCATTATGAAGGTTTTGATCTCGTGAGTTGTCGTAAAAAGTTGGATTAAAGTTACTGACCTAGTTTTCGTGTACAAATTGAATTAGGTTAACAAGGCTAATCAGTAGGCTAAATTCTGCTCGCATAAATCTGCAATATGAGTCATTCTCTTTTTATTAAATTTGATTTCAAAATCATGTTTGCTTTCAAAGTTATAAATTACAGGGATTAAGTCTTTCTAGTCTCCAAATTACAGCCGGTATGTGGGGTTTTGTATATAATACTTGATAACTGTCACCATTGGACAACGGGTTAGCCAAGGGGTGATATGACCATAATCACAGACACCATTGGACAACGGGATAGCCAATAGGTGGTCGAGTGATAAATATCGTGGGTAGATGGTTGATATGTATAAACATTATTATCGCTCTTAATACTGTAAATTATAACAACGCGTCGTTTTTAGTAAAAAGAAATGATTCACCAGTATTTCCCCGCTGACAAAACCTTTTTCAAACATGTTTCAGGTGATCTGTTGTGATCCAGGAAAAGTGTCGCGAAGCACTACAAGCTTAAGGAAGTGGCTCAATATAAATAAAGAAACATGTTTTGTAAAATAAAGATTTCCCAGTGAAATCACCTTATTGTAAACTACTGGGGTTTTATTCCGAATTATGAAATAAAATAATCGGGCATTTTCAGTTTTAAAAAGATCCTGCTAAAAATCTTCCGCTGTCAACTCAATTAAATAAATACCACGGGATTCCTGTTCCACGGCTCTTGAACCGGGTCAAACCGGGCCGGGGGTCGTGACAGAACCTTTGACACTTTACACCGTTTAACGCACTATGCAACGCTTACGATGTCAATCTGCAATCAGGCTGATCTCAGACGCGCTCCCTTCAATCCAACCAAGTTGTGTTTACTTGCTGAGCGCCGACTGTGAGTATACTCGAACCCCTTTTTATCGCATTTTGGGTGTAACATACGTTCCTATCAAATCAAATTTAATAAACGAATTATTCAATCAAACTGTTTATCTCTTGCGAATAACTGATATGCATATTTACACGTGATGCTAGTTACATATGTGTTAGGACTTATACTCGCGAGGTCCCGCCTTAACTAGTATAGAACTATAGCACCCGACGGGGTCTAGTTAGGATGAATAGCAATCGCAATCGCAGCTCGAGTGACTTAGCTGGTAGTATCAGTCTTGTATGCATGTATGTTGAGGTATCTCGTTTATGTATTTGGTAATTCGCAGCACTTTTAACTATTTATGCTACTCTATCAAAACTTGTATACTTGCCAATACTTTTGTATTGACGTTGTTTTAACGTATGTTGCAGGTTTAGTCGCAGTCTACATCAAATCAAACTAGGAAGTCTAGAAACTCACCTAAATGCTATTTTGTCGGATTTGTATTGTTCGAGAGGATAAGAAATCTGTGATAACTTATGTGAATGTATTGTTTATTAGTATGGGATAATGAACGCATTAAATACTGTCGCAATATAGTTGTTATGGATTCTCTTGAGCAATCTGGTTCGCCTAGTGCCGCGCCCTGATGATTCCGCCATCGGTTGGGGTGTGACAATTGTATCCTTGCTGACTCAAACTACTGGGTTGAGGGTAACGTTACCTTCAAAAGAGGGGCCTACTACTATAACTAAGATAATCTCTTAAAAAGTGCAAAAGTGTGGAAAAATCAAAGGTTACAATAAAGGCGAGTCGGATCCAAGTGATTTATCTTGTCTATTTGTTTTATTTTTATTTTTATTTTCAGTATTTGTAGTTAGTTTTCATTTTCTTGTTTAAAACCTTTTTTCTAAATTTTTGATTTGATTAGACGTTGAGGATAAACCGGTACTAAAAGCTCTTGTGTCCTTGGACGACCTCGGTATCTTACCAACGCTATACTACGCTCACGATGGGTGCACTTGCCCATATGTGTGTTTAGTGTTAGTAAAATATCATGTTTTATAAATTTAAAACTTGACTAAAGTGTTAAAAAGGGCTAAAAATATACTTAAAAATATATACACACCGACACACATCAGTAATCTATCCAAGAAGCATGTATAAACATAAAGCATAGATGTATAAGTAAGTATAAGAGAGATAGGGAATGCTTTGGGAGCTTGTAATCGAGATCCAGTGGTTAGCTAGCAGCTGTAATGACTCCAGGTAGCGTAACTCGTGACTAGGAGCTGCTGGTATAGTCCCTTAGGAACTCGTGACCTTAGTAGCTCAGAGGGGAAGCCGCTCAATATAATGGCTTGTGTTCTTTAGAGAGAGTATGTGTTTCTAGAGACAGAATGAGATTCTAGAGAGAGAGAGAGAGAGAGAGAGTAGAAGGCTGGAAAAAGTGAGTTGAATGAAATAGAGGATTGACCCTCTATTTTTAGGTATGTTACTGTTAACCATAATGGGCTTGGTTGTGATGGGCTGGCTACCCCACTAAGCTTGCTCTCCTGTTTGGGTTGTTAAGCTCCTGGCAGGAAGCTCCTAGCTTTCTGCTTTTAGCTTCCTACTTGTTGCTTCCCGGCTTTGCTGAGTCGGACCCTCCGAGCACCCACGTCATCATCCCACCAAGTCATAAGTAGTCATGATGTAGTTATGGGTGCTTGTGACTCATAAGTTATCTGGTCAAGGATGAAGCTTCTAATGATAAGTTGTGTAGGCATAAAGCGCATTGAAAGAAGTTGATGTCTGAAGTTGTTAGCGACCAGCTTTGAAGTTATTGTGATAAGCGATCATATGTTAAGCTTATTGGGAGAAGCTATCATATGTGAAGCTTATCTGGAGAAGTTATCATATGTGAAGCTTATCAGAGAATCTATCATATGTGAAGCTTATCGGGAGAAGCTATCATATGTGAAGCTTATCGGGAGAAGCTATCATATGTGAAGCTTATTGGAAGAAGCTATGATATATGAAACTTATTGGGAGAAGCTATCACATGTGAAGCTTATAGGGAGAAGCTATCATATGTGAAGCTTATTGGAAGAAGCTATGATATGTGAAGCTTATTGGAAGAAGCTATGATATGTGAAGCTTATTGGGAGAAGCTATCCTATGTGAAGCTTATTGGAAGAAGCTATAAACTATGAATCTTTTGTGTCTTGTATGAAGCTTTTATGCTTCTTTTTAGGCTTATTTGCTTCTAAGCTTTTAAGGTTGATGTGAAGCTTTTGAGCTTGCCGTGAAGCTTTTAAGCTCCTTGGCTTCCTGTGGTGTTTTAAAGATTCTAAGCTTCTGTCTTTTGGTTTCCGCACAAGTTTCTTTAGTCGTCTTAACAAATCTGGTGTGGCAGCTTGCTTATTTTGTCATGATGGGATAACATAGTAGGGAAGCTACACTCTCTTCGAGGCAGCATGTGAGCTTTGTTTCATAGAAGGGGCGTTTCTAGCTTACAGGGAATGGTTATATATACTTCTAAAAATTGCCCTTCCTTGTTAAAAGGTGTCTAAACGTTCATGCATAAGTAGAATTATCGTGTTAGAGAACTTTACTATAGGCAAGTAGTGGCCTTGAACATAAGTTCTAATAGTTCATTATATGCCTCGTATGTTGTTGATTCCGTACACCCAATATTCATTGTGACAACTCGAGTTTCCAAGATTCCATCTTCGCACAATTGCACGTTAATTGTTTAGATTGTTTGTTGACACGACTTGTTTGTTTCACAACTGTACACGTTGTAATATGTTAAATCGTATTGTTGGTGGTATGTTATATATGGTGGGTGTTAAGTGTGCTTTTATAATTACTTGATGAGCAATACACGTGTTGGGTGTAGATTGTAGTACACATGATTTGTATAATGGAAAATAAGATAGTGGAACCCTACACCCGAAAACACCCCACTTGAAAACACCCCTCCCCACAAAAACAACTTAGTGTTTTCGTCCACCAGGAGGCCAACGAAAATAACAGTGGGCTTGGCCCAGTATCGAGTACATAGAGTTTGGTAATAACCTGTACGCTTAATGAGTATTCGGCAAAAACACTAATCACACCTCCTATCTCTCTCTCGATATCCTTTGTAACCGACGGCAGTTCCACTTCTTGAAGCCCTATCGCCACACACACACAATCCTTGGACTATCCTTTGAATCGGTCAGTTTATAGTTCACGTTTATTTATTCTGAATTGATTATAAATGCATGATATATGAGTAAATGCTGCTGTAGGATCATAGGAATGGTTGTAAAGTGTGAAAATCCTAGACATAATGATTGTGGATATTTATTTTCTCTGAAGATGCACATGATCTTATAAGTGCACATGAGTTCACATATGATACATAGTCTACGGTTTGCATGTGACACATGATTTCAACCTAACATTAGTCAAACCCACCCAAAATCTAATTAGTCCAATAATCTCTTGAGGTGGTTTGCAGTTGTCGGCCATTGTTGTTTATTTTAATGATGATGATGATCCGATGTGAATGATCTTGATATGTTGATGAATACACAAAATAGGGTTTATGCTAGATGTCGAATACTTGCTGATGTCGAGTGATGATCATGTATGTTACTATGTAATGTGTTTGTGGATGGCATAATGATTTTTATGAATGGATCGAATGGTATTGTTGTGATGATGATTAGGGTTGTTGTTGTTACGTAACTGATGATGTTGTTGATTGTTGTAACCGACGAAAACCTCCACCCAACGAAAACCCTACCTCCAACAAAAACACCTTGGTGTTTTCGGCCCAAGTATTTTCGGCCCAAGGGATTTCGGCCCAAAGGGTTTTCGCCACTTAGGCGATTTCGTCACATTGTATACTGTTAGCTATTAACGCTATTAAATATGCGATTCAATTAAGTTAATTACTTGAGTAACTCCGTTAGTTTACTAAACCTGTTGGTTGTTAACTCTAGTAATTTATTAACACTGTTAAGTAAGATTGGTTAACTTTGTTAAGCTTATCAACCTTGTTAGTTGTCATTTCTGTTAAGACTAGCAACTTGGTTTAGTATGTTGGTTCTGCATAGATTATTAATTCAGTTAAAAGATGTTAACTCTGTCAATCATGTAACATTGTTAGTGTGTAAATCCTGTTAAGTGTGTTAACTTTGTGAAGTATGTGGACTGACTGTTAATCTTGTCAAGCATGAATTTCATGGCTCTGATTAACTGCTTATATGATACGTGACAATTTCTTAAACACACTTTGTGACATAGATGGCATGTGAATCTATATGAACTTAACTGATTGAGTATACGTGTATAACTATAGGACTTGACTGATTACTTGTGAGCACATAACTTAGCATACCGAGTAAACCAAGGTGAGTTCACACTCCTACCAAGGCATGGGATTCCCCAGTGGGTTGGGAATGGGATCGAATGATTACTTGTACTCACATCATTACTAGACTACTTACCACGGTCCTCGGATTGGGAAGGATGCCTGTGCCAAAAGCTACGTAAAACCTACGTACTGTCCTCGGTTTGGGAAGGACACTAGTGTTAAAACCTAGGTAAATCCTACGTACCATTGTCCTCGGATGGGGAAGGACACCAGCGCTAAACCTACGTACTCGCTACGTACTGTCCTCGGTTGGGAAGGGCACTTACGTAAAACCTCCGTAAACTTATACTTACTACTGTCCTCGGTTGGGAAGGGCACTTACGTAAAACCTACGTAAACTTATACTTACTACTATCCTCGGATTGGGAAGGATACTTATGGATACAACTAGTCTAGTAACTTACAACCTGGGAAGCCCCTACTAATTGAACTTACAACATGGGAAGCCCCCACTAATTGAACTTACAACATGGGAAGCCCCCACTAATTGATCTTACAACATGGGAAGCCCCCACTAATTGAACTTACAACATGGGAAGCCCGCACTAGATGAACCTACAAATGGCCTAGTAATACACGGCATGGTTATAAACGAACTTATGATTTGTTAAACGAACTTATTACTGAACAACCAACTGTGAACTCGCTCAACTTTGTTGTTGACTCTCTGTTACATGCCTTGCAGGTCGTTAGGTAACTATGGAGCTTGCATGGGAGTGGAGAGGAGTCGTTGTGGGACATGGACAGTTGTGTGCCATGCTAAACATTTGAAACATTTGAACTTATGTTGGGTTTACATATTTATGCTTCCGCTAAACACTTAACTATGTTATGGTTTTGAACACCTTTCGTATTGATGAATGACTTTTATTTATTACTTACAATGTTCAATATGATTGGTGGCTTGATCCTGGTCATGTCACGCCTCCAAGCGGTGATACTCCGCTTGTGGATTTTGGGGGTGTGACATTCATGGTAGGCCACATATATGTGGGCGACTTGGTTGCGTATCCCAATAACCTTTGGAGTTTTGTTCTAGCCTTTTTTTATTCTGTTTGCTAGATAAGAGCTCCTGGATTTCAGTTATAAAATGAAGCAGGTTACCTTCCCCAAAATCTTTCTTAACCCATTTCATTTGGTATTTACTACCTTTTAAACCTTTAACCAAATGCCATAAAAGGTCCTTATTGTAACGCCCAGCGTCCCTTAACTTTAGGATTTTGTCAAGATTAGTCCCTGAAGTTTGTTTATTTGTCAATTTAGCCCCTAATCTATGTGAAAGTCTATGTTATATACTTGAAATGCCTAAGTCTACGTGTGGAATGTCTTTATCTTTGAAATGCCTATGTTGAAATTGCCTAATTCTATATTTGAAATGCCTAATTCTATATTTGAAATGTCTAAATCTATGTTGGAATG
Source organism: Helianthus tuberosus (assembly GCA_030545235.1). Taxonomy (NCBI): domain Eukaryota; kingdom Viridiplantae; phylum Streptophyta; class Magnoliopsida; order Asterales; family Asteraceae; genus Helianthus; species Helianthus tuberosus. The sequence goes on along the minus strand of CM060381.1, from coordinate 101,149,427 downwards.
CCTAAATCTATATTTGGAATGTCTAAATCTATTTGGTGCCTGACTCCTTAGACTCGTGAAACTTGATTCTTGGTTAAACGAGAGACTAGAGCCTTGTCACTAGCGGAATCTATAAATCTTGAAACTTTTGATGTTTATAATGTAATCTAGTTATTCTTTAATACGCAACGCCTAATCTAACTCGCAAATCGAAACAAAGACGGGAGCGCGGAAAGGTTGGATTGGCCAGAGTGGCAATTCGATCGGATTGCCACCCGATCGAATTACCACCCGATCGGGTGACCACCCGATCGGACTACCACTCGACCCGTGCACACCTTCTCCCTTCTCATGCTCTCACACTATAAATAGAAGCTGTCACATCAGTCCTTCACTGATGTGACAGCCCTGCTCGACTCAGACGCACAACACCCTTTCTCCTCTATTTTCTTGGCGATTTCGGTACGTTTCAAGCTAGGTTCTTAATACTTTCTTGATCTACACTTCATCCTCTACGTGATTCACCTTTGAAATCACACTTTTCACCATGAAATCTCTCAGATCTGAGTTCTTGAGGGTGATGTCATCATGGTGGTTTGTATGAACTACTATGTGATGTCAGTTCCTGCAAGATCTAGCTCGGATCTAAGGTATTTCATGCGTATTCACACTAAATCTGCAACACCCCAGAAATATGAAACTTTATATTAGAATTATAAAGTTTAAATAAACAAGAATTAATTAACTAGGAAATTATAACCTAGTTAACTACAAGTCTAGAAATAACTTGAAATAGGGTTAAAATAACCAAACTATATGTTAAACAAAAGTGGAGGGGCTTATGTTGTTAAAATTGAAACTTATATTCTTAATTTTAATAAAAACAAAACCAAACACCCCATTTGAGGTGTCTGGTCGATCAGGAGCAGGAGGGGGGCGATTCCCCATTCTCAAAACCCTAAATATCACTAAACTCACAAATTGAAGGCTCAATCCAAGTTGAAATCGAAATTAGAGCCTGGATTTGTGATCCCCATCGTAAGGAGGTCATAAGGTATGTGAAATTTGGTAAAAATCCTCTACTTGAAATTCTCATGAACATAGAGATTCTGAAATATGGTCATGCATGTGTGATATATAGATGAATTAAGAGCATTGTAGTGTCTAGGAGTAAACCCTAGACAAATATAAGTTGAAATCATGTGTAATTTTAGTAAAATCCATGAACACCTTTGTAGGTGATTGGTGGGTTATGTAGAATTTGATAAACACTAGGAAATTGGATGTTGATCTAGTGTAATTTGACAATTGTGAAGTGACTTCAGAATTTTAGAAGCTAACAATTATGTAAAATGGGTTGATTGATGTGAAATTTGGGCTAAATGATAAACTAGGGACTTGCTATATAATCATGTAAAAATCTGCCCTTAAAGTGTTTGTTGAAATGCCTCAAAGGAGGCTGGAAACTAGAATTTTGAAGTCAAAACGCCTAATTGTGATGTTTTGGCAATTATGTGATATGTGATTTAAAAGAGTTCTAAACGCGATATAATTGAACTCTATAGGAAAGGATACCGGAGCGTCGAGTGGACAAGCCAGTGGTGAATTGCGGTTGAAGGGCGCGTACTAAAGGTATGTAACTTGACTCATTACATTGGGTAAACTTTGATAATTTGCATAAGTATAGTGATATGTAGAATAAAGGTTGTCTTAATTTGAAGCGATAACGATCGCTATATTGATTAATAAGACTAGGATTGGTTAGAACTTATTGGTAGTCATCATAATGGAGGATTCCGTAGATGAGCCAAACGGGTCGAATAATCGATTAATGCGTGGCAAATGCTTTGTAATATAATAAATTGGTCTTTTGTTATTGTTGACAAACGACATATTAGAATACGAGGATTTAACATGTTGGTTTGTAGAAGCGAAATCCGAGAATTTGGTTCGAGTAAACAAACAAATCAAACAAAACATAACATTCCAGAACCTACCGTAAATTACGGTATATACCGTTTACGGTATATACCGTAATTTATGGTAGGGGCCAAAATGTTACGGTGAATCCTTCCTGTATTACGGTGGAACCAAAGTTTCCCAGGAACTACCGTAACTTACGGTGACTACCGTAAGTTACGGTAGAGCCTTGACATTGATGTTGAATTTTGCATATCTTTGTTAAATCGAATCCGTTTTAAGCGTAGTTTCGATTATATAATATTTCTTAGAACTCTAACACTAATCTTTGTTAGAAATTTCCAGTTTCTAGGTATGGCAAGTACGTGGACGATGATAAATCAAGTTTTGAAGGACCGAACACACTTTAGAAGCTTCCGCGATATCTAACTTTAATAGACAATGTTTTTGTAATGTAAACAAACTGCTAAACAACTTATGAATGTTTGAATTAGTCGTTAGTCGACTAATGTTTTGCTACTTATGAACTTTATCTTTGGAACTCATGTTATAAGTTGGACATCTTTTATGTAAAATTGTATGAATTATTATTAAATTCAAGTAGTAATTAGACGGGTCTTACAAGTTGGTAATCAGAGCTTAAGGTTGTCAACAAAGTGTTCGGTTCAAGCTTGATCAATCGTCCGTTAAGAATTAACTTACTATTTTAATAGATTGTACCTTATGTAAGAAATGAGATATGAATTGTTATGCATGGGAAGAGCGTGTTAACACACTCAAACCCGGAAAGAGCATTAAATGTGAACGGTTAAAGCAAGTTGGGAACTTGGCTAAACCGAAACAAATGAAGCAATGTTATAAATGAAATGTTTAACGTTTAATGTAAACATTTCAGTTTCAAGATGTCTGACGGAAACGGTGATGAACCGGTGCAGACAAGCACCGAACAAATGAAAGAGATAATTGCCGAAGAAGTAGGGAAGGCAATTGAAGGTAGTCTATCCGGGTTTATAGACAAAATTCAAAGCACGGTGTTGTCACTTGTCGAAGAGCGAGTTAAAAGGTTGGAGGATAGTGTCAACCTTATGAAGGAGAAATCGGGAGAACGTAAAGGGTGTTCATACAAATAATTTATGGCGTGCAAACTGCCAATCTATAACGGGGAAGTTGACCCGATAATTTGCCAAAGATGGTTGGGCGACATTGAAGAGGTGTTTGAAAGGACCCATTGTGATGAAAGTGACTTTGTTGCTTACGGAACGGGTCAGTTGAGAGGTCAAGCCAAAGATTGGTGGGACAACAAAAATAATGAAATAGGAGCCGAAGCGGCGAGAACCATGACATGGGAGGAGTTTAAGACGTCGTTTCTTAAACATCATAGTCCCAAGGCGGTCATTAATAAAATCAAGGAAGAGTTCATGCAAATTAGGCACAAGGGTGAGACCATAGACAAGATTACGGCGATGTTTATGGATAAGATGAAGTTTAGTAGTGAATTGGTGACGAATGAAGAACAGGAGATATATTACTACTATAACATGTTGAGCGCTGGATATAGGGAGTTTATGACTCCTTCAAAATACGAGACCCTTACCGAGATCATAAACGTTGCTCGGGAATGGGAAATCGACTTGAAGAAACAAGTTGAAAGAGGTGAGCGAAGGGCACATGATGTGAATCCAAGCCCTACAAAGAAAGCTTGAACTGGAGAATCGGGAAAGAAGATGGATGCTAAAGGTGGGTCGCCAAGTTGTAAAGTGTGCGGAAAAGGACACAAGGGAGAATGTCGGTTCAAAGACAAACCATGCCCCATATGTAGTAAGACGGGGCACACGGCGTCGCTATGCCCGGGTAAAGTCTCAGTTTGTTATAAATGTTATCAACCCGGCCACAAAAAGTCTGAATGCCCAGACTTAGTTGGAAGAAGAGACGATAAAGAATCCCCAACAGAAGCCCCTAAGGCGAAGGCTAGGTCCTTCCAACTTACCGCGGCCGAAGCAAAGATAGAACCCGATGTGGTCTCAGGTATATTCACAATTAACTCAATTCCTGCACGTATATTGTTTGATACGGGTGCGAATAAATCCTTCCTTTCGCATGGATTTATTCGACATCCTTGATTTGTATTGACAAAATTATCTGTGCCTTTCGAAGTTGAAATAGGGGACAACAAAAGTTTTATAGTTTGTGATATTTGTCGAGGCTGCAAATTAAGCATCGATGATGAAGAATACCTAATAGACCTAATCTCGATGTCAATGGGGGAACTTCAAGTAGTCGTTGGGATGGATTGGCTATCTCAGCACCACGCAAAGGTCGTGTGTTTTCGTAAGGAGATAAAGCTAACATCTCCGAGCGGGAAACACGTTACTATCTATGGTGAAAAAGGAGGTAACCCCATAATATGCTCAATGTTGAAAGCTCACAAGCATATGAAGCAAGGATGCAAGGCATTTATGATATACGCAAATGAGCCCGAGAAAGAATCACGGAAGATTGAAGATGTACCGGTAGTAAGGGATTATGAAGATGTGTTTCCGGAGGATTTGCCGGGGATACCACCCGAACGGGAAATAGAGTTCGGAATCGAATTGATTCCGGGCGCAAAACCCATAGCTAGAGCACCATACCGACTTGCGCCGTCGGAATTACAAGAGCTGATGTCCCAGATTCAAGACCTGCTCGACAAAGGATTCATAAGGCCGAGTGTGTCTCCTTGGGGCGCACCGGTACTGTTTGTGAAAAAGAAAGACGGAAGCATGCGCATGTGTATCGATTACCGGGAGTTAAACAAACTCACGGTGAAGAACCGATACCCGCTTCTGAGGATAGATGATTTATTCGACCAACTACAAGGTGCGAACTGGTTTTCAAAAATTGACCTTAGATCGGGTATCACCAATTAAAGGTCAAGGAGGAAGATGTGTCGAAGACAGCTTTCCGCAGAATATACGGACATTACGAATTCCTCGTGATGTCATTTGGGCTAACAAATGCACCTGCGGCTTTCATGGACCTCATGAACCGGGTTTGCAAGCCAATGTTGGATAAATCAGTCATCGTGTTTATCGATGATATTTTGGTGTATTCAAAAAGTGAAGCTGAACATGCATATCACTTACAAGAGGTGTTGGAGACACTTAGACGAGAGAGGTTGTATGCGAAATTCTCTAAGTGTGCTTTCTGGTTACGAGAGGTGCAATTTCTGAGCCACATCATAAGTGCTGATGGAGTATTGGTAGATCCGTCAAAGATCGAGGCCGTGTCGAAATGGAACCTCCCGAAGAACCCTTCGAAAATTAGAAGCTTCTTAGGGCTTGCGGGATACTATAGGAGATTCATTCAAGATTTCTCCAAGATTGCATCGCCGCTAACAAAGCTAACCCAGAAGGAAGAAAAGTTCATTTGGGGTGTCGATCAAGAAAGAGCATTTCAAACGCTAAAAGAGAAGTTAACTCAAGCTCCGGTACTAGCATTGCCGGACAGGGTCGAAGACTTGGTGGTTTATTCGGATGCTTCACTATCGGGGCTCGGATGCGTTTTGATGCAATGGGCAGAGTTATAGCTTATGCCTCGAGGCAATTGAAGATACACGAGAAGAAATATCCCACGCACGATCTCGAGTTGGCTGTGGTGGTATTTGCATTAAAAATATGGAGGCACTATTTATATGGGGTAAAGTGCACCATATTCACCGATCACAAGAGCTTAAAATACTTCTTCGATCAGAAGGAGTAAAATATGCGACAAAGGCGATGGTTAGAAATGGTGAAAGATTTCGACTGTGAAATACACTATCACCCCGGAAGGGCAAACGTGGTGGCGGATGCCCTAAGCAGAAAGGCAGATTATGTCCCGATACGAGTACGATCATTGCAGCTCATTGTGATCTCGGGCTTACTTGAACGAATCCGAGAGGCACAAGATGAAGCAGTAAAGACGGAAAACTGGAGAAAGGAAAGGATTGTTGGCCAAGTTAAAGATCTCGAAGTAGGCAATCACGGTTTGAAAACACGTTTCAATATAATTTGGGTTCCTAACACATGTGGAGTTAAAAAGCTTCTACTAGATGAAGCTCACAGGTCCCGTTATTCCATCCATCCGGGGGCGACCAAGATGTATAATGATTTAAAACAAAACTATTGGTGGCCTGGGATGAAAAGAGATATTGTGAAATATGTGGAGAAGTGTTTGACCTGCTTGCAAGTCAAAGCGGAGCACCAGAAGCCATATGGTAAGTTGCAACCATTGGACATCCCAGTTTGGAAATGGGAACAAATCACCATGGATTTGTTGACCAAATTGCCCAAAACCAACCGTGGGTTTGATGCTATATGGGTAGTCGTGGATAGATTGACGAAAAGTGTTCACTTCATTCCGATTCATGAGACTTATACATCCGAGAAGATGTCGGAGGTGTACACCAATGAAATCATAGCACGTCATGGGGTACCGATATCCATTGTGTCAGACAGAGATACTCGGTTTACTTCGAATTTTTGGCGTGAATTCCAAGAACAAATGGGAACTAAACTGTTCATTAGCACCGCTTACCATCTACAAACGGATGGTGTCACACCCCCAAAATCCACACGCGGGGTATCACCGCTTGGAGGCGTGACTGACCAGGATCAAGCAACCAATCATATTGAACAAGCATGTAAGTAAACATAATTCAACCAACAATATGAAAGGTGTTCAAAAACCAAAGCATAGTTAAGTGTTTAGAGGAAGCATAATTGTAAAACCCATTGAAAGTATTAACTACGAAATAGAGTAATGTTCATAGCATGGCACGCACTGCCATGTCCCACAACGACCGTTCCTCCCTGTGCAAGCTCCATAAGTACCTATTGACCTGCAAGGCATGTAGCAACGAATCAACAACAAAGTTAAGCGAGTTCACAGTTGGTTGTTTGGTTAAAGTGTTCGTTTCGTAAATCGTATGTTCGTTTTGTAAACCATGTATCGTATTAAATCCGTATCGCGGCCATTCCAGGCATGTGTGCGATGATTAGTGGGGGCTTCCCATGTGTTACTAGACCACGCGTATCGACTGCTACAAAAATGTAAGAGGTGCCCTAAGTCAATGTCTATCAGCATTGACCCTTTGCCCATAGTCCATTAGTACACGCCCGTCCGACTGGCACGGTGTGAGGTTTGTTAAACCTAATAGTGCTATTAACTAATGACCCGCTCGCCATAGGCCTCGGCGATTAAGTCGATAAATGAGGGACTTCCTTTGATAGAGTTGATGGTCTTATGATCGTGTACGTAGGTTTTACGTACGTGCCGTTCAATCCGAGGACAGTAATAAGTATAACTGTACGTAGGTTTTACGTACGTGCCCTTCAATCCGAGGACAGTAATAATTAGTTTAATAGTAATGGTTGTACGAGTAGTTATTCAATCCCATTCCCAACCCCTGGGAATCCCATGCCTTGGCTAGTGTGAACTCACCTTGGTTTGCTCGGCAGATACACAGAAAAGTTACTTGAGCTAGTTGAGGCTAAACACGTCCTAACATGGTTACCATACAAGTCAGGTCTAGGTTCAAATAAAGCACGTATGATTACACATAGTCTAATAGGTTGTGAACACGTATTGATCATGGCAAACACATAATTCATGTTAACACATTAACACTCATAACGTATCCAACTTGTGCGATTTAAAAGATTGGGCTCAAAATTAAACGGCCCAACCTATTGTGCGATCAGTATACTTGTGCGATCCACAATAGGTTGTGCAATTCAGAAAGTCCGGCCCAATAATCATAACAGGTCAGTAAGTAGACGGCCCACATAATTAAACATGGATCTCTAGTGCGATCGGTATTATGTGATCAGTTATAGAAATCACTAAATTTAAGGAAATCCGTTACATTGTTTCCATTTATGAGATTCAATCAAACAATATAATAGTTTCAAGTCTGACAATATTCGATCACTTTAAACAATCACCAATTAATGAATTAATTCATATGAACTCTGATTATTCTCAATCATAAACAATTAACAACTATATGTCAATCATCATCGGTTATATCAGATTCAATAGAACAAGTTTTCACTAAGCAACCATTATCAACATAACCCGAATGCTCATACAATAATAATCATTCTCATCAATTAATGCACTTCACATGGTCATCAGACCATCACATGTAGGCTTGGCAACAACTATGAAATTCTAATGCTTATTGGACCTACCCTTCTTTAGTGGATCTGACACAATCATTAACCTACTAGACTTTCATATCCATCACATGTTAACAATTTATCATTACCAAGAAACACAACAATGGCCGACAACTTGATTAAGCATTCAGAGGATGATTTTGATTGGACCGATTTATGTATAGTGGCTTACAAATCCATTCACATGCTACATACATTCTATCAAGTCACATAGGTTCATCACATAATGTCAAACAATCTAATCATGTTTCGCATACAATTATATACTGATCAAACAATGTATATTCGAACTTAGAACATCATGAATATCTACTCAGAATATCAGATCAGTTACCTTAAATGTGGAAGACACTAACCGAAACACGAATGATCAAATCAGGGAATCCAACTTCGAATGAGAAAAAGGCAGCCGTCGGGTTCAAAGAAAAACGAGAGAGTATAAGCTTTTAGGGTTTTGTGATTATGTCAAATACTATCTTAATGAGAGGGTTTACACAACACCAAATGTATATTCGCTGGATGTGAGCCGAGCCCAATTCTCGGGTTTCGTTTGGGCTGAGGACTAGCCCAAGAAAATTGAAAGAATGCTGTGCGACTCGGAGGGGTATTGTGCAATCGGTTATTCATTATGCGATCCACATATGTTACACGTATATACATAACACACTAAAATCTCATAACACTTATCACATAATAAAACATAACATTTAACATAACATACCATTAAATCAATGAATCATATAATCACGTAGCATTCAAACGTGTTACACTAAGTACAAGGATAGGTTCGAGATACGAGTTGTCACATTATCCCCAAGTTGAAAGAAATTTCGTCCCGAAATTTGGTACGTACTCACTGAGGAAGCTAGTTAAGTTGCATGGTTTTTCCTGGTTTCCTGGGGTGTCACATCCTCCCCCCATTGATCTGGAATTTCGTCCCGAAATTCCGTAGTAGCTTCAGCCTCAGTAGTGGTTGTACTGTTTTCGAATAGTTGGGGATACTTTTGTTTCATTTGATCTTCGCGTTCCCAGGTGAACTCTGGGCCACGACGTGAGTTCCAACGAACTCGAACGAGAGGTATTCTAGTGCGCTTGAGGACCTTAACATCCCAGTCCGTGATTTCAACTGGTTCCTCGACGAATCGCAACTGCTCGTCGATAGTGAGCTCCTTCAAAGGAACTATGAGGGTCTCATCTGACAGACACTTCTTCAGATTCGACACGTGGAAAAAGTTGTGAACTGCACTGAGTTCTGCTGGTAAGTTCAGTTTGTAGGCCACCTTGCCTATTTTCTTGATGACTTCGAAAGGTCCGATGTATCATGGGTTAAGTTTGCCGCGCTTACCAAAACGAACCACACCCTTCCAGGGTGAAACTTTGAGTAGCACTCGCTCCCCAACCTGGAGCTCGAGTGGTTTCCTGTCCTTATCGACGTAGCTTTTCTGATGGTTACTAGCCGCCGCCATTCGTTGTCGTATTTGAGCAATTCGCTCTGTTGTGTCTACCACAAGTTCTGGACCAGTGATCTGACTATCTCCCACCTCTGCTCAACAAAGAGGTGACCGGCATTTACGCCCGTACAATGCCTCAAACGGAGCAGCTTTAATGCTGGTATGGTAACTGTTATTGTACGAAAATTCCACAAGTGGCAGATGCTTTTCCCAGCCATTGCCAAAATCAATTACACATGCCCGAAGCATGTCTTCTAAAGTTTGAATAGTAAGCTCAGACTGACCATCCGTCTGAGGGTGATAAGCTGTGCTCATATCTAAACGTGAGCCAAATGACTTGTGCATTGCTTGCCATAGTTCTGAAGTAAAACGTGCATCACGATCAGAGATAATAGAAGTGGGCACTCCGTGCCTCGAGACAACTTCCTTAAGGTATACGTCTGCTAATGTGGAGAACTTATCCGTTTCCTTGATAGCCAAGAAGTGAGCAGACTTTGTGAGTCGATCCACGATCACCCAAATAGTATCGTTACCACGTTGAGATCTAGGCAGGCCAGTAACAAAATCCATGGAAATTTGCTCCCATTTCCATTGTGGTATTTCTGGTTGTTGGAGTAGGCCTGAAGGTTTCTGATATTCCGTCTTGACTCTCGCACAAGTCAAGCACTTGCTAACGTACGTTGCTATGTGAGCTTTCATGCTAGGCCACCAATACGTAGTTTTGATATCGTGGTACATCTTATCCTAACCAGGATGTACCGAGTAGCGAGACTTGTGTGCCTCATCCATCACAAGCTCTCGTAGGTTGCCATAAAGTGGGACCCAAATGCGTCCTGTTACGTAGTAAGCACCGTCTTCCTTTTGTTCCAATCGTTGTCTTGAGCCGCGTAGGGCTTCAGCCCTGATGTTATCTGGTTTCAATGCTTCTACCTGAGCATCTCGAATCTGAGAAGGAAGACTAGACTGTATAGTGAGTTGTAAAGCTCGTACGCGCTTAGGCGCAGTGTCCTTTCGACTGAGGGCGTTAGCCACAACATTGGCTTTGCCTGGGTGGTACGTGATCGAGCATTCGTAGTCATTCAGTAGTTCGACCCATCGTCGTTTTCGCATATTCAGTTCCTTCTGTTTGAAGATATGTTCGAGACTCCTATGGTCGGTGTAGATGGCGCACTTGGTACCGTACAGGTAATGTCGCCATATCTTAAGTGTAAAAACAACAGCTCCCAGCTCTAAGTCATGCGTAGGGTAGTTTCTTTCATGAACTTTAAGTTGGCGAGAGGCGTAGGCTATAACTTTATCCCGCTGCATCAATACACAACCAAGACCCTGAATTGATGCGTCGCAGTAAACCACGAAGTCGTCTGTTCCCTCTGGCAATGAAAGGATAGGTGTACTACAAAGTTTATCCTTTAGGTGCTGAAATGCTATCTCTTGTGCATTTCCCCATCGATAAACAACGCCTTTCTGCGTTAGTGAGGTGAGAGGCTGTGCAATCTTGGAGAAGTCCTTGATGAACCTTCTGTAGTAACCTGCCAAGCCCAAGAATTGGCGAATTTCCGTTGGTGTGCGAGGTGCAGGCCAATTCTTAATCGAGTCTACCTTGGATGGATCCACATGAATCCCATCCTTGTTCACCACATGGCCTAGGAAATGGACTTCACGAAGCCAGAAGTCGCATTTTGAAAACTTGGCGTACAGCTGTTCTGTTCGAAGGAGTTCCAAAATGAGTCGTAGATGCTGCTCGTGTTCCTCCTGACTCTTCGAATAGATGAGGATGTCGTCGATGAAATCTATGACGAACTTGTCCATGTAAGGCTGGCACACTCTATTCATCCAATCCATGAAGACCGCAGGTGCGTTTGTCAGCCCAAAAGGCATGACCAAAAACTCATAGTGTTCATATCGGGTTCTAAAGGCTGTTTTGGAGACGTCCTCCTCTCGGACTCTCAGCTGATGATATCCTGATCTCAGCTCGACCCTTGCAGCTGGTCGAATATGTCGTCGATGCGTGGAAGAGGATAGCGATTCTTCACATTCACCTTGTTGAGTTCACGGTAGTCGATGCACATCCTGAATGTACCGTCTTTCTTCTTCACAAACAAGACTGGAGCTCCCCGGGGCGAAGAGCTAGGACGAATAAAACCCTTATCCAAGAGTTCTTGTAGTTGCGTAGAAAGTTCTTCCAACTCTGATGGAGCTAAGCGATACGGTGCACGAGCTATGGGCGCTGCTCCAGGAGCTAGCTCGATTTGAAACTCGACTTGGCGATGAGGCGGAAGACCAGGTAATTCCTCAGGGAATACCTCAGGATAGTCGCGTACAATCGGGAAATCTTCTATCTTCTTCTCTTTCTTCGAGGTGTCAGTAACAAGAGCCAAAATAGCAATGTGGCCCTTTCGCAAACACTTCTGGGCCTTAAAGAAAGAGATGATGCTCTCAACAGCACCCCTCTTGTCGCCACGAATCATGAGTGGTTCATCATCTGAACGAGGAATACGGACAATCTTCTGGTTGTAAAGAAGCTCTGCTCGGTTTTGGGATAACCAATCCATACTAATAACGATGTCAAAACCATCATACGTTGGGGTCATTCCTAGCATCACCCTGACCAATCACGAACACTCGACCCCTGGCACCATTGCCGTCGTTATTACCCCCGCTGTTGCCTCCATCATTGTTCCCGTTTCCTTGGTTGTGGTTCTGATTCTGGTTCTGGTTCAACTGTGGACAGTGTCTCTGTTGGTGCATGTTTGTGACAACAGCTTAGATTTGGTCTTTGGATATCTTGTAATTAGTAAAACGATAAACAGTTAGCGGGTTTAGCTTTGTAATAGTTAATTAAGAGTGATTGGGCCAAACCAAACCCACATATGGGGATGGTAGGCGAAATGGGCCTAGCCCATGACCTAGCCCATGTGCAAAGCTTTGTCCTATATAAACAAAGCTTAGCATTAGGGTTTAGGTTGATCTTCCAATCATCTAATCACTCTTAAGGGAATTCGTGAAAGACAAAGGCTTAGACGAATTAGGATCTTGATTGATTGTAATCGTTTGAAGATAATCAATAAAGATCGGGTTTAAAGTGATTCTTGTACTACTTGTTTTCTGTGAAATCTGATCTAGAGGATTCCGCACTCTAGGTTGGAAAGACGATTCTGTTACGATCCATACGGCTCAAGGGACCTACAATTGGTATCAGAGCATTAGGCTCTCGATTGGCTTGGTTCAGAATCGTTTCTGCAGAAAATCGGATCTTTGGACGTGTTTGACGGCTGTTTTAGGGTTGCTGCTGCTGTTTTCGGTCAAACTGCAAGGATTTCGGATAGAAATACTGCATTTCGGATCATTTCGGATTAGAAGTCTTTGATTACGGATCTTCTGCTGGCATTTTGGACCATTACGGATTGAAAAAGCATCAATATCGGACAAGAAACAAGCATTACGGATCATCAGACTTGCATTTCGGATTAAAACAGTTGATTTCGGACCAGATAGACCTGATTTCGGATCAGACAACTCTATTACGGATCAGTTTTAGTTACATTTCGGACCAGATAGTTCATTACGGATTAAGAAGTCTCATTTCGGGTCAACTCTATCCATTTCGGATAAACAAGTGGTGATTATGGATCAGTTTAACTCATTTCGGACCATTTCGGACAAAAGGGTGTTTATTTCGGATAAACATAACCATTTCGGACCTTTTCTGACCATTTCGGAAGGGGTGGAATTTTTCTAGGCTTGCGTAAGAAAAATTTCACAAATTCGTGTTTAGAAAATTATCCGTAACTCTTCAAAGGAAAACGGTTTTCGACATTATATATCATTGGAATCGTAATCTCGAGACGAATCTAACGGTATAACTTGGTAAAAACAGATTTCGGACTAAAATTTTACGGTTTAACCAGTCTGCTTAAGTTAAAATGTCGAACATGTCTAAATTGAACGAACTTTTAAGGATGGAACATGAGGTAGGCACAACGAACAAACCACCTAAGATGATGAAGGTGGAGAACTACTTGACATGGAAGGATAGGTTTCAATCCTTTGTTGAGTACCAGGACACTCGTATGTGGATATGCATAGACGTTGGGTATGTGAACCCAACTCATGAGTTTGAGGGTAGACAACGTATAACTGCTTATGTTGATATGGAAGCCGAACAAAAGAAAATGTATGAGGCTGAAAAGAGAGCTTTGGCTGCCATTAAAATGTCTTTACCTGATGGCATCAAACATACCTTTAAGAAGTACACTACTTCAAAGGAAATGTGGGATGCGCTAGAGAAGAGATATGAGGGAAACCCTGATGTAAAGAAGAACAAAGTTGATCTATTGAAGAAGCAGTTTGCAGTGTTCAAATATATGAAAAATGAGTCACTTGAGGACGTCATCACTCGATACTACCATCTGATGTCAGAATTGGACAATTATGATATAGATTGCTACACTGACATAGAGAAAAATGACAAGCTGCTGGATGCTCTACCTGCTAAATGGGATATCTACACTCTCATGATCAAGGGTGAAGCAGATTATGACACAAAGGAGCTAGAAGAAGTAGTTGGAAAGCTAAGAGCTTATGAGCTTAACATGAAGAAAAAGGACACTGGATATGATCAGGTTCAAGATCCAGGGATTTACAATGGGCTTACATCTTCTTCGTCTCATGATGCTTCTATCGACTCTGCTACTGCGTTTCTTTCGTGTGATAATGAGCAGGTCATGGTAAATGAGGATGGTGATGTATGTTTTGTAGCTGCTTCAGGAGGATCAACAGGAGTAAAGAGAACATCAGCTGCTAAGCCAAGTAGTAGTGCAAAGTCGATGCCAATGAGTGTGAAGTCTGCTGAAGAACATCTTGCTCTACTTGCTTCGTTTGTTGCTTCTTATGAAAACTACATTCAGGGGAAGATATCTGATCCTGCCGTTTTAGATGAAGATTACGATCAGATTGACCCTGATGATCTTAAAGATATGGATTTGCAATGGCAAATGGCCATGATTACCAGACGTGTGAAAAGGTTCATGAACAGAACTGGAAGGAAGTTTGTGGGGAAAACTGTTGGTTTTGACAAGACCAAAGTCAGGTGCTTTAACTGTCAAAGTTATGGACATTTTGCTAGAGAATGTCAAAAACAAAAGCAAGAGACGTCGAGTCAGAATTCAAACAACAGGAATGCTTCCAACAACTCTAACTCAAGGGCGTTGATCTCTACTGCAAGAGAGGGTTCATATGACTGGAGTATTCACTTGGAAAATGATGAGAATGTCACTCAGGCATTCATGGCAGAGATTGTGCCAGTTGATGACGGTGAAGCTACAGTAGATGATGCAAAGGTTGAGAATAAAAATGAAGCTGAGGAAAAGAATGCTGATCAGACAACAGAAGCTGAAAAAGAAAAGCCAAAGTCTGAGCATGAAAGGGAAGACGAAGACAAAGATGAGATCATCAAAAGAATGGAAGCTCAACTTGCTGCTCTTATGGCCAACTCAGACAAATCGACAGGAGAGGTAAGTAACTCTGCTACTTCTGTTTGTTTAAAGTGTCGTGAATTACAGGGGGAAGTTGACAGGTTGTCAACTCAAAACAAAAGTCTGGTGAGCGAAATATCTAACGTAAAAGAATCAAATTTCTTTGCTAAAAGAAACGAGTCATCATATTTGAAAAAGATAAAAGGCTATGAGGCTGAAATTGAAGTTTTAACCAGCAAACTAAACGAAAAACTTCAAGTCATAGACTTAGCTCATGACATGATGGCTGAGAAAACAAAAGAGATTTCTGAAAAATGCAAAGAGTTGTCCGATGCACAACTCAAAATTGTTGAACTTGAAAAGAAATTAGGTCAATTCAGGGATTCTACTTTTGTTATGAAACACATGATGGGTGGGTTAAAGAAGAGTAATGACAAGACCAGCGTGGGATTCAAGGGCTTCAATGAAGTCCCACCTCCTCTTAGTCATGACTATTCTTTCTTACCTGATGAAGATGAGTTCACAGACTTCCTGTCAACATCACCAAGTAGTTTCACATCTAGTCAAGGTGATGTGTCTGAAGATAATGATGCTAAGAAGGAAAATAACAGCAAACCTGTTTTGAAAAAGAAAAACTCAAATCCTACGAATAAAAATGCAACTTTTGTTAAAAAGGTAAATTTTGTTCAGGGAAGTGACATGAAAAACGAAACAGCTGTTATTGAAAACGAATCAAATTTAAAGTTTGCAAAAAATAAGAACATAGAAAATCTTGAAACTAAGCAAACTGAACCAAATCCTTCTAAGGCATCATCATCAACACCAGAATCTAGTTCAAAGGCTTCAGCTGAGAAGTCTTCGAAAAAGAAATCGTGCTTCAAATGTCACACAAAGGGACATGTAGCCAGCTGCTGTCCTAACAAAAAGGTTGAAGCACAAGTTAGTGAGAAACAAATAGGGAAATCACCTGAGAAGCAAGGTGATAATGAGGAGAAAGTCTCAAATTCTCCAAAGAAATCTGCTCCAAAGCAACAACCGGGTGTTGCTGGTGGTGTAAAAATGGCTGAAAAAGGAACTCCACAAGTTCCTCGTTTCCAAAGAAATCAACCAAGATTTCAGCCTGAATCTACATCAGGCAGATATGAAAGACCAAGAAGTAGTTCACCGAGAATGAACAACCAAAATTCAAATAATTTTAGAAGTCAAGGTCAATATCAAAATCGATACCAAAATAATGGTGGTCGAACTTTTTATAACAATGGCTTTCGAAATTACAACAATCAAGGTTCTTGGAATCAAAATCAAAGTTTTCAAAGGTCACATAGTCCAAACACAAATAGGTACCCTCAGGACCAGAGACCTTATGGAAATCAAAAATCATTTACATCAACAGGTCCAAGATCCAAGACTCCAGTTAGGAGTGATGGATACTGGATGGATGTTCCTGTAGTTGATGAATCTGGAAGACCCAAGACCATTAAGGCTTGGGTCCCCCAATCTAACTAATCTTTTGGTTGGTGTGTGCAGGAGCTGCTAAGGAGGATTATCAACTTATGGTATGTTAATAGTGGCTGCTCCAGGCACATGACGGGGGATGCGAGGTTGTTTTCAGAATTTGAAGAATATGATGGTGGACATGTAAATTTTGCTGGTGCTAAAGGTGGTAGGATTACTGGACGAGGAAAAGTGACGAATGGGAAGATCACGTTGGACAAAGTGAACTATGTTGAGCAGCTTAAACACAATCTGATGAGCGTGTCACAAGTCTGCGACAAGGGTCACTCGGTCCACTTTACTAATACGGAGGCATTGGTGTTGAAACCGGGTTTGATCATTCCGGAAGATTGGATAGTAATGCGTGCACCAAGGAAAAATGATACTTATGTCATGGACATGGGTGCCAAGGATCCAACTGATGCGGTGGCGTGTTTACTGTCAAAAGCATCTGAAGCTGAATCTATGTTGTGGCACAGACGAATGGCCCATATTCACTATCGAAAAATGAATTACATCATTAAAAATGAGCTAGTGAAAGGGGTTCCATTGCTGAGGTTTCAAGTGGAAGATAAATGTCTTCCATGTCAAAAGGGAAAACAACACAAGAAACCTCATAAATCTAAAACAGTAAATTCCATTAATGCCCCTTATGAATTACTTCACATGGATTTATTCGGTCCAGTGAACGTGAGGAGCATAGGTGGAAAGTACTATTGTCTTGTTGTCACTGATGATTACTCACGTTATTCATGGGTTTTCTTTTTAGGTACAAAAGATGAGACAGCGGAGATGCTGATAGATCTTTTTACGAAATTGGAAAACGTCCATGATGCAAGGATCAAGAGGATAAGGAGTGATAATGGCACGGAGTTCAAGAATCAGATTCTGGATCTCTACTGTCTTCGAAAGGGAATTGAACATCAATATTCTGCTCCTTATACGCCTCAACAGAATGGAGTCGCTGAGAGGAAAAACAGGACGTTGATTGAAGCCGCTAGGACTATGCTTTCCGATTCAAAGCTACCAGTTCTTTTCTGGGGAGAAGCTGTGAATACAGCTTGCTACGTCCTAAACAAAGTTTTAACCGTTAAACGTTTTAACAAAACTTGTCATGAACTTATGTTTAACGAAAAACCAAACTTAACAGGCTTTGAACCATTTGGATTACCCTGCACCATTGTGCGAAACAAAGATAAACAAAAATTCGGTGAGGTGGCTGACGAAGGCTACTTTCTAGGTTACATGCCTGGCACACCGAATAAAAGGGTTTTTAATCTCAAAACTGGTAAAATTGAGGTTGTTTTTAATGTGGAAATTACTTCCTACAAACCTCAACAATCAACGAGTGGTCCTGCTATATTATATGATTATGAAAGTGTGTTTAAATCATTTAATATTCCGGAGCTTTCTGATGCAGATGGTTCTCAGCTGATTCAAACAGTGATTGGTGAAGACGATGAAGGCGAGTTCATGCCTAGATCGAATGTTGATATGTCAGATGCTCCGGAAACTTCCCATGGTGCTACTAATCCTGATTCAAGCGATAGTGACTCTGAACCTATTCCGGGGGAGGAGTTTGTTAATCCGTTTGCAAATCAGAATATTCAGGGGGAGGTTAGATCAAACCTGGGTGATAATCTTGAAGTTGATGCAGTTGCTTCTACACGAGCAAATAGAGATCATCCAGTTGACATGATACTTGGAGATCCTACTGTAGGTGTTCAGACGAGAAGAAGCATAGCAGCGAATTCAGGGTTATTTGTTTCGATTGAGAAGACTGGGATAGTGAACGAGTGCTTGTACAGTTGCTTTATTTCCCAAGAGGAGCCGAAGAACATTCACATGGCTCTTAAAGACAATTCATGGGTTGAAGCTATGCAAGAAGAATTGGCCCAGTTTGCGAAGTTGAAGGTATGGGAGTTAGTGGACCTTCCTAAAGGTGAAAGAGAAATTGGCACTAAATGGGTATTTAGGTGCAAGAAGGATGAAAGAGGGATTGTAACGAACAACAAGGCTCGGTTGGTTGTCAAAGGTTTTAATCAGCAAGAAGGGATAGATTACAATGAGGTGTTTGCACCAGTGGCAAGGTTGGAGGCAATTCGGTTGTTTCTAGCTTTCGCTTCATTCAAGGGCTTTAAAGTTTACCAACTAGACGTGAAGAGTGCATTTCTTTACGGTCAAGTCCAAGAAGTGGTGTATGTCTCACAACCAGATGGGTTCGTTGATCCAGACTATCCAGATCGAGTTTACAAACTTGATAAGGCTTTGTATGGGTTACATCAAGCTCCCAGGGCGTGGTATGAGACACTGTCTACACATCTGCTCAAGAATGGTTTTGAAAGGGGTCAGATAGACCGTACACTGTTCATAAAGAGGAAGAAGGAAGATTTTCTGCTGGTACAGGTATACGTGGATGACATCATCTTTGGGTCATCTGATGTGAACATGTGTAAGGAGTTTGAACAGGTGATGAAGAGCAAGTTTGAAATGAGCGCTATGGGTGAGCTGTCTTATTTTCTGGGATTACAAGTTGAACAGAAGGAGGATGGGATGTTTATTCATCAAACGAAGTATGTGTATGACATTTTGGATCGGTTCAAAATGAATGATTGCTCTACTTTCAACACACCCATTTGCGAAAATCACAATCTTGGCCCAGATCATGAAAGCACTAAAGATGTTGATATTACTCAATACAGGGCGATGATTGGTTCTCTAATGTACTTGACTGCTTCAAGACCTGACATCATGTTTGCCGTATGCTTGTGTGCCAGATATCAGGCAAATCCAAAAGAGTCACACATGAAAGCAGTGAAGCGTATTCTTCGTTACTTGAAGGGGAAACCTAAACTTGGGTTATGGTATCCAGCTGATAGTGATTTGAGGTTTGTTGCTTACACTGATTCAGACTTTGGAGGATGCAAATCAAACAGGAAGTCTACAACAGGTGGTTGTCAGTTCTTGGGAGGCAGGATCGTGTCTTGGCAATGCAAGAAGCAATCCTGTGTGTCTACATCTACGTGTGAAGCTGAATATATTGCTGCGGGTAGCTGTTGCTCTCAGGTTCTCTGGATTCAACAGCAGATGCGCGATTACGGTTTGGATTTCACTCGTACTCTTATTATGATAGATAATAATGCCACTATTTCAATCACAAACAATCCCGTAAAGCACAGTAGAACTAAACATATTGACATACGTCATCACTTTATACGGGATTGTGCTGAAAAACGGCTAATTGAATTGCACCGAGTCGACACAAAAGATAACCTTGCTGATCTTTACACAAAAGCTTTTGATCGAGCTCGCTTTGAACACTTAGTCGAACTCAACGGGATAAGGAATCCTGAATAACTGGTTTTTCATAAGAATTTTGTAAATAGTTTACTGCTTTTTCAAAAATCAAAAATACAAAAACATTGAAAAATTAAAAAAACATAAAAAAATAGAAAATTAAAAATGAGTTTTCACTGTGTGAAAAAGAAGAAATGATAGTACATCAGCAAGTTAGACTGTCACACTCGAACTGAATCAAAATGCTTAAGTGTGATAGTAGCTTCATCATATGATATACCAGTAGGCAAAAGCATGAAATAATCAACTTACCAATGTGATATAAACTTAAATGCACTGAGTATGAGTGGGGAACACATCAGCGGTGTATGGTTTAATGACCTTAAATCTTGCGTTGATAGATTGCCAAAATCTGAAGTTTTGGGTCTTTATACTGTTATTTCATCCGGGGATATCATGGGTGTCCTTCTGCTGCATCCAGATACATGCTGACCTAGACACACCCAGGATATCTTAAAAGAGCTACAAATGCCAAAACCCTAAAAATGAAGAAGCTCTCATAGAGAGTCATTCAAAATAAGTGCTAAATGCACAAATCGTACCAAAAATGGTATCTGTCTTAGCCCTCGATAAGATATTTTGGTCTCTCTGCTGTACGGAAGTACTGACCTGTTCACCAATTATCTATCGTTGAAAAACAAAACGGATGAATTCAGTATACTCACCTACTACGATGAATCTTTGTGCATACCTTGATCGCGGGGGTATATCCTGAAGTGGGACACACTAGTATATCAGATATAAAATTACCTTAATGTATCATACGGTAATGGTACTTGAAATGTTCATGCATTTGTTTAAGTGGACAAACATACTGGTAATCGTCTTGAACTGCTTTTCACGAAAAATTAAATAAAGAATTATCTAATAGTGTGAAACAGTTTGATTGTGCTGATATGATCTTCTTACCGGTGATTCTCACAAAAACAGAGTGTTTATTGCTTTTCGTATTTATTTGTTTTCAGAAAATACAAAAATAGTGTCTTTTCCTGTTAAAATTCTTAATGTACGGAAAACTGTTATTCTTGGAGGAATTGTTACTGATAGGGGGAGATGGTGTTAGTAAGTGGGTTCAAAATCTTGAAATGATGCAGGTTATGGGGTGTTTATTTAAAATCTGTGCGTGTTGGTGTTGTGTTGAAAAGTGCTTAATCTGTTAATACAGTTTAACTAACCTCTTGAATAATAATAATTTGTTTAACTTATGTTGAAAAATTCTTATGGTTTCTCGAGATGTTTGTTTTATAGTAAACAGATTGAAGCAGTGTGTTGGTGAGAAGTTGCTGTGTTGCTGAGAAGTTGTTGTGAAGAGATGAGAGTTTGATTGGATGCATGGTAGAACCTCCTTTCTACATTGCAGACAAAGTTGAAGAGTTGAAGAGTGCTATACAAAAGCTGAACTGGAGTTTACTCAAACGCTAAAGTTTTGAAGATTTGGTGATTGGATGCATCAGCTTAGGGGGAGTCTGTTGCTGACAGAAGCTGTTAAAGCTGAAGCTATCCAAAGACCAAAAGACTGTGAGATTCTGAAGACTGAAGTTACCTTTGCGAGCTATTGTCAAGGGGGAGTTTGTTGGTGCATGTTTGTGACAACAGCTTAGATTTGGTCTTTGGATATCTTGTAATTAGTAAAACGATAAACAGTTAGCGGGTTTAGCTTTGTAATAGTTAATTAAGAGTGATTGGGCCAAACCAAACCCACATATGGGGATGGTAGGCGAAATGGGCCTAGCCCATGACCTAGCCCATGTGCAAAGCTTTGTCCTATATAAACAAAGCTTAGCATTAGGGTTTAGGTTGATCTCCCAATCATCTAATCACTCTTAAGGGAATTCGTGAAAGACAAAGGCTTGGACGAATTAGGATCTTGATTGATTGTAATCGTTTGAAGATAATCAATAAAGATCGGGTTTAAAGTGATTCTTGTACTACTTGTTTTCTGTGAAATCTGATCTAGAGGATTCCGCACTCTAGGTTGGAAAGACGATTCTGTTACGATCCATACGGCTCAAGGGACCTACAGTCTCTTGAAGTGACCTTCAACACCACACTGATGGCATCCCTTGTTACCCTGATGTTGCTGCTGATTTTGTGGAGCTTGTGGCTGCTGTTGTTGGTTCTTGTTTGCAGGACGTGAGCTTCTACAATCTTTGGCTTCATGACCAAGCTTGTTGCATCTCTGACAACGATCTTTGTTGCACGGCCCGCTGTGGTGCAAATTACATCGATTCCATCCTGCCCTTGACTACCAGAGGATTACTGACCAGGACTCTGGTAGTCATCGATCTTTCGCTGTTGTGCCTGGGACTGAATCGTAATCAAACCCGTACTAGAGGTTCCATCCCACTTCCGTTTGTTGTCACTAGGAGTAGCAGAAGTAGTAGTAGTTGATGTAGAGAGTGAAAACCGATCGTTAAGGTGTTTAACTTGTGTGTTTTATTCGGTTCTAAGTAATTATACGCGTCGAATAAAATAACTACGAGAAATTGTGGTTTTTCAGGTTAATTGCTTAAATTGAAGAAGTTAACATGTTTTAAGTTGAAGTCGATATGTCTGATGTTGGCGAACGGAGCAAACGGAAGTGTTCAGCATGTTCAACTTGTGGCTTACGGAATGCAAATGGAACTTATGGTTTCGAGTGGGTAGCACATGATTTGTTTGTGAAGAAAGTTTAAAGGGTTTTAAACTCTAAAAAAAGGGGGGCCATTATCACCGAAAATGGTGAGCACATAACAATTATTCATCCATTGGGAATAGCCCAATGGTGTTGGTGAATTAGATAAGGTGTAGGATAGGTGGAGGTCATGAGTTCAATTCTCATGGTATGTAAGTTTAGCTATTCAAAAAAAAAAACATAACAATTATTCACTCACGGTTTATTGGAGCATACATAGAAAAAGTTTGGTAGCAGCCAACATTAATTGGTTGGGCTCTAATAATCCACGAAAAATTGGGGCAATAAACAATTCTTGTAACAGTAAACTAAGGTGAGGCGATTCCCGGTGAGAATACAAACAGTCTCCGACCATCCGGTCCGGCTCGACGATTGAAAATTAAGGCAGTATAGGGGGCGAGGTTTTGTCGATTCACCACCGGATTCCAACCTTTTTCTTCTTTCTTCTTTTCTGTTTCATCCATTCGCTGGATATTCGGTTTCCGGTTCTGGCTCGACGATGAAGATTAAAGAGGAACAGTAAGCAAAGTGGTTTCCGGTTCCACATCTTACTCGTGTTTCTTGACATTACCTTTCTTCCTATATTTCTTTTCTGTTTCTATCCATTCGCCGGCCGTTTCGGTCCCCTCGAGTGAACACAATTTACTTTGAATCCTGGTTTTGATTGTTTAGTAGGTCTGTCATCGGTCGCGGCTATTGTATAATAGTTCAGCTAGACCGTAACGAATCCTATTAACCATTTAAAAACCTGTGATTCTGACAATGGAGAGAGAGGAAGGCGAAATAGATGCTTCCGGCAGTAAACAGGACAACGACGTCAAAAACAACCGCACTAACGAGGGCTGTGATGAACTAAGAAAGGAAAAGGCGATAACGTTCTACGTCTCAAATATACACCCCCATATCACAGACGGTGAGCTGTGGATTGAATGTATGAACTTTGGTCATATAGTGGACGCTTATATAGCAAGAAAGCTGGACAAAAGGGGGAATCGATTTGGATTCCTGAGGTTCATTAAGGTAAAGGATCCGGATAAGATGGTTAAGGCGTTAAACCAGTTGACTTTTTTTGGATGGAAGATCAGAGCAAATGTGGCCAGGTTTGTCAAGATAGAAAAGAAAAATCAAAGTCAAAAAAAGGTGTGGAATGAGAAAAGGAAAGAACCAGTTAACCCATCATACGACAGACCGGAGTCTTCAAAGAATGGTCAATTGAGAAGTGGTGTGTCTTGGGCTGATGTGGCTGCAGGAAAAAAGGCAAAAGCTGATGAAGTTAGCAGTTTAGTGTTCGCAAATGAATCTACTCCATACAAGAACTGGAGAGGCAAGTCAGTGATTGGGGACTTGAAAAATATTGGTGCATTAAGAAAAGTTAGTACAATGAAGAAAAATTTGGGACTGAAGGACCCACAAGTTAGATATATTGGAGGTTTGAAGATATTAATAATCTTTGATTCAGTGGAAGAGAAGAATACGATGCTAAAGGAAAAGGATGCAGAATGGAAAGAATGGCTTGAAAACGTTACGACATGGAACGGACAAGTCATACCCTTCGAAAGAATCGCATGGTTGACAATTAGAGGTGTCCCTTTGCAATTATGGATTGATTCAGTCTTTGAGTGTATAGGGGAAAAATTTGGGAAAGTTATCATGAAATCGGAGGCAGATGAGAAGGATTATTGTTTTAATGAAGATACAATTGGTGTGTTAGTAAAGAGTGGCAATACAATTAACGAAAAAATTTCGATCAACTGGAAAAATTTGTTGTTTAATGTATGGGTCACTGAGGTTAATAAACTATGGTTGCCGGATTTCGTGCATGAAGCAAATCAGCCAGAAGTTACGGAGCAAGCACAAGTAGGTACTAATTCGCCGGTATCAAAAGAAAGGAACCAGCAATCGGTAGAAACGGATAAGGAGAAAAATGAACTTAAAACACCAGTCCCATCACCGGAAAAAAACAGCCCGGGGAACGGTCCGGTAGGAGTTGCTCAGATGGAAGACGTAAAGTCAGTTGAAGAAACCGAACAGATGGAGGTGGCGACTAACGAGAAAACACCAGTTAATGCGACACAAGGTTCGAGGAGTGACCCTTTGACATCTGATGACTTATTAATTAATGGTCAAACAGAGTTCGGACCAACTTTATTTCACAACTCTGTTAGGCCGAGTGATACAACCCAAAAGAAAAGGAAAAGGGCCACCCTGGCAGAAGCCCGATCCAATATTCTGAGACCTCAAGCGGTGGTGAGTAAAAACAAACTACCTGATCTAAACATAGATATCTCAGATGATTCTAGATCAAGACCAAAAAAGAAATTTTTATTCAAGAAAAGGAAGGCCAATAGAAGGAAGAACAAGGGTAAGATCAGAATTTCAGAGGAATTACTAAATAGTTTTGAGGATAATGGTGATAGCCTGGAGGATGATTTAAATTCAGAGTGGGAGGAAGAGGAAGTACCGGAGTCCACACAGCAGGAGTCTGCTAAGGTAGTCAGGGATGAAGAAATAAATAATCAAGAGCTAAATGCGGAGAAGTTAAACGAAGAGGTGAAGGCGACACTGGCGATTGGGAAATTAATCGGAGTTGATTTGTCAAATTATGAGCCGATTGTGAAGAATGCAGTGGCCGAAGATCAGGAGGAAGCTAATAAACAATGAATTTTGGTTCCATCAATATTAAGGGGGCTGGAGGAGCAGGGAAATCCGCTGAAGTCAGAGGTTTATTAAGTAAGTACAACTTATCCTTTTTAGCAATTCAAGAGACCCAATTCAGAGACTTACCTCTAAGTAAGATTAGGAGATTTTGGGACAACACAAGGTTTGAGTTCGTTAAAATAGACGCAGAAGGTAGATCGGGGGGTTTATTGTCACTATGGAATCCAAATGTCTTTAAGAAAGAGCTAGAAATTAAAAACCAAAACTTCATTTTATTGAGGGGTAGGATTGTCGGGGAGGATATGGATTTAGTTATCGTAAATATATATGGGTCTACGTTAAAAGGTAACAGGAGAAGGTTGTGGGAGGAACTGTTGGAGGTAAAAAGTTCAGTAACGGGCCTGTGGATAATGTTGGGAGATTTTAACGAGGTAAGATTCCCCGAAGACAGGTTTAATTCACAATTCGATGCGAGTGGAGCTTTATGTTTTAACAATTTCATAAGTAGAGGGGGATTTCTAGAATATAATATGGGGGGTATGAAATATACTTTTTTATCGGACGACGGCTCAAACCTCAGTAAAATTGATCGGGTCTTGGTATGCGAGAATTTTATGGATAAATGGCCAAACGCGTCACTTTTAGCACTTAATAGAAACATATCGGACCATAGTCCGTTAATATTGACTACCAGTTATAACAGTTTCGGTCCATCTCCCTTTAGACTGTTCAATAGCTGGTTTGCTTTGGAGGGTTTTGATGAAGCAGTGAGGAGGGGCATGAACAAACAGTGCAATTCTAGCTTTAAAGATGAAATAGTGGCGGTCAAGTTCAAAGCAATGAAGGATGAATTAAAAAAATGGCGAAAAGAGAGCAAAGAAAAAGAAGAGAAAGATCTGCTAGAAGCACAAAATAAAATGGTACGCTTGGACGAATTGGCAGAAAGTAGACTACTCTCGGATTCAGAAATCGGCGAATGGCAAAATTGCAAAGACAAAGTAAGAAAGTGGCATGATAAAGTGGCAGCTGATCTACATCAAAAGGCGAAGTTGAGATGGATTGGCCTTGGAGACGAGAACACTAGCTATTTCCACAATATTGTTAACAATCACATAGCCAAAAACAAGATTAATGGGCTATGGATAGATGGAGAATGGGTTTCGGACCCAATGGAGATCAAAGCACAATTTTTGAAAGTATTTCAAGAAAAATTCAAAGAGCCGATAATCAGAAGACCGAGAATCAGCGCAGTTGGATTCAAAAAGTTAACCGGGGTTCAAGCTGAAGGTCTAATTGGTCTGTTTACAATTCAAGAGGTACGTAGTGCGGTATGGGATTGTGGTATCAACAAGTCGCCGGGTCCGGATGGGATAACTTTTAAACTAATTAAGTCATATTGGGAGGATATGAAGGGGCTCATCATGGAGGTAATGAACCAATTCTTTATACACGGTTCTATACATCATTCGTGCAGTGCTTCGTTTATAGCTCTTATGCCAAAGGTAGTTGACCCTATCACTTTCTCAGATTTTAGACCGATATCTCTAGTGGGTGTGGTAAATAAGATAATTTCGAAAGTATTAGCTAATAGAATTAAAGGTGTCATTAAGAGCATTGTCTCGAATGTTCAATCGGCCTTTATGACAGAAAGGAACATAATTGATGGCCCTCTTGTTATAAATGAAGTGGTGGGTTGGGCAAAAAAATCGGGGAAGAATCTATTTGTTTTCAAAGCCGACATAGAAAAAGCTTATGATACTTTGAATTGGAAATTTTTGATTTCCGTCTTAGCACATATGGGATTTCCCCCAAAGTGGAGAAATTGGGTGATGGGTATATTATTCGCAGGCAGAGGATCAGTATTGGTTAACGGTTCACCAACGGGGGAATTTCAGTACAAAAGAGGGCTAAGACAAGGCGACCCCTTATCCCCGTTCCTTTTTATTATTGCTATGGAAGCGCTACATGTCATGATGGAGAACGCCAAAGAAAATAATGTTTTTCATGGTATAAAATTACCTAGGAACGGCCCTTATTTGACCCACATGCTATACGCAGACGACTCTATATTCATTGGAGAGTGGGAAAATGAAAATGTGAGAAACCTCAAAAGAATTCTCCGCATTTTCTATGTGATCTCAGGCCTAAAGGTAAACTCGAGAAAGAGCCACTTATACGGGGTAGGAACCGGACAGGAGGATGTAAGGAATATGGCATTACTTCTCAACTGTAAGGAAGGTAAATTCCCATTCGTATATCTCGGGCTAAAAGTTGCCGCAAATATGAACAGAATCATTAACTGGAAGGAAATAATTGATTTGTTTAACAAGAGGCTTTCTAATTGGAAGGCCAAAAATCTCTCTTTCGCCGGTAGAGTTATCCTTGTGAAGTCAGTTCTGGGTAGTTTACCTAACAACTATCTGTCCCTCTATAAATGTCCGATTGGGGTTCTAAGGGTACTTGAAGGGATTCGCAGAAAATTCCTATGGGGAGGTTGTAATATGATTAAAAAGATTAGGTGGGTAAAATGGGAAAAAGTGGTGGCTTCGAAAGATTTCGGGGGGCTTGGAATTGGAAACCTAAAGGACACGAACTTGGCTCTTCTTGCTAAGTGGTGGTGGAGGATAAAAATGGAAGCAGACAGTCTCTGGGCAAGGGTAATAGGATCTTTACATGAAAGTCAAAGGAAAGTGGAGTCCATACCGTTTAAAAAATCCTTAACGGGGGTATGGAGAAACATCGGGGAGATCGCAAAAGACCTCTTGGAAAAACAACATCAATATAAAGAATAGCTTCAAAAGTAAAGTGGGCTCGGGTGATAAAACTCTATTCTGGGTAGATACGTGGATAGGCAATGATCCGTTGAAGGTGCAATACCCAAACATCTATGTATTAGCAGCAAAAAAGAAAGCAAAGATCAAGGAACTTTACAAAGATATAAATGGGGGTACATTTTGGGACTGGGAATGGACCAGAGCTCCGAACACTGATGTGGAGAAACAAGAGATGGAGTCTCTAAAAGAACAACTACAACAACAAAAAATGTCTCACGACGGGGACGTATGGGTCTGGAAGGATCATGAACATCAAGAATTCAACGTTAAAAACGTGAAACTGACTTTAGGTCGTAACCTGGATTTGAACTCATCTCCGAGTACGTATTGCTGGAACAGTTGGGCAACTGGTAAGAGTGCAGCTTTCGTTTGGCGAGCAATGGATAACAAGATCCCGTCAGCCGTGGCACTGAGAGACAGAGGCATAAATCTGCAGGAAGTTTCCTGCAAAATATGTGGAACTGGTGACGAAACGGCAGAACATATTCTGCTGCGTTGTAACTTGGCGGTAAGAGTATGGGAGGCTGTAAAGGACTGGACCAAAACGAAATCGGTTAACACAAATGGTAGTATAGCGGAACTATTACAATCGATACTGGAAAGCCAAAGGGGTCGTCAATGGAGAAAAACGTTACACGCAATTGCAATAGAGGCGATGTGGATTCTTTGGAAAAACAGAAACGAAAAAGTTTTCACGGGCAAACTGAAGCCGGCTCAGATAATTATCGAGGATATAAAGGATACGTCATTCCAAGGTGTGAAACTACGATCAAAATATAGTTCGATCACAAAACAACAATGGTGGGACTTCAATTTCATCTTGTAGAGTAAGACTTGTTTCCTCCACTTTTATTTCCTTCTTTCTGTTTTGTTTCTTTTTGTTGCTGTAACTTTGATCAGCTGCTGGCTGAAACTTTGGTGTATTGGTTTTTTATCAATGCAAGTTCCGTTGGCCATTCAAAAAAAAATAAACAATTCTTGTGGGCTACGAAAATCAGCAGCAACGTTCATTAATTTTGGAGACATCATCATGATCATCAATTGATTGGTAGAAACATTCATTGACTTTTGGGGCTCTTATAATCAGGAAGTATCATCATCATTCATTGATATATATCATCATTAATTTTTGGAGCCATATTATACACTATTTGGGCTCTAAAAAAATCACACTTCCATATCATCAATTATGGGCTTCATGAATCCACGAATTGGAGGCAGCCACATTATACTTTTTGGGCAGCTCCCAAATCGGCCCAATAGCATCATCATTACCATCGCAAATATGAGCAGCCAAGGAGGGACGGTTACGGGGATCGCAGAGGGAGTTACGTTTTGACTTTTTTGCACAGAAATAAAAAAAAGGGGAAGGCACGTCATGAATATACGCGGCTAATCTCCAAAGGGTTTCACCCCAGTGTAGACTTTGTAAGAATTCCAGGGTTTCAATATTTTGTTTATGATTTAATTTGTGACTACTTGTATTTAACCATTTGAAACTTATATCAATTGTCGTGCATTTGTATTGAATTCATGAATTGTCGAATGAGTTATTAAATTTGACTTTGTGAAATGAATATGTGCAATTATGCCTTGCTATAGGTTAGGATTTACATGTTCTTGGTAACGAAGTGTAGTGCGGTCCGTTGTCTATGACGTTGATAGCTCTTAACACCTAATCCACGTAATACTAAATCCGTTAATAATCAAATGCAACTAAATTAAGTCTAACGTGTAGAAACCCTAGGTCTTGCAGTTGTCGAACCGGGTGTGAACCTTGTTCCAAATTATTGTTTTACTCATTTTAGTTAATCATTATTTTTTATATAATTAGTTTAAACAAACTTTGAAAAAAAAAATAGCAATCTTCATAATCACTTTGTACATTATTTGTAAATAGTCTAACTAATCGAACGGGTCATGCGATACTGACCACCTGCTCTTCGTGGATACGATACCCGACTTACCCTAGCTACCTTGGTTTAATTGGGTTTTTGACTGATCGGGACGACACGGTTACGTCAAAATGGCGCCGTTGCCGGGGAGCTAGTGCGCTTAGTATTTCATTGCTTGTTCGATTTTAGTTTAGTTTTTCTTTCTTGTATTTTTGTGATTTTACTTTGTGTGGTCGAGCTTGTTTGTGCAGGTACATGTTTTGCAGGTACCATCTTTCAATATGAATTGGGTAGATGATGATCCGTGTGAGTGTTGCGGAAGCGGAGAGCACTATTTAGAGGATTGCTCTGTTTTCTACGAAAAAGTTCAAGCCAACAAGGAACGGGAAGACTACCTCAGCGGATTGTTTGATAATAGGAGGGCGGATTATGAAGATTTCAATGGTCCATCCTCACCTTATCCATACACTAGACCACCTCCACCACCGGAGCAAGAAAAGTCATACCCTTGTTGTGGCAAAGTTCACATACATGAAGATTGCCCAGTGTTTTGGAAAGATCCAGTGTTTTGGAAAGATCCAGTGTTTTGGAAAGAAAAAATAAAGTCCGGTTACAAGCCACCACCACATTATCAAGACTATTACTATGAACCCAAATCACCATATTTCTCAAGTTACCGGGAGGAGGAGTATGATGATTATTATAATGAATATATTCAACCGGTATACGAGAAACCACAAGATTCGATGCATTCCAAGCTTGATGCTCTCATGAATATGGTGAAAGAATATCACCAGGATATCAAAGATATGAAGAAAGCGAATGAAGTGAGAGATAAAGCCCATGAAGCATTGGTGGTGCAAGTGGGTCAATTAGCGGAGGGATTAGCCCAACTTAAACGAGACCAAGAGGTTTGGGCCAATGGTACAATAGTAGATGGTGAGGTGGTGGAAGAGGTTATCGATCTTCCCGAGCAAGAAAATGAATGTTTGAACCGAGCAGAAGACATCACACCGCGAGACGAGTCGGATCCGAAAGATGCCCACGTTCATATCCATCCTTCTCCCATACTTATCACTCCAACCAACAAAGTTGGGGATGCGGGTTCGGGTATAAGGATTCGAAGGGTGGCGTTGCAAGACATAGGCCAATTTAGTAAGAAGCGACCCCGAAGTTGTACATTGTGTATGCCGAATATAATAAAAAGAGTATGGATTCGGCATGCCAAATACCGAGCGTATGTAGGCAACTCGGTAGGAAAATGTGCACTTCGACCACCATGAGAGGCAAATCAGGTATAATTGTTGTAGAGTTTGTACTATTATTCGTTTTATTTTTATTTTTTTCTTTGCCTAGTTAAATGAACGTTGTGGGTGTCTTCCCTATATAACCCTCACGAGACCTCTCGTCCTCCCAAGCTATTGGGCGGTTTAAAAGGGCTTGTTGCATAAGCTAAATGCAACTGTGATTCCTAAGAAAGTGAGTTAGGTTTGTTGTTGTTGTAAATTATTTTCCACATAAATCAAAGTGAAATAACGCATGGCTTGGTAATACTTTCATAAAAATGGTAGAACTAGGTAACTAACAAATTTTGATGGTTGTGAGAAGCATGCTTCTATACAAGGGTTAGAATTTGTAGGTACATGATGTTCGAGAGATAACCGTTTTTATGAAGAGAAGACGAAGATGTGAGCATCAAGCGACAAAAATCAGGTGCATGCGTTTCCTTTTTACTTTGATTATTAGTTTAATAATAAGTGGATTGTATTTTGTATTTTATTTTTTCCGGGGTGAAATTTTGGGAAGGTTAGCCGTGTCACGTCCCTTGTGCGTTTTAAAACTCTAGTTCTTACACATTGAGGATAGTGTTTACCTCAAGTGTGGGGATGGGGGAAAATTTCAAAAAAATTTCAAAAATATCTTGTTTCAAAAGCGATGTTAAAGAACAAGTAACTAAGTCAACGAGGGATGTCACAACCCATTTGGTCTTTTGTCATGGTCAAGTTCAAATTAATAACATGACGGGTATTTAACGGGTGGTTATTTGGGAATAATCCGCCTAAGAAACTAGCATATCATGCATGTCACATACCATACCCTTCATATATGTGAGGTTTTGAGCCACTTTTACATCATAGAATTACATATTTATGTTTCTTTGTTTGAGTGGACCATTAGTCATGTATTGTAGAACTTGCATCTTTTGATACGTTCGAGACCATAGACCGAATACAAGCACGAGAATGATTAAGGCATTAGGTAAACCTTTTCCTTTTACACCATTTTTATATCCTTACCCAAAAATTATCCCTTGGTAGCCAATTTTGAGCCTAATCATTTCGTTTGACCACCCTATAGCCCATAGCCTTAAACCTTTTCTTTTAAACCCATGTGATGAAAATTCGATTGTAGGAGTATATGTTTGTATAGTTGTGATTTATTTATTCAAAAAAAAAATCAGAAAAGTTGTGGAAAAAAAAGAGAAAAAAATTGTTGAGAAAAACACAAAAATATGAGTTAGTTGTTGTGAAATAAAAGGCTAAAGTTGTTGCCTTGTAGTTGATGTTTATAGTTAGCTTTGTTTAGCATAGTCGTTTGTAATAAAAATCGAATTTTTCATCACCTTCGCCACTTTAAAATACCCTATTTCCTACCCTTCGCCTCGCCCCATTACAACCCTTCAAAGAACTTTTGACTTGTGCTTAGTATTCGTGTTCGGTGGTGGAGAATGATTGAGTTGCAAGCCTATGCGGGTACGTGTTCTAATCGGTTTAAGTGATTATTTCAAAAGCGCTAATGCATCAACTATTAGCCAATTTTAAACTGAGTGGAGAGAACATTGTGAGGGATGTGCATGATTTATTAGTTTCAAGGGCGGGTTAATCTTGGATGACCATTTTATATGTGATTATTCACTTTACCGTAAGATATTTCGAAAAGTGCAAAAAAAAAAAAAGTTTGAACCGGGTATGACATTAAACCTTAACCTTAGTCTCGGGAATGGGATGTGTGTTTCTTGTTCGACCCACGTGAAAGTGAGAAACAAATTTGCTTGAGGGCAATCAAACGACAAGTGTGGGGATGTTATGTAGAGAGTGAAAACCGAGCGTTAAGGTGTTTAACTTGTGTGTTTCATTCGGTTCTAAGTAATTATACGCGTCGAATAAAATAACTACGAGAAATTGTGGTTTTTCAGGTTAATTGCTTAAATTGAAGAAGTTAACATGTTTTAAGTTGAAGTCGATATGTCTGATGTTGGCGAACGGAGCAAACGGAAGTGTTCGGCATGTTCAACTTGTGGCTTACGGAATGCAAATGGAACTTACGGTTTCGAGTGGGTGGCACATGATTTGTTTGTGAAGAAAGTTTAAAGTGTTTTAAACTCTAAAAAAAGGGGGGCCATTATCACCGAAAATGGTGAGCACATAACAATTAATTATTCACTCACGATTTATTGGAGCATACATAGAAAAAGTTTGGTAGCAGCCAAGGAGGGACGGTTACGGGGATCGCAGAGGGAGTTACGTTTTGACTTTTTTGCACAGAAATAAAAAAAGGGAAGTCTGGGTAGCACGTCATGAATATACGCGGCTAATCTCCAAAGGGTTTCACCCCGGTGTAGACTTTGTAAGAATTCCAGGGTTTCAATATTTTGTTTATGATTTAATTTGTGACTACTTGTATTTAACCATTTGAAACTTATATCAATTGTCTTGCATTTGTATTGAATTCATGAATTGTCGAATGAGTTATTAAATTTGACTTTGTGAAATGAATATGTGCAATTATGCCTTGCTATAGGTTAGGATTTACATGTTCTTGGTAACGAAGTGTAGTGCGGTCCGTTGTCTATTACGTTGATAGCTCTTGACACCTAAGCCACGTAATACTAAATCCGTTAATAATCAAATGCAACTAAATTAAGTCTAACGTGTAGAAACCCTAGGTCTTGCAGTTGTCGAACCGGGTGTGAACCTTGTTCCAAATTATTGTTTTACTCATTTTAGTTAATCATTATTTTTTATATAATTAGTTTAAACGAACTTTGAAAAAAAATAGCAATCTTCATAATCACTTTGTACATTATTTGTAAATAGTCTAACTAATCGAACGGGTCGTGCGATGCTGACCACCTGCTCTTCGTGGATACGATACCCGACTTACCTTAGCTACCTAGGTTTAATTGGGTTTTTGACTGATCGGGACGACATGGTTACATTAGTAGTAGCACCAATACGCTTAGGCAGCTTGCTCTGTTCCACTGCCTGGTCTGTAAGACGATGAGCAAGACGAGTAACATCCTAGATGGTAGCAAGGTTGGCAGAAGTCACATGACTTTGAATCTCTGGTACTAAGCCTTTGAGGTACAACTCAATGCGTTTGATGGGAGGATCCACCATAATTGGACATAACACTGCCAGTTCGTTGGATCGTTCAGGTTAAAGAATTCCACTTCCAGCTTGTGGATGTCATCATGACTACATTATTCACGTTTGATCAGTTCCTTAAAATCATTCCATGGGGTAGCATTAGCAGCCGCTAGCCCCAGCATCTGAACTTGCGCGTTCCACCATGTTAGCGCAGTGCCCTCGAGAGTACCAGTGGCGTACTTCACCCTGCAAGCCTCAGGGCATTCACACATCTCTAAAACATACTCGAGCTTTTCAAACCAATGGAGGAGTCCAACAACTCCTTTAGTGCCACTGAAAGTACTATGATGACAGTCCATGAACGTCTCAAATGTGCATACAGGCGGCTGAGCGTTCTGACCTTGTTGCGCGAGGAAGAAGAGACAGGGTTAACTGCGAGAGTTGGATCATGAGAGTAGGATCTAACATCCTATGTTAGTTTCGGAATAGCAGGTTATACCTCCTGCCTGAGCGGCTGCGAGTGCTGCCGTAACTTGTTCGTTGATAAAAGCCGTCAGCTGGATTGAGTTAGGTTCACACGTTCCCTCATGATCTTCACGTCGAAGGAAACACAAGTAGGAAAGGTGTCGAGAATGTGTGTAAGTGTGGAGTAACAGAAGGGAGCAAGCACACATGTGTTTTCAAACTATAGTTGCTACGTTTATCTAAGCATACCATAAGCAAAGTTCTATATAATCTAGCAAGTAGGCAATAAATCATAAACCATATCACCTAGAATGTCGAGTCTTGCACGTGGAGCGAAGCGTCGTTGTGGATCGTTGAGCACTATACAGGTTATAGTATGGTTTTAACAAAAACTTTTTCCCTTATTAAAACCAAGTTCACTATAACCAATGGCTCTGATACCAATCTGTCACACCCCCAAAATCCACACGCGGGGTATCACCGCTTGGAGGCGTGACTGACCAGGATCAAGCCACCAATCATATTGAACAAGCATGTAAGTAAACATAATTCAACCAACAATATGAAAGGTGTTCAAAAACCAAAGCATAGTTAAGTGTTTAGCAGAAGCATAATTGTAAAACCCATTGAAAGTATTAAATACGAAATAGAGTAATGTTCATAGCATGGCACACATTGCCATGTCCCACAACGACCGTTCCTCCCTGTGCAAGCTCCATAAGTACCTATTGACCTGCAAGGCATGTAGCAACGAATCAACAACAAAGTTGAGCGAGTTCACAGTTGGTTGTTTGGTTAAAGTGTTAGTTTCGTAAATCGTATGTTCGTTTTGTAAACCATGTATCGTAGTAAATCCGTATCGCGGCCATTCCAGGCATGTGTGCGATGATTAGTGGGGGCTTCCCATGTGTTACTAGACCACGCGTATCGACTGCTACGAAAATGTAAGAGGTGCCCTAAGTCAATGTCTATCAGCATTGACCCATTGCCCATAGTCCATTAGTACACGCCCGTCCGACTGGCACGGTGTGAGGTTTGTTAAACCTAATAGCGCTATTAACTAATGATCCGCTCGCCATAGGCCTCGGCGATTAAGTCGATAAATGTGGGACTTCCTTTGATAGAGTTGATGGTCTTATGATCGTGTACGTAGGTTTTACGTGTGTGCCCTTCAATCCGAGGACAATAATAAGTATAACTGTACGTAGGTTTTACGTACGTGCCCTTCAATCCGAGGACAGTAATAATTAGTTTAATAGTAATGGTTGTACGAGTAGTTATTCAATCCCATTCCCAACCCCTGGGAATCCCATGCCTTAGCTAGTGTGAACTCACCTTGGTTTGCTCGGCAGATACACAGAAAAGTTACTTGAGCTAGTTGAGGCTAACCATGTCCTAACATGGTTACCATACAAGTCAGGTCTAGGTTCAAATAAAGCACGTATGATTACACATAGTCTAACAGGTTGTGAACACGTATTGATCATGGCAAACACATAATTCATGTTAACACATTAACAGTCATAACGTATCCAACTTGTGCGATTTAAAAGATTGGGCTCAAAATTAAACGGCCCAACCTATTGTGCGATCAGCATACTTGTGCGATCCACAATAGGTTGTGCAATTCAGAAAGTCCGGCCCAATAATCATAACAGTTCAGTAAGTAGACGGCTCACATAATTAAACATGGATCTCTAGTGCGATCGGTATTATGTGATCAGTTATAGAAATCACTAAATTTAAGGAAATCCGTTACATTGTTTCCATTTATGCGATTCAATCAAACAATTTAACAGTTTCAAGTCTGGCAATATTCGATCACTTTAAACAATCACCAATTAATGAATTAATTCATATGAACTCTGATTATTCTCAATCATAAACAATTAACAACTATATGTCAATCATCATCGGTTATATCAGATTCAATAGAACAAGTTTTCACTAAGCAACCATTATCAACATAACCCGAATGCTCATACAATTATAATCATTCTCATCAATTAATGCACTTCACATGGTCATCAGACCATCACATGTAGGCTTGGCAACAACTATGAAAATTCTAATGCTTATTGGACCTACCCTTCTTTAGTGGATCTGACACAATCATTAACCTACTAGACTTTCATATCCATCACATGTTAACAATTTATCATTATCAAGAAACACAACAATGGCCGACAACTTGATTAAGCATTCAGAGGATGATTTTGATTGGACCGATTTATGTATAGTGGCTGACAAATCCATTCACATGCTACATACATTCTATCAAGTCACATAGGTTCATCACAAAATGTCAAACAATCTAATCATGTTTCGCATACAATTATATACTGATCAAACAATGTATATTCGAACTTAGAACATCATGAATATCTACTCAGAATATCAGATCAGTTACCTTAAATGTGAAAGACACTAACCGAACCATGAATGATCAAATCAGGGAATCCAACTTCGAATGAGAAAAAGGCAGCCGTCGGGTTCAAAGAAAAACGAGAGAGTATAAGCTTTTAGGGTTTTGTGATTATGTCAAATACTATCTTAATGAGAGGGTTTACACAACACCAAATGTATATTCGCTGGATGTGAGCCGAGCCCAATTCTTGGGTTTCGTTTGGGCCGAGGGCTAGCCCAAGAAAATTGAAAGAATGTTGTGCGACTCGGAGGTGTATTGTGCAATCGGTTATTCATTATGCGATCCACATATGTTACACGTATATACATAACACACTAAAATCTCATAACACTTATCACATAATAAAACATAACATTTAACATAACATACCATTAAATCAATGAATCATATAATCACGTAGCATTCAAACGTGTTACACTAAGTACAAGGATAGGTTCGAGATACGAGTTGTCACAGATGGGCATAGTGAAAGAACAATACAAACGTTGGAGGATATGTTGCGGGCTTGCATTATTGACTTCGGGGGTAGTTGGGATGTCTATCTACCCTTGGTCGAATTTTCATATAACAATAGCTATCACACGAGCATTAGAATGGCCCCGTATGAAATGTTATATGGTAGAAAGTGTCGAACCCCGGTATGTTGGGGAGAAGTGGGTCCATGAGGACTAGCACCTACTGATATAATCCGAACTACGAATGAGAAGATCGACATGGTCCGAACTCACCTAAAAGCGGCTCAGGATCGACAAAAGTTGTACGCGGTTAAACGAAGGAGGATGATTGAATTTCAAGTGGGCGATAAGGTAATGCTGAAAGTATCGCCGTGGAAAGGAATAATACGGTTCAGAAAAAGAGTAAAGTTGAGCCCAAGATTTATTGGGCCATTCAGAATCACCGAACGGGTTGGTAAAGTAGCATATCGTCTCGAACTACCAGAGGAGTTGAGTGGGATTCATAGCACATTCCACGTGTCACATCTCCGAAAATGTTTAGCAGACGAAACTACTCGTATCTACTACGATGATATCGAGGTGGATAACAGCCTCAACTATGCAATAAAACCAATTGCGATTTTAGATCATAAAGAGAAGAGTTTGAGGAACAAAGTGATTAACCAAGTGAAGGTTAAATGGGAACATAGGAATGGTGCGGATACCACATGGGAATCCGAAGAAGAAATGCAACGACTCTACCCTGTATTATTTGGTACATAATTCGGTTTCGGGGACGAAACCCTCTTAAGGGGGGTGCACTTGTAACACCCCGGAAATATGAAACTTTATATTAGAATTATAAAGTTTAAATAAACAAGAATTAATTAACTAGGAAATTATAACCTAGTTAACTACAAGTCTAGAAATAACTTGAAATAGGGTTAAAATAACCAAACTATATGTTAAACAAAAGTGGAGGGGCTTATGTTGTTAAAATTGAAACTTATATTCTTAATTTTAATAAAAACAAAACCAAACACCCCATTTGAGGTGTCTGGTCGATCAGGAGCAGGAGGGGGGCGATTCCCCATTCTCAAAACCCTAAATATCACTAAACTCACAAATTGAAGGCTCAATCCAAGTTGAAATCGAAATTAGAGCCTGGATTTGTGATCCCCATCGTAAGGAGATCATAAGGTATGTGAAATTTGGTAAAAATCCTCTACTTGAAATTCTCATGAACATAGAGAATCTAAAATATGGTCATGCATGTGTGATATATAGATGAATTAAGAGCATTGTAGTGTCTAGGAGTAAACCCTAGACAAATACAAGTTGAAATCATGTGTAATTTTAGTAAAATCCATGAACACCTTTGTAGGTGATTGGTGGGTTATGTAGAATTTGATAAACACTAGGAAATTGGATGTTGATCTAGTGTAATTTGACAATTGTGAAGTGACTTCGGAATTTTAGAAGCTAACAATTATGTAAAATGGGTTGATTGATGTGAAATTCGGGCTAAATGATAAACTAGGGACTTGCTATATAATCATGTAAAAATCTGCCCTTAAAGTGTTTGTTGAAATGCCTCAAAGGAGGCTCGAACTGGAATTTTGAAGTTAAAACGCCTAATTGTGATGTTCTGGCAATTATGTGATATGTGATTTAAAAGAGTTCTAAACACGATATAATTGAACCTATAGGAAAGGATACCGGAGCGTCGAGTGGACAAGCCGGTGGTGAATTGAGGTTGAAGGGCGCGCACTAAAGGTATGTAACTTGACTCGTTACATTGGGTAAACTTTGATAATTTGCATAAGTATAGTGATATGTAGAATAAAGGTTGTCTTAATTTGAAGCGATAACGATCGCTATATTGATTAATAAGACCAGGATTGGTTAGAACTTGTTGGTAGTCATCATAATGGAGGATTCCGTAGATGAGCCAAACGGGTCGAATAATCGATTAATGCGTGGCAAATGCTTTGTAATATAATAAATTGGTCTTTTGTTATTGTTGACAAATGACATATTAGAATACGAAGATTTAACATGTTGGTTTGTAGAAGCGAAATCCGAGAATTTGGTTCGAATAAACAAACAAATCAAACAAAACATAACATTACATTCCAGAACCTAACCGTAATTTACGGTAGGGGCCAAAATGTTACGGTGAATCCTTCATGTATTACGGTGGAACCAAAGTTTCCCAGGAACTACCGTAACTTACGGTGACTACCGTAAGTTACGGTAGAGCCTTGACATTGATGTTGAATTTTGCATATCTTTGTTAAATCGAATCCGTTTTAAGTGTAGTTTCGATTATATAATATTTCTAAGAACTCTAACACTAATCTTTGTTAGAAATTTCCTGTTTCTAGGTATGGAAAGTACGTGGACGATGATTAATCAAGTTTTGAAGGACCGAACACACTTTAGAAGCTTCCGCGATATCTAACTTTAATAGACAATGTTTTTGTAATGTAAACAAACTGCTAAACAACTTATGAATGTTTGAATTAGTCGTTAGTCGACTAATGTTTTGCTACTTATGAACTTTATCTTTGGAACTTATGTTATAAGTTGGACATCTTTTATGTAAAATTGTATGAATTATTATTAAATTCAAGTAGTAATTAGACGGGTCTTACAAAATCCAAGCTAAATCTAGACTTTTTCATATAAAACTTGAATTATCTTATCCTCATCTTCAAAACTTCTACTTTATTCGGTGGAAACCGGGTCTAAATTGACTATAGACTTGATAAGTAGTCTAAAGACGGCTTGGATCTGAGTTATTACCGGTGAAGACGAGCATGGCAACGGATTTCGACATAAACTCGTTGGAGACAGACGACTGATCGGACGGGGGTGATTCCCACCCGATCAGAGTGCTTGTGTGTGCTGAAAAGTTTACCGTTGTCTCAATATGTGTCGTGCCGTCACCATTAAGCTAGAAACTTAGAAACCTTACAAAATGGTAAACAAGAACAAGGGTCACCCGATCGAGCGGCAACCCGATCGGTCAGCAGTCTGATCGAACAGCCACCCTATCAGGTGACACTTGCCCTTTAGCCTTGAAACTTTGAAACTTTTCAACACTTAGAATCTTTTTGGAACTTGGAAACTTTGGAAACTCTGATTGAGTGGCAACTCGATCGGGCAGCCGCCCGATCGAGCAGCCACCCGATTGAGGTGACCAAGGCACTTAAGCAAAAACTTAAAACTTCGAACCCCTGACCGAAGGGCAACACGATCGGACAGCCATTCGATCGAGCAGCCACCCAATCAGAGGAACCAGTACACTAAGCACTAGACACTTGAATCGGATGACCACCCGATCGGACAGCCGTCCGATCGGATAGTCACTCGTTCCACCTTCATTCTAGACCACTCGATCGGACAACCGTCCGATCGAACAACCCTTCTTTCACACTAAGACACCTGAATCGACTGGCAATCCGATCGGATAGCCATCTGATTGGACAGCCATCCGATCCAGTGACAGTTTCCA
The DNA here is from genome assembly GCA_030545235.1 of Helianthus tuberosus. Lineage (NCBI taxonomy): Eukaryota > Viridiplantae > Streptophyta > Magnoliopsida > Asterales > Asteraceae > Helianthus > Helianthus tuberosus. Next base: position 101,108,274 of record CM060381.1, on the reverse strand, counting down.
ACACTTTATTCAATCTCGACTCTTATCCTATTGTAATCTAATCAGGCTAATTCTAAAAGAGCTCCCTTTGATCCAATAACAGTTGCGACTGTTAAACAATCACTGTGAGTATACTCGATCCCCTTTTTACTCTTAAACTTTGGGGTGTAACATGTATTCTATATAAACCTGAATCTTTTGCAATCTAAACTCTATCCTATGTGTATGTGAAACTTGTGCATTCTAGTATTCTATTTTGTGCTATGTGACGTTTAATCCAGCGTGTGTAGTTCCGCCTTAACAATAGTAGCGCTATAGGGGGTGCACCTCTCCCATTATTCTCAGGGGGTATTGTTAGGAGGATTCTAGTTTACCTTGAGTCTTGGGTAAACACTAAATCATCGGGATACTTGGGCTATCACTGCGTAGACTGCGACACTAGCACGGCTGAAACTAATTTAATTGCTTACATTGTGGATATGAATTGTTTTTAATCTATTATTCTATTATCAAACTTGTATACTCACCAATACTTTTGTATTGATATTTTAATACATGTTGCAGGCTGATAGGTTGCGATGGAACATGGAAATCAAGCTAGGAGATGCTTAGAAACGTCGCCTAGTTAATCTAGTTTTCGAACAATTTGAACAATTCTGTTTGGTGATGTAAACTTGATGATACTTGATTTTGGTTGTTAGACAATTTATATCATGAAATCTATTTAATTCTATCAAAATATCTAGTGTCATGGAACTTCGTGAGCAATCTGAACGCTTAGTGCTCGCACCCCGATGTTTCCGCCATCGGTTGGGGTGTGACACTTATGATCTGTTAGTGCTATTTGTGGAAATAGATAGTTGATTTTTGTACAAGCCTATGATAATGATAGTTATATCTAGGTGGTGGTTTTAGTAGTATATTCAAAACATTATATGCTAGCTTTTCAAAAATTAGCCTATAGGAGTGAAAATTTTGAGGGGTATGTTAGTGCAGTAATGTCTATCACCTTCGTCAATCCAGTTCGTAGCAGAAATCAGAAGATAATATAGCTTTATATTGTAATATTTAGGGAAAAGGCAAGGTAGAATTTATGTAATTAATGAGAACTCTCATTAAAGCCTTGGCCTATAAATAGAACCTTTTGGGCTTTATTTTTGAACTTTTGCACATTTGGAGATTTGGACAGCATGGAGCTAGAGAGAGAAAGTAGAGAGAGAAAGTGCAAAAGGTGATTCACGTGATTGTACGATTTCAGATCTTTAATAGAATCACAGATTTGGTACGGTTCTCATGTTCAGTCCTCGCACATGTACGGATTCCGCACGTCACACGTGTCGATACGCAATCGTTCGGGAGTCGAAAACCGATCCCACAAGTGGTATCAGAGCAGGAGCTCGATTGCAAGGATCTAACACACAAAATCGCACGAGAAATCATCAGTTTCAGAGTTAAAATTACATCAGATTTGTCAAAATTCTTATTCTACTCTTCTTCTTCACGTTCTTGACTGAATATTGCAAAATTAACAAGGTTTTTACGGATAAAATTGGTTGAAATTTTGACATTATGTGCGAAAACAATTGATCTACAAGCCTACAAATTTTCAGATCTTAATTCCAAGCGGTTTAAGAGAAATCGATATTTTTTGGTTCGAAAAAAACGTTTAAAATGTTGGCTGTTATTGTTGCTGGTCATGAAGGTGTTCACCGATCGGATGGCCATCCGATCGGATGACCATCCGATCCAAAATCCCATTCGACACTTAGACAATTCATTCTATATTGTTTCTTTAAATCTGATCTGTTCCACATGCACTTAATTGTAGGTTAAAGTCAGTCAATCAATCAGTTAGATCTCAGCACAATATCATAACATGCAACTCAATATTAAGTCGACAGTATTAATAATGTTGTTCAGCCCACTACTTTTAAAGGTCCAATAGGAAATAAACAATACAAAAGGTTGTCGGCTATTACATCTGATTCTGTTCATTATTCATATCACGTGATTCATCTCGGCCCATGTAATTCATAATTGTCCAAAAGAGTCATCGGTCCAATGGAATTAGATTGTTAGTCCATTTTACATAATAGTTGCATGTGAGTATATTGTTTCCAAAGTATCGAGTGACAATCGTCGGATAACCATTCGACACTTTGCCTGTTGTAAACTGTCGAATCACTATCCGATCCACAGCATGTTAGTGTCAATCGTCGAATGGCTATCCGATCCACAGCATATTAGTGTCAATCGTCGAATGGCTAATCGTACGGATCACCATACGACACTTAGCTTGGTGTCAACTATCGGATGACCATCCGATCAAAATCCTATCCGACACTTAGCAGATCAAAATCCTATCCGACACTTAGCCTATTGACAATCGTCGGATAGCTATCCGATCCAGCACATTACTTCTTTAAAAGTCATCCGATCCACGTGAATAATTCTTTTCACACTGTTCACAGTTATATTCAGCCCAATCACAATAAAGTTTTCTTTTGTTTTGTCAGACTACTAAACCTTGCGGCCCAATAGAATAATTATATGAATTGTTGGACCATGTGACTACCTGTTAGTTTTATCAACCCATGTGATAACAATCAATAATTTTGAATTAAAGTGTTTGAAAGCAATTGAAGATTATCGGCCCATGTGAAGATTCTGACATTTGAACAGTGTGCATGTGTTTTGTTATCAGTCCATGTGATTTCATTGATCCATTAATTGCAAATGTCAGTTTACATGTGAATTGCATTTTGTGTCAGGTCCATTAAGTGTTAGTGTTCGGCCCAACTAGATAGTTACAAACTATCTGTTGATGATAATTGATAATTGTTGCATGTGATTCATTTTGGTGTCAAAGTCTTGAACGGCAATCTGTTCGATTTGCCATCCGATCCAAATTACAAGTGTGAGGCACAACATCAGTTTATAAGAGTTGTCAACTATCGGATTGCTATCTGATCCATTCCACTCGATCCAATATTCTCATCCGATCCAACTCATTCGATCCGCTGCCATCCGATCCAAAGTCATCCGATTGACTTTTGTTGACCCCGCTCGATCAGTTACTCATCCGTCCAACTGTTTGTTAGTTTTAAACTGATCGTCTATTTGATCGTTTGCAGGTGATTCGAGGTGATAAACGAGGCGAAAAGTTCAAGGAACGATAAATTTAAGAAGCGTTTTGAAGATGTCGGAAATTGGCGAAGAGTTTTATAACACGTTTTATAACGCGTTTACATCTGAAGAAACTCCAGTGACACCAAAGAATGCTACAACTGTGATATCTGAGAGTTTGAATCATGATAACGTGTACGGAAATCATCTGAGACCACCAAAGCTTATGAATATCGAAGATTTTCACTGGTGGTGTGAAAGATTTGAAAACTGGGTGCATGCCTATGTGTATGATAGTTGGATCATGTTAACAATAGGATATGAAAAACCAGGAAATGAAAAACATGAATTAATCACACTTAAACAATTCACAGCTGATGATAAAAAGGAACATTCAAGTGAATTAAGAATGATAACTTTACTTCAACAATCTGCCAGAGAGGATATTTTTTCACTACTTCAGCATGGTGAAACGTCTAAGTCAATTTGGGAAGCGTTAAAGTTGAAAGCTGAAGGTGGGAAGGATATCAAGAAAAACAAGATATCGCTGTTGAAGAAGGAGTTTGACTTGTTTGGTTGCATGAAGAATGAAACAGTTCGTCAAATGATAGAACGATTTTGCCATCTGAAGATTGAAATGGAAAGATTTGGAATCCACAAAGACAGAGAAGAGATGGTGGATAAACTCGTCAAGGAATTACCACATGAGGAAGATTGGAAAACCTATGTGATCGTTTTGAAAAATGATGATAAATTCGATGAGATGACGTTAGAGAGCTTGTTTGAGAAAATAGAGGGACAAGATTTGTTGTTACAAAAACAGAACAAGATGTCTAGCTCTAGTTATCAATAGAATGTTGATCTGTACTATCGCAGAGGAATGCTACAAAAGAACGAATCTCCAAAGATCAGAACTGCGTATAGTGCAGATAAGACTGGTGACTCGTCAAACAACAAATCTTCGAGCTATGATCCAGGATATCATTCTTCATCTGCATCTGCATCGTCTAAATCTAATCCAAATCAGGATTGGAAAAATTCTCCACTTTTGAACAATGAGTTTGCTCAACAGCACATCAGTTTCTTAGCATCTATTCTGGTATCTTACGAAGGTTTAATTGCAGGTAAGATCGGGAATCCAGACATGACGAAGGAGGATTACGATCAAGTCGATCTAGAAGAGATGGAACTCATGGACATTCGCTGGTGCATGGCAAGCGTCATTCATTGAGCTCAAAGATTCATGGAGATAACTGGCAAAAAGTGCTTAGAAGGCCCAGATATGAAGATAGGTTTTGATAAGAACAAAGTCACTTGTTTCAAGTGTAAACAAAAGGGGCACTTCAAGAGAGAATGCACGAACAACAAAGCTGATGATAGCGTGAATCCTTTTTATGAGGATTACTATAAAAAGGCTATTTATCATCAAAATAGCGAGCAACCAACTAGAGAGCAGATTGAAGAAGGATCTTCTAAAGAAAAGAGACAAGTTGTATTGACATTTCGTGATCGTAGTGAATCTAGTATCCAAAATGAAAAACCTGTTTGGGATAATTTTAATTGGGAGGATTACTTACATGAGAAGGAAGGAGTCAGAATTGTAATTCATGATGATGAAGGGTATGATTGGAGTAAACATGACAAAGAAGATCGAAAAGCCAAGGCAATGGTTGCTGAAATCAAACAAAGTCGTGAAGAAAGGCATCCTCGCATGAGGTTGGATGATGTGTATGATGCATACAAGGAAGCAACACAAGCAGGCATGTGGAGCAAAGAAATGGAATGTTTTATCGATCCTCAAGGAAACCCAACAGTTGATCCTGAGAAGGTTGATTTTAAAGCATTAGTTGCTGCAATACCTACTGTGAGTGTTTGGTGCAAAGGTCTTGAAGAGATACCAAGATACAGAGAAAAGGTTGAAGAATGCATTAGGAAGGTGATATATGCCAGTCTGGAGAAGAAGAAGAAGAAGACGGTTGAGAAGATTGTTGATGAAAGTGAGAAGTTGGTGAATGAGGTGAAGAAAGTTGATGAGAAAGCTGAGGAAGCTGTTGCAGAGAAACAGCAGGAGGTTGAGGAAGTTCAGAATCAACAAGCAAACGGAACCACGGTGCCAATCACTGAGGTAACAACTCAAACTGATTCTTCTGATCAATCAATTGATAATAAAGCTGAACAACAGTGCAAGAAATGCATGGAAACGTTCAGTGCTTGTACTGAAAAGGATGAAAAGCTTAAAATCAGAGACATTGAATTCACTAAAATTGAAAGGATTTTCAAAGATAAATATCACAAAATGATTGAAAATGAAAAGTTTTTGAAACAAGAAAATGAACAGTTGAAACAAAGATGTGATGATCTTGAAAAAGAAAACATAATATTGAAAGAAAAGTGTTCAGCTGTTTGCAATGAATGTGTTCCAAAATATAAAACAATTCAAGAGTTGGAAAAAGAATATGATGGAATGAAATTGTCATATCATACTGTAAAAGAAGCTTATGAAACTTTGAAAAGTAGAGTCAAAAGTTCAGATGATAGATTGTCTGCATGTCAGAAAACAACTAAATTTCTTGAAGCTAGATATGAAGGTAAACAAATGGTTTTAACTCAATATATTGATGATGTCGCTAAGCTTAAACAAGAACTAGCAGATAAAGAGAAGTTGGTCAATAAACTTCAAAGTTATCATGCGTCTTCATACATTCTGGAACATATTTTCAACATCACACCCGACGGGAAAGAGTCAGAAAAAAAGAAAAAGGGAATTGGGTCTGAATACCATCAGGTTCCACCACTGTTGGAGAATAATTATACATTCTATGATGGCGAGAAGGTGGAAAAAGCAATAAACATGGTTGACAAGTTACCCGACAACATCGATGTGACTTACACTAAATCTGATGACATCAGTGATTCAGAGGTGGTTGGTAAGGTTGTTGAAAGTGTTCTAGCAGAGGAGTCTACCAAAACAGATAAGTCTGAATCACAAGATAAAAATGAGGGAAGGTTTCATGATAGTTATCTTAAACATTCAAAATCTGAAAAAGTTGTGAATGATGATTCAAAAGGATTGGTTTATACCATGATTGGATCGGACAAACTATTTTCGGATAATGAATTCCCAATTCAAAATGTGATTTCAGATAAAATCAACAAAGTTTTCAAACTGGTAAAGATTCAAAAGTCTGAAATTTCAAAGTTTGCTGGAAAAAGTCACAAAACTTTTTATAACAAACCTGGTTACAAAAAGAAAAACATGAAGGCTGGGTTGGGTTATAAAAGGAAACAAAATTGGAAAAGAAATGAAACGCCAAATTATCAAGAAAAAATGAACTTTGTTCACAGAACAAGTTCTGAAGAAGAGAAAGAACTCCAATTTAGACGTCAGTCTAATGAAGAGTTCTACGCTCAAAAGAAAAAGCAACAACAACAGGTTAAAGATGTGTCCAAGAGAACATGCTTTAAGTGTGATCAAATTGGACATCTCAGTCGAAATGTCCAAATCTTAAATCTGTTGGTGTTGAAACGAAAAAGAAGTCTGATGTTGTGAATCAGAAATCAATCAAGTTTGACTCAAAGCAAACTTGGAAGCCGAAAATGTCAAAGGCTGACTCACAACAAACATGGAAATCGGTGACACCCAGATTTAGAACAACACAAAGTTGGAAAACAATTGTTGATGCAACAAAACCAAACCAGTTTTGGAAACCAAAAGTTGTTCAAAATCAAAAAGTTCAGAAAGAATCTCATTTTTACAAAAGAAGTGCGTCTAAAGGACAAACTTGGGTGGAAAAGAAACAAAAGGTTCATGTGAGTGATAATCGGAATGAAAATACACTTGTAAAAAATGATAAAGATTTTCCGAAGTTGAATGAATCATATTGTGTTGAAATGCCTAAGGTCAAACAGACCTGGGCTAACTTGTTCAAGTAATTGACTAAGTGTGAATATGCAGGTGCTCAAGAAAACAGTTGATGATCAAGTTGGAAATGAGAGCAGCCAGCTCAAGGAGAGGAGGCTGCTGAACCCTGTGACTGCTAATCAGGGAGTTTGTTCATTTTTGTTCATAAATAAACCATATTTCAAAACCCTAAAAATTGAAAAAGTTAAAAACAAAACATATTTTTGACTTTTCAAATTTACAAAATTTACAAAAATATGTTACTTGAATATGCAGAAACCCTCACGGCTGAACAAACATGATTAATTTCACAAGATTGAAAAACGGTTTTCAAACTGTAAAATATCAATGTGTAAACATACTACATGCTCATAAAAATAACTTCAAATGCCAAATCATTACATAACCGAAATCATAGTTTAAGCGTTTACATCAAAAGACAACATATTGTCTGAAAGTCTACAACTTTATTTAAAAGTAAACATAGACGACATCCAAGAGCATGAGTAAGACCGCGCGCACATCCATCTTAGTTACCTGAAATACATGTGAGTTTTTGGAAAAACATCAACATAATGTTGGTATGAATTCATGTAGTTTTGTATTGAACACATTTGTATACTTTGTATGAAAACATGATAAGTATCTTGTGAAAATAAAGTATTCTTGTGTAAATAAAGTATTCTTGTGGTATGAACCAAATAATGTATTCTTGTGTACGAACTTCGTACAAATAAAGTATTCTTGTGTACGAACCTCGTACAAATAAAGTATTCTTGTATAGTTAATAGGTTGCAAGGCCATTAACATGTGACACGACATAGGAAGTCACCAAACCATAGGCATTTTCTAGTTGTCGATTCACGACGGAGACACAAAAGCACTACTCGGTACTAGTGTTCACCGAGAGTGGGGCTGCCCGGACACCCGTTAGATCTAACCTTTTGTTCTGCGGTCTAAGTATGTACACGATTAATGGTGCTTATGGTACCCTATTCGTGACACGATTTCTCGTATCATTCCTCAAAACGCTTCATACTTGGTACTAGTGATCACCAAGAGTGCATCTTGTTTATGTATTCATTATATCAAGTATCAATTCTTGTTTATTATATCAAGTATCAATTCTCGTTTATTATATCAAGTATCAATTTTCCTGTGTTCGCCCCAAGTTTAAAAAGCATGTAAAAGATTAAAAGTGGGGACACGAACTTTCTTGTGAACATTTAGTGACATGTATTTCACCCCCGAAGTTATAAAACTGAAAACAGTTAAAAGAAAAATGGGGAGCATGAACTAACAACTTTGCGTTCCTGCGTCGTAAACTTCACCGGATTGCTTAATTAACGTCGTGACCTATACGTGTTTCCTTAACGTTAGTCACTAGACTTGTATCGCACAGGTACAAGTCACTATCTTTTGTGTATTTGTTCTTGTGTTAAAAATAATTTATATTTTTAACTATGTGTCTTACTTATATTATTTTCTCGAAAATAAATATAAGTATTTTGTATTTTGCACCCGAATTATGTATCTTGTATGTGTATTTTTGTGTTTTTACTTCTCAAGAGTATTTAGTGTATTTTCAAGTCCTAATACACTATCACGTATATTACATACTACATACACTTAGCACAAAATTTGGTGAGCAATAAATACATATATTTTCCTCCAAAAATATACATACTTAATATAAATTTTAAGCTTGAAGAAATCATTATTTCTTAACACAAAAGTTAGGGAAACCTTGGTAAATGCTTTTAGGTACATTTTTAGGGAATAAGTTCCTCGAAACTTATATTTTTCTAAGTGTCAAAATTTATAGAAATTTTGACAGAGTTTCCCCTAAAAATAGAGGTTTACCATGTTTTCAAAACATGTGTTTATTTTCTTTTAACATCACCATAACAATCAACAACTTAATCAACACATATCAAGTGCCAAAATCAAGTAAATCACACAACACCATGAACTTGAAGTTCTTGTAAAATTTGTAGTAACTTAATAGTGTTTTTGGTAAGTCTAGATACCCTTAAAAACATGGTTGTTTGTTTGTAAATCTCATCATTGAAAGATTTAATCATTTACAACTTGTAGGATGATTTTTCTAAAAATATTTCTTTTGTATTTTTATTGTTTCTCTAGTGTCTCTACACTTATTTTATCACCAAAAATAGTGTAGGTTTAACTAAAAACCAAGATCTTCTAAAATTCATATTTTAAACTTGGTTCTTTTGGAAAAACCATTCGTACATCTTAGATCTACAAGTGTACTAGCTTACTTTGTTTATTATTTTCCAAGAAATCATTATTCATCAAGTTCATGACTAGACAAGAAGATGATTATTTCATGTTGTTACATAATCATCCTTCCACTTGCTAGATCATGTGTTTAATCACAATCTAGCAAGCTTTATGTGATGGTTAACATCATCAACTCAAGAAGTCAACAAGCAAGTAACATACACTCACTAAACAACATCATTTTAGCAAGATTCCATCATGTATCATCTTATTTTTCACGTTTCATGTGCATCTCTTTTAGTGTTCTTATGATAATCAACATAATAAGTCTTTTAACCACTAAAAATGGAAGTAAACAAGAGTTTATAAGAATCTTACAACTAGCTTATAGCTAGGGAAGAAACAAGATGAAGATTGGGTGGTTAATAGCAAACGAGGGTGGTCCTTCAAGTTCCACTTGCACCGAGCTTCCTTAATCACCTTCTTGCACCTTAATACAAGCTTGGAATGGATGAAGCTTGTTTGAAAATGGGTGGTGTGTGGACAAGGGGGTGGGCCGTAGCTTATGTGAGGGAGAGGGAGGAAGTGGGTGTTGTGGAGAAGATGATGATTCTTATAACACTCCAACTCTTATTATCCAAAGGGTTATATGTCCCCTTAAGTACATTCCTAATCAAATCAAGATCACACCAAAACCAATGAAAGATCTTGGAAGATATAAGAAGATTTGAAGTAATCTTGGTGGGGCCACCTTGGGTGAGCCGAAAATATCACATGGGGGGGATTAAGTGTAATTTAGATGGTAAGGTAGGTGATTAATGAATGGTTAAGGGTAAAAGTCTAGTGTTTAGTGTGTAGGATGTTTTATATGGAATGTTTGTGTGTTCGGGGGCCAATACTAGCTCAGAAAAATAAAACAATGCTTCTTGTAATATTTTGATGTTCCGGGTAATGTCCGGTTGTTTGGTTAATTACCGGTTCGTTAAAGTGCTAAATTGCACCGTTTAGTGTCTTTTATGTCCCCTTTTGTAACACTTTCAATTCCCGACACTTAGGGAAGTAATCTGAATGATAAATCATAATTTATGCATAATATTACAGTGTCATAATGCTGATTATAGCTGAATTTAAATAAATTCTGCACTTAGAGTGCGTTTCGGGTGCTTTTTAGTGCGTATTTTAGCTTCCGGATGGTCTATATGTTAACCCTTGTATGTACTCTTGGGTTTTAATGCATTCTTGTCTTTGGACCTACACCTAGGCTCCAATTCTATTGTCCAACTGCTTTCTGCAGAATTGTTGACACAATGTGTCTTACCGGTGAGTTTACTAGTATTTCTGACGCAACGCTCTCGTTAATGCATAAAGCAATATTTTGTAGTATAAAACATGCATGAATTCACTTGTGTAGTATGAAATCAGATAATGTTGACATTATATCACATAATTGCAGTCATTAAATAATAATTAAAGTGTACGGAAATTACCGGTTTGTGCCAGTTGCACAGTCTCCCCCCGTTAAAAGAATTTCGTCCCGAAATTCAGGCTGATCTAACGCTCGCAGGAGTCTTCTTGAACAGGTGGGGATATTTTTCTTTGAACTGGTCCGTGTTTAGAGTTCCAACGTACTTTGACAAGTTTCACACTGCTCCTCCTGGTCTTGTTGACTTTCCAGTCGGTAACCTTAACTGGTTGTTCTGTAAATCGGAGGGCATCATCAATATGTACTTCATCCGCAGGGATGATCACGTTTTCTTGTGTTGGACTCTTCTTGAGGTTGGATACATGAAACGTATCATGTACTCCATTAAGTTCTTCCGGTAACTCCAATTTGTATGCCACGGTACCAATTCTTTCTAGAATCTTGAATGGTCCGATGTATCGGGGATTCAACTTCCCACATTTTCCGAATCTGACTACGCCCTTCCAAGGTGAGACCTTTAACAACACTTTGTATCCAACCTCGAATTCTAATGGTTTTCGTCTTCGATCAGCGTAGCTCTTTTGTCGATCTCGAGCCGCCTTAATGCGCTCTCGGATCTGCATAATCTTGTCGGTTGTCTCTTGTACCAGTTCAGGACCAACCATACGTTTATCTCCAGCGTCTGCCCAATATAAGGGCGATCGGCACTTGCGACCATATAGAGCTTCGAACGGTGCGGCTTTTATGCTTGTATGATAACTGTTATTGTAGGAAAACTCAACCAAAGGTACGTGAGTATCCCAGCTGCCGCCTAGGTCCATGACACATGCGCGAAGCATATCTTCTAACGTTTGTATAGTCCGTTCGCTCTAGCCATCTGTTTGTGGATGGAAGGCCGTGCTTAGATCTAGTTGAGATCCAAAGGTTTCCTGAAATGATTGCCAGATTCTTGAGACAAAGCGTCCATCTCTGTCTGAAATGATTGAGATAGGCACTCCATGACATGCCACAATTTCCTTTAAGTATATCTCGGTAAGCTTTCCAGTGCTGTCTTTTTCTCGGATCGGTAGGAAGTGCGCAAACTTTGTTAACCGATCAACTATCACCCATATCATATTGTGCCCTCTCGGGGTCCTGGGTAATTTTGTTATGAAGTCCATCGAGATTTGCTCCCATTTCCACATGGGTATCCCTGGTTGTTGTAGTAGGCTGGACGGTTTCTGATATTCCGCCTTAACCTTGGCACAGGGTAGGCACTTTCCAACATAGACAGCAACATCACTTTTGAGTCTCGGCCACCAATAATATTCCTTTAAGTCTTGATACATCTTGTCCGATCCTGGATGGATCGAGTATCTCGATTCATGCGCTTCATCAAGGATGACTTCTCGTAGGCCACCATAGAGCGGAACCCAAATACGCTTCTTAAAGTATAAGGTTCCATCTTCATTTGGCACCATATATTTCAACATACCCCGGAGGTATTCCGCTTTACGGTTTTCTATCTTGAGGGCTTCTAGTTGTGCGTCATGAATACGTGCGGTGAGGTTTCTTTCTAATAGTCATTTCCAATGCTCGAACCCTTAGGGTCTTAACCCTTTCTTTTTGACTTAATGCGTCTGCTACAACGTTTGCCTTTCTAGGATGGTACTTAATCTCACAGTCATAATCATTCAGCAGCTCGACCCACCGTCGATGACGCATGTTTAGTTCCTTCTGATCAAATATGTGTTGTAGACTTTTGTGATATGTGAAGATTGTACATTGCGTACCGTATAAATAATGTCGCCAGATCTTCAAGGCAAATACCACCGCACCTAGTTCCAAGTCGTGCGTGGTGTAATTTCTTTCATGTACCTTCAATTGTCTTGAAGCGTAAGCGATGACTTTTTGGCGTTGCATGAGCACACAACCCAAGCCTTGTCATGAAGCGTCGCAGTATACCACGAAATCTTCCGTGCCTTCGGGTAATGATAGTATTGGTGCATCGCATAGCTTATTTTTAAGTAGTTGGAAGGCTTCTTCCTGCTTGTCACCCCAGTCGTACTTTTTGTCTTTCTGTGTAAGGGTGGTTAGTGGTTGAGCTATCTTTGAGAAATTCTCGATGAATCGCCGATAATAGCCCGCTAAGCCCAAAAATTGTCGAACTTCAGTTGGGGTTTTGGGAGCTTCCCAATTCTTTATTGCTTCAATCTTGGATGGGTCTACATGAATACCCTTTTCGTTCACAACATGACCAAGAAATTGTACTTCGCGAATCCAGAACTCGCACTTGGAGAATTTTGCATAAAGTTTCTCTTTCTTCAGTAGTTCCAGAATGGTTCTGAGGTGTTGTTCGTGCTCTTCTTTCGTTCGCGAGTAGATCAGGATATCATCGATAAATACAATCACGAATTTATTGAGATATGGTTTGCAAACGCGGTTCATCAGATCCATAAAGACCGCTGGTGCGTTCGTCAATCCGAATGGCATCACAAGAAATTCGTAATGCCCATATCGTGTTCTGAATGCAGTCTTTGGCACGCTTTCTTCTTGTATTATTAACTGGTGGTATCCAGATCGAAGGTCGATCTAGGAAAAGTAGCTCGATCCTTGTAACTGGTCAAATAAGTCATCAATCCTCGGTAATGGATACCGATTCTTGATAGTGAGCTTGTTCAGTTCTCTGTAGTCGATACACATCCGCAGAGTCCCATCCTTTTTCTTCACGAACAATACTGGAGCTCCCCAAGGTGAGAAGTTTGGCCTTATGAATCCTTTATCCAACAACTCCTGGAGTTGTGTAGATAATTCTTGCATTTCGGATGGTGCAAGCCGATAGGGTGCCTTGGCCACAGGAGCGGCTCCTGGAACCAAGTCTATACGGAATTCGACTTGTCGTTGCGGAGGTAATCCTGGCAGATCTTCGGGAAAAACATCAGGGAATTCTTTATTCTTTCACCACAGGAATGTCTTCGAGTTTCGGCTCCTCATCCTTCTTATCTACAACATGTGCTAGGAAGGCAACACATCATTTCCTTAAGCACTATGCAACTGATGATTCGTTGAGGCGCGTCTCGTTTTTCTCCATGTACGATGAGAGTTTCATTATTCGCTAAAGGGATGCGAATGATTTTCTCGTGACAAACAACTTCAGCTTTGTTCTTGGACTACCAGTCCATCCCGACCACTACGTCGAAGCTACCTAATTGAATAGGTAAGAGGCCGATGCTAAATCTTTGCTCACCAAGCTCTAATGTGCAACCTCTAACAACTTCGCCCGATTCAATGAGTTTACCATTGGCTAGCTCTATAGAATAAGGAATATCTGATCTACTAGATTCTATTCCAAACATGCGTTTAAATTCCACAGACATGAAGCTATAGTCGGCACCGGTGTCAAATAATATGGATGCAAAGCGATTGTTAATGAGAAATGTACCGGTGACCACATTGGGGTCCTCGCGTGCGTTCCTTGCCCCAATCACAAATGCTCGTGCCTGAGCGTTGTTTCCTTTTGGGCAGTCTTTCATGAAATGATCATTGCTTCCACAACTGAAGCATCCTTGGTTTCGCCCAGCTCCATTGCCATTCTGGTTACCATTACCATTTCCATTTCCACCATTGTTGCGGTTTCCATTCCCGTTCTTTCCTTTTCCCCATCAGTCCTCAGTATGGTGACCCAGTTTTCTGCACTTGTCGCATTTTGGAACGCGACAAACCCCTTCGTGGTGACGCTTGCAATTGTTGCAAATGGGCCGAGTGCCGAGGTATCTCTTGGTAGAAGCACCATTCATGTTTGCAAGAGTTTTCGCCTCCTGAGGCGGGTTAGTGTCACGCTTCTTGTTGGAACCCTTGTTGTTGTTGCGGGTTGCTTGGCTCAGATTCACATGCTTCCTTTTCTTGTCACCAGACGACTCAGCATGCGTCTCAGTCTTTTCTGTTGGGTTCAGTGACAGCTTCTTCATTCGAACACAGTCTTCAGTAAGGCTGACAGCCAGAGTTACAGCCTCCGTGATCGTTTGAGGTTTGGCCGAAGTTACCATGCCACGAAATTCTGAGGCCAGTCCCCAAATGTAGCGTTCAACGCGCTTAAATTCGGGAGTCACCATGTAGGGAAGCACTCTAGACAGATCGTGGAACCTTCGAGTATAACCATTAATGTCAGCACCTTCCATGGTCAAGTGCCAGAACTCCGTTTCCAGCCTTTGGAGTTCAGCACGGGAGCAATACTATTCCCTCATTTTCTCTTTCAGTTCATCCCAAGTCATGCCATACGCGGCATCATCACCCAAAGTTTAGACTTGCAAGTTCCACCAAGTCAAAGCTTCATCGACAAACAACCTAGTAGCAAAAGTGACTTGCTGATCCGCGGTACACTTGCTCATGTGGATAGTAGCTTCAGTCTTCTCCGTCCAGCGCACTGATGTGCTAAAAGTGGTCTAATTAAACTAACTAATTTTAACCCTAAATTAGACACTCTAAGTTTTAAATTTATAAAAACAGACTCTCTAAAACCTAGACCACACCACCGGCAAGTGTACCGGTCAATGCAGTATAGCCTAAGTAAGTCCGAGTATCGAACCCACGAGACTCTCTGATTACGCTAATTAGACTCTATCTAGACCTAGACTAACACGGACTCTAACTGTTGATTGGGGGGGGGGGGTTACGGAAAAACTAAGGAAATCTATTTAAACTAATTAATTAATTAAAACTAGACTAAATACGAAGGACAACAAAGACGATTCTTATATGAGAGACGAGACCACCTAGACTAGAATCCTGGATTGACTTTAAAGAATTACCAATTAAGTTAAGTGCATGAATTATGGAACCGGGATCTTAAAGTACTAAACCTATTAAGAACCAACTAAGCCCCTCGACCCTTCTCAAGGAGAAACCTGTGGAACTACCTAGGCTGTTAATCCTACCGGTTATTAGACGCCTTTCCAGTTGTCTAATTATTGTGTAAGTACCCTAACGTTGACCTACTCTTTTCCAATCATAGATCTAGGGTAGTTTGAGTTATTAAACTTGACTTGATAGACTAATAAAACCGACAGGTCAACTAAGACACGACCTTTTCCAAGGACTATCTAAAGCAATTCGCTGGGTAAGACCTACCAATAGCCCCTCACTTTCCAGGTATTAGGACTAGCAGAACACTAAAACCTAGCAAATTACTAACAATTACTTCTAGGGGTTATTGCGCAATTTCTCCCTAAAGAGTTAAGATTTCTTACGTGATATAGACACTCACCAAAATATAAAACCCTAATATGACTCTATGTTGTGATATAGACCATCACTAAGAATCATACGAAGCAAATGACAATAATAAACCGAGTTAAAGTACGCATGTGCATCAAATCAATAAAACAAACTCTTTACTAAACACAATCAATCCATAACATTCATGCAAATAACGAAAAAGGTAAAAACTTCATATCAATCCATTCATCAAGTCTAGGTGGCTTAAATGTTTAGCCAAGGAACATATTCTTAAAAATAATCAAACAAAGTTTCATACAAGAATTCATCGATACTAAACAAGAAAAAAATAGAGAACTAAAGAAATCGAGTAACAAAACCCGGTAATCCCTTGCTCTCCAAGCTTCCCGCTTGATCCCGACGATTCCCGCAAAACCTGCCTTTTTCTGTGCTATTTGTATAGGTGTGTAATTTTTTTAGTTAGATTTGATTAGACCTAATTGACAAATCTGTGCTATTTGTATAGGTGTGTAATTTTTTTAGTTAGTTTTTTTTTCTCTCTACCTTGTTCTGCTCTTTCTACTCTCTTAATGGCAGGTGATCCTATTGACCTGGATGTCTCTGATGATGAGTCTTATCCCACCGAACCAATATGGGATTTGTCAGATGAAGAGGATGAGGAAAGTGAGGATGAGCTGTTTTGGGAGAGAGAATTTGCGGATGAGTTAGAGGGTTTGCCTGTAGATAAAGAAGTAGGTACGTTTGATCCGGAGGGTGACCTTGCATACTTAGAAGCTTTACTTGCAGGAAACCCAATGACGGACAATAAAAAAGAAGAAGTGGTGGTGGAAGAGGAAGAACACCACAGCTGGCCCGTGGTACTGAAAGCGAATGCAAGAAAAAGTTCCAAACCACGGGAGAAGGCTATGAGAAGAACACCTCGGATCGTGATTCAGCGGCTCCTGCCAGGTAAGTTCAAATTTTTGTGTTCTAACCCGGTTAAATATTTAAAAATCTTTTATAATTCCACTACAAAAATTTAAATGTTTATGAGGACCGGGTGGAATTAAACGGGTTAGACCGGGTTCAGATCAAAGAGAAACCTCCTGATTAAGTTCAAGTGTGGGGAGGTTTTGTAGAGTTTGTATAAAGGAGTAATTTTTGTATATTGAGTCTTAGTTAGTAGTTTTTGAGTCATTTTTTTAGAGTCGGTACTGCTTTGGGTTTTTGATGCGTATGAAGTGTTATATATATTAGGTGTATATTTTAAGCCCCTTTAACACTTATTTTAGCCAAGTTTTTAATTTATAAAACACGATATTTTACTAACACTAAACACACATATGGGCAAGTGCACCCATCGTGGGCGTAGTATAGCGTTGGTAAGATACCGAGGTCGTCCAAGGACACAAGAGCTTTTAGTACCGGTTTATCCTCAACGTCTAATCAAAATAAAAAGTTTAGAAAAAGATTTTTAAACTAAGAAAAATAAAAGCTAACTAAAATGCTGAAAATAAAATAAAAGAAAAAACAGATAGACAAGATGAATCACTTGGTTCCGACTCGTATCTAGTATAACCTTTGATTATTTCCGCACTTTTGCACATAATTAAGAGATTATCTTAGTTATTGTAGTAGGCCCCTCTTTTGAAGGTGACGTTACCCTCACCCCAGTAGTTTGAGTCAGCAAGGATACAATCCTAAAAGGGTGGATTATTGGAAGATAATGAATTAAGTTATTAATGCAGTATTGTGGTAGGCCCCGCTTTTGGCGGTGACGTTACCCTCGGCTAAGTAGTCTGAGTCAGCAGGGATACAGTCCTAAATAGCCGGGTTATAGTATTAATAGTAGTTAACTTATGAGGGGGTCAAAGAGTTTGGACCCCCGCCATCCAATACCGTGAAGTATTGAAGGAGGTCCTACTAAATTTGACCCAGGTCCATTGCAGGACCTCTAAACGCTGAACAATGGCAAGACCTTTACCAAACCGTTCCCTTAACCCCCGACCAGGTAGCCAACATACCTCCATATAGACCGTGGAGATATGAATGGTGAAAATCCTTTATTTTATATAGACAGTAAAATAATGCCAAGACACCACGGACAAACGATAAGGAAAGATCACCTTCAACATAAGTAACTAGTTATTAAAGTTATTAATACAAAACCAAATAAAAAGTGCAAAAGATTAGAAATAAAAAGTATTATACTAGACACTTTGTCTTCACCAAGTGATGTAAGAGACTTAGGCAAACATGGCCTTGATTGTCAAGAACTCTTACGATCAATCTTGGATCCCGAGACAACTCACACACTCTACGATGGACAATGGATGATGGTGGTGGATGATGGTGTTGTGATGGTGGTGGGTGGTGGATGAAGTGTGAGAGAGGTGGTGTGCCAAGGGATGAGTTGAAATGAATCCAAGCACTCCTATTTATAGGCTGAACAGAGAGCTGGGCACGGCCCCGTGTCCGCTGGACACGGCCCCGTGCCCGTCTGACACTCTCTCTCCTCATTAATTGTAATTCGCAATTACAATTAATGCGCCTGCTGTACTTTCGCCATGCCCCCGTGTCCGCTGGGCACGGCCCCGTGGTGGACAATAGAAGCTTCTATAGGTTTATCTTTTCTGCTGCTTCTTGGGCACGGCCCCGTGCTGGCTGAGCACGGGGCGTGTTCAGTCTTCTGACTTCTCTATTTTGCTTTGGAAGGTGTCGTTGAGGGGTCGGGCAGTCCACTAATGTTCCTTTCCTTGTATTTATGTTGGAATTAGCTGTCTTTTTGCTTCTTTTGTGTTTTTGAGCTCATTTAATCCTGAAAATACAAAAGGAAGACAAAAACACTCTTTTTCCAATATTAGTACTTAAAAAGGGTTAGTTTTATGCCTTATTTGATGTAATTTATATGTTGCATTTTACATACATCAAATACCCCCACACTTGAACTTTTGCTTGTCCTCAAGCAAAACTCTTTAATATGTGGCTTACACTCCCAAATGGAATAGGTAGAAGAGAAGGTTTTGGGCTTGTCATAGAGTGTCGGGAATCCAAGGTCTTTTTGGGTTTTATCTTTATTTATTTACAATCCTATTCGTAATGATTTATTTAGAACGTTTCATAGGAGAAATTACTTATTTGGGCATAACATGCCTTTTTAAAATTCCATTTATATACAAGTTCACATACCTCACGGGAGAAATCACTCACACTCGGCCGAAGGTGTATTTTTAGTGAATCACTCGAGAGCGGCGTGGAACTTATTTCTACCATAAGCTTGCCAAGCAATCAATCCTCCTCCTTTTTAACTTTTATACCTTTGTAAATATCAAGAGGACTTTGTGGGTTAAGGGTTAGGCTTGGGTTAAAGGTAGGTGGTTGGGTTAGTGGTTAGTAGAAAAAGGGCGAAAAGCGTAACAAGTGTCGGTTTTCGTAAGATTTTCTATTTTTGCAACTTTTTATTTTGATGAAGCTTTTATTCAAACAAAGTTATTTTTGATGAACTTGTTTGTTTATTTTCTTTTTGCTTCATCACACAAAAATATTTTTATTTTTATTTTTATTTTTATTTTTTTTTTACGAAAAACCGAACTTGTTACTAAAACAAAGGGTTAAAAATAAAAAGGTTTTGGTGGGTAAAAGGGTTTTTGGTTTGGGTGATGAAATGAAAAGGTTTAGGCTCAAAGGGGTTAACTAGGGGGATTTTTGGGTAGGTGGTAAAAGAAAAAGAAAAATAATGGTGTAGAAATAAAAATGGGTTAGTCCTAATGCCTCCATCATTTACTTACTTGAGTTTAAGTTGATAAGGACCGGGAATGCATCGTCATGGCAAGTTCTAGAGTCGTAAGAACCAAGCGGCTATTCACACAAGAAACGAAAAATGAGCATTTAGTTTTAATGATATGTAATTGTGCTCAATAAAGGCTCAAAACTCACTTTTGTGGGAATGGGTTTTTATGTGATCAAGTATATATAATCAAATTTTAACTAAGTTTGCTATGCCTTTTCATAATTTTCTTATGTTGGTTCTTTTTATCACTACGCTATTGGTTGTAAATTTGTAAAAAATAACCTTTTTGAGAACTTGAATTTCCCAAGTTAAACCTAGACAAGTAAAAAAATGAAATTTTTGAAACAAATTTTGGGGTGATTAGCGGTTCCAATAGAGTTTTGTGTAAGGCTTGTATTTAGGACTTGCAAAATTCAAGGTTTTACAATCCCCCCCCCCCCCCCCACACTTAAATTACACATTGTCCTCAATGTGTCCCAAAAATAAATTTTTAGGTTGATTAGATGTGTAAAATAGTGTTTAAAAAGCAAAGGTTTATGTTACTGGTAGTCTGGACACGGCCCCGTGTCCACTGGACACGACCCCGTGGCGAACTGCCAGTAACGAGAACTTACAGAAGGTGAACACGTCCCCGTGTCCACTGGACACGGCCACGTGTCTGACAAAAATCGGCAGGTCAGTAGCCAAACAGCAGGTCTGGGAGGTGAGCACGGGGGCGTGTTGGCTGGACACGTCCCCATGTGGACAGTCTGAAAGCCTGAAAAACAGGTTTCTTCCTCCGGTTTTTCCATCCTGGTCCTATAAGTGCTGAGGCTTAGCACCCCAAGCCTTGGTTTGTACCTGTTTCATCACTTAATACCACACCAAGCAACACAAACATCCTAAATTACCATAGTTAATTGTTCCAAGCATAAAGTAAAAGAAAAAGAAAAATAAAATGCAGAAAATAGTTAGGAAAAGTAAATTGTCTAACACTTGGCACGCAGGCCATCAATTGTTCAAGATTGCATAGGGTTAACCTGGGGAGTCATCCATCAACCGCTTCCTCCTATGCTCCTACTCCATGTCCTCATCGCTATCATCACCTCCATCCCCATGCCCCGCCATATACTCCCGGATGCTTCCGATATCATCTTGTATATCGTTGATGTTGCGTTCTATAGCTCCGACCCGGTGGTATGTGTTGTTGGCTAGGTTGTAGGCGTTCCTGGTACACATGAGGTTTTCCTGCATAAGATCATGTAAACTTTGAAAATTAGGAAAACCGCCTCCTTGTGAGGAGGATTGACCCGGATCACCATGGGGTTGATATTGGTAGTGGGGAGGTGGTGCGTGAAGAACTAGGGCCTCCTGTGGGTTCCATGCATAACCTTGCGTCCTTTGGAAACTCACCGTTCCGTCTTCTGCCTCATAAAGTAAGTTCATGGCTCGGCAAATGTGGTAATCAACTCATCCCGACCATGGGCTTCTTTCAAAGGACCTTGGAATTCGTGTGTAATGCTTGAAAAGACGGTACACCCATCCTCCGAAGAAGATAGGCGTTGGAGCGCGAGCAAGGTGGTTGAGATGCATGTTTCGTAACAGGAGATATGGAACATCGAGGGGCTTCTGGTTGTGGATACAGTGAAGGACAACCAAATCTTTCAACCCTACAACGCCGCTACTGTCGTGACGTTGGTTTAGAGAGTAGGAGAGAAGCCTGTGAATGTAGCGATAGAGCGGATCCCTTAGCTTCGTACTCTTGGTGCTACTAGGGTTGTAGATTCCTTCACCGATTTGAGCCCATGCAGCTTGTCGTTCATTTTCATCCAAGTCTCGTAATCCTCCGGTATTTTCTTCGTTTCCCGATTCCTCCTCTTGGTATAGTCCTATTATGGCTCCAAACTGTGCCATGGAGATCGAGTACATTGTCCCGCCACACCTAAATGCAACCCCTTCATTGTCGAAAGGGTCACACCTTGAAGTGAAGGTAAAAGTACTGTAGAACTCCATGGTGCATTGATGCACCGACCGAAGCCGAGTGTTTAATGCAACAGCTAGTGGTCCCGTAACGATGTTGTTGAATCGGTCCAGCTGGTTTACCAAAGTTAACAGGTCCGTGCAAGCTCTCCTGGGGTACTCTTCGGGTCTTGTTTGAAGAATCTCATACCTTGCTCTTGCATCAAGCTCCCTTGCATTGAACCTAGTGAACTTTGCCATCTGAAAGAATACACCAAAAGTTAGCACGAGACAATTAGCTTTTTAAAGAAACTGCAAACAGTGGCTGGACACGACCCCGTGTCCAGCGGACACGGCCCCGTGTCCAGAGGTCTGTTACTCAAAAACTTCATTTTTCGACCCGGTTTCGAAAACTTGAAAATTTTTGGTCCAATAGGTGCGGTTTCCCCCGAAAATGAAACCCTAAACATCGTTTTTCCCAAAATATCCCGTTTACCCCATCAATTTCATCTTTTTCGGTTCAAGAACAAGGGTTTGGGGTTTTTGTAAGAAATCGGGTGAATCTATGAACAATCTAAGTGTATTTACTTTCCTTAACACTAATCTAACTAAATGCAAACATATCTAAACAAAAATTTGAGGTTTGATCCGGATGAACTTCAAGAACCCTAGATTTTTCCCCAAATTTTTGGTGTTTTAACTACATGCAAGTAACTAATCTAACTACTAAGAGTTATAGAATCATACCTTGATGTTGTTAGATCGATAGGAGACGTCGAAATTTCGTGAAAAATCGCCTGGAACCAGAGCTTTTGTGGGGAAACGGGGCTTGTGGAATGAAGAAACTGTTTTGAAAAAGGGGTTTTATCCCGTCTGCAGCGCGAACACGGCCCCGTGTCCAGCGGACACGGCCTCGTGCCGAGCGAGTTGTTGTTGTTTTTTTTTTTTTTAGTGCTCGTGTGAATGCCCCTTTTTCCCATAAGCTATGGTTAGAAAACTTACCGCTTTATTTTGTCATCTCAATCGTTCGTAACTTACCAGGCATGATGTTTTTATTCTTCCACTGTTTGAAGCGAGATCTCTTCTTCCTCATCCTCAATAAATCCTTGATAGAGTTTCAGCCGTTGGCCATTGACTTTAAATGGTGGCCCATTTCGAGATTTAATTTCTACTGCACCGTGTGGAAAAATGTGGGTGACGGAAAAAGGTCCTGACCACCTAGACTTTAATTTACTAGGAAACAATCGAAGTCGTGAATTAAACAAAAGAACTAAATCTCCTACCCGAAATTCATTAGGTTTAATATGTTTGTCATGCAAATTTTTCATTCTTTCCTTATAAATTTCAGAGTTTGAGTATGCATAATTCCTAAGCTCGTCTAATTCATTTATTTGACAAAATCGATTTTTACCAGCAAATTCTAGATCTAAGTTTACATTTTTTTATTGCCCAGTAGGCTTTGTGTGCAATTTCTACTGGCAAATGACAACTTTTTCCATAGACTAACTTATATGGGGTTGTACCTATTGTTGCTTTATAAGCAGTTCGAAAAGCCCATAAAGCATCGTCTAATTTATCTGCCCATTCCTTTTTATTTATCCCTACGGTTTTTTCGAGTATTCGTTTTAAACCTCTATTAGTCACTTCGGCTTGCCCGTTTGTTTGAGGATGATATGCTGTTGAAACCCGGTGATAGACCCCATATCTTGTTAAAAAAATTTCAAGTTGATGGTTGCAAAAATGGGTATCTCTATCACTTATTAAAGCTTTAGGTGTGCCAAAACGAGAGAATAATTTTTTTCAGAAATCTTACCACGACTCTTCCATCATTTGTTGGAAGTGCCTCGGCCTCGGCCCATTTAGACAAGTAATCTACTGCCACAAGGATATATTTGTTTCCTTTCGATGGTGGGAAAGGTCCCATAAAGTCGAGTCCCCACACATCAAAAATTTCACAAACAAGAATGCCATTTTGTGGCATTTCATTTTTGGAAGAAATATTACCTGTTCTTTGGCAAGCATCACATGTCTTTACAAGATTTTGAGCATCTTTGTAAATGGTTGGCCAATAAAATCCTGAATCGAATACCTTTCGTGCGGTACTGGCAGCACCATGATGTCCTCCGTATGGACCATCATGACAATGGCGGAGAATTCTTCGTGCTTCACCACCATGTACGCATCGTCGGACGAGTTGGTCAGCACACATTTTGAAAAGATATGGATCTTCCCAAAAGTAGTGTTTCACATTGGCAAAGAATTTTTTTCTTTGATGATGTGGCCATCCTTTTGCGACTATACCGCTAGCTAGGTAGTTAGCATAGTTGGCGTACCATGGTTCTTCCTTATATTCCACCATTTCCAGGGACTCAGTTGGAAATTTTTCGTTGATTTGCTCGTCCCTGGTTGCCTCTAAAGCTGGGTCTTCTAAGCGTGAAAGATGATCTGCTGCGGTATTTTCTGCTCCTCTTTTGTCCTTGATTTCAATGTCAAATTCTTGGAGGAGTTGAATCCACCTAATCAAACGTGGTTTTGCGTCTTGCTTCTTGAAGAGATATCGAATGGCTGCATGGTCTGTATAGACTATAGTTTTAGAAAGAACAAGATAAGAACGAAATTTATCAAAAGCAAATACCACAGCTAGTAACTCTTTTTCAGTTGTTGTGTAATTTTCTTGTGCATCATTAAGTGTTTTACTAGCATAATAGATTGGGTGGAAATGCTTTTCTTTTCTCTGTCCCAAGATAGCTCCAACTGCAAAGTCACTAGCATCACACATGATTTCGAAAGGAAATTTCCAATCAGGCGCTATCATGATAGGTGCATTGACTAGCATTTCCTTTAGGGTAAGAAATGCTTGATTGCAATCCTTGTCAAAGATGAATGGAGCATCTTTTTCAAGCAATTTTGTTAGAGGCCTTGAGATTTTTGAAAAGTCTTTGATAAATCGCCTATAAAATCCAGCATGCCCTAGGAAACTTCTGATAGCTCTTACGGAGGATGGAGGTGGTAATCTAGAAATGGTATCTATTTTGGCTCGATCCACCTCCATTCCTTCGCTTGAGATTTTGTGACCGAGTACTATTCCCTCCGTTACCATGAAATGGCATTTTTCCCAATTAAGGGCGAGGTTAGTTTCCTCACATCGGGATAGCATTCGTTCAAGGTTATCGAGGCATTGGTCATATGAATCCCCAAAGATAGAGAAGTCGTCCATGAAGACTTCCATTGTCTTTTCTATCATGTCATGGAAAATAGCTACCATGCAACGTTGGAATGTTGCAGGGGAATTACATAGACCAAACGGCATGCGTCGATAAGCAAAAGTTCCATAGGGACATGTGAAAGTTGTCTTCTCTTGGTCTTCGGGTGCTATCGGGATTTGAAAGTAACCTGAAAAACCATCCAAGAAACAGTAAAATTTATGACCGGATAATCTTTCTAACATTTGATCAATGAAGGGTAAAGGAAAGTGATCCTTTCTTGTTGCTTCATTTAATCGTCTATAATCTATACATACCCTCCATCCTGTGACAGTTCTCGTTGGTATTAGTTCATTATTTTCGTTAGTTATTACCGTCATACCTCCTTTCTTTGGAACTACTTGGACGGGACTCACCCAAGGACTATCGGAGATAGGATAGATAAGTCCGGCGTCAAGTAGCTTAATGACTTCGTTTTTAACCACTTCTTGAACATTTGGATTTACTCGACGTTGTGGTTGTATGACCGATTTGTAGTCATCATTCATCAAAATTTTGTGTGTGCACATAGAAGGACTAATTCCTTTTATGTCAACAAGTTTCCAAGCTATTGCATTTTTGTGTTTTTTCAAAAGATTAATTAATTTTTCTTTTTCTAAGTTATCTAATTTAGAAGAAATAATTACAGGTAACTTACCATCTTTGTCTAGAAAAGCATATTCCAAACCTTTTGGAAGTTCTTTGAGCTCAAGTGGTGGGTCTTTAGGAGACTCCTTATTTGGTTGCTCATTTCGATCAAGAACTTTTAAAGTTTGTTCTATGGCGACCTCTTCTTCAACAAAGTGGTCAATCTCTTCACTTGTATCGGGTGGTTCATCTTCATCTTCAATTAGGGGGTCATTATTGCCGAATGGATATTTCATTGATCGTTCGAGATCGACACTTCTTTTAAATGCCCCTAATTGAAGAGGTAGATTATTGAACTTCCGGTTTTTCAAAGCTTCGTGAGTTTTTACAAATGGTCGTCCCAACACTAGAGGAGCGTCATCGAGGATGACAAAGTCGGTTGGGATTACCATTTGATTTGTTTGAACCAAGACATCTTCAACTATACCGATTGATTTTATTACTTTCCGATTGGATAGAAAAATGGGTATTTGAAGTGGAGAAAACTCACTAATACTTAATTTTTCGAAAATGTAGTTAGGCATTATGTTAACACAAAGATCTTTATCGATTGTGACATTACTAATAAACGAATTTTGAAAGAAACATGGAACCGGTGTGATGTTAATTTCAAATGGGTCTTCTTTTATTAGTGAAGTTTGATCATTAGTTAACTTAACACTTACCATTTCGTCAATTTTAGTGTTAGTGTTTAACTCTTTTAAAAACTTAGCATGAGTGGGTACTAAACAATGATTTTCGAAAGAAGGTGTCAAGAGATTAATTTCTTCAAAATTAGACTCTTCTTGGATTTTAACGTTGCCGGACTCACCTTTTTCGTTGTTTAACTCATGTGTCGGTTTTTCACTTATTTGTTCTTCCATTTTTACATTTGCAGTTATCTCTTCTTTTTTTAATTCTTCTCTTGTGCGGGACTCCTCTTCCCTTGTGCGAGCTTCTTTTATACATCGATCGATAACTCTAATGTGTTCTAATATCCTATCGGTCACTTCGGTTATAGAAAAAGAATCGGAATTTTCTAAGCTTAAATCCGGTTGTTCGACCCTTTGTTCCTCATAGTACTCATATGAAGTAGATGGTTCGCACCATTGTTCTTCATTGTAAGCATATGATGGATAAGGTTCATAATTTAGTTCTTCATAATACTCATATGAGGTGGGTTGTTCACGCCATGGTTCATCATAATAAGCATATGAAGGTGGTTGCTCATATCTTGGTTCCTCAGAGTATGAGTAAGAAGGCTCATACCTTGGTTCATCAAAATATGAGTATGAGGGAGGAGGTTCATACCTTTGGTCTTCATAGGATGTGTATGAAGTTGATGGCTCGTACCTGGGCTCCTCATAGTAGGTGTATGAATTGGATGGTTGGTATGAGTGATTATTTTGAATCGAACGTGCATTACGACAATTAGTGCAATAATTACCCCTATAATCATCCTCATCATAGGTGTAGTTGTAACCTCCTGAGTATTGATCCATAAGAATCACTCAGCAGACCACAACCGAGTCTCGAGATCAGAAAACAAAAATAAAAACGGAAACAGAGGCTGGACACGGCCCCGTGTTCAGTGAGCACGGCCCCGTGTTCAGGATCTGTATCTGGGCGTTTTAATTAAATTTACTGATTTCGTTGAGCACGGGGCGTGTTCAGTGAGCACGGCCCGTGGTCAAGCTTCTGTTACTGGGTGTTTTTATGAAAATGCTGGACACGGCCCCGTGTTCAGTGAACACGGCCCCGTGTACAGGTTACTGTAAATGCAAATCTAAACTAAAATGCAGAAAAAATGCGCGCGTTTTTTAAAAAAAGGTTTTGAAAAACTGATTAGGCCGTCGATTTTAAGCTTTCTTAAAATCCTTGTGTCCCCGGCAGCGGCGCCAAAAACTTGATGCGTATGAAGTGTTATATATATTAGGTGTATATTTTAAGCCCCTTTAACACTTATTTTAGCCAAGTTTTAAATTTATAAAACACGATATTTTACTAACACTAAACACACATATGGGCAAGTGCACCCATCGTGGGCGTAGTATAGCATTGGTAAGATATCGAGGTCATCCAAGGACACAAGAGCTTTTAGTACCGGTTTATCCTCAACGTCTAATCAAAATAAAAAGTTTAGAAAAAGATTTTTAAACTAAGAAAAATAAAAGCTAACTAAAATGCTGAAAATAAAATAAAAGAAAAAACAGATAGACAAGATGAATCACTTGGTTCCGACTCGTATCTAGTATAACCTTTGATTATTTCCGCACTTTTGCACATAATTAAGAGATTATCTTAGTTATTGTAGTAGGCCCCTCTTTTGAAGGTGACGTTACCCTCACCCCAGTAGTTTGAGTCAGCAAGGATACAATCCTAAAAGGGTGGATTATTGGAAGATAATGAATTAAGTTATTAATGCAGTATTGTGGTAGGCCCCGCTTTTGGCGGTGACGTTACCCTCGGCTAAGTAGTCTGAGTCAGCAGGGATACAGTCCTAAATAGCCGGGTTATAGTATTAATAGTAGTTAACTTATGAGGGGGTCAAAGAGTTTGGACCCCCGCCATCCAATACCGTGAAGTATTGAAGGAGGTCCTACTAAATTTGACCCAGGTCCATTGCAGGACCTCTAAACGCTGAACAATGGCAAGACCTTTACCAAACCGTTCCCTTAACCCCCGACCAGGTAGCCAACATACCTCCATATAGACCGTGGAGATATGAATGGTGAAAATCCTTTATTTTATATAGACAGTAAAATAATGCCAAGACACCACGGACAAACGATAAGGAAAGATCACCTTCAACATAAGTAACTAGTTATTAAAGTCATTAATACAAAACCAAATAAAAAGTGCAAAAGATTAGAAATAAAAAGTATTATACTAGACACTTTGTCGTCACCAAGTGATGTAAGAGACTTAGGCAAACATGGCCTTGATTGTCAACAACTCTTACGATCAATCTTGGATCCCGAGCCGACTCACACACTCTACGATGGACAATGGATGATGGTGGTGGATGATGGTGTTGTGATGGTGGTGGGTGGTGGATGAAGTGTGAGAGAGGTGGTCTGCCAAGGGATGAGTTGAAATGAATCCAAGCACTCCTATTTATAGGCTGAACAGAGAGTTGGGCACGGCCCCGTGTCTGCTGGACACGGCCCCGTGCCCGTCTGACACTCTCTCTCCTCATTAATTGTAATTCGCAATTACAATTAATGCGCCTGCTGTACTTTCGCCACGCCCCCGTGTCCGCTGGGCACGGCCCCGTGGTGGGCAATAGAAGCTTCTATAGGTTTGTCTTTTATGCTGCTTCTTGGGCACGGCCCCGTGCTGGCTGAGCACGGGGCGTGTTCAGTCTTCTGACTTCTCTATTTTGCTTTGGAAGGTGTCGTTGAGGGGTCGGGCAGTCCACTAATGTTCCTTTCCTTGTATTTATGTTGGAATTAGCTGTCTTTTTGCTTCTTTTGTGTTTTTGAGCTCATTTAGTCCTGAAAATACAAAAGGAAGACAAAAACACTCTTTTTCCAATATTAGTACTTAAAAAGGGTTAGTTTTATGCCTTATTTGATGTAATTTATATGTTGCATTTTACATACATCAGTTTTGCTTTTTTTTTTGTTTGTGCAGGTTTGGATTGTACCACCCGTACTCAATCTCCATTCGGGTGATTTCGGAGCTGACATATTGATAAAACCCAAGCAGATTAGGCAACGATCGCGAATGAAATGCTATACGATTGTTTGTTGGATTCAAGACTCGTACAACTGGCACTGACTTTTGTCCTAACCAGCTAAGTCTTTTCCAACTCTCTCTGTATTTTATTTCTTTCTTATTTATTTTTAGTTTCCGTCTCTGCATTAGGGACAATGCAAATCTCAAGTGTGGGGATGGGTAACTGCTTTTTAGGTTAGTTTGAGTCACAAATAATTGAATCGTAAGGCAGGAGCAAGGGACGAAAGAAAAAGGCAGGAGCAAGGGACGAAAGAAAAAGGCAGGTTTTGCGGTAATCCCTTGCTCTCCAAGCTTCCCGCTTGATCCCGACGATTCCCGTAAAACCTGCCTTTTTCTTTCGTCCCTTGCTCCTGCCTTGCGTCTGATGATGTCGTGTATATATCTTTGCCGTCTGATGTATTCGTCTCCTTTCTCTGTGCGTCTCCAGTTATGAATATATTGGATGGAATAGGTTTTTAAATTTAATAACAATGTTCCATTCTAAAAGGCCCAAATATCAAATCTGTGCAAACTGATGGCCTAGGAGCCTTTCACGGCCCTTCAAGCCTTGTCTTTCTGTCGCTCCATAAATAACAATAATAAGTTGCACTTGCAGATTCTTTTTCCTTCTCTAAATACCTCCACAAAAATAACAATGATAACATACAACCTAATTATTAGGTCACGTTGAGATGGATTCCTCACAAATGATGACAGCCTTTTTCAAATTCCATAACTCACTTTTCAAAAAAAATGATTAATTATTTTATAGCCTTCAACTTTAATAGTATAGAGATAAGTGAGCTCGACTCAATCAAGGAAAATATCGGCAATTTTAATTCGGTCTCTGACATCCTACTCTGCTCAACTGGCTGGTTATTTAATTATTACTCTTTTTCGCTCCATTCGCACCATGACCTGCCAAAACACAAAATAATATAATATAATACTAAAACTAAATAAAAAAAATAAAAGCTATACAATAATTATACAATTTACACGGGACAAATATGTGTATTTTACCCCACATCACGCACAAACGCTACTGCACCTCCTGTGCCGTCGTAGTTTATCGGTTTGCAGTCGAGAAACTGCTTGAAGGTGCAACCTGTGATTGATTCAACCAACTCACACGTGAGAAATCGAAGAAATAATGATACCAAGACCGTTTATAAATTTCTTCATGCTTAGCAAATTCTCTTAAGGTTACCTTGAGCTGTGTTTCCTCCCGACGAATCTCCATTCCCATTGCGTCTAGCATTGCTTGGTCCTCCGCTTTGCTCAGTGCGGTTCGCCTCGTACTGGGCGATAGCGGCGGAGATTCTTTCCTCCAGTAGAGCGTTCAGCTCTTCAGCAGTTCTTGGCAGTGGGGGAGGAGGAGCATGAGTGTTCACAGCTCTTCTTGGTGCCATGTTCTGAAAGAACACAACACGATAGGGTTAGACATTTGTTTGATATCGTCATGCTAGACAGTAGTATATATATATATATATATATACAGGCATATACCACGTAAGTGACATCAAACAATCCGCCAAACGTATCGATTCATACAGCAACAAGCATGCATAAATAGATAAATATTGTTGTGTCATAAGATATTTACATTGGCGGTTCTTGTCTTTATACCCTAAGTCATTACCCTATTCTTGTACTGAGGGAATCCATACGTGACAAGACTTGCTGTGGTTTCTGTGCACTGAATTCCATAATTATGTATGCATCCATAATTACGTAACTCCTTGCACAGTCCGCACAGTTCGTTTCATCATCGTATTTCTTCCTTCAGATAGGCCATTGTTTTCAGGTAAAGTCACGTATACTAGTGGTATTCTATTTCTAGTATATGTATATGCTAATTATCACATATAATTGCAAGTAATTTCTTAATCAAGGACAAGTGCTACTCCAGTGCACCCTAGGTCTCGTAATGTCTTTTCTTGACTCTTTGTAAACAGTTTCAGGTAGTGGATGTCGCGGGACGTTTTATGCAATGAAAACTTTTTGAAAAATTGTTTTCGTGAAAGGATCCTAGAGATTGTAGACTAGATTCGAGAAGGAATCCTGGTTCACTACAATCGCAGCTCTGATACCAATCTGTCACACCCCTTTCTGCGGCGGAAGCACGAGGTGTGATCACGAAAGGTTCTCATTGCATATGAAAGGTAAACATACTACATGCTCATAAAAATAACTTCAAATGCCAAATCATTACATAACTGAAATCATAGTTTAAGCGTTTACATCAAAAGACAGCATATTGTCTGAAAGTCTACAACTTTATTTAAAAGTAAACATAGACGACATCCAAGAGCATGAGTAAGACCGCGCGCACATCCATCTTAGTTACCTGAAATACATGTGAGTTTTTGGAAAAACGTCAACATAATGTTGGTGTGAATTCATGCAGTTTTGTATTGAACACGTTTGTATACTTTGTATGAAAACATGATAAGTATCTTGTGAAAATAAAGTATTCTTGTGTAAATAAAGTATTCTTGTGGTATGAACCAAATAATGTATTCTTGTGTACGAACTTCGTACAAATAAAGTATTCTTATGTACGAACCGCGTACAAATAAAGTATTCTTGTATAGTTAATGGGTTGCAAGGCCATTAACATGTGACACGACATAGGAAGTCACCAAACCATAGGCATTTTCTAGTTGTCGATTCACGACGGAGACACAAAAGCACTACTCGGTACTAGTGTTCATCGAGAGTGTGGCTGCCCGGACACCCGTTAGATCTAACCTTTTGTTCTGCGGTCTAAGTATGTACACAATTAATGGTGCTTATGGTACCCTATTCGTGACACGATTTCTCGTATCATTCCTCAAAACGCATCATACTTGGTACTAGTGATCACCAAGAGTGCTTCTTGTTTATGTATTCATCATATCAAGTATCAATTCTTGTTTATTATATCAAGTATCAATTCTCGTTTATTATATCAAGTATCAATTCTCGTTTATTATATCAAGTATCAATTTTCATGTGTTCGCCCCAAGTTTAAAAAGCATGTAAAAGATTAAGAGTGGGGACACGAACTTTCTTGTAAACATTCAGTGACATGTATTTCACCCCCGAAGTTATAAAACTGAAAACAGTTAAAAGAAAAAGGGGGAGCATGAACTCACAACTTTGCGTTCCTACGTCGTAAACTTCACCGGATTGCTTAATTAGCGTCGTGACCTATACGTGTTTCCTTAACGTTAGTCACTAGACTTGTATCGCACAGGTACAAGTCACTATCTTTTGTGTATTTGTTCTTGTGTTAAAAATAATTTATATTTTTAACTATGTGTCTTACTTATATTATTTTCTCGAAAATAAATATAAGTATTTTGTATTTTCCACCCGAATTATGTATCTTGTATGTTGTATGTGTATTTTTGTGTTTTTACTTCTCAAGAGTATTTAATGTATTTTCAAGTCCTAATACACTATCACGTATATTACATACTACATACACTTAGCACAAAATTTGGTGACCAATAAATACATATATTTTCCTCCAAAAATATACATACTTAATATAAATTTTAAGCTTGAAGAAATCATTATTTCTTAACACAAAAGTTAGGGGAACCTTGGTAAATTCTTTTAGGTACATTTTTAGGGAATAAGTTCCTCGAAACTTATATTTTTCTAAGTGTCAAAATTTATAGAAATTTTAACAGAGTTTCCCCTAAAAATGAAGGTTTCCCATGTTTTCAAAACATGTGTTTATTTTCTTTTAACATCACCATAACAATCAACAACTTAATCAAGTGCCAAAATCAAGTAAATCACACAACACCATGAACTTGAAGTTCTTGTAAAATTTGTAGTAACTTAATAGTGTTTTTAGTAAGTCTAGATACCCTTAAAAACATGGTTGTTTGTTTGTAAATCTCATCATTGGAAGATTTAATCATTTACAACTTGTAGGATGATTTTTCTAAAAATATTTCTTTTGTATTTTTCTTGTTTCTCTAGTGTCTCTACACTTATTTTATCACCAAAAATAGTGTAGGTTTAAGTAAAAACCAAGATCTTCTAAAATTCATATTTTATACTTGGTTCTTTTGGAAAAACCATTCATACATCTTAGATCTACAAGTTTACTAGCTTACTTTGTTTATTATTTTCCAAGAAATCATTATTCATCAAGTTCATGACTAGACAAGAAGATGATTATTTCATGTTGTTACATAATCATCCTTCCACTTGCTAGATCATGTGTTTAATCACAATCTAGCAAGCTTTATGTGATGGTTAACATCATCAACTCAAGAAGTCAACAAGCAAGTAACATACACTCACTAAACAACATCATTTTAGCAAGATTCCATCATGTATAATCTTATTTTTCAAGTTTCATGTGCATGTCTTTTAGTGTTCTTATGATAATCAACATAATAAATCTTTTAACCACTAAAAATGGAAGTAAAAAAAAGTTTATAAGAATCTTACAACTAGCTTATAGCTAGGGAAGAAACAAGATGAAGATTGGGTGGTTAATAGCAAACGAGGGTGGTCCTTCAAGTTCCACTTGCACCGAGCTTCCTTAATCACCTTCTTGCACCTTAATACAAGCTTGGAATGGATGAAGCTTGTTTGAAAATGGGTGGTGTGTGGACAAGGGGGGTGGGCTAAGTGTAATTTAGATGGTAAGGTAGGTGATTAATGAATGGTTAAGGGTAAAAGTCTAGTGTTTAGTGTGTAGGATGTTTTATATGGAATGTTTGAGTGTTCGGGGGCCAATACTAGCTCAGAAAAATAAAACAATGCTTCTTGTAATATTTTGATCTTACGGGTAATGTCCGGTTGTTTGGTTAATTACCGGTTCGTTAAAGTGCTAAATTGCACCGTTTAGTGTCTTTTATGTCCCCTTTTGTAACACTTTCAATTCCCGACACTTAAGGAAGTAATCTGAATGATAAATCATAATTTCTGCATAATATTTCAGTGTCATAATGCTGATTATAGCTGAATTTAAATAAATTCTGCACTTAGAGTGCGTTTCGGGTGCTTTTTAGTGCGTATTTTAGCTTCCGGATGGTCTATATGTTAACCCTTGTATGTACTCTTGGGTTTTAATGCATTCTTGTCATTGGACCTACACCTAGGCTCCAATTCTATTGTCTAACTGCTTTCTGCAGAATTGTTGACACAATGTGTCTTACCAGTGAGTTTACTAGTATTACTGACGCAACGCTCTCGTTAATGCATAAAGCAATATTTTGTAGTATAAAACATGCATGAATTCACTTGTGTAGTATGAAATCAGATAATGTTGACATTATAGCACATAATTGCAGTCATTAAATAATAATTAAAGTGTACGGAAATTACCGGTTTGTGCCAGTTGTCACATTTGTGAATCAGAAAATGGATGGCGAGACAAAGCTGTCACGGCCCCCGACCCGGTTTGACCTGTTTCAGGAGCCGTGGGACAGAAATCCCGTGGTATTTAATTAACAGCGGAAGTTTATTATCAGGATCTTTTTAAAACTGAAATATTTCCCGATTATTTTATTTCACAATTCGGAATAAAACCCGGTAATTTACAATATTGAGATTTCACAAAGAAATCTTTTATTTTACAAAACATGTTTCTTTATTTTATACTGAGCCACTTCCTTAAGCTGATAGTGCTTCACGGCACTTTTCCTGGATCACAACAGATCACCTGAAACATGTTTGAAAAAGGTTTTGTCAGCGGGAAATACTGAGTGAATCATTCTATTTACTAAAACGACACATTTGTTATAATTTACAGTATTAAGAGCAATTACAATGTTTCAGATATCAACCAACTACCCTTGGTATTTGTCACTCGACTCGTTTCTGTGACTATGGTCATATCACCCATTGGCTAACTCGTTGTCCAATGGTGAAGATTATCAAGTAATGTATACAAAACCCCACATACCGGCTGTAATATGGTGCTTACAAAGACTTAATCCCTGTAATTATAACTTTGAAAATAAACATGCTTTTGAAAGTAATTTGATAAAAAGAGAATGACTCACATTGCACATTTAACAGAGCTTATCCTACTGATTAGCCTTGATAACCTAGTTTAAATAATCATGCACACAAACTAGGTTAGTAACTTAATACAGCATTTACGATAACTCACGAGATTAAAACCTTCACAACGAATGACAAAGTGCGATACTTAAACATCCATCGATTTAACGACGAATGACAAAGCATAAACCCTAATGTGGGCATCCATTGGATAGTTTAATCGACCGGACATTGAATCGTAGCAGTGATCGAGTTATTACCCTGAATTGTGGCAGCACTTCGTGATCAGTGTGTGTTTTGGGACTGTTTATGCTATAACTCAACGTACAATTCGAATTTGAACGTCGAACGAACACTCAATTGCATGAAACAGACTGTTCTATTTATACTTGAAATTGGTTTCCCCCGCGTGTCGCGGAAGATTCCTCCGATCCTGTCGCGACTCGCCTGGAGTGTCAATGTAGAGTAGGGTAGGCTTGTCACTGGTATAGGCCTGATGAGTCGACGTTTCATGAATTCTCGTGCTAGACAGCGTTTTCTGTAGATAACTATAACTAGGGTTTACCCCCCCCCCCCTTAGTTTTAGGGGCCCTAATCCTGATTCCAAATGTTCTGAAAATTTTAGGGATTATGCAGAATCACTTGGGTTTCTCAATTAGGGTTTGTTATTGGACAATTTAATTAAATAAATATAACTTTTGATGAGAGTTGTTACATTCTCCCCACCTTAATAAAAATCTCGTCCTCGAGATTTACTGGAATAAGTGAGGATACTTTCGCTTTATTTCTGATTCCAACTCCAATTGTTATAGGAGAATTCAATTAATGGTAAATGATCATCCCAATTTCCACCAAAATCTATTACACATGCTCTGAGCATGTCTTCTAGAGTTTGGATCGTCCTTTCACTTTGTCCGTCTGTTTGGGGATGATATGCAGTGCTTAGATTTAGTCGAGTTCCCATAGCTTACTGGAAACTTTTCCAGAAATGAGAAGTGAAACGACTATCCCTATCCGAAACAATGGAGAGTGGAACTCCATGTAAGGATACAACTTCATCTACATATAATTTTGCCAACCTTTCAATACTAAAGGTTTCTTTCATTGGTAGAAAGTGAGCTGAGTTGGTTAATCGATCCACAATTACCCAAATCGCATTATTACCTTTTCTGGTTTTAGGTAACTTAGTAACAAAATCCATTGTTATAAGTTCCCATTTCCATACAGGCATTTCTAATTGTTGTAGTAGACCTGAGGGTTTCTGATGTTCTGCCTTAACTTGTGAACAAGTGAGACATTTAGAAACATATCGTGCTATATCCTTTTTCATTCCTATCCACCAGAAGTTCTTTCTTAAATCTTGGTACATCTTATTGTTTCCTGGGTGCATAGTATACCTAGATTTATGAGCTTCTTCTAAAATCTTAGGTCTTAAGTCTCCCTGCTTAGGTACCCAAATTCTACTTTTGTGGAATCTCCAAATTCCATTGGCTCCTTGTTCTAATTCCTTTATTCGTCCTTTCATTCCTTCAGCGTCATCCTTGATTGCTGTAGCTTGAACATTCTTTAATTGTTCCATTAAATCTATTTGTAGATTTAATCTGAGAGCACGAACTCGTCGTTGTTTCTCATAATACTTACGACTTAAGGCATCTGCAACTACATTTTCCTTTCCTTCGTGATACTGAATATCACAGTCGTAATCACTTAGGATTTCCATCCATCTTCTTTGTCTCATATTTAACTCTTTTTGCCCAAATATATATCTTAAACTTTTGTGGTCTATGTAGACAGTAAATTTACTTCCGTAAAGATAATGTCTCCAAATCTTAAGGGCAAAAATTACGGCTCCCAATTCTAAATCATGAGTCGTATAGTTTTCTTCGTGCTTTTTCAATTGCCTTGAAGCATATGCAATCACCTTTTTGCGTTGCATAAGCACACATCCATATCCTAGTTTTGAAGCATCACAATATACTTCAAAATCTTCAGTTCCTTCTGGTAAGGCTAAGATTGGTGCATTTGTTAATTTCTGCTTTAATATTCTAAAGGCTTCTTCTTGCTTTGGTCCCCATTCAAACTTAACTGCTTTACAGGTTAGCTTAGTTAATGGAACAGCTATCTTGGAAAAATCCTTAATAAACCGTCTATAGTACCCAGCTAGGGCTGTCCAAACTGCTCGACGATCGAAGATCGCTCGACGACCGCTCGAAAAATGCTCGTTCGATTCCCGCTCAGTTTGTAAATGAGCCGATCGGATCGGTTCGATTCAAATTCAATCCAAGCATGAGCGTAGCTCCGCTCGTCGATCGCTCGGTTTCGCTTGAATTATTCTGCAACAGTTCATGGGACGGTCTTTAATCTCCGGTCTTCAATCTGCTACAAGTGTTGGACATTATGTATTTCTTTTGTTAGTAAAGTGTTGGACATGTTTTTATTAAGTTAGAATTTGTTTTTGTTGAACGAAGCCTTATCATTCAATCGAGCGAAACCGAGCGAAAACGATCCGCTCGATTTTTTTTAGGATTTGATAAAAACCGAGCGAAACCGAGCCGATCGATTCAAATTCAATCCGAGCATGAGCATCACTTTTGCGCTTGGTTTTACAAATTTGATCCGCTCGGATCGGATCGGTTGTAATTCAATCCGAGCATGAGCAGACCCTCGATCGGATCGGATCGGCTCATGAACACCCCTATACCCAGCTAAACCTATAAAACTTCTAATTTCCATTGCTGTTTGTGGAACCTTCCATTTGGTAATTGCTTCTATCTTAGCAGGATCTACGTAAATACCTTCGTGATTCACCATGTGT
Organism: Helianthus tuberosus; assembly: GCA_030545235.1. NCBI lineage: Eukaryota > Viridiplantae > Streptophyta > Magnoliopsida > Asterales > Asteraceae > Helianthus > Helianthus tuberosus. Next base: position 101,070,255 of record CM060381.1, on the reverse strand, counting down.
CCTAAGAATTGCACTTCTTGCAACCAAAATTCACACTTCGAGAATTTGGCATAAAGCTTTTCTTTACTTAACAAAGTTAAGAGTGCATGAAGGTGTTCACAATGCTCTGTCTGACTTTTGGAATAAATAAGTATATCGTCTATGAAGACAATTACAAATTTATCCAAATATGGTTTACATATCCTATTCATCATGTCCATGAATGCAGCAGGTGCATTCGTTAACCCAAAGGGCATGACTGTAAACTCATAATGACCATACCTAGTTCTGAAAGCAGTTTTAGGTATGTCTTCTTCTTGTACTTTCAATTGATGATATCCAGAGCGTAAATCTATCTTAGAAAAATATCTAGCTCCTTGAAGTTGATCAAACAGATCATCAATCCTAGGTAATGGATATCGATTCTTAATTGTAACCTTATTCAATTCTCTATAATCGATACACATTCTTATTGAACCATCCTTTTTCTTAACAAATAATACTGGTGCTCCCCAAGGAGATGAACTAGGTTGTATGAAACCTTTACTTAGTAATTCATCTAATTTCTTTTTCAGTTCTAACATTTCTGTGGGTGCTAACCGATAAGGTGCCTTGGCTATCGGTGTAGTTCCTGGAATTAGATGAATCCTAAACTCTACCTCCCTATTTGGTGGTAACCCTGGTAAGTCTTCTGGAAATACATCTGGGTATTGTGAGACTACTGGTATTTCCTTAAGATCTTTACCCTTAGTATTAATGATTACCGAAATCATATACACTATTCCTTGTTTTCGTTCATAATTAGCAACTTTCATTACTGATATGAACTTCATGGGCTTACGTGGTTTATCTCTTGTAATCCTAATCACTTCTCCGGTGGGTGATTGAATTTCTATGGAATTCTGATCACACAAGATTCGAGCATGGTTGGTTACTAACCAATCCATTCCTAATACAACATCAAATTCAGCTAAATTCATTGGTAATAGGTTTGCAGAGAATTTATGTCCTAAAAGTTCTATATTTTCTTCCTGCAAAAATTTATCTATTTTAACTGAATTTCCGTCTGCCGTTTCAACTGTAAAAATCTGCCTAATATTGGTTAAAGGTAAATTAAGAGCTTGGCAGAATGAAGTATTTATAAAACTTTGGTTTACACCAGAGTCAAATAATACTTTGGTGTAAATGTTGTGAACTAAGAACGTACCCGCTATCACATCTGGGATGAGTTCTGCTTCTTGAGTGGTTAGCTGAAATGCCCTGCCATTCTTCTTAATAGTTCCGTCGATCGCCTTAGTTTTGTTGTCTGCTGGTTTGATTAATTTAGGACATTCTGGTTTAAAATGTCCCTTTTCTCCACAGTTATAGCAAATCGTTGTTTTCTTTCTACAGTCTTCTTCCCGATGTCCTATCATTTTGCAAAAATTGCAGGTTACATTACATCTTCCATAATGTTTTCTTTTGCAATTCTTGCAGAATGGCATAGTTGATGATTTTCCCGTTCCTCTTCTGTTGAAGTTGATATTATTACCCGTACGAAATCCTTGGGTAATTTTCTGAGCTAATTCCTTCTTCCTGTTTTCATCTTGGGTGCGTACTAGTTCGTCAGTTAGGGTATTAGCTAATTCCACCGCATCGTCAATAGTGCGAGGTCTCGCAGCTTTAACGATGTTGCGGATTTCACTAATCAGTCCCCAAATGTAGCGAGAAATGAGTACCGGTTCTGGCGAAGCCAGCGTTGGTACCACTCTAGCATATTCAAAGAATGTCGAAGTATAACCGCGACAATCTACACCCATCATCCGATGATTTAGGAACTTATTTGTCATCTATTCCTTTTCATACTCGGGACAGAATTTTCTTTCTACAAGACCCTTAAATTCTTCCCAATTCATGGCATAAGCTATTATTCTTCCTTTTGATTGTAACACAGTGTTCCACCATTCGAGTGCTCCTTCCTTGAAGAGATTTGATGCGTACATGACCTGATCATCTTTAGCACATTTACTTATTGCAATGACTGCTTCGGTTTTCTCTAACCAACGCAGTGATGCAGTTGCTCCTTCATTGCCTGCAAATTCAGTGGGTTTACAAGCAAGGAATTCTTTGAAAGTGCAACCAGGCGTTGCAGTTTTCATTTTCTTAGGAAATGGAGCGTGATTTGGTTCCGCATTATGATTAACATGATCATTGCCTCCGTTTACACTATTACTGAAGTTATCTTCAGAAATACGTTTACTAGGAACGAGTTGTTGTGGTTCAATTGGATTCTTTACAGCAGCAACGATTGCTGGAATAGCATTGGCTATCCCTTGAGCAACAATATTTTCGATATCTTGTCTAGTCATATATTGATCTCCTGGATGTTGTTCAGACTGATTAACCTCATTTACTGGTTCATTACCAATGTTTGCCATCTGATAATTAATTTTATATGAATAATTAGTATAAGTACAAATATAATAAAACAGTTTGCACATAATCACATTAACATGTATAACCAAAAATTATCGATTTCACAAGTTTCATTTCTATATATTATATTATGCCTCGTACACACGATTATCATACAACGTTTTATTGTTAAGTTATTACACATACTGGTTATTATGATTATTTATTAAACAAATATTTCTGCAAACTCCCATTATCTGGTCAGCTAATTTCTTAAAAACGACGCTCCCTTTCGTCATACTTCCAAGTAACTCTTTCTCCAACATCCCTAATCCTATTTCCTGCATTAATTAACTCTTCGCCCCAGAGACGAAGTTCCGTCAGATTCTCCGGGCTCATAGTTGGATATAGTGGAGGTTCTGGGTCAACTTGTGGGAAAAATGTATCAGGGTTGTTTAAAAGATTTTGGTATTGCCAGTCAGTTGTCCACCATTCATCTAATTCTACTGGTAGTGGTTGAGGTTGAACAATAGGATCTGGAATAGCAGGTTCCAGATTGATTGGAATTGAAACTTCTAGTGGGTAACTGAAAAGATCTTCTTCAGTAAATATAAGGTTTGGATTAGCTGGTTCAAGGTTTCCATCGACAGGTCCGATGAGGTCACTCATTACTAGTTTATGATCTAAAACTTCCCAGGGAGTCATTTTCTGTTTCTGTCTAGAACTTTCTCCGATTTCTCTTTCTGTTTGCTTAAAACTCTTCTCAGCTTCTATCTCTACTTGATTAATATTTTCCTCAATTTCTACCCCTTTTCCTTTGTCTTTTGGTTCTTCAGTTTTAGTAATCTTTCTTGTTGCTGGCCTTTTCCTTCGTACACGCCTCCAGCCCACAAATCTGCTTCTTTTCTTGGGTTTAGGTTTTGCCAGTGGTTTGGATTGAAATTCCATGGGTTCTTCTTTATCAGCGAAGTAACCGGTGAATTCCTTGGAAACTTCTATCTTAACGGGATAGAGGTTAAGATTTTCTAAACCTTCAGATATCTCATTCATGTTGTTTAGCGTATATGCAAAATACATACCAAATGTTAAAATAAAATAACAAAATTTTATAGATAACCCGTAAATATTATTGCATCCATAAAACAACTGACAAGTAAATTGTAAACTTATTTATTTACTAAATAAGGTTTCTGGAAAATAAAAGTGCTAAAACTTTTGAGTATTTAGAGATTTGCATTTTCTGCTACTGTGGCTAGCATATAAAGATCTGTCCATTTCTCATCTAATTTGTCCTCCCAAGGTGATTTACTGATTAAGTCCTGGGTTTCTTGTTTAACTTTCTTCTCTCGATTTTTCCTTATTTCCTCCTGACTTTTTCTAATAATCAAACTTCTTTTATTAGGAGAAAGTGGTTTCTCGTAATGTGCCTTTCTCACAAATATTCCTTCTTCAGGAATTACATAAGGTTTTGTTTGGGATGAACTTCCCTTCTCGTTGGATGACCTATCTAGTTTAAGATAGATGTTTGACAGCTTTTGTTTACCCATACTGTAATTAACAAATAATCAGTTAATAAAACACATAATCACATACTTGGCAATCAGTAAAATTAAGTATTTCTAAATACTTAATAGGCTTAGATCAGTGGCTCTGATACCACCTTATTTCTGTCACGGCCCCCGGCCCGGTTTGACCTGTTTCAGGAGCCGTGGGACAGAAATCCCGTGGTATTTAATTAACAGTGGAAGTTTATTATCAAGATCTTTTTAAAACTGAAATATTTCCCGATTATTTTATTTCACAATTCGGAATAAAACCTGGTAATTTACAATATTGAGATTTCACAAAGAAATCTTTTATTTTACAAAACATGTTTCTTTATTTTATACTGAGCCACTTCCTTAAACTGATAGTGCTTCACGGCACTTTTCCTGGATCACAACAGATCACCTGAAACATGTTTGAAAAAGGTTTTGTCAGCGGGAAATACTGAGTGAATCATTCTATTTACTAAAACGACACATTTGTTATAATTTACAGTATTAAGAGCAATTACAATGTTTCAGATATCAACCAACTACCCTCGGTATTTGTCACTCGACTCGTTTCTGTGAATATGGTCATATCACCCATTGGCTAACTCGTTGTCCAATGGTGAAGATTATCAAGTAATGTATACAAAACCCCACATACCGGCTGTAATATGGTGATTACAAAGTCTTAATCCCTGTAATTATAACTTTGAAAATAAACATGCTTTTGAAAGTAATTTGATAAAAAGAGAATGACTCACATTGCAGATTTAACAGAGCTTATCCTACTGATTAGCCTTGATAACCTAGTTTAAATAATCATGCACACAAACTAGGTTAGTAATTTAATACAGCATTAACGATAACTCACGAGATTAAAACCTTCACAACGAATGACAAAGTGCGATACTTAAACATCCATCGATATAACGACGAATGACAAAGAATAAACCCTAATGTGGGCAGCACTTAAACATCCATTGGATAGTTTAATCGATCGGACATTGAATCGTAGCAGCGATCGAGTTATTACCCTGAATTGTGGCAGCACTTCGTGATCAGTGTGTGTTTTGGGACTGTTTATGCAATAACTCAACGTACAATTCGAATTTGAACGTCGAACGAACACTCAATTGCATGAAACAGACTGTTGTATTTATACTGAAATTGGTTTCCCCCGCGTGTCGCGGAAGATTCCTCCGATCCTGTCGCGACTCGCCTGGAGTGTCAATGTAGAGTAGGGTAGGCTTGTCACTGGTATAGGCCTGTTGAGTCGACGTTTCGTGAATTCTCGTTTTAGACAGCGTTTTCTGTAGATAACTATAGCTAGGGTTTACCCCCCCTAGTTTTAGGGGCCCTAATCCTGATTCCAAATGTTCTGAAAATTTTAGGGATTATGCAGAATCACTTGGGTTTCTCAATTAGGGTTTGTTATTGGACAATTTAATTAAATAAATATAACTTTTGATGAGAGTTGTTACAAAAGCTATCTACATCGGTTATCAAATTTTCTTTAAATATTTTGAATTTTAGGGGGAGTAAGAGTAGTTCAGAAAATCCAAAAACATTAGAAAATTTGAAAAAGCCAAGAACATGATAAAATTCAAATTGAGTTATGTGTAAAAAGTGAAAATGATAGTACATCAGTAGACAATCACAGTACGCTAAAGAAATGGAAAGTCAAATGTGATAAACGGTCTCACTAATGATATGCCAGTAGGTTTTTACACGCTTAGTAGATTGTTTTCGAGATATAAACCTAAATATCAAATACTTACTTATCTCGTAGGGAACATATCTCAGATATATGGGTAACCCCCGAAATCTTGTTTGAGAGATTGCCTGATTCTAAGATACTAGGTCTTTATATTGTTTGATATCTGGGGTATTATACCTGGTCTTCTGATATTGCGGAAGCAATGGCCTAGACCTCGTATAATACTTTACGCGCTTTTAAAGCTTACCCTCTGCACAAAAATTGAAAAATATCGAAAGATATGAATCAATTGCAGTTGAAGAAAAGATTCTCTAAAGGGAACACACCTAAAGTCGAGCCTTCATCTCTTTGACTGAACGGAAGTTCATACATGAGCTCTCAAGGTCTCGCACTAACCCATAATACAGATATCAAATTGGTATACTCACCTGTAAGACTGAATCTAGGGAATTTTGATACGGGAGTATATTCTGAGGTGGGACACGCGAATGAGTTAAGTCCTTAAAACTCTAAATCGTATCTCGAATCAGTTGAACTTTGTGTGAAAATTTAAGTAGATCAATATACTGACAATCTAAGTGAATCGTGTAGAAGTTAAAGTGTTTAAAGCTCAACGGTACTAGTGATTTGTCATAAACTGATATGATCCTCTGACGCGAACTCAAACAAAAATATTGTCTGTAAATATGTTTGTAAATATTTCTTTACTGCTTTATGTTTCAGAAAAATCCAAAAAGATTTTGATTTCCACTTTATTTTCGACAACCGATGTCTGAGTGCTGAGTTTCAAAATCTAAGTATGCTGATCGTGTTTCTGAAAATAAACAAGTTCATTAATTTGAAACTTGAAGTTTTTTAATTAAAAATCAAAAACAGTTTGTGATATCTCCAAGGTCATTAAGTTGGACTTGGATGATTAACTGTGAGGGATTTGGATTCTCAAATTGTGAAAATCTGTTGTAAAGAGCTAGGTTTCAATCTTGATCGCTTAAATCGTCAAATCTATGAAGTTTGTTGATAGGGGGACATAATCAAGTAATCATGTATATATTCATATTATTATATTTTAGAGCCAGGTTCTTGATTAAAAGCTTTTGAGAGCCAGGTCATCATTCCTGGACAACCGAAAACGCTTTCACTGTCGTATATTTGAAATGTTTTAGCTTTTGATGAAAGCTAGGTAATCATTTCTGGATGCTCAAAACGTTTTTACTTATAAATTTTTGAGATTTGCAGATAAAAGTTCCAGACTACGATCCCGATAAACCGAGTCTTAGGGGGAGTCTGAAGACGAGCTCGACGCAAGGGGAAGCTTGTATCCGGAAAACCAGGTGTCGATCCCAAAAGCACGAAAGTCTACCGAAAGGGGGAGCTGAAGCTGAAGACAGATCCACGGGGATTCTGTTCAAGAAAGAGGGAGTCTGTGGTGCTGAAGATGCGTCAAACTTTCAAGAAGACTCAGAGAGAGAGAGAAAGACAAGACGCTACGAGATTGACTGCGGCAATATCCAAGGGGGAGTCTGTTAGTGCAGTAATGTCTATCGCCTTCGTCAATCCAGTTCGTAGCAGAAATCAGAAGATAACATAGCTATATATTGTAAAATTTAGGGAAAAGGCAAGATGGCATTTATGTAATTAATGAGAACTCTCATTAAATCCTTGGCCTATAAATAGAACCTTTAGGGCTTTAGTTTAGAACTTTTGCACATTTGGAGATTTGGAGAGCTTGGAGCTAGAGAGAGAAAGTAGAGAGAGAAAGTGAAAAAGGTGATTCACGTGATTGTACGATTTCAGATCTTTAATAGAATCACAGATTTAGTACGGTTCTCGTGTTCAGTCCTCGCACGTGTACGGATTCCGCACGTTACACGTGTCGATACGCAATCGTTTAGGAGTCGAAAATTGAGTAACAAAACCCGGTAATCCCTTGCTCTCCAAGCTTCCCGCTTGATCCCGACGATTCCCGCAAAACCTGCCTTTTTCTGTGCTATTTGTATAGGTGTGTAATTTTTTTAGTTAGTTTTAATTAGACCTAATTGACAAATCCGTGCTATTTGTATAGGTGTGTAATTTTTTTAGTTAGTTTTTTTTCTCTCTACCTTGTTCTGCTCTTTATACTCTCTTAATGGCAGGTGATCCTATTGACCTGGATGTCTCTGATGATGAGTCTTATCCCACCGAACCAATATGGGATTTGTCAGATGAAGAGGATGAGGAAAGTGAGGATGAGCTGTTTTGGGAGAGAGATTTGTCGGATGAGTTAGAGGGTTTGCCTGTAGATAAAGAAGTAGGTACGTTTGATCCGGAGGGTGACCTTGCATACTTAGAAGCTTTACTTGCAGGAAACCCAATGACGGACAATAAAAAAGAAGAAGTGGTAGTGGAAGAGGAAGAACACCACAGCTGGCCCGTGGTACTGAAAGCGAATGCAAGAAAAAGTTCCAAACCACGGGAGAAGGCTATGAGAAGAACACCTGGGATCATGATTCAGCGGCTCCTGCCAGGTAAGTTCAAATTTTTGTGTTCTAACCCGGTTAAATATTTAAAAATCTTTTATAATTCCACTACAAAAATTTTAAATGTTTATGAGGACCGGGTGGAATTAAACGGGTTAGACCGGGTTCAGATCAAAGAGAAACCCCCTGATTAACTTCAAGTGTGGGGAGGTTTTGTAGAGTTTGTATAAAGGCGTAATTTTTGTATATTGAGTCTTAGTTAGTAGTTTTTGAGTCATTTTTTTAGAGTCGGTACTGCTTTGGGTTTTGCTTTGTTTTTGTTTGTGCAGGTTTGGATTGTACCACCCGTACTCAATCTCCATTCGGGTGATTTCGGAGCTGACATATTGATAAAACCCAAGCAGATTGGGCAATGATCGCGAATGAAATGCTATACGATCGTTCGTTGGATTCAAGACTCGTACAACTGGCACTGACTTTTGTCCTAACCAGCTAAGTCTTTTCCAATTCTCTCTGTATTTTATTTCTTTCTTATTTATTTTTAGTTTCCGTCTCTGCATTGGGGACAATGCAAATCTCAAGTGTGGGGATGGGTAACTGCTTTTTAGGATAGTTTGAGTTATAAAAATTTGAAAAATAAAAAAAAATTAAATTTTTTTTTAATAATCAAAAAAAAAATTGAAAAACTCAGAAAATGTCTTTTGAATAAAGAAGTTTGCAAAATTAATACAGAAAATGATAGAAAAGATGAATTTTTGCTCGGGTTCAAATAATAATAATATGAGATTAAAATAAATCGAGCTTGCGTCTAGTTAGGGATATGTGGATAGGCCCGGGTTTGGTTTTAAGTCCCTTTGAGTTAATATACCTTAATTGTCGGTCTGCTAGTGGGTTTTCATCCGGAAAATATGGGAAATCAAAACTGCCAATAAGAGTATAAGGGGCACCGTTATAAGTTAAAACCGTTAGAGTTTGTGATCATGAAAAAAATGGAAAAAAAATAAAGAAAAAAAAGTGAGCTAGAAACTAAATGAAAGTAATGCATTCCTATGTAGTTTGAGCTGGGGATAGCGACTCTACAGCAAGATTACCGCTAGGGTGTGTGAAATCGATCGTGCAAAGAAAAGAAAGAAAAAGTACCGAAACCTAAGTAATCTGTGGTTGGGGATAGCGACTCTACAGCCGGAATGCCTCTTGCTTAGGGAAAGCATCGTCTAGACTCACGGAAGAAAAAAAAAAGAGAAAAAAAATGAAAAAAGAAAAAAAATCTGATTGTAAACTCTCTTGGTTTTGATATAAGACGGTTGGGAATTGGTCCAGTGATCGTTCCTTTATTCCTATAAGCTTGAGGTGGGAGTAGGTGGACCGTTGATTCTAGCGTGAGGCCCTAGGTAGATTGACCGCACTTAAATTAAAATCACATGATAAGGGCTTAGGACCGGACTTGGGTTTAAGGGGACATGTATATTCGCAATCGCGGCTAACGCAAGTCTTGGTTTTAATTAAATATACCAATGCTTTTGACCCGAGTGATTATTCCGTCTATGATTCCGTTTTGCATAATTATTTTTCGAGGACGAAAAAAGAGTAAGTGTGGGGATATTCGATGTGGGGTAAAATACACATATTTGTCCCGTGTAAAATGTATAATTATTGTATAGTTTTTATTTGTTTTTATTTAGTTTTAGTATTATATTATATTATTTTGTGTTTTGGCAGGTCATGGTGCGAATGGAGCGAAAAAGAGTAATAATTAAATAACCAGCCAGTTGAGCAGAGTAGGATGTCAGAGACCGAATTAAAATTGCCGACATTTTCCTTGATTAAGTCGAGCTCGCTTATCTCTATACTATTAAAGTTGAAGGCCATAAAATAATTAATCATTTGTGAGGAATCCATCTCAACGTGACCTAATAATTAGGTTGCATGTTATCATTGTTATTTTTGTGGAGGTATTTAGAGAAGGAAAAAGAATCTGCAAGTGCAACTTATTGTTGTTATTTATGGAGCGACAGAAAGACAAGGCTTCATGGGCCGTGAAAGGCTCCTAGGCCATCAGTTTGCACAGATTTGATATTTGGGCCTTTTAGAATGGAACATGGTTATTAAATTTAAAAACCTATTCCATCCAATATATTCATAACTGGAGACGCACAGAGAAAGGAGATGAATACATCAGACGGCAAAGATATATACACGACATCATCAGACGCAAGGCAGGAGCAAGGGACGAAAGAAAAAGGCAGGTTTTGCGGGAATCGTCGGGATCAAGCGGGAAGCTTGGAGAGCAAGGGATTACCGGGTTTTGTTACTCGATTTCTTTAGTTCTCTATTTTTTTCTTGTTTAGTATCGATGAATTCTTGTATGAAACTTTGTTTGATTATTTTTAAGAATATGTTCCTTGGCTAAACATTTAAGCCACCTAGACTTGATGAATGGATTGATATGAAGTTTTTACCTTCTTCGTTATTTGCATGAATGTTATGGATTGATTGTGTTTAGTAAAGAGTTTGTTTTATTGATTTGATGCACATGCGTACTTTAACTCGGTTTATTATTGTCATTTGCTTCGTATGATTCTTAGGGGCAGTTTGGCTAAGCTTATTGTTTTGACTTATTTACTTATTTGCTTATTTGAAAAGCAAACAAGTCATAATGGAATGACTTATTTACTTATTCCTCTCACATAATAAGCTAACCCAAACACCTTTTAACTTTTCAAAAAGCAAATAAGTAAATAAGTCAAAAAAATAAGCTTAGCCAAACAGCCCCTTAGTGACGGTCTATATCACAACATAGAGTCATATTAGGGTTTTAGATTTTGGTGAGTGTCTATATCACGTAAGAAATCTTAACTCTAAAGGGAGAAATTGCGCAATAACCCCTAGAAGTAATTGTTAGTAATTTGCTAGGTTTTAGTGTTCTGCTAGTCCTAATACCTGGAAAGTGAGGGGCTATTGGTAGGTCTTACCCGGCGAATTGCTTTAGATAGTCCTTGGAAAAGGTCGTGTCTTAGTTGACCTGTCGGTTTTATTAGTCTATCAAGTCAAGTTTAATAACTCAAACTACCCTAGATCTATGATTGGAAAAGAGTAGGTCAACGTTATGATACTTACACAATAATTAGACAAGTGGAAAGACGTCTAATAACCGGTAGGATTAACAGCCTAGGTAGTTCCACAGGTTTCTCCTTGAGAAGGGTCGAGTGGCTTAGTTGGTTCTTAATAGATTTAGTACTTTAAGATCCCGGTTCCATAATTCATGCACTTAACTTAATTGGTAATTCTTTAAAGTCAATCCAGGATTCTAGTCTAGGTGGTCTCGTCTCTCATATAAGAATCGTCTTTGTTGTCCTTCGTATTTAGTCTAGTTTTAATTAATTAATTAGTTTAAATAGATTTCCTTAGTTTTTCCGTAACCCCCCCCCCCCCCCCCCAATCAACAGTTAGAGTCCGTGTTAGTCTAGGTCTAGATAGAGTCTAATTACCGTAATCAGAGAGTCTCGTGGGTTCGATACTCGGACTTACTTAGTCTATACTGCATTGACCGGTACACTTGCCGGTGGTGTGGTCTAGGTTTTAGAGAGTCTGTTTTTATAAATTTAAAACTTAGAGTGTCTAATTTAGGGTTAAAATTAGTTAGTTTAATTAGACCACTTTTAGCACATCAAGGTTTTGGCGCCGTTGCCGGGGACTCTTGGCGATTGCGTTTATTAGCTTTGATTAGACCTAATTGACAAATCTGTGCTATTTGTATAGTTGTGTAATTTTTTATTTAGTTTTGTTTCTCTCCACCTTGTTCTGCTATTTCTACTCTCTTAATGGCAGGTGATCCTATTGACCTGGATGTCTCTGATGATGAGTCTTATCCCACCGAACCAATATGGGATTTGTCAGATGAAGAGGATGAGGAAAGTGGGGATGAGCTGTTTTGGGAGAGAGAATTTGCGGATGAGTTAGAGGGTTTGCCTGTAGATAAAGAAGTAGGTATGTTTGATCCTGAGAGTGACCTTGCATACTTAGAAGCTTTACTTGCAGGAAACCCAATGACGGACAATAAAAAAGAAGAAGTGGTGGTGGAAGAGGAAGAACACCACAGCTGGCCCATGGTACTGAAAGCGAATGCAAGAAAAAGTTCCAAACCACGGGAGAAGGCTATGAGAAGAACACCTGGGATCGTGATTCAGCGGCTCCTGCCAGGTAAGTTCAAATTTTTGTGTTCTAACCCGGTTAAATATTTAAAAATCTTTTATAATTCCACTACAAAAATTTTAAATGTTTATGAGGACCGGGTGGAATTAAACGGGTTAGACCGGGTTCAGATCAAAGAGAAACCTCCTGATTAAGTTCAAGTGTGGGGAGGTTTTGTAGAGTTTGTATAAAGGCGTAATTTTTGTATATTGAGTCTTAGTTAGTAGTTTTTGAGTCATTTTTTTAGAATCGGTACTGCTTTGGGTTTTGCTTTGTTTTTGTTTATGCAGGTTTGGATTGTACCACCCGTACTCAATCTCCATTCGGGTGATTTCGGAGCTGACGTATTGATAAAACCCAAGCAGATTAGGCAACGATCGCGAATGAAATGCTATACGATCGTTCGTTGGATTCAAGACTCGTACAACTGGCACTGACTTTTGTCCTAACCAGCTAAGTCTTTTCCAACTCTCTCTGTATTTTATTTCTTTCTTATTTATTTTTAGTTTCCGTCTCTGCATTGGGGACAATGCAAATCTCAAGTGTGGGGATGGGTAACTGCTTTTTAGGTTAGTTTGAGTTATAAAAATTTGAAAAATAAAAAAAAAATATTAAAACTTTTTTTAAAAATAAAAAAAATTTGAAAAACTCAGAAAATGTCTTTTGAATAAAGAAGTTTGCAAAAATAATACGGAAAATGATATAAAAGATGAATTTTTGCTCGGGTTCAAATAATAATAATATGAGATTAAAATAAATCGAGCTTGCGTCTAGTTAGGGATATGTGGATAGGCACGGGTTTGGTTTTAAGTCCCTTTGAGTTAATATACCTTAATTGTCGGTCTGCTAGTGGGTTTTCATCTGGGAAATATGGGAAATCAAAACTGCCAATAAGAGTATAAGGGGCACCGTTATAAGTTAAAACCGTTAGAGTTTGTGATCATGAAAAAAATAGAAAAAAATATAGAAAAAAAAGTGAGCTAGAAACTAAATGAAAGTAATGCATTCCTATGTAGTCTGAGCTGGGGATAGCGACTCTACAGCAAGATTACCGCTAGGGTGTGTGAAATCGATCGTGCAAAGAAAAGAAAGAAAAACTACCGAAACCTAAGTAATCTGTGGTTGGGGATAGCGACTCTACAACCGGATTGCCTCTTGGTTAGGGAAAGCATCGTCTAGACTCACGGAAGAAAAAAAAAGAGAAAAAAAATGAAAAAAGAAAAAAAAATTGATTGTAAACTCTCTTGGTTTTGATATAAGACGGTTGGGAATTGGTCCAGTGATCGTTCCTTTAGTCCTATAAGCTTGAGGTGGGAGTAGGTGGACCGTTGATTCTAGCGTGAGGCCCTAGGTAGATTGACCGCACTTAAATTAAAATCACATGATAAGGGCTTAGGACCGGACTTGGGTTTAAGGGGACATGTATATTGGCAATCGCGGCTAACGCAAGTCTTGGTTTTAATTAAATATACCAATGCTTTTGACCCGAGTGATTATTCCGTCTATGATTCCGTTTTGCATAATTATTTTTCGAGGACGAAAAAAGAGTAAGTGTGGGGATATTTGATGTGGGGTAAAATACACATATTTGTCCCGTGTAAAATGTATAATTATTGTATAGTTTTTATTTGTTTTTATTTAGTTTTAGTATTATATTATATTATTTTGTGTTTTGGCAGGTCATGGTGCGAATGGAGCGAAAAAGAGTAATAATTAAATAACCAGCCAGTTGAGCAGAGTAGGATGTCAGAGACCGAATTAAAATTGCCGATATTTTCCTTAATTGAGTCGAGCTCACTTATCTCTATACTATTAAAGTTGAAGGCCATAAAATAATTAATCATTTTTTTTTTAAAGTGAGTTATGGAATTTGAAAAAGGCTGCCATCATTTGTGAGGAATCCATCTCAACGTGACCTAAGGGTGAGGGGGGCCTTACGCACCACCAATCAGCTAGTGCCAAGTCAACTCCCCTCTTAAACTCTCCTAACACCCCATTTTGATGGCGGCACTCCCCTCTTAGGGGACTTGGGGTTTTTTTTTTTTTTTTTGTAAAATTATGCATGTTTATAAATTAAAAAAATATTAATAAAAATAAAAATTAAATAAAAGACATTTCATTAAATTAAAAAAAAACAACCTAGAAAAATAAAAATTACATTCAAACTAGAAAAATATAAAAACAAACTACTCGTCGTCGGAATTCACTTCAAGGTGAGGTAGATCTAAACGTCCGAGATGCTCAACGAGATCGTGTTTTAGTCTCCAATGCGTGTCTTCGTCAATGAGCTCGCTATAAGCTGTTTCAGCGAAGACGGGTTCGACTGGAGGATCTTGAATGTGTACCGGTGCTATCGCCCTTCCGTCGTCTTTTATAATCATGTTATGTAAAATAATGCACGTATACACGAGTAACCTTATCTTTTTCACCGTTTTCGAACGCATTGGACGATTTAGTATTCCCCACTTCGCCTTTAACACACCAAACGCCCGTTCCACATCTTTTCTTGCGGCCTCGTGTTGCCTCTTGAACTTTTTTTCATTCGGGATGTGAGGATATGGAAAAGACTTCACAAACACGGACCAGCTAGGGTAGATCCCATCAGTAAGATAATACCCGCGTTTGTATAAGTGGTCGTTCACCTGAAATGGACAATATGGCGCCGTTCCGTTTCGTTGAGCAAGAAATAACGGAGATTGTTGGAGCACGTTGATGTCGTTTTGTGAACCCGCCGGGCCACAAAAAGCATGCCAAATCCACAAATCTTGAGACGCCACCGCCTCTAACATAACCGTCGGGTATTGATGATCGCCTCTCATATATTGTCCACGCAATTCTGTGGGGCACATTCTCCAGACGAAGTGTGTACAATCCAGACTACCCAACATACCAGGTAGATGATGTCTCTCCTCATGAGCCTGATACAATAGCGCAACGTCGTGGCTCGTTGGTCTACGTAAGAATTCACCGGCATACATTGCACAGACCGTCTGGCAAAAATATTCAAGGCACTCACGAGAGGTCCTTTCAGACATCTTTAAATACTCGTCGCTTTCGTCTGTTGGGTTACCGGTTGCAAGTTGTTTAATCGCAGAAGTAACCTTTTGCAACGGCGTGAAACTTTTCTTCATTCTCCCGTCCAAGCCCTCTTGAAACCACTCGTCGTTCGCTTCGACGTCACTAACAATTTTTAGGAACAAAGACTTGGACATACGAAACCTCTGACGAAAAAT
This sequence comes from Helianthus tuberosus, assembly GCA_030545235.1. Taxonomy (NCBI): domain Eukaryota; kingdom Viridiplantae; phylum Streptophyta; class Magnoliopsida; order Asterales; family Asteraceae; genus Helianthus; species Helianthus tuberosus. The sequence goes on along the minus strand of CM060381.1, from coordinate 101,054,753 downwards.
ATCGGCATTAAATTTTGGATTTTCTACAAAATAATCGGCCATTAGTGTTTCGTGGCCACCCTCACGATCTCGAGGGACAACTTTTTTTTTACTAGACGATGCCGTGTCTAGTATCTCCGCTTGTTGGATGAGATTTTGGAAGAAAATTAAGCTACTATCGTTTGACGGAGAACCTTCATCGTCGGGAAAGTCGGGTAGGGGAGGAAAAAACGGGAACTTGGGATCCATTTAGTGAAGTGGCTGTTGTTTGAGAGTATAAAAAATAAGAAGTGGGCGTGGTTTGAGAGTATAAAAAATAAGAAGTGGGTGTGGTTTGAGAGTATAAAAAATAGTGAAGTGGATGTGGTTATTTATACTTGTTTAAAAAGTGAATTTTTTTTTTAAATTCGACCGTTTAAACGACCGTTCCTCAATATGCGTGCCATTTCAAAGCGGTGAACAAGTGCCGAAACCACCCCCCGAATCGGGTCCCCGCGGTGATGGCGGCGGTGTTCCCGATCGGGGAAGGTGGTCACCGAATTGGTCCCCGTTGTACGCCCCGGACACCCTAATAATTAGGTTGCATGTTATCATTGTTATTTTTGTGGAGGTATTTAGAGAAGGAAAAAGAACCTGCAAGTGCAACTTATTATTGTTATTTATGGAGCGACAGAAAGACAAGGCTTCATGGGCCGTGAAAGGCTCCTAGGCCATCAGTTTGCACAGATTTGATATTTGGGCCTTTTAGAATGGAACATTGTTATTAAATTTAAAAACCTATTCCATCCAATATATTCATAACTGGAGACGCACAGAGAAAGGAGACGAATACATCAGACGGCAAAGATATATACACGACATCATCAGACGCAAGGCAGGAGCAAGGGACGAAAGAAAAAGGCAGGTTTTGCGGGAATCGTCGGGATCAAGTGGGAAGCTTGGAGAGCAAGGGATTACCGCAAAACCTGCCTTTTTCTTTCGTCCCTTGCTCCTGCCTTTTTCTTTCGTCCCTTGCTCCTGCCTTACGATTCAATTATTTATGACTCAAACTAACCTAAAAAGCAGTTACCCATCCCCACACTTGAGATTTGCATTGTCCCCAATGCAGAGACGGAAACTAAAAATAAATAAGAAAGAAATAAAATACAGAGAGAGTTGGAAAATACTTAGCTGGTTAGGACCAAACTCAGTGCCAGTTGTACGAGTCTTGAATCCAACGAACGATCGTATAGCATTTCATTCGCGATCGTTGCCTAATCTGCTTTGGTTTTATCAATAGGTCAGCTCCGAAATCACCCGAATGGAGATTGAGTACGGGTGGTACAATCCAAACCTGCACAAACAAAAACAAAGCAAAACCCAAAGCAGTACCGACTCTAAAAAAAAATGACTCAAAAACTACTAACTAAGACTCAATATACAAAAATTACGCCTTTATACAAACTCTACAAAACCTCCCCACACTTGAACTTAATCAAGAGGTTTCTCTTTGATCTGAACCCGGTCTAACCCGTTTAATTCCACCCAGTCCTCATAAACATTTAAAATTTTTGTAGTGGAATTATAAAAGATTTTTAAATATTTAACCGGGTTAGAACACAAAAATTTGAACTTACCTGACAGGAGCCGCTGAATCACGATCCCAGGTGTTCTTCTCATAGCCTTCTCCCGTGGTTTGGAACTTTTTCTTGCATTCGCTTTCAGTACCACAGGCCAGCTGTGGTGTTCTTCCTCTTCCACCACCACTTCTTTTTTTTTTATTGTCCGTCATTGGGTTTCCTGCAAGTAAAGCTTCTAAGTATGCAAGGTCACCCTCCGGATCAAACGTACCTACTTCTTTATCTACAGGCAAACCCTCTAACTCATCCACAAATTCTCTCTCCCAAAACAGCTCATCCTCACTTTCCTCATCCTCTTCATCTGACAAATCCCATATTGGTTTGGTGGGATAAGACTCATCATCAGAGACATCCAGGTCAATAGGATCACCCGCCATTAAGAGAGTAGAAAGAGCAGAACAAGGTAGAGAGAAAAAAAAACTAACTAAAAAAATTACACAACTATACAAATAGCACAGATTTGTCAATTAGGTCTAATCAAAGCTAATAAACGCAATCGCCAAGAGTCCCCGACAACGGCGCCAAAAACTTGATGTGCTAAAAGTGGTCTAATTAAACTAACTAATTTTAACCCTAAATTAGACACTCTAAGTTTTAAATTTATAAAAACAGAATCTCTAAAACCTAGACCACACCACCGGCAAGTGTACCGGTCAATGCAGTATAGCCTAAGTAAGTCCGAGTATCGAACCCACGAGACTCTCTGATTACGCTAATTAGACTCTATCTAGACCTAAAATAACACGGACTCTAACTGTTGATTGGGGGGGGGGGGGGGTTACGGAAAAACTAAGGAAATCTATTTAAACTAATTAATTAATTAAAACTAGACTAAATACGAAGGACAACAAAGACGATTCTTATATGAGAGACGAGACCACCTAGACTAGAATCCTGGATTGACTTTAAAGAATTACCAATTAAGTTAAGTGCATGAATTATGGAACCGGGATCTTAAAGTACTAAACCTATTAAGAACCAACTAAGCCCCTCGACCCTTCTCAAGGAGAAACCTGTGGAACTACCTAGGCTGTTAATCCTACCGGTTATTAGACGCCTTTCCAGTTGTCTAATTATTGTGTAAGTACCCTAACGTTGACCTACTCTTTTCCAATCATAGATCTAGGGTAGTTTGAGTTATTAAACTTGACTTGATAGACTAATAAAATCGACAGGTCAACTAAGACACTACCTTTTCCAAGGACTATCTAAAGCAATTCGTTGGGTAAGAACTACCAATAGCCCCTCACTTTCCAGGTATTAGGACTAGCAGAACACTAAAACCTAGCAAATTACTAACAATTACTTGTAGGGGTTATTGCGCAATTTCTCCCTAAAGAGTTAAGATTTCTTACGTGATATAGACACTCACCAAAATCTAAAACCCTAATATGACTCTATGTTGTGATATAGACCGTCACTAAGAATCATACGAAGCAAATGACAATAATAAACCGAGTTAAAGTACGCATGTGCATCAAATCAATAAAACAAACTCTTTACTAAACACAATCAATCCATAACATTCATGCAAATAACGAAAAAGGTAAAAACTTCATATCAATCCATTCATCAAGTCTAGGTGGCTTAAATGTTTAGCCAAGGAACATATTCTTAAAAATAATCAAACAAAGTTTCATACAAGAATTCATCGATACTAAACAAGAAAAAATAAAGAACTAAAGAAATTGAGTAACAAAACCCGATAATCCCTTGCTCTCCAAGCTTCCCGCTTAATCCCGACGATTCCCGCAAAACCTGCCTTTTTCTTTCGTCCTTGCTCCTGCCTTGCGTCTGATGATGTCGTGTATATATCTTTGCCGTCTGATGTATTCGTCTCCTTTCTCTGTGCGTCTCCAGTTATGAATATATTGGATGGAATAGGTTTTTAAATTTAATAACAATGTTCCATTCTAAAAGGCCCAAATATCAAATCTGTGCAAACTGATGGCCTAGGAGCCTTTCACGGCCCATGAAGCCTTGTCTTTCTGTCGCTCCATAAATAACAATAATAAGTTGCACTTGCAGATTCTTTTTCCTTCTCTAAATACCTCCACAAAAATAACAATGTTAACATGCAACCTAATTATTAGGTCACGTTGAGATGGATTCCTCACAAATGATGGCAGCCTTTTTCAAATTCCATAACTCACTTTTCAAAAAAAATGATTAATTATTTTATGGCCTTCAACTTTAATAGTATAGAGATAAGTGTGCTCGACTCAATGAAGGAAAATATCGGCAATTTTAATTCGGTCTCTGACATCCTACTCTGCTAACTGGCTGGTTATTTAATTATTACTCTTTTTCGCTCCATTCGCACCATGACCTGCCAAAACACAAAATAATATAATATAATACTAAAACTAAATAAAAACAAATAAAAACTATACAATAATTATACATTTTACACGGGACAAATATGTGTATTTTACCCCACATTACGCACAAACGCTACTGCACCTCCTGTGCCGTCGTAGTTCATCGGTTTGCAGTCGAGAAACTGCTTGAAGGTGCAGCCTATGATTGATTCAACCAACTCACACGTGAGCAATCGAAGAAATAATGAAACCAAGACCGTTTATAAATTTCTTCATGCTTAGCAAATTCTCTTAAGGTTACCTTGAGCTCTGTTTCCTCCCGACGAATCTACATTCCCATTGCGTCTAGCATTGCTTGGTCCTCCGCTTTGCTCAGTGCGGTTCGCCTCATACTGGGCGATAGCGGCGGAGATTCTTTCCTCCAGTAGAGCGTTCAGCTCTTCAGCAGTTCTTGGCAGTGGGGGAGGAGGAGGTTGATCATGAGCGTTCACGGCTCTTCTTGGTGCCATGTTATGAAAGAACACAACACGATAGGGTTAGACATTTGTTTGATATCGTCATGCTAGACAGTAGTAGTATATATATATATATACAGGCATATACCACGTAAGTGACATCAAACAATCCACCAAACGTATCGATTCATACAGCAACAAGCATGCATAAATAGATAAATACTGTTGTGTCATAAGATATTTACATTGGTGGTTCTTGTCTTTATACCCTAAATCATTACCCTATTCTTGTACTGAGGGAATCCATACGTGACAAGACTTGCTGTGGTTTATGTGCACTGAATTCCATAATTATGTATGCATCCATAATTACGTAACTCCTTGCACAGTCCGCACAGTTCGTTTCATCATCGTATTTCTTCCTTCAGATAGGCCATTGTTTTCAGGTAAAGTCACGTATACTAGTGGTATTCTATTTCTAGTATATGTATATGCTAATTATCACATATAATTGCAAGTAATTTCTTAATCAAGGACAAGTGCTACTCCAGTGCACCCTAGGTCTCGTAATGTCTTTTCTTGACTCTTTGTAAACAGTTTCAGGTAGTGGATGTCGCGGGACGTTTTATGCAATGAAAACTTTTTGAAAAATTGTTTTCGTGAAAGGATCCTAGAGATTGTAGACAAGACTCGAGAAGGAATCCTGGTTCACTACAACCGCAGCTCTGATACCAATCTGTCACACCCCTTTCTGCGGCGGAAGCACGAGGTGTGATCACGAAAGGTTCTCATTGCATATGAAAGGTAAACATACTACATGCTCATAAAATTAACTTCAAATGCCAAATCATTACATAACCGAAATCATAGTTTAAGCATTTACATCAAAAGACAGCATATTGTCTGAAAGTCTACAACTTTATTTAAAAGTAAACATAGACGACATCCAAGAGCATGAGTAAGACCGCGCGCACATCCATCTTAGTTACCTGAAATACATGTGAGTTTTTGGAAAAACGTCAACATAATGTTGGTGTGAATTCATGCAGTTTTGTATTGAACACGTTTGTATACTTTGTATGAAAACATGATAAGTATCTTGTGAAAATAAAGTATTATTGTGTAAATAAAGTATTCTTGTGGTATGAACCAAATAATGTATTCTTGTGTACGAACTTCGTACAAATAAAGTATTCTTGTGTACGAACCTCGTACAAATAAAGTATTCTTGTATAGTTAATGGGTTGCAAGGCCATTAACATGTGACACGACATAGGAAGTCACCAAACCATAGGCATTTTCTAGTTGTCGATTCACGACGGAGACACAAAAGCACTACTCGGTACTAGTGTTCATCGAGAGTGTGGCTTCCCGGACACCCGTTAGATCTAACCTTTTGTTCTGCGGTCTAAGTATGTACACGATTAATGGTGCTTATGGTACCCTATTCGTGACACGATTTCTCGTATCATTCCTCAAAACGCATCATACTTGGTACTAGTGATCACCAAGAGTGCTTCTTGTTTATGTATTCATCATATCAAGTATCAATTCTTGTTTATTATATCAAGTATCAATTCTCGTTTATTATATCAAGTATCAATTCTCGTTTATTATATCAAGTATCAATTTTCATGTGTTTGCCCCAAGTTTAAAAAGCATGTAAAAGATTAAGAGTGGGGACACGAACTTTCTTGTAAACATTCAGTGACATGTATTTCACCCCCGAAGTTATAAAACTGAAAACAGTTAAAAGAAAAAGGGGGAGCATGAACTCACAACTTTGCGTTCCTACGTCGTAAACTTCACCGGATTGCTTAATTAGCGTCGTGACCTATACGTGTTTCCTTAACGTTTGTTGGTGCATGGAATGTCTGTTGACTTCGTCTGCATTAAGTCTTAGGTCTAGATAGGTTGAATGAACACACATTAGGGTTTTATATGTTTAAACTTGTGTATTTCGCTTGAAAGGGTTTATGTGTGTTTCAAGCTAAATCAACATTGAAGATTTAGCTTGAAATGTTTCAAGGGAAATCATGATTTAGCTTGAACTGTTTCAAGGGAAATCATGATTTAGCTTGAACTGTTTCAAGGGAAATCATGATTTAGCTTGAACTAACTCAAGCGAAATCAACAAGTGAAGATTTCTCTTGAAACCAACTCAAGCGAAATCATCAAGGCTATAAATAGGTTGTGTGTTTCATTTGTTAGGGAGAGGATGGTCATTGTATGAGAGACAAAGTGCTGTCGGTTTTGTATCAGAAAACGTTGTAAAAGCACAGAAATCAATCAGAAAAGAAGGATTAAAAGGATAATAGCTGTTATGACTTTGTTTACGTTGATTCCGCCTTTGTACGCAAAGATGAACTGCCTTAACTGGCGGTTTAAGGTCGTAGAACGGTCCAACAAGTGGTATCAGAGCTCAGGACGAGGAGTTCATACCATAGCAGCTTGATTCTACCGGATTTTCTTATCTCTACTCACTTCTTCTCTTACTTTTCTGATTTGATTGACATTTAACGGTCGAAATGGTCTGATTTTCGAGTATATCGTGTAAAACAGAGTTTTAACAAACCCTACAAAGATTCGGACTAAAATTCAGATTAAAACTTGTTAAAAATGACCTAAAACAAAATTTCGCTTGAAAGTGTTCGAAATTAATAGTTGATTTCGCTTCAAAATAGACAATTTTGGCTGGATTTCGCTTGAAATTGTTGAAGCGAAATTGATTAACTGTGGATTTCGCTTGAATCAGATCTGTTCTCGGATTTCGCTTGAATCATTTGAAGCGAAATTGTTCATCAGGTTTTCGCTTGAATCTGTTGGATCTGATCATAAGGATTTCGCTTGAATCGTTGGAATTTTATTAGACAATTTCGCTTGAAAAAGGACTTTAAAATCGATCATCACGTGAAGGGTTGTCAGTCATTTTGATCATGTGTCTACATATGTGAACTGTGCAATCAAAATTTGATTAATTTCAAAGTTGTTGGATACATCACTTGCATATTAAAGATCCATTAATTGTTTGATATTCACGGCTCAATCATATATAGGCACCGACCCACTAAGAGTTGAAGGTCCAATGATAAATGTGTGTTCATAATGTTGTCGGCTAAATAGTAAATTTGCTAAAATCAATCAACGGTAAACTACAATTGGATTTAATAAAAATGTCGGTTTAGTGGGCTTGGAGGTCCAATCGGATTGTTTTGAACAATTGTTATTGTCAACTAAGTGAATTTTGAGGTCCTATAAAATTGAATCTTATCATTTTTGTCGACCCAAATTTGCGGCCCAATCATAGTCTGACAATCGATTTGAAGATAACGACAGCCCATGTGACTATTGATGTTGTCCAACATTTGAGGTCCAATCAAGTGAATCTCGAAACTAGAATTGAGTTTGTGTGTTTGAGATTATCGAAAATAAAATTGAGGCTACATGTGATCTAGTAAATAACAAAACATTGTGAATTGATGTGATAAGTTTAGAAAGATTATATTTCATCATTGAAAGGACAACACGCCACTCGATCAGCAATCATAAGTGTTGATTAGTTATCCGATCAAACAACAATTTTGTTTTTTGTGTCACGTCATATACTTTCACATATTCACTTCGTTTTTAAACTGTTTGTTTGTTTTGTTTGCAGGTGATTTCGAGGTAATTCAAGGACATAAAAAGATAGCAAATTCCGATCCTATTACGTGGAAAGACGATCGAACTGAAGAGCAAAAGTATAGATACAGAAAAATGATAGCTGAAAACAAAATCATTAGAATATCTCGTATCTTTTTGGAAGCAAGGAGAGCAAATAGGTGGGATTCGGACAGAGAGTGTTATCTTGATGAATATGGAAATATTGCGATTGATGACAAAACGCTTGATATTGAAGCCATAATCCAGCAGTACAAAGAAGAGGATGATTATTGGCAAAAGAAATGGTGGGGAGATGAAGAAGAGAAAAAGAAAAAGAAAGAGTTAATAGATGAAATAGAAAGAAAATCAGAAAATATGAGTTTGGATGAATTTTTTGAATTAATCAAAAAGATTAAAGAAGGAATGACAAAGAATGAAGAATCAAAGAAGGATGAATCTTCGAAAAGTGAAGTTGTGTGCTCAAAATGCGAAAAATCCGAAGCAGAAAATTTCAATCTCTTGAAAGATGTGGAGAATTTGACAGTGGAAATCAAAAGCTTGAAGGATGAGAAAGAATCTGATAATAAACAGATTCTTGAAATGAGAGAAAATTGTGAGAAATTGACGTCTGAAAATGACAAACTGTTGAGTAGTTTGGACAGTTTGACATTGGAAATTAATGACTTGAAAGAAAAAGAAAAAGATTTTGGAAAAATCAAAATTGAAAATGAAAACGGTTTTTGGATAAAATTGGAAAATGAAACGTTAAAAGAAAAAGAAAAAGATTTTCAAAATCAAATCAAGATTTTAGAAGATGAGAGAGATATTTTTGGTAAAGATAATCTTGAAAAACAAATTGAAATCAATTCTCATCTTGCTAAAATCATTCAGCTTGAAAAAGAAGCTGAAAAAGCTCGGATTAAAATCAAAGAGCTTGAAGAGAAATTGAAAGGTTTTGTGACTTCGGCACCATATGAGTGTCCAAAATCGATCAATTCAGATCCAATAAGTGACAATGTCACAAATTTTGACAAAGTCAAAATTGAAGATTGTGATGAAATATCTGATGATGAAAAAGAAAAGAAAAGAAAAATATTTTTACATTTACAAGAAAATTTTAAAAATACTGTTTTGCAATCTACTGAAACAGGTGAATGTTCTAAACAAAAACCTGTTACGAAGAGTGTAGAACAGAAACAAAAAGATAAAAATTTGAAAAATGTTAAAAATAAAAATGAAAATAAAAGCTCATCAGATAAGTCATCCAATCATTTTGAAAAATCACAAAAATCTAAAAATGAAAACTCACAAAATGTTGGTAATAAGTGGTGCAGGTTTGACCACAGTGCTCAAATGCCAAATCAAGGATACAAGAGGAGACATGAGTACCACAAGGCAAAGCAATGCTTTGATCTAAGTGTGTGGTATGAAGACGGTGTTTGGTATGAAAGTAGTGAGAGGTATGATAACAGAGTGTGTTACACTTGTGGCTATCAAGGACACATTGCTGTTAACTTCCAAAGTCAGAGATTCGAAACAAGAAGATGCTATGAATGCCACATCAGAGGACACATTGCCAGAGATTGCCCAATGAGATCAAAAGGAAGATCGAGGGCTGAATCTCAGAAAATGGGAAAGAAATCAGTCAATGTCAAGCCCAAAGAACAGAAAGTTCAAGAACCAAAAGTTCAAGAACAGAAAGTTCAAGAAAAGAAAATTAAGCTTTCACAAGGGCAGAAAGACAGACTGAGGAAGAAAAGGAAGAAGGCAAGAGAGTATCTGGAAAGGATTTTGTCCTCGGATAAAACTGGTAATCCGAGAAAAAGTTCTGATGAATTACTTTCCCCAACTGCAAAGGCAAGCAAAACGAATTCATCAGATACAAATCTGAGGACAAACGGGAAAGAAAATAGGAAGTTAAATAAAGAAAAATTAATTGAGCAAAATGATAACCAATCAAAGAAAGTTAATTTTTCAGACAAAATCTTAATCAAGGTTTTCGAATATAAAAGAGACCATGAAAGTTTATTCATTTCAAAGCCTAATAAAAAGGGAAAACCTAGATCTAGTAAGAATTGGGTACCAATGAAGGTTGGCGAGGAATTTGACTTGTCAAAGTCAAAAGAGCCATCTTCTGGCAATGAATTTGTTTCTTCAAAAACAAAGGAGCCGTGTGTTGGCAATGAATCTGATGTGTCAAAGTCAGACAAGCCACCATCAGGCAATGAATCTGACTCTTCAAAGTCAGATAAGCCATGTTCAGGCAATGATTCTGGTTCGTCAAAACCAGAAGAGCTATCTGTTGAGGTAAAAACTGTCAAACCCAAGGCTGGTCAGGCTTGGGTGAATCTTTTCAAATAGAAAAACCTGACTTGCCGGAGCTTCCAGGTTGGTAAGCGTGAAGCAGGTATCGGCATCATTCTTGAGAAATTCACAGGATGGTAACTGTGATATTTTGATTTACATGTGGTAAATCAGGGACATTAAGTTGTACTTGATTTTCTACTAGTGTTTGTTGTTGACAAGGGTCTTAGTTGTTAAATTCTTTAAAATGGTTGAAAAAGAACAATGTGATGAAACCCCGAGTTTGTGAAAAGACAAACAAAACTAATTTTCCGGAAAAAAACCATTTTGTTTAAAACAAACTTAAGTGTTTTGAAATCTAAATGGGAAAATAATTTGTTGTCAGGGGGAGTTCTGATTGTTTATGCCAAGTGAATGGCGAATTGAAGCGATTTGATATCAGTTTGTCACGTTTCTTGTATAGTTTGTTTTCAAATTTTTTCTGAAAATCAAAATTGACACATATTTTGATTTTAGGGGGAGAAAATTTAAAAAAAAAAATTTGAAAATTTGAAAATTTCAAAAACATTGAAAAAGCAAAAATGAGTTTTGGTGTATAAAAGAGGAAATGATAGTAAATCAGTGGACTTTCACAGCATGCTAAAGAATTGGAAAGTTAAATGTGATAAACGGTCTCACTGATGATATGCCAGTAGGTTTTTGCACATTTAGTAGATTGTGACGAGATATAAACCTAAATTTCAGACTTGCTTATATCGTGGGTAACATCTCTCGGATATATGGGTAACCCCCGAAATCTTGTTTGAAAGGTCTCGTATTCTGATATACTAGGTTTTTATACTCAATGATGTCTGGGGTATTATTCCGGGACTTCTGCTGAACGGTGGTTCTGACCTAGTCCTCGAATAATACTTTCTGCAAATGCTTGAAACACAGCATCACCCTCAGCATAAATGATGAGACAATAAAATTGCTTAGCAATGTTGTTGTAAAAAAGATCCTCTAAAGGGGACACACCCAAAAGTTGAGTCATGATCTCTCTGCTGAACGATGGTTCTGACCTGAGCTCTCATGATTCTTCATAAATTATTAACCCCTTACAGATATCATTTGTGTTATAATTGCCTGTAAGACTGAATATTGGGATCTGGATACGGGAGTATATTCTGAGGTGGGAAACGCGAATAAGTTTAAGTATCTAAGACATTAAACTCGTATCTCGAAGCAGTTGAACTTTGTGTGAAAATTTAAGTGGATTAGTATACTGACAATCTAAGTGAATCGTTTAGAACTTAAAATGATTAAAGCTTAACGGTGCTTGTGATTGGTCTTATGAACTGATATGATCCTCTTACACAAACTCACAAAAATATTGTTTGTATATATTTGTTTACTGCATTTCATTAAAAAACAATTATACAAAAAGATTTTCGACAATTGATGTTGAAGAGCTGGTATTCAAAATTCCAAGTGCTAAACATGATGAACAGGATTGGGAGTGTTTGTTGAAAACTTTGAATGTTATATACAAATGTTTTGAAAGATTGAGGGGTTAGTTAATCAAGGTCATTCGTTTGAACTTGATGTAACTAGTATGTTTGTTGTTTAAATGATGTCTACCAATAAGTTTTTAAATCTAAGTGTTATAAATTTGTGAAACTTATGTTGTGGTAGAGGATATGCAGGTTTTAGGAATTCCCACGGAAGCTAAATGATAAAGATTGAACCAGACATCTCAGATTCTAGCATATTGAGAGGGGGAGTCTGTGAAAGGGGGAGTCTGGATCAACAGTCAAAGGGAAGATGGAAGTTAGATTCAGGTTGTGATTCTAAACCTGTGAAGAATGTTTATGATGTGAAGACAGAGAGTTTGAGAAAAGACCAAGACTGAAGACTCAGGAGCTGAAGACTTCGTCAACATCCAAGGGGGAGTCTGTTGGTGCATGGAATGTCTGTTGACTTCGTCTGCATTAAGTCTTAGGTCTAGATAGGTTGAATGAACACACATTAGGGTTTTATATGTTTAAACTTGTGTATTTCGCTTGAAAGGGTTTATGTGTGTTTCAAGCTAAATCAACATTGAAGATTTAGCTTGAAATGTTTCAAGGGAAATCATGATTTAGCTTGAAATGTTTCAAGGGAAATCATGATTTAGCTTGAACTGTTTCAAGGGAAATCATGATTTAGCTTGAACTGTTTCAAGGGAAATCATGATTTAGCTTGAACTAACTCAATCAATCAGAAAAGAAGGATTAAAAGGATAATAGCTGTTATGACTTTGTTTACGTTGATTCCGCCTTCGTACGCAAAGATGAACTGCCTTAACTGACGGTTTAAGGTCGTAGAACGGTCCAACAACGTTAGTCACTAGACTTGTATCGCACAGGTACAAGTCACTATCTTTTGTGTATTTGTTCTTGTGTTAAAAATGATTTATATTTTTAACTATGTGTCTTACTTATATTATTTTCTCGAAAATAAATATAAGTATTTTGTATTTTCCACCCGAATTATGTATCGTGTATGTTGTATGTGTATTTTTGTGTTTTTACTTCTCAAGAGTATTTAATGTATTTTCAAGTCCTAATACACTATCACGTATATTACATACTACATACACTTAGCACAAAATTTGGTGACCAATAAATACATATATTTTCCTCCAAAAATATACATACTTAATATAAATTTTAAGCTTGAAGAAATCATTATTTCTTAACACAAAAGTTAGGGAAACCTTGGTAAATTCTTTTAGGTACATTTTTAGGGAATAAGTTCCTCGAAACTTATATTTTTCTAAGTGTCAAAATTTATAGAAATTTTAACAGAGTTTCCCATAAAAATGAAGGTTTCCCATGTTTTCAAAACATGTGTTTATTTTCTTTTAACATCACCATAACAATCAACAACTTAATCAACACATATCAAGTGCCAAAATCAAGTAAATCACACAACACCATGAACTTGAAGTTCTTGTAAAATTTGTAGTAACTTAATAGTGTTTTTAGTAAGTCTAGATACCCTTAAAAACATGGTTGTTTGTTTGTAAATCTCATCATTGAAAGATTTAATCATTTACAACTTGTAGGATGATTTTTCTAAAAATATTTCTTTTGTATTTTTCTTGTTTCTCTAGTGTCTCTACACTTATTTTATCACCAAAAATAGTGTAGGTTTAAGTAAAAACCAAGATCTTCTAAAATTCATATTTTAGACTTGGTTCTTTTGGAAAAACCATTCATACATCTTAGATCTACAAGTTTACTAGCTTACTTTGTTTATTATTTTCCAAGAAATCATTATTCATCAAGTTCATGACTAGACAAGAAGATGATTATTTCATGTTGTTACATAATCATCCTTCCACTTGCTAGATCATGTGTTTAATCACAATCTAGCAAGCTTTATGTGATGGTTAACATCATCAACTCAAGAAGTCAACAAGCAAGTAACATACACTCACTAAACAACATCATTTTAGCAAGATTCCATCATGTATCATCTTATTTTTCAAGTTTCATGTGCATGTCTTTTAGTGTTCTTATGATAATCAACATAATAAGTCTTTTAACCACTAAAAATGGAAGTAAACAAGAGTTTATAAGAATCTTACAACTAGCTTATAGCTAGGGAAGAAACAAGATGAAGATTGGGTGGTTAATAGCAAACGAGGGTGGTCCTTCAAGTTCCACTTGCACCGAGCTTCCTTAATCACCTTCTTGCACCTTAATACAAGCTTGGAATGGATGAAGCTTGTTTGAAAATGGGTGGTGTGTGGACAAGGGGGGTGGGCCGTAGCTTATGTGAGGGAGAGGGAGGAAGTGGGTGTTGTGGAGAAGATGATGATTCTTATAACACTCCAACTCTTATTATCCAAAGGGTTATATGTCCCCTTAAGTACATTCCTAATCAAATCAAGATCACACCAAAACCAATGAAAGATCTTGGAAGATATAAGAAGATTTGAAGTAATCTTGGTGGGGCCACCTTGGGTGAGCCAAAAATATCTCATGGGGGGGGGGGGTTAAGTGTAATTTAGATGGTAAGGTAGGTGATTAATGAATGGTTAAGGGTAAAAGTCTAGTGTTTAGTATGTAGGATGTTTTATATGGAATGTTTGAGTGTTCGGGGGCCAATACTAGCTCAGAAAAGTAAAACAATGCTTCTTGTAATATTTTGATGTTACGGGTAATGTCCGGTTGTTTGGTTAATTACCGGTTCGTTAAAGTGCTAAATTGCACCGTTTAGTGTCTTTTATGTCCCCTTTTGTAACACTTTCAATTCCCGACACTTAAGGAAGTAATCTGAATGATAAATCATAATTTCTGCATAATATTTCAGTGTCATAATGCTAATTATAGCTGAATTTAAATAAATTCTGCACTTAGAGTGCGTTTCGGGTGCTTTTTAGTGCGTATTTTAGCTTCCGGATGGTCTATATGTTAACCCTTGTATGTACTCTTGGGTTTTAATGCATTCTTGTCATTGGACCTACACCTAGGCTCCAATTCTATTGTCTAACTGCTTTCTGCAGAATTGTTGACACAATGTGTCTTACCGGTGAGTTTACTAGTATTACAGACGCAACGCTCTCGTTAATGCATAAAGCAATATTTTGTAGTATAAAACATGCATGAATTCACTTGTGTAGTATGAAATCAGATAATGTTGACATTATAGCACATAATTGCAGTCATTAAATAATAATTAAAGTGTACGGAAATTACCGGTTTGTGCCAGTTGTCACATTTGTGAAACAGAAAATGGATGGCGAGACAAAGCTATCTACATCGGTTATCAAATTTTCTTTAAATATTTTGAATTTTAGGGGGAGTAAGAGTAGTTCAGAAAATCCAAAAACATTAGAAAATTTGAAAAAGCCAAAAACATGATAAAATTCAAATTGAGTTATGTGTAAAAAGTTGAAATGATAGTACATCAGTAGACAATCACAGTACGCTAAAGAAATGGAAAGTCAAATGTGATAAACGGTCTCACTAATGATATGCCAGTAGGTTTTTACACGCTTAGTAGATTGTTTTCGAGATATAAACCTAAATATCAAATACTTACTTATCTCGTAGGGAACATATCTCAGATATATGGGTAACCCCCAAAATCTTGTTTGAGAGATTGCCTGATTCTAAGATACTAGGTCTTTATACTGTTTGGTATCTGGGGTATTATACCTGGTCTTCTGATATTGCGGAAGCAATGGCCTAGACCTCGTATAATACTTTACGCGCTTTTAAAGCCTACCCTCTGCACAAAAATTGAAAAATATCGAAAGATATGAATCAATTGCAGTTGAAGAAAAGATTCTCTAAAGGGAACACACCTAAAGTCGAGCCTTCATCTATTTGACTGAACGGAAGTTCATACATGAGCTCTCAAGGTCTCGCACTAACCCAGAATACAGATATCAAATTGGTATACTCACCTGTAAGACTGAATCTAGGGAATTTTGATACGGGAGTATATTCTGAGGTGGGACACGCGAATGAGTTAAGTCCTTAAAACTCTAAATCATATCTCGAATCAGTTGAACTTTGTGTGAAAATTTAAGTGGATCAATATACTGACAATCTAAGTGAATCGTGTAGAACTTAAAGTGTTTAAAGCTCAACGGTACTAGTGATTTGTCATAAACTGATATGATCCTCTGACGCGAACTCAAACAAAAATATTGTCTGTAAATATGTTTGTAAATATTTCTTTACTGCTTTATGTTTCAGAAAAATCCAAAAAGATTTTGATTTCCACTTTATTTTTGACAACCGATGTCTGAGTGCTGAGTTTCAAAATCTAAGTATGCTGATCGTGTTTCTGAAAATAAACAAGTTCATTAATTTGAAACTTGAAGTTTTTTAATTAAAAATAAAAAACAGTTTGTGATATCTCCAAGGTCATTAAGTTGGACTTGGATGATTAACTGTGAGGGATTTGGATTCTCAAATTGTGAAAATCTGTTGTAAAGAGCTAGGTTTCGATCTTGATCGCTTAAATCGTCAAATCTATGAAGTTTGTTGATAGGGGGAGAGAATCAAGTAATCCTGTATATATTCATATTATTATATTTTAGAGCCAGGTTCTTGATTAAAAGCTTTTGAGAGCCAGGTCATCATTCCTGGACAACCGAAAATGCTTTCACTGTCGTATATTTGAAATGTTTTAGCTTTTGATGAAAGCTAGGTAATCATTTCTGGATGCTCAAAACGTTTTTACTTATAAATGTTTGAAATTTGCAGATAAAAGTTCCAGACTACGATCCCGATAAGCCGAGTCTTAGGGGGAGTCTGAAGACGAGCTCGACGCAAGGGGGAGCTTGTATCCGGAAAACCAGGTGTCGATCCCAAAAGCACGAAAGTCTACCGAAAGGGGGAGCTGAAGCTGAAGACAGATCCACGGGGATTATGTTCAAGAAAGAGGGAGTCTGTGTTGCTGAAGATGCGTCAAACTTTCAAGAAGACTCAAAGAGAGAGAGAAAGACAAGACGCTACGAGATTGACTGCGGCAATATCCAAGGGGGAGTCTGTTAGTGCAGTAATGTCTATCGCCTTCGTCAATCCAGTTCGTAGCAGAAATCAGAAGATAACATAGCTATATATTGTAAAATTTAGGGAAAAGGCAAGATGGCATTTATGTAATTAATGAGAACTCTCATTAAATCCTTGGCCTATAAATAGAACCTTTAGGGCTTTAGTTTAGAACTTTTGCACATTTGGAGATTTGGAGAGCTTGGAGCTAGAGAGAGAAAGTAGAGAGAGAAAGTGAAAAAGGTGATTCAGGTGATTGTACGATTTCAGATCTTTAATAGAATTACAGATTTAGTACGGTTCTCGTGTTCAGTCCTCGCACGTGTACGGATTCCGCACGTTACATGTGTTGATACGCAATCGTTCAGGAGTCGAAAACCGATCCTTCAGGTATTACTGTGTAGGTATTCTATAGAAGTGAACTGTTCAAAGCCTAGTATCTTCTTGGTCCTAAAATGTACCATCAAAATGACTTGTATAGGATGTCAATCTCTTTCCTTTGTTGGTCTTGGGAGTTGTGTCAGGGGTTTATAATTTGGAAATAGCATTAGTCTTGGTTTGAGTTTTGTGCAAATGAAAATTAACCTGTTAAGAAATGAATTGTTTATACAGTTATTATTATTTAAAAAATTCAAGACTCAAATGATGATCATATTAAAAAGTGAAAGCTTGCTACCTTCTATGAGTCTATAAAATGAAAGATTTAACATCCATTTTCCTTAATACTGTGTATAGTGACTAGAGATGTAAAACACATACGGACATGCCAATATTTTTCTTAAACGTTACAATTTATCTTATAGTCATACGAGCCACTTATTATGTAACTAAACACAGTACCACAGTATTGCTACTTTTTTATGTACATGTTCCCTCTAAGGGGGACGGGGCGCCAACATGATAGGCCACGAGCATAGCTCTAATGGTCTGATACACAGCCGTAGGCTGTGTTTATCATGTGGTGGTGATGTTGTCTTCTGTGATGTGTATTGCGCTAGTGATATAAAAGTGGAGATGAACGTTTGATCATGAATAAATTAGGAGGAAAAAAAAAGAATAATGGTGTGTGAATTGAAGAATAAGACTTATTGGAGAAGCTTTGGAAAGGTTGAAGAAGAAAAAGACTATATTTTTAATTACACAATTAGTCCTTTAAGTTTAAAATAACTAATCCCTACCACTTTTAAAAGTAACATAACTAGCCTTTTCGTTTGGTTATTTTACTGTTTTCACATTTTTACTAAGTTTATAACATGCTAAAATTTCTATTTGTATAACAGTTTTTTGTTTTAATTTTTTAAATTTTAGTTTTTTTTTTCTAAAGTGTAATATTTCTATGTTTATAACATTTAGTTAATTTTTTTAACTTTCTTTTGTTTATCTAGTTTTATGCTATATATATATATATATATATAGGGAGGAGCTCATGCGAGAACTCCATTTATTGTGAGAACCATAAGAACCAATGTGAACACAACCTAAAATAGCTAAAAAAAACCTAACCCCCCCAAGCTAAAATGCTAAAAACTAAACCCCCAAAAAACCTAAAAAAATCAAAAAAAAAATCTAAATTTTTTTTTTTGATTTTTTATGTTAAAATCGCTACTTTTCGAATCAAAAAAAAAATTAATTTTTTTTTTTGCTTCGAAAAGTAACGATTTTAACATAAAAAATATTAAAAAAATAAAAAAAATTTGTGTGATTTTTAGCTATTTTTAGGCATTTTTTGTTGTGTTCACATTAGTTCTCGCGGTTCTCGCAATAAGTGGTGGTTCTCGCATGATCTTCTCCCTATATATATATATAGGTACGGAATCAGGAGAAAACGCCCAAAAGTATGAGAACAGTGAGAATGCATCCTTGGCCAACACGTGGCGCGGGACATGATCAGGGTCTGAGCGGTTTTTTGTCTTTTCAATATTCTTCTTTTTTCCCGATTTTCGCATGTGACATGCTGCTTCATTTTTGGTGTGCAAGATAATTTTGGTGTTAGCTAGAATCATTAATTACTTGGCGTTTTACTGTTTTTCCTTGATTTCGTCTCGTTGAATTAATTCTTTTTGTGTCACATAGTAAATTTTTTTGGCGTTATGGCGTTTTCCAGGTCATTTTTTTGCGTTCAGGGTCTTTGTTAATAATTGATTACCATAGATTAATATTTTATAAGATTACAATAATATGAAATCAAAATAAACTAATAGTCTTCTATGGATGGGATTACATCAGAGATGTACCCATCGCTTTGTTCATCACTTTCTTCAGATTCATCATAATCAAATTTTCAATTGGCGTATAACGCCATTAGCTCGTCTCTTCTTTGCTGCAGCCTATTCTTGAATATCATTGCAACCCTGGATTTTGCATCGTTCAATGGTGCTAAATCACAGAGTTGTTCGATGAGAAATAACTTCTTTGTCTTCAACATTTCCTCCATTTGCAATGAATATTGCACCCCGTGTTGATAAGTCACTTCAACCATTCCTGCTTCTTCATGCATCACCCAACTGCTAAGTGTTGGTAGAGGAGTATCGTCAATATCATCATCATCTTCTGCCGGAAATTTTCTCTTCAATCTTCTTATTACAGTTCGAGTTCTTTCACAATCGTTGGCCATTGGAACCCCAAGGGCTATAATATCCCTCTGGACCCCTTCAACCAAACCAAGTATGGCTTTGATTGTCTTTATCTTCACCCTTCTCCTATCAGAGAACTTTATAATAAATCGTCTCTCCCTCCCTTCAAACCTCCAAGGCGTGTTTGAGTTTGTGTTCTCATGGTCTACTTTTATAATGATTTTTTTTCTCGCGCATGACAGGTAATTATGGAGTTTTGAAAAAGATAAATAATTTCAATCCCCAAGTATTTGGCTTTCAATATAATAAATGCTAGTAATTATGTTTCTGTCGTGTCATTTTACTGTTTTGAAGTTACCGTGTTTTGTTTTCAGATTCATCTGTTTTTATGGCGTAACATTGATGTGCGGGTGTGACGTGTTCAAAAACTTGGTTGGACATGCTTTGGCCTAATAGGTATCGGTACTCTCATTGATAGTCCCCAGGTAGGCAACGGGTCCTTTTATTTGGATTTGTACGAATGACATCCTAGACAGGAGTTCTCAACTACCGGTACGTAACCCTTCCAGTTACTACATGTCCGTCAGTTTTAAGCATGTTTGAAACTATGATCGATTATTAATTATTTTCCTTGTTACAAGTTTTAAAAAATGGAATTGCTACTAAACCACACGTAATCGGCAAGTGCACCGGTCGCGGTGTAGTGAAGTCGGCAAGACCGGATATCAATCCGTGGACACTATGGGTGAAGTATTGATACTTAACCTTTATCGAAAACCTAGTTATTTTTAAGTTTGAGTTTCATGATTGAATTGGTTTTTAAAAGTAATAAGTGAAAACTTAAAATAGAAGATTTTAAACAGTAAATGGAATGATACAAACAGGACTGGAAACTGTGTTTTAAGATAAATATGATGGAAAGATGCTACTTAGGTTTTGAATCCCTAGACTTGTGTGATGTTATTCTTCCTTCGGTTTATGACTAAATACTTTATTTACCCGATAAACCTCCCGTTAAAGATGATGAGTCAAGTAAATTAAGCTAAATGTGAAGTGCTAAAATGAATCGGCTCGACCTATCGATACCAAATCCCATGAGAATAAAACCTTTTTGACTTCAGAGACAATAATGTTGTGAGAAGATTTTAAAAACATGAAGCAGATGACTTATTGAAACTTGAAATCCTAGGAAACCTTAGACGCGAAGAAATAAACGGATCCGGGTTAACGGTCACCCAATTTACCCAACAACGGCTAGCTAATAACCTAGCAAACCTAGATCTTATTTCTAATCACTAGATAAGGTTGCAACTTTAATTGGTTTGGTTTTAATACTTGATTAACTTGTTAATCGAACGTTAATGTTTTTATCGAAAAGACAAGGCCTGAACTGATAGTCATAAGATTAACAATTTAGATTGAAATAGTAATATGGTTTTTGGGGAGATTTCTCTATGCCTAAGTTACTAATTTCAATAACCAAGTTATAAACAATTTAAAGTGCAATATCAAAGTCAAGTTCAATAAGACATCATGTAAATCACACCAAGTAGTCATTAACCGGATTCAAAATAACATCACATCGTCTAATTCATCATTACCTAAGTAGCTTACAAGTTTAGCCACTCACATTATTAAAATACGAAACACAATTACATCTAAAAACACAAGGTAACATAGTAAAAAGCGAATAGATACGAAAACTTAACGTTTTCAAACCCGGCACGCTTCTAACTCGAATCGAAAACTTCCAAGACCTCCGAGAAGCTCCAAGGCACTTCAAGGTCGCTCCAACTTGTTCAGAATCGTCTGATTTCAGTCTTGAGAGGTGTGTAGAGGTGTCTCTTTGTTGTAGACTTCCATGGCCTTTTATAGGCTTCAAATCCTTGCCATTTTTCTTTAAATAATTCACCACTAAAGTCTATACTGCATTTAGTTTGGCTAATTGCTTTAAATAATTCACCACTAAAGTCGTTTGTCCAATTGCTTTAAATAATTCACCACTAAAGTCTATAGTGCATTTAGTTTGGCCAAATGTGTTTTTTAAATAAAAATCCCGTCACCACTTAAATTCCTTCCAGAAACGGTTGCCCAAGCTCTAGTCACTCGATTTTACCTCATATTTGGATTCCTCTCGTCGAGCTACCCCAAAAACATATATTATGGCTCTCGTAACTCATTTTCTAGCCCCGGATATGTCATGATGAAATTCTGACTGCTTCTGACGCGAATTTAATTCATTTTATGGTTTAACATTAGGTTGTTTAGTTTTCTGATAGACTAAACAACCTAACGTAAGGTGTTATCCCTTATGGCCCGTAAGGGGTCCCATCAGGCAATTTCTGTCACGCTTTTCCGTGTTCTTTCGCATCGTTCGTTTTCTTCCGTTTCTTTCGTAGAATTCATCGTTTTCGCTTCATTTGCACCAGGATCTGACAAAACACAAAATATGATAATAAAGTACAAATAAAACCATACAATAATTATACATTTCACACTGGATAAATGTGTGTATTTTTTCACACATCAAATATCGCCACACTTAAGCATTTGCTTGTCCCTAAGCAAATCTTAAACAACTGTACATACTAATATTCAAGCGGTTAACTTAAAATGGATAACACACATAAAAATTAATATACATAAATGATTTAAAATTATCTAATAATGATAGAGATGAGAAAACAAATGCAATTTTTCAAAATGAACCTTTTATTACTAACTACTCACTTACTTGCATCTTTGATTCGCTTACCCTCGGCTCACTTGCATAAACTGGTAAAAGATGTACCAGAATTTTTCTGTGATCACTCAAAAGCCGGGCCATAAAGTAACATTATCATAAGCTTGTAAAGGAATCTCGTCTCTAATAATTAACATATAAAAATCATATAAATCAAGAGGACTTTATTATAGGGTTGTAGCGTGGCTAAGGTTTAAGGTAGGAAAATATGTACGGGAATTTACTGGTTAAAGTGTTAAAATCCGGTCTAGAAAATTATCGTAACAAACCTTACATTATATATATATATATATATATATATATATATAGGACAAAGATCCGTTAGGAACCACCTCTTATTGCGAGAACCAATGTGAACGCAACCAAAAATGCTTAAAAATAGCTAAAAATCACACAATTTTTTTTTATAACAAAATCGCTAGTTTTCGTAGCAAAAAAAAAAAAATTTTGGCTTCTAAAAGTAGCGATTTTAACATAAAAAATATTAAAAAAATCAAAAAAAATTTTTTAGGTTTTTTTAGCTATTTTAGGTTGTGTTCACATTGGTTCTCGCGGGGGGGGGGGGGGGGTGGGGGGTTTAGGTTTTTTTTTGGGGGGGGGGTTAGGTTTTTTTAGCTATTTTAGGTTGTGTTCACATTGGTTCTCGCGGATCTCGCAATGAAGGTGGTTCTCGCATGAACCTTGCCCTATATATATATATATATATATATATATATATATATTACAAACCAAGTGACTCTTTTAAGGTCAGATTGTCAAGACCAGTTTTATCCAAGATGTGAATTAAGTCTTCCTTAATCCTGTGGTGAACATTACTTCCAACTCTAATGGATAGTTCGGCATTGAGCCTAATAGCCCCCACCCTCATTAGAAGCTTGTATTCATGCTGAGATTCAGTTTGACCCCTTTTACATCTTCCTAGGTGAGACCAGTTTCCACATCCCATGCATTCTTCATATCGTTTTGCTCTTCTTTTCATAGCACTTTTGGATGTCCCATAAAATGGTGGTGTTTGCTCTTGTTAACGCCATTTTTTTCTCACTTTGTTACTTAAGTGAAAAATTTTTCTCTCTAAGCTCTGTAGGCAATCTTGGTTTTGCAAATTGTAGACAACAAAGGAAATTGAAATCAAAGGAATGCATTTCCAGTTCTTTACGGTCTGCCGGTAAAAGACCATACTAAATTCCTATGAAAGAAAAATAATCCTAAACCGGAATTCACACATGGGTTGAAAAGGTAAAACAAAAAGGCTTATATGGTTTAATATGGTGGGTTTACAACAAACGAAAAAGGAAAAGGCTCAACTTGGTTTTCTATTGGATAACATTTTGGGTTTAAAGTTTACAAGAAAGGTTAAACAACTGAGTGTATCCTAATGCCTCTATCAGTTTTATATAATTTTATAGTTTTATGATTTTTACAAGTTCTGAAATGTATACTATTATGCGGCACACTCAATACAAATTAAGTCTTTAGCATATGATGAAAGCTCGAAAAAGGCTCAAAACTCACTAAAATTGGGTGTGTATTTTAGATGCAAATTTATGAATAACTAATAACAAAAATCTATTTATGAAAAATACTTGAATATTTTCTCATCTGTAAGATTATTAGATACAAATAAGCCAAATATGCACAAAAATCAAACTAAATTAACAAAATTTTAAATTTTATTATTATTTTTTTACCTAAGTAGTAGTTTCCTATCCACACACTTAAATTCTACATTGCCCTCAATGTAGGATGGAAACCGACTAAAAAAAAACACTAAGATAATTAAGAAATAAAATACTAAAGACAAATTGGAAAGGGCTTAGCTGGTTATGATGACAATCTGTGCCAGCTATGCATGTTCCTAATCCAAACTTAAATATGACCGTATAGCATTTCCTTCGCGGTCGCCTTTTACACCTTGGTTGCTTTTCCACAAGATTGCAGTTCTGAGATTTCCACCCGAATGGAGATTGAGTACGGGCGGATTAAACAAACCTGCACATGACACAACAAACAAACCTAGGCGTAAAACTGACTCAAAATAAAAGACTGATTAAAGCAAAACAAAAACTAATTAAAGTTACACACAATAAAACATGATAAAACCTAATATTTACAAGTCCTACCACTTCTCATTTCACATTCAAGTCTCCATTAAAGGGAGGTCCAGCTCCTCCAACATCTCAGAACTTGGTCTTTCAACGTAATGCTTTAAACGGTGACCATTTACCTTAAACTTCTGTCCATCCTCATTCTCCAGCTCAACCGTTCCATATGGAAAAACTTGTGTAACCAGAAATGGTCCAGTCCATCGGGATTTGAGCTTTCCCGGAAATAACTTCAATCGAGAATTGAAAAGCAACACTTTCTCCCCACACTTGAATTCTTTCATACTCTTAATGTGGCGATCGTGCAACTGCTTAGTCTTTTCCTTATAAGCCCAAGACCTTTCGTACGCCTCATCACGTAACCCTTCTAACTCATGTATCTGGAGAAATCGTTTCTTTCCCGCGGCGTTCATATCAAGATTTACCTTTCGTAGGGCCCAATATGCGCGATGCTCCAACTCAACCGGCAGATGACATGCTTTCCCATAGATCATCCTAAAGGGTGTGTTCCCAATAGGTGTTTATACGCAGTGCGGAAAGCCCAAAGTGCATCATCCAGATTGTCGGCCCAGTCAATGCGGCTTTGCCCAACAGTCTTCTCCAAGATACGCTTTATACCACGATTTGCATACTCCACCTGTCCACTCGTTTGTGGATGATAAGCAGTCGAAAGCCGATGGGTTACCCCATAACGTTTCAATACCTTCTCCAATTGTGAGTTACAGAAGTGTGTGCCACGATTACTAATAATGGCCTTAGGAGTTCCGAACCTAGCAAACAACTCTCTTAGGAACTTCACTACAACCTTAGCATTATTAGTGGCCAAGGCTTTCGCCTCTACCCACTTAGATACATAATCGATAGCTACAAGGATGTAACGATTCCCTCGTGATATGGAGAAAGGTCCCATGAAATCAATGCCCCAAATATCGAAAATCTCAACCGCTTGAATGGGGTTTTGGGGCATCTCATTTCTGGATGAGATGTTTCCGGCTCTCTGGCAGGCATCACAACTACGGACAAACTCATGATGTAACACCCCGTGTTTTCACAAGTCAAGGTCAACGTCAACGACCGGTTAAACGGATTTGACTTATAGTAATCTTTTTATTTTAATTGTATTATGTGGAGTAAGTGTTGTACCTTGCAAAAATCGATATTTGTTAACCGCTATCAAATCGACTTACGACTGTGAATAATAGGAAGTAATAATGCGATAAAGTTAACTAATCAATAATCAAGCTATGCTACTCGACATCGAATCATGATACGAACCGCAACTCGACTTAATCTGGTTAATTCTACGTGTGTGTGTGCCTTATGTGTTACTTGTGCGTGTTTATATGTGTATGTTGTGGAAATCAATCGAACTCAATCGAAACTCGAAATGCAATCAACTCGAACTCGAATCGCAATCGAACTATGATAATTAGTGGAGAAGAGATTATGCAAGACATGAAGTAGTTGGGACTAAAAGTAATTTGACTAGGAAACCCTATCGTAATGAACCACTCGCAATCGAAATCGAAACGCTAAAAATCGTCGCGTCAAACACTCAACCCAGGTGCCATCCGATCGGATAGCCATCCGATCGGATAGCAGCCTCACCAACTAAACAGATGCCATCCGACCCAGATGTCATCCGACCGGATGGTCAATCCGGGCGGTGTGTCATCCGATCGGATAACACTTTCCTCTTTTGGAATCCTATAAATACCCCTGTCATTGTCATTCTTACCATTTCTGGAAACTCTCTGTCCGAACCAGTCATACTCCTCCCCTTTTCTTCGATTTCTCTCAATCCAGGTAAGATCTCGCCCTAAATCTTGTACTTTCATGATCTACACACACTCCTACACCTTTCTATCTTTAAATCTTAACTTTTAACCTTGAAATCACTAGATTTCGGGTGTTCTAGGGTGACGTCATCATGTGTTCTTCAAGAACTTCATGTTTTGACTTCAATCCACCAAGAACAACCGAGATCTAACCGATTTTCACGCAAACATACAAAGATCTTGTAAAGATCTCGACACAAGAATGGTGAAAAAGGATTGAAAGATGGTTTTAACTTTCTTTCAACTCTTTTACACTCAAAACACTCAAAACCGGTAGAATCAGATTCTGATCTAGTTTCCTACTCACTCTTAGTGTTGTACTGGCTCAGATCTGAATTCTACACACGAGACTACCGATTTCGGATTTAACAAGAACAACCGTACTGAGCGGGTAACCGGCCGAACTAGGGTGATTCCTGGTTGGTCTGGTCACTTGGGACAAAACGGAGTTCCATTGGTTAACACATCGTCACCACGTCTCGATAAAACGACAAACAACCAAAAAACGACCAAGTGTAGGACGAGCAAGACAATCAAAATGGATTACGGTTCGAACGGATTACTGTCCGATCGGATAGGTCATTCGAACGGATTGTCATCCGAACGGATCACACTTGGGTCCCACCTTCAAAACAATCTTAACTGAAGTTTGAGTATCGACGAATTGCAGTCCGATCGGACGACCATCTGACTGGATTACTCTTCGGATCATGAGATACTAAGACTTTAAAGACTTGAAAAATTTTCAACGTGTTCAATGACAAGGTTGCCATCCGATCGAACGGCACTTTTGTCATGAACTTGCTTTCAGTAAGTAACCTCATTACAAAGCCGTCGTCCGACCGGATGACTATCCGACCGGATGACCATCCGAACGGATTGTCATCCGCACGACTTGTCATCCGATCGACCGACTTGGAAGACAGAGATACTTCTATGTTGTCAAAATGC
Organism: Helianthus tuberosus; assembly: GCA_030545235.1. Classification (NCBI taxonomy): domain Eukaryota; kingdom Viridiplantae; phylum Streptophyta; class Magnoliopsida; order Asterales; family Asteraceae; genus Helianthus; species Helianthus tuberosus. The sequence continues at coordinate 101,027,690 of CM060381.1, read as the reverse complement.
TACAATGAAAACTTCAAAAGTCAAACCATCATACACAAACACATCCTTCTTGTAGGAAGAAACAATCCACTCGAATAGTCATCCGACCGGATGACCATTTGAACGGATTGTTGTCCGCTCGGATTACCATCCGATCGAACTACCATCCGACTCACTCGTACCTTGTGTTGTTTTACGCATCACTTATCGTTATACAACTTAATCTATTCAGGCTAATCTTACTCGCTAAGCGCTCCCTTCAATCCACCAATCGCTGCGAGTATACCCGATCCCTTTTTGCTTTCAGCACTTTTGGGTGTTACATACGTTACGAATATTCAAACTACAATAATCACACTACTCAATACTATTTGAACGCTAACCGTTAATGCATGTTATACGTGGCTTATGAATGCTTGTTTGTTATGTTTACACATGGAATGTTGTCTACCTGCCTTAGCAACGATAGTACTATAGTTTGGACTCAGCACCCGTTCACACGGGGGTTGTTAAGGATCATTTACTTGCATGGATTACGGTGGTAATCATGTGTTGCGAACTGCCTCGGGCAGTCAACCCGCAGTCATTGGTATCGATGGATCTATTTCGATAACTAACGTGCTTCATTTCTCTATGTGTTCGTGCTGGTTATGCGTAAACAAATTCGAACTCTATATCCTACTATCAAACTTGTATGCTCACCTTTACATTATATGTATTGACTTTATTTTAACGTATGTGACAGGTGCTTAGGACGCACACTTGGTAGGAATTTGAAGCTAGAATAAAGCTCTAGAGCCCAACAAATAGTTGTCTGTAGTGGTCAAACTAAGGGTCTCTAGAAGCAGATAAACAATTGCTGTCTATTTAAATCTGAGTTGTCGAAACAGAATAATTGCCTGGATTTTTGTCCGTAATAATTATTTTGCTGTTTGAGATACGGTATGGGACGTATTATTTTAAAATGAATAGTATTGATAATTGTTATGGAAACTTCTGGACAATCTGTTTCGTTCAGTGCCACGCCCCGATGATTCCGCCATCGGTTGGGGTGTGACAGATTGGTATCAGAGCCATAACTATAGGGAATTAGGCAAGACTCGACCTAGTCCGGGTCGATGTCTTAGAAACCTAGTCTATAGTTAGGAACCAGCAGACCAACTTGTGCATATCTAGTAGGGATTATGTACTAGCTTATTTCCCCGCTATCCTCGTTTATGCTACACTATCACTACACTCGAGTTTACAGCTATAAATAGGCGATAAAGTCGAGATTAGGCGTGAAAACCACAAACTCCTGACTAAATTGCCTAAGTAATGATGTTTTATCAACTTCTTTCTTTAATAACGAACGCTTATTCAACGGGGGAAATTATACCAAATCAGGAGTGAAATCCATATTTTGATGAATAATCTCCTCTACTTTATCAAAACAGGGACGAAGTTGTTGAGACAGGGGTGAAACCCTAACCTTGACGACTTGTTCCGCACATTTTACAAAACTCTCACCAAAGTCTCAACGGACTCCAACGACCTGAAGTCACGACATGACTAATGGGAATCGTGTCAGACGCCTAAGAATCGAAGCAAGGACATAGTCCTAAAAGTCGAACGTAGGCAACAAGTCCTTGCGAATAGTTGAATCGGTTTGGGTAGTCGAAGTCTACTAGCCGCAGACAGTCTATCTCTCGATTTTTATGTATTTCAAGCCCTGAACACGCAACTGTTGACTTTGATAATTCGTCGATTTTATGAGTTTATATGTGTTTTACCTGTTTATGTGTTTAAATTTTTGGAGATTTACTCGATTTTGCTTTCACTTCGATCGACACATACGACTCGCATTGCTTTTCTATCTCAAACCGCTAACAAATTGTTGAATTGTGGACAACCTTAGGCTACGGTGCGCTATTCGGTATACTAAAACGCGATCGCTATGGTCGAACGATCGCAAGCTTTGAATGATAGGTTTCTGTATTCTGACTGCCTCTTGTGTGAAAATGCCTCTGTGCTCTATGTGCTTATGTGTTAATGTGATTCTGTGCTCTACGTGCCTATGTGTTTATGTGGTTCTGTGTCCTACGTGGTTATACGTCCATGTGATTACGTGATATGTGTTCCTGAGCTTTAGTAGTAATAGACGTGTGAGGTGAGATTCGAATACATGTGTTGAGTCCTGTGACGGTGTCTGTTGCAGACAATGTCGTCTGGATCCCGTCACGTACTTTCTCGTCAGGAAAAGAGAGACAAACGCCTTGCTGCCATCATCGCTAAGAGCGTGGCAAAGGCCGTGAGTGATGTTTATGAGAATGCCAGCAAATCGTCTGAGGAATCGAGAACCGAAGCTCCAAAAGCTGCCGCAAGGCCCTTCTGTTTCAAGCAATTCAAGTCGTGTGGGCCAAAGGAATTCACTGGCGAAGGAGGTCCCACTGCATTATTTCACTGGTTTGACTCCATTGAGGTTACTCTGCGACAGAGTGGTTGCCCTGATGACCTCCGTATTCTGAATGCTACCGGCGTTTTCCAGTCCCGTGCACTAGACTGGTGGACGGCCGAGAGGAACAAGCGAGGAAACGATGCAGCCTACGGTCTGTCGTGGGACGAGCTCAAGGAAGTTATGCTAGAGGAATTATGCCCTCCTCAAGAACGTCAAAAGCTAGAAGATGAATTTTGGCACATACAGCAGAAGGATGGAGACAATGCTGGCCTTACTGCTCGTTTCAAACAGCTCAGCAGTATCTGTCCCGACCAAGTTAAGACTCCAGACATGGCGATCAAGAAGTACATCCGGGCCCTGCCCGACTGCGTCGCCGATTTCGTGCAAGCGGCTAAGACTACGACGATCGAGGAAACTTATCTATTGGCCGCTGAAATCAATGACAAGCGAGTTAAGGCTGGTGTCTGGGATAAGACTTCAAAGCATCTGCATCAAGCTACCGCTACCACACCAACTGCTGAACCCACCACACCAAGCAACAAGAAGAAGAACAAGAGAAAGAATAGCTCCAGCAACAAGAACTGTGCGATCACTGCTGCACCAGTTCAATCCGTACCAGCTCAACAGCGTTAACTAGCGGCGCCTGTGACTAATGCAACTCCTGCTAAACGTGCATACACTGGGCCACACCCGCTCTGCCCTACTTGTACCTACCATCACCCTACTGCCATTCCTTGCCGTTTCTGTGTTCATTGCAATGTGTACGGGCATTTTACTGCTAACTGCTGCATCCGACAAGCTCCTGCTCATCAAGCTCTGCTCACTGCCCCACAGGGTCAACAAGCTCCTCCGGCAACCGCGGTCAAAGCCAGAGCCTGCTTCGCATGTGGCGATCCGAACCATTTCGCCAACATGTGCCCAAACAGGGTTTTGAAACAAGAGCCCCAGCAGCAACAGCCTCAACAGCAGCAGCAACACCAGCAACAACAGCAGCAACAGCAACAACAGGCCGCACGCGCCAGAACTTTCAACATCAACGTGCGCTAAGCATAAGCCGACAACAACGTGGTTAATGGTACGTTCCTTGTGAATGCTATTTATGCATCATGTTTGTTTGATACTGGAGCTGATAATTGCTTTGTTTCGTTCGAATTCGAGAAGCTCCTTAATCGTAAACGCTCCAAACTCTCCTCGACATTCGACGTTGAAGTCGCCACTGGAAGAACCGTCGCCGTCAATTCTGTTCTTCGTGATTGTACTCTTGATCTCAACAATCACATTTTTCCAATCGACCTCATTCCGATGCAACTCGGAAGTTTCGACGTCATAGTAGGCATGGACTTTCTCCGTGAAAACCATGCTGAAGTTGTGTGTTACGATAAGATGATTTGATTTTCGCTCGAAAATGGTGATCTACTGTGTGTATACGGTGAAACTGCCTCGAAAGGACTCAAGCTCATGTCGTCTGTCCAAGCTAGCAAGTATCTCCGCAAGGAATACAGAGCTTTCTTGGCGAACATTGTAGTAGCAGAGAAGGAAAAGAAAGAGAAGAGGAAGTAAGAGACGTTCCTGTAGTTCATGAATTTCCTCATATGTTTCCTGATGATCTTCTAGGTTTACCGCCAAGTCGTGATATCGACTTTCGTATCGACCTCATTCCTGGAGCGAATCCTATTGCCAAAGCTCCTTATCGACTCGTGCCATCCGAAATGCGTGAACTCTCAAACCAACTCCAGGAATTACTTGAGAAAGGCTTCATTCGCCCGAGCACCTCTCCATGGGGCGCTCCAGTCCTTTTCGTCAAAAAGAAGGACGGATCGTTCCGGATGTGCATCGACTATCGGGAATTGAATAAGTTAACTATCAAGAACCGTTATCCCCTACCTCGCATCGACGACTTGTTTGATCAGCTACAGGGCGCTACGTGTTTCTCGAAGATCGATCTACGTTCAGGATATCATCAACTGCGCATACAAGAGGAGGATATACCCAAAACCGCGTTTCGCACCTGATACGGCCATTACGAATTTGTTGTAATGCCTTTTGGTTTAACCAACGCACCAGCGGTCTTCATGGATCTTATGAATCGCGTGTGTAAACCATATCTCGATCGTTTCATCATCGTGTTCATCGACGATGTCTTGATCTATTCCAAGTCGAAGGCCGAACACGCGCAACATCTACGTTTGGTCCTCGAGTTGCTCCAGGGGAATCGACTCTATGCCAAATTCTCCAAGTGCTAATTTTGGTTGGAGGAAGTTCAGTTTCTGGGTCACATCGTTAATAGTCAAGGTATTCATGTCGATACTGCGAAGATTGAAGCTGTCAAGAGTTGGGTTACGCCTAAGAACCCGTCTGAGATCCGTTCTTTTCTCGGACTAGCGGGCTATTATCGACGATTTATCGAAGGGTTCTCGAAGATTGCTGTGCCGCTTACCGCTCTCAAGCACAAAGATCAGCCTTTTGTCTGGGGAACCAAACAAGAGACTGCCTTTCAAACCCTCAAACATAAGCTTTGCAATGCTCCTGTTCTCACTCTACCCGACGAAAACGACGATTTCATTGTCTACTGTGATGCTTCCAACCTTGGTCTCGGTTGTGTCCTCATGCAGCGGAACAAGGTTATAGCTTACGCGTCTCATCAGCTCAAAATCCACTAGAAGAACTATACAACCCATGATCTCGAGCTAGGCGCGGTCGTTTTTGCATTAAAGATTTGGCGACACTACCTATATGGTGCCAAGTGTACGATCTTCACCGATCATAGGAGCCTACAACATATCTTTAATCAAAAGGAACTTATTATGCGTCAACGCCGATGGGTAGAACTTCTCAACGATTACGACTGTGAGATCCGTTATCACCCAGGCAAGGCGAATGTTGTTGCCGGCGCACTCAGCAGACGGAGTTATCTGCTTAGCACCCGTAATGTTCAAGCCCGACACGATCTCGAAACCCTCATTCGTGAAGCTCAGCATGCGTGTTTTAATGAACGCACTCTGAAGAGGGAACGAATCTATCACGATGGAGCCCAACTTGTGAGCAAATCCAATGGGATATTCCACTTTCTGGACCGAATCTGGATCCCTAAGCGGACCAATTTGCGACAGATCTTGATGGACGAAGCGCACAAATCCCGTTGCTCTATTCATCCCGGTGCTGACAAAATGTACCAGGATCTTCGCTACAGATACTGGTGGCCCGGCATGAAAAGGGATATTGCCCTCTACGTTGGAAAATGCCTAACTTGTGCTAAAGTCAAGGTTGAACATCAAAGACCCTCTGGCTTACTCGAACAACCACCAATTCCTATGTGGAAGTGGGAAAGTATAGCTATGGATTTCGTAACGAAGCTTCCACATACGTCATCAGGTCACGACAGCATATGGGTTGTTGTTGACCGTTTGACTAAATCAGCTCACTTTCTTCCGATACGAGAAGACTACAAGGTAGAACGATTAGCCCGAATCTACACCGACGAGATCATTTGTAAACATGGGACGCCTCGTGACATCGTCTCTGATCGTGATGCTCGGTTTACCTCGCGACTGTGGGAAACATTTCAAGAAGCTCTAGGTACAACGCTCAATCTAAGTACCGCTTTCCACCCACAAACCGACGGTCAGACTGAAAGAACGATTCGTACTCTTGAAGACATGCTCCGTTCGTGTGTCTTAGACTTCGGTGGTAATTGGGATAAATACCTGCCGTTAGTCGAATTCTCGTACAACAACAGCTATCATTCTAGCATCCAAATGGCACCATTCGAGGCATTATATGGAAGAAGATGTCGATTGCCTATTGTATGGCACAAGATCGGTCATTCGTAATTAACCGGTCCTGAGCTACTACAAGAAATGACAGACAAAATTTTCCAAATTCGAGACAACCTAGTGAAAGCTCGGGACTGACAGAAAAGTTACGCCGATAAAAAGTGCAAGCCCCGTGAATTTGACGTTGGTGACTACGTACTCCTAAAGGTATCACCTTGGAAGGGTGTAGTCCGATTCGGCAAAAAGGGAAAGCTCGCGCCTCTATACATTGGACCTTTTAAGATTCTGGAAAGAATCGGAAAAGTCGCCTACAGACTCGAACTAACGGAGGAACTTAGTAACGTCCACCCGACTTTCAACGTGTCAAACCTCCGAAAGTGCCTAGCCGACCACGACCTACATGTCTCTCTCGATGACCTACAAATAAACGAAACATTACACTTCGTGGAGAAGCCTGTCGAAATCATGGATCGCCAAACCAAGCAGCTCAGACGCTCTCGCATTCCTATTATGAAAGTCCGATGGGAAGGCAAACGAGGCGCAGAGTTCACTTGGGAACTCGAAAGCGACATGAGGACGAAGTACCCGCAGTTGTTTAGATAGAGAAGCTAGAGAGAGAAAGTGACATTATGATTCTAGTGCTTTGTACGATTCCATATCAATCTAAAGAATCACCGATTATAGTACGTTCTTGTGTGTTTGATCACGTTCGTGTATGGATTCCGCACGTCACGCGTTCAGTTCGCAATCGTTTCGGAGTCAAAACCGGTCTGAACAGAAAGTTTTCAAACGTGATTCACGGTGTGGTAAGACTTACAGCTTAATTTCGGGAGGAAATTCCCTAAACAAGGGGAGGCTATAACACCCCGTGTTTTCACAAGTCAAAGTCAAGGTCAACGTCAACGACCGGTTAAACGGATTTGACTTATAGTAATCTTTTTATTTTAATTGTATTATGTGGAGTAAGTGTTGTACCTTGCAAAAATCGATATTTGTTAACCGCTATCAAATCAACTTATGACTGTGAATAATAGGAAGTAACAATGCGATAAAGTTAACTAATCAATAATCAAGCTATGCTACTCGACATCGAATCATGATACGAACCGCAACTCGACTTAATCTAGTTAATTATACGTGTGTGTGCCTTATGTGTTACTTGTGCGTGTTTATATGTGTATGCTGTGGAAATCAATCGAACTCAATCGAAACTTGAAACGCAATCAACTCGAACTCGAATCGCAATCGAACTATGATAATTAGTGGCGAAGGGATTATGCAAGACATGAAGTAGTTGGGACTGAAAGTAATTTGACTAGGAACCCCTATCGTAACGAACCGCTCGCAATCGAAATCGAAACGCTAAATATCGTCGCGTCAAACACTCAACCCAGGTGCCATCCGATCGGATAGCAGCCTCACCAACCAAACAGATGTCATCCGACCCACATGTCATCTGACCGGATGGTCAATCCGGGAGGTGTGTCATCCGATCGGATAACACTTTCCTCTTTTGGAATCCTATAAATACCCCTGTCATTGTCATTCTTACCATTTCTGGAAACTCTCTGTCCAAACCAGTGGTACTCCTCCCCTTTTCTTCGATTTCTCTCAATCTAGGTAAGATCTCGCCCTAAATCTTGTACTTTCATGATCTACACGCACTCCTACACCTTTCTATCTTTAAATCTTAACTTTTAACCGTGAAATCACTAGATTTCGGGTGTTCTAGGGTGACGTCATCATGTGCTCTTCAAGAACTTCATGTTTTGACTTCAATCCACCAAGAACAACCGAGATCTAACCGATTTTCACGCAAACATACAAAGATCTTGTAAAGATCTCGACACAAGAATGGTGAAAAAGGATTGAAAGATGGTTTTGACTTTCTTTCAAATCTTTTACACTCAAAACCGGTAGAATCAGATTATGATCTAGTCTCCTACTCACTCTTAGTATTGTACTGGCTCAGATTTGAATTCTACACACGAGACTACCGATTTCGGATTAAACAAGAACAACCGTACTGAGCCGGTAACCGGCCGAACAAGGGTGATTCCTGGTCGGTCTGGTCACTTGGGACAAAACGGAGTTCCATTGGTTAACACGTCGTCACCACATCTCGATAAAACGACAAACAACCAAAAAACGACCAAGTGTAGGACGAGCAGGACAATCAGGACGGATTACTGTCCGAACAGATTATTGTCCGATCGGATAGGTCATCCGAACGGATCACACTTGGGTCCCACCTTCAAAACAATCTTAACTGAAGTTTGAGTATCGATGAATTGCAGTCCGATCAAATGACCATCTGACTGGATTACTCTTCGGATCATGATATACTAAGACTTTAAAGACTTGTACAATTTTCAACGTGTTCAATGACAAGGTTTCCATCTGATCGGATTGCCATCCTATCGAACGACACTTTTGTCATGAACTTGCTTTCTGTAAGTAACCTCATTACAAAGCCGCCGTCCGACCGGATGACTATCCGACCAGATGACCATCCGAACGGATTGTCATCCGCACGAGTTGTCATCCGATCGACCGACTTGGAAGACAGAGATACTTCGATGTTTTCAAAATGCTACAACTAAAACTTCAAAAGTCAAACCATCATACACAAACACATCCTTCTTGTAGGAAGAAACAATCCACTCGAATAGTCATCCGACCGGATAACCTATCCGACCGGATGACCAATCGAACAGATTGTTATCCGCACGGATTGCTGTCCGCTCGGATTACCATCCGATCGAACTACCATCCGACTCACTCGTACCTTGGGTCGTTTTACGCATCACTTATCGTTATACAACTTAATCTATTCAGGCTAATCTTACTCGTTATGCGCTCCCTTCAATCCATCAATCGTTGTGAGTATACCCGATCCCTTTTTGCTTTCAGCACTTTTGGGTGTTACATACGTTACGAATATTCAAACTACAATAATCACACTACTCAATACTGTTTGAACGCTAACCGTTAATGCATGTTATACGTGGCTTATGAATGCTTGTTTGTTATGTTTACACATGGAATGCTGTCTACCTGCCTTAGCAACGATAGTACTATAGTTTGGACTCAGCACCCGTTCACACGGGGGTTGTTAATGATCATTTACTTGCATGGATTACGGTGGTAATCATGTATTGCGAACTGCCTCGGGCAGTCAACCCGCAGTCATTGGTATCGATGGATCTGTGTCGATAACTAACGTGCTTCATTTCTCTATGTGTACGTGCTGGTTATGCGTAAACAAATTCGAACTCTATATGCTACTATCAAACTTGTATGCTCACCTTTACATTATATGTATTGACTTTATTTTAACATATGTGACAGGTGCTTAGGACGCACACTTGGTAGGAATTTGAAGCTAGAATAAAGCTCTAGAGCCCTACAAATAGTTGTCTGTAGTGGTCAAACTAAGGGTCTCTAGAAGTAGATAAACAATTGCTGTCTATTTAAATCTGAGTTGTCGAAACAGAATAATTGCCTGGATTTTTGTCTGTAATAATTATTTTGCTGTTTGAGATACGGTGTGGGACGTATTATTTTAAATTGAATAGTATTGATAATTGTTATGGAAACTTCTGGACAATCTGTTTCGCTCAGTGCCACGCCCCGATGATTCCGCCATCGGTTGGGGTGTGACAGATTGGTATTTGAGCCATAACTATAGGGAATTAGGCAAGACTCGACCTAGTCCGGGTCGATGTCTTAGAAACCTAGTCTATAGTTAGGAACCAGCAGACCAACTTGTGCATATCTAGTAGGGATTAGGTACTAGCTTATTTCCCCGCTATCCTCCGTAGTGGCCACCAGTCGGTCCCTCGTGACAGTGTCGTAGTATACTCCGGGACTCTGCTCCAATTACGCATCTCCTCACAACCTGGTCTGCACCAATCCTAAACAAGTAAGGATCCTCCTATATGTAGAATTTAAGTTCGGCAAAGAATTTCTTCTTTTGCTGATATGGCATCTCGGGTGGAAGCTCTCCTGTGGATAGGTAGTTTGCAATTTCCGCGAACCACGGAAAACCTTCTTCATAGGCCTTTATAAACATCAACACCTCATGGGGAAAATCATCCCGAATTTTGTCATCCCGAGTCTTCTCCATCTCGGGGTTCTCTAATCTGGACAGATGATTAGCAGCAACATTTTCAGCACCCCTCTTGTCTTTGATCTTTAAATCGAACTCCTGAAGCAATAGAATCCACCGAATAAGCCTAGGCTTTGCATCTTTCTTTGCAAATAGATATCGAATAGCAGCGTGGTCTGTGAAAATAGTGGTCTTAGAAAGCACAATATAAGAACGAAATTTATCACAGGCGAACACAACTGCCAACAACTCTTTCTCAGTTGTGGTGTAGTTTTCCTGGGCGTCGTTTAGGGTTTTTCTTGCGTAGTAAATCGGATGAAAATGTTTCTCTCTACGTTGTCCTAACACGGCCCCGACTGCAAAGTCACTTGCATCACACATGATCTCAAAAGGTAGGTTCTAATCAGGTGAAATCAGAATGGGTGCACTTACTAACTTTTCCTTAATCAACTCGAAGGCCTTCAAACACTTATCATCGAACATAAATGGTCTATCCTTCTCTAGTAGCAGGGCCATCGGGTGAGCAATCTTTGAAAAGTCTCGGATGAAACGGCGATAGAATCCTGCATGTCCTAAGAAACTCCTAATTGATTTGACTGAATTGGGCGGTGGGAGTTTAGAAATAACATCGATTTTGGCTTGGTCAACCTCAAGCCCCGCTTGTGAAATCTTGTGTCCTAGCACAATTCCCTCTCGAACCATAAAGTGACACTTCTCCCAATTAAGCATTAGGTTCGTTTCCTCACAACGAGTCAACACACGCTCTAGATTATGCAAACAATGATCGAATGAACTTCCAAATACAGAAAAATCATCCATGAATACATCCATGGAGTCCTCGATCAACTCATGAAATATCGCCACCATACATCTTTGGAATGTAGCTAGAGCGTTACATAGTCCAAATGGCATACGTCGATACGCAAAAGTGCCAAAGGGGCATGTGAATGTGGTCTTTTCTTGATCCTCCGATGCAATGGGGATCTGGAAGTAACCTGAAAATCCATCAAGAAAACAATAGAATTGTTGTCCCGATAGCCGTTCCAGCATCTGGTCAATGAATGGCAAAGGAAAGTGATCCTTGCGTGTAGCGTCATTGAGTTTGCGATAATCTATGCAAACTCGCCAACCGGTGACGGTCCTGGTGGGTATTATTTCATTCTTCTCATTAACTACCACAGTCATTCCTCCTTTCTTGGGAACCACCTGGACGGGACTAACCCATGCAGAATCAGAAATTGGTAAATAAGCCCTGCATCAAGTAGCTTTATTACCTCTTTCTTTACCACTTCTTGCATATTAGGGTTTAGCCTTCTCTGAGGTTGAACCACCGGTTTAAACTCCTCTTCCATCAGAATTTTATGCGTGCAGAATGAAGGGTTAATACCTTTGATATCCATGAGTTTCCATGCAATAGCTTTCTTGTGCATCTTAAGAACATTTATCAGCTTCTTCTTCTCATTCTCTGTTAAATTCTTAGAAATGATGACGGGTAATTGGGATCCCTCACCTAAAAATACGTATTCTAGATGAGATGGCAGTTCTTTCAGCTCCAAGGACGGAGGTTCTTCAATTGATGGCTTTTCTTTTGGACTTTCTTTCTCACAGCTATCAGATTTTGGAGAAAGTTCGCTAGATTGTTCAAGATTGAATTCAGTGATCATGCTTAAGAGTTGTGTGTCAAACTCTTTTTCACTCATTTCATTGGGAAAGTCATCTATGAGAGTGTCGATAGAGTAAGCAGTATCGTCGTGCTGTTGGGTATGTTTCATAGAACGGTGAATATCGAAAGTGACTTCATCTTCATCGACACGAAGAGTCAACTTGCAATCAAAAACATTGATGATTGCTCGTGCAGTAGCAAGGAATGGACGACCTAAGATCAACGGGATCTCAGAGTCTTCATCCATGTCGAGAATAACAAAGTTAACTGGAAAAACGAATTTGTCGACTTTAACCAATATGTTTTCTACAATACCTCTCGGAAACTTCACCGATCGATCAGCAAGCTGAATACACATGCGAGTAGGCGATGGTTCTCCTAGGTTGAGCTTAGCAAAGACAGAATAAGGCATGAGATTAATACTAGCACCTAGGTCGGCAAGAGCATTACTAACAGTAAGATTATCGATCAAACAAGGAATGGTAAAGCTACCCGGATCATTCACCTTGGTTGGTAGCTTATTCTGCAAGACAGCAGAACATTCCTCGCTTTGAGTGACAGTCGAAAGATCCTCTAATTTCTTCTTATTGGTAAGAAGATCCTTCAGAAACTTTGCATACTTCGGCATCTTGGCCAAAGCTTCGACTAACGGGATGTTTACATGCAGCTTCTTTAACATTTCCATGAATCGACCATATTGCTCCGCGTCTTTAGCTTTCATTAGCCTTCCAGGGTAAGGTGGTGTTGGTTTATACACCCTTATTGGCTCTTTCTCTTCGTCTTCCTTCTCTCTTGGAGGCTCGGTGTTTTGTTCTGTGTTTTCTGGGCTTGGCTTGGAATGCACTTTTTCAGTTGGTGCCTCTAATTCAATTTCTTCATCGACAGGTTCTTCTCAATTTACTGGTTCAACATTTACAGCTCCTCGTCCACTTCTTGTAGTGATTGCTTTTGCAGTGGCATTTGGGTTTATAGTGGTATTACTAGGTAGATCTCCCTGAGGTCTCTGACTTAGTTTCTACGATATCTCTCCTATAGTTCTTTCAAGGTTTTGTAAAGCGGTGTTTTGATTGTTTATGAAAGCTTCATGCTGCATAAACCTCGCTTGGTTTTCTTGACGGCGTTTCTCTTCTATGGTCATGAATTGAGTCAGTAGCTGTGTTTGTTTGACCAGGGCCTCTTGATTTAGCTTCATTGCTTCCTGGTTTTGCCTTAGCATCTCCTCGAGTGCGGTGTTCTTATCCCCACCGCTTGATCCTGTGCCTGCGTCTTGGAACAGATTCTGACGCGGCTGAAATACTGGCGGGTTGTTGTACTTCCATCTGACGTTCGGGTGGTTCCTCCAACCGGGATTATAGTTGTTTCCGAAGTTGTTCCGGTTGTTCACGTATTCTACTTGCTCTTGGATGTCTTCAGGAGCAATGGGGCATGCAGCAGTCTCGTGACCTCCCGTGCATATCTCACACACTTGCTCCTTCTTCTTCGTTTGCATATCCTTCATCTGTTTTGTCAACATGTCAATTTGGTCTTGCATAGCGGTGTTAGAATCGAGTTTGTGTACTCCTCTCTGTGTCGTAGATGTGTCCCTGGAATCAGGATATTCATAGCTACTCATTGCAATATCCTCAAACATCTCATTACACTCCTCCGGTGTTTTGGTGGTCACCAGATTTCCACCAGCAGTGGTGTTCAGCATGTTCCTCGTTGCAGGCGTTACCCCATGATAAAACTTTTCAACTAACGCCCAATCTTCGAATCCATGATGAGGGCATTTGATTAACAGCTCCTTGAATCGCTCCCACGTCTCGTAAAAAGATTCTCCCTCCTTCTGTCGGAACTCTTGAATCATGCTCCTCAGACGAGCAGTTTTGTCAGGGGGAAAATATTTGCTTAAGAACTTTTTTTGCATCGCAGCCCAAGTAGTGATGGATCCCGAAGGAAGGGATTCCAACCAAGCATGAGCTCGGTCAGCAAGAGAGAATGGGAATAAACGTAACTTACAGGCGTCCTCGTTTACACCTTGCTGTTGGAACGTATCGCAGATTTCAGAAAAACGGGATAGATGAACATTCGGGTCTTCAGAAGGTATCCCGTGGAATTGGAGGGCGTTCGTAACCATCGTGATGATTTGTGGTGGAATTTGCCAGCTATTGGCACCGATAATGGGTCGGGCAATACTGGACCGAGCACCGGCAGCAGTCGGCCGGGCATAATCAGCGACAAGTCTCCTAGCTGGGGGTTCTTCAGCCATAGTGAAAGTAGGAATAAGAATATGTAGCTCACTAGCTCGGAAAGTTCGTAATCGTTCGTGAAGATCTAGTTCAGGCTCAGGTGAAGCAGAAAATGTAGGCGGTCCTTGTGAACTAGTTTGTGGCATATAATGAATAAACTAAGAAAGTAAAAATAAAAACAAACAAAAAGACACAAATTTCAAGCAAAAGTACAAATAAACAAATTTTAATCTAAGAAAAACAAGTAAAAACCAGATTGACGACTTGGGTTGTTCTCAAAATTTGCCAGTGTCCCCGGCAACGGTGCCAAAAACTTGATGTGCGGGTGTGACGTGTTCAAAAACTTGGTTGGACATGCTTTGGCCTAATAGGTATCGGTACTCTCATTGATAGTCCCCAGGTAGGCAACAGGTCCTTTTATTTGGATTTGTACGAATGCCATCCAAGACAGGAGTTCTCAACTACCGGTACGTAACCCTTCCCGTTACTACATGTCCGTCAGTTTTACGCATGTTTGAAACTATGATCGATTATTAATTATTTTCCATATTACAAGTTTTAAAAATGGAATTGCTACTAAACCACACGTAATCGGCAAGTGCACCGGTCGCGGTGTAGTGAAGTCGGCAAGACCGGATATCAATCCGTGGACACTATGGGCGAAGTATTGATACTTAACCTTTATCAAAAACCTAGTTATTTTTAAGTTTGAGTTTCATGATTGAATTGGTTTTTAAAAGTAATAAGTGAAAACTTAAAATAGAAGATTTTAAACAGTAAATGGAATGATACAAACAGGATTGGAAACTGTGTTTTAAGATAAATATGATGGAAAGATGCTATTTAGGTTTTGAATCCCTAGACTTGTGTGATGTTATTCTTCCTTCGGTTTATGACTAAATACTTTATTTACCCGATAAACCTCCCGTTAAAGATGATGAATCAAGTAAATTAAGCTAAATGTGAAGTGCTAAAATGAATCGGCTCGACCTATCGATACCAAATCCCATGAGAATAAAACCTTTTTGACTTCAGAGACAATAATGTTGTGAGAAGATTTTAAAAACATGAAGCAGATGACTTATTGAAACTTGAAATCCTAGGAAACCTTAGACGCGAAGAAATAAATGGATCCGAGTTATCGGTCACCCAATTTACCCAACAACGGCTAGCTAATAACCTAGCAAACCTAGATCTTATTTCTAATCACTAGATAAGGTTGCAACTTTAATTGGTTTGGTTTTAATACTTGATTAACTTGTTAATCGAACGTTAATGTTTTTATCGAAAAGACAAGGCCTGAACTGATAATCATAAGATTAACAATTTAGATTGAAATAGTAATATGGTTTTAGGGGAGATTTCTCTATGCCTAAGTTACTAATTTCAATAACCAAGTTATAAACAATTTAAAGTGCAATATCAAAGTCAAGTTCAATAAGACATCATGTAAATCACACCAAATAGTCATTAACTGGATTCAAAATAACATCACATCGTCTAATTCATCATTACCTAAGTAGCTTACAAGTTTAGCCACTCATATTATTAAAATACGAAACACAATTACATCTAAAAATACAAGGTAACAAAGTAAAAAGCGAATATATACGAAAACTTAATGTTTTCAAACCCGGCACGCTTCTAACTCGAACCGAAAACTTCCAAGACCTCCGAGAAGCTCCAAGGCACTTCAAGGTCGCTCCAACTTGTTCAGAATCGACTGATTTCAGTCTTGAGAGGTGTGTAGAGGTGTCTCTTTGTTGTGGACTTCCATGGCCTTTTATAGGCTTCAAATCCTTGCCATTTTGCTTTAAATAATTCACCACTAAAGTCTATAGTGCATTTAGTTTGGCTAATTGCTTTAAATAATTCACCACTAAAGTCGTTTGTCCAATTGCTTTAAATAATTCACCACTAAAGTCTATAGTGCATTTAGTTTGGCCAAAAGTGTTTTTTAAATAAAAATCCCGTCACCACTTAAATTCCTTCCAGAAACGGTTGCCCAAGCTCTAGTCACTCGATTTTAACCTCATATTTGGATTCCTCTCGTTGAGCTACCCCAAAAACATATATTATGGCTCTCGTAACTCATTTTCTAGCCCCGGATATGTCATGATGAAATTCTGACTGTTTCTGACGCGAATTTAATTCATTTTATGGTTCAACATTAGGTTGTTTAGTTTTCTGATAGACTAAACAACCTAACATAAGGTGTTATCCCTTATGGACCATAAGGGGTCCCATTAGGCAATTTCTGTCACGCTTTTTCGTGTTCTTTCGCATCGTTCGTTTTCTTCCGTTTCTTTCGTAGAATTCATCGTTTTCGCTTCATTTGCACCAGTATCTGACAAAACACAAAATATGATAATAAAGTACTAAAAAAAACAAATAAAACCATGCAATAATTATACATTTCACACTGGATATTCAAGCGGTTAACTTAAAATGGATAACACACATAAAAATTAATGTACATAAATGATTTAAAATTAGCTAATAATGATAGAGATGAGAAAACAAATGCAATTTTTCAAAATGAACATTTTATTACTAACTACTCAATTACTTGCATCTTTGATTCGCTTACCCTCGGCTCACTTGCATAAACTGGTAAAAGATGTACCAGAATTTTTCTGTGATCACTCAAAAGCCGGGCCATAAAGTAACATTATCATAAGCTTGTAAAGGAATCTCGTCTCTAATAATTAACATATAAAAATCATATAAATCAAGAGGACTTTATTATAGGGTTGTAGCGTGGCTAAGGTTTAAGGTAGGAAAATATGTACGGGAATTTACTGGTTAAAGTGTTAAAATCCGGTCTAGAAAATTATCCTAACAAACCTTACATTATATATATATATATATATATATATATATATATATATATATTACAAACCAAGTGACTCTTTTAAGGTCAGATTGTCAAGACCAGTTTTATCCAAGATGTGAATTAAGTCTTCCTAATCCTGTGGTGAACATTACTTCCAACTCTAATGGACCGTTCGGCATTGAGCCTAATAGCCCCCACCCTCATTAGAAGCGTGTATTCATGTTGAGATTCAGTTTGACCCCTTTTACATCTTCCTGTGTGAGACCAGATTCCACATCCCATGCATTCTTCATATCGTTTTGCTCTTCTTTTCATAGCATTTTTGGATGTCCGATAAAATGGTGGTGTTTGCTCTTGTTGACGCCATTTTTTTCTCACTTCTTTACTTAAGTGAAAAAAATTTCTCTCTAAGCTCAGTAGGCAATCTTGGTTTTGCAAATTGTAGACAACAAAGGAAATTGAAATCAAAGGAATGCATTTCCAGTTCTTTACGGTCTGCTGGTAAAAGACCATACTAAATTCCTATGAAAGGAAAATAATCCTAAACCGGAATTCACACATGGGTTGAAAAGGTAAAACAAAAAGGCTTATATGGTTTAATATGGTGGGTTTACAACAAACGAAAAAGGAAAAGGCTCAACTTGGTTTTCTATTGGATAACATTTTGGGTTTAAAGTTTACAAGAAAGGTTAAACAACTGAGTGTATCCTAATGCCTCTATCATTTTTATACAATTTTATAGTTTTATGATTTTTACAAGTATATTTAAGACAAGTTCTGAAATGTATACTATTATGCGGCACACTCAATACAAATTAAGTCTTGAGCATATGATGAATGCTCGAAAAAGGCTCAATACTCACTAAAATTGGGTGTGTATTTTAGATGCAAATTTATGAATAACTAATAACAAAAATCTATTTATGAAAAATACTTGAATATTTTCTCATCTGTAAGATTATTAGATAAAAATAAGCCAAATATGCACAAAAATCAAACTAAATTAACAAAATTTTAAATTTTATTATTTTTTTTACCTAAGTAGTAGTTTCCCATCCACACACTTAAATTCTACATTGCCCTCAATGTAGGATGGAAACCGACTAAAAAAAAAAAACACTAAGATAATTAAGAAATAAAATACTAAAGACAAATTGGAAAGGACTTAGCTGGTTATGATGACAATTTGTGCCAGTTATGCATGTTCCTAATCCAAACTTAAATATGACCGTATAGCATTTCCTTCGCGGTCGCCTTTTACACCTTGGTTGCTTTTCCACAAGATTGCAGTTCTGAGATTTCCACCCGAATGGAGATTGAGTACGGGCGGATTAAACAAACCTGCACATGACACAACAAACAAACCTAGGCGTAAAACTGACTCAAAATAAAAGACTGATTAAAGCAAAACAAAAACTAATTAAAGTTACACACAATAAAACCTAATATTTACAAGTCCTACCACTTCTCATTTCACATTCAAGTCTCCATTAAAGGGAGGTCCAGCTCCTCCAACATCTCAGAACTTGGTCTTTCAACGTAATGCTTTAAACGGTGACCATTTACCTTAAACTTCTGTCCATCCTCATTCTCCAGCTCAACCGTTCCATATGGAAAAACTTGTGTAACCAGAAATGGTCCAGTCCATCGGGATTTGAGCTTTCCCGGAAATAACTTCAATCGAGAATTGAAAAGCAACACTTTCTCCCCACACTTGAATTCTTTCATACTCTTAATGTGGCGATCGTGCAACTACTTAGTCTTTTCCTTATAAGCCCAAGACCTTTCGTACGCCTCATCACGTAACCCTTCTAACTCATGTATCTGGAGAAATCGTGTCTTTCCCGCGGCGTTCATATCAAGATTTACCTTTCGTAGGGCCCAATATGCGCGGTGCTCCAACTCAACCGGCAGATGACATGCTTTCTCATTGATCATCCTAAAGGGTGTGTTCCCAATATGTGTTTTATACGCAGTGCGGAAAGCCCAAAGTGCATCATCCAGGTTGTCGGCCCAGTCAATGCGGCTTTGCCCAACAGTCTTCTCCAAGATACGCTTTATACCACGATTTGCATTCTCCACATGTCCACTCGTCTGTGGATGATAGGCAGTCGAAAGCCGATCTCATAACGTTTCAATACCTTCTCCATTTACAGAAGTGTGTGCCACGATCACTAATGATGGCCTTAGGAGTTCCGAACCTAGCAAACAACTCTCTCAGGAACTTCACTACAACCTTAGCATTATTAGTGGCCAAGGCTTTCGCCTCTACCCACTTAGATACATAATCGATAGCTACAAGGGTGTAACGATTCCCTCGTGACATGGAGAAAGGTCCCATGAAATCAATGCCCCAGATATCGAAAATCTCAACCGCTTGAATGGGGTTTTTGGGCATCTCATATCTGGACGAGATGTTTCCGGCTCTCTGGCAGGTATCACAACTACGGACAAACTCATGATGTAACACCCCGTGTTTTCACAAGTCAAAGTCAAAGTCAAGGTCAACGTCAACGACCGGTTAAACGGATTTGACTTATAGTAATCTTTTTATTTTAATTGTATTATGTGGAGTAAGTGTTGTACCTTGCAAAAATCGATATTTGTTAACCGCTATCAAATCGACTTACGACTGTGAATAATAGGAAGTAACAATGCGATAAAGTTAACTAATCAATAATCAAGCTATGCTACTCGACATCGAATCATGATACGAACCGCAACTCGACTTAATCTGGTTAATTATACGTGTGTGTGTGTGTGTGTGCCTTATGTGTTACTTGTGCGTGTTTATATGTGTATGTTGTGGAAATCAATCGAACTCAATCGAAACTCTAAACGCAATCAACTCGAACTCGAATCGCAATCGAACTATGATAATTAGTGGAGAAGAGATTATGCAAGACATGAAGTAGTTGGGACTGAAAGTAATTTGACTAGGAAACCCTATCGTAACGAACCGCTCGCAATCGAAATCGAAACGCTAAAAATCTTCGCGTCAAACACTCAACCCAGGTGCCATCCGATCGGATAGCCATCCGATCGGATAGCCATCCGATCGGATAGCAGCCTCACCAACCAAACAGATGCCATCCGACCCAGATGTCATCCGACCGGATGGTCAATCCGGGCGGTGTGTCATCCGATCGGATAACACTTTCCTCTTTTGGAATCCTATAAATACCCCTGTCATTGTCATTCTTACCATTTCTGGAAACTCTCTGTCCGAACCAGTCGTACTCCTCCCCTTTTCTTCGATTTCTCTCAACCCAGGTAAGATCTCGCCCTAAATCTTGTACTTTCATGAACTACACGCACTCCTACACCTTTCTATCTTTAAATCTTAACTTTTAACCGTGAAATCACTAGATTTCGGGTGTTCTAGGGTGACGTCATCATGTGTTCTTCAAGAACTTCATGTTTTGACTTCAATCCACCAAGAACAACCGAGATCTAACCGATTTTCACGCAAACATACAAAGATCTTGTAAAGATCTCGACACAAGAATGGTGAAAAAGGATTGAAAGATGGTTTTAACTTTCTTTCAACTCTTTTACACTCAAAACCGGTAGAATCAGATTCTGATCTAGTCTCCTACTCACTCTTAGTGTTGTACTGGCTCAGATCTGAATTCTACACACGAGACTACCGATTTCGGATTAAACAAGAACAACCGTACTGAGCCGGTAATCGGTCGAACTAGGGTGATTCCTGGTCGGTCTGGTCACTTGGGACAAAACGGAGTTCCATTGGTTAACACGTCGTCACCACGTCTCGATAAAACGACAAACAACCAAAAAACAACCAAGTGTAGGACGAGCAGGACAATCAGGACGGATTACTGTCCGAACGGATTACTATCTGATAGGATAGGTCATCCGAACGAATCACACTTGGGTCCCACCTTCAAAACAATCTTAACCGAAGTTTGAGTATCGACGAATTGCAGTCCGATCGGACGATCATCTGACTGGATTACTCTTCGGATCATGAGGTACTAAGACTTTAAAGACTTGAACAATTTTCAACGTGTTCAATGACAAGGTTGCCATCCGATCGGAGTGCCATCCGATCGAACGACACTTTTGTCATGAACTTGCTTTCAGTAAGTAACCTCATTACAAACCCGCCGTCCGACCGGATGACCATCCGAACGGATTGTCATCCACACGACTTGTCATCCGATCGACCGACTTGGAAGACAGAGATACTTCGATGTTTTCAAAATGCTACAATGAAAACTTCAAAAGTCAAACCATCATACACAAACACATCCTTCTTGTAGGAAGAAACAATACACTCGAATAGTCATCCGACCGGATAACCTATCCGAACGGATGACCATTCGAACGGATTGTTATCCGCACGGATTGTTGTCCGCTCGGATTACCATCCGATCGAACTACCATCCGACTCACTCGTACCTTGTGTCGTTTTACGCATCACTTATCGTTATACAACTTAATCTATTCAGGCTAATCTCACTCGCTAAGCGCTCCCTTCAATCCATCAATCGTTGTGAGTATACCCGATCCCTTTTTGCTTTCAGCACTTTTGGGTGTTACATACGTTAGAAAAATTCAAACTACAATAATCACACTACTTAATACTGTTTGAACGCTAACCGTTAATGCATGTTATACGTGGCTTATGAATGCTTGTTTGTTATGTTTACACATGGAATGCTGTCTACCTGCCTTAGCAACGATAGTACTATAGTTTGGACTCAGCACCCGTTCACACGGGGGTTGTCAATGATCATTTACTTGCATGGATTACGGTGGTAATCATGTATTGCGAACTGCCTCGGGCAGTCAACCCGCAGTCATTGGTATCGATGGATCTATGTCGATAACTAACGTGCTTCATTTCTCTATGTGTACGTGCTGGTTATGCGTAAACAAATTCGAACTTTATATGCTACTATCAAACTTGTATGCTCACCTTTACATTATATGTATTGACTTTATTTTAACATATGTGACAGGTGCTTAGGACGCACACTTGGTAGGAATTTGAAGCTAGAATAAAGCTCTAGAGCCCAACAAATAGTTGTCTGTAGTGGTCAAACTAAGGGTCTCTAGAAGCAGATAAACAATTGCTGTCTATTTAAATCTGAGTTGTCGAAACAGAATAATTGCCTGGATTTTTGTATGTAATAATTATTTTGTTGTTTGAGATACGGTATGGGACGTATTATTTTAAATTGAATAGTATTGATAATTGTTATGGAAACTTCTGGACAATCTCTTTCGCTCAGTGCCACGCCCCGATGATTCCGCCATCGGTTGGGGTGTGACAGATTGGTATCAGAGCCATAACTATAGGGAATTAGGCAAGACTCGACCTAGTCTGGGTCGATGTCTTAGAAACCTAGTCTATAGTTAGGAACCAGCAGACCAACTTGTGCATATCTAGTAGGGATTATGTACTAGCTTATTTCCCCGCTATCCTCGTTTATGCTACACTATCACTACACTCGAGTTTACAGCTATAAATAGGTGATAAAGTCGAGATTAGGCATGAAAACCACAAACTCCCGACTAAATTGCCTAAGTAATGTTGTCGGAACTCTTGAATCATGCTCCTCAGACGAGCAGTTTTGGCAGGTGGAAAATATTTGCTTAAGAACTTTTCTTGCATCGCAGCCCAAGTAGTGATGGATCCCGAAGGAAGGGATTCCAACCAAGCATGAGCTCGGTCAGCAAGAGAGAATGGGAATAAACGTAACTTACAGGCGTCCTTGTTTACACCTTGCTGTTGGAACGTATCGCAGATTGCAGAAAAACGGGATAGATGAACATTCCGGTCTTCAGAAGGTACCCCGTGGAATTGGTGGGTGTTCGTAAGCATCGTGATGATTTGTGGTGGAATTTGCCAGCTATTGGCACCGATAATGGGTCGGGCAATGCTGGACCGAGCACCGGCAGCTGTCGGCCGGGCATAATCAGCGACAACTCTCCTAGCTGGGGGTTTTTCAGCCATAGTGAAAGTAGGAATAGGAATATGTAGCTCACTAGCTCGGAAAGTTCGTAATCGTTCGTGAAGATCTCGTTCAGGCTCAGGTGAAGCAGAAAATGTAGGCGGTCCTTGTGAACGAGTTTGTGGCATATAATGAATAAACTAAGAAAGTAAAAAGAAAAACAAACGAAAAGACACAAATTTCAAGCAAAAGTACAAATAAACAAATTTTAATCTAAGAAAAACAAGTAAAAACTAGATTGACGACTTGGGTTGTTCTCAAAATTTGCCAGTGTCCCCGGCAACGGCGCCAAAAAACTTGATGTGCGGGTGTGACGTGTTCAAAAACTTGGTTGGACATGCTTTGGCCTAATAGGTATCGGTACTCTCATTGATAGTCCCCAGGTAGGCAACAGGTCCTTTTATTTGGATTTGTACGAATGCCATCCAAGACAGGAGTTCTCAACTACCGGTACGTAACCCTTCCAGTTACTACATGTCCGTCAGTTTTAAGCATGTTTGAAACTATGATCGATTATTAATTATTTTCCTTGTTACAATTTTTAAAAACTGGAATTGCTACTAAACCACACGTAATCGGCAAGTGCACCGGTCGCGGTGTAGTGAAGTCGGCAAGACCGGATATCAATCCGTGGACACTATGGGCGAAGTATTGATACTTAACCTTTATCGAAAACCTAGTTATTTTTAAGTTTGAGTTTCATGATTGAATTGGTTTTTAAAAGTAATAAGTGAAAACTTAAAATAGAAGATTTTAAACAGTAAATGGAATGATACAAACAGGACTGGAAACTGTGTTTTAAGATAAATATGATGGAAAGATGCTACTTAGGTTTTGAATCCCTAGACTTGTGTGATGTTATTCTTCCTTCGGTTTATGACTAAATACTTTAGTTACCCGATAAACCTCCCGTTAAAGATGACGAATCAAGTAAATTAAGCTAAATGTGAAGTGCTAAAATGAATCGGCTCGACCTATCGATACCAAATCCCATGAGAATAAAACCTTTTTGACTTCAGAGACAATAATGTTGTGAGAAGATTTTAAAAACATGAAGCAGATGACTTATTGAAACTTGAAATCCTAGGAAACCTTAGACGCGAAGAAATAAACGGATCCGAGTTATCGGTCACCCAATTTACCCAACAACGGCTAGCTAATAACCTAGCAAACCTAGATCTTATTTCTAATCACTAGATAAGGTTGCAACTTTAATTGGTTTGGTTTTAATACTTGATTAACTGGTTAATCGAACGTTAATGTTTTTATCGAAAAGACAAGGCCTGAACTGATAATCATAAGATTAACAATTTAGATTGAAATAGTAATATGGTTTTAGGGGAGATTTCTCTATGCCTAAGTTACTAATTTCAATAACCAAGTTATAAACAATTTAAAGTGCAATATCAAAGTCAAGTTCAATAAGACATCATGTAAATCACACCAAATAGTCATTAACCGGATTCAAAATAACATCACATCGTCTAATTCATCATTACCTAAGTTGTCACACCCCCAAAATCCACATGCGGAGTATCACCGCTTGGAGGCGTGACTGACCAGGATCAAGCCACCAATCATATCAAACATAATAAATAATAAATGTAATTTAAACCAAACGATATGAAAGGTGTTCAAACAAAACATGATACGTGTATAGCGGAAGCATAAAGTGTAAACCCAACATAATTACTAAGTTCAAATGTTCTAATGTTTTATCATAAGATCCACGATCCGTGCCCACAACGACCGCATCTCCCGTGCAAGCTCCAACTGTACCTAAGGTCCTGCAAGGCATGCAGCAGAGAGTCAACAACTAGTTGAGCAAGTTCACAGTTAATAGTTCAGTAATAGTAATAGTGTAGTAAGCCTTGTATTCGTTCGTTTAGTCATGTATCATATTAGTTCATATCGCGGCCATCTTGGCATGTGTGCGATGATTGGGGAAAA
Organism: Helianthus tuberosus; assembly: GCA_030545235.1. Classification (NCBI taxonomy): domain Eukaryota; kingdom Viridiplantae; phylum Streptophyta; class Magnoliopsida; order Asterales; family Asteraceae; genus Helianthus; species Helianthus tuberosus. The sequence goes on along the minus strand of CM060381.1, from coordinate 101,002,729 downwards.
CTTCCCAAGTATTCTAGACTAGGTATATTTGTATCGCGGCCACCCGGCATGTGTGCGAAGATTAAAGTATATGGTTCGCGGCCTCCTTAGGCATGTGTGCGAAGATTAGTCATAATATCGCGGCCAACCCCTGGCGTGTGTGCGAAGATCAGTTCTATTAGTATCACTAGTCTAGCCGTATCTTATCAATAACCCTTCCTCTCCCGAGGACCATATAACTAAGTTCCATAACTAGGTACATACAGTAAACAATCCAAACCCATTCCCACCCCGGGAATCCCATGCCTTGGCTGTGTGAACTCACCTTGGTTTGCTCGGTATGCTAAGTATGCGCTCAAAGTAAATCAATCACGTCCTAGAGTATGCACGTATACATAATCAGTTTGTGTTCAAGTTGTTCACGTATAAACATGTAGCACGTATTCACAATCGTATACAAGATGGTTACACTTAACAGCAGTTAAATATTTCGGTTAACACTTAACAGAACTAACTCAAGTTACTGTGCTGGTACATATTGGCGAAACACACATGTTGGCGAAACACAATAGTTGGCGAAACACAATATTGACGAAATACATTCAGTTTCGTCGTGGCCTTGTTTGGCGAAACAGGATTCTGATTCGTCGATTTGCTCTTGGCGAAACACTTCTGTTTCGTCAAGAGACCTGTTTCGTCGAACAGTCAGTTACGTCGCATAATCAGTCACGTATGAAAACCCTAATCATGCTAACAGCCGTCATCAACATCAGCAATCATACAGGAACATTCATTCACAGAATTCATTATCACATAATCCTAACATCAGCATCATCGTTTTAACGTCTAGCATGAACCCTAGTTTAAACGTATCAACATATCGATTACAACATCACATCATCAAACCCTATCAAGATGCTAACTTGCATTCAGAATCAGATCATATTAGCAACATTCAGAACCGAGCATTCGATCATATTCAGTTTCGCATAGAATTGTATACGTCCCACTACAACATACATATAAAAATCTATACCATCATCATACTTATAATCACAGCAGTACACGCATCAGTTATTCAAACAAACATGAATCGAGATGATACAGAATCAAGAAACCGATTAACGAACACACAACTAACCGGGATGAAGGAAACAATGATTTAATCGTTCGGGAGGGTTCGAGAGTACACAGAGCTGCCGTCAATGGGGAGAGAGTTCTAGGGTTTCAACTTTTGCCAAAGATATGAAAATAGAAGTCGGTTCACGTTAATATTTGCGATTTAACGTTCTGGGCCCGTAATGGGCTTTGGCGAATCTGGGCTCGGTGAAACAGCCTGATTCGTCGAGTAGGTTGTTGGCGAAACTGAATCAGTTTCGTCGAAATGTACTTGGCGAATCACACTTGTGTTTCGTCGGGCTCTTTCCTATGTTAAGCAGTTTAAGTTTTATAAACAGTACACATGTTATACAATCATACATAACCATGCAATCATAACTATATAGTCAAAGTCAACGTGCATTAAATGCAAATAAAGAATGTCGGAAATTCGAGTTGTCACATTATCCCCAACTTAAAAGAAATTTCGTCCCGAAATTTAGCATGCAGTTACTGAGGAAAGCTAATGGTGTGACGTTGTTTACCTGTATCGTATCGCGGCTCCCCGAGCAGGTTTGCGAAGATTACTGGTTTCCTTGGGGTGTCACATCATCCCCCCGTTGATTTGGAATTTCGTCCCGAAATTCTGTATTGGTAGCTTCAGCCTCAGTAGTAGTTGCATTGGTTCCGAATAACTGGGGATATTTGAGTTCCATTTGATCTTCACGCTCCCAGGTGAACTCTGGGCCGCGGCGGGAGTTCCAACGAACTCGTACAAGAGGGATTCTCGTGTTCTTGAGGACCTTAACATCCCGGTCCGTGATTTCAATAGGTTCCTCGACGAAGTGCAACCATTCGTCGATAGTGAGTTCCTTCAAGGGAACTATGTGGGTCTCATCTGACGTACACTTCTTCAGATTCGACACGTGAAAGACGTTGTGAACTGCACTGAGTTCAGGTGGTAAGTTCAGTCTGTAGGCCACTTTGCCTATTTTCTCAATAACTTCGAAAGGTCCGACGTATCGTGGATTGAGTTTGCCGCGTTTGCCAAAACGAACCACACCCTTCCAGGGCGAAACTTTGAGTAGCGCTCGATCCCCAACCTGGAATTCGAGCAGTTTTCTATCTTTATCGGCGTATACTTTCTGACGGTCACGTGCTGCCGCCATGCATTGTCGTATTTGAGCAATCTTTTCAGTAGTATCAACTACCATTTCTGGACCTGTGATCTGACTATCTCCCACCTCTGCCCAACAGAGAGGTGACCGGCATTTACGCCCGTACAATGCCTCGAATGGTGCAGCTTTAATGCTTGTGTGGTAGCTGTTATTGTATGAAAATTCCACAAGTGGCAAATGTTTTTCCCAACCATTGCCAAAGTCAATTACGCACGCCCGGAGCATGTCTTCTAGAGTTTGAATAGTGCGCTCAGACTGCCCATCTGTCTGAGGGTGATAAGCTGTGCTCATGTCTAAACGAGAGCCAAAAGATTTATGCATTGCTTGCCACAGTTCTGAAGTAAAACGTGCGTCCCGATCAGAGATAATGGAGGTTGGCACCCCGTGCCTGGAGACCACTTCTTTCAAGTAGATGTCTGCTAGTGTAGAGAACTTATCTGTCTCTTTAATGGCCAGGAAGTGAGCAGACTTTGTGAGTCGATCCACGATCACCCAGATAGTATCATCTCCGCGCTGAGATCTAGGTAAGTCAGTAACAAAATCCATGGAAATTTGTTCCCTTTTCCATTGTGGTATCTCAGGTTGTTGAAGTGGACCTGATGGTTTCTGATATTCTGCCTTAACTCTCGCACAAGTCAAGCATTTGCTAACATATGTGGCTATGTGGGCCTTCATGCTAGGCCACCAGTAAGTAGTTTTGATATCGTGGTATATTTTATCCGCACCAGGATGTACCGAGTAGCGAGACTTATGAGCTTCATCCATTACCAGCTCGCGTAAGTTACCATAGAGTGGGACCCAGATGCGTCCTGTTACGTAATAAGCGCCGTCTGCCCTTTGTTCTAATCGTTGCCTTGAGCCACGTAGGGCTTCAGCCCTGACGTTGTCTGGTTTCAATGCTTCTACCTGAGCATCTCGTATCTGAGAAGGAAGGCTAGACTGGATAGTAAGTTGCAATGCTCGTACACGCCTAGGCGTAGTATCCTTTCGACTAAGGGCGTCGGCCACCACATTGGCTTTGCCCGGATGGTACTTTATAGCACATTCGTAATCGTTCAGTAGTTCGACCCATCTACGTTGTCGCATGTTCAATTCTTTCTGTTTGAAAATGTGCTCGAGACTCCTGTGATCTGTGTAGATGGTGCATTTAGTGCCGTACAGGTAATGTCGCCATATCTTGAGCGCAAAAACAACAGCTCCCATCTCTAAATCATGTGTTGTGTAGTTCTGTTCGTGAATCTTGAGTTGGCGCGAAGCATAAGCAATGACTTTATCCCGCTGCATCAACACACATCCAAGACCCTGGATAGATGCATCGCAATAGACTACAAAATCGTCTGTGCCTTCAGGCAGTGAGAGGATAGGTGCGCTACAGAGTCTATCCTTTAAGTGCTGAAATGCTGTTTCCTGTGTTTTACCCCAACGATAAACAACACCTTTCTGTGTCAGTAGCGTAAGTGGCTGTGCGATCTTTGAGAAATCCTTGATGAACCGTCTGTAATAACCCGCCAAACCCAAGAATTGGCGTATTTCGGTTGGTGTACGAGGTGCAGGCCAGTTCTTGATCGAATCCACCTTGGATGGATCGACATGAATCCCATCCTTGTTTACCACGTGGCCTAAGAAGTGGACTTCACGAAGCCAGAAGTCACATTTAGAAAACTTGGCGTACAGTTGTTCCGTTCGAAGGAGTTCCAAAATAAGTCGTAAGTGCTGCTCGTGTTCCTCCTGACTCTTCGAATAGATCAGGATGTCGTCGATGAAAACAATGACGAACTTGTCAAGATAAGGTTTGCAAACACTGTTCATAAGATCCATGAAAATCGCTGGCGCGTTCGTTAGCCCGAAAGGCATGACCAGAAACTCGTAGTGGCCGTAGCGTGTTCTGAACGCTGTTTTGGAGACGTCCTCATCCCGGACTCTCAGTTGGTGATACCCTGACCTTAGATCAATCTTCGAGTAATAGCTCGACCCTTGCAGCTGGTCGAATAAATCGTCGATGCGTGGAAGGGGATAGCGATTCTTCACCGTCACCTTGTTCAACTCACGGTAGTCTATACACATGCGGAAGGTACCGTCCTTCTTCTTTACAAATAGTACTGGAGCTCCCCAAGGCGAAGAGCTAGGACGTATGAAACCCTTTTCCAAGAGTTCTTGCAGTTGCTTAGACAGTTCTTCCAGTTCCGTTGGAGCTAAGCGGTAAGGTGCTCGAGCTATGGGTGCTGCTCCTAGAGCGAGCTCGATCTGAAATTCGACCTGCCGATGAGGCGGTAACCTAGGTAACTCTTCAGGAAACACTTGAGGAAAGTCGCGTACCACAGGAATATCCTCAATCTTTTTCTCTTTCTTCGATGTATCGGTAATGAGAGCTAAAACAGCTGTGTGGCCCTTTCGTAAACACTTCTGAGCCTTCAAGAAAGAAATGATGCCACTCACGACACCACTCTTGTCGCCTTGAACTTCGAGAGGTTCTTTACCAGAACGGGGAATACGAATGATCTTTTCCTTTCATAGGATCTCTGCTTTCTGTTGGGATAACCAATCCATACCGATGACAATGTCGAAACTACTCAGAGTTATAGGAATGAGATCGATGGAGAAAGTCTGACCAGCGAGGATAAGATTACAACCTTGAACTATGTGCGTGGCCTCTAAACTTTTACCGTTAGCTAACTCTACTACATGCTTGTTGTTTAAAAGTGTTGGTGCACGTTTTAACATTTGACTAACTTTCAGAGACATATAACTGGTATCCGCACCCGAATCAAATAGTACAGTAACATAAAAGTCGTCGAGAAGAAACTTACCCATAACGACGTTGGGATCATTCCTGGCATCACCCTGCCCAATCACGAATGCTCGTCCTCTAGCACCATTGTTGTTGTTGTTGTTTCCCCCATTGTTGTTGTTCCCATTGCCCTGGTTATTGTTGTTGTTATTTTGATTCTGGTTTAACTGTGGGCAATCACGTTTGAAATGACCTTCAGCCCCACACTGGAAACACCCCCGGTTCCCTCGCTGTGGTTGTTGTTGCTGGTTCTGTGGAGCTGGTAGTGGGAGTTGCTGATTCTGATTTGCAGGTCGCGCACTCCTGCAGTCTTTAGCTTCATGCCCTCGCTTGAAACATCTCTGACAATGTTCCTTGCGACACCGTCCACTGTGATGTCTGTTGCACCGATTGCATAGTGGGTGGATTCCCCGATATCCACCCTGTCCACCAGATGACTGCTGATTCGGACCCTGATAATCATTGGTTTTGCGTTGCTGAGCTTGAGATTGAACGGTAGCTGAACCCTTGCTGGAATCCCCCTCCCATTTCCGCTTGTTATCACTGGGGGTAGCAGGAGTAACTGAAGTAGTAGCGGTAATTGTAGCATTGATGCGTTTAGGCAACCTGTTCTGCTCCACCGCTTGATCAGTGAGACGGTGAGCCAACTGAACAACCTGCTGGTAGGTGGCATGATTGGCGGAAGTCACATGGCTTTGGATCTCTGGCACCAGACCCTTAAGATAAAGTTCGATACGCTTGTCCACCAAAGTAGGACACAGTAATGCAAGCTCATTCGATCTCTTTGTATACGCCTCAATTTCAGACCCTGTCATCTTGAGGTTGAAGAACTCAACTTCCAGCTTATGTATGTCATCACGACTGTAGTATTCTTCCTTGATCATCTCTTTGAAATTGTTCCATGGGATGGCGTTAGCAGCAACCAACCCCAGTATTTGGACCTGTGCTTTCCACCATGTGAGAGCTAAACCCTCGAGAGTACCGGTAGCATATTTCACCCTGCGTGCCTCAGGGCATTCACACATTTCGAACACAGACTCTAGCTTCTCGAACCAATGGAGAAGGCCTACGGCTCCTTCAGTGCCGCTGAAAGTAGTTGGACGACAGTCCATGAAAGTCTTGAAAGTGCAAACAGGTGGTTGACCTGTTGTGCATAAGAGTTAGGATAAGATAAAACACGAGAGTTGGTTTAGGAATGTAGGATCTAAGGATCCTAGTGTGAGTTGTAACTGCAGGGTGTACCTCCTGCTTGAGCGGCTGCAACTGCCGCAGTAACTCGTTCATTAATGAGGGTCGTCAACTGGTCCTGAGTCATGTTGATACGTCCAGACATGATCTTCATAGTAAAGATAACATAAGTGAGATAGGTTCGCGAATAGTGCGATGACAGAAGAGAGTGAGCACTCAAGTATTCTCAAGCAAAAACATATAGTAAGTTCTGTAATCTAAGCATACCGCGAGCAAAGTTCTATGTAATTCTAGCAAGTAGGTAATGCAACATGAATAGTAGTACCTATGATGTTGAGCCTTGCACGTGGAGCGAAGCGTCGTTGTGGATCGTTGAGCACTGTTCTGGTTATAGTCTGGTTTTAACAAAACCGTTTTTTTTCCTTTATTAAAACCGAGTTCTCTATAACCAATGGCTCTGATACCAATCTGTCACACCCACAAAATCCACATGCGGAGTATCACCGCTTGGAGGCGTAACTGACCAGGATCAAGCCACCAATCATATCAAACATAATAAATAATAAATGTAATTTAAACCAAACGATATGAAAGGTGTTCAAACAAAACATGATACGTGTATAGCGGAAGCATAAAGTGTAAACCCAATATAATTACTAAGTTCAAATGTTCTAATGTTTTATCATAAGATCCACGATCCGTGCCCACAACGACCGCATCTCCCGGGCAAGCTCCAACTGTACCTAAGGTCCTGCAAGGCATGCAGCAGAGAGTCAACAACTAGTTGAGCAAGTTCACAGTTAATAGTTCAGTAATAGTAATAGTGTAGTAAGCCTTGTATTCGTTCGTTTAGTCATGTATCATATTAGTTCATATCGCGGCCATCTTGGCATGTGTGCGATGATTGGGGAAAACTTCCCAAGTATTCTAGACTAGGTATATTTGTATCGCGGCCACCCGGCATGTGTGCGAAGATTAAAGTATATGGTTCGCGGCCTCCTTAGGCATGTGTGCGAAGATTAGTCATAATATCGCGGCCAACCCCTGGCGTGTGTGCGAAGATCAGTTCTATTAGTATCACTAGTCTAGTCGTATCTTATCAATAACCCTTCCTCTCCCGAGGACCATATAACTAAGTTCCATAACTAGGTACATACAGTAAACAATCCAAACCCATTCCCACCCCGGGAATCCCATGCCTTGGCTGTGTGAACTCACCTTGGTTTGCTCGGTATGCTAAGTATGCGCTCAAAGTAAATCAATCACGCCCTAGAGTATGCACGTATACATAATCAGATTGTGTTCAAGTTGTTCACGTATAAACATGTAGCACGTATTCACAATCGTATACAAGATGGTTACACTTAACAGCAGTTAAATATTCCGGTTAACACTTAACAGAACTAACTCAAGTTACTGTGCTGGTACATATTGGCGAAACACACATGTTGGCGAAACACAATAGTTGGCGAAACACAATATTGACGAAATACATTCAGTTTCGTCGTGGCCTTGTTTGGCGAAACAGGATTCTGATTCGTCGATTTGCTCTTGGCGAAACACTTCTGTTTCGTCAAGAGACCTGTTTCGTCGAACAGTCAGTTACGTCGCATAATCAGTCACGTATGAAAACCCTAATCATGCTAACAGCCGTCATCAACATCAGCAATCATACAGGAACATTCATTCACAGAATTCATTATCACATAATCCTAACATCAGCATCATCGTTTTAACGTCTAGCATGAACCCTAGTTTAAACGTATCAACATATCGATTACAACATCACATCATCAAACCCTATCAAGATGCTAACTTGCATTCAGAATCAGATCATATTAGCAACATTCAGAACCGAGCATTCGATCATATTCAGTTTCGCATAGAATTGTATACGTCCCACTACAACATACATATAAAAATCTATACCATCATCATACTTATTGTTGATACATGATGTCTAAAGCCTACGTCATAAGTCTAGGGTCTAAATATGTCAAGTTTGTAAAGTGTAGGGGTCTAAATGTAAGTTTAATTTAGTATTGTAAGGGTTTCGCTTCAGGGGTCTTGATGTAAGCCTCAAGCGAAATCACATGATAAGATTTCGCTTGAGGCATGTTTAAGCGAAATCTAGTTGCCTATAAATAGGCTTGTGTAGTTCTCAGTTGGTACGTATTCCGAGAAGTTGTAACGAAGTGCTGCCAGTTTTCCAAGTCATTATATAACAGAGAACAAGTGTTAAAAGTGAATCTATTCTGTTTTCTACTCTTTTCTGTCTGATTCTAAGCTGTTTAGATGTTTCCGCCATCTAAATAGTGTAAACACATTCAAATTGACTCATTTGATCGGTCAAATCGATCCTACAATTGGTATCAGAGCCAGTTATGAGTGTGTTCACTTGAATCAGTTGGTTTTTATTCACAAAAATTGATTTCTGGACGAAAACACGGACAAAATGGACTAAGACTTTCACAGTGTGTGTAAAAGTGTGTTTTAACAAAGCCTTGAGAAATTCAGATTAAAACTCGGACTAAAATTGACAAAAATGACTTGAAATCCAGATTTCGCTTGAGCGAGCAGATTGATTGTTGGTGTTTTGAAGCGAAACTGTTGATTTCGCTTGAAATATTCTGTTTGCTTGAAGCGAAATCGTATATTTCGCTTGAAGAGTCTGTGTTTGGCTGAAAAGTTTGTTTGAAGCGAGACCATAGATTTCGCTTGAGATCTTGTTGATTGAAGCGAAATCATACTGTGTTTGATTTGAGGGTTTCGCTTGAAATCTTTTGTGATTTCGCTTGAAGTTTAAGTGATTTCGCTTGAGATTACTGATAGTCCATAGTGTTCGTGAACTTGTTCGATAGTCTGATTTTGTGAAAAGTGGGTGTGTGAAAATTTTAATACTACTCGGTAAATTTCTAAAAATGGAAAACCAAGAGTTTTATAACTTCTTCTCGGGAAGTGGTATGGTAGCAGGACAAACCTCGGGTAGTGTTATACAAAACGTCAACATGGAGAACGAATTGGGAACAATGCAAAAGCCTCCCAAACTGATGAACATAGATGAATATGCAGGATGGTCAGGCAGATTTAAGAACTGGGTTCAGGCTAATCATTTTGAATGTTGGATGAAAATAGAGAAGAAGTATGTTCCACCAGTTGATGGTTTAAACAACAAGAAGAATATTCAGAGCCTGACAGAATCAGAACAGAATGATTTCAAAGCCGAGAAAAAGATGATTAGTATTCTTCAGCAGGCTATCAAAGAAGACATTCTAGTATTGTTGCAATTTGAAGATAATGCTCAATCTATGTGGTTTGCATTGAAATCAAAGTTTGAAGGTAGTGATTCCATGATCAAGAATAAGAAGGCATTGTTCAAGAAAGAGTTTGACATTTTTACCAGTATGAAGGGTGAAACTACAAGGCAACTAATTGAAAGATATTGTCATTTGGTACTTGAGATGAATAGATTAAAGATTGAAAAGACAGATGAAGAATGGATTGACAAACTAGCTGATGCATTACCTTATGACGAGTGGGGTACATACCTGATGATGCTAAAGAGCAATTCAGACTTTGCAAATTACAATCTTAGCCTATTCATAGAAAAGATTGAAGCTCATGAGTTAGAGTTGCTGAAGATCAAAAAGATGAAATCAGCTAATGTTCAACAAGATGTATCGTTGTATTACAAAAACAACCCTACTGCTTCAACAAATCAAAGTCCAAAAATACAAACAGGGTTCATTGCTGATAACACCTCAAGTGTTTCTTCAAACACTCTTCAATCTGGAAATTTTTCACCATTCGCGAATTGTGATCCAAACTTTAAAGCTCAAGAACAGTTTTCACCTCAAAGCTCTACAAGTTCAAGTAATCAGGCTTATGTTTCTGGGGTGCAGTGCAACATCGCAGTGAATATTAAGAATGGAAATGAAATTACTGAAACTGCTGCGAGACAACACATTGCGGTACTTGCTTCCGTTTTAGAGGCTTATGAAGGATTAGTGGCAGGTAGGATTGGTAATCCTGATATGACCAAAGAGGATTACGACCAGATTGACCCGGAGGAACTTGAACTGATTGATATAAAATGGGGCATGGCAAGTTTGGTTAGAAGGGCACAACGTTTCATGGAAATTACAGGCAGAAACAGTCTCTCAGGTCCTGATCAGAAGTTAGGGTTCGACAAATCGAAAGTTACGTGCTTCAAGTGTAAAGAACGTGGTCATTTCAAAAGAGAATGTCCAAATCGTGAAGTAAACAATCATCAAAACCCGTTCACCAACGACTACTATAAGCAAGCAATCTATCATCGATCAAATCAACAGCCTACTGTTCAAAGACCACAAATTGAAAATAAACCGGAAAAAGCGATGATCGTGAATCAAGAAGATGAGAAAGTAGCTGCAGGGTTCAACTGGGATAAATATATTCCCGGTAGCGATGGACAGGCAATGATGGCTAAAGTTGTGGAAATTTCTGAGATAGTGTCTGAATCGGAAAAAGTTACTGAAGATGTTTCTGTAGTTGTTGAAGAGGTTTCTGCTGAAAAAGAAGACAATTTTGAAGAAATGGTTGCTGAAATTCATCAATCTCAATCTGAGCAGGAGGTATTAACTAGTTCTTTGAGATCTATCATGCCGCCTAAAATTTTTGAATCTTTTGCAGGTTTCTTTGAAGAACCAAGGACCGGATTGTGTCCAAGATATGATGAAAAGAAAGAATTTGTTGAAGAAATGATCGATGTGACAAAGGAAATGACTGAAGATACTTTGAAAGAAATTGCTGACAAGGCTCTCATGGCAAAACTGAGAGAGGTAGACTCAGAATCTGAGGAGTCTAAGTTTGTCAGTAGTGAGTCTGTCAAACGAGAGGAATCTGGAGTTCAGGAAAATGAATCGGTCAAACTGTCTGAGTCAGAGTCGAAAAATGTCGGTAAACTAGAAGTAGAAATTGTTTGTGAAGCAGAATGTGATGAAATAGTAGATTCAATATCTGAAACACCATGCCAAAAGTGTTTACAACCGTGCATGGAGTGTCTTGAAAAAGACACTAAGTTTCAGGAATTGAAAGAACATGCTGACATGTTAAAATTTGATCTAGGATAAGTCAAAGAAGCATATGATACTCTATCTAGAACGGTTAAAATGATTAAAGAGGAAAGTGTCGAAAATGATAAAGCCACAAAATTAGCAAAAGCTACACTTTTTGATAAACAAGTGGAAGTCAATTTTCATTTGGACACCATTGCTTCATTAAAAAGGGAATTGGAGTTAACAAAAATTGAAAATGAAAGAATTGATAAAAAATTGATGAGTTATATAGCATCTTCATATGTGATTGAACAGATTGTCCCAAAACAACCTGATGAAACACCAGTCTTTAACAGTGTTCCACCCCCAATGTGGAATCATTACACACAGAAATATCCAGATGGGGTGGAAGCTGCTTTGAATCTCAAATTGAGATCAATTGAGGATGATTTGCCTGAAAGCATTGATGTTACATTCTCTGCATCTGACACCGACAATGAATCACAGGTTATCAAAACTGTTGTCGATCAGTTGTTAGATGAAGAGATTGATAACTCTGAAAAGTCACAATCTGAGAAAGGTGTTACAGATTCTGAAGATGAGAGTAATTTCTTGGAACGGTTTATACCGAAATCGGACAAGAGTGCGAATGATGATTCGATTATGGTAGTATATACTATGATTGGAACAGACAAACTTTATTCCGATTTCGAGTATCCTCTTCAGAATGTGAAAATTGAGAATGTTGAGAAAGTTTTTAGGTTGGTTGAAATGAACATTGATGAGGTTAATAACAAAGAATTCTTTTCAAAAACTAAAAAATCATTTGTTACAACACGTGTCAACAACTTTGGAAAAAAGGAATGGGAAGGTAATGGTAACAAGAAAAATGGTAACAATTTTAAAAACAAAGGAATTGGTTTTGAGAAAAAGATGGCTAAGAAGGTTGTCAAGCCAAAAGATAAAATGAATGATGTTTTTGTTGTTGGACCAAGTGTGGATGATGAGAAGGAATACATTTTTAGTCAAAAAGCGATTGACGATTTCAATACAGCGAAGAAACTAAAAGAAGAGTCGTTCAAGTCAACTTTTGTTGAGTATGACAAAAGAGTTTGCTATCGCTGCAATGAAATCGGACACATGGCAAGTCAATGCAAGAAAGTTTTTGAAAAACCTGTCATTAAACCATTTGTTAAAAAATATCAACCTAAGTCACCAGTTAACACAAAGGGCAAAAAACCGATGGCTTCACCAATTCGAATCTTGAAAAGGGGTGAATCATTGAAGCCAGAAGATAAGCTGAAATCAACATTTGAGATTGGCGAATCTTCAAAGTCCCAAATGACTTCAAAGATTTATCCAAAAATGAAAACTTTTGAAAATCAAATTTGGGTTGTAAAATCAAAACCATCGGTCGAGGAGAAAAAGATGGAAAACATTTTGAAAAATGAAACAAAAGTTGTTGAAACCAAATCACAATCAGTTGAGGTAAAGAAAATGGAGAATGAGTTAAAGTTTGATTCAAAAGCTTTTAATCCTACTGTTCAAAATATTTTTGGAAAAATGGTTGACAGAAAGGTCAAAGGAACAAAGGAATTTTATGCATCAAAAGTGAGTGCTAATGATAAACAAGAATTTGAATATGAGCTTGATAAGTTTCTTGCAGAGTTTCCTCCAATCAAAGAAAATATGTTAAAATCAAAAGTGGAACCTGTTGCTTCGAACGTCACATTTGATTTTCCTAAGATTGATGAAAAGTGTGATGTAGTGTTTGGAAGTGTTTCAGAAGTCAAGAAGTCATGGAGTTCATTGTTTGAATGATTTTGATATGATATGTGCAGGGGCTGCCCAAGTCAATTCTATCAAAATGGATCATGGATAGTGGTGCGTCAAGGCACATGACTGGGACGCTTGCTTTGCTCTATGATGTAAAATCCATCAATGGAGGTCATGTAGGGTTTGCTGGGAGTCAAGGTGGAAGAATTGTTGGTCAAGGAACTTTGACAAATGGTGTGATATCTTTTGACAAAGTAAACTACATAGTGGAGTTGACAAACAATCTACTCAGTATTTCACAGATTTGTGATAAAGATTTCAGCGTACATTTTACAAAAACTGAATGTGTGGTTTTGAAACCAGGGTTTAAAATCCCTGATGAGATGGTGTTGTTGCGTGCTCCACGGGAGTATGACCTTTATTACCTTGATATGAGCACAGCAATGACAACGTCTCATCAGAAACAGTGTTTTGTGTCTAAAAACAAAGCAACAGAAAAAGATTCAATCATGTGGCATCGAAAGATGGGCCACATTCATGTTCGCAAAATGAATTTTTTGGTTCATAATGATTTAGTTGAAGGTGTAAACTTGAAAAATTTTCACTTAAATGATGATTGTATTGCATGTAAGAAAGGTAAACAGGTTCGGAAATCACATCCTTTGAAGGTCATGAATTCGGTCAGGTTACCTCTTGAGAGATTGCACATGGATCTCTTCGGGCCTGTCAATGTTAAGAGCATCAGCCGGGATTTGTACTGCTTGGTGGTTACAGATGATTTTTCAAGATTTTCTTGGGTTGTGTGCTTAGAACGGAAAGATCAAACATTTGAGTCTTTGATGATACTTTTCAAGAAGATGGAAACTGTATACAAACTGCCTATACGGAGAATTAGAAGCGACAATGGAACTGAATTTAAAAACAACAGAATGTACGAGTTCTGCAATGAAAAGGGAATTCTTCATGAATTCAGTGCGCCGTATACTCCACAGCAAAACGGCGTAGCTGAAAGAAAGAATAGAACCCTAATCGAGACAGCACGTACAATGTTAGCAGATTCCAAGCTACCTATTTTCTTCTGGAGTGAAGCAGTATCTGCAGCGTGCTATACACTAAACAGAGTCCTTACTGTCAAGAAGTATGGAAAGACATGTTTTGAGTTGCTGCATCGTTACAAGCCGAATCTTGAGTTCTTGGAACCTTTCGGATCACCGTGTACGTTTATTGATGAAGACGGAAAGTTTGGGGCAAAATCAAATGAAGGCTTCTTTGTAGGATACGCCAGCCCACTAAAAAGGGTGTTCGTACCATGTCTGAGCAAGGTGATTCAGGTGCTTCATGTGGATTGTCAGAAGCATACTCCGTCACCACAACTTCCCGGACAAAGATTCCTATTTGACTACGATAAACTCTGGGAATCGTTTCATCTGCCGTCCGAGCCAAGTGAGGAGGAACTTGCTCTCATGTACTTGTATCAACAAAGTCATTTGTCAGAGCCGGAATCTAGACCGCTAGATGTTCCTACACCCACCGTGGGTATTCATGATGATGAAGCCGGACCAAGTGGAACCGTTCATATACCACCAGAGGAACCAGAGGAACCAACTCCGTCATTTGATGTTTCTGACGACTCAGAGGAGGAACTCGCTCCTACCTTTGACGAGGAACCAAATGAGACAACAGAAGAGATTGTTGACCAAATCGTTGATCTTGACATTTCAAATCTGGAATCAGAAGTTGTCGTGCCTGATTCTGTAATGCCACGGACCCTGTCTTACCACCCCTCAGAACAGATCATTGGCGACTTGCAAAGTGGTGTTAAAACTCGACACCAAATAGATCAAGCTCTTACTTGTTTTTATTCATCTATTGCTGACATGCAGAAAGAGGTTTCTTTAAAATGTTTTATCTCGCAGATAGAGCCCAAGACATACAAAGAAGCATTGACCGAGGAGAGCTGGGTTAATGCAATGCAGGAGGAGCTACAACAGTTTCAAAAGCTGGGTGTCTGGGAGCTTGTTGATCTTCCACCAAATCAGAAGTTAATCAAGACAAAGTGGGTTTTCAAATGTAAAAGAGATGATAGAGGAGTCGTGGTGAGAAACAAAGCAAGACGGGTCGTTCAAAGATTCAGTCAACAAGAAGGAATTGATTACGATGAAGTCTACGCACCAGTTGCAAGGCTAGAGGCAATTCGGATTTTTCTGGCCTTTGCATCATGGAAGAACTTTAAAGTATATCAACTTGACGTGAAATCTGCTTTTCTCTATGGAACTATCAAAGAGGAAGTGTATGTGGGGCAACCGCCGGGTTTCACAGACCCACAACACAAAAACAAGGTGTTTCTACTGGACAAGGCGTTATACAGACTTCACCAGGCCCCAAGAGCCTGGTATGAAACGCTCTCGACATACTTGCTGGACAACGGGTTCACAAGAGGTACAGTAGATAGCACTTTGTTTATTAAAGAAAAAGACAACCATTTGTTGATTGTGCAGATTTATGTGGACGATATCATTTTTGGATCCACCAACGACGAGATGTGCAAAGAGTTTGAGCTAGTGATGAAGAAAAAGTTTGAAATGAGCTCAATGGGCGAAATGAAGTTTTTCCTCGGGTTGCAGGTAGAACAAATGCCCGACGGAATCTTCATTCATCAGTCAAAGTATGTGAAGGATGTGCTAGACAAGTTTGATATGGCAGATTGCAGTCCAGCATCCACTCCCCTTGCACAAAATCATGGGATTTGTCCAGATGAGAATGGAGTGAAGATGGATGAAACATTGTACCGATCAATCATTGGTTCCTTGATGTATCTCACAGCTTCTCGTCCGGACATCATGTATCCGACATGCTTATGTGCCAGATATCAGTCGAATCCGAAGCAGTCACACCTGACAATTGTGAAACGTATACTACGGTATTTGAAAGGCTGCCCAAACATCGGTTTGTGGTATCCTAGATTAGGTGACTTTACTTTATCCGGTTTCGCTGATTCAGATTTTGGAAGCTGCAAGCAGAATGCAAAGTCCACCACTGCTGGGTGTCAGTTCTTAGGAACTCGACTCGTTACCTGGCAGTGTAAGAAACAAACCACTGTAGCGCTTTCTACTTGTGAAGCTGAATACGTTTCAGCTTCCAGCTGTTGTTCGCAGATCCTTTGGATCCAACAGCAAATGCGTGACTTTGGTTTGCAATTCTTAGATACTCCAATTTTCGTGGACAATGAAGCAGCCATTAATATTACTAAAAATTCGGTTCACCATTCTAAAACAAAACACATTGAGATCCGTCACCATTTTATTCGGGATTGTAACGAGAAAAAATTAATTCGGATTGAATATGTGCACACCAATGAACAGAAAGCGGATTTCTATACCAAACCATTTGATAAAAAGAGGTTTTATTATCTTTTAAAATTGAATGGAATGAAAAATCTGCAATCTGGGAGGGTTGTTGAATGTGATGCCGAATTGGACGGCGATCTGACGTGAACCTTTGTCGTGTTGTCAATTTTGTTTGTACAGTTTATTTTCTGCTTTTCGATTAAAAAAACAAAAACACAAAAATATGTTTTTATTTTTAGGGGGAGAAAGTTTGCAGAAAAATACAAAAACATGATAAAATCTATAAAAACCAAAAACATTTGAAAAAGTAAAAATGAGTTTGTGTATAAAAGGGAAATGATAGTACATCAGCTAGACAGGTGCAGTACGCTAAAGAATTGGAATGTATAAAATGTAATTAAGCAGTCTCACTAAAGATGTGCCGATAGGTTTTTACAAAATTAGTAGATTAGTTTGGGATATAAACATAAAATTTACTTGTATCTACGTGGGGAACATCTCCAGGATATATAGGTAACCCCTGAAAT
Source organism: Helianthus tuberosus (assembly GCA_030545235.1). NCBI lineage: Eukaryota > Viridiplantae > Streptophyta > Magnoliopsida > Asterales > Asteraceae > Helianthus > Helianthus tuberosus. The sequence continues at coordinate 100,985,812 of CM060381.1, read as the reverse complement.
CCTGTTTGAAGGGTCCCATATTCTGAGATACTAGGTATTTATGCTTAGTGATATCTGGGGTATTATCCCGGGACTTCTGATTTTGCGGAAGCAATGGCCTAGTCCCCGGAGAATACTTTACGCTGCTTTGAAATATAAGCCTCCCCTCAGCATAAAAAATGATAACACATTGCAAAATTGTTAATCATGTGCTGTTGTAAAGAAGATCCCCAAAGGGGACCCACCAAAAGTCGAAGCCGTCATCTCTCTGCGTATCGAAAGATCGACCTGAGCTCTCACGGCCCTCGCAATTAACCCCTTACAGATATCATCTAGGTATACTCACCTGTAAGACTGAATACTGGGGTCTGGATACGGGAGTATATACTGAGGTGGGACACATGTAGATGTTTAAGTCTTAAAATACTAATTCTGTATCCCGAGCAGATTGAAAGTTTTGTGAGAATTTAAGAGGATCAGTATATCGGCAATCTACGTGAATTGTTTAATGCTTAAAATGAATTAATAGCTTAACGGTACTTGTGTCTAGTCGACAGCTGATATGATCCCTTAACACGCTCACAAAAAGATTGTGTGTACATAGTTTCAGTTTATTCTGTTTAAAATTCAAAAAGATTTTAATTTCTCATTTTATTTTTGACAACTGACATTGGGAATCGAAAGTTCAAAGTCTTGTGCAGATCATGTCTGAGAATGATGAGGATTGGGTAAGCTTGTGATGCAGTACAATGTTTGGTACAAATGTTTGTTGATTAAAATGAGATTGAAAGATCAAAATGATTCAAAAGTTCATTAATTTGAACTTATTTTTTTCAAGAAATCCGGTATCTTCATAGTTTGGTTAGCCAAGGTCATTGAGTTGGACTTGGTAAGACTAGTCAGTTGACCAAGGTCATTAACTTGGACTTGGTTAACTGGGTGTGACATTAAAATCTGAAAAATTAAAAAAAATAAAAAATGAAACAAGTTTTTAAGGTTTTCGCTTCAAGAAAAATTGCACTTAAATCTGTTTCAAGCGACACCTTCATGTTAATGTTTTCGCTTCAAGAGTTTTTAAGTAAGCCTCAAGCGAGACCTTCAGGAGTATAAAAGGACAAAGTCATCGCTTGAAGCATTAGTTGTAACACGTTTTCGCTTCAAGTATTCTCAGAGCGATTTCAAGCGATCTTGTCTGAATCTTCGTTTTTCTGCCGTTACTCTGCCCAAATTTCATCAAATCTTGTGTTTTTAGTTGGCATACTCAACTACTAACATGGTGAATGTAAGTAATGGTGTTGATTTGTACCGTTTTTCGTTGATTTTTGATGTGTCGGCGACTGTTAGGGTTAGAACACATAGTTTTAGGGCTTTAACTTGATAAAAATCAAATCAAAACATATGTGTGTTGTCGGAATCATGTGTAGATTGATGTGTATTGTTTGATTGATTCAGATCTGAGTTTATACATATTTGACGGATGAGCAGATTTTCAATCGTAGATCTAGAACAGATGTGTTGCAAATGGATTAAAATAGGGTCAGTTTGCTCGGAATTGATAGTAGAACAGGACTGTGTGATCAATTTGATCATATGTTTGAAAATTTTTTTGATGTGTTTGAACAGTGTCGCTTCAAGGGACATGTCAGTGTCGCTTCAAGGGACATGTCAGTGTCGCTTCAAGAGGCATGTCAGTGTCGCTTCAAGGAATTGTTAGTGTCGCTTCAAGCGATGCATTCTGTTACTATTTCGCTTGAGCATTTGTTGCTGTTTGTTGATTCTTCAAGCGAAATGATCAAATACCATCTCACTTGAACACAGTGTTATATGATCAGATGTTCTTTAAGCGAAATCATAGATATCGCTTGAAATGATGAGGAAATTTGAAATTTTATAAAAAAAATTGTCTAATGTGTTTGAATTTTTGTGGTATTTGATGTGCAGCCTTCGAATATTCTATTCAAAGCTCTTCACAACTCTTGTTGTGATCTTGATGTGACAAGGAGTTCAAAATTGTCTGAGTTCTCTAGTATTCTGGAATTCATGAGAAGATTGCCAATTCAGAAAGCTTTAACAGATAGACGAATGGTGTATAAATCACACATCAAACGTTTTTGGAAGCATGTTGTGTATGATGAGAAAAACAAAGTAATTACTTCGCTTGTTAAGGTTGCTGATGAAAAGAAACAAATTCTGATAACGGAGGCATATGTTCGTGAGATTCTAGATTTTCCTGATTCTGAAAAGTCACCAACAGCATTTCCTGAAAGGATGGTGAAAGGATGTTTGCTTAGAATGGGATACATTGGAGATGTGAAAGCTGCTAATGTTTTGAAATCAAAATTTACAAAGCCGTTCAAATTCTTTATTCATTCAGTATTGATTGCTCTAAGTCGTCAAAAGGGTAGTTACGATGCTATGCGTGATTATCACATGAACATGGTAGTTGCTCTTGTTCTAAACAAGAAGTACAATTTCTCTCATATTGTATTTCATTACCTTGTGGAAGAGGTGACATCAAAAAGGAGAAGCTGGATATATCCAAGATTCATTCAAATGATGATTGATCATGCTTATCCTGGAATTGTTCGAGATATGGAGAATGATTTGTTGGTTTTGGCTCACATGAATAATGATTCTATTGTTCAATTAGCAAGATATCATACAAATCATCCTGAACCAGAGAAGGAAGTTGCATTTTTTGGTTTCATAAGCAATCCAGATTATCAAGATCCTGATCCAGTTAATCATGAACACTGGAGGAATGAAGATGAAAGAACTGAAACTGGTTATGCTGATGAGTTGGAGAAGTTGAAAAAGTTTAAACCTTCAAGAAGTGTGTGGTTTGTAAAAGAACAAAAGAAGAGGAGTAAGAAAACAACTCCTAAAGTGCAAGCTGAAGAAGGTTCATCTTCACAACCAAAGAAGCGTCGTAAGAAGGTTGCTAAAACGTTATTGGTTGATGAACCTGAAGATGAAGTAATAGTTGAAGCTGTAGCAGAAACTAATGTTGAAACTGAAGCTGAAATCAATATTGAAGCTGAAACTGAAATTGAAACAAATGTTGAAGGAGATATTTGTTTTTCTCCAATATCTACAGAATTTTTGAAAGGGATTTCTGAATCTATTCCTGAACAAAGTAAAGCTGCTGACAATGTAGTGATTGAAGATGTTGATGAAAGTTCTTCTAGTTCTTCAGATGAAGCTATTGATGAAGCTGCACGTCAAAGAAGAATTAAAGAAGCAGCTGAACAAGAAAAGTTGTTAAAAAAGAGAAAGAGACAAGAGAAAGATGATGATGCTTATGAACCTTCACCGGAACATGTATCTGAATCACAAACTCCTGATAGTGGTAAAAAGAAGAGAGGAGCTCGAAAGAAAGTTGCTCAGAAGAAGACTCGAGTTGTTAGTCCAACAATCAAGATTCCGAAAATTGTCTTGAAGAAGAAAACAACTGATGGAACCAGTCAATCTATACCACCATCTGAATCTATTCCACCTCATTCACCACCTCATCAAACTTCACTACCACATTTCTCACCACCACATGAACCTATTTCTATTCCACAAATTAATATCCAAACACCACCATCTTCACAACCTAGCATTCAAACAACACCTGGATCTTCTGGATTTAAAGGTTTTGCTGGTATTCCTGAAAATGTTTCTCTTGATGATATTGGAAATATTACTTTTGCAATAGATGAACAGATTCTACATGTTGAAAAGAGAATTGATGTTGTAGCTGATGAAAACAAGAAGTTAGCAGCTGAGTGTAAAAAGATGGAAAATCGTGAGAAAGTTCTTGAATTGAGAGTAAAGGCAACTGAAGCTGAAAACAAGTCTTTGCTGAAGAAAATTGAATCTAATGAAGCAGAGATGGATATTATGAAAGTTCAGATTGCAAAACTACTGGAAGAAAAGAAGAATAGGGATGAACATCTCAAGTACTATGAGTTAAAAAATCAAGAGTTGGAGGAAATCAAAGCAAGAAATGAACATGAAAGCAAAATGATGAAGAAAGTGTTGGAAAAGTTGATGGGTAAATCTCTAGATTTGAAATACAATGAAATTGTTCGTGATGAAGAGAAAGCTAAGAAACAGGCTGAAATTGATAAGCAAATGAAAGATAAGGGAAAGGGTCCTGAAATTGAAGAAAAAGCTATTATTCCAGTTGATGTTTCTGAAGATATCATTCTGAATGTTCGTCCTCTTACATCAGTTTCTGGTATTTTTGATATTGATGTTGAAATTGATGATCTTCTTACTGGAGAGAATGAAGGGGATGATGACGAAGATGAAGAAGAAGATGAAGATGATGATGTGATTTCTGCAAGTAGTAGTGATGATGATGATGATGGAGATGATGATCAAGATCAAGGTGCTTCTGGTCTGAAAATTTCTGAGAAAACAACTGAAGAAGCAATTGATGATTTATTACAAGATGATGCAAATGTTGAACATGATAGTGCAACAAGTGAGGGGGAGCGTGGTGATGATCAAAATGTTGATCAAGCTGAAAAGTTGATTCTTAGACTGGATACATATCGGGAAGAAGGAGAGCATTTTCATAACTATACGCTGGAAACCATAAAAGAAATGACTCGAAGAGATCATCCAGAGTTCAAGTTTGATTTCGAAGAAGAAATGAATTCTGATTTAGAAAGAGAGCTGAATGAGTTTGATGCTGATCATTATGATGATTATGAATATCGATATGTTGAAGATGCTGATCTGTATGACCGAGTAGAAGTTGAAGACTGGGAAGATGATGAAAGTGTACATGAAGATACTTCTCAGTTGTCTACACTGATGGAATTTTTCACTGAAGAAAATCGTGATGAGTTGAGAAGAAAAGTTGCTGAAGTTCTTAAAAATTTTAATCCTGATGGTACAAAGAAAGATCTGGATAAAGAAGAGAAAAAGAAATGGTTCAAAGTTGATCATGACAGAAAGTTCAAAAGACCACTGAAGTTTTATCAACGGGATCGAAGTATTTCTTTGGGAGATATTATTAGTTGGGGCTTTCTACCACACGTGAATGCTTATGCAGTCAGAAGAGAATGTGGTGTTCAGTATTTTGAAAAGTTGTTTGATCTTATGTCACTCCCATGGTGGGATGTTGAGGAGTTATCACAGGTCAAAGCTTTGGAATATCCTGTGAGGAAGAATGACATTAAAATGTGGGGGTTTATCAGATTTCAATCATTTAAGGGATTCAGATTCTGGAAGCCTCATCGTCCAAAGATTATTCCAAGAGTTAATCCTGAAACTGGTGCTGTAGAAAGGATTCTTAATATCAAGAAGCCAAAGACAATGAAGATTATACCAGTACCTCCAATGGAACAAGAATTCTATAAAGGATTTATACATTGGGTATATAGTTGTCTGTCTACTGAAGCAGTAATCTCGTATCGAGCAGGAGGTGCACTTAGAGAAATTCGTGTTTTTGATCCGATGTGGCTTGTTAATTGCTCGGCAAAAGATATAGAATGCTTGTTCATCAACAAGATTCATCATTCGCCAAAAGATAGAGATCAGGCAATGCAGTTTCAGAGAGTTGTGAATGTGTGTTTTCAAAAGAATATCAATTCTGGAACTAAATGGAAGTCATCTTGTTGGGCTTTGGAGGAGAAAGTCAAAAGGAAAGCTGAAAAGGAACGTAAAGCTCGAGAAGAAAAGGATAGATATCTTCGGGAGACATTTGCTCAAAGGCAAGCTGCTGAAGAAAAGAAAAGAGCTGATGATAATGAAAAGCTTAGGAAGATGTTGTTGAGAAAACCTAAGCCTAGAGAAGAAAAGTTCAAGTCCATGTGAAGACTTAGACTGAAGACTCCGGCTTTATCCAAGGGGGAGTTTGTTGATACATGATGTCTAAAGCCTACGTCATAAGTCTAGGGTCTAAATATGTCAAGTTTGTAAAGTGTAGGGGTCTAAATGTAAGTTTAATTTAGTATTGTAAGGGTTTCGCTTCAGGGGTCTTGATGTAAGCCTCAAGCGAAATCACATGATAAGATTTCGCTTGAGGCATGTTTAAGCGAAATCTAGTTGCCTATAAATAGGCTTGTGTAGTTCTCAGTTGGTACGTATTCCGAGAAGTTGTAACGAAGTGCTGCCAGTTTTCCAAGTCATTATATAACAGAGAACAAGTGTTAAAAGTGAATCTATTCTGTTTTCTACTCTTTTCTGTCTGATTCTAAGCTGTTTAGATGTTTCCGCCATCTAAATAGTGTAAACACATTCAAATTGACTCATTTGATCGGTCAAATCGATCCTACACTTATAATCACAGCAGTACACGCATCAGTTATTCAAACAAACATGAATCGAGATGATACAGAATCAAGAAACCGATTAACGAACACACAACTAACCGGGATGAAGGAAACAATGATTTAATCGTTCGGGAGGGTTCGAGAGTACACAGAGCTGCCGTCAATGGGGAGAGAGTTCTAGGGTTTCAACTTTTGCCAAAGATATGAAAATAGAAGTCGGTTCACGTTAATATTTGCGATTTAACGTTCTGGGCCCGTAATGGGCTTTGGCGAATCTGGGCTCGGTGAAACAGCCTGATTCGTCGAGTAGGTTGTTGGCGAAACTGAATCAGTTTCGTCGAAATGTACTTGGCGAATCACACTTGTGTTTCGTCGGGCTCTTTCCTATGTTAAGCAGTTTAAGTTTTATAAACAGTACACATGTTATACAATCATACATAACCATGCAATCACAACTATATAGTCAAAGTCAACGTCCATTAAATGCAAATAAAGAATGTCGGAAATTCGAGTTGTCACATAAGTAGCTTATGTAGGTCCGGCTAGGGGAGGATCTAGTCGCCTAATCCTTGTTTTCAAACACACCCGGTTGTGCGGAATCCAACCGGAGATGCAAACCGAGATCGAACACGACAAGAACACGAGATACAAGACGCAAAGATTCAATGTTTAACACACTTGTATATTGAAACCGATCGAGTTTTTGTTACAGAAAGATGATACAAGAACTACAAATAAACTCTCGGTTCTCTCGGGTTCTCTCACACTTGTGTTCGCTGCCTTCGGTTCTCACACACACCTGTTCTTCCTTGTGCACTCTTTCTCCACCGAAAACACACTGATTTCGTCAAATATATATGTGTTCTGACTTGTGCGATTGGGCTTGGGTCTTGGATTGTGCGATTGGTTAGTTCGGCCCAAAGTTGTAATTGTTTCAGCCCAAACAATATGATTGGTCTAAAACTCAATACACATGCACGTACAGATCCAACTTGTTCCATATTTGTGAAGTGTAGTCAACAAGTGACATCATCATGACATCATCATGATGATGTCATGGTGATGTGTCGACGGGAAAGGCCGCGGCGCTTCGCGTGTCGAACTCTGGGACGCACGACGAAGGAATGTCGTGGCGTCGGGCTTGAGCCGAACCTAACCGGGTCGAACCGAACCGAGTTGAACCGAACCAAGTCGCGTCCACATAATATGTATCAACAAACTCCCCCTTGGACGCTACTCGTGAGGTTCAACTTCCATATCTTCCATGTCGGAGGATCTTCAAAGTCTTCACGCCTCGTAAGCAGTAAGTGTATCAACAAACTCCCCTTTTCATTTAGGTAGTGTGTCAATAAACTCCCCCTTTGATTATGCTTGTGAATCTTTTGATCTTCAATGCTTTAGATCCTTGTGGTGTTGATGATGGTCAGCGGCAACTCGGTCATCTTTATCATTTGAGTGCCTTCACGTCGTGTCTTCATTCCGAAGCTTATCATCGAACATGTTCTCCTCGCCTTTAGCATCTGCACATGCAAGAAAGCTAAACTCGTAATGAGAACAATGCTTGGAATATAGTTAACATTAAACAAGTGACACACATGTGACCAATTCTTATTCAACTACCGTCCGACAGTTAGTTTGAAAAGTTAACAGATTTTTCAATTTTAATTATTAACTTTCAAACCTTGCAAACTCTGACCGTTTATGAAGATTCAGTCGTTTTGGTTTTCATTCAGATTTCAGGTAACGAAGACTTGAGTTCCAACATCGGTTAATCAAAACTAAAGCATAAATAAAATCTTTTTGACTTTTATAAAGTTTATATTAAAACACACCTAAAATCTTTTTGGCATTTTGAATATTTCAAACTTAAAGACTGAAAGCAGTAAATAAATATATACAGAGTTGCAGAAACTAAGAAAAGTAAATATATACAAACATTCTTTTTGCGAGTTTCGAGGGTAAGAGAATCATATCAGTGTACGGTCATGTCAAAACGCTCTTGTTGTTCTTTTTGTTAACATCTAGATAAACATCCTATAACGATTATCGATATTGTTATCCACATAAGCTCAACTTATCATATGTAATCATGGCGAGGGGATACGTTAAGGTATGATTTATACTTACCGACCGGTGTTCATCCACATCACGACACATTCCCGTATCAAGGTATGCACGAGGGTTCATCTTACTGGTGAGTATACCATTTATCATCTGTTTGACCGTGTATGAAAATGTGAGAAACTCACTTATTTTGATTGAAAACAAGCCCTATGTGATAGAATCACTTATTGATGAGGAACTTGAGTTTCAGATGCATGAAGGGCACAAGAGCAAGTCCGTGAACAGGTCAGTACTTTCGTACAGCAGAGAGACGAACTTAACTCCCGGATAAATGTGATATATGATCACTTATTTTGTGGGACATGTGATTGTTGATCACTTATTGAGGTCGAATGTAGTATGTACACGTATGTATGGTATCATGGAAGATCTAGACTTCGTCTCCGTTTTGTTTCGGTAAAAGAAACAACCATGATACCCAGATGATAAACAGCATAAAGACCACATATTTCAGAACCTCGGCAATCTCTCAAACGAAATTTCGGTACTAAGACCATATGCCAATGAGTGGTTCCCACCTGTTCTTCAGTCAATTTAAGTTTATATCACCCTGCACACTTTAAAATGATTGTGAGCCTACCGATACATCTTATATAGAGCTGCTTAACATATTTTTCATTTAAGGTTTAAAGAGGTTTAGACAGACCACTGATGTACTATCATTTTCTCTTTTGCTCGCCAGGAAACTCATTTTTGATTTTCTATTGTTTTTGTGTTTATGAAATTTTTCGATGTTTTTGGATTTTCAAATTTGGATTTACTCCCCCTAAAATCAACAAACTAAGCTAAATTTAAAACACAAAGGTATTTACAAAAATGATTTTCCGATGTTGGTTTTACTCTTGCTTGACCTTAATGCCGTTTACCAGTAATAAAAAGTCAAATCTTGATTTGTCAAATCCTTTGGTAAAAAGGTCGGCACGTTGGTCATCGGTGTGGACCATGACAACATTGATGAGTTTCATAGTGAAACAATCACGTGTGAGGTGATATTCGAGATCAACGTGTCAGATCAAGGAGTACTGTACGAGATGATAATAATTCATAAAGCAGCTGAAATATCGACAAGTATAGGAGAGATTAGAAATTTAAAACCGTATCCTGCAACTGCTTCGTGCATTGCCAGGAATCTGAGTGCTCTCCCAAACTGGATATCCACCAGGTGTGGATTTCAAAGTCGATTTTGTAGCTACTGAAATCCCTTCACAGCAACAAGATCATAAACCTTTGGGTCCGGCTGGTCTTCCACATTGCACCAGCGAAGGTCTTTGTCTTTCTCTTGAGAAGTAGTGTGCGGTTGTTCAATCCAAGCCAAGGCATCTGCACACCCGGTTGGTTTGTTCAACAAACACATTTTCTTCAATCACACCGCGAAGAAAAGTACCCTACACGTTCATCTTGTGGACTTTGAACTTCTTGTGGAAGAAAAAATCCATGAATCTTCAAAAAGCTTCAGACTTGCTACAGGCGCGTACTTTTCATTGGAATCTTTCCTGAGGACCCGATCAAAAACCATAACAACCACATTTTGGCACATATCTCATCATGTCGAATTTTTCAACTTCATTCAACAACATTCCTTCATCAGACATTTTTGTCTTCTTTTCTCCTCTCTCCATCAAAGGCAACAACTCCTAGATATAATGATGTTTCGGAGTCTGGTGTCGCCGAACTTGTGCATGGATGTTCCACTATCAACAATCCTAAGACTATCAATAGTTCCTCCCGGAACATCCTGCACTCTCATTCAGAGATTAGTTGGAGAGGGGGACCCAAGCCATTGTGGTCTTGGGTCTTCCATTTTCATCAACAACAATAACTTCCACTTTCTGATGGTTAGGAAATTGTGATGGTCCCCCTAAATTTGTGGTCGTCTTAGGTTTCCATGTCTGTTGAGTTTTACCAGCTTGATTGTTTGAAAATTTAACTTCCTGATTGTTTGAAGTTTTTGAAAATTTTGAACCTTCTGGTTTAACTGGAACAGATTGTTTTTGAACCACTTCAGTTTTAAGTGCTTTCTCAATTACCTTGACCTGTTGGTGTTTCTGTTTCTTTTCCCTTTCTCTTACAAGGCGGGGATCTTGTTTTGCAGAAACAGATCGCTTTTGGTAATTTCGTTCACGGGGATCATCAACTTTGGCTTTTAACTTATGAAGATACGGACAATTTCGAATAATATGCCCAATTGTACCACATTCAAAACATGATCTTCGTTCAACAAACCCCGAAGTATCATGTGATCGTCTTGCCGATGATGATGAACTTTGTGATCTTGAGGTACTAGGTTTCGAACAGTTTGGTTCATTTCTTTTCAACACTGTTGCTTGTTTAACAAAATCTAAGTTAGATTTGTTTTCAAACGTTTCAATTTTGTCCGTTCCCTTTGATTTCACAAAGTTCACATTCTTGTTCTTCTTCTGATTCGGCTTCCTTTGACTTTGAGTCGGTGTCTTTTCTTTTGGTTTGTTATGATTTTGCTGCCTTTTCACTGTTGGTAATTTTTTATTGCCATATTGTTTTCGAACTTCGGCCTTTGGAATAGGTGGGCACTGTGTTACTGTAACATGTGATCCTGTCTTTCCCAAAAACTTACTTGTCGAATTTTCAAAGACTTTACTGATTAAGGATTTATTAACATTCTTAATAGGAAAATCTTTGTCAGAATAAATTTTATCATCACCAACAAGAGTGTACAGCAAATCCACACTTTCAGACTCTTCTGCAGACGTGGACTCGGTCGGAACAGTCTTAGCAGGTTTTGCGGGAGGATCACATAGAATATGATTCTCAAGAGGTATGTCCTCTTCTTTGATTACCGCATCAGACTTTGCTGAATCAGTATCATCAGATTCATCATCAGAAGAATCAGCATCCTCAATCACAACTGGAGGATCCTGATTCGGTTCAGCAGAAGACACACATGTATCTGCTGACACATCCGAATCTGACGATACTTCCTTCTTGTATCCGAGTCATGTTGCAAATTCCTCAACGTCCAAAGGAACAGATGGTTCAAAGTGAGTTCTATACTCCTCATCAGGCATGGCATCATAATTGTTTCTCACGGGTGGTGGACATTTCTTATATCCAATGCATGTGACATCCCGTTTCTCTTTCTGAACATCAATGATGTGATCCAACACATAGCTAGAGCTCAAATAACTGTCTAACTTAAGCTGGATCGCCTCACTTTCAGTTTTCACACAAGCCATCTCTTTTTGCATTATCTCAAGTCGAGTTATATACAAATTAATGTCAGTTTGTTTTCTGGAAACCATTTTTGTCAGCTCGGTTTTATCTTTCTTTAATTTTTCAATCATCGATTTAAATTCCTTTTCATGATTTTCATAAAACATGTTGGCTTTAGTGCACCTCGAAAGAACCACGGTCAATTTCTGATTGTGGATGAATGTCACATCATATTTCTCTTGCAAAGCCTCGTGTTTGCTTTGCAATTCACACCACTTATCATTCAACGAAACATGTTTGTCTTGCAAGTCAAACAAACTAGCTTGTAAAGCATCATGTTTGCCTTGCAACTCAGACATGTTTGCCTCTAAATCAGCACATTTAACACTCAATCTATCACAATTATCACAAATAACAGCAGTGGGTTCATCGTCACATACCTGACTTGATGAACTGTCGACATTAGCCATAAAGGCTGAATGGAGAGAAGACGAAGAATAAGCAGCTTGATCCACCAAAATAGATCTTCTATCAGTTCCTGCTGCAGCTTCCTCCAAAAGCTCATCAATATCTATATCAACTGACGCACTTGATGTCTCATCCACATGATCATCGCCTGAACTCGAGGATTCTTCATCTGAACTTCTACTGTAACTAGAAGAGTCTTCATCCTCAGAAGATTCATCACCATTGGTGGAAGATTCTCCACCACTGGCGTGTTTAAGATCCTTAACAACCTCAGCAAAACACGCTGTTCTATCAGGAGCATCATTTCCCAACTGAATTGACCAATCACAACCTTCATCTACTTGAACCACAAGTGCCTGGTTGGCGTTTGATGGTCCTGCTTGACTTGGGTTGTTAACCGGTATCAACGTACGCTCATTGTTCCTGTTCTGATTCTGTTGGTTGCCTTGATTTCTGAACGGATTCTGGTTCCCATGCTGAGCTGGTCTTGTACATTCCCTTTTAAAATGACCACGTTCACCACAGTTAAAGCACCTTACAGCCTGCTTATCGAACCCATACTTGGTATCTTTCTTGCTTTCCAAGCTGGTTCTGCCAGTTCTTTCCATGAAATCCTTTGCTCTCCTCACAGCACTCGCAAAGGCCCATTTGATATCCATCAAATCCATCTCTTCCTTATCAATCTGCTGATAGTCTTCTTGTGTCAGATTAATGTTGCCAATCTGACCTTCCACTAATCCACAGTATGCACTCACCAAAGTGTTTAGCAGCTCCATGTGTTCCTTTGCTACTTCCACACTGACTTTAGAAAAGCTTGAGGTGTCGAGCCGCACTGTATTTGGCTTTGATTGCTGACCAGCAGATGATGTGCTTCCATAACACGCTTGTTGTTGAGCAGGAAGTGGATTCCCATATAGATCAGTTGGTCCGGTAGATCGAACATGTAATGGATTTCCGAACATATCAGTTGCTATAATAGGCCGTTGGCTTTGCTGTTGTGGCACTGGTTGAGAAACTGGTTGAAGCAGATTTCCATACATGTCTGTTGTTGGAGGAGGTTTGACCGGAACTTGAATAGGATTGCCATACATATATGTGCTAGACACAAACGCTCTTTGAATTGGAGCATGTGAAGAAGGTTTTGTAGAAGTGCTAGGTGTTCCATAATACATTTCAGGATTCTGTGGCACTGGAACCCTTTTTGCCTTGAGAGTTTCTTCCTGGTTCTTGCTTTCCAGGAGTTGAACAAAATCATTGATGTTTGTTGTAGCTAGAGTGCCATTGTACTTCATGATTTCCAAGAAATTATTCCATTGAGGTGGCAACGCATCTGCAAACTTTTTCACTACCTCTGCTGAAGTTGTTACAACTCCATAGTTTCCCAATTCAGTCAACAAATGATGAAACCGACTTGTCAAATCTCCTAAAGATTCATTATCCATACAAGTAAAACCATCAAACTCTTTCTTTAGCAAGTCGTGTTTCAATTGACGTGTCGCTTCATTTCCTACGCCCCTTGTCTTCAACGCATCCCACAGCTTCTTTGTCATCTTGAAGCTGACAAATTGATGGTAGATATCTTTGCTTAATGCCTAAGTAAGAATAGCATAAGCCTTCTTTTCCAGATCATACGTCTTCTTTTGATCTTCAGAAAGATCGGCAAACGTAGCAGCAGATGAAGCGGCAACCTCGATAGCTTGATCGAAATCTGTGGTAAAACGTAACCACAATTCCGTATTTTGACCAAGGACGTATGTATTAAATCTATCAACCCATCCCGGATACTCGTTTAAGTGCATCAATTTTGGAGGTCGATTCAAACTTCCGGTTTCGCTCTCGCTTAATAAAATGCTTTGAATACTAGGCGTCTGATTTGATACGAAAGCCCATTGACCGGTAGAAATTGCATTAGCTTGCGAAGATACTGGTACGGGAGACTCGGCCCATGAAGGAGATAGACTTGTATTTCGATACTTTCCCGAATCTGGAGCCGGAGTACCCCACCAACTTGGATTCATTTTGAAAAGGAAAAATGATCACCTGAAAAACACACTTGAAACAACAAGTTAAAAACACTTTTACAACTCCTCTGTTATAAAAAAAATGACGACAAACACGACGAAAAAAGTTTCACGATACACAATCTGATTTGTTGACAAGACACGATTTCTTTTGGCTTTGATCGACGAAACGGCTCAAAACCAAATTCAGGCCCAATGTATGACGAAACAGATTTGAAATGTGACGAAACCGAAGCCCAAACAGAAGCCCAATTTATGTTGTGCGAGCCCAGTTTTCTTGTGCGACTAAACAAATCTTGTGCGACTAATGAATCTTGTGCGAGTCAAACTTCGTAACTGATGTTGAATGTCGATTAAACATGTGTTGTGCGAGCAGTCATCTTGTGCGACTAATCATGTGTGTTCCAACTATCTTGTGCGATTAGATAACAGAAGCCCAAAAAGAACTTATAATGGTCTGATGTAATCAGAAGCCCAATATGGAGGCCCAGTTCTTGTTGTGCAGGTCCAGCTATCCAGCAACTTGTGCGTTCCAACTTATCTTATGCGACTGATTATTGTTGTGCAACTAACTGATCATCCTTGTTCGATCCAACTCTTGTGCGATCCAATCTTGTGTGACTAAACAACTTTGACTTTCTATTACCTGACACAAACAAGCTCCTTTTCAACTCAACTTTCGGCACACACAATATCCAATGTACCAACCAAATGATGGCCTTGTAATATTTTAATCAAACATCAAGTACCAATGCACAAACACTTTAATTCAAATTTCAAAGGATAAAAAAGTGTAAAACTTGAAGAACAATATGAAGAACACCATGAACTTCATGAAGTTTCCGGTAAACCGAAATTTTCCGAACACGAGTAAATGCAAAAAAATTCACTAAAAACCTCAGCACATCATGCTAAAAAGAGTTTTAAACAAGGTTTTCTATGAACTAACAACAAACACACCAGAAATTTCGAAGTTATGAGCTGATTTTTCAGAAAAATATGAACTTCACAAACCCGAAAAACAACCCGAAAACACTCGGTTTTAACAAGGAGAAGAGCCAAGGCTCTGATACCACTTGTAGGTCCGGCTAGGGGAGGATCTAGTCGCCTAATCCTTGTTGTCAAACACACCCGGTTGTGCGGAATCCAACCGGAGATGCAAACCGAGATCGAACACGACAAGAACACGAGATACAAGACGCGAAGATTCAATGTTTAACACACTTGTATATTGAAACCGATCGAGTTTTTGTTACAGAAAGATGATACAAGAACTACAAATAAACTCTCGGTTCTCTCGGGTTCTCTCACACTTGTGTTCGCTGCCTTCGGTTCTCACACACACCTGTTCTTCCTTGTGCACTCTTTCTCCACCGAAAACACACTGATTTCGTCAAATATATATGTGTTCTGACTTGTGCGATTGGGCTTGGGTCTTGGATTGTGCGATTGGTTAGTTCGGCCCAAAGTTGTAATTGTTTCAGCCCAAACAATATGATTGGTCTAAAACTCAATACACATGCACGTACAGATCCAACTTGTTCCATATTTGTGAAGTGTAGTCAACAAGTGACATCATCATGATGATGTCATGGTGATGTGTCGACGGGAAAGGCCGCGGCGCTTCGCGTGTCGAACTCTGGGACGCACGACGGAGGAATGTCGTGGCGTCGGGCTTGAGCCGAACCTAACCAGGTCGAACCGAACCGAGTTGAACCGAACCAAGTCGCGTCCACATAATATGTATCAACAGCTTACAAGTTTAGCCACTCATATTATTAAAATACGAAACACAATTACATCTAAAAACACAAGGTAACATAGTAAAAAGCGAATAGATACGAAAACTTAACGTTTGTCGAACCCGGCACGCTTCTAACTCGAACCGAAAACTTCCAAGACCTCCGAGAAGCTCCAAGGCACTTCAAGGTCGCTCCAACTTGTTCAGAATCGACTGATTTCAGTCTTGAGAGGTGTGTAGAGGTGTCTCTTTGTTGTAGACTTCCATAGCCTTTTATAGGCTTCAAATCCTTGCCATCTTGCTTTAAATAATTCACCACTAAAGTTGTTTGTCCAATTGCTTTAAATAATTCACCACTAAAGTCTATAGTGCATTTAGTTTGGCCAAAAGTGTTTTTTAAATAAAAATCCCGTCACCACTTAAATTCCTTCCAGAAACGGTTGCCCAAGCTCTAGTCACTCGATTTTAACCTCATATTTGGATTCCTCTCGTCGAGCTACCCCAAAAACATATATTATGGCTCTCGTAACTCATTTTCTAGCCCCAGATATGTCATGATGAAATTCTGACTGTTTCTGACGCGAATTTAATTCATTTTATGTAGGGCTGGCATATCGGGTCAACCCGATCTGTTAAGACACGAACACGATAAGACACGAACACAAAACCTGTAAACACGAACACGACACAAAATCTTATCGTGTCAGATTTTCTAAACACGAACACGAACCTGTTAATAAACAGGTTACACGAAATGACCTGTTAAGACACGAAAATGTTACCATCATATCATACGACCTGTTTAAGACACAAACACGACCTGTTAGGACACGTACACGAACTGTTTAAACACAAACATAACCTGTTATTCCATAGTTGAATCAGCAACAATATCCAAAAACAAAACACAATTTAAGAAACAAATCAATCACCAAACCCATCATCTTCTTGTAAAGATATCATATATGCAAAGATTATATCTGAATCACAAAAGTCCGACTTCACTGATAAACAATTAGACATGACAAAAATACTAGTTAGTGAAGATATTTTAGTATATGCATAAATTCTTAACTCATAATAAATTCACTAAAACAAAAGAGACTTTTACGAGAACAACATCAATATATACACACATCGGTAATCAAGGACCGACTCCAACGAATAAAACAAAAACCTCAAGTAAAACAAAAACATTTCGGTGATACGACGGTAATGTTTTTGACAAAATCTCTGTGTTTCTTACATGGTAGAACGTCGCTGGAATAGATGAACGATGCCGGAGTAGATGAACGATGCCGGAATAGATGAAGGAAGCCGGAATAGATGAACGACGCCGGAATAGACGTGAAGTGAAAGAATGGCCGTTGATGTTGACGCCAGTGGCGGACCCAGGAATTTTTCCATTGGGGTGCGGAACATTTTTAAAAATTTTAGGCCCCTAGGTACATAAGTAAAAAATCGGTTCGTATCGGGTCAGTTCGGGTCGGGCCGGGTCATGTAAACAAAAGAACATTAAACTAATTTTATATAATCATCAAAAACATGTCAAACCTTGTTACAAACATAATTAAAACGTCGCCCTATGGGTTTTCATTTTTTGAAATCTATCCAAAACATCATATAAAGCTACTTTTTAAGCAAGTATTTCTCTATATAATATAAGTTAATCGCTCCATGAGATAATGTTTCAATTTTAATTTCCAACTATTCAAGCCCTATAAATCATAATGTAAGTTGTAATCACCCTAAAAATCATCTAAACAACATAATCACCCTAAAAATCATCTAAACAACCATAAACAACGTCAAAACACACAAAATTTCAAACATATTTAACAACTTTATTACCCCTTTTCTCCTATAATATAAACCAAAATCATTAAAATAACAAAGAAACTTACCCGTGTTCGGATTCCGGTTGGATTTGGTGTCGAACGGCGGTGGTATGGTGGCTGATTACGGTGGTCACCGGCTGCTAGACTGTTGTCGCTGGGTGATGTTGTTCGCTGGCAGTGCAGGGACACAAGAGAGAGAGAGAGAGAGAGAGCGGGAGAAAATTTCTAAGGGTTTTGGGCTTAAGTTATTGTATTATAGTTTGAAATATTGTTGGGTTTGGTTAATGGGCTAAGACTTAGTGGGCTAGTTAGTTAGTAATTATAAGTGGGTAAAGGTATTGAGTATTTGGGTTTAGTTAGTTAGGTATTAAAAGTTATATAATTTAGGTAGTATTAAAAAAAACAAGAGTTTACTAAAAAAAACTTAAAATATAAATTGATAACATTTTTTTACCGAATGGGTGCGGTCGGAAAATTCCAAGGGGTGCGGACGAAAAATTCCAAGGGGTGCGGACGGGATTTTCAACGGAACTTAACACTAAATTTTTTTTTCCCCGGGGGTGCGCCCGCCCACCTTGAGGTGGGCTTGGGTCCGCCCCTGGTTGACGCCGTAGGCAGCTGGTGATACTAAAGTGATGAACAATGGCCACCGGTCAATAATGTAGTGATGAAATTGAAAGTGAGCGGCGACTTTAGGAAATTTAGGGTTTGGTTATTGGATTGGGTATCTTCTAAACTTCACATGTCCCCACCCCACCCCCTATATTTAATATATTTTTTAATTTAAAATTATAATCAGGTCACTAACGGGTCTTAACAGGTTAACGGGTTTTAACCTGTTTAGACACGAAATTTAAAAGGGTCTTATCGTGTCGACCTGTTTAGACACGAAACCTGTTAAGGTCAAACACGAAACCTGTTAACTTCGTGTAGGTTCGTGTCGTGTTATCGTGTTCGTGTCAGAATTGCCAGCCCTAATTTTATGGTTCAACATTAGGTTGTTTAGTTTTCTGATAGACTAAACAACCTAACGTAAGGTGTTATCCCTTATGGTCCGTAAGGGGTCCCATCAGGCAATTTCTGTCACGCTTTTCCGTGTTCTTTCGCATCGTTCGTTTTCTTCCGTTTCTTTCGTAGAATTCATCGTTTTCGCTTCATTTGCACCAGGATCTGACAAAACACAAAATATGATAATAAAGTACTAAAAAAACAAATAAAACCATACAATAATTATACATTTCACACTGGATAAATGTGTGTATTTTTCCACACATCAAACACGTCTATTCTTGGCGGCTGTAATTATGGCGTTTTGTTTTCCAATGGCGTTTAGATAAAGATGAGACTTTTTGTTTTATTCTCTTTGCACATTGTTTTAAGCTTTTTTTTAGATTTATTATAATAGTACTTATTCAAAGTAATTTTATTATAGTTTGGTAGTTTTTGGGACGTTTTATGGCATGATGGCTTTTCACAAACATTTGCCCGTTTTGCGTTTTATTATATTTTTCATTATAGGATTAATGTATTTGTTGTTCTTAGCTGAAAATTACATAACAAATAACAGAAAAAGAAAATTAAGAAAAACAAATAGAAGCAATTTATGATCTAAATCTTCAGTGCATCAGTCTCTTTCTTCTTTTGAAAAACTACAAGAACTGTCACAAATAAATAGCATTTTGGGTTTGGCGTGGTTTATTTTCTTTGTTCATGTGTTGAAGTGTCTTTGTGGATGTTGGAGACATAGATTGACTCCGTGTGGGTGGATGTTATTTGCCTGTCATCTTCATTATAATCATCGAAGCCAAAGTAGCATTTACACTGGGATATGTCTCTTCTACTCATCCAAACCTTCTTCAAGAACAAATAAAACAAAATGACATACTGGTGTCATCAGTCCCTCTTTCTTGAATTTTGTCCATCTCATGCAGCAAAATCTTACTCCCCTCACCTAACAAATCATTCAGCGAAACCTCATGCAGTATATTACTGAGCATCAAAGAAAAGATGTTTGCCATCGTTGATTTCTGTCAACTTTTTTGGCGTTTTACATTGAGTTGTATTTTTTAGGAACCATTGTGTTTTGTGTGTGTTTTTTTGGTGTAATAAACGGAAGGTGGTGAGACGTTCCTATTTATAGGATTTTTTTGGTGCGTAGTTTAGGCGGGATATTATTTTTATAACAATAAATGAAATTAACATTTATCCGGATGTAAGGCTTGGCGTTTATACATTATGGCATTTTATAGCCTGAGAGCTTAAATAAAAACATAGAAAAAACTACGCAGTGATAAAATTGGCGTTTTGTATTTATTTGGCGTTTTATATTTCAATGGCGTTTTATGTGAGAAAGGATGTTTTACCTTTTTTTACCCTTAATGAAGCGCATCCACGTAATAAAATTGATTTTATTTACGAAAAACGCAACCGCGCAAATCTAGTCCATAGATTGTTTTGATCTGACGATCCATAACCGTTCTCACACTTTCCACCGTTTTCTCTAAATCCTGACCCTATATATATATATATAAACGGGTTCAGGAGAAAACGCCCAAAAGTGTGAGAACGGTGAGAACGCATCCTGTCCCAACACGTGGTGCGGGACATGATCAGGGTCCGAGGGGTTTTTTGTCTTTTTAGTATTCTTCTCCTTTCCCGATTTTCGCGTTTGACGTGCTGCTTCATTTTTTGCGTGCAATATAATTTTGGCGTTATCTGGAATCATTAATTACTTGGCGTTTTACTGTTTTTCTCTGATTTCTTCTCGTTGAATTAATTCTTTTTTATCACATGGTCAATTTTTTTGGGGTTATTGCTTTTTTCATGTCAGTTTTTTTGGCGTTTTGGGTCTTTTTGTCAATAATTGATTACCATAGATTAATATTTTATAAAATTACAATAATACGAAATCAAAATATACTAATAGTCTTCCGTGGGTGGGATTACATCAGAGATGTACCCATCGCTTTGTTCATCACTTTCTACAGATTCATCATCATCAAATTTTAGATTGGCGTATAACGCCATTAGCTCGTCTCTTCTTTGCTGCAGCCTATTCTTGAATATCACTGCATCCTTGGATTTTGGATCGTTCGAAGGTGCTAAATCACAAAGTTGTTCAATGATAGATAGCAACCCTGTCTTCAACATTTCCTCCATTAGGAATGAATATTGCACCCCGTTTTTATAAGTCACTTCAAGCGTTCCTTCTTCCTCATGTATCACCCAACTGCTAAGTTGTGGTAGAGGAGTATCGTCAATATCATCATCATCTTTATCATCTTCTGCCAAAAATTTTCTCTTCAGTCTTTTTATTACAATTCGGGTTCTTTCACAATCGTTGGCCATTGGAACCCCAAGGGCCAGGATATCCCTCTGAACCCCTTCATTCATACCAAACATGGCTTTGATTGTCCTTACCTTTACCGTTCTCCTATCAGAGAACTTTATTATGAATCGTTCCTCTTTCCTTTCAAACCTCCATGCAATAACCTTAGCCATTTTTAAAGTTTTTGGCATTTTGGACAATATGTGGCGTTTTAGTCAATGTTTTTGGCGTGTTTGAGCTTGTGTTCTCATGGTCTTCTTTTATATTGACTTTTTTTCCCGCGCATGACAGGTAATTATGACGTTTTGAAAAAGATAAATAAATTTAATTCCCCAAGTATTTGACTTTCAATATAATAAATATTAGTAATTATGTTTTCCGTCGTTTCATTTTACTGTTTTTGCAGTTACCGTGTTTTGTTTTCAGACTCAACTGTTTCTATGGTGTAACACGTCTAATCTTGACGGCTGTAATTATGGCGTTTTGTTTTCCAATGCCGTTTAGATAACGATGGGACTTTTTTGTTTTATTTTCTTTGCACATTGTTTCACGTTTTTTTTATAATAGTACTTGTTCAAAGTAATTTTATTATAGTTTGGTAGTTTTTTTGGGGTGTTTTTATGGCATGATTGCATTTTACAAGAATTTGCTCGTTTTGGCGTTTTATTATATTTTTCATTATAGTATTAATGTACTTTTGTTGTTTATTAACTGAAATTATAAAACAAACAACAGATAAAGAAAATTAAAAAAAACAAAATAGAAGCAATTTATGATCTAAATCTTCAGTGTCATCAGTCTCTTTTTTCTTTTGAAACTACAAGAACTGTCCCAAATAAATGGCGTTTTGGGTTTGGCGTGGTTTATTTTCTTTGTTCATGTGTTGAAGTCTCTTTGTGGATGTTGGAGACATAGATCGACCCTTTGTGGGTGGATGTTATCTGCCCGTCGTCTTCATTATAATTATCGAGGCCAAAGTAGCATTTACACTGGGATAGGTCTCTTCTTATC
Source organism: Helianthus tuberosus (assembly GCA_030545235.1). Lineage (NCBI taxonomy): Eukaryota > Viridiplantae > Streptophyta > Magnoliopsida > Asterales > Asteraceae > Helianthus > Helianthus tuberosus. The sequence goes on along the minus strand of CM060381.1, from coordinate 100,963,841 downwards.
ATCCAAACATTCTTCAAGAACAAAGATGACAGAATGACATATGGGTGTCATCAGTCCCTATTTTTTGAATTTTGTCCATCTCATGCAGCAAAATCTTACTACACTCACGTAACAAATCATTCAGCGAAACTTCATGCAGAACATTACTGAGTATCAAATAAAAGATGTTTGCCATCGTTGTATTTTTTGGCGTTTTACATTGAGTTGTATTTTTTTTAGGAACCACTATGTTTTTTGTGTGTTTTTTTGGTCTGATAAACGGAAGGTGGTGAGACGTTTCTATTTATAGGATTTTTTTAGCGCGTAGTTTAGGCGGGATATTATTTTTATAACAAAAAATGTAATTAACATTTATCCGGATGTAAGGTTTGGCGTTATATGTTATGGCGTTTCACATTTTGTGGCGTTTTTGTAGCCTGAGAGCTTAAATAAAAACACCGAAAAAAAGTACGCAGTGATAAAATTGGCGTTTTGTATTTATTTGACGTTTTATATTTCAACGGCGTTTTATGTGAGAAATGATGTTTTACCTTTTTTACCCTCAATGAAGCGCGTCCACGTAATAAAATCTATGTTATTTACGAAAACGTCACCGCGCCAATCTAGTCCATAGATTGTTTTGATTGGACGATCCATAAGCGTTCTCACCGTTCTCACACTTTCTACCGTTTTCTCTAAATCCTGACCCTATATATATAGAGAGGAAGGTTAATGTACATTACGGCTTAACGTACATCATGTACGACAGGTAATTACGCACGTTCATTTTAAAATTACGCACGTTATAACTCAAAAATCAAAAATCACGCATGTTGAAACACAATAATCACGCATATTGAAAACATTAATCACGCATGTTATATAACAAATCACGCACGTTGTTGTACGTGAAGTACGTTAAGCCGTAATGTACGATATACTTTTTCTATATATATATATATATATATATGGTGAGGTTCGGCTACAAAGTCCATTTTCTTACAAAGTGTACAAAGTCATAAAACACCACAATTTCAGCCATAAAACACACTCAAAACCCACCATATATCCAAACCCTATCAGTCCATAAAAACTTCAAACACACCATCATAGAACTATGAATATAAAACACAATATGATAATCAACATAAAATACACTAATGTTAATCATTCGATAATCAAAGCCATATCATTCAAAACACAACACAAAACCCACAAATATGGCATTTTAGTAATCTTCACTTTGTTATTTGTGGGGTTTAAGTGTGTTTTATGGTTGATATTATAGTGTTTTATGACTTTTTATACTTTATAGGAAAAATGGAATTATATATATATATATATATATAGGGGACCGCTAAAATGAGAACCACCTCCAGTTGTAAGAACCACTTTCTAGCCCTTAGATCAAGTAGATGGATGGATCAGATTAAAAGTATTTAAACATAATATTAAGTATTTTTTGTCTTATTATGTCTTTAGTTTTTTAATCCAAAACGGTATTTAAGTAAAATCACTCTATTTTGTCTTTTTGAGTTTATTGTTTTTTTATTACTTTATTGTATTATTATATTAGATTTTTAATTTTTAAACATAGTTTTTTTATTAAACATTTATAAATTCAGATTTATTTACAGGTTTTTACGTTTAACGTTTTACGTTTTTACGCCCGGCCTTTTCACGCCCCGTTTTTTGACGTGGCGTTTTTACGCCCGGCTTTTTCACGCGTCGTTTTTTCAACGCGCCATTTTTACGTTAACGTTATTTACGTTTTACGCGCCGGTTTTTTACGTTTTGCGCGTCGGTTTTTTACGTTAACGTTTTTTTACGTTTTACGCGCCAGTTTTTTACGTTAACATTTTTTACGTTTTACGCGTCGGTTTTTTACGTTTTACGCGCCGGTTTTTTACGTTAACTTTTTTTTGCGTTTTACGCGCCGGTTTTTTACGTTAACGTTTTTTTACGTTTTACGCGCCGGTTTTTACGTTTAATGTAAAACTTTTTACGTTTTACTAAAAAAAATTTACGTTTCACGTTTTACCTAAAACTTTTTATATTTTACGTTTTACGTAAAACTTTTTACGTTTTACGTAAAACTTTTTACGTTTTACATTAAAAAGTTTACGTTTTACGTTAAAAAGTTTACATTTTACGTTAAAAAGTTTACGGTTTAACTTTTTTTTTACAAAAACTTTTTTACACAAAAACGAACGCAACCAGAAATCGCAAACTCGGGAGGTGTCTCAGATATATCGTTATCATCATCGACTAGGGGGAAAAAATAAAAAAACCAATAACATCAAAACAAAGTGTATCTCGAAAAAAAACGGGGTTTGGCTCAGATTATCCGATAATCAAAAGGCTGCAAAAGTGGGGTTGCAGGTTCAAAAAACCTACCCTCCGCCGTACTTGCCGCGCCATCATCATCTAAATCAACGTTTTTTTTTTCATCATCGCCACCCCAATCGACCACATCAAAACCCACAAATTCTAAAGAACACAAATCAACAAAACCATACATCCAAATTTCAATATCAACGAACAGTTGATTCCCGACCATTCAATAGAATCAAGAAAAAAAACTAACCACTTTAACAAATCAATACACGGTGACTCTAGCACCATTTCCATCACTCATTTTTTATAAAAATAGAAACCTAAAAAAATGGTGAACAAACACAAGAAATGGTTATTGTCACAAACCCATCTTACAGATCAATCATCCCAGGGGGGACGGCAGCGGTGTCACCGGAGAAACGACGGGGTCAGCCCCAGTTTTGGCATCATCACCGGTTCACAACCCCCTACCCACCGATCGAAGGTCAGAAACGATGGGGTCAGCCCCTGATGGTGGTCTGCAACTTTAAAAACAGGGGTGTGGGTGACCCCGGCCGGAGGTCAGAACAACACCGGAACCGTCGGCGGCGGCGGCGTCTTTCCCTCTCTCTCTTTCTACAACTTTTTTTCTCCTCGATCTCTCTCGTCGGAGCAAGAACGGGCCAGCTTAGTCGCCTTATGTGTTTATATAACAAACTTATGTTTTTCGAAAGTTGAAGATGATGATCTTCTTCATCTCTGATGAAGAGATGAAGAGAGAGAGAGATCTGAGGGTTTGAAAAATGTGTTAAGAGAGAGAATGTGATGGGCAAGTCTTTTAAAAAAGAGACAGACACAATTGAATGAGGGACAAGACATATAAAGTAATTTACCTAAATACCCTTTTTGTTGGCTTAATATGATTGGTGGAGAGTGGTTCTCGCGGTTCTTACAACTGGAGGTGGTTCTTATTTTAGCGGCTCCCTATATATATATATATATAGTGGAGAGTTCAAATGAGAAGAAATTTTTTGTAAGAATAAAAAAGAAGAAATTTCAACCAACAAAAATGCTTCATTTTACTTCATTTAATTTTTGTATTTAATATTAGTGTAAGGGTATATTGGTAAACTTAGATGAATCATTAATTGGTAGTCTTCCTTTTTAATAGCTAACTACATTAAATTTGTAACTTATTTTCAAAAAGACATATTTTTCAAAAAAAGAAAAATATATAATTTAAAGTGTAGCATAAATTACGAGTTGTGTAGGATGAATTACGAGCTGTGTAGGATAAATTTCAATATGTGTTTGATAAATTTCAAAACGTGTAGGAAAACTTTTGATGTGTGTAAGGAAAAAGTTAAGTGTGGAGGATGATAGTGTTTATTACTAATTAATTAGTCAAATATAATAATAAATGAGTTGAGAGAAAAACTATTTAATGTTTTACATTTGTACCCTTTGTTCTTTTTCTTCTTAATTTAATTTTCTTCTCAAATGAACATTCCCCTACATATATATATATATATATATATATAGTGTAAGTATATGAAGAAAACCCATTTTAGTGAGAAAACTTAGGAAACTAGAATATGTGGTCCACATTCATCCACATCACCTCATCTAAACTCATGCTTTAAGGGTATTTTAGTCTTTTTGTTTTTTCTTTGAATATTATGCTTTGTACTTTTCACCTTTTTCAACCCATCATCCATCACCTTTTTCAAACCATCACCATCCATTCTCTCTCTAAAATAACACATTTGAGAATTCAAAAATATCTCATTCTCTCTCTATCTTCTTCTTCTGTACATTCACCATCATCATCATCCATGCTCTCTCTATCTTCATGATTCAATATAAACACCAAGAACACACACACAAGTGTGTGTGAGAGAAGCAAGCCTGAATCGTTATTGTTAAAGAAAGAGAAACACCAAAAACACACACACACAAGCGTGTGAGAGAAAGAGAAACAAGATTCTCCATCGTGTTCATGAAGAACACCAAGAACACACACATAAGTGTGTGCGAGAGAAGCAGGTTGAAATCGTTTGGTTGGATGAGTTTTTAGAGAGGGAAAGTTATTGGAACACCAAGACCAAAAACACACACAACTGTGTGAGTGAGAAGAAGGTCAGAAATCATTTGGTTCATGGGTTTTAGAGAGAGAAAGTTGTTAGAACACCAAGAACACACACAATTGTGTGAGAGAGAAGCAGGTCAGAAATCGTTTAGTTACATGGGTTTTGGTTGAGAAAAAAACTTGTTAGAACACAAAGAACATACTCACAAGTATGACATGGGCTGGTTCCATGTCTTAATGTTATTTATTTGGTAAAAGTTGAATGATTTTGTGTGTGAATTAGTAAAATAGATTTGATAGTTTGTTGGGTATTTTTTTTATTTTAAATGTATTAAAAAAATTTAGAATTGAGATAATGATTCTTGTTGTTGTTGTTGTTGTTGTTGTTGTTGTTGTTATATATTAGTTACATTTAAAAAGTCCATAATATAATCGTTGATGATCTCGTTTATTTTACAAAAAAAAAATTGTGGTTGGTTTGGTTGCTTGTTTGAGGCTTTTGATCTGAACAGTAATTGTTTTTGTTAGTTTGATTACTTGTTTGGGGCTTTTGATCCGAATACTAACTGTTTTTACCTACTTACATGTCTCTATTACAAAAGTTACCCTCCAGTGTAACACATGTTACAAACATGTGTTACATATGTTCAACCTCTTTGTTACCAAAAATCGGGGCTGCACATATGTAACACGTGTTACAACAGGTTTTTACCTACTTTCACGTCTCTATTACAAATGGATGAAAACAGTTTTTTTAAAACATCCACGGTGTAACACTTGTTTATTTGAAAGTTCTTAAAACAACCGTTGTAACACGTGTTACATCTTTTTACTCAGCTGTGCATTTTCCTTTTTATAATCTCATCCTCAATGTAAAGATACATCTAATGTAACAAGTGTTACAAAAGGAAATCGCCTACTTACACATCTCTATTACGTTGATTTAAACAGTTATTTAAAAACATCCCCTTTGCAACACTTGTTTATTTGAAAGTTCTTAAAACAACCGTTGTAACACGTGTTACAACTTTTTTAGTGTTGTGCATTTTCCTTTTTATAATCCCATCTCCAACTTGAAGATACATCCAATGCAACACGTGTTAGGTTTTTTACGTGTTACAAAAGGTTTTTACTTAATGTAATAGTAAGTTTAAATGTTAAAATGTTTTTTTTAAGATTGGCTGTTAAATGTTAAATTGTATAAACTTCATAATTTATTCGGTACAAATAAAAAGTGGTGTTTTTTTGGTGGGATAATTAGCTACATATGTAGTAAATGTTACACAAGTTACTTGTAGTTACCCCAACCCTTTTTTGGACACAAAGGGGGTTTGCACATATGTAACACATGTTTGTAACATGTGTTACACTAGAGAGGTAACACATGTATAGCCAAGTTACACATGTTACATAGGAGATTAATAAGTTTTAACTATAGAAGATTAATATCGATGTACTTGTTTTGTTCATAGGTGAAAAGATGTTTTGTGTTCAAGATGTGTTACATATGTTAAACCTCTTTGTTACCAAAAATCGGGGCTGCACATATGTAACACGTGTTACAACAGGTTTTTACCTACTTTCACGTCTCTATTACAAATGGATGAAAACAGTTTTTTTTAAACATCCACGGTGTAACACTTGTTTATTTGAAAGTTCTTAAAACAACCGTTGTAACACGTGTTACATCTTTTTACTCAGCTGTGCATTTTCCTTTTTATAATCTCATCCTCAATGTAAAGATACATCTAATGTAACACGTGTTACAAAAGGAAATCACCTACTTACACATCTTTATTACGTTGATTTAAACAGTTATTTAAAAACATCCACTTTGCAACACTTGTTTATTTGAAAGTTCTTAAAACAACCGTTGTAACACGTGTTACAACTTTTTTAGTGTTGTGCATTTTCCTTTTTATAATCCCATCTCCAACTTGAAGATACATCCAATGCAACACGTGTTAGGTTTTTTACGTGTTACAAAAGGTTTTTACTTAATGTAATAGTAAGTTTAAATGTTAAAATGTTTTTTTTAAGATTGGCTGTTAAATGTTAAATTGTATAAACTTCATAATTTATTCGGTACAAATAAAAAGTGGTGTTTTTTTGGTGGGATAATTAGCTACATATGTAGTAAATGTTACACAAGTTACTTGTAGTTACCCCAACCCTTTTTTGGACACAAAGGGGGTTTGCACATATGTAACACATGTTTGTAACATGTGTTACACTAGAGAGGTAACACATGTATAGCCAAGTTACACATGTTACATAGGAGATTAATAAGTTTTAACTATAGAAGATTAATATCGATGTACTTGTTTTGTTCATAGGTGAAAAGATGTTTTGTGTTCAAGATGTGTTACATATGTTAAACCTCTTTGTTACCAAAAATCGGGGCTGCACATATGTAACACGTGTTACAACAGGTTTTTACCTACTTTCACGTCTCTATTACAAATGGATGAAAACAGTTTTTTTTAAACATCCATGGTGTAACACTTGTTTATTTGAAAGTTCTTAAAACAACCGTTGTAACACGTGTTACATCTTTTTACTCAGCTGTGCATTTTCCTTTTTATAATCTCATCCTCAATGTAAAGATACATCTAATGTAACACGTGTTACAAAAGGAAATCACCTACTTACACATCTCTATTACGTTGATTTAAACAGTTATTTAAAAACATCCACTTTGCAACACTTGTTTATTTGAAAGTTCTTAAAACAACCGTTGTAACACGTGTTACAACTTTTTTAGTGTTGTGCATTTTCCTTTTTATAATCCCATCTCCAACTTGAAGATACATCCAATGCAACACGTGTTAGGTTTTTTACGTGTTACAAAAGGTTTTTACTTAATGTAATAGTAAGTTTAAATGTTAAAATGTTTTTTTTAAGATTGGCTGTTAAATGTTAAATTGTATAAACTTCATAATTTATTCGGAATATCTCGTTTATTTTACAAATAAAAAGTCGTGTTTTTTTTGGTGGGATAATTAGCTACATATGTAGTAAATGTTACACAAGTTACTTGTAGTTACCCCAACCCTTTTTTGGACACAAAGGGGGTTTGCATATATGTAACACATGTTTGTAACATGTGTTACACTAGAGAGGAAACACATGTATAGCCAAGTTACACATGTTACATAGGAGATTAATAAGTTTTAACTATAGAAGATTAATATTGATGTACTTGTTTTGTTCATAGGTGAAAAGATGTTTTGTGTTCAAGATGAAGATGGTTATCAAGAAGCGAAGCCCGCCGAAGGATTACAACGCATCATCAGGTTTTCGTGGTGACGATGGTGTGTTTTTTGGTTGGCTGCTATGTGTTGTGAAGATGAATGTTGTTGTGAAGACCATTTTTTAGAAGCATTACAACTATTGATATCAAATTCATTTTTATTTTCATTGTAAGTATGCCCATTTTTTGATGAATACGGATGTTGGTGTGATGGCAATTTTTTTGGGATGCAACAACTATATGTAACATGTGTAACCTTGACGTTGTAACACATGTAAAATGGTTATACATGTGTTACATATGTTACACAATAGTGTAACATATATTATAAACATGTTTTACATATGTCAACCCCTTTGGTTTCAATTTAAACTTAGTAAAATTACATATGTAACAACATTACATCATCCAAAATGTCATATCAATGAACAAACAAGTAGACTAGTGTAACGAATTAAAGGGACAAACGATATACTTCATGTTACATATGTACGTAGACTTGTTATTAACAATGTTATTAGTAGATAAAAAAACTAGATTAACGTATATTTTTTACACTGAACCCAACGTATTGGTCATTTTTACACTAAACCCAACTTATTGGTCATAAGTTTACACTGAACCGAACTTGTTAGTATAAGTTTACGTGCGTTACGCATATTTTACGTGCGTTATGAACACTGAACCAAACTAGAATATAAAGCAGAGTAGGAACACAACTTTTAAGGATGCTACTCACGTTGTAGAGAAGATGTTACATGTGCACACACAATTAACATGTGTAACATGGCGACAAGCGTCATGTGTGATCTTTTTTTGTTACCCTAGGGTGCTAAACTTATTACAACGTTTATAACGCACGTAAACTTATACTAACATTCGTCCCTAACTCCACAGATGATCTTGAACATACTACCATCTTTAAGAGTCTTCTAATGGCACTAAATTGTGGACACCGAATGTCAACGAGCAATATCATCCTATTATTGTTAAATCATACGTCACACTGGAAGAACTTCTTGCCATGTATAAGACTTATGACCAATAAGTTGGGTTCATTGTGCTAAAAAAGATCACACATGACACTTGTCGCCATGTTACACATGTTAATTGTGTGTGCACATGTAACATCTTCTCTACAACGTGAGTAACATCCTTAAAAGTTGTGTTCCTACTCTGCTTTATATTCTACTTTGGTTCAGTGTTCATTACGCACGTAAAATATGCGTAACGCACGTAAACTTATACTAACAAGTTCGGTTCAGTGTAAACTTATGACCAATAAGTTGGGTTCAGTGTAAAAAATGACCAATAAGTTGGGTTCAGTGTAAAAAAATATACGTTAATGTAGTTTTTTTTATCTACTAATAACATTGTTAATAACAAGTCTACGTACATATGTAACATGAAGTGTATCGTTTGTCCCTTTAATTCGTTACACTAGTCTACTTGTTTGTTCATTGATATGACATTTTGGATGATGTAATGTTGTTACATATGTAATTTTACTAAGTTTAAATTGAAACCAAAGGGGCTGACATATGTAAAACATGTTTATAATATATGTTACACTATTGTGTAACATATGTAACACATGTATAGCCATTTTACATGTGTTACAATGTCAAGGTTACACATGTTACATATAGTTGTTGCATCCTAAAAAAAAATTGCCGTCACATCAACATCCGTATTCATCCAAAAATGGGCATACTAACAATGAAAATAAAAATGAATTTTATATCAATAGTTGTAATGCTTCTAAAAAATGGTCTTCACAACAACATCCATCTTCACAACACATAGCAGCCAACCAAAAAACACACCATCGTCACCACGAAAACCTGATGATGCGTTGTAATCCTTCGGCGGGCTTCGCTTCTTGAAACACAAAACATCTTTTCACCTATGAACAAAACAAGTACATCAATATTAATCTTCTATAGTTAAAACTTATTAATCTCCTATGTAACATGTGTAACTTGGCTATACATGTGTTACCTCTCTAGTGTAACACATGTTACAAACATGTGTTACATATGTGCAACCCCCCTTTGTGTCCAAAAAAGGGTTGGGGTAACTACAAGTAACTTGTGTAACATTTACTACATATGTAGCTAATTATCCCACCAAAAAAACATGACTTTTTATTTGTAAAATAAACGAGATATTCCGAATAAATTATGATGTTTATACAATTTAACATTTAACAACCAATCTTAAAAAAAACTAAGGAACATTTAAACTTACTATTACATTAAGTAAAAACCTTTTGTAACACGTAAAAAACCTAACACGTGTTGCATTGGATGTATCTTCAAACTGGAGATGGGATTATAAAAAGGAAAATGCACAACACTAAAAAAGTTGTAACACGTGTTACAACGGTTGTTTTAAGAACTTTCAAATAAACAAGTGTTGCAAAGTGGATGTTTTTAAATAACTGTTTAAATCAACGTAATAGAGATGTGTAAGTAGGTAATTTCCTTTTGTAACACGTGTTACATTAGATGTATCTTTACGTTGAGGATGGGATTATAAAAAGGAAAATGCACAGCTGAGTAAAAAGATGTAACACGTGTTACAACGGTTGTTTTTAGAACTTTCAAAAAAACAAGTGTTACACCGTGGATGTTTTAAAAAAAACTGTTTTCATCCATTTGTAATAGAGACGTGCAAGTAGGTAAAAACCTGTTGTAACACGTGTTACATATGTGCAACCCCGATTTTTGGTAACAAAGAGGTTGAACATATGTAACACATGTTTGTAACATGTGTTACACTGGAGGGTAACTTCTGTATAACATCAAAGGTACCCACCACTTGCCCTTCATCGACTTCTTGTTCCCATTCTTCATCGGTTTCTCCATCTACCTTAATGATCCAAAAACTATCATAAAGGTTACAAAAATCTAGCTACGCTTTGCATCTTGATAACCATCTTTATCTTGAACATAAACATCTATTCACCTATGAACAAAACAAGTACATCAGTGTTAATCCCCTAAAGTTAAACTTATTAACACAAATGTAACTACAGGTATGTAACATGTGTTACGTGTTATATACGTGTAAAATTTTATTGTAACACATGTAACATGTGTTACCTCCTAGTATAACACACAATAACAGTTACTATTCAGATCAAAAGCCCAAACAAGCATGCAACCCAACAAAAAAACAGTTACTATTCAGATCAAAAGCCTCAAACAAGCAACCAAACCAAACACAACTTTTTACCACAAAAATGATTTTAACATAAAAATAAAAACCTGTAAATTACATAAACATTTACCCATTTTTAGAACCATTTTTAACAAAAGAATCATGTTCATCTCTAAAACATCCATTACACAAAAACCTATAAACAACCATTTTAACTAAAACATCAAGTGTGAAATGATTTTTCAAAATAAAATACTCAAGAGATTGTTGGTTCTCTCTCTAAAATAGCAATTTTCTCTCTCTAAAAACACTTACCGAATCTAGAAACCGTGTGATGAACACGATGAAGATCTTCAAACTTGCTTCTCTCTATGTGTTCTTGGTGTTCTTGATGAATATGATGAAGATTGTAACACCCGAACCCGCAACCAAATCTAGATCTGACCCACCTCTTTCGAACCCGAACCCGCAACCAAAACTCAGATCGACACACCTCTTTCGAACCCGCTGGAATTTGACCGAAATACTAGTCGGAACTAGATTACACCGCCGCCACCGCCGTAGACGGCGCTGCAAACGCCGGAAACCTCCAATGGCTTCCATCATCCATGTATCTCTCTCTCGAACCGCCTCCCAAGCTTCTCTCTCTAAAAAACAGCAACTTTCTCTCTCTAAAAAACAATGTTTCTATCACACATGAACACGTTGGAGATTCTTGTTCTCTTTCTTGATGAACATGATGAGAATTCTTGATATTTTGAATTATGAAAGAAGAAGAAGAGAGAGAATGACATATAAATGATGATGGTTTGATGTGATACACTGATCATATCAAGTCAACAATATTTTAAAATATTTTATGTACTTGGGTTCTATTTGATTTTACATAAATACCCTCATGGCCCACTTATCAACATAAGTAATCTATTAAATTTAAATCAATAACCATCAAAATTCCCTAGCCCTTAGATGATCAAGATCAATGGTCACAATTGGGTTTCCTTAGTTTTCTCACTAAAAAATGGTTTCCTATATATCCATGCCCTATATATATATATATATATATATATATATATAGGTAGAGGATCCTGTAAAAAAGGCCCAAAGTGTGAGAAAGATAAGAAAGAATCTCAGCCATTAGATCTTTGATCTAATGGTTGAGATTAATAGGGACCAAAATGTAAAATATTTTTATTAATTTGGATTGAATTGAAATATCTAGGGGCAATTGTGTCTTTTTATCTTATTTTGTAAATCAAAATCCCTATAATCTCTCTCTCTCTCCAGATCATATCCATCTACGATCAAAACCTAGGTTTTCAATCTTCAAACCACCATGGCAGCAGATCTCCGTGTAAGCAAGCGCTTCCGTAACTCCACCGACACCGGCGACTCCTCCGCCATCATCGGCACCAACCTACGTAAAGTCTGAGTCATCTGCTCCGATCCGGAAGCCACCGACTCGTCCTCAGACGAAGAGGATTGCGATCGGAGCCAATCGGAACCGAGATAGTGGGGGTGAGAGGAGGTGTGCGTGTGACGGAATCCATGTCGAGCGGCGAGTGGCAGCGGCGGGCGGGCGGCAGCGGCAGTGGTGGTGCGGATCGGCAATGGTGGTGCGGCAGTGGTGGTGCCGGAAGTGGAGAAGATGATACAGAGGTGTTATATTCTTTACTGAATAGTGTTTTTTTTTTTTCTGAATGGTGTTATTTTGTGTACTGAATGGTGTTTTTTTTATTTTCTGAATGGTGTTTTTTTTCTTTTCTGAATGGTGTTATTTTGTTTCTGAATGGTGTTATTTTCTTTTTCTGAATGGTGTTATATTTATTTACTGAATGGTGTAATATTCTTGTACTGAATGGTGTTATTTTGTTTACTGAATGGTGTTATTTTGTTGTTTACTGAATGGTGTTATTTTGTTGTTTGCTGGATGGTTTTTTTTTTGTTTCAGAATGGTGTTTTTTTTGTTTACTGAATGGTGTTTTTTTTGTTTACTGAATGGTGTTTTTTTGTTTCTGAATGGTGTTATTTTGTTTCAGAATGGTGTTATTTTGTTTCTGAATGGTGTTATATTTTTCGGAAAAACACCAATGATTTGAACTGTGAATTTTTTTAAAACACCCTGGACGGTTATATTCCTTAAATCAAGGATTTTCTCTCTCCAAATCCTTAAATCAAGGATTACCATATTTGAATTTGTTAATGCATTTACAATCTTACCCTTTTCATTTAATTTAGATCTAATGGTTGAGATTCTTTCTTATCTTTCTCACACTTTTGGTCTTTTTTACAATAACTCCACCCTATATATATATATATATATATAGGGGATGGACCATGAGAAAACTAGTTTAAATGAGAAAACAAAAAAACTAACTAAAAAAGCCAAAAAAACATACCAATTTTTTTTTTTTAATTTTTATAAAAAATCACAGCTTTTTATGCATGGAAAAAAAATTTCAAAAAATAAATTGCACATGTGCACTATTACGGATATAGTACACATATAATGCACATGTGCAGTACAACAAAAAAAAAAATTTTTGAAATTTTTTTTATATATAAAAACTAGCGAATTTTTTATAAAAATTTGTAAAAAAAAAATTTTGGTATGTTTTTTAGTTTTTTTTAGGTTTTTTTAGTTAGTTTTCTAGTTTTCTCATTTATATGTAGTTTTCTTATGATCCTCTCCCTATAAATATATAGGGGAAGGTTCATTGGGGAACACTAAAAAAGTGGGGAACAGCGGGGAACCGGCTCAAACGAACTCCGATTGGACTCATTCCAGCGGCGTTGGAACCTGCTCGTCGAACCCTAACTAAGATCTCTTAACCCTAAATCCTAACTCCTAAACTCTAAACCCTAAAGCTAAAAAATAAGGCTAAAACCTAAGCTAAACCGTAAAATCTAAACTATAAACCCTAATGGCTAAACCTAAAGCTAAACTCTAAAACTAAACCCTAAACCCTAAAGCTAAACTTTAAACCCTAAGGCTAAACCCTAAATCTAAACCCTAAAAGCCAAACCCTAATATATTTATGGTTTAGGGGCTATGATTTAGGGTTTAGGGTTAAGAGATCCTAGTTAGGGTTCGACGAGACGGTTCCAACGCCGCTGGAATGAGTCAAATCGGAGTTCGTTTGAGTCGATTCCCCACTGTTCTCCACTTTTTTAGTGTTCCCCAATGAAACTCACACTATATATATATAGGGGACCGCTAGAATGAGAACCACCTCTAGTTATGAGAACCGCGAGAACCACACCGTACGGGGCGAGGTGGACCAATTTTTTTTTTTCAAAAACGTAGATGCATGTATTATAAACACATTTGTAAAAAAAATTTAAAAACAAAATGCCGTGTGTGTAGTTTTTTACACCACAAGTTTGTGGTTTACGAGTTCCGTAAATTTACGGAACTCGTAAACCACAAACTTGTGGTGCTCAAAACTACACACACGGCATTTTTTTAATTTTTTTTTACAAATGTGTTTATAATACATGCATCTACGTTTTTGAAAAAAAAAATTGGTCCAACTCGCCCCAGATCAAGTAGTTCTCGCGGTTCTCATAACTAGAGGTGGTTCTCATTCTAGCGGTCCCATATATATATATATATATATATATATATATAGGGAGAAGATCATGCGAGAACCACCTCTTATTGTGAGAACCGCGAGAACCAATGTGAACACAACAAAAAATGCCTAAAAATAGCTAAAAATCACACAATTTTTTTTTTTTGATTTTTTTAATATTTTTTAGGTTAAAATCGCTACTTTTCGAAGCAAAAAAAAAAATTTGCTTCGAAAAGTAGCGATTTTAACCTAAAAAATATTAAAAAAATCAAAAAAAAAATTTTAGATTTTTTTTTGATTTTTTTAGGTTTTTTTGGGGTTTAGTTTTTAGCTTTTTAGCATTTTAGCTTTGGGGGGGGAGGGGGGGTTAGGTTTTTGGGGGGTGGGGGAGGGGGGTTTAGGTTTTGGGGGGGGGGGGGTTAGGTTTTTTTTTGTGAGGTGGGGGGTTTAGGTTTTTTTTTTTTTTTTTTTTGGGGGGGGGGGGTTAGGTTTTTTTAGGTTTTTTTTAGCTATTTTAGGTTGTGTTCACATTGTTCTCACAATAAATGAAGTTCTCGCATGAGCCCTCCCTATATATATATATATATATATATATATATATATAGGGAGCCGCTAGAATGAGAACCACCACGAGTTATGAGAACCGCGCCCCGCGGGTGGCCGTCGGCGACGAAATTTTTTTTACACCTAGATCCGTATATTTTAGTGGGGGGTTTAAATTTTCGGTTCAAACGGCGCGCCCGAGGGGGTAGTTTTTTACGCCCAAAGTTTGTTAAAAAAAAGAAAAAATAAAAAAATTAAAAAAACCCAAACTTTTGGCGTAAAAAACTACCCCCTCGGGCGCGCCGTTTGAACCGAAAATTTAAAACCCCCACTAAAATATACGGATCTAGGTGTAAAAAAAATTTCGTCGCCGACGGCCACCCGCGGGGCGCGGTTCTCGTGGTTCTCATAACTCGTGGTGGTTCTCATTCTAGCGATCCCCTATATATATATATATATATATATATATATATATATATATATATATATATATAAAGTTTACTTTATATGTTAATCTTTAAAAGAAATTTTAGTAATGGAATGCGATGGGTGTTACAAATGTGATTAGTGAAATATGATATAATATGAAAAAGTAATGTCTCAAATAGTGATTTGGTGTCATAGAAAAATTATGTGATAATTGTGATGAGTGCCCTATCCATCCTAAATCATGCAAAGGATTCATAGTTTTGACCTACATTTAATATAAGCATAATATACTAGGGGGTCTAGGGTGTGAGACGCGAGGCCAAGCTAGTCTGCCCTTATGCACTAGCTTGGCCAACCAAATTGGGTATTAGTCAGGAAGGATGCTTGTTTGCTTAATTGTTGTGGATGCTAGCACGGGAGGCCCTGGGGATGGACGAAGAGGACTACCGGGCAAGGTCTGGTGTTTTGAAGGACACGTTCTTTTTAAAAAACCCGATATGTATCTATAAAAAAATAATTAATAGGATATAATCATATAAACATAAACATAGGCTAAGTGTCAAAACTATTCTTGTAGTTTAGATTAGTTATTAGCTCATTGATATTAGGTTATTAGACTTTTAGTGAGCCTAATAACCAATTTTGTTAAGGCCAAAGATCACGCTTTTTTAGATCGAACAAGCTCCGGACGAGCCTAGATGCTAGAGTTAGAACAAACCTAACCTAACATGTTGCTTCAACCTCATGAAGTATTCAAAATGTCCCAACCTTATTGGGTATGAGTTCGAAACGATGTTTGGTTGTTGTGGATGTATACATTGGGACACGCCTAACTTTTATCAACCTGACAAAGTACCTAAGGCCGTGGGCAGTGTTGTAGAAGGCGCTATGCGCTAGTCGGGCGGTGAGGTAGCGCCTAGGGATTAATCGCGATTAATCGGGATTAATCGGATTGGGATTTTTATATGTATTTTTTCAAAATTATATATATATATACCCAATAATATAAAAATAATACTTCAAAATTCACATAAATACTTCAAGTTTCAGATAGTATGGTTCGATTTTGACCGATTTTGACTGATTCTGACCAATTTTGACCGCCTAGGACCGCCTGGGACCGCCTGGGACCGATTTTGACCGATTTTAACCGATTAATATAGGCCGATTAATCCGATTTTTGACCGCCTAGGACCGATTTTGACCGACTTTGACCGACTCCGATTAATTGGCCGACTAGCTCAAAATTAGTCAGTAAGTAGCCGCCTAGCGCCTAGGCGCCGATTAATCGGCCGCCTAGGCCGATTTTTGCAACACTGGCCGTGGGGTATGGTGGGACGAGAGTTGGGCTTGGGTTGGGGCATTTGGTGACACGTGGAAGGGGAGCCCCCCACCGCCTGGTTACGTGTAAGCGGGGTATGGCGGGGCGTGAGTTGGGCTTGGGTTGGGTGCACCGCGTGGCAGAAGCAATTAAAAAAAAATACCAAAAAAATTATAAAAAATCACACAACAATTATAAAAAAAACCTACAACTTCATTAAAATTTAAAACATTACATAGTCCTAAAAATTACAAAATAACAAACCTAAAGCGTTAAAAAAATTTCAAAAAGGTCGATCTTGTCGAACACCTTTTTTTCCTTGCCTCGAAACTCTATGTTAGCCACCGCCACCTGGTCCTCGTGGCTTAACTCGCCACCGGGAACGGCTTCGTAGTAAGCCTTGAAACGCTCGAGCTTGGGCCGTAGATCGCGCCATTTATGTTGGCACGCGTTGAGGTTGTGGCGGTCGTTACCGACGTTAAGTCGGTAGGCTTCGAATGCTTCCACCCAATATTTTGTTTGGCCGGGTGGCCGACCCTTCATAGCGTCAACGACGCTTGTGACGAGAGCAATTTCCTCTTCACGAGTCCAAGATGCCATAGCGGGGTTGGGTTCGTGGGATGGGGTGGACCAGTGGGGTAGCGGGTTTGCGAGAAGTGGTAGCCGGTGGGGTTGTTGGTGAGGTTGTTGGGTTCGTGGGATGGGGGGACCAGTGGGTTGGGGTTTCAATATATAGGCCATTTCGGTGACCCGCGTGGCGGTTCAGGGAGATGGGGGACCGTTTGGGGGGACGGTTTGAATTTTAAAATTCAAAAGTTAAAAAACCAACCGCCTGACGTGGCGGGTGAGCCAATGAAATTCAGCCAACTAGCATGGCCATACCGCCCCACGCCCGGCTTGAAAGCCAAGCCCTAAGGGCCACGCCCAAACCCATGCCCACCCGGGGTGGTGGCTTGGGCGTTTTCCCCCAACCCACGCCCAAACCCCCGCCCCATACCCCACGCTCTAAGATGATTGTTGCCTTTGGTCAAGCACTCAAGCGGTGTCCCCAAGAAATTGTCGCCTATCGAGAATAATTGCCTATCGAAAAGCGTAGCGTTTTAAAAGACCTGTTTGAGACCTAGAACTATCATGCCACGTGTCAAATAATTATACAATGCATGCTCTACTTTTCTTATCATTGCATGCAAACCATTTGTAATTAAAATGATGATAAATTGATAATAAAAATAAACCTTAATTGAACAAGGAGAGTGAAGTCAATCAGTATAAAATTAACTTTATAGTTTATATATACAAATACCTTAGGGGTTGTTTGTTTACCTCTTAATAAGACTCTTAATGGTTCAAACCTCTTACTGGTTAAGCACTTAATTAATGGTTCAGACTGTTTGTTTCACGAGCAGATGTCTGAATGGTTCAGATATTTGCCCTTGAATGGTTAAGATGTAAACAGAGTCTGAATGGTTAAGACCTTTAATCTGAATTGGTCAGACATTTGCCTCTGAACGACTAAGCATTATACAAACTCTAGATGGTTCAGACTATTTACTGGTTCAACTCTTAATGGTTCAGAACTCTTACTGGTTCAGCACTTAACCATTCAGATGTTGCCAAATAGCCCCTTAGTCACATCCTTACTTGGACTACTCACTACAAGAATAATAACGTACCGATAGCGGCGACGCGTCATATGTCGCCGCTGTTGGTCCGATTCGAACGCCGAACACAGTGTCGCCGCTATTACCTTTTGCGACATAATATCGCAGCTATTACCCCGTTTTCTTGTAGTGATTATATATTAAAAAAGAAACTAACACGAATAATAAGAGAGTAAATGTCTGCCATTGCATGTGTTATTTTAAAACACCCCTCTCAATGATATTATCATTTTATCGCGTTGTTAACATATTTCAAAATTGTATTTAATCGTTACGTCAGAACCTACAAAATAAATTGATACTACTATATCCGTAATCCGTAATGTTTAGTCATTAAAAACCATAATAATAAAACCAAAATCAATCAAACAAAAACCTAGAGCGTGTATAATTAATGTGAGTTATGTAATCCCTTTTTAATGCAACACAGGTAATTAATTCTATTTCGGGAAATTAGTGCATTCACATTTTTCATGACAACCATAAACGCCTCAAAACACCCGTACACCACCTCCCGTAGCGTTTTTCTTTAAAAATTTGGTTGGGGCATGCAAAATTAAACGTCTGATGAAGATATTGTTGGCCAATCATAGGTAACATTCTTTCCTTTAACCAATCAATTTTTTTTTATGATTTTATTATTTATTTAATTCTTTGCACATTTTTTAACATAATGCAGCACAATGACCACATTTCTACTACATCCATTTTAAAAAAAAAAGGCCCTATAATGGTTCATTGCTGAACGCCACATAACGCATAATGACCAAGGGTCTACCATTACCACTACACATATTCTAAGGCCAAATCAGTGATTCTCATTTTGCCATTACAACCTCAAGGGCAAAACGGTAAATAAATTGGCCAGCTAAGTTCACTCCTGGCGTTACCTTCGAGAACCTTCTTAAAAAATCCAAACCTAAGTATTTATTCCATCCATTCACCACCCTAACAACCTCAAAACACCCACCCAACCTCCTCCACTAACTGAATCATGACGGCGCGTTACGAACTAGACATCACCATCTCCTCCGCCAGAAACCTAAAAAACATCAACTGGCGCCACGGCTCTCTCAACCCATACGCCGTCGTATGGGTCGACCCAAAAAACAAACGCAAAACACATGTCGACGAGGCGGGCGATGAGTCGCCGGTCTGGGATGAAAAACTCACCATCTCTTTCAACGATCCGATCGAGGATTCAACTCTCTATATCGACATCGTGCACGCTAATGCTGCGGCTGACACCAAGCCGTTGATCGGCTCAGCCAAGCTTAAGCTAATCGATGTTGTTGATGAGGTCGGAATGGGGAACGTGTTTAGTGAAAGCTTAGAACTAAAGCGTCCGTCCGGGCGTCCGCACGGGAGGTTGGAGGTGAAAGTATCTGTTAAGGAAACGCGCTATCCTGCGCCAGAACCTTACTATCCACCTCCTTATACTGTTGCACCGCAACAACATAATGCTCCTCAACCGTACGGTTGGAATTATCCGTACGCGGCTCCACCATCAGGTTACCCATATGCGGCACCACAACCACGTTACGTGCCGCAATATTGGCAACCTGTTTATGGTGGAGCACTGTCATATGGTGGTCCTCCATCTATACCACCGAATGGTGGAGCACCGTCATATGGTGCTCCACCATCTAGACTACCGTATGGTGGTGCTCACCGTCATACGGTTATGGGTATGAGGAGAAGAAGGAAAGTAAGTTGGGATGGGGACCGGACTGGCGGTAGGGCCGGCGGCAGGATTGTTGGGAGGGTTGGCGATAGCGGAGGGGGTTGATTATGTGGAAGATAAAATTGCGGAGGATGTTGCCCAGAAGGTTGAGGATGTCCTCGGTTACGACTATGATTAGAACATTCAACCTTCTTTATTTTTATTTTTCTTTCGCAAGGAATCAGAGATGTTCATGCAATGTGTTTTACTTTTTATTAATAAGATATTTAAAGAATGTTAGTTGGTGAAGTATTTTGCAGCACATTAACATAAAAAAATGTATTTTATTATTGTTTAAATTAGGGTATGTTAATGTTGTAGAATACAAATAAGACTTTAAGATCTATACTACTATCATAAAATGGTATGATATTTCAAGTTAAACATTCTCGATGAGAGGAGTTATTATTATATTTTAACGATCATCAAAAGTTTGATTACCCAGGTAAAACCCAATGCTAAGTCCGCCCGTAGTGGGGCGTTTTTTTTTTTTTAAATTGAAAAAAAACGCCTAAAAACGCCCCTTCCCCCATTACATGGGGCGTTTTTTTTTTTAAATCAAAAAAATGAATGTTGGCGTGTTAATAATAACGCGCATAGTTACTTTGGCACTTGTTTGTTTAGCCAATCAAATGTGGGCATTTGTCTGACAACTTTGGAGAAACCCTATGCAACTTTGACCAGCCAATCCCATCTCTTGCTTTTTTTTTGTTGTTTAATAATTGGAAGGGGCGTTATTGGAATAATGCCCCACTACGCCACTTTTGCTATAATGCCCAACGCTGACTAGGATGCCACGTGTCGGATAATGCCCCATGGTGGGGGCATTATTTTTCTCTACCACTACGGGTGGTCTAAGAGGTTAACCACATTCGCACACGTAGATGACGTTGGTGTCTTGACACATCACCTTTCTAGAGGAAACTCAATTCCAAAAAAACTCACATATCACACTTATTACACTTGTGATACCATCTCTCTTTTACGCTAACATCATATCATATTCTACTAGTTATTTGATTATCTTGTCAAATCACAAAAATTAAATATGGTTCTTATGCCTTTAATGCCATACCATACCAAATTAATTTTAAATATAACTAACTCAAAATTAGGGGTGTTCAAAAGAATCCGAATCCAAATCCGAAACCGAATCCGAAATATCCGAAAACCCGTATCCGAAATATCCGAAATTACGGATATCCGATTTTTTCGGATATCCGAAAACCGGATAATCCGAAAGTTCGGATTCGGATGTTAATTCTAAAAATTTTCGGATATTCGGATTATCCGAATCCGAAACTTAAAAAATAGAAAAATGATATATATTAATTAATATATAATATCCATTACCTTTTTACCTAATACATTAACCTAAACTCACTATACACCACATGCATTCACAAACCTTCACCATTCTTATTTCTTTCACTATCTAGGGTTTCTTTTTTCACAAATAATACGCCGTCGCAGTCTCGCCTATCAATCTCCCATCTTCGATCTCACCCTTCTTCCACCTTCCATCTCTGGTCAACGAAGGCTTTCTGTCCGACGGTAAGTTACGGTTCTGATTTATTTTATTTTTTCGAAAAAAACTACAATAAAAGTAAGAAATTGATGGTAGATACTTGGCTAATCTTTGGTTTTTGAGTTTCGAATCTTCATCTGGATACTTTCAATTTCTGCTTCATAAGGTAACATGCTTTACTAGATTTGATATTATTGATACATTGTGCGTGTGTGTATTATATATATATTATGTTATTGCGAAATTGCAGGTTTGAAAGGTGGAATTGCAGGTTTAAAAGGGATGGATGTTTACAAGCGCTTATGGATGTTTATCGTTTTTATCGATTAATTGTCGAACTACTTTTGGATTTTATGTCTTGTTTTAAATGTTTGTGGTTTATTTTGAAACTTTGATTTGTTTTGAATTGGTTACTGAAATGTTTAAATTTGAATGTTATTTGATGTTTTAGATGGTTGAATTGGTGGTTTGAAACAGGTTCAGTCGTCATTTACATAGAAAAACGAATTTTTTTTTGTTTTTTTTTAAATTTCGGATTATCCGTTTGGATGTCCGAATCCGAATCCAAAAGTTTGGATATCCGAAAATCAGATATCCGAACTTTCGGATTCGGATGTCAATATCCACTATCCGAAATTTTCGGATATCCGAAAAGCGGATAATCCGATGTTGAACACCCGTACTCAAAATGCCTATTATAATGGTGAGCATACATAGCGGGTTACGGCGAATATGGTTGTAAAGTAGAAGTGCTTCTTTGGGTGTGCCATCAGAGATGTGATATTGAATAGCAGTAGGGATGAGCATGGTACCGGTACCGTATCGAACCGGTACTAGTACCGAAAACACCCGTACCAAAATTCCTCAAAACTGGGTACCGGTATCAAATCATTCGGTACGGTACCGGTATGGTACCAGTATTCGAAGGTAAAATTCGGTATTTTACCGGTACTGTACCGGACCGAGCTCATGTTACTTTTAGTAAATTAAATTGTAAATGTAGCATTATTTGTTTTATTTCTTGATTTTTTTATACACAACTTATAAAGAAAACTTCATACCTAATGATACAATCCATTTTGTTAGTAATGTATGTAATATGTCACTTTATTTGCATTAATTTGATATATACACTTATGATTAATGTAATTTAAATTTTCCTACCCGGGAAGTTCTCGGGTGATAAATTTATTATTTTCCCACATCGTACATGATAAATAAACTTCTACATTAGTTGTTTACGTCATTTAAATAGTCAACCCGGGAAGCTCCCAGGTGATAACCTAGTATAAAATATATTAAAACATATCATATTAGCTACATAGAATTTTTGTTTTTAGAATTTTTACACTAGATTTTAATAATTCATTATCAAACAATATATTTTTCTTTTCTTTTTTTTACTTTTTACTTCAACCCGTGTTTATTTTAATATAATGGAATCTTACATATAAATAAATCTATTTTCAATTAAGAATATTTGAAATTTTCATTAGCTTAGTATTAATTTAAAACTACCTAAAAATTACATAATTTAAAATTTATAATATTTTGATATCGGTACCGATTTTATTGGAACCAATACCAGTATTTGTAATATAGGTCTTTAGTCTAATTTTTATATTATTTAATTTGGCTTTCTTAATAGTGTGTATTCGTTAACTTTTTAAAAGAATCTGAACACACGACTTTGTGTAATTTGTTTGCTAGGCATTTCGGTAAAAATAATGTATTCAAAATAGTATATTTTTTATATCTTAATTTATGCGAGTGTCGTAACCATGATGAACCAATTCCAACCGTTCAACATCGGTATTTGTATTGCTAGAACCGGTATTTGATATTTGTTATTTTGAAGGACAAGTTCTTTTTAAAAAAACCCGATATGTATCTATAAAAAAAATAATTAATAGCGTATATCCATAATCCATACAAAAACAAACATAGGCCCAATGTAAAACTATTTTTATGGTTCAGCGTAGTTATTAGTCCATTGACATTAGGTTATTAGACTTTTAGAGAACCCAATAACCAATTTCGTTAAGGCCAAACAACATGTTTTTTCGAGATCAAACAAGCTCGGGGCCGGCCCTAGATGCTAGAGTTAGAACAAACCTAACCTAACATGTTGCTTCAACCTCATGAGGTTGTTGTGGATGTATACATTGGGACACGCCTAACTTTTATCAACCTCACAAAGTACCCAAGATGAGTGTTGCCTTTGGTCAAGCGGCGTCCCCAATAAATTGTCGCCTATCGAGAATAATTGCCTATCGAAAAGTGTAGCGTTTTAAAAGACCTGTTTGAGACCTAAAACTATCATGCCACGTGTCAAATAATTATACAATGCATGCTCTACTTTTCTTATCATTGCATGCAAACCATTTGTAACTCTGGGAACATATTTGTGTACCGAATTTCTTATTATTTTTTTTGAATGGCAAACACTACTACAAAATGTAGCACTAGACGGTGTCAAGGATGTGTTTTAGACGGTGTTAAAGTAATAACACCGTCTTAAAACCAATACCAATATGAACGTTAAGCTCTTTTAAATAAAATATCCAATAAAATTCAGAAGAACACTGTCTAATGCTTAAACACCGTCTTATACTAATTTCTCCAACCTTTAGACGGTGTTGTCTCTGAACACCGTCTTATAAATATTCAACAAAATTCAAAAGAACCCCGTCTAATGCTTAAACATTGTCTTATACTAATTTCTGCATCCTTTAGACGGTGTTCAGTGGCGTCTCTGAGAATTCACGTACCCTGTTCGAGCTCGAAAAATGTACCCGTATGCTTTAACGATAAACAATATATTATAAAACATAAAAATGTATTGGGTTGGGCCTAATAAATCCAATGTTAAGTTGGGTAATTATAATGCATAAAAATGTATTTGATAATGGGCCTTTATATTGGATTTGGTATGTGTGTACAATTTTTTTAAAGAAAAATAACATATATATCGATTTTTTTTTAAATCTCATGCCCCTCGAAATCATGGGCCTTGTGCGGAATTCCTCCCCGCACACCATAAGAGCCGCCCATGACGGTGTTGTCTGTTAGGGGTGTGCATGGGTCGGTTTGGGTCGGTTTTTACTATTAACCATAACCATAACCGCTAGTTCGGTTATGGAGTTTTGGTAACCATAACCATAACCAAACTTCGGTTATGGTTAATCGGTTATGAAGTCGGTTATGGTTCGGTTTTGGTTAATTTCGGTTAAGTAACCAAGCAAGGTTTGAAATAAATAGGGTTGTGCACGATTTGACAACTACCGATTTAGAGTTCTTTTTAATAAGGTAATTCTCAAACAAAAACAATTATGGCCATAATACCTTAGTTCTATATCAAAATAAATGACATCTACATCAAGATCATTTTGTTACTAACATACTTTTATCTTAGTAAAAACCCTCTATATGGTTTTGTAAAACACAAATCTATTATATAAAGTTAACATCACAACTTCGGTTCGGTTTCGGTTATATTCGGTTAACCAAAGCTTCATAACCATAACCATAACCGATTGAGCGGTTATACAAAGTTTCATAACCATAACCATTGGTTATATTGGTTATCGGTTATTAGTGGTTCGGTTATATCGGTTATGGTTCGGTTATCGGTTATGGTGGTTAATTTGCTCACCCCTATTGTCTGTGAACACCGTCTTATAAACTTTCAAGATCGTTGCATATAACAACCACCAAAACCTTATCTCTTTCAATTCCTTTCATCTTCCTCATTCAATTCCCCCATCTTCCTCATTCAACTTCTTCATCTTCTTTATTCAATTTCACCATTAACAACCTTACAAAGTTTCAAGGTTAGTTTTTTTTCTCTTTACTTATGTTATTTAATGTTTTTTCAGTTTTATAAATAGTACTTATATCATTGTGTCATTGTGTTAGGTTATGGACCAGGTTGTTGTTTTTGGGTATATTTTCAGCCGTCTTCTTGCCGGTTTAATCATTGTATATGCTTGTGTTAATGAAAGTTCATTTGGTTGTTCAAAAAAACTTGTACATGTAGTCGCACTGAGATGGTCTCATTCTCCCTTGACCTCATTGCAGCCATCACCCCTTCGCCATCGCCACCACCCACCTCCACATCGGCTATCCAACCACCTCCGCTCTCCAGGTCTCCCGTTCCGGGTCATTCAGATTTTAGAAGTCAGAACACGATTGGGATATGTGACTTAGGAGGTAAACCTTCAGTTTCTTTTACTTTTCTAGTTATCTATAACTTATAATCTATGATTCTGTTAGTATGTTTATGAGTTTGAAATTGTGAATATGAATTTGGTGTTTTTGCAATTTTGTGAATATAAATTTTGTTAATTTGAAGCCAATGGAATGATTATGTGAAACTGAATTAGACAAATAACAACTAGCGATGTTGCAAATATAGAGATTAGACTTCACATTATGAAATGCTTGCCAAAATAATAAGTTGGAATCTTTGTTCTTCTGTTTCTTTTTGAAAGGGTAGACTTTTGCTCTTCTTCTAATAATAACTACGATTTTGTATATTTAATATTTAATAATAACTATTAAGGTTTTTTTACTTCCACCAATATATATGCTTTTTCGACATCAACTGATTTTGTTAGTACTAGTAGTTTGATTTTGTAAGCTCTACATGATTGGCAAGCTACCATTGTATGGTTTGAAGTTACAATATTTCATGTTTATATAATTTTGTGATAAAGCTATTGAGTTTTTTCATATGCTTAGTATTGATATCTTTCTGTACCTTGTAGGAGCATACACAGTAAGCTGCTGTAATAGCTCAGATGTTATGACAACAAAAATGGATGGCTCCCGAGGTACCACATTTTTGTTTAGTTTTCTACTATTGCTTAATATACATATATGTGAGATGTGGAAGGATGAGTGGGTTGGAACTTGGATGTGTTATGTAATAGGCTAACGGGTTTGAGTTGAAACATGTCAACTTTTAATACACATCGAATGGTAAGGGTCATGTTGAGTACTATCTACTTATACAATTTTTATGGGATTGTTTGTGATCTTCTTAGACGTATTAGTATATATATATATATATATATAGGTAAAGAGTACGGTACAAATTACCTTATCGTACATTATATACGCGAACATAATAGCCATACACGTGTCCTGATTGGTTTTTTCATATATAAGGCTAAATGAGACAATCAATTCAATCATTGTTTATTACAAATCAGATAAATACAATTATTATCTTTCAAGTTTGAAAGTCGCTAAGGCACGAGTCCATCCTATGTATAGCATGTATCAACAATCATCACAAAGCAGTACCCGAAACATGTGTAAAAATAGGTACGTCAGCATAAAAATGCCTGTGAGTTACATAGGTTTTGTTTATGCATGATTCATGACTTATAAGTTTAAAAGAATGTTTTAACAAAAAGTAGTCATGAATCTAAAAATGTTTTCTTTATAAAATCATGTGAAAACTTATGAGAAATTTGATGATATAAAAGAATGATGCATAATAAATAATCAAGTAAAATGAGTTTATAAAATAATGTTTTGAATAAAATGTTTGTAGTATATATAAAAATATACTTTGTAATAAAATGATATAAAAGAATGATGCATAATAAATAATCAAGAAAGTCGATTAGGTAATATATCAAAATATATTTCGGTTCCAAAATCGTTAAACAGATAGTATATTAAATATACTTTGGTTGTCAAAATAATTGTTTTCGATAGTATATCAAAAGTATACTTTGGATTTATGTATAACATATTAAACTATGTTTTAGTTGAATAAATAACATACCTAAAATATGTTTTGGTAGTTAACAAAATATATGTTGTTTTGTACAATATCACACATGAGAGCATATCAAACTATACTTTTGGGAGTATAACTTAATATACAAAATAATGTGATTTAAGAATTCATTCAGACCTAGTGCATCAAAATACACCTTTGAGACTATAGGGATACCACAAAGGAAATCCCTATTTGGATGGAGAAACAAATTGGTTTCAGACATTCCATGACAACAGGAATGGGGTGTCAAATCCTATAGCGCTATATCATACTACCAATCGGTCTATATAATCTTTGAAAAATCAGTGTTTAGGTCATAAATAATGTCACACCCCGACCACGTAAAACGAGAAATACGTGGCGGAAACGTCGGGGAGTGTTGTAACAGAATTATTGTTTCACAACCATGGAAATTAAAGTTACGTTTTATTTATCAACATGAGAGTTACATTGTCTTTAAACATGAAACCAAGAGTACATAACATAATTAAACTAAGTCTATCTTCGTTTTATGTCTCTAAGGCACAGGTCCGCCCTAATGTCACGATCATCATCCTAAGCGACTGCTCCTGAGAACACATGTGAAAATAGGTACGTCAGCATAAAAATGCCTGTGAGATACATAGGTTTAGTGAAAATAGGATTTATGACTTGGGTTTTAAAAGATAGGTTTAATAAAAATTAGTCATAAATCTTGTTAAGTGTTTTCTTTTGTAAATCGTATGAAAACTCGATAAGAAATCAGACTATATAAAAGAATGGCGTATGGTTAATAAAATAACCGAGTAAAATGAGTTGGATAAAATAAACTGTTTTGTAAGACAATGTCTTGTGAAAAACAAGTTGTTTATGTAAAATGTAATATGTCAAATATTGAAATGATTTAAGTAAGGCTACGACATGTAATATCATACAAGCACTTATATATAGGAAGTACCAGCGGCGTATCCACCATGCTTGTATCATATTACACACGCCTCGGTACTCAAATCACTTACCCAAATGACGTGCTGTCGTGGTACACGCAAATTTAATCCCAATAACAACTATAGATAGCAGTAATAGGGTATCGAACTCAGGGAGTATGTGGAAAGTGTGTTGATTTTATAGCTTTGCAATTAACTACAATTAACCTAATTTGCAGAAAATAAAGATCAATGAATTGAATTGTTGTTTTAGAAAACTAAATTAATAACTAATTGCGAATCAAAATTGGTTGTTAAGCAGATTAAGAGAAAGCGATCATCCTAAACTTCCGGTTTGCTTTTGACAATTGTGTTAAATTCACTAGAAAGAATCACATAGACATGATTCATGTATGATTGTTTGTTGTGATAAAAGGGAACTAAGTACTCGGATTATGAAAATGCGAGGTTGTTACCCGATAACCAATTGATTAATATCCAACCCTAATCCCTCCCGTGATATCTCGATTGTTAACAACACCAAGAACGTACGATTTAGGATATGATTATAACATCAATCAACAATTTACAAACAAACACTCACACACCATAATAAACAAATGCATTGCAAGTCTATTATTCTAGAAATACGAATCCAAACACAAAAGTCATAGACAAACCTTCAATTCAGGATGATCACCATAAGTTTAGCCAGACATAGCTTGGTGAATCATCATAACAACAAGTTTAGTGTTCATATGAATCGAAAACATAAACCAAATGATAGAAATTGTCTAGAACCAAGCAAGAACAGCCAAAATCGCCCCTAGGAACTCCCAAAACCAACCAATGATGAGAAGAATGAAAAGACATCATAAAAACTGAATAAATGAGGCAGTTACACATTTTCCCGCAGCCTCCACCGTAACTTACGGCCCCACTGTAAGTTACGGTGGACATAATGTTGTTACGGTAGCTTTAGTCTGAGTTACGGTGAATAGATGGCCAGAATCAGGTCCACCGTAAATTACGGTGGAACCGTAATTTACGGCGACAACCTGGTTGTTTTACTTTGCTTCCAATGTCACATGTGCCGCCCAATTCCATCTTCACATGTGTTGTGTTGGAGTCCAACCTAATGATGAAAACAATCGGCCCACTCCAAAGCCACATTAATTGTTTTTGTCTTTCCCTGCCTATCACGTGATTACCCTCTCATATTCCAAGAAATCAAGAATGATGATGTTGCATTGTTGTCAAACCTCCACTCAGCCGCCACTTATGTTTTTCTTTTAAAATCGATGTGATCGATTTATAAAACAAAAACCTTCAAAAATTGTATTTT
Source organism: Helianthus tuberosus (assembly GCA_030545235.1). Classification (NCBI taxonomy): domain Eukaryota; kingdom Viridiplantae; phylum Streptophyta; class Magnoliopsida; order Asterales; family Asteraceae; genus Helianthus; species Helianthus tuberosus. The sequence continues at coordinate 100,934,212 of CM060381.1, read as the reverse complement.
GTTCTCAATGCCCTAAAGTTGATGATAATGTTGACTTCTTGAATGAATCCCCTGCCATAAGTCACGTGAATGTTTGATGGCTGCCAATCCACATGTATGATGATGTCAAGGTGATGAGTTGATGTGATGATGATTTTAATTAAATGGTGCTTGTGCCTCCTTCACGTGTTCCCTGACTTTCTTTATATATATATATATATATATATATATATTTTCTTAAAACCCTTAAGTGCATCTCTCGGCCCCAACATCTACTGAATGATATCTTTCGCATTGTTTTTCATCCCCGGTAATTCCACTTCACCTCCAGGCTGCATTTTTCTTCACTTTAAGCCGCCAAACCGCACCTGAGACATAAGCACAGTAGTTATCTAATTCAAGATAATTACACACTTAAATGAGGGATAAACTTGTCTTTTAACATCATAAAGGGTTGTCCTACGGACCACCCGTCACATCCCCACACTTAACCGTTGCTTGTCTCAAGCAACTCATCAAATCAATTTCTCAACAAGTGATCAATGTAAGGCAAGCAAAAACAAGCAATCCTTTTACTAACCCCTTTTTAACACCCACTAATGCACCCCTCACTATGTCTCTCCTCTCGGTTACAAGTAAATACTAGCAAAGATAAGCTAGACACACAATAGGCAAACAAGCGGTTGCACAACTATAAGCTTGTACCTAAATCGATCCTTCTCCTAAAATGCGTCAAACATGAATGCAAATCAAAGGGACTTTCAAGGTTGTAACGTGGCTAGGTGTATGGGTAGGAAATGGAATATATATGAAGTAGCGAAAATTTAACCCGATCTTTTTATTACACAATAAAGCAAACTAACACTACCAATCTAAACTACTATGTACAAGACAACTCAACATCATTTCTTTTTTTTCATTTTTTCATTGCTTTTTCTCTTTTTTTCTTTTCTTTTTCGTTTCTAATTTTTTTTTTTTAGCAAAACAAACAAACATACAATGAAACATCAAACATATCTACTTCAAACTACTAAAACTACTAATACTATAAGACCGGGTCAAATTTGGGTAAGTTTTTAAGTAAGTAGCTAGGGGTAACAAATGATAGGCTTTTAGGCACAAAATTTGGCAACTAAATCTCCAAACCCCCGCCCCTCTCACTACCATGCTCATATATATAACTTATGAGGTCCAACCCCCCAAATCCCACACTCACACACACTAAGACGAGGCTACCTAAATGCCCTTATCCTTTCTACATTCATGTTCAACTAAGGCCTCAAATCGCATTCAAGCACAAGTTCTAATGCACCCCCACCCGTAGCCATTCTCATCAAAGACAATCATTATTTATATACAAACGTGGCTTCAACTCTCACCAAGAATGAAAGGGTATCAAGGGTTGTCGGTGCACCAATTTGGGGTTAATCTAGGGTGTTCAAATTTTCACATCGTTTCGCTTGATTTAAAATTTTCAAAATCTTCAAAAATTCCCCCCCATCCCCACACTTGGGATACATTGACCCCAATGTATGGTTTTAGGAGGCTTTGATCACTAAATTCATTCAACATCAACAAAAACTTCTTCACTCAAACCCCAAACTTCTTTTTTGATTTTTCATTTTATATTTTTTTTATGTTTTTCTTCTTTTTAAAACATGACACCACCAACAAGCACCAACCCAACATAAAATCACACACTACACCACCCAACCTCCCAACCATAAACAAAAGCAAACAACTAACTACCAACATTTCAAAGCTAAAAACACAACAAGACTAAGGAAAGAATACATTGACCTGGTGAAGTTTTCCACAACAGATGTTGTAGATAATCCGAATTCCTGTCACCACCTTCACCCAAATATCCGTACATCTTCCCCACACTTGAATGTCGCCATGGCCCTGAAACATAGAAAGATAAAAACAACAAGATCAATATAAAACCCCGGGTTGCCTCCCGAGCAGCGCTAAGTTTCGAGTCTTCAGCCAGACCGTGCCACCCCCATTTATGGTGGTTCAAAGAATCGGTTCCTATCACCTCCCCCACTGTAGCTTGTCATTGGGCAAAATGCATCCGTCTCATTTTGACTCGGTGGGTAGTCAAATACACTCCTACTTGAACCCATATGTGTTTCTTCACGGTCCGGTGGGTGCTTTTTTCTCATTCTTTGAAACACATTTTTCATACAATCACTAGACTCACCACCCTTCCTCTCAATGGACTCATAACTAATCACTCTAGTTTGAACATCAAAGTACAACCTACGGTTCTTTTCGGTCATGGTAATAATCTCGTCTCTACAATTAATTTGAGCATTTGTTGTGTATAGAACGGTCGACCTAAGATTACCCTTTGTTGTGCTGCCATGTTGGTAGAAGCATAGTCCAAAACTAGAAAATCCACCGGGTATTCAAACTCTCCCAACTGAATCTTAACATTCCTAACCATTCCCCATGGACGCCTCCAACTTCCATCCGCCAAGCTCACCATGGTGTCTATACCTTCAAGCGGACCAAAGTCGTACATATCGTATAGATCGCTTGGTAGCACACTCATGCTTGCCCCGTAGTCCAACAATGCGTGAGAGATTTTTAATTTTCCCACACGGATAGGCACGATTGGCGCTTCATACTCTTTATCATTCTCGACTTCGGCATCTTTTTCCAAACCTGCATTCACTTGACACGAAGAAGTTAGCAATGTTTCATTAAATTTAGTATTTGGAACGGTGCTTACCACATTGATGTTAATGCTTTTTATGTTCTTAGGATTTGGCACCGTATCACTCGGTAGCTGGCTTTTTGCTTTCTTTAATATCGCCACGTCACTTGCAAGTTGACCCATTTGAGTGGTCAACGATTGGATGCTTTTGTCATGAACCTCGTCCTTTTGCATCCGAACCTCATCACGTTGGTTCATTCGTTGCATTTCACTTTGCATTGCCTTCAACATCTCCATCATCTCATTTCCACCCGAAGAGCTTTGACCCGTTTGTTGAAATTTCCCTTGATAACCATAGTTGCTTCCACCCCGATAATTCCCTTGATTGTATTGTTGACGAGGTGCAAAGTTACCTTGAGCTCCTTGAAAGTTTGGGTTAGCTTGGTTCGACGGATTTCCATAGCGGAAATTTGGGTGGTTCCTCAAACCCGGGTGATAGGTGTTGGAATTCATGTTGTTGTAATTCCTATCACCCCCTCCTTGTCCTTGACCTTGAACCACATGAACCTCTTCATATTGCCCTTCCACCATCCCTTGGCAATTTTCAGCCGCATGACCTATTTCATTACACAAAGCACACACATCATAAATTTGGTTAGTAGTTTGAATATTACCATCATCTATTGCATGCACTTGAGGTCGGGCAATGGCCGGTCGCGCTCTCCTCGATGCTTGAGCCTTTCTCTTTGAGGTAATTGCCATATTCTCTAAGAACTCCCAATCATCATTTTCATAATTTGTGCCAAAAGTCCCACCGGTAATGGACATTAAATCACGAGCATCTTCGGCACTCAACCCCTCGTGGAAGGCATTCATCAACTCCCAAAGTTCAATCCCATGGTGAGGGCAATTCTTTGTCATCATATTAAATCGTTCAAATGCCTCATGGAACATCTCACCATGTTGTTGTTGGAAGCTCCTCAACCCCTTTCTAGCATCGTTGGTCTTTTGGGCGGTATAGAATTCGTCTTGAAAAATTTGTTGCATCTCCGCCCAAGTATAAATAGATGCTGAAGGCAAAGTGTAGAACCACTTCTTTGCCTTGTCCTCCAAAGAAAACTGAAATAGGACCAACTTGACATCATCGGCCGAAAAACCTTGACTCCCAAAAGTATTGCAAATTGAGTCATAGGCCTCTAAATGGAAATACGGCTCCTCCGTTGCTAGCCCTTTGTACTTCGGCAAACTTTGCAAAGAATTTGTTCTTACTTCAAAGGTTCTCCCTTGGTTGTTGTGAGGGATAACCACCGGTGAAGGGTTTTGAGTAATTATCGGCCTGCAATGTGCTTCTATTCCTCGTGCTTGTTCCCTAAGATGCCTTCTTGGAACACCTATTCGACCCCTTGGACGAATAGGACCCATAGGTCTTGGTATATGCCCGTGTGGTACGAACGGTGGTTGAAATTGTTGTTGTGGCATCGGTGGTTGCTGTATTAGCCTTTGAAATTGGGGTTGTACATTTTGTGGCCGAACTTGTTGCAATGGAATAGGGCGTTGCATTGGTGGCCCTTGTGGCCTCGGCCTAATGTGTTGCGGTATGAGTTGTTGTTGTGGCACTCCACCTACACTTTCCATTCCTTGAGATTGACCTTGCACATAACCTAATTCTCCTTGATCACCATAATCCCCATAAGCATACCCGTCTTCATCATAGCCCTCAAAATCTTCGTATCCTTCTTCATATCCATCCCCCCTATACCCGAAGTTTGCCCAAATGGAATGGTCGAGTATTGAAAACCCGACTGGTTTGATGGTCTAAATGTAGAGGTAGTATGGATAACAGTTGAACCTTGTGGAACTGTATAAGTTGAGGATGATTGCCCTGAAGCTGGGAAAAAGTGAGTGAGTGGTGGAATCGTAGTAGATGGGCTAAAGGTAAGACTGGGTTCGAGTTGAGTAGTGATCGGTTGTGTGGTGTTGGTTGGTGTAGTATCGTGAAGTGGAGTAGGCATTGTGGTGATGTTTGGAATAGTGGTGTTTGGTGATGGTTGTGTGGAAGTAGGTATAAAAGATGAGGTCGTTTGACCCGTTGTGGGTGGTACTTGTGTTTCATCCATGATATTTCTTGGTGTAATGGGTGAAGTAGGTGAACCAATGATTCTGTTTTTGAGTAGTAAAACTCGGTTTTGCCTTAGCGTTCGTTCAATTTCCGGATCAAATGACAATGGTGAAGCTTTGTGAGAGCCTCTAGTATGCATGCACCTGTAGAACCTGCACACTAAACACACCAGTGTAAACCCGAAAATAACAAAGCAAAACTAACAAACTGACACACGTTGCGCACTACTCCCCGGCAACGGCGCCAAAATTTGATGTGCTGTCGTGGTACACGCAAATTTAATCCCAATAACAACTATAGATAGCGGTAATAGGGTATCGAACTCAGGGAGTATGTGGAAAGTGTGTTGATTTTATAGCTTTGCAATTAACTACAATTAACCTAATTTGCAGAAAATAAAGATCAATGAATTGAATTGTTGTTTTAGAAAACTAAATTAATAACTAATTGCGAATCAAAATTGGTTGTTAAGCAGATTAAGAGAAAGCGATCATCCTAAACTTCCGGTTTGCTTTTGACAATTGTGTTAAATTCACTAGAAAGAATCACATAGACATGATTCATGTATGATTGTTGTTGTGATAAAAGGGAACTAAGTACTCGGATTATGAAAATGCGAGGTTGTTACCCGATAACCAATTGATTAATATCCAACCCTAATCCCTCCCGTGATATCTCGATTGTTAACAACACCAAGAACGTACGATTTAGGATATGATTATAACATCAATCAACAATTTACAAACAAACATTCACACACCATAATAAACAAATGCATTGCAAGTCTATTATTCTAGAAATACGAATCCAAACACAAAAGTCATAGACAAACCTTCAATTCAGGATGATCACCATAAGTTTAGCCAGACATAGCTTGGTGAATCATCATAACAACAAGTTTAGTGTTCATATGAATCGAAAACATAAACCAAATGATAGAAATTGTCTAGAACCAAGCAAGAACAGCCAAAATCGCCCCTAGGAACTCCCAAAACCGACCAATGATGAGAAGAATGAAAAGACATCATAAAAACTGAATAAATGAGGCAGTTACACATTTTCCCGCAGCCTCCACCGTAACTTACGGCCCCACCGTAAGTTACGGTGGACATAATGTTGTTACGGTAGCTTTAGTCTGAGTTACGGTGAATAGATGGCCAAAATCAGGTCCACCGTAAATTACGGTGGATCCGTAATTTACGGCGACAACCTGATTGTTTTACTTTGCTTCCAATGTCACATGTGCCGCCCAATTCCATCTTCACATGTGTTGTGTTGGAGTCCAACCTAATGATGAAAACAATCGGCCCACTCCAAAGCCACATTAATTGTTTTTGTCTTTCCCTGCCTATCACGTGATTACCCTCTCATATTCCAAGAAATCAAGAATGATGATGTTGCATTGTTGTCAAACCTCCACTCAGCCGCCACTTATGTTTTTCTTTTAAAATCGATGTGATCGATTTATAAAACAAAAACCTTCAAAAATTGTCTTTTGTTCTCAATGCCCTAAAGTTGATGATAATGTTGACTTCTTGAATGAATCCCCTGCCATAAGTCACATGAATGTTTGATGGCTGCCAATCCACATGTATGATGATGTCAAGGTGATGAGTTGATGTGATGATGATTTTAATTAAATGGTGCTTATGCCTCCTTCACGTGTTCCCTGGCTTTCTTATATATATATATATATATATATATATATATATATATATATATATATATATATATATATATATATATATATATATATATATATATATATATATATATATTTTCTTAAAACCCTTAAGTGCATCTCTCGGCCCGAACATCTACCGAATGATATCTTTCGCATTGTTTTTCATCCCCGGTAATTCCACTTCACCTCCAGGCTGCATTTTTCTTCACTTTAAGCCGCCAAACCGCACCTGAGACATAAGCACAGTAGTTCTCTAATTCAAGATAATTACACACTTAAATGAGGGATAAACTTGTCTTTTAACATCATAAAGGGTTGTCCTACGGACCACCCGTCACCAAACCAACCACCATTGTAAATTGTTCATGTATAAATCAATTGTCAAGTGTTATTGTGTAAACCATATCAAAATGTCTATGTCTAATGTAAATCACCATATGTGTATATCAATGTCAAAATGTTTATGTTTAATGTAAATCGTGAATTGTGTATCCATAAATATCATGTATGGCAAGTGAAATACATCAACTAAACCATAGGTAAAATGCACAAAACAGGGTATCGAATTAAACATAGTTTAAATCAAAGTTATGTTTTGTGGAACAAATGCATGCTATACTGATACAAACATCTATGCGGTATTGTTATAATTCATACATTCAAGCCTTGTGACTGTGGTGATAGACCTTTAAACAAATTAAAGGTTTATCTGTGTTATGTTTATCAAATTCGGTCATTCCTTCCATCCAAACATACCTAGGATGTTAGGAACGGGAGTTGTCAATTCCTATGGTACCACTACCTACTAACGAATGGCGTAGCTAATGTTAATGAATGTATTTTTGTCCCATTTAAACAAACCAAATGTCATATCAAAATGTAAGCATGTGAAAACAATGCACTAAGTATGTAATCAAATGAACATACATAGCGTGAAATGTAATGTAAAACAATGTACTAAGTATGCACACAATGGACATACATAGCATGAAATGTAGTGTAAAACGATGTACTATAAATGTACTAATGAACATAGCAAGTATATGATGTGAAAACATGGAAAGCATGAAAGTAACAAGTAAGCACATGTGTTTCACCCCAAAACAGTTTGAAAACAGTAAAAGAGGGGTCTATGTACTCACTTGAGATTGCTCAATAGTCCTAGGATAACCACCAAGCAATGATAGAGATCACGGAAATCAAACGGTACCTAATATAGGTAACTATGTTAATAAACCGGACCTAGATCAGAGGATCGGATAGAATGAGGGTTCGTAAACCAAACGAGTATGGAAACTCGTGTAGTATGGTTTAACAAAGACTTCATTCTAAAATGAAACCTAACCTAAGTGCTTACGACCCATTACGACCCGTTTAGGTAGCTTATGCTACTTTAACGCGTCGTTCGCGTGAAACGCGTTCGGAACACCTAACTAGTCCTATGATAAGTAAAATATGCCTTAACATGTCTAATATTGTTGCCAAAACAGTTTAGATATCAAAAGTTATGTTACATATGCTTAATATGAATTTTGGCGTAAAAAGGGCATTTTGGTCATTTACCTAAGACATATAAACTACCTATCATACAACTAACTAAACATCGTGACAATAAGGTATAACCTTGGAAGGTTATTCCCTATACAACTATGGTCACCTAATGTGTTTGGTCAGATCCTAATGATCTACCAAACGGGTCGGGTTCGAAAGCATAAGCGATTGTTTAGATCGCTTACCTTTACGACCCTAGACAAGCACAAAACTAAAGGTGACGAGCTAAGCATGTTAAAACATGCTTAACTAAGTTTAGAAAACAGGTTTGGTATCAAAATAAACGGTTTTGATACCTAAGAGTAGTTTGGTTACAAAATACGCAAGAATGCGCATTTTGGCAGAAACTACGACTCGTCACTGAGCCTAGATAACGTGGTAATCAGTAGGTATAGTCACTAGGGACTATAACCATCGTGATTACGCTCACGTTATGAAGTTCAAACGAACTTCGCATTGACCATAAACTGGTCAATGCAGAAAGTCAAACAAAGTTTGACTTTAACGCTAAAAGAATAAAAAGAACGAAGGAACACTTACAAAGGGTCCCTGAAAGCTTTGATTTCTCACGTATTCTCAGGTATGAAGTGGTTTCACTTCAACTTAGAGAACTTTCAAGAAATTCAAGTGGGTTTTGCAAGTGAAAGGGTTGGGTATTTATAGGAATGTTGGAACCGTTAAGATCGTTTATCAAATAACGTGCTTCAATCTCATCCCTACATTTGTTACAACACCTTGGTACCCAAATTGGCCACCCATGATCAGGAAATGACAAGTGTGGGTGAGGAGATGGGTGCATAACAGCAGTTAACAGCTGTTTAAACATGTTTAACTGATCTGGGAGCCTGACACGGGCCACATAAGGGACACCCCAGGGCTTACGCGGGCCGCCTGGGTCTTCTGATCAGAAGCAAACTTTCAAAAATGACAGTTTTGGTCCCTGTTATGCATTAAAGCCATTTTCGACACGTTTAAGGCCCGGTAAGCCAACGTTAAGGCCCTAAAATGATGCCTAAACATTGTGGACATGAAACATGCTCAAAAATATGTCGGATGTTGGTTCGTTTGGTCGTACGATCGCGATGTTCGCTTAATTACGACGAAAATCGCATAAGCGCGAAAAACGATCCAAATTGCGCGACGAATGGATTTTTCTTATGCCAAACACTAAAATAAAATATATTAGTGCTTACATAAATTTTTGGATGTCCGGATGTATTCAGAATGTAAGTTATGCGCGAAAATGCAAACTTATGCACTTTTTGACGCTTTTAGTCCCTGAATGACCCAAAAGTTTATTTTAGCACACCGAACCCCTCAAAGCCTATTTCTAAGCTATGTAAAGGGTATTTATGGTATGTTTAACTTATGGTCATGTTCCGGAATGTCTGTTACAGTTCAAATTGGCATACTTTCGCAGTTTGTCAAATTTAGTCCCTGTAGGCGAATTAATTTGTTTTTGCCATACCAAAGCCTTCAAAACTTATTTCTAAGTTATGTAAAGGTTATTTAAGGTATGTTAAGTATATGTTGATGTTCCAGAGTAATTTTCGCATTAAACTGATTACGTTTACACACCAGTTTGCGTATAACTCTCCAGAAAGCGATGTAAAGTTTGAAATTGAACAAAAGTCAAAACATGAAAAATGTAAAACATAACCAAACAAACATTGGGATCGAATAACATTGTTTTATTTATAATTGAACTGTTCACAATGATTACAAGCACAGATGTTACAGTCTCCCCTACTTGTGGAAATTTCGTCCCGAAATTTATTTAGAGGAAACTCGTGGGAATAGATGTGGATACTTCGCCTTCATTTGATCTTCGCGTTCCCAAGTAAACTCAGGTCCACATTTAGATTCCCAGTGAACTTTGACCAATGGAATGCGCTTGCGTTTGATCCACTTGACTTCACGTTCCATGATTTCCACTGGCTTCTCAACAAATTTTAGTGTTTTATCAACACGAATTTCGTCAAGTGGTATGTGGAGGTTCTCATCAGCTAAACACTTCTTGAGATTGGACACGTGAAAGGTTGGATGAACATTTCCAAGTTCAGGAGGTAACTCAAGTCTGTAGGCTACCTTACCGATTCTTTCGACGATCCTGAATGGTCCAACATATCTAGGTGCAAGTTTTCCTTTCTTTCCAAATCTGATCACACCTTTCCAAGGTGAGACCTTAAGTAATACACGATCACCGACTTGAAATTCCAAGGGCTTGCATTTTAGGTCCGCGTAACTCTTTTGACGGCATCTCGCTGCCTGAAGGTTATCACGAACTTTCTTAACCTTATCAGTTGTCTCTAAAATGAGGGCAGGTCCAGTAAGCTGAGCCTCAATGATCTCATTCCAGCAGACTGGTGAACGACATTTTCGACCATAGAGAGCCTCGAAAGGAGCCATGTTGATGCTGGAGTGATAACTGTTGTTGTAGGAGAATTCAATTAACGGGAGATGTGAATCCCAACTACCACCAAAATCGATCACACAAGCTCTAAGCATATCCTCCAGAGTCTGGATTGTTCTTTCAGATTGACCATCCGTTTGCGGATGATAAACTGTGCTCAGATTAAGTTGGGTCCCCATAGCAGATTGCATGGTTCTCCAAAAATGAGAAGTGAAGCGAGCATCTCTGTTAGAGATGATGTTCAAAGGAACACCATGTCGAGATACTATTTCATCCACATAGATCTTAGCAAGTTTGTCAGCAGAAAAATCCTCACGGATTGGTAAGAAATGCGCTGACTTAGTAAGATGATCAACAACTACCCAGATGGCATCATGACCTTTCTTTGTGCGCGGAAGTTTGGTAACAAGATCCATAGTAATGTTTTCCCATTTCCAAACTGGGATCTCTGGTTGCTCCAATAAACCCGAAGGACGTTGATGTTCAGCCTTAACCTTAAGACAAGTAAGGCATTTTGATACATATAAGGCGATGTCTTTCTTCATACCAGGCCACCAATACTGAATAGGAAGGTCCTTATACATCTTATCTGAGCCAGGATGAATAGAATAACGAGACTTATGGGCTTCATCCATAAGCAAGGTGCGAAGATCATCTTGGCTTGGGACCCACAAACGGTCCATGAAGTAATACGATCCATTGTCCTTCAGTTCCAGATCAGGGGTTATGTGATAGGGAAATTCCTTATCCATCAAACCTTGTGAAACACAAGTGTGTTTAGCCTGAGAAATGCGGGTTTGGATATCGGATCGAGCTTGAATATCAGATTGAATACGAATACAATGAAGCTTAGTACGTTCCTTACGAATCAATGCATCGGCTACGATATTCGCCTTACCAGGATGGTAGCGAATTTCGCAGTCATAGTCGTTTAGAAGCTCAACCCAACGTCGTTGCCTCATGTTGAGTTCTTTCTAATTGAAGATATGTTGAAGACTTTTGTGGTCCGTGAAAACCACACATTTTGTACCGTACAAATAGTGTCTCCAGATCTAAAGAGCAAAGACAACTGCACCCAACTCAAGATCATGAGTGGTGTAGTTCTTTTCATGCACCTTCAACTGCCTCGATGCATATGCTATGACTTTGTTTCTTTGCATCAGAACACAGCCAAAACCCAATTTAGATGCATCGCAATAAACGACGAAATCATCATTGCCCTCAGGCAAGGTCAGAACAGGCGCGTCACAAAGCTTCTGCTTCAAGTTTTGAAAAGCTTCCTCTTGTTTGAATCCCCAATCAAAGGGCTTGTTCTTCTGAGTTAGAGAAGTTAGAGGAACTGCAATCTTTGAGAAGTTCTCAATGAAGCGGTGGTAATAACCCACAAGTCCAAGAAAAGAACGAACTTCAGTAGGAGTAGTAGGCGTATCCCAATCCTTAATAGCACTGATCTTGGAGGGATCTACATGAATACCTTGTTCGTTCACAATATGTCCTAAAAATTGAACTTCCTTGAGCCAAAACTCACACTTGGAGAATTTGGCAAAAAGTTGCTCTTTCTTTAGGAGTTCCAGAGTAAGACGAAGATGTTGCTCGTGATCAGCTCGCGTCTTGGAGTATATCAAGATGTCATCAATAAAAACAATGACGAACTAATCCAAATAAGGCTTGCAGACCCTATTCATTAAGTCCATGAAAACAGCAGGAGCAGTAGTCAAACCGAATGGCATGACTGTGAACTCATAATGCCCATAACGAGTGCGGAACGCTGTCTTGGGAATATCTTCTTCATGCACACGAAGTTGATGATATCCAGATCGCAGATCAATCTTTGAAAAATAAGAAGCACCCTGTAACTGATCAAAGAGATCATTGATGCGAGGTAGGGGATATCGATTCTTGATGGTAAGCTTGTTAAGCTCACGATAATCGATACACATCCTAAAAGGTCCATCCTTCTTCTTGACAAAAAGAACGGGAGCATCCCAAGGTGAAAAGCTAGGACGGATAAAACCTTTGTTAGAGAGCTCCTGAAGCTGCTTAGACAACTCTTGCATCTCAGACGGTGCAAGACGATATGGGGATCTGGCAATGGGATTGGCACCAGGTACGAGATCAATACGGAACTCAACTTGGCGTGCTGGGGGTAGACCAGGTAACTCTTCAGGAAACACATCAGGATAATCCCTAACAACAGGGATATCTTGAATAGACTTACCTTTTCCCTTATCTGCTACAACATGTGCCAAAAAGGCCACATAGTTCTTTCGCAGATACTTCCGAGCTTTAAAACAAGACATGAGTTTGAGACCACCGGTAGGTTTCTCACCATGCACCTGTAGGATCTCGCCTGTCGAAAGCGGCACACGAACAATCTTCTCAAAACAAACTACCTCTGCGCGATGCTTGGCTAACCAATCCATACCCACAATAACGTCAATGCTTCCAAGTTGCATAGGCGTGAGGTTAATAGGAAAAAGATGGTCGTTAAGGTTTAACTGGTAGTTGCGAAGAACATAATCAAGAACAATGGGTTCACCACTAGCAACCTCTACTGTCAAGGGTTTTCCTAGTTTCGTTCTAGACATGCGAAGCAATGGCTCAAAAGATAATGACACAAAACTCTTATCGGCACCCGAATAAAAAAGAACAGATGCAGGCTGATTATTAATAAAGAACGTACCATTCACCACTTCATTGTCTGCTTGTGCCTCTTGTGCATTCATGTTGAAGACTCGCCCTTGAGCCTGAGCCTGATTCTGATTTGGATTAGCATTCACCAATCTTGGACACTGATTACGGTAGTGGGTCAGATCCCCACAGTTATAACAAGAACCTGGTGGGTAGTGTGGTCGTGCAGCTTGACCTTGTTGCTGGGCAGGAGGCTGAGCAACTCGTTGAGCCGGGTTCTGAACTGCCTGATTCTGAGCAAAACGACAAACATCAGCAAGATGACCTGACTTCCCACAGTTAGTACAGAAACGGCACGGAAGTTGCGGCTGATGGTGACTGTTACATCTATTGCACAAACGCTTCCTCGCTGGAGGCTGTGCGGGTTGGTTGGGAGCTGCCTAGTTAACTTGGGCAATGACAGCAAAATTTTGGGAAGCCTTACTGTAACATTCCTATTTTTATATATAAGAATTAGGAGTCTGGTTAAATTTATTAACCACTAGTAATTAGTTACTAGTTTATTTTTAATATAACTATTCAACCTAAATAGTTTAAACACTATTTTATATAATTGGTTGAAATATTATATTAATTAATTGGCCTGGATATGAGTGACCTTTCTAATAAAATAAAAGTCTATAAAAACTTATATTATTAGACGGGTAGTCTACGGGTAAGTTGACTATTAAAAATATGAAGTTCCTAGACGGGCCTAGGAACCGTATAATAATTAAATTATAAAAAAAATACATTGTATTTGAACTTACTCTATTTTTAATGAAACTTGGTTCAAAATGTAGATATAAATATTCTCGTTTTAGTAACATATTTATTATTTTCTAGAACGTTATATTTTAGAAGTTATATGCGCCAAACCAATAAAGCAGTTGAATTAATTATAATATATAGAATAATAAAATAATATTAACATATAAATTTCTTATATATATAAACGTGGCTTTCAAAAAGAAAATAATAAATAAAAAGAATTTTAACTAACTTTTACATCATATAGGATATATGTAGTATGCATGGCTACGTGTCCTCAAAAGAACAATACACTCTTAGAATGTGGACATGTATCAAGTATTAGCATTAATTGAAAGATGGACGTGGATGTTTGGCATGGCCTATAATACAAAAATCTCAAACTATAAATATGATCATTCTTTTCCTTTCTCTTCACCGATGTCTCGCCTTCCCATCTCTTTAAATTTCTATTTTTATTTTTATTTTCACCTATAATAATAATAATAAGGTCCTGTCCCGTTTTAAGTGTTTTAACTCCCGATCACCGCTACCCTTTCCGATTGATCTGAGCCACATAAACACATGTCAGGGCTCTGCCCGAATAAGTTGTTGGGGTTCTGTCTCGTGACATAGGGACAAGGTTGAAATTAGGGGTACTATACTTAACACGAGTGCTTTATATATTTTCAAAATAGCTCAGAAGTTATACCCAAAATTTTATATCAGGAGGCTTTCTAGTTGTACCCTAAAGTTACAAAGTGGGTCCCTTTTCTTTTCTCACCGTTTTATTTCCTTTTTGTCCCAAACCGTAACAACTCTCGTTAAAACTATTATTTTCTTATTATATATATATATATATATATATATATATTATATTTTGTACAATAAGAAACCCTTGTTAAGACACTCAAGTAATCCTGCACAATCCCTAAAATTTTCAGAACAATCAGAATCAGGATCAGGGCCCCTAAAACTCAGGGGGGGATTCCCTACTCTACGATTATCCACATATCTTGTTGTCTAAATCGAATTTCTTCGATCCGTCGACTCACACAAGCTAGTTGGACACGTGGCAACCCTATGGTGAATGGTGACCCGTCGCGCCACGCGACGCCCCCAGGGTAACCCCTCGCGTCACGCGAGGGGGTCAAAATCTCAGTATAAATAGAGGATGTTGGGACTTGATTTCTGGAGTTGGAACGACGTTAAAATTCGTTTTACACTTCGAGATATCGTCTGTTTACTACCAAACACACACTAGCTCGAATTCTCCTACAATACCGGGTATTAACTCGACCGCTGCTACGATTCAATGTCCGATCGATTGAAACTATCCGACCGGATGTTTAAGCGCTATCCTTTGTCATTAGTCGTGATTCCGACAGAATGTTTTAGTACCACCCGAACTCGGGGAATACTCTGTCATTTGTTGTGAATCCGATGGATGTTTAAGTGTTGCACTTTGTCATTCGTTGTGAGGGTTTTAATCTCGTGAGTTATCGTAAATGTTGTATTAGTTACTTACCGAGTTCGTGTGCACTAGGTTACAAGGCTAACCAGTAGGCTAATCTCTGCCTGTATAAATCTGCAATATATCAAGGCTTATCTGTAGATTAAACTTTGCCCGTATGAATCTGCAGGCTTATAATGTGAGTCATTCTCTTTTTATCAAATTTGTTTACAAAATCATGTATATTTTCAAAGTTATAATTACAGTGATTAAGTTTATGTAATCACCAAATTACAGCCGGTATGTGGGGTATTGTGCACATTACTGCTGTTTTATCACTTTAGGTGGGCGAGCCTAAAATTAGTGATATTCGTCACTATTGGGTGACAGGACCCAATAGTGGTATGACCATAGTCACAGATCCGGTCGAGTGACAAATACTGTGGGTAGTTGGTTGATATCAGAAACATTGTAATCTCTCTTAATACTGTAAATTATAACAAACGTGTCTTTTTAGTAAATAGAATGATTCACCAGTATTTCCTGCTGACAAAACCTTTTTAAAACGCGTTTCAGGTAATTACAGTAGATTGGAGTAAGAGTTGGATACGGCACTGAAAGGCTTCAAGAAGTGGCTTATTTTATTAATTAAATCAAATTAAGAAATATTGTTTTATGTAATCAAATTTATCTTTATTAAAGCTACCATTGTAAAACATGGGTTTATCCCATCTATTTAATAAATAAAATCCGGTGTTTTCTAAACTCTGATATTTTTCCTAACTCACGGTCCTGATGAAATTTCCGCTGCGATATTTCTCAAAATAATCACCGGTACCACTTGGCTGTTCACGGCTCCCGATTCCGTCCAGGGTGGGTCGGGGGTCGTGACAGAAGGTGGTATCAGAGCCACTAATTTAAGCCAATATGTGTTGTAATAAAATACCTAAGTATTAACGAAGAGTTAGGAACTTGATATTTTATGGTAGCACTCAGGATAGTATTTAGACTTGAACTTAAGAAAAGATGCCTTAGTATAAGCTTCGAGATAAGCTAAGTACTTGTGTAAATAAAGTATGGAAGGTTTTGGTATACTATAAGAATGATAATTAGAATATTGCAAGATACGATAAACAAGCAATAACATTTAATTGCTATTAATTCTTGCTTATTAATATTACTTGGTCTAGAAATGTTACGGGAATACAAATTTCCTTGATTTTCGATAAAAGCCCTATTAAGAGAGGCACTTTTAAAATCTTGAAAAGACACTATTTATGGGAAATAGAAAATTTTCTCTGGCAAGACTGGGTATGGTGTAGCAAACTCTCCAGTTTGTCCGGATATACTGAAGTTACCGCTCCGGCGAGAACCGGATAAGACGGGGTATATAATATGTCAAACAAGTGACAAGATTTCCCTAAATAGTATCATGACTTGATATCCGACTTGTTTTTGGAAATATGAATATATTAAATACATTGACCTTATAAAGGGTATGTATATTATAGCATATATGTGATTATATAGATATGTATATCTATAAGAAATTCCAAAAGACAATTTGGAATAAAGCATAAGCATATGTGTCCATAATAAATCTAGATTTCTTTATTAGGAATCTCTTATCTATAATTCCGATATCAAACATTATTTCGTTTGATCATCTACCTCGAAACTCATAAAAACAATGGAAACTCTTTAAGTTGGGACGCCATCAAAAGTATAAGAATTTCCAATACATTATCATAGACTATTAACGCAAGTAAGAAATATGTAAATTTGTGCTAGTGCACAAGAAAACACATGAAACTTAAATTATACGTCCACAGACATCGAAGTATATCACACACGACTTCCAAGTCAAGACCTTCGGAAAATATAAAATGGGCACGATGACACCAATGTTAATTCCGTCAGTATAAGAACTACTAATAAAAAAAAGCACTTTGTTACGCGATCCTACAAACGACATGAATATCGCTGAAGTACGTTGTAACAAGATTTCACAACCATCGGTGCACAGTCTAATCAGAGTCCTAATTATTATCCTTGCAAAAAGGAGTCACATACCTTTGCAACTCCCCTATTTCATTTTATTCGACATTCACTGGTAATCTCACTTAAACAACGGTTATCACACGAAATTCCAGATAAAAGTTCTTATATTTCTTTAGTTGAAATTCTGACTTCTGCATATAATAAGTTGACTTTCGTGTTTCTACTTTCCCTAATGGTCATCATACCATTAGGATTTCTTTCATAGTAGCAAATATTGATCTATTTCATTTCCTGGTAAATTCACACGTTACACATGCACTGTTTGTTGTGCATGTGGTTCGTTTATGAAAACCTCTGGAGGGTTTCATTCCGATTTGTTATTTTATCCAAACTCAAATATCATTCCGCTTTTTGCACTGTGAACCGCATTATTGCAAAACGATGACTCTTTGATATCGAGTCAATGAATTTCTTAAATTCTTCTTAAACCATTGAGGTAAAGAATTTATATTTTATATATATGTATAAAAAAATTATGTTGAGATATACTCTCATTTAAGTTTATGTTTAAGTTATTTATTATTAATAATTTTAATTATTAATAATAATATATTAATAATAGTAGTGTTAGTATTATTTTTAGGTACTAGGGTTATTATCTAGGGCAGGTATTGGATAGCCTAGCCTTAGTTAGGCATGGACTGATCACCTATGCTTAAACAAGGCAGCACTAACCAATATCCAACCATGATAATGACTAGTTAATGTATATAAATTAAGTCATCATACTTATTTAGTAAATTTTAATTATATATAAAAATATTTTACTTTGTACTGTAAGGAGAAGACATATTTTCATAAAACAATACAAGAATTAGGGGGACGAATAAAATTATATAAATAATTGTCTATCACATGTTTTGTGGTAACTATGTACCGTAACGCTCTGGCAAGAAAATGACCATATAAGAATAAAATGGTAGTCATCAACTACGTTGGGTTAGGGGAACATTGTAATATATAAGAATAGTCCCCGTTTTCACTTATTTACAACATTTGAAAATACATTCACAACGTTATATGGTTTCAAAATAAAAATAAGTAATCACACAGAATCGACCCATTAAGTGTTATATATTTACAAAATATTTTACAAATACTTTTGTACAATAAATATTTTTACACCGTTATTTACAACTTTCATTTAACGTTATAAATAATAGTGATTTCTTTTACAAAATAATAAATACTAAAATATTTTGTAATGTAATAACTTCATTGCGGTGTTTTATAGTTACATAGTAAATATAAGTTATTTTACATAGTATAGTAAAATACTAAAATAATATTTATTTAAAAGTGGTGACCATTTACATATAGTAAAAATGCGTAACATATAATATATATTACATAGTATTTATATTTGATATGTAAGATACGGTTCAGATAGGGACACAAATAATATATATTACATTTGCTTTACAAATATAATATAATATAATGGTTGGTCATGCCAAAACAACTTATTCTTATTATATTTCACATAGTATGAAAAATATGGTCACTAATAGTGTACTATCACATTGTTTCACAATTAAAACAACTTGAAACTTTAAACAATGATACACTAACTCTATTGTATTTTGGTGTATCTTTGCAATTCACTCATCTCAACACTTTGATTTTCTCATATCATAAATATTTGACAAATCATTTTTCATGCTTTTATTTCATTTTGAGCCTGTCAATTCTAAGTCTTCCTCAGTTGCCAATAAAAGTAAGATTTCTTTTGACAAAAAAATTTATTGATTCTAAAAGTCATTCACATTCATTTTTAAATATCTATTGATCATATATCTTTTGGCTTGAACCTAGTCACTTTGGAAATTATATCATTTCATCTCATTCATTTATCATTAATTTCTTGAACTAATTCAGTTGAACCATTGAATCCTACTTATTGTACAACTCGTAGTCACAAAATTTGATATTTTAATTCTGTGTCATCTACCTTAATATCGTTTTATTGACTAAAATATGACATAAATCTAAAAGAAATATCGTAACCCAAATCTCGAGGACGAGATTTAAAACAAGGTGGGTAGAATGTAACATTCCTATTTTTATATATAAGAATTAGGAGTCTGGTTAAATTTATTAACCACTAGTAACTAGTTTATTTTTAATATAACTATTCAACCTAAATAGTTTAAACACTATTTTATATAATTGGTTGAAATATTATATTAATTAATTGGCCTGAATATGAGTGACCTTTCTAATAAAATAAAAGTCTATAAAAACTTATATTATTAGACGGGTAGTCTACGGGTAAGTTGACTATTAAAAATATGAAGTTCCTAGACGGGCCTAGGAACCGTATAATAATTAAATTATAAAAAAATAAATTGTATTTGAACTTACTCTATTTTTAATGAAACTTGGTTCAAAATGTAGATATAAATATTCTCTTTTTAATAACATATTTATTATTTTCTAGAACGTTATATTTTAGAAGTTATATGCGCCAAACCAATAAAGCAGTTGAATTAATTATAATATATAGAATAATAAAATAATATTAACGTATAAATTTCTTATATATATAAACGTGGCTTTCAAAAAGAAAATAATAAATAAAAAGAATTTTAACTAACTTTTACATCATATAGGATATATGTAGTATGCATGGCTACGTGTCCTCAAAAGAACAATACACTCTTAGAATGTGGACATGTATCAAGTATTAGCATTAATTGAAAGATGGACATGGATGTTTGGCATGGCCTATAATACAAAAATCTCAAACTATAAATAGGATCATTCTTTTCCTTCTCTTCACCGACGTCTCGCCTTCCCATCTCTTTAAATTTCTATTTTTATTTTTATTTTCACCTATAATAATAATAAGGTCCTGTCCCGTTTTAAGTGTTTTAACTCCCGATCACCGCTACCCTTTCCGATTGATCTGAGCCCCATAAACACATGTCAGGGCTCTGCCCGACTAAGTTGATGGGGTTCTGTCTCGTGACATAGGGACAAGGTTGAAATTAGGGGTACTATACTTAACACGAGTGCTTTATATATTTTCAAAATAGCTCAGAAGTTATACCCAAAATTTTATACCAGGAGGCTTTCTAGTTGAACCCTAAAGTTACAAAGTGGGTCCCTTTTCTTTTCTCACCGTTTTATTTCCTTTTTGTCCCAAACCGTAACAACTCTCGTTAAAACTATTATTTTCTTATTATATATATATATATATTATATTTTGTACAATAAGAAACCCTAGTTAAGACACTCAAGTAATCCTGCACAATCCCTGAAATTTTCAGAACAATCAGAATCAGGATCAGGGCCCCTAAAACTCAGGGGGGGTATTCCCTACTCGACGATTATCCACATATCTTGCTGTCTAAATCGAATTTCTTCGATCCGTCGACTCACACAAGCTAGTTGGACACGTGGCAACCCTATGGTGAATGGTGACCCGTCGCGCCACGCGACGCCCCCAGGGTGACCCCTCGCGTCACGCGAGGGGGTCAAAATCTCAGTATAAATAGTGGATATTGGGACTTGATTTCTGGAGTTGGAACGACGTTAAAATTCGTTTTACACTTCGAGATATTGTCCGTTTAGTACCAAACACACACTAGCTCGAATTCTGCTACGATATCGGGTATTAACTCGATCGCTGCTATGATTCAATGTCCGATCGATTGAAACTATCCGACCGGATGTTTAAGCGCTATCCTTTGTCATTAGTCGTGATTCCGACAGGATGTTTGAGTACCACCCGAACTCGGGGAATACTCTGTCATTTGTTGTGAATCCGATGGATGTTTAAGTGTTGCACTTTGTCATTCGTTGTGAGGGTTTTAATCTCGTGATTTATCGTAAATGCTGTATTAGTTACTTACCGAGTTCGTGTGCACTAGGTTACAAGGCTAACCAGTAGGCTAATCTCTGCCTGTATAAATCTGCAATATATCAAGGCTTATCTGTAGATTAAACTTTGCCCGTATGAATCTGCATGCTTATAATGTGAGTCATTCTCTTTTTATCAAATTTGTTTACAAAATCATGTATATTTTCAAAGTTATAATTACAGTGATTAAGTTTATGTAATCACCAAATTACAGCCGGTATGTGGGGGTATTGTGCACATTACTGCTGTTTTATCACTTTAGGTGGGCGAGCCTAAAATTAGTGATATTCGTCACTATTGGGTGACAAGACCCAATAGTGGTATGACCATAGTCACAGATCCGGTCGAGTGACAAATACTGTGGGTAGTTGGTTGATATCAGAAACATTGTAATCTCTCTTAATACTGTAAATTATAACAAACGTGTCTTTTTAGTAAATAGAATGATTCACCAGTATTTCCTGCTGACAAAACCTTTTTAAAACGCGTTTCAAGTAATTACAGTAGATTGGAGTAAGAGTTGGATACGGCACTGAAAGGCTTCAAGAAGTGGCTTATTTTATTAATTAAATCAAATTAAGAAATATTGTTTTATGTAATCAAATTTATCTTTATTAAAGCTACCATTGTAAAACATGGGTTTATCCCATCTATTTAATAAATAAAATCCGGTGTTTTCTAAACTCTGATATTTTTCCTAACTCACGGTCCTGATGAAATTTCCGCTGCAATATTTCTCAAAATAATCACTGGTACCACTTGGCTGTTCACGGCTCCCGATTCCGTCCAGGGTGGGTCGGGGGTCGTGACACTTACGCTTCCTTGACCCTTTCAAAGAACCAGATTCCTTACCCTTCTTGTTCTTACCCTTCTTGTCATCCTCTTTGTCAGACGCCTGCTTCTTACCTTTGTCACCCTTTTTATGCATCTTTCCCTTTCGAACCTGCGACTCAGTCAATGTCGCTGCTAACTCGACCGCCTGACGGAGTGTGGTAGGGTTACTACCAGTAATGATGTCTTGTACTGATTCAGGTAGACCATCGATGTACCTTTCGATAGCCTTGTCGAGTGGGGTGACCATTGTTGGGCAAAGCAGACTTAACTCCTCATACCTATCAGTATACGCCCTGTGCTCGCCACTGTCTTGTTTCAAGTCATCAAACTTTCTCTCCAAAGCTCGCTGTTCATGACGAGGACAAAACTCCCTCATCATAAGGGCCTTAAGTTCGGCCCTAAGTTCGGCCCAAGTTTGTGCTAGAGCAACTTCTGCACCTCGGTCTCTCATAACCCCGTTCCACCACGTAAGAGCCCTCTTCTGAATATGACGGAAAGTGTTCTCAATGCTCTCGAACCATTGAAGGAGCCCAGTTGCTCCCTCAGAACCACTAAACTTGAGCGGTTTAGCCGAGTTAAAACTCTTGAAGTTACAAGGAGCATTGTGGTTGTTGTTGGCTTGGTTCCATTGAGCAATAAGGTTTGGGAACGTAGCAGCCATTTGCTGCGCAATGATTTCTGCCAGTTCGGCATTAGCTATCTGATTCTCGCGTCGAGAAGGCATTCTAAAAGAGGAAACATGAAAGGAAACGAGTGAGATGATTGGATGAAAAGAATGAGATGATACAGAAACAAAAAGTGACAACAGCAAAGATGGTGGTCATTTGTTCGTTATCACAAAGCAAACAAACGACACACAGTGACTAATCAAAGTAAATGGGTCAAAAATAATGTATCGCGAAGACATGCTTGCCTATAAGTGAACACTCACCCCAAGAGTTCCCAGGTAAGAGTGACTGGTCCGATTATGTGGATTTGTACGAACACTCTAGCCTTAGACAGAAAACCCAGGGTACAGGCATTCACCTTTCCAGTTCGCACGTGTTCACACTATTTAGGACCCAAAACTTTGACGAGATTTTGAAAATTCAAAGGGTTTCAAAACCTTATAACAGAGGGTTCAAAACCTAGTAATCAATCATCCTAGATCAGATGATTAGTTTTCAAGGCGGATTCGAACTTGATGTTCTCGTTGTGGTTATCACCTAAGGATAGGTGAAGTGCATGTTTTAAAATCTAAACATAAGATAACTTGTGTTGGGGTCCTAGAAAGTTATAGTCTAGGTCAAAGCATTACTAATAACCTAATTCCCTATAACCATTGGCTCTGATACCAACTCTTCTGTCACACCCCGACCACGTAAAACGAGAAACACGTGGCGGAAACGACGGGGAGTGTTGTAACAGAATTATTGTTTCACAACCATGGAAATTAAAGTTACGTTTTATTTATCAACATGAGAGTTACATTGTCTTTAAACATGAAACCAAGAGTACATAACATAATTAAACTAAGTCTATCTTCGTTTTATGTCTCTAAGGCACAGGTCCGCCCTAATGTCACGATCATCATCCTAAGCGACTGCTCCTGAGAACACATGTGAAAATAGGTATGTCAGCATAAAAATGCCTGTGAGATACATAGGTTTAGTGAAAATAGGATTTATGACTTGGGTTTTAAAAGATAGGTTTAATAAAAATTAGTCATAAATCTTGTTAAGTGTTTTCTTTTGTAAATCGTATGAAAACTCGATAAGAAATCAGACTATATAAAAGAATGGCGTATGGTTAATAAAATAACCGAGTAAAATGAGTTGGATAAAATAAACTGTTTTGTAAGACAATGTCTTGTGAAAAATAAGTTGTTTATGTAAAATGTAATATGTCAAATATTGAAATGATTTAAGTAAGGCTACGACATGTAAATGAAACCTAACCTAAGTGCTTACGACCCATTACGACCCGTTTAGATAGCTTATACTACTTTAACGCGTCGTTCACGTGAAACGCGTTCGGAACGCCTAACTAGTCCTATGATAAGTAAAATATGCCTTAACATGTCTAATATTGTTGCCAAAACAGTTTAGATATCAAAAGTTATGTTACATATGCTTAATATGAATTTTGGCGTAAAAAGGGCATTTTGGTCATTTACCTAAGGCATATAAACTACCTATCATACAACTAACTAAACGTCGTGACCATAAGGTATAACCTCGGAAGGTTATTCCCTATACAACTATGGTCACCTAATGTGTTTGGTCGGATCCTAATGATCGACCAAACATGTCGGGTTCGAAAGTATAAGCGATTGTTTAGATCGCTTACCTTTACGACCCTAGACAAGCACAAAACTAAAGGTGGCGAGCTAAGCATGTTAACATGCTTAACTAAGTTTAGAAAACAGGTTTGGTATCAAAACAAACGGTTTTGATACCTAAGAGTAGTTTGGTTACAAAATACGCAAGAATGCGCATTTTAGCCGAAACTACGACTCGTCACTGAGCCTAGATAACGTGGTAATCAGTAGGTATAGTCACTAGGGACTATAACCATCGTGATTACGCTCACGTTATGAAGTTCAAACGAACTTCGCATTGACCATAAACTGGTCAATACAGAAAGTCAAACAAAGTTTGACTTTAACGCTAAAAGAATAAAAAGAACGAAGGAACACTTACAAAGGGTCCCCGAAAGCTTTGATTTCTCACGTATTCTCAGGTATGAAGTGGTTTCACTTCAACTTAGAGAACTTTCAAGAAATTCAAGTGGGTTTTGCAAGTGAAAGGGTTGGGTATTTATAGGAATGTTGGAACCGTTAAGATCGTTTATCGATTAACGTGCTTCAATCTCATCCCTACATTTGTTACAACACCTTGGTACCCAAATTGGCCACCCATGATCAGGAAATGACAAGTGTGGGTGAGGAGATAGGTGCATAACAGTTGTTTAAACATGTTTAACTGATCTGGGAGCCTGACACAGGCCACGTAAATGACACCCCAGGGCTTACGCGGGCCGCCTGGGTCTTCTGATCAGAAGCAAACTTTCAAAAATGACAGTTTTGGTCCCCGTTATGCATTAAAGCCATTTCCGACACGTTTAAGGCCCGTTAAGCCAACGTTAAGGCCCTAAAATGATGCCTAAACATTTTGGACAAGAAACATGCTCAAAAATATGCCGGATGTTGGTTCGTTTGGTCGTACGGTCGCGATGTTCGCTTAATTACGATGGAATGCGCATAAGCGCGAAAAACGATCCAAATTGCGCGACGAATGGTTTTTTCTTATGCCAAACACTAAAATAAAATATTTTAGTGCTTACATAAATTTTTGGATGTCCGGATGTATTCAGAATGTAAGTTATGCGCGAAAATGCAAACTTATGCACTTTTTGACGCTTTTAGTCCCTGAATGACCCAAAAGTTTATTTTAGCACACGGAACCCCTCAAATCCTATTTCT
Source organism: Helianthus tuberosus (assembly GCA_030545235.1). NCBI lineage: Eukaryota > Viridiplantae > Streptophyta > Magnoliopsida > Asterales > Asteraceae > Helianthus > Helianthus tuberosus. Next base: position 100,908,705 of record CM060381.1, on the reverse strand, counting down.
AAGCTATGTAAAGGATATTTATGGTATGTTTAACTTATGGTCATGTTCCGGAATGTCTGTTACAGTTCAAATTGGCATACTTTCATAGTTTGTCAAATTTAGTCCCTGTAGGCGAATTAACTTGTTTTTGCCATACCAAAGCCTTCAAAACTTATTTCTAAGTTATGTAAAGGTTATTTAAGGTATGTTAAGTATATGTTGATGTTACGGAGTATTTGTCGCATTAAACTGATTACGTTGACGCACCAGTTTGCGTATAACTCTCCAGAAAGTGATGTAAAGTTTGAAATTGAACAAAAGTCAAAACATGAAAAATGTAAAACATAACCAAACAAACATTGGGATCAAATAACATTGTTTTATTGATAATTGAACTATTCACAATGATTACAAGCACAGATGTTACAAATAATCATTTGGTTTGTTAAAAGAAAGGTACTAATATGTATAATCAATTATACTTTGAAATCGTGAACATAACAAATAGGTACACATTCTTCACCCCAAAACATTGAAAACAGTAAAAGAGGGGACTATGTGTCACACCCCGACCTTGTAAAACAACAAGACGTGGCGGAAACGTCGGGGAGTGTTGTAACAGAATCATTGTTTCGTAACCATGGAATAAATAATTTTGTTTTATTGAGTAAATGAACTCATTGTTTTAATACAATCATATAAGTACAAATATGATCTTCCAAGTTTTAAATTCGCTAAGGCACGAGTCCATCCTAAATGTAGCATGTATCAACAATCATCTCAAGACAGCACCTGAAACATGTGTAAAAATAGGTACGACAACATAAAAATGCCTGTGAGATACATAGGTTTTGTGAATATAGGATTCATGACTTATAAGTTTAGAAAAAAAATTGTTTAACAAAAGTCAGTCATGATCCTTGTAAAATGTTTTGTTTTATAAATCATTCAAAAAGTGATGATAAAGTAGATGATACGTAAAAGAGTAATGTAAGGTTAAATGAATAACCAAGTAAAAATGAAGTTGTATAAGATAAGTTGTTGTAAAACAATGTCTTATGAAAAGTATGTTATTTGTATAAAATGTTATATGACTTAAATTGAAATGATTCAAATAACGCCACGATATGTAATACCATACAAACACTTATATATAGGAAGTACCAGCGGCGTATCCACCATGCTTGTATCATATTACACACGCCTCGTTACTTAAGTCACTTACTCAAACCAAACCACCAATATAGAATGTTCATGTTCAAACCAATAGTCCAATGTTATTGTATAACTCAAGTTAAATGTAAACCATGTAATGTGTAAATAAAAGTTATGTATGGTAAGTAAAATGAGATTTCTTAAACCACAAGTAAAAATGTACAAAACAAAGTGTTTGAATAAATCAAAAGTTATGCTTTGTAAAATAATGTAAGGTTAAACGAATAACCTTATAGTAGCATATTAAAAGTATACTTTGGATTTGTAAATAACATATTAAACTATGTTTTGGTTTGTTGATAAAATATATATGTTGGTTCTGTACAATACCACACATGAGAGTATATCAAACTATACTTTTGGGAGTATATCAAAATATACAATAAAAGTGTGATTTAAGAATTCATTCAGACCTAGGGCATCAAACTACACCTTTGAGACTATAGGAATACCACAAAGGCAATCCCTATTTGGATGGAGAAACAAATTGGTTTCTGACATTCCATGACAACAGGAATGGGGTGTTTAATCCTATAGCGCTATATCATACTACCAATCGGTCTGGTGAACATAAAATAAGTACAATTCAACATTTTATTTTATATTCTTTGAGAAATCAGTGTTTAAACCATATATAGTCATTTAGTTTGTCAAATGATAAATAATAACATGTATAATCAATTATACTTTGAAATCATGAAAATAACACATAGGTACACATGCTTCACCCCAAAACAGTTGAAAGTTGTAAAATAGGGGAACTATGTACTCACTTGAGATTGCTTAGTAGTCCTTGTGTAACAACCAAACAATGCTAGAGATCACAGAAATCAAACGGCACCTAATATAGGTAACTACGTTAATAAACCGGACCTAAATCGGAGGATCGGATAGAATGAGGGTTCGTAAACCAAACGAGTATGGAGACTCGTGTAATATAGTTTAACAAAGACTACATACTAAAATGAAACCTAACCTAAGTGCTTACGACCCATTACGACCCGTTTAGGTAGCTTATGCTACTTTAACGCGTCGTTCGCGTGAAACGCGTTCGGACCGCTTAACTAGTCCTATGACAAGTAATATATGCCTTAACATGTCTAATATTGTTACCAAATCAGTTTAGATACCAAAAGTTATGTTACATATGCTTAAAATGAATTTTGGCGTTAAAATGGCATTTTGGTAATTTACCTAAGGCATATATACTACCTATCACACAATTACTCAAACGATGTGACCATAAGGTATAACCTCGGAAGGTTATTCCCTATACAACTATGGTCACCTAGTGTGTTTGGTCGGATCCTAATGATCGACCAAACGGGTCGGGTTCGAAAGTATAAGCGATTGTTTAGATCGCTTACCTTACGACCCTATATAAGCACTAAATTAAAAAGTGACGAGCTAAGCATGTTAAAACATGCTTAACTAAGTTTAGAAAACAGGTTTGGTATCAAAACAAACGGTTTTGATACCTAAGAGTAGTTTGGTTACAAAATACGTGTAAATGCGCATTTTGGCCGAAACTACGACTCGTCACTGAGCCTAGATAACGTGGTAATCAGTAGGTATAGTCTCTAGGGACTATAACCATCGTGATTACGCTCACGTTATGAAGTTCAAACGAACTTTGCATTGACCATAACTGGTCAACGCAGAAAGTCAAACAAAGTTTGACTTTTAACGCTAAACGAATAAAGATAACGAAGGAACACTTACAAAGGGTCCCCGAAAGCTTTAATTTCCAAATATTTCTCAGGTATGAAGTGATAGAACACCCCAACTTAGAGAAGAAATCAGAATTCAAGTGGGTTTTGAGTTGTGATGTTGGTGGGTATTTATAGGATTTGCAAGACCGTTAGGATCGTTTATCGAATAACGTGCTTTGATCTCAACCCTACATTTGTTGAATTTTCTGTGGAACAACACAATTGGCCCCTCATTATCATGAAGGGGCAAGTGCAAAAGGTGGAAAGGTGAAGTTCCAAGTTTCTGCATATTCTGCTGTCTGGAGACCCCTTACGGACCGTAAGGGTATGGCTTACGGTCCGTAACCCATCAACTATGCAGAATTGGCAGATTTGGTCCTTGTTGTGTTATAAGGCCATTTCCGACGCGTTTAAGGCTCGTTAACCCCATTTCAAAGCTCTAAAATGAAGTTAAAGTATAGGGAACATAAAATGTGCTCAAAAATATCTCGGATGTCGGTTCGTTTGGTCGTACGATCGCGATGTTCGGTTAATTACGACGGAATGCGCATAAGCGCGAAAAACGATACAAATTGATCGACGAATGGATTTTTCTCATGCAAAACACTATAATAAAATATTTTAGTGCTTACATAAATTTTTAGATGTCCGGAGGTATTCAGAACGTAAGTTATGCGCGAAAGTGCAAACTTATGCACTTTTTGACACTTTTAGTCCCTGAATGAGCCAAAAGTTTATTTTAGCACACCGAACCCCTCAAAGCCTATTTCTAAGCTATGTAAAGGATATTTATGGTATGTTTAACTTATGGTCATGTTCCGGATTGTCTGTTACAGTTCAAATTGGCATACTTTCACAGTTTGTCAACTTTAGTCCCTGTAAGCGAATATAGTTGATTTTGCCATACCAAAGCCTTCAAAACTTATTTCTAAGTTATGTAAAGGTTATTTAAGGTATGTTAAGCCTATGTCACTGTTCCGGAGTGTTTGTTGCGTTAAATTGGTTATATTTACCCATCGGTGCGCGTATAACCTTCTAGAAAGCGATTTAGAGCCCGAAATCGAACAAGAATTGATACGTGCAAACGATACACATATTTATACAAATACCAAGTATGAAATACAATATTTCATTGGTTTGGTATTTGTTTGATGGTTGAAGTGACACAGGTGTCACAGTCTCCCCTACTTTAGGTAATTTCGTCCCGAAATTTAGTTTTTGAGGAAACTTGTGAAGACAGCTGTGACGGTTTCGCTTTCAGACAAATCCATTGAACCCTTAAATAAAAATCTGGGCCATGTTAGGATTCTTAGTGAAAATGTCAACCCTCAAAGTGAAGTCCTTGTAGTAACAAAACATGGAGTTTTGAACTACGGGCTGAAAAATGTTTCTTATGAAGACTCATCATAGAAAACTTGGTGTGTGATTGAGATCAGAATTGGGGAGTGTAAGAATAAATGACATTGGTCGAGGTCCAGACTTCTCTCGTATCATTACTCTTGTCACTAAAGGTCTTAACACATGACAAAACTTCCTGTGGTTTCTGTGCACTGAATTCCATAATTATGTAGGCCTCCATAATTACGTAATTCCTTGCATAGTCCGCACAGTTCATTTCATAATGCGTAGGGGGAAAAATCAATTGAATAAACATGAAGCGACTTGACTAGACCACCAAAGTATCTTTTTAACTAGATCAACGAACGATCTTTCTAACTAGATCAACACATGATCTTCTTAACTAGAGCGTCGTACGATCTCCTTAAATAGACCACTCAAGGGATCTTTTTTAATTATATCATCACATGATATTTCTAATCAGATTTTCAAATCAATCTGTTTATCTAGACCACTCAAGGGGTCCAATTTTAGAATAGTACTTTAAAACCCAAGGGACTTGACTACAACGTAGAAGTCCATTAAGGATTTAAGATAGTAACTTTGGATATCCTACTATGAATCCCTCATATGAGATATGAAAGACTCTACGAGGATTTGGATGGATCACATACAACCACAAAACATGTAAGAAAACACATAAGCACAAAATTAGCTAACTTGATTCTTTAATTTGTTATCTTTAGGAAAGGATATTTAAAGCACACTAGGAATCCAATCCATGGATTTCATTTGGCACTTTAATCATTTTCAAGGATCCATCTATAAAGATAGAAGGATCTTAAGAGGAATTTGGCTTTGTTTCTTAAAAGAAACGAGTGTTTAAGGTTCTTGGGGAGATCACAAGTGATCATAAGATGACAGAACCGCACGAGTAGTTTATCTTTGGGTTGACATCATAAGGTTGCATCAAACATTCACACAATCGCATAAATTTTGCAGAAATAAAAACAACAAATCTTTATTTATGTAACAACCGAATTGTCTTGAAGTGTCAAAAGATAACAACCAAGGAATTACAAAACACTAATTGTTCACTGCTGCATCATTGTTCCCGTTTGCCTCATTGATGTTAAATGCTCGTCCTCGCGCTGGAGGTGCGTTAACAAGTCTTGGGCAATTGTTTCTGTAGTGAGTAAGGTCACCACAGTTATAACATGACCCCGGTGGAAACCGTGCTTGAACAGCAGCAGGGTTTGCAGCAGCTTGATTTGCATAACGACAAACATTGATCAAATGTCCCAACCGCCCACAGTGGGTACATTTGTGACACTGCTCTTGCTCTAGATGATGACGGTTGCATTTGTTGCACAAAGGTGCGGTACCAACATAGTTTTGCCTTTTGCGAGGTTGTGCTGGCTGGTTTGGTGCAACCTGTTTGTCTTGAGCAGTTACAGCGTAATTTTGAGAGGCTTTGCGCTTCTTCTTCTTGGATACCTCAGCCTGTTTTTCCTTTGGTTCATCTTGAGCAGTCTTGTCAGATGGTCTTGGGTCGCCCTTCCGAAACAGCTTACCCTCCCTGATATGGGATTCAGTCAGAGTGGCAGACAATTCAATGGCTTGTCTGACAGTAGTAGGGTTGCTGCCAGTAACGATATCCTGAACTACGTAAGGAAGACCATCAATGTATTTCTCAATCGCCTTATCCAGAGGCGTAACCATAGTAGGGCATAACAGGCTCAATTCCTTATAGCGGTCAGTATAGGCTCGATGTTCTCCACTGTCTTGCTTCAGGTCATCGAATTCCCTTTCTAAAGCTCTCAATTCATGACGAGGACAAAACTCCTTCATCATAAGAGCCCTAAGTTCAGCCCAAGTCTGTGCTAATGCGACCTCAGCACCACGGTCCCTCATAATTCCGTTCCACCATGTAAGAGCCCTTTTCTGAAACACACTGGAAGCAAACTTGACCTTGCGATTATCAGGACACTGAACGTGACGGAACGTACTCTCAGTGCTCTCAAACCATTATAGGAGCCCAGTTGCTCCTTCAGAACCACTGAACTTGAGTGGCTTAGCCGAATTGAAACTCTTGAAATTGCATGGAGCATTATGGTTGTTGATGGCTTGATTCACTTGAGCAAAAAGATTTGGGAAGGCAGCAGCCATTTGTTGCGCGATGATTTCCGCCAGTTCGGAATTCGCCATCAGATTGTCGCGTCGAGAAGGCATTCTAAAAGAGGAACATGAAAGGAAACGCGTGAGAGAATTAGATGAAAAGAATGGGATGAAACAAATCTGATGAAAGCAAGGATGGTGGTCATTTGTTTGTTACTATAAAGCAACAAACGACCCTGGTGATTAATCAAAGTAAATAGATCAAAAATAATGTATCGCGAAGACATGCTCGCCTATAAGTGGACACTCACCCCAAGAGTTCCCAGGTAAGAGTGACTGGTCCGATATTGTGGATTTGTACGAACACTCTAGCCTTAGACAGAAAGCTCAAGGTACAGGCACCCACCCTTCCAGTTTGCACGTGTTCACATTATTTAGACTAACTTTGACGGGATTTTGAAAACTTAAAAGGGTTCAAAACCTTACAATAAATCATCCTAGAACAGATGATTAGTTTTCAAAGCGGGATAGAAATTTGTGTTCTTATTGCGGTTGTCACCTAAAAATAAGTGACGGTATTGTTTTAAAACTAAACACAAGAAAACTAGTGTTAGGGTCCTAGGAAGGTTATAGTCTAGGTCAAAGCATTACTAATAACCTAATTCCCTATAACCATTGGCTCTGATACCAACTTTTCTGTCACACCCCGACCACGTAAAACAACAAGACGTGGCGGAAACGTCGGGGAGTGTTGTAACAGAATCATTGTTTCGTAACCATGGAATAAATAATTTTGTTTTATTGAGTAAATGAACTCATTGTTTTAATACAATCATATAAGTACAAATATGATCTTCCAAGTTTTAAAGTCGCTAAGGCACGAGTCCATCCTAAATGTAGCATGTATCAACAATCATCTCAAGACAGCACCTGAAACATGTGTAAAAATAGGTACGTCAGCATAAAAATGCCTGTGAGATACATAGGTTTTGTGAATATAGGATTCATGACTTATAAGTTTAGAAAAAAGTTGTTTAACAAAAGTCAGTCATGATCCTTGTAAAATGTTTTGTTTTATAAATCATTTGAAAAGTGATGATAAAGTAGATGATACGTAAAAGAGTAATGTAAGGTTAAATGAATAACCAAGTAAAAATGAATTTGTATAAGATAAGTTGTTGTAAAACAATGTCTTATGAAAAGTATGTTATTTGTATAAAATGTTATATGACTTAAATTGAAATGATTCAAATAACGCCACGATATGTAATACCATACAAACACTTATATATAGGAAGTACCAGCGGCGTATCCACCATGCTTGTATCATATTACACACGCCTCGTTACTTAAGTCACTTACTCAAACCAAACCACCAATATAGAATGTTCATGTTCAAACCAATAGTCCAATGTTATTGTATAACTCAAGTTAAATGTAAACCATGTAATGTGTAAACAAAAGTTATGTATGGTAAGTAAAATGAGATTTCTTAAACCACAAGTAAAAATGTACAAAACAAAGTGTTTGAATAAATCAAAAGTTATGCTTTGTAAAATAATGTAAGGTTAAACGAATAACCTTATAGTAGCATATTAAAAGTATACTTTGGATTTGCAAATAACATATTAAACTATGTTTTGGTTTGTTGATAAAATATATATGTTGGTTTTGTACAATACCACACATGAGAGTATATCAAACTATACTTTTGGGAGTATATCAAAATATACAATAAAAGTGTGATTTAAGAATTCATTCAGACCTAGTGCATCAAACTACACCTTTGAGACTATAGGAATACCACAAAGACAATCCCTATTTGGATGGAGAAACAAATTGGTTTCCGGCATTCCATGACAACAGGAATGGGGTGTCTAATCCTATAGCGCTATATCATACTACCAATCGGTCTGGTGAACATAAAATAAGTACAATTCAACATTTTATTTTATGTTCTTTGAGAAATCAGTGTTTAAACCATAGATAGTCATTTAGTTTGTCAAATGATAAATAATAACATGTATAATCAATTATACTTTGAAATCATGAAAATAACACATAGGTACACATGCTTCACCCCAAAACAGTTGAAAGTTGTAAAATAGGGGAACTATGTACTCACTTGAGATTGCTTAGTAGTCCTTGTGTAACAACCAAACAATGCTAGAGATCACGGAAATCAAACGACACCTAATATAGGTAACTACGTTAATAAACCGGACCTAAATCGGAGGATCGGATAGAATGAGGGTTTGTAAACCAAACGAGTATGGAGACTCGTGTAATATGGTTTAACAAAGCCTACATACTAAAATGAAACCTAACCTAAGTGCTTACGACCCATTACGACTTGTTTAGGTAGTTTATGCTACTTTAACGCGTCGTTCGCGTGAAACGCGTTCGGACCGCTTAACTAGTCCTATGACAAGTAATATATGCCTTAACATGTCTAATATTGTTACCAAATCAGTTTAGATACCAAAAGTTATGTTACATATGCTTAAAATGAATTTTGGCGTAAAAAGGGCATTTTGGTAATTTACCTAAGGCGTATATACTACCTATCATACAACTACTCAAACGATGTGACCATAAGGTATAACCTCGGAAGGTTATTCCCTATACAACTATGGTCACCTAGTGTATTTGGTCGGATCCTAATGATTGACCAAACGGGTCGGGTTCGAAAGTATAAGCGATTGTTTAGATCGCTTACCTTACGACCCTATATAAGCACTAAACTAAAAAGTGACGAGCTAAGCATGTTAAAACATGCTTACCTAAGTTTAGAAAACAGGTTTGGTATCAAAACAAACGGTTTTGATACCTAAGAGTAGTTTGGTTACAAAATACGCGTAATGCGCATTTTGGCCGAAACTACGACTCGTCACTGAGCCTAGATAACGTGGTAATCAGTAGGTATAGTCTCTAGGGACTATAACCATCGTGATTACGCTCACGTTATGAAGTTCAAACGAACTTCGCATTGACCATAAACTGGTCAACGCAGAAAGTCAAGCAAAGTTTGACTTTTAACGCTAAACGAATAAAGATAACGAATGAACACTTACAAAGGGTCCCCGAAAGCTTTGATTTCCAAATATTTCTCAGGTATGAAGTGATAGAACACCCCAACTTAGAGAAGAAATCAGAATTCAAGTGGGTTTTGAGTTGTGATGTTGGTGGGTATTTATAGGATTTGCAAGACCGCTAGGATCATTTATCGAATAACGTGCTTTGATCTCAACCCTACATTTGTTGAATTTTCTGTGGAACAACACAATTGGCCCCTCATTATCATGAAGGGCCAAGTGCAAAAGGTGGAAAGGCCAAGTTCCAAGTTTCTACATATTCTGCTGTCTGGAGACCCCTTACGGACCGTAAGGGTATGGCTTACGGTCCGTAAGCCATCAACTATGCAGAATTGGCAGATTTGGTCCCTGTTGTGTTATAAGGCTATTTCCGACGCGTTTAAGGCCCGTTAACCCCATTTCAAAGCTCTAAAATGAAGTTAAAGTATAGGGAACTTAAAATGTGCTCAAAAATATCTTGGATGTCGGTTCGTTTGGTCGTACGATCGTACGATCGCGATGTTCGGTTAATTACGACGGAATGCGCATAAGCGCGAAAAACGATCCAAATTGTGTGACGAATGGATTTTTCTCATGCCAAACACTAAAATAAAATATTTTAGTGCTAACATAAATTTTTGGATGTCCGGAGGTATTCAGAACGTAAGTTATGCGCGAAAGTGCAAACTTATGCACTTTTTGACACTTTTAGTCCCTGAATGAGCCAAAAGTTTATTTTAGCACACCGAACCCCTCAAAGCCTATTTATAAGCTATGTAAAGGATATTTATGGTATGTTTAAATTATGGTCATGTTCCGGATTGTCTGTTACAGTTCAAATTGGCATACTTTCAGAGTTTGTCAACTTTAGTCCCTGTAAGCGAATAGACTTGATTTTGCCATATCAAAGCCTTCAAAACTTATTTCTAAGTTATGTAAAGGTTATTTAAGGTATGTTAAGCCTATGTCACTGTTCCAGAGTGTTTGTTGCGTTAAACTGGTTATATTTACGCATCGGTGCGCGTATAACCTTCCAGAAAGCGATTTAGAGCTCGAAATCGAACAAGAATTGATACGTGCAAACGATACACATATTTATACAAATCCCAAGTATGAAATACAATATTTCATTGGTTTGGTAATTGTTTGATGGTTGAAGTGACACAGGTGTCACACTATGTACTCACTTGAGGGTGCTTAGAAGTCTTGAACAACAACCAAGCAAAGCTAGAGGGAGTACGGAATCAAACGACACCTAATATAGGTAACTTTGTTATTAAACGGCTCCTAAACCGGGAGATAGTATAGAATGATGTTCTATAAATCAAATGAGTAATTGAACTCATATGGTATGATTTAATAGAGCTAACATTCTGATTTGAAAGTCTACCTAAGTGCTTTTGACCCGTTTTGACCCATTATGGTAGTATAAGCTACTATAATGCGTCGTTAGCATAAAACTATGTTCGGATGGTTAACTATGTGCTATGTCATGTCTTACATGCCCAATTATACCCTAACATGTTACTAATTCAGATTAGATGTCAAAAATATGTTCACATATGCACATTACTGATTTATGCTATAAAAAGGGCATTTTGGTCATTTCATATGGGCATGTAAACCAATTAACGAATAGTTAACCAATCCTATGTGATCATAAGGTATAACCTCAGGGGTTATTCCCTATGCAACTATGATCTTTAAGCAAGCTTGGTCGGATCCTAATGATCGACCAAACGGGTCGGGTTCGAAAGTCTAAGCGGTTGTCTAGACCGCTTAACTTACGACCCTAAACAAGCACTAACTAGTAGTGACGAGTTAAACATGTCAAAACATGTTTAACCTACTTAGAAAACTGATTTGGTATCAAAACAAAGTAAACAAAGTGTTTTGATACCTACAAGTAGTTCCGTTGCAAAATGCGTGCTAAAACGCATTTTGACGGAAACTTTGACTCGTCACTACACCTAGTTAACATGGTAATCAGTAGGCATAATCACGAAGGATTATAACCATCGTGATTACAATCACGTTGCAAAGTTCAACCGAACTTTGCGTTGACCATTGACTGGTCAAACTGAAAGTCAAACACTGTTTGACTTTTTAAACTAGTAAGCAATAAAAGAATGAAGGAATTCTCACTAAAGGTCCTTCCTATCTTTTCTACAAAGAATAAGCTTCCAATCAGATGAGAGAGCTCCCAATCCAGATTAGAGAGGAGAAAAGAAGGAAATGAGCAAATAAAATGGAAGTTTGGCCATGCTATTTATACTTGTTGGTGATAAACAAGATCAAGACATGTGTTTGTGTGGCCAAGAAGCAAGAAATCCTAGCCATACAAGTGTTAGAGGCCAGCTAATTTGCTTGGAGAGGTGTTAACTTGGCTGCCACACCAAGAACTTGCAAGAACAGCCCCTAAAGTATCAAACAGATTGCAAAATATGATTTCTGGTCGCTGGGCATGCCTTACGGACCGTAAGGATATGGACAATACGGTCCATAAGCTACTTGCAGACCAGCAACTTTCAGAAATTGACAATTTAGTCCCTGCACTTGAGAAACTTGATTTTTTATGCATTTTTGACACGTTTAAGCCCCGTTAACCTCATTTCAAAGCTCTAAAATGAAGTTAAAGTATAGGGAACTTAAAATATGCTCAAAAATATGACGGATGTTGGTTTGTTTGGCTGTACGGTTGCGTTGTTCGGCTAATTACGACGGAAATCGTAACAGACGCGAAAACGATCCAAATTGCGAAACGAATGAAGTTTTTGCATGCCGATCACTAAAATAAAAATATTTTAGTGTGTACAAAAATTTTGGATGTTCAGAAGTGGTCAGAACGTAAGATATGCGCGAAAATGCAAACTTACGCCGTTTTTGACACTTTTAGTCCGTGTAAGTTCAAATAAGCATATTTACACACACTGAACCACTCAAAGCTTATTTCTAAGCTATGTTTAGGTTATTTATGGTATGTTTAGCTTATGATCATGTTCCGGGCTGTACGTTGCCTTACGAATCGGCAGAATTTTGCAAGTTGACGCAAATAGTCCCTGTGATTGAATAAACTTGATTTCGCCACACCAAACCTTCCAAAACTTATTTCTAAGTTATGTAAATGTTATTTAAGGTATGTTAAGCGTATTTCACTATTCCGGAGTGTTTGTTGCATTAAACTGGTTATATTTACGCATTAGATCGCGTATAACCTTCCAGAAAGCGATTTAAGGCTCGAAATCGAACAAGAATTGATATGTGCAAACGATACACATATTTATACAAATCCCAACACCCAAGTATGAAACACAATATTTCATTGGTTTGGTATTTGTAAGATGGTTGAAGTGACACAGGTGTCACATCCAGCTTGCCTTTTAAGACGGTGTTAATCGTATTAATTTTAATAATATTTCGAATATAAATTTTGGATCAAAAGACGGGGTTCATTTATTTAAAGACAAGGTTTAGTATGAACACCTTCTAATAAGACATGATTTTAAACCAGTCTTAAAACCCATATCACCCCGTCTAAAGCTCTGTTTTGTAGTAGTGAAATTTCTTTTTTTTTCTTTTTTCTGTCGTATGTGAGACTTGAACCCATAACATTCCACTCTCAAGGTGTTTATTGGTTTTACCTTTGCCAATGGACCACCACCCCATTGGTCCGAAGTTGTTATTGTTGTATAAGAATTTTATAGAGTAAGCTGTAACTAGTAAATAGAATACGGTGGTATTTAGAATAACTCATATAAGAAATATATACTGAATTCTTAATTAAAGGTAAGATGATATTTAAAAAAACGATGACTAAAACATCTATAAAATGATGATAAATTGATAATAAAAATAAACCTTAATTGAACAAGTAGTTATAATGTACCTTAGTCACATCCTTACTTAGACTACTCACTATAAGAATAATAATGTACCGATAGCGGCGACGCGTCATATATCGTCGTTGTTGGTCCGATCCGAACGCCGAACACGGTGTCGCCGCTATTACCTTTTGCGGCATAAATTGCCACTATTAAGAGTGACAACTGTCGCCGATATTACCCCATTTTCTTGTAGTCCTTTATATTAAAAATGAAACTAACACGAATAACAAGAGAGTAAATGTCGGCCATAACATGTGTTATTTTAAACACCCCTCTCATTAATATTATCATACGTCAGAACCTACAAAATAAATTGATACTACTATATCCGTAATCCGTAATGTTTAGTCATTAAAAACCATAATAATAAAACCAAAATCAATCAAACAAAAAACCTAGAGCGTGTATAATTAATGTAAGTTATGTAATCCCTCTTTAATGCAACATAGGGGCGCAGCTTAAGAGGGGCCGGGGTGCGCTCGACCCCCGAACTTTTCGCTCAGTAGTATTATATATGTAGTTTTTCTATAAAATTTTTTTTTGTATATACGTTTTCGACCCCCCGGTTGTATAGAAAATTTTAGGTACATACGTTTTCAACCCCTCCCCCCTCTTCGTCTTCATTTTCAAGCTTCGCTACTTCAGGTAATCAATTCTAGTTCGGGAAATTGATGCATTCACATTTTTCATCACAACCATAAGAGCATCCCCAACAAGGGATGTTTTTTCATATTTTTTCTAATGCCAAGGTGACACTTGCCCAACCAATCCCCATCTTTCTCTCACTTGCCCCTCTCACAAACACATTTCTTCTCTCTCTTCTCTCTCCTCTCTACACTCACACATTTTTTCTCATTCCATTTTTTCTCATTCTTCACCACAAACATCTCTACACCCTCTCTCTTCCACATCACTCCCTCTCTCCTCCACATCACTTTCTCTCTCCCTGAAAATACCAACAAATCCTCCTAGTGTGGATGCTCTAAGGGCAAATCGGTGGATTCTCATTTTGCCATTACAAGGGCAAAACGGTAAATAAATTGGCCAGCTAAGTTCACTCCTGGCGTTACCTTCGAGAACCTTCTTAAAAAATCCAAACCTAAGTATTTATTCCATCCATTCACCACCCTAACAACCTCAAAACACCCACCCAACCTCCTCCACTAACTGAATCATGACGGCGCGTTACGAACTAGACATCACCATCTCCTCCGCCAGAAACCTAAAAAACATCAACTGGCGCCACGGCTCTCTCAACCCATACGCCGTCGTATGGGTCGACCCAAAAAACAAACGCACAACACATGTCGACGAGGCGGGCGATGAGTCGCCGGTCTGGGATGAAAAACTCACCATCTCTTTCAACGATCCGATCGAGGATTCGACTCTTTATATCGACATCGTGCATGTTAACGCTGCGGCTGACACCAAGCCGTTGATCGGCTCAGCCAAGCTTAAGCTAATCGATGTCGTTGATGAGGTCGGAATGGGGAACGTGTTTAGTGAAAGCTTAGAACTAAAGCGTCCGTCCGGGCGTCCGCACGGAAAGTTGGAAGTGAAAGTATCTGTTAAGGAAACGCGCTATCCCGCGCCGGAACCTTACTACCCACCTCCTTATACTGTTGCACCGCAACAGTATAATCCTCCTCAACCGTACGGTGGGAATTATCCGTACGCGGCTCCACCTTCAGGCTACCCATATACAGCACCACAACCACATTACGTGCCGCAATATGGGCAACCTGCTTATGGTGGAGCACCGTCATACGGTGGTCCTCTATCTGTACCACCGTATGGTGGAGCACCGTCATATGGTGCTCCACCATCTGGACTACCGTATGGTGGTGTTCAACCGTCATACGGTGGTGGGTATGAGGAGAAGAAGAAAAGTAAGTTTGGGATGGGGACCGGACTTGCGGTAGGGGCGGCAGCAGGATTATTGGGAGGGTTGGCGATAGCGGAGGGGGTTGATTATGTGGAAGATAAAATTGCGGAGGATGTTGCCGAGAAGGTTGAGAATGACCTCGATTACGACTATGATTAGAACATTCAACCTTCTTTATTTTTATTTTTCTTTCGCAAGGAATCAGAGATGTTCATGCAATGTGTTTTACTTTTTAATAATAAGATATTTAAAGAAAGTTGGTGAAATATTTTTAGCATGTTAACAAAAAAAATATTTTATTATTATTTAAATTACGGTATGTTAAACGTTTTAGAATACAAATAAGACTTTAAGATCTATACTACTATCATAAAATGGTATGATGTTTCAAGTTAAACATTCTTAACGAGAGGAGTTATTATTATTATTTTTTAACGATCGTCAAAAGTTCGATTTCTCGGATAAAACCCAATGCTAAGAGGTTTACAACTTCTGCAAACGTAAATGACGTTGGTGACTTGATCCATCACCTTTCTAAGGGTGTACGGGGCACTCCTCTCTTGTGGGAGTGACCTCTCTTACCCACAGCAAATCAGCACGCGCCACGTCAACTCCTCATTTAACTCCCCCCACACCCTCAATTTGATGGCGGCACTCCTCTCTTGGGGGACTTCTTTTTTTATTTTTTTAATTAAGAAAATATGTTTATAAAAAGTAAAACATAATTTCATAAAATAAAAAATTACATTTCATTTAATAAAATAAAATTTACATCGCAATACTACATAAAAATTTTAGAAATTGAACGACCACCCGTACTTGTTAGCGATCTCGCGCTTTCGGGCGAGGATGAACGGCAACATTTCCGGCGGAGCATCGTCGTGCGGCTTGAGGAATGTTTTCAAATCTCGATCGTGCGCGTAGTTTTTCATCGTCTCGCGTTGTTCCGTTATGAGATCGCGAGCCTCCGACTCTCTTTTCTTCCTCAATTCAATCGCCTCCATCTCACTTACGTGTTTCGCTTCTTTCTTGGCGGTGTACTCTTTGAATTGTGCCGCCAACTCAGCCGAGCCCTCGGACGATGTCGCTTGACGCTTGTCTCGCCGTTGTGTTCTTTGTGGCGACGGGTCTTCGTTCATATCGGGTATGGAAGGGTCCACGTCAACGGACTTTCTTTTTTGTGCCGAACCTTCCCCTTCCTCACCCAACAATGGGACTTGGGCCCATTTTTCGTGTTTTCGAACGACCTCCCATGCCTCGACATGTTGAAAACCGCTCGGATATCTATCTTGAAAATCCTTTAAAGCGACTTTCATCACGTTGAGATCGCTACACCCGCTTTCTCGTGTGCGATCCTACATATTATAAAATAACAAGTGTTAAACACATATGAACTTAGTAAACAAATTTAAAAAATATACAACGTTAAAAAATATAATTTTTACCGCTTGTTGGTATAGGCCGTTGAAATAGTTTATTTTCGTCATCATCGGGTTCCATTTAGACCGTACTTGATGCACAGTCCGGTTACTTCCACCAACGGTGGCGTTATAATGATCTAAAATCTTACGCAAAAAACCATCGCGGGTTTGTTGATTGCCCTTCTTTTTGTTGGTAGAGCAATGTATCCACGCCTTCGCCAACGCCTCTTCTTGGTATTTTGACCAAGATTGGCGCTCCATTTTTGCCGGTTTACCCCGAGCATCATCTTCTTCGTTGTCGGCGTCTTCATTCACATTATATTCATCGTCGCCGGTATCATCTTCATAGTCGCCCAAATTTTGAGTTTCGGGCACTACTTCCTCGTCCTCGTCCTCGTAAATAGGTAGAGGACGTTCAACATTTTCTCGTGGAGATGGAACTTGTGGGGAACGAAAACCAAACGGGTTGAAGGCGGGGGCTTGAGAATCCATTGATAACAAATTTTGGAAATAGCCGAAAGGGGGTTGTGGTTGGGTGTTGTAAAAGGAGGGGTTGAAGGTTGTTGGTAAAAAAACGGGGGTTGTGGAGTATATCCGAAAGGTGGTTGTAGTTGTGCACTTGCACAGCTCGAACCACAACGAGACGGTTGCGAGCCACGTCACTTAGTGTTAGAGCCGACGGACTTTTTCTTGGCTTCGCGGGGTTGGTTCTCCATTGCTCGGTTTGGCTTTGTGTTGTATTTGAAAGAATTTTAGAGTAAGATTGAGAATTTGTGTGATAAAAAATTAGATTTAGTTGGTTATTTATATAGGTTAAAATTGAATATTTTTTTTCCGACCGTTGCCCAACGTTCAAAAGTTGAAAAGTTGTGCGGTGAACACACACCGCTCCCCACTCCCCGAGGGGTCGGCGGCGGTGTTCCCGCTAGAGGACTAGCCTCACCGCACCCCTCCTCGCAAAGTTCCCCAGACACCCTAAAGGAAACTCACTTTCCCAAAAGCACTCACATATCACACTTGTGATAAGATCTCTCTTTTACATTAACACCATATCATATTCTACTACTTATATTCTACTACTTATTTGATTCTCTTGTCAAATCACAAGAATTAAATATGGTTCTTATCCCTTTAATGCCATACCAAATCTATTATATATAATAAATGAAAGTTATTTGGGCCACGTGTCACTTGATTAGGGCATCCTCAGTTCTCTTTTCCCGCCCAACAGTGCCATCCCCTTTTCCTTATATAATATCTCTTCTCACTTCTAATCTTTGTTTACAAACCTTGGGTTCTTTCTCTCTCTATATTCAGCCGATTCAAAATCAAATTTCACAAACCCTGCAAATTATTGAGATAATTCTTTCCATCCAAACCCTAATCTTCTTCAGACGCCACCATAAAATCTTCTTTTGTTCATCGATTACTTCATCAAAAGGTTTGTTCTTCTTTTTTTTAGTTGAAATACTTTCATGATTTCCTGTTATTTATACTAATCCTTTGTTTTTTGTGTCTTTTCATGTAACCATTGTTAGGGTTGTTGTCATCAAAGTTGAAATCCGCTTAGCTGCGGATAGATTTCTGCCATAAGCTGGTATGTTTGAATATGTTTTGAAATTAGCCTTTTTTTCTAGATGGTGATGATATGAGTATAACATCTGTTGATTATTGATGTTTGAGTATGTTCAGCCATTATTCTTTCTGAAATTAGAGTTTCATTGGTATTATCTGTTTGTAACAGCAGTGGTTCAGCATCTACAGTGGATTCAACATCAGGTGTTTGCTATTATTGTTTGATGTTGTTTGCTATTATTGCCTGATGTTGTTTGCTATTGTTGTTTGATGTTGTTTGCTATTGTTGTTTGCAGTTGAAGATATCTTAATTAAGGTAATAATTGTATTACATCCTGTTGAAAATTAGATTTGATGAATTTAGGGAAAGTGAGGTTGAAAGTTAATAACCCAACAGTGGAGCATTTCATTCTACAGGTTCCATAAATTAAGGGTATTCTCATACAATGATGATGATTGTTCCACGGTAGTTTTCCAGTATTATTGTTCCAACATCGTTTAAAGTATGTGTTTTTTGCTACTCTGATTTTCAATTTTGAGTTTTTTATTTTGAAGTGATATACTCTAATTCTCAGTTTATATTCCAGTCTAATCACAGTTGTTTGAAATTCATACAATCTGCTGCGGGTTATTATAGGTTTGTATTCAAAGAAGCATAAAGTTTAATTAAACACAAAGAAAGATTATTAAATTTATAGTTAAAATAATTTTTGCTTATGTCTAAATGATGATGATGATTATAATTGACTTGTGCAGAAGATGATGATGTAGAACCCACAGTAGTTCCTACTAAACGCAAGAAAGGATCTGCTATTGTTATAATTGACTTGTGCAGAAGATTTCATGTTGTAAGAATCAGTGAATTCTCAGATAATAGATTGCTTTGCCGGATTAGATTATGTGTTAAGTTATAGTTCTTTAAGTGATTGTTTCGTTTTCTTGGATTCTATGTAATTTTGTAAAGAAGTACAATAACAAACAGTGGTTTTAACATCTGTTTGCAATTTGGTCAATAGTTAATGGAAACCCCTGTTAGGTTGAACAGTAGATGTTATTAACTTAAACATCTGTTCAGGAAAACGACTGTTTGCACTTTATGTACCTAGAGTTTGATTAATCAAAGGAAAACGACTGTTTAGTATCAGCAGTGGTTCAGCATCTACAACGGATTCAAATTTAGTATTTAATTATCAGTGGTTCTTATGTAACTTTAGTATTTCATTATGAGTTTGTTTCATGTTGTAAGAATCAGTGAATTCTCAGATAATAGATTGCTTTGCCGGATTAGATTATGTGTTAAATTATTGTTCTTTAAGTGATTGTTTCGTTTTCTTGAATTCTATGTAATTTTGTAAAGAAGTACAATAACAAATAGTGGTTTTAACATCTGTTTGCAATTTGGTCAATAGTTAATGGAAACCCCTGTTAGGTTGAACAGTAGATGTTATTAACTTAAACATCTGTTCAGGGTTAAACAGATGTTTGGGGTTTAACAGATGTTTGGCTCTAAACCAAACATCTGTTTAAGGTCAACATCTATTTGAGTATTGGTCCTGTTGTCAAATTTGTTTGACCCAACAGTTGTTTTAAACCACCAGATAAACATCTCTTTATGTGCAAACACCTGTTTATGGTCAAACTTCTGTTTATGGGCAAACTTCTGTTGACCATTGACTGACCAAACATCAGTGTTTAAAAAACTGTTGGGTATCCACTGATAGGAAAAATAGCCACTGCTCACTTTTTTTATTGTTGGCATCTATTGATATTGACCATCAGTTGTTTTCCTAAAAAACAGCCACTGCTCACTTTTTTGTTATTGATGGTGTTAATTAGTGATAGATTGAAATTATCAAATAAAAACTAGAATTACAATGAAATTACCATTTTACCTCGTCTTTACATACAAATGAGGTAAGATTTCCTCCAACATTGTTTTGATCATACAATTTAAAAAATTCTTTATAACTATTTGTTGGAAATCAAATCAGTAATTAATGTTAATTTCTTGAGCTTTGGACATTTAAAACATGCAAAATGTGAATTTCAAACTCACGGTTTAAAAATTAGAAAAGTCATCATGACAATGACAGTTGCTTTCAAATCATCATCAGTAATTACTGATAATATCAGTAATTACAGAAAAGTCATAATGACGATTGACGTTCGGTATCTACTGATAGGAAAAAATAGCCACTGGTCACTTTTTTATTCTTGACATCCATTGATATTTACCATCCATGGTGTTAATTAGTGATATATTGAAATTATCAAATAAAAACTACAATTAAAATGAAATTACAATTTTACCTAATCGTTACATTGCAATGAGATAAGAGTTCCTTCAATATTGTTTTCCTGATGAAATTTAATCTTAAATTAAAAAATAAAAAAATACTTGATGGGTATTTCCTGATGCAAAACTAGAATTCCAAACTGACGGTTATCTCCGATTACACTTCTTTGTTTAAAAAAACTGCCACTGCTAGGAAAAATAGCCACTGCTCACTTTCAAATCAGATCACTGATAATATCAGTAATTTTGAAAATTTGAAATTAAATTTATGCAAGATGGTAATTTAGAATTGACGTTCTCTCTTTTTTTTCCCTACTTTGCATATCATTACTAATATTTATTTACTTTATTAAGGAGGGATATAAAGATATACACTACTTACCTAACAGTTCCCAATAAACATCAGTTCCCAATAAACATCATCACAATTACGGTCAAATCAAATCAGTAATTACTAATAATATCAGTAATTTTGAAATTCAAAATTCAAACCATATATATTTTTATCCTTAATGTTAAATTAAAAAATAAAAAAAATACTTTTTGACTATTTGTTGCAAATCTAATCAATAATAATTAATTGTAATTTCTTGAGCTTTGGACTTTTAAAATATGCAAAACTAGAATTTCAAACTGACGGTTATCTCCGATTACACTTCTTTGTTTAAAAAACTGCCACTGCTAGGAAAAATAGCCACTGCTCACTTTTTGTTTACCATTGACTGACCAAACATCAGTGTTTAAAAAACTGTGGGGTATCCACTGATAGCAAAAATAGCCACTGCTCACTTTTTTTATTGTTGAGATCTATTGATATTGACCATCAGTGGTTTTCCTAAAAAACGGCCATTGCTCACTTTTTTGTTATTGATTGTTTTAGTTTAGTGATAGATTGAAATTATCAAATAAAAAGTAGAATTACAATAAAATTACCATTTTATCTCATCTTTACATACCAATGAGGTAAGATTTCAAACAACATTGTTTTGATCATAAAATTTAAAATTAAATTAAAAAATAAAAAAATTTCTTTATAACTATTTGTTGCAAATCAAATAAGTAATTAATGTTAATTTCTTGAGCTTTGGACATTTCAAACTCACGGTTATTATGTTTTTAAAAATTAGAAAAGTCATCATGACAATGACAGTTGCTTTCAAATCATCATCAGTAACTACAGAAAAGTCATCATGAAAATTGACCTTCTCTCTCTTTTTTTTTCCTAATTTGCATAACAATTCAAATATTTAATATTTTAATAAAGAGAGGATAAGGATATATACTACTGTGGATTACGTATAAACATCAGTTCCCAATAAAGAAGATAATTTAATAATTATCAGTTCCCACATTCAAAATTGAAAATTCAAACCGTATATTCTAATCCTATAAATAAGATATAATTATCTACTATCAGATTCAAATCTCGCTCGCTCATATATGTGTGCGTATATCTCTCTCTCAAGTGTATCTTTCTCGTGATTTAGGCGCTAATATCCGATTACACTTCTTTGTTCGAATGTTTGTTGAACATGTTATCGTTCCAGTATCATTGTTCCAACATCGTCGTTTCAATCAAGATTCCCATCACAAGTCAACCTTTCAATATGGATGTTGCAGTATCATTGTTGCAACATCGTGAAAAGTTGCGTTGTTCGATTTTCGTTAAATCGAAACTCAGGTTTTCTTGTGTCAGGTTTGTCATTGGGATTTCTTCTTTTATAGAAAGTATGGATAGATTCTTGCAATATCTTGAAAACTTAGATGTGCTACAACAGTTGAGAAGAGACCTTTGCATTTTAGGTTTGTTTCTTGTTTGTGTTGTCAGTAATATAGAGTTCGGTGATAGAGACTTGCAGTTCTTGGCGATGCTGAAGTACATACATCTAGAGGTTCAGCAATGGATGGAGTTGAAACTAAAGTTTCTTAATTCTTGCTGTTATTCTTAGATTTGAACTTTAATACTGTTTAGTATGTCATGTAATTATTGGACTTTTAGTTTTAAGGTCATGAATAAATTAATAAATTTTATTTTATGAATCTATGTTGTATTTTTTTTTATTATTTACTGTTTTAGTAAGATTTAAATTATGTTGATATTGAATTGTGTCTGAACATCTGTTTGGTAAGACAACAGAGGTTTAATAGTGTCAATGCTTCTTCTCAAAGGGTTATGTTGCGGTTATAACAGCTGATCATGCTAAGGATTGTTATAGTTAACAACTGCTCTTTATAAAGACTGATGTTCTTAATGGTTGATGAGGCCTATCCACTGTTGAAGACAAAGCCATGTTAAAGACAATGTAGCTAAAGCCTGATCAACCAAAGGAAAACCACTGCTCAGTAGCAGCAGTGCTTCAGCATCTATAGTGTATTCAACTTTAGTATTGATGTACCAGTGTTTCTATGTTGTGTTATATTTTTATTTATTATTTAGTGTTTGAGTACGATTTAAATTATGTTGATGTTGAATTGTGTCTGAACATCTGTTTCATAAGACAATAGAGATTTAATAGTTTCAATGCTTCCTCTCAAAGGGGTTTTTGAGTCGTTATAACAGCTGATCATGCTAAGGACTGTTATATATAACCACTGCTCCTTATAAATACTAATGTTCTTAAAGGCTCATGAGGCCTATCCACTGTTGAAGACAAAGCCATGTTAAAGACAAGCACTTAGGTACCTAAAGCCTGATCAACGAAAGGAAAAACATTGCTCAGTAACAGCAGTGCTTCAGCATCTATAGTGGATTCAACTTTAGTATTTGTGTACCAGTGTTTCTATGTTGTATTCTATTTTTATTTATTATTTAGTGTTTGAGTACGATTTAAATTATGTTGATGTTGAATTGTGTCTGAACATCTGTTTGATAAGACAACAGAGGTTTAATACTTTCAATGCTTCCTCTCAAAGAGGTTTTTGAGTCGTTATAACAGCTGATCATGCTAAGGACTATTATAATTAACCACTGCTCCTTATAAATACTGATGTTCTTAAAGATTGATGAGGCCTATCCACTGTTGAAGACAAAGCCATGTTAAAGACAAGCACTTATGTTCCTAAAGCCTGATCAACGAAAGGAAAAACATTGCTCAGTAGCAGCAGTGTGACAACCCGCACAAAACCAGGTATCCGTACAACTTAATTAATGATTAATTACTACTTGATTACTGTGCTTGATTGAACTAGCTGATAAACTGCTACCTGCATACTGATACATGCACTTACTTGCATCATACTTTATTTGCTGTCACTACATTAATTACATACTGAACCTTAGTGACAAACATGATGCACAAAAAGCACAGTAGCACTATACGGATACACGACAAACATGCTGATATGACCAGCATCAGGCAGACACTGCCTCTAAGGCCTGTTAAGAGCCTCATATATTTTGACTACACTGGTAGTGAGTGTAGGGATATAAGGGTTATGGTACCGCGTCTCTAGGGATAAGATACACTGATTCAGATGTGCCAAGAACGTACTTTAAGTACCAAACACAGCACTTTAATAAACAAACCAGCTTCTAGCTGACTAGTAAAGTGCCGGAACATGAGAAAAATAACACTAGACACTTTCCAAAGTGTCAGGAATGAAATGTGTCACTAAAAATGTAATAACGACACTTTAAAGCTTTTGTAACACTTTAACGAATCCCTATCCAACCGGACACCCGGACTTTACCCGGAACATGAAAATAATACTATTTTTATTATTACTATTTTTCTGAGCCAGTTAGGGTCTCTGATTACCCTAACACCCGTCATAACGCATAACATACCACTAACTAAGTTAGATACTTAGTTAACCTATTTAACTAAACTAAACCCCTAACCGCCCACTTAAAAATCGAACCAAGACCCCCCCCCCCCATGGCCGATTTCGGTCCCTTTGTAACTAGGAGGAGACATGACTTGTACTCCCAAGATTTGCCTAATCATTCTTGTCTAATATCCCAAAGACACATTGACCATTGGTTATTAACACTTGAAATTGTCTATAAAACCTAAACTAAACATGAGAGTTCATTCATAATCAAACACCAAATTACTCTCTCTCTTGCTCCCTTTGGCTCTCGGCCGAACCCACACTCACCCACCATCAAATTTTCGGTTCTAGTCTTCATCATTCCAAGATCATACAAACATCCAAGGTCGCGTATTAGGAGCTTTGGTGCAAGCGGAACACGAAGGACCTCAACCGTTGGCTTTTATCCACCCCGTTTTCGTCACGACTCTTCCCTAGCCCCGAGCTAGAGGTATATTGCTTAAAACTCATTCTTGAATGTATTCAAAGTGGTTAAAAGAACTTTCGTCGGTTAAATATCGAAAACATGCGTTTTGAAACTTTAAAGTCTACTAAAATCACAAAAATGGAGGTTAATAGCATATAACTTGTGTAAAAGTCGTAGGACTTAAAATTTGTGTTTATCTAGACCCGATCTATGATGTGGTAGCTCAAATCTCCGTTTAACCCGACTTTGTAAAATCATGTATCATCACATAAGCTCGTTTTTGAAAGATACAAGGGTTAAAGGTGAAACACTACCACATTTAGAGTATGAACTTGTGTAAAAGAATTTTACGTGTGTAAAAGTGATTTAACCGGTACAATGGTGTTTAAAACTAGCAGATCTACGTATCTGCAAGTGGTACTTTTGAAGGACCACACTTTAAAAGAAACCATGTTTTCTAAGAAACGGATCTTACAATACTAAGAATGATATTTTGAACGCACAAGTGTGTAAACACTTGTGTGACACATGTTTCGACAAAATAACTATTTGTGGGAAAAATAACTAGAAGTTGTAACGACGGTTTTCTCTAAAAACGAGATTTTTACGAGGTTAAAGTTACTTTATATAGAGATCCACGAAATATAAGGTGATTTACATTAAAGATGCGGAAAAACTACGAGTTCATGCGATTATACAAATTTACATACTTGTCGACTAGTTTGTTGTGTTGAAAACTGTTTGATTGAATAAAGAAGTTGTTGAATTGATTTGTTAAAAGAAAATGATACGCTCGAAAGCGTGGCCACCTCCAGTTACAGAGGAAACTCTGGCGAAATTTTCTAAAAGCCTAACACTTAGACTTTTCACACAACAAGTGTTAGAACTATTTTTGGACACACTTTCGAAACATAAATTTCGCCAGTACTATACTTTACTAAATATTCGGAGGTGGGATTTTCACAAGATTAACGTGATAAATATACTTGTCACAACACTGTTTATGATTATTTTGTGAAAATACATAAATATTATTTTAAAGTGAAAATAATATTTACAAGCGTTAATGATTCCAAAACTTTGCGAACGCTTACACAAACGTATAAGTTACACCGGTAATTACATTACCACAAGATTGATAAAACGTAACTTACGCACATGTATTGTATCCCCCATCCTTGGGAAGAAGAATAACTACCAAGTGTATACGGAACATAAACACGAAATAGTTGTCTAACTATTTCCCAAAGACATAAACTATAAAGCTAAGGCACGGCCGTCCGCCTAATAGAATTAGCACTTGTAGGTCGTTGCACAGCTTACTGTATTGGAGACACTTGGTAGAGACGCGCATTCACTGTGAGTTCATGTCCCCCTTTTCTCTAACTGTTTTCAGTTTACTTAACCGCGGGGGTGAAATACATGTTACATTGTTTACAAGTACTTTATACACGGTATGATTACGTAAGGAGGTTTAGATCATGTGAATGGGTAGGCGGAAACTTGAGGCTATTAATCCTCAGGGTAGGACCGAGGGACAGGAGCGGTAGATCTATCTGGGTGTAGCGAGCCCAGCCCCCGGCCAAACTAGAAACGGACCGTGGGGTGACTTTGTCCACATACTTTGCCGTGGCGAAATCTGCTAGGTTTGAGTCTTCCTACTTGCATTTCACAACATGCTAATGGCCTTGCAAACCATTGGTGATCACAAGTCCTCTTACACTGCTGCATACCAGGAAACTTTTATACTTACAAGTGTTTTACATACTCACTTACACATGAACTCGCTCAACATTATTGTTGATTTTTCAACTCACATGTATTTCAGGAAATTAAACGGATCTGGCACGGTATGGAACGTTTTCCGCTGCATATTGTCATGAAGTCATCAGGGTTTAGGGGATGTGTCTCTTACCTGGACAGGACACAGTCCCTAAATCACGTTTATGTTATGTTTTATTTTGTAAGGTTGTTGAACAAGGTTATGGTTGTTGGTTAAAACAATGATACTGTATGTTGTTTTCAAAACTTAATGGATGACTTGCATGGTTTTTAAATTCATATAGCTTGTTATGGTTAAGCTATGGTATTAAGAAGTCACACCACAATTAACCACGCTTCCGCAAAGCCAGGGTGTGACAGCTTGGTATCAGAGCTCTGATCATAGCGAACTAGGATTCTGTCTCGAGTCTAGACTATGATCACTAGGGCTCTCACGAAAACATTTTCTGCATACCACTTAAGTCCAGATCCACACTTTTTACAAACAAATGTTGAGCACATTTTATTAATTATAAGTTCAGCTTGGAGGGCTGAGGATCGATCTGGAGGATCGAGATGGTCAAGGTAGTTGAGCACGTTGGTTTGTTATAGGATCGATCTGGAGGATCGAGATGATCAAGGTAGTTGAGCACGTTGGTTTGTTATAGGATCGATCTGGAGGATCGAGGTTTGGTTTAAGTGAAGGATAGAGCAGTCTTGTAGACTGAATGAAATTGACTAGTAAGACTAGGAGAAGTATGTGATACCCTACTTAGTGGCTTATGTGATTAACTGATTATATGATTGATTATTATACGTATATGTGTTTGTGTTACAAACGTTATACTTTCATCAAGTACTAGAAAGATGGGCACTACGAACCCCATGACCATAGTATCAGACGACATAGTTCAACGAAGCACGAGGTGTACATTTCTGATACTACCGGCACAGACAATGACGACTTTCAGCCCTTTGTGCACTGCCTAGCAGGGCCTACTGATGGCCATCTTGTTGGAAATTTGCCACTGGCAGTGATCCCTGCTCCTGTGCCCCTTGCCACTTATCTCGTTGTTGATATGCCCCCGACATTGCCCCTAAAGACGATGTCGAACTATTAAGAGGAGGACCCACTTGAGGACAAGGCCCTCTCGCTGCTAGCATTAGACTACTGCATGCGGACGCTCCTGCAGGGGAAACTCATTCCCCTATCCCAGACTCATTTGAGTCACTGACATCCGCGTCTTCGCACATACAGGGAATGCAGCACCACTTACACGACGCCGACCCT
This sequence comes from Helianthus tuberosus, assembly GCA_030545235.1. Taxonomy (NCBI): domain Eukaryota; kingdom Viridiplantae; phylum Streptophyta; class Magnoliopsida; order Asterales; family Asteraceae; genus Helianthus; species Helianthus tuberosus. Next base: position 100,880,916 of record CM060381.1, on the reverse strand, counting down.
GATATGGCATCATCAGCTGCACCGGATCCCACACACAGCTTTGAGTTGATCGCGATTATGAGGACAATTCTGTTTTTCCCGCCTGGTGTTGATCCAGACCATGACATTGAGTTCATGCACTTAGACCAGCCCTTGGGGGATCCTGTAACCCCTGTGATTGTTGATCCAGCTGATTTTGAGATGGAGTTTTTGATTCGGAGCTAGCCGTGGCCCCTGAGCCAGGCATTGCTCCTAACCCCGCATTGGAGTATGACCCTGTTCATGCCAATGCACCGGCTGTTGCTCCTTGAATTGATCATCTGCTTGGATGAGAGAAAATTTGGGGTAACTGTGCAAGACAATTTATTATTACAGGGGCCCACGTAATAACGATTTGTAGTGCACAGGAATCCTGGTGGACTCTGCTGGTCAAGCTAATGATAACCTAAACACAAATGACCAAGGCGATGTAGCCTCGAGTTCATTCTATTACAAGCAACAGGCCAAATTGACGAGCCTATGTGAAGGCTCAGGAATTTATTTCCCCACTTATACAGCGAGTATATTTGCGTGTGAAATGGGGTGATTACATGATGGCTTACGTTGCTATATATATACCCCATAGACAATTGAAACATTGTCCAACCCGCTTCACACTATTTCGACAAAAAGGGAATGTCACCCAGACGTGACACAAGCACCGGTACGTTACTGAGGACAGAAGACGAGCTGCAAGAACGCATCTCACAGATAAATGCACGACATGAAGCCCTCCACTCTAAGTACAACGATGGCATTACTGGAGATAACCCTCCAACTGGCTACACCTATAAACAGTTCCTGAACTGCAAACCTTTGAACTTTGTCAGAACCGGAGGCACCGTTGCATTTGTTCGTTGGTCCAAAAGATCGACTCCACTCTAAGAATGAGTAACTGTTCGCCCCAACAGAGTGTTACCTACATCTCAGGGATATTTCTAGACGGCACACTCTCTTAATGGAACCTCCAGGTTCAGACCCTTGGCACAGACGCTGCTTATACACTGAGCTGGGACGAGCTCAAGGAAACGATTGAGAAGAAATGTTGTTTTAGGACAGAAATTCAGAAACTTGACGTGAAGTCCTGAAATTGAGAAAGGACGAACCAGAGACTCCTGAACATGACCAGCGATCGCACGACTTGTCTAGGGTCGTCCCCTACTAAGTCATTGATGTAGTATGATATAGTGGTGTACTTGTGAGCTTTACATTGTGGTCTCGAATTGTGGCAATACAATCTCAGTATTCTCATCACATGCGATGTTCAATCAATTGTTTATGTCCTATAGCATAAGAGGTTATGTGATTGACTTGTTGATAACATGAGATGCTATGTGTTGGTATTATTGAATGCATACGTACACTTCACTTGCTATGACCTAACCTATGTGAAACGTCTTTTAGAAGATGCCGCCAAGACGCGAAATGCGCATGCCCACCTCTGAGGCAGAACTTAAAGAGATAATTGCTGCAGCTATAGCACAGCACGAGGCCCTACACTCCGAACCAATCAAAGGTACCTCAGAAAATAACGGTTGTTCCTACTGGCACTTCCTCAACTACAAGCCTCCGACGTTCGACGGCACTGGGGGTGCCATAACTTTGGTGAAATGGATTGAAAGTATGGAATCCATCTTTCGAATGAGTGGCTGTACGCCAGAACAACAGGTCCCATACGTTTCTGAGTTGTTTCAAGATGGAGCTCGATTATGGTGGAATCTTCAGGTTCGAATAATGGGCCTAACTACAGCATACGCGTTAACTTGGGATGAGTTGAAAGGAATGATGCATAAGAAGTATTGCCCCCACACGGAAACCCAGAAGTGGGAAGATGAATTACGGAGCCTAATGATGGAAGGTCCGAAGGTGTTGGAGTACGTGCAACGACTTCATGATCTGTCACAAATTGTTCCATACCTGGTAAAACCAGAACTGAAGAAATTGGAACAATTCATTTGGGAACTGGCGCCTCAAGTCTTGAGCTTGATGACAACATCAACGCCACCAACAACTGATGCTGCAAGTAAGATGGGTTTGGCACTCGCTACGGAGGCAATTAGACTAGAAAAACTTGCAGACCCTGACAAGGAGACTCAGGTAGAGTCATCCGGAAAGAACAAAAGGAAGCTCACTGAAGGTACCCGAACGAATAATGAGAATAAAGGAAAGGGTTATATGGGCACTCTGCCCAAGTGTAACACATGCCAGCGTCATCATTCTGGCCAATGTGGACTGAAAACATGCGAAGTATGTGGGAAACGTGGTCACTTGAAGGACACTTGTTGGGCCCCTGCCGGTCAGGGAGGCCAAGGAGGATTTGGGGATAAAGATAATAACCGTGGTGGTTTTGGAAGCCGCCCACAGGGAAAAGATTACAAGGGTATCCTACCTAAGTGCGACAATTGTTTACGTTATCATGTCGGGCGATGCAAATATGGAAATTGTGGTAACTGTGGCAAGGTGGGACATGTCAAGGAAACTTGTTGGCAAAATACTGAACTTAGCAATGGGGGCCAAGACTGTAGTAAGAATCACGAAGGGGACAACGACAATGATAATCGTCAAGGCGGAATGAGTGATGAACAGAAGCGTGCTAGAGGATGTTTAAATTGTGGAAGCAAAAAGCATTTCAGAAGATATTGCCCGAAGACAATCAGGCGCAAGGATGAAAGCTCCCCGTCGGAGCTAGGGAGGCACGCCAGAGATCCAAGCATGGATAGCGGTACGTCCCACATTACTCAATATTATGCATCTGTATTGCCAACTATTGTTGCAAATTTTACGATTCACAATTCTAGCATTCAAGGACATAATTGGTTTACGTAGCGAGCAAGTAGTTATTCCAGTACCCTTTAGAACTAGCTTAGGGGAAGCTAGTGGAAGCCAACGCGGTAACTGGAATCGGCACGATAAAACCCGGAGAGCGTAAGTTTACGCTAGATCTATTGCCAGTTGAGTTTGGAAGACTTCGACGTGATGATTGTGATGGACTGGTTGACGAACAACCGTGCGGAGATTGCCATCCGCGCCCCGACAACGAACGAAGAAATGATCGTGACTCATGGAGCAGGATACGCTCCTGCGGATTATAAGAAGACCTAAAAATTCTCGCACAAAGGATGTGTTGCATTCTTGGCTCATGTTATGGAAAAGGAAGTCGAAGAACCAAAACTCAAAGGTATCCTTGTGATTGGAGAATACCCCGAAGTCTTCCTCGAAGACTTGCCGGAATCATCTCCTCACGATTAGTCGAATCCCGCGTCGACTTAATTCCGGGCACTGCACCCGTAGTCGATGCATCATAACAACTTACATTTTCGGAGATGCAAGGACTGACAGAGAAGTGTTAGCAATGGTTAGAGAAGGAAGATAACAGACCAAAATTTCCTTTTGGGGTAATCCCATCTTTTACCCCTCAAAAAGAAGGACGATGATTTTCAATAAACATCAACTACAGAGAGCTGAAAAAGCTAACGATCAAGGATAGATATCCTCTGCCAAGAATCGACGATCTGTTCGGTCAACTTCAAGGTTCAAGCTCTTACTCTAAGATCGATCTTCGATCTGGATACCATAAATTAAGGATACAGGAGGAAAGTATCCCGAAAACAGCCTTCCGAACTCGTTATGGACACTACGAGTTCCTCGTTATGCCATTTGGATTGACAAACGCGCCTGCGGTATTCATGGATCTAATGAATAGAGTTTGCAAGCCATACTTAGACAAGTTCGTGATTGTATTCATCGACGACATCCTGATTTACTCAAAGACGAAGGCTGAACACGAACAACATCTTAGAACCATATTGGAGCTGCTAAGGAAGGAACAGCTGTACGCCAAATTCTCCAAGTGCGAGTTTTGGCTACGCGAAGTCCAGTTTCTTGGACATGTGGTTTATAGAAATGGAATCCATGTTGATCCCACAAAGATCGAGGCAATCAAGAATTGGGAAACGCCTACAACGCCAACCGAGATTCGACAATTCTTGGGTTTGGCTGGCTACTATCGAAGGTTCATCGAGGATTTCTCGAAAACCGCTCAACCTTTGACGCTCCTCACGCAGAAGGACAAGACGTTTGATTGGGGAATCAAACAGGATGAAGCATTTCAGATATTAAAGGATAAGCTTTGTAACGCGCCAATCTTAGCTCTACCAGAAGGTACCGGCAACTTTGTGGTATACTGCGACGCATCGCGTCAAGGATTGGGTTGCGTGTTGATGCAACGCCAAAAGGCTATTGCCTACGCATCGCGCCAACAGAAGGTACACGAAAAGAACTATACCACCCACGATTTGGAGCTTGGCGCAGTGGATTTTGCACTAAAGATCTGGAGACACTACCTGTATGGTACGAAGTGCACAATCCTCACAGATCACAAAAGCCTACAGCATATATTCAACCAGAAGGAGATGAGGCAAAAACGATGGGTTGAGTTGCTAAACGACTACGACTGCGAGATAAAATATCATCCAGGGAAGGCGAATGTAGTCGCCGATGCCCTAAGTCGTAAAGAAAGATTCAAGCCCATAAGGGTTAGAGCTTTGGAAAGGATCATACGAACCGATCTTTCCTCGCGCATTCGTGCTGCACAAAAGGAAGCTCTCAAGGAGGGAAACCTTGAGGAAGGATATCTCCGTGGAATGGAAAAGCTTTTGGTACCAAACGAGGAAGGAACATTATGTTTTGAGAAAAGGATTTGGGTTCCTCTGTTTGGTGGATTAAGGGAAGTTATTTTCAATGAAGCGCACAAGTCACGGTACTCTATCCACCCTGGATCGGATAAGATGTACCAGGATCTCAAAAATTACTATTGGTGGCCTAGGATGAAAGGCGACGTTGCTGTTTACGTGAGCAAATGTTTAACATGCGCTAAGGTCAAGGCAGAATACCAGAAGCCTTCGGGACTTCTGCAACAACCTGGGATTCCCAAGTGGAAATGGGAACAAATCTCAATGGATTTTGTTACAAAATTACCAAGAACGCCAAGAGGCCATGATATGATTTGGGTGATTGTTGACCGCCTAACAAAATCCGCACACTTTCTGCCAATCAAGGAGAAAGACAGTACTAGTAAACTTGCGGGAATTTACATGAGAGAGATCGTAGCACGTCATGGAGTACCACTCTCGATCATCTCTGATAGAGACGGAAGATTTGTGTCAAGAATACGGCAATCTTTCCAAGAATCTTTCGGCTCACAATTGAATCTGAGCACTGCGTTCCATCCGCAAACTGACGGCCAGAGCGAGCGAACGATACAAACTTTGGAAGACATGCTGAGGGCATGTGTTATGGATTTAGGCGGTAGCTGGGATAAACACTTACCTTTGGTCGAATTTTCATACAACAACAGCTACCACACCAGTATTGGTGTCGCGCCCTTTGAGGCCCTATACGGACGCAAGTGCCGATCACCCCTATGTTGGTCTGACGCAGGTGATAGGCAGCTTGCTGGTCCCGAGATCGTCCAAGAGACGACAGACAAGATCGCGCAAATACTTAAACGCATCGAAGCCGCTCGCCACAGACAAAAGGCCTACGCGGATCCAAACCGGAAGCATGTGGACTTCCAAGTCGGAGAAATGGTGTTGTTAAAGGTTTCACCCTGGAAAGGGGTAGCACGCTTTGGAAAGCGTGGGAAGTTAAATCCGCGCTACATTGGTCCCTTCAGAATTCTGGAAAGAATTGGGACAGTAGCATACAAGTTGGACCTACCTGCTGAACTGAATGGTGTTCACGATACATTCCATGTATCCAATTTAAAGAAAAGTCCAACTCAAATTGACGTTGCCATTCCTATCGACGAGATTCATATTGACGACACGCTCCACTTTGTTGAAGAACCTGTTGAGGTCACGGATTGGAAAGTTAACAAGACCCGCCGGAGCAGTGTCAAACTCGTCAAGGTTCGTTGGAATGCCAGACATGGTCCTGAATTCACATGGGAACGTGAGGACCGGATGAAGGAGAAATACCCCCACTTATTTCCTAAGAACCATGCTTCTACAAGCAGAACTTAAATTTCGGGACGAAATTTATTTAACGGGGGGAGAATGTGACAACCCGCACAAAACCAGGTATCCGTACAACTTAATTAATGATTAATTACTACTTGATTACTGTGCTTGATTGAACTAGCTGATAAACTGCTACCTGCATACTGATACATGCACTTACTTGCATCATACTTTATTTGCTGTCACTACATTAATTACATACTGAACCTTAGTGACAAACATGATGCACAAAAAGCACAGTAGCACTATACGGATACACGGCAAACATGCTGATATGACCAGCATCAGGCAGACACTGCCTCTAAGGCCTGTTAAGAGCCTCATATATTTTGACTACACTGGTAGTGAGTGTAGGGATATAAGGGTTATGGTACCGCGTCTCTAGGGATAAGATACACTGATTCAGATGTGCCAAGAACGTACTTTAAGTACCAAACACAGCACTTTAATAAACAAACCAGCTTCTAGCTGACTAGTAAAGTGCCGGAACATGAGAAAAATAACACTAGACACTTTCCAAAGTGTCAGGAATGAAATGTGTCACTAAAAATGTAATAACGACACTTTAAAGCTTTTGTAACACTTTAACGAATCCCTATCCAACCGGACACCCGGACTTTACCCGGAACATGAAAATAATACTATTTTTATTATTACTATTTTTCTGAGCCAGTTAGGGTCTCTGATTACCCTAACACCCGTCATAACGCATAACATACCACTAACTAAGTTAGATACTTAGTTAACCTATTTAACTAAACTAAACCCCTAACCGCCCACTTAAAAATCGAACCAAGACCCCCCCCCCCATGGCCGATTTCGGTCCCTTTGTAACTAGGAGGAGACATGACTTGTACTCCCAAGATTTGCCTAATCATTCTTGTCTAATATCCCAAAGACACATTGACCATTGGTTATTAACACTTGAAATTGTCTATAAAACCTAAACTAAACATGAGAGTTCATTCATAATCAAACACCAAATTACTCTCTCTCTTGCTCCCTTTGGCTCTCGGCCGAACCCACACTCACCCACCATCAAATTTTCGGTTCTAGTCTTCATCATTCCAAGATCATACAAACATCCAAGGTCGCGTATTAGGAGCTTTGGTGCAAGCGGAACACGAAGGACCTCAACCGTTGGCTTTTATCCACCCCGTTTTCGTCACGACTCTTCCCTAGCCCCGAGCTAGAGGTATATTGCTTAAAACTCATTCTTGAATGTATTCAAAGTGGTTAAAAGAACTTTCGTCGGTTAAATATCGAAAACATGCGTTTTGAAACTTTAAAGTCTACTAAAATCACAAAAATGGAGGTTAATAGCATATAACTTGTGTAAAAGTCGTAGGACTTAAAATTTGTGTTTATCTAGACCCGATCTATGATGTGGTAGCTCAAATCTCCGTTTAACCCGACTTTGTAAAATCACGTATCATCACATAAGCTCGTTTTTGAAAGATACAAGGGTTAAAGGTGAAACACTACCACATTTAGAGTATGAACTTGTGTAAAAGAATTTTACGTGTGTAAAAGTGATTTAACCGGTACAATGGTGTTTAAAACTAGCAGATCTACGTATCTGCAAGTGGTACTTTTGAAGGACCACACTTTAAAAGAAACCATGTTTTCTAAGAAACGGATCTTACAATACTAAGAATGATATTTTGAACGCACAAGTGTGTAAACACTTGTGTGACACATGTTTCGACAAAATAACTATTTGTGGGAAAAATAACTAGAAGTTGTAACGACGGTTTTCTCTAAAAACGAGATTTTTACGAGGTTAAAGTTACTTTATATAGAGATCCACGAAATATAAGGTGATTTACATTAAAGATGCGGAAAAACTACGAGTTCATGCGATTATACAAATTTACATACTTGTCGACTAGTTTGTTGTGTTGAAAACTGTTTGATTGAATAAAGAAGTTGTTGAATTGATTTGTTAAAAGAAAATGATACGCTTGAAAGCGTGGCCACCTCCAGTTACAGAGGAAACTCTGGCGAAATTTTCTAAAAGCCTAACACTTAGACTTTTCACACAACAAGTGTTAGAACTATTTTTGGACACACTTTCGAAACATAAATTTCGCCAGTACTATACTTTACTAAATATTCGGAGGTGGGATTTTCACAAGATTAACGTGATAAATATACTTGTCACAACACTGTTTATGATTATTTTGTGAAAATACATAAATATTATTTTAAAGTGAAAATAATATTTACAAGCGTTAATGATTCCAAAACTTTGCGAACGCTTACACAAACGTATAAGTTACACCGGTAATTACATTACCACAAGATTGATAAAACGTAACTTACGCACATGTATTGTATCCCCCATCCTTGGGAAGAAGAATAACTACCAAGTGTATACGGAACATAAACACGAAATAGTTGTCTAACTATTTCCCAAAGACATAAACTATAAAACTAAGGCACGGTCGTCCGCCTAATAGAATTAGCACTTGTAGGTCGTTGCACAGCTTACTGTATTGGAGACACTTGGTAGAGACGCGCATTCACTGTGAGTTCATGTCCCCCTTTTCTCTAACTGTTTTCAGTTTACTTAACCGCGGGGGTGAAATACATGTTACATTGTTTACAAGTACTTTATACACGGTATGATTACGTAAGGAGGTTTAGATCATGTGAATGGGTAGGCGGAAACTTGAGGCTATTAATCCTCAGGGTAGGACCGAGGGACAGGAGCGGTAGATCTATCTGGGTGTAGCGAGCCCAGCCCCCGGCCAAACTAGAAACGGACCGTGGGGTGACTTTGTCCACATACTTTGCCGTGGCGAAATCTGCTAGGTTTGAGTCTTCCTACTTGCATTTCACAACATGCTAATGGCCTTGCAAACCATTGGTGATCACAAGTCCTCTTACACTGCTGCATACCAGGAAACTTTTATACTTACAAGTGTTTTACATACTCACTTACACATGAACTCGCTCAACATTATTGTTGATTTTTCAACTCACATGTATTTCAGGAAATTAAACGGATCTGGCACGGTATGGAACGTTTTCCGCTGCATATTGTCATGAAGTCATCAGGGTTTAGGGGATGTGTCTCTTACCTGGACAGGACACAGTCCCTAAATCACGTTTATGTTATGTTTTATTTTGTAAGGTTGTTGAACAAGGTTATGGTTGTTGGTTAAAACAATGATACTGTATGTTGTTTTCAAAACTTAATGGATGACTTGCATGGTTTTTAAATTCATATAGCTTGTTATGGTTAAGCTATGGTATTAAGAAGTCACACCACAATTAACCACGCTTCCGCAAAGCCAGGGTGTGACAAGCAGTGCTTCAGCATCTATAGTGGATTCAACATCAGTATTTTATACTCTGTTAGATTGTTAAATTTCATATCATAGGGTTGTTTATATGTAACGGTATTTATCACATCACCCCAGCATGCTAACTGATTATATGTAATACTTTAGAGTAAACTGCAATTTTACCCCCTGAGGTTAGGGGTGATTGGCACTCTTACCCCTCCTAAGGAAATAATTGCAATTTTACCCCCCACTGTTCACTGTTATGTCGCTATTCTACCCCCCGGCTTCAATTTTACCCCCCAACGTTTGCTGTTATGTTGCAACTTTACCCCCCGGCTTCAAAAATGTTGACTAATCTGTTGACTATAACTTGAAATGACTATAATGCCCTTTCATATTTACCCCCTGTGTTTTGTGGACTCTGTGATATTACCCCCTGCCACCACTGCCACCGCCATTCACCACCACAACCACCACTGCCACCTCCAGCCACCACCCCTTTCTCTCACACCCACCACTGAATCTAACGGTGTTAATCTTCCGGATGATATGTTACTGGCAATTTGATATTAGAAATCAGGATGGGCTTTAGGTTTCTTGACTAGGAGTTTTGCGATGCTGCGTAACCGATTGCTTGCTGATCCGTCGTTTATGTTTAAAATTGGGAAGTGTTCAAGTGGAGAAGAAGAACGTCCCGGAGGAGGAGGTCAATGAAGATGAAGAGTCTCCAATCGAACAGGTCCGGTTAACCGTTCCGACGACGGATGATCCGAGCCAGTCTGTATGGACGTTTCGAATGTGGGTTTTGGGTATGGTCTCATGTGTGTTGCTGTCGTTTCTGAACCAGTTCTTTTCGTACCGGTCGTCGCCGTTGGTGATCACTCAGATCACCGTTCAGGTGGCCACGCTTCCATTAGGACGGTTGATGGTGGCGGTCCTCCCCAGCAGCAAGTGGAGCCTCATGGGACGGAAGTTTTCGTTGAACCCGGGACCCTTTAACATGAAGGAGCACGTGCTGATTACCATATTCGCCAACACCGGCGCCGCTTTTGGCAACGGATCGGTTTACGCCGTGGGTATTGTGAATATTATAAAGGTGTTTTATGGCCGCAAAATCTCTTTCTTTGCCGCTTGGCTCCTCATCATCACTACCCAGGTAGGTTACTTGTTCTTCTTACTCTCCACTCATCATTCACTAAACTATATGAATCAATGAATGAATTCTACAACCTGATGATGAGTACCCTTTAAATCACCATCATCATCATCTTAACATCAAATTCTATGGACCATTCTGTTGCTAACAGGTTTTAGGTTACGGTTGAACCGTCACACATGTGGTGGCCTAGCACCCTCGTTCAGATTTCACTATTTAGGTACGTCGTTTATGGTGGGTGTGAGAGAAAGGGGTGGTGGCTGGAGGTGGCAGTGGTGGTTGTGGTGGTGAATGGCGGTGGCAGTGGTGGCAGGGGGTAATATCACAGAGTCCACAAAACACAGGGGGTAAATATGAAAGGGCATTATAGTCATTTCAAGTTATAGTCAACAGATTAGTCAACATTTTTGATATTACCCCCTGTGTTTTTGAAGCCGGGGGTAAAGTTGCAACAAAAATTGAAGCCGGGGGGTAGAATAGCGACATAACAGTGAACAGTGGGGTGTAAAATTGCAATTATTTCCTTAGGAGGGGTAAGAGTGCCAATCACCCCTAACCTCAGGGGGTAAAATTGCAGTTTACTCAATACTTTATTTAAAAAATCTCAAAATTCATCTTAAAAATAGTTAAAATGATTTTTTTTTATGAATTATAAGCATTAAAATGTTTTAAGGCTATCCACTGATAACTTAAAGTCTCCCACTGTTTTTCAGTGTAATCATTGCAACCACTGTTATTATTCCATCAGTGTCTTCATAAAACAACTGTGTTCCATTACTCATCAGGGGTTGGCTCATGGACAGTTCATAGCCGTCAGATCTTTTGTAACCGCTGCCACGTCAGCATTCACTTTTCCTGCTATAAAACCCTGATTAAAACCCCCAATCAGGGTTTTAACTGTCGAATCGAATTCATTTTTCCTTTTTCAAAGCAGTTATCCTCCATTTCTCTCAAAATTCCTCATCGTCCTTCTTCCTGAAATGGCAAAATCACGGTCTTCATCAGGTAAAAGGAAATCCAGTCAAAAGGTCATACAAATTCGATACAAAGCTCCCCATAACTACTTGGGTCTCTTGACAAAACCAAGTAACACTGAAACGTTCAATTCCGTCATAGATGCCCTTTCGTCTTCAAAATACAAAACTTTGTTGACTTCTGATGCTCCGATTTACTTGGCAACCCAGAGGGAATTTTGGAAAAATGCAAAACTTGAATATCAAGATAAAACACCCATAGCTATCAATTCCTCGATAAAGGGTGTTGATGTTAAAATCACACCACAAACCATTTCTGAGGTGTTTGAACTCAATGATCTTGAAGGTAAGACTTTTTTTTCCCTAAAATAGAGTATCAAACAGATTTTTTAGAAAGAGGGTATGCAAAGCAAATGAAAAAAAACACTTTTCAAAAAGGCAGTTTTCCCCCTACCCCAAGGTTTTTGTTTCATACCCTCTTAATGTGTGTTTCTAATAAGACCACTGCTTTCAATGAAATTCCATTAAAGATCCAATACCTGGCATATGCTATCTTGCATGGGGAAAACTTTAACTATTCACAGGAGATCTTTAATGACTTGGCAAAAAATGTTGATAGCAAATCATTTTTACTATTTCCAAGGTTCCTAAGCTTTTATTTTCAAAAGAAATTTGGAAAGGATAATGCTCATGTACTCATCCAGGGTGAACCTTTTCAAATAAATGGCCTTACACCGTTAACATTTACAAGGCTATCAAATGTGTCCAAAACACAAGCACAGGCTCCTGAGCAGACTTTAGCAGCTACCACTGCTCCTCAGGCACCTGCTGCTGAGCCCACTGCTCAAGGTGATCACAGCAGCAAAACAACTGCTGTGAAACCGACACCTAAATCCACCAAAAGACCAAGACAGAAGAAAACACAAAAGCCCCTCAAACCTAAAACAAAGGCAACTCTGGAAGATGAGATCCCAGTGCCACTGCCGGTGAAAACACAAAAGTCACCAGAAACCACTGCTGTTACTTCCTCACAGCAGATGGTAGAAATATCTCAACCTGAGCCTCAAACTCCTCCTGTTTCTTTTAAAAAAGAACATGTTGTAAGAATAGGGACATCAAATTATGTTGCTTTGGACTCACTTGAATCCATCATCCCCAGCCCACTGCCCGGGGCAAATCCTCTTTCCACTCCCGTACTCACTGTTACAATTCCACCACAAACAAAACTTTTGTTGGATGCAGTTGATATAAATCAGATAGCAATCAGTTCCTCTCAACCCCCTAGCACTGAGAGCATGCCACAGAAAGTGACTGTGTCTGAGCTCCCTATCATTGCTAACCCACCAACAACACCTGAGGAGGCTACACTGAAGGATGTACAAGTACTTCCTGTCAGTAGTTCAAGTGAAGCAGCTACTACAAGTGTTGAACCCACTGGTTTACACTTGGACAGTAGTTTCATTAATCAGACTTCCTTGAAGGCAATTTCTTCTATGGGAACCTTTCTAAATACTGGTGTGTATCCTGTATACACTGGTGAGCTTAGATTGGTAACCTCTGCTGAGGAAAGAAGTCCCCAGTTCCAAGAAAAAGGGGCAACAGGGGATGACTTTTGGGAAAGTCTCCCTCAGTCAACCACTGTTACAACCACCTTTGGTGGGAAATCAGATGATCCCATTAAATTGGATGATGGTTTAATGTACCGAGAATTGACGGAGAGGCTTAACAAACTGGATACATCTATTGCAGAAATCAAAACCATACTGCAATAGTTGTTACAAAAACAGCAGGCACCACCTGCTCCCACTGACCTTTAGGCATTATTTCAACCTCTGCTTCACCAACAAAGAGCAAATGCTGATCAGAATCATGAAATTCAGCTTCAAAATATCAGAAATATAATGGAAGCTAGGTTCAAAGACACTCAGGCAGATATAAAAACCCTGAAGGCTCAATTTATGAACACCACTGGCACTGTTCCTCCCTCTATCATCTTTGTGGACAGCCCACCACCAAATAATGCCAAAAAGGCGGAGAAAATGAGGCAGTTGAAGAAAAAGGGATATGAAGATGGTCTGTACATTGCACCAGATAATTCAGCAATGCTTGCACACATCCCTTTGCCAGATGGTTCCAAAAAGGTTGATGTAACCTTAAATTCCATTGCTGATGCAAAAGCAAGGGTGAAAAAGGATATGGAGACAAAGGATAAAGGAAGGTTTAAACAGGAGAAGAGAGTTTTTATGGAGATGAATGAACAGGGTACTTCTGAGGCAAAGGATCAAGAAAATTCTCAGCCCACAAGAAAGTCTACTAGAAAAGTCATACAACCCAAAACCACACCTCCCAAATCCACAAAACAAACTCCCAAACCTTCCAAAAGCTCCACACATCAATCTTCGAAACCAACAGATGTTAAAACACCTGTTGTATCAACAGTTGTTGCTTCTTTAGTAATTTCAACATCTGTTATCCAAACTTTCACCACTACCACTTCAACACACACTACATCCACTGTCTTATCTCCATTACGAAAAATCCCTTCACCACCACCAATACCACCTGCTAAAAGGCAGAAGACAACAGTTGACACATCATCCGTGGTAATGGCAACAGTGGTTGAAACACCAGTTGTTTCAACAGCTGTTAGTTAAACACACACCATCACTACTCAAACACCCCAAACAAAACCATCATCACAAAACTCACCACCTGCCTTAAAGAAAAAGACAACTGTTGATACATCAACAGTGGTTGAGACACCAGTTGTTTCGACAACTGTTAGTCAATTACCTACCACTTTTAACAATCCTTCCCAAGCCATAATTCTGTTTTCTCCAAAACCTCAAATTGAAACACCTCCTCCTGAAAATGTGTATACTAGAAGAAAAAATATTCAAGTGCATGATGATGATATACCAGCACCTGATCCTGTTTCATCTGTACCTTACAAAATCACCAAACCTGAATCTTTCATTCCTCCAAAATTGGTCAATCCAATCAAAGATCCAATATCTCTTCAAGGATATGAGTCTGCAGATGGTACCCCAGCAGCTGCCAGTTATCCACTGGAACTCCATGCAGTAAAGAATGAAATGAGGCAGTTCTACACAGTTGATGATCCTTCAAAAAGGAAATTCCCTTCTCTGGTTGGTTTTAGAAATCCAAAAAACATGGATGAATATCTAAAACTAAAAGCTAGAAAAGCTCAAATAATAGCTAGGGTTGAATGCGAAGGAGAAAATGACAATGTGTATTCAAGTCATTATCAGTTTTTACTCACCAAAGTCAAGCTCATGGAAGACTATGCTAGAGATTTGAGTAAAGAAATGTCAAATTTACCACCAGAACCTGGCCTGCAAAAAGATGTGAGAAAAGACATTCTGGCATTGATCATGAGTGAGAAGTTCTACCCTGCCAAGGAAGAGCAATTCCAAGATTGGCCACTTGTTGGTCTCAAAGCAGAACTCAATAGAATTGAAAGAGTAAAAAGAGATCCAAGCATGAAAAGGTCAGCTCCAAATTGGCGTAAATACAAAAAGGCTATTGATGATCTTACCTTGGAGTATAAAAGAAAGAAACAAGAGTTGGTTGATGCAAAGGTTGCAACTGCCAAGGCCATAGCAAAATTGACAAGGCAGTACACTGATGAAGCTTATGAAAGGCTTAGAAAAAAGAGAGAAACAGATCCTAGCCTTCCAAAGAAGCCTGATTACAAAACTATTAACATGTCAAAGAAGCAGCTCCACAATTCTGAACCACTGTTCACATCATCAGATACCTCTGTCATTATGTTAAACCAAAGAAAGAGGCAAAAGTTGACTGATGCAGAAGAGAAAGAGCAAGCAGCTGTATATTTTAAACAGGCTATCAAGACAATGGCATTTGAAGATGACAGCTCAACAAAGCTTCTACATACATTGGAATCCAACCACTGATGAAGCATAAAAATTGAACCTCAAACATCAGTGCTTAGATTACAACAGTGGAACGAAGAATCAATGTTTATGTATCAGTAGTTTGAATATAATCAGTGTTTGTAGTGTCTGTTGTTATAGATTCAGTGTTTATGTTGAACATCTGATCTGATTTACTTTTGGTCAACATTTGTTTGAAGTTTGGTCAACATCTTATTTTGTTAAGAAGTACAAGAACAAACATTTTTATAAAATCCCAAATCACCCGATCATTTAAGTGCATTGAAGTAAAATTGGAAATGAGGATGGTTTGCGCATGTGAAGCAGAGGCAAACGACGGCACCAGTTAGAATAGTGGAAACTCTTACTGTGGAGGGGAGGAGAGGAAGAGGCAGACCCAAACTGACATGGGATGAGCAGATTAGGCATGATTTACTAGAGTTGCATCTTTCTGAGGACATGGTCCAAGATAGGACTTCGTGGAGACGTAGGATTAGGGTTAAGGACTTCTAGAGGATTTTACAGTAAGGTCTTGGGTGTGTTTTAGGGACGTAGGTTTTCCTATCCTTTAAGTGACTTTACCGATGATTGCGTTCTTGTGTTCATGCCCAAATGATGTTACATGCTATTATACATGATCTACATTATATTGTGTCACACTGTTCATTTTCTTGGGTTTGGTGATTTCTTTTTTCTATTCTTCGACGTGGTGTATTGGTATGCTGTTCGTTTTGGAGCCGAGGGTCTCTCTGGAAGCAGCCTCTCTATCCCTAGGGATAGAAGAAAGGTCTGTCTACATCCTACCCTCCCCAGACCCTATAAGTAGCTTTGCTATTTGGGGGATTTACTGGGTATGTTTGTTGTTGTTGAAGTAAAATTGGAAATAATGTTATTCATGTGGTCCTGTTGTTGAATAGATCTAATTCCGTGATTTTAAGACAATGTCGTTGAATAGAATAAGATGGTTGATGTAATGTGGTCGTATTAATAACAAATTGTAATTAATTAATCTAAATAACTTTCCCGAGCCCGGGAAGCAATCCCGGGTAAAAACCTAGTTATTCTTAAATATATCCAACTCAAAATGCCTATTATAATTATTAAATATATTAAAACACGTCATATTAGCTACAGTACATTGGAAGATTTTGTTTTTAGAATTTTAAAACTAACTTTAATAATTCATTATGAAACAATATATTTTTTTTCTTTTTTTACTTTTTACTTAAACCATGTTTATTTTATAATGAAATCTTACATATAAATAAATCTATTTTCAATTAAGTATATTTGAAACTTTCATTAGCTTAGTATTAATTTAAAACTAACTAAAAATTACGTAATTTAAAAATTATAATATTTTGATATCGGTATCGATGTTATTGGAACCAATACCAGTATTTGTAATATAGGTCTTTAGTCTAATTTTTATATTATTTAATTTGGCTTTCTTAATAGTTTGTATTCATTAACTTTTTAAAAGAATCTGAACACACGACTTTGTGTAATTTGTTTGCTAGGCATTTCGGTAAAAATTGTATTCAAAATAGTGTATTTTTTGGTATCTTAATTTATGCGAGTGCCGCAACCATGATGAACCAATTCCAACTGTGCAACATCGTACCGGTATTGGTGTTGCTAAAACCGGTATTTGATATCTATTATTATGATTTTCGATCGATGTAAAATACGTGTCAATATCTTTATGGACATATCAAGATTTTAATTTTTGGGAATTTCTCTTTCTGTTGTTATAACGAGTGCTAGTAATGTAAATAACTGAACTGATACATATCGAATTCCCGCTGCATAGCGCTGGGTATCCCACTAGTATATATTAGATATCATCATCATAGCTACATGAAACTTTTTTGTTTTTACATATTTACCACAAAACTATTATTTTTCACTATTATTTCGTTTTAATGGTGTTTTGGTCAAAAATCTATTTAAGGATAATGTAACCAAATTTTTTGTGAGGTAGAGTGCTTGTATGAACAAAATGAATGATGAACGATTAATAAAGCTAATACACGAAGATTTATACGAGGAAAAACCCTTGATCACTAGTAGATCGCCGGCATAAAAACCTCGGGTGGTGAAAACTATCAACCAGCACTATATTAAACAATGAAAATGGTTATAACTTCGGATGTTGATAAGTGTGGTACAATAGTATTTGTAGATTTCTTGCTCGTAATGTGTGTATGCAAAAGTGTGGTTATGCTTATTAACACTTAATCAACCCCTTTAAAATTAAAGATAACAAGATATACGAAAATTATGCTAGTCGTGTTCACTCCCATGACCGTTGTGGAATAAGCACGTGCAGCTTCCATAATGAATTCCCAGCGAGATTCCAGCTTAGACTCAATCCACCACGTCGCTATCCTACATATGAACATAAAAAAATATCGAGAACAATTGTTAGAAATTACAAGAAATAATAAGGATCCTTGATCCTCTGAGTCCCTGTACTACCTGCTAAGGATAACTTATCCAGACGATGCCTCGTAATATGGGATCCATTATAATTAAAATTTAGCCCCTAACAATTGCCCCCAATATGGCGGTTGTGATAAAAAATCATAGCTGTCATATTTCCATTATAATCGAACTCGCCGTTACACAGCCCAACTAGCCGTTACACTTCTAACGAATGGGACTTGATCAGCTACAACCATCATTGAGATATTTAGGGTAGAGATAAACCTTTCAATTTCTTTAAAGATCAGAAGATCCATTCGTATATCTCCATTCCAGATATCATAATCAGGTATTCTCTCCCCCTCTCTCTCTCTCTCTATATATATATATATATATATATATATATATATATATATATATATATATTCTTATCCCAATTCTTCATACCTTCTGTTAGGGATTGATTTTCACAGCATATGGATCACGGATCCTCAAGTGCAGCAAGGATTACGGATCCTCAAGTGCAGCAAGGAGCACGGATCCTTAGTTCAGTTTGAATTAAGGATCCTCAGAAGACGTTGCAGGACTAAGGATCCAAGATCCTCATTATTATCCTAATACTAACAATTGTTTCTTTCACGACCCCCGACCCACCCTGGACGGAATCGGGAGCCGCGAACAGCCAAGTAGTACCGGTGATTATTTTGAAAAATATTGCAGCGGAAATTTCATCAGGACCGTGAGTTAGGAAAAATATCAGAGTTTAGAAAACACCGGATTTTATTTATTAAATAGATGGGATAAACCCATGTTTTACAAAGGTAGCTTTAATAAGGGATAAACCCAATTACATAAAACAATATTTCTTAATTTGATTTAATTAATAAAATAAGCCACTTCTTGAAGCCTTTTAGTGCCGTATCCATCTCTTACTCCAATCTACTGTAATTACCTGAAACGCGTTTTAAAAAGGTTTTGTCAGCAGGAAATACTGGTGGGTTCATTCATTTTTCTAAAACGACACGTTTGTTATAATTTACAGTATTAAGAGAGATTACAATGTTTCCTGATATCAACCAACTACCCACAGTATTTGTCACTCGACTCGTTTCTGTGACTATGGTCATATCCCCCATTGGCTGCCTCAATGGTGACGATTATAAAGTAATGTATACAAAACCCCACATACTGGCTGTAATTTGGTGATTACATATACTTAATCACTGTAATTATAACTTTGAAAATAAACATGATTTTGAAAGTAATTTGATAAAAAGAGAATGACTCACATTATAAGCATGCAGATTTATACGGGCAGAGCTTAGCCTATTGATTAGTCTTGTAACCTAGTGTACATGAACTAGGTAAGTAACTAATACAACATTTACGATAACTCACGAGATTAAAACCCTCACAACGAATGACAAAGTGCAATCACTTAAACATCCATCGGATTCACAATGAATGACAGAGTATTCCCTGAGTTCGGGTGGTACTCAAACATCATGTCGGAATCACGACAAATGACAAAGGATTGCACTTAAACATCCTGTCGTGTAGTTTTAATCGATCGGATATTGAATCGTAGCAGCGATCGAGTTAATACCCGGTATCGTAGCAGAATTCGAGCTAGTGTGTGTTTGGTAGTAATCAGGTGATATCTCGAAGTGTAAAACGAATTTTAACGTCGAACGAATGCCAGAAATCAAGTCCCACACCCCTCTATTTATATCTGGAAAACGGCGCGGTCGCGCCACGCGACGGGGACTCTTTTAGCATAGGGTAGCCACGTGTCTTGGTAGCCTAGCTGAGTCGACGGTTTGTCAAAATTCAATTTTGACAACGAACTGTGTGGATATTACTAACCAGGTAATACCCCCCTAAGTTTTAGGGGCCCTGATCCTGATTCTGATTGTTCTGAAATTTTTAGGGTTTGTGCAGGATTACTTGAGGGTCTCAATTAGGGTTTCCTATTGGGTAAATAAAATAATAGATAGGACCTTTGATGAGAGTTGTTTACAAAATAAAACGGTGAGAAAAGAGAATTGACCCACTTTGTAACTTTAGGGTTCAACTAGAAAGCCTCCTGGTAGAATATTGGGTATAATTTTTGAGCTATTTAAAAATATATAATGCACTTGTGTTAAGTATAGTACTCCTAATTCAACCTTGTCCTTATGTCACGAGACAGAACCCCAACGAACTAGTCAGGCAGAGCCTTGACATGCGTTATGGGGTTCAGATCAATCGGAAAGGGTAGCGGTGATCGGGAGTTAAAACACTTAAAACAGGGCAGAGCTTTATTATCAAAATAAAATAAAATAAAATAAAAAAATAAACAACAACTTTCTTAATAAAGTTGGCAAGAGAGATGGGAAGAAAGAAAAGGAAATGTGTGAATTTTGGAAGAGCTAACTATGCTTTTTATAGTTGAAGATAATTACTAACTTTGACATCACGGTTCCTCCACGTACCTCCATGTCCTCTCATTCCCATAATTTCATTTTTGTTTTGCTTTGGCCACGTATCATCTTTCAATTTATTATTCATTTGTTGAAATCCTATACGTGTCTTCCTTATTTATATTTGTTTAAGTTTATTTTATTATTTTTATTTTAACTATACGTACATAAGGTTTACAAATTCAAATATTTATTATTATATTTATATATTAGTTTTATTTTATTTCATACGTAATCTTTAAGTTTTTATTTTTATTATTTTTATTAATTTATATATTATAATTAATTTACCTGCTTCAGTTATTTGGCGCGTATAACTTTTAAAATATAATATTTTATAAAATAATAAATATGTCATCAGAACGAGAATATTTTCGTCTACATTTTGAACCAAGTTTCATTAAAAGTAGAGTATGTTCAAGTACAATGTATTGTTATAATTTACTTATTATACTGTTTGTAACAACTCTCATCAAAAGTCATATTTATTAAATTAATTTGACCAATAGGAAACCCTAATTGAGACACCCAAGTGATTCTGAACAAACCCTAAGATTTTCAGAAAAATCAGAATCAGGATCAGGGCCCCTAAAACTCAGGGGGGGTATTTCCTAGTTACGTTTATCCACATAAATAGCTGTCCAATTCGAATTTTCAGAAACTGTCGACTCAGCTGAGCTAGTCCTACACGTGGAAGTCCTATGCCTAAAAATAGGTCTCACGCGGCCTGCCTCAGGTCAGCTTAATTCTCACGCGGGCCGCCTGAGGGTCAAAATTCACCTATAAATACAGGAGATTGGGACTTGAATTCTGGCTTCAAAACGACGCTCAAATTCACTTTGTGCGCTGAGATAAGTTCTGTATACTCCAATTAACACACACAGTCACTAAATCGACGCTGCAATCAGGGTATTAGCACAATCGCTATTACGATTCATTGTCCGATCGATCAATGTACTCAATGGATGTTTAAGTGCTGCCCACATTAGGGTGATGCCTTGTCATTAGTCGTTAATTCGATGGATGTTTAAGCATAGCACTTTGTCATTCGTTGTGAGGGTTGATCTCGTGAGTTATCGTAAATGCTGGATTGATTACTAACCCCGAATTGTGTGCCTGTTATAAAAATTTAGGTTGAAAAGGCTAAATCAGTAGGCTAAACTCTGCTCAAATTAAATCTGCAATGTGAGTCATTCTCTTTTTATCAACTATTTTACAATACCTCAAATTATTTTCAAGGTTATAATTACAGGGACTAAGTCGTGGATATCTTGAATTACTGGTTAGTGGGGTATTGTGCACATTACTAATTTTCTCCCAATTAGGTTCATTGATCTATTCGGGATAATCACTGTTAGGTTCATTGACCTACAGGGATAATCGTCACTATTTAGGTTCATTGATCTAAATAGTGGTATGACCATCGTCACCATTGTGACATGTCACCATTGTGACAGAATGCCAGATAAAAATAAGATAGAAGCCATTGTAATCGCTCTTATGCTGTAATTGATAACTATGCATCATTATGCAAAATAGAATGATTCACTCAGTATTTCCCCGCTGACAAAACCTTTTTCAAACATGTTTCAGGTGACCTGTTATGAATCAGGAAAAGTACTATATAGCACTACAAGCTCAATGAAGTGGCTCAGTATAAAATAAAGAAACATGTTTTGTAAAAATAAAAGATTTCTTCGTGAAATCAAATTATTGTAAATTACCGGGGTTTTATCCCGCGTTGTGAAATAAATAATCGGGAAATCTTTACATTTTAAAAGATCCTGATGAAAACTTCCGCTGTCAAACTCAATTAATTAAATACCGCAGGATTTCTGTCCCGCGGCTCCTGAAACGGGTCAAACCGGGTCGGGGGCCGTGACAGAAAAAGGTGGTATCAGAGTCACTTATCGAGCCACTGATTTAAGCCAATTAAGTATTTAGAAATACTTAATAAGTTATTAATTGCTATTTTGTGATTATATGTTTTATTATCTAGTTAACTGCATATAGTATAGGCAGATCTTTATATGCTAATTAATGTAGCAATTAATACAAATTCTTAAATAATTTGACCCAAGTTTAGCACTTTTATTATCTACAGTCTATAAACCTTATTCAGTAAATAAATTTACAAATAAAACCTAGTATATTTTCATATTCGGTTGTTTCATAGTTACCCAATATGAAATAATATTTAACAGTTTTCTATGAAATTTGATATAATTTTTAATTGTGTGTATCTTGCATAAACAGCATGAGTGACTTGTCTGACGCCCTTCAGAAATTAAATCTCTATCCAGTAAGAATAAAAGTTTCCAGAGATTTCAATAGATATATACCAGACATAGAAGAACCTATAGAATTCAACGCTTTACCTTTCGAGAAACCTAAGCCTAAGAAAATGGAAATTGGGGAAAGCTCTAGGCAATTTGAGGGGTTACCATCTCCGGAAGAGTTGGATTTTATAATGGCAAACGATAATACTATTGAGCCTATTAATGAAAATGACTTTATTCATTCTCTTGAAACACCACTACCAATAAACTTAGAACCAGCTATACCAAACCCTTCAATCCACTCGCAAATAGACGAATGGAGGAATAATGAAATACTGTTACAAAACCATCCCTATAAGCTTTTTCCTAAGTTCAATCCAGAACCTTTACCAAATTCACCAATGAGTAACAAGAATATGGCTAAACTCAATCATTTTGACAAAATAGATGCTGGGAATAGGATCCAAGAGATTTTGGGACAGATCTCCTGGAAATACGATGAGAAGGAACGCCGTTACTAGAATATCATCTGACAAAGGATAGGAGATTATGAAACTGTGGTTGTGTAATAGTAATAGTAAAATCAGTATGTGTAAAATAAATAATAAAACGGTTGTAGATGGAAGCATGATATAATCTATAAAACAAATGAAATTTTAGAAAATTTCAGTTTTGTTTGTATATTCGTTTACGTGATTATGTGCAATTAATTGTGACTTTGGATTATTTCTTTTATACTAATTATTTATCTATAAATTAGTTATTAGATGGAAAATGCTAATAATGAACCAGCTAATGAGGTTAATCAACCTGAGCAACAACCGGGGGATCAATTTATGACTAGGCAGGATATAGAAAATATCGTTGCTCAAGGGATAGCCAACGCTATTCCAGGAATAGTTGCTCAAGGGATAGCCAATGCTATTCCATCAATCGTTGCTGCTATTAAAAATCCAATCGAACCGCAACAAATTGTTCCTAGTAAACGTATTTCTGAAGATAATTTCAGTAATAGCGTAAACGGAGGTAATAATCATGTTAATCATAATAATGAACCACGGCAAGCTCCGCTCCCTAAGAAAAGGAAAACTGCAACGCCTGGTTGCACTTACAAAGAATTTCTTGCTTGTAAACCCACTGAGTTTGCAGGCAATGAAGGAGCGACTGCGGCACTGCGTTGGTTAGAGAAAACCGAGGCAGTAATTGCCATAAGTAAATGTGCTCAGGATGATCAGGTCATGTATGCGTCAAACCTTTTCAAAGAAATGGCGCTAGAATGGTGGAATACGGTGTTACAAGCTAAAGGAAGAAATAGGGCTTATGCCATAAAATGGGAAGAATTTAAGAGTCTTGTAGAAAGAAAATTTTGTCCTGAATATGAAAAAGATCAAATGGCAAATAAATTTCTAACCCATCGGATGGTGGATGTAGATTGTCGAGGGTATACTACGACATTCTTCGAATATGCTCGAGTGGTACCAACCCTGGCTTCGCCAGAGCCGGTACTTATTTCTCGTTATATTTGGGGATTGATTTCCGAAATCCGTAATATCGTCAAGGCTGCAAAACCTCATACGATTGATGATGCAGTAGAATTAGCCAATACTCTGACTGACGAACTAGTACGGACAAGAGAAGAAAATAGAAGGAAGGAAGTAGCCCAAAAGATTACCCAAGAATTCCGTTCGGGTAACCATAACAATTTCAAGAAAGGAGGGAATGGGCAATCTTCTACTAGTCCATTTTGCAATTTTTGCAAAAGGAAGCATTTTGGAAGATGCAAAGGATATTGCAATTTTTGCAACATTCCGGGGCATCAAGAAGAAGACTGCAGGAGGAAGAAATTTTCAGTCTGCTACAACTGTGGAGAAGCTGGACATCTTAGGCCAGATTGTCCAAAACTGAACAAAACATCTGACAATAAAGCCAAACCTGCAGAAGGAGCAAAAAGGAATGTAAGAGCCTTCCAACTGACTGCTAAGGAAGCAGAACTCATTCCAGATGTGATAGCTGGTACGTTCTTAGTTCACAACGTTTACACAAAAGTATTATTTGACTCTGGTGTAAACCAAAGTTTTATAAATACTTTATTCTTCCAAACTTTTAACTTACCTTTAACCATCATTGGGCAAATTTCTACCATAGAAATGGCAGATGGGAATTTAGTTAAAATAAATCAGGTTCTGCAACACGTAGAAATAGAACTTTTAAGTCATAAATTTTCTGCAACCCTATTATCTATGAAATTAGTTGAAATCAAGGTTGTGCTAAGAATGGATTGATTAGTAAAACAATTATGCTCAAATTATCTGTGATAAGAATTCCCTAGAAATTTGTGCATCCAATGGAGAAGTAATAATGATTACCGGAGATAAGCTATGTAAAACCCTAAAGTTCATATCAGTAATGAAAGTTTCTAATTGTGAACAAAATCAAGGAATAGTATATATGATTTCAATAATCATTAATACTAAAGATAAAGAATTTAAGGAAATTTCTGTAGTTTCAGAATACCCAGATGTATTTCCAAAAAGAGTTATCAGGGTTACTACCTGATAGGGAGATAGAATTTAGAATTTCTTTAAATCCAGGAACTATACCGATAACCAAGGCACTTTATCGGTTAACACAGTGTTATTTAAAAAGGATGATTCGATGAAAATGTGTATTGATTATAGGGAATTGAATAAAGGTTACAATTAAGAATCAATACCCATTTCCTAGGATTAATGATCTATTCGGTCAACTTCAAAGATCTAGATATTTTTACTCTTCGGTTATCATCAATTAAAAGTACAAGAGAAAGACATACCTAAAACCATTTTCAGAACTAGGTATAGTCGTTACGAGTTTACAATCATGCCCTTCGGATTAATGAATGCACCTCTAGCATTCATGGACATGATGAATAGGATCTATAAACTATATTTGGTTAAATTTGTAATTGTCTTCATAGACGATATACTTATTTATTCCAAAAGTCAGGAAGGACATTGTTAGTACTTGCATGTACTCTTAGCATTTTTAAAAAAAAGAGAAGCTTTACGCCAAAGTCTCGAAGTATGAATTTTGGTTGCAAGGAATGCAATTTCTAGGTCATATGGTGAATCATGAAGGTATTCACGTAAATTCTGCTAAGATAGCAGCAATTACCAAACGGAAGATTCTGCAATCCGCAATGGAAATTAGAAGTTTTATAAGTTTAGTCGGATACTATATTAAGGATTTTTTCAAGATAGCTATACCATTAACTAAGTTAACCTGTAAAGCGGTTAAGTGTAAAAAGGGACTTAAACAAAAAGAAGTCTTTAGGATCTTAAAGCATAAATTAACAAAATTCTAGTTTTACCAGAAGAAACTGAAGATTATTGAAGTATATTATAATGCTTCAAAACTAGGATTAGGATGTGTGCTTATGCAACGCAAAAAGGTAATTGCGTATGCAACAAGACTTAGAATTAAAAGCCATAATTTTTGCCCTGAAAATCTGGAGACATTATCTGTACGGAAGTAAGTTTACTATCTATACAGATCATAAAAGTCTAAGATATATATTCGGGCAAAAAAGAGTTAAACACGAGGCAAAGGAAATGGATGAAAATCCTAAGTGACTACAACTGTGATATTTAGTATCACGAAGAATAGGCTGAAGACAGCTAGAGATAGTCAGAAAAGTTATACAGATAATAGACTAAAGCCGTTGGAGTTCGAGTTGGAGACAAAATGCGAATTGAAAGTATTTACTTGGAAAGAAGTTGTTAAATTTGGTAAGAAAGGTACGTAGAACCATTTCCAGTGATCCAACGTATAGGATCAGTTGCTTATCAAGAGAGTTAGCTGGAGTACATGATGTATTTTCATGTATCCAATCTCAAGAAATATCTATTATACGAATCTTTGGTAGTACCTTTCCAAGATAAAGGTAAACGAGTAGTGTTAGTAAAGTAGGATTCAAAGATATTTAGGAGTTAGAATCAGAAATGAAGCGAAAGTATCCTCAATTATTCCAGTAAATCTCGAGGACGAGATTTTTATTAAGGTGGGGAGAATGTAACAACTCTCATCAAAAGTCATATTTATTAAATTAATTTGACCAATAGGAAACCCTAATTGAGACACCCAAGTGATTCTGAACAAACCCTAAGATTTTCAGAAAAATCAGAATCAGGATCAGGGCCCCTAAAACTCAGGGGGGTATTTCCTAGTTACGTTTATCCACATAAATAGCTGTCCAATTCGAATTTTCAGAAACTGTCGACTCAGCTGAGCTAGTCCCACACGTGGCAATCCTATGCCTAAAAATAGGTCTCACGCGGCCCGCCTCAGGTTAGCTTAATTCTCACGCGGGCCGCCTGAGGGTCAAAATTCACCTATAAATACAGGAGATTGGGACTTGAATTCTGGCTTCAGAACGACGCTCAAATTCACTTTGTGCGCTGAGATAAGTTCTGTATACTCCAATTAACACACACAGGCACTAAATCGACGCTGCAATCAGGGTATTAGCACAATCGCTATTACGATTCATTGTCCGATCGATCAATGTACTCAATGGATGTTTAAGTGCTGCCCACATTAGGGTGATGCCTTGTCATTAGTCGTTAATTCGATGGATGTTTAAGCATAGCACTTTGTCATTCGTTGTGAGGGTTGATCTCGTGAGTTATCGTAAATGCTGGATTGATTACTAACCCCGAATTGTGTGCCTGTTATAAAAATTTAGGTTGAAAAGGCTAAATCAGTAGGCTAAACTCTGCTCAAATTAAATCTGCAATGTGAGTCATTCTCTTTTTATCAACTATTTTACAATACCTCAAATTATTTTCAAGGTTATAATTACAGGGACTAAGTCGTGGATATCTTGAATTACTGGTTAGTGGGGTATTGTGCACATTACTAATTTTCTCCCAATTAGGTTCATTGATCTATTCGGGATAATCACTGTTAGGTTCATTGACCTACAGGGATAATCGTCACTATTTAGGTTCATTGATCTAAATAGTGGTATGACCATCGTCACCATTGTGACATGTCACCATTGTGACAGAATGCCAGATAAAAATAAGATAGAAGCCATTGTAATCGCTCTTATGCTGTAATTGATAACTATGCATCATTATGCAAAATAGAATGATTCACTCAGTATTTCCCCGCTGACAAAACCCTTTTTAAACATGTTTCAGGTGACCTGTTATGAATCAGGAAAAGTACTATATAGCACTACAAGCTCAATGAAGTAGCTCAGTATAAAATAAAGAAACATGTTTTGTAAAAATAAAAGATTTCTTCGTGAAATCAAATTATTGTAAATTACCGGGGTTTTATCCCGCGTTGTGAAATAAATAATCGGGAAATCTTTACATTTTAAAAGATCCTGATGAAAACTTCCGCTGTCAAACTCAATTAATTAAATACCGCAGGATTTCTGTCCCGCGGCTCCTGAAACGGGTCAAACCGGGTCGGGGGCCGTGACACTGTTCCTAAGCCCGTCTAGGTACTTCATATTTCTAAAAGTCGACTTACCCGTAATCTACCCGTCTAATAATATAAGTTTTTATATACTTTTATTTTATTAGAAATGCCACCCATATACAAGCCAATTAATTAATATAATATTTCAACCAACTATATAAAATAGTGTTTAAAACTATTTAGGTTGAATATTTATATTAAAAATAAACTAGTTACTAGTGGTTAATAATTTTAACCAAACCTATAATTCTTATATAAAAATAGGAATGTTACATCCTCCTCACCTTGTTTTAAATCTCGTCCTCGAGATTTGGGTTACGATATTTCTTTTAGACTTATGTCATATTTTAGTCAATAAAAACAATATTAAGGTAGATGACATAGAATTAAAATATCAAATTTTGTGAATACAAGTTGTACAATAAGTAGAATTCAATGGTTCAACTGAATTAGTTCAAGAAATCGATGACAAACGAATGAGATGAAATGATATAATTTCCAAGGTGACTAGGTTCAAGCCAAAAGATATATGATCAATAGATATTTAAAATGAATGTGAAGGACTTTTAGAATTAATAAAATTCTTTGTCAAAAGAAAACTTACTTTGATTGGCAACTAAGGAAGACTTAGAATCGACAAGTTCAAAATGAAATAAAAGTATGAAAATAATTTGTCAAATATTGAATTATGATATGAGAAAATCAATGTGCTGAGATGAGTGAATTGCAAGGATACACGAAAAGACAATAGAGTTAGTGTATTATTGTCTTAATATATAATTGCATTAAGAAAATGTTCGATCAAAGATAGGTGATATTTTAATTTATTAAATATCTTTTCCTTTTATGTTATCATAAAGTAAAATACTAAATTAATCTAGATAGTTTTAAAATATCAAAACCCGTGGTAATTTTCACAAAATAATGATATATGTTTTATTAATATGTTGATCCAAATATTCTAGAACTCACGATTATCATTTTTAAAAGGGTTATTGGATTTTATCACCTCTAACTATTGGCTATTGGCTGTTGCCACCCTCAACTATCACTTTAATGCCTGCCACCCCTAACTTGACACTTAGTGTGTTTTGTCACCACGCCGTTAACTGATCACTAACTTTTGATCCTGTTACTATACTTTTGAGAGTGTCCTAAGATCACTAAAACATTCCTAAGATCCCTATGACACCCCTAAAAGTATAGTAACAGGATCAAAAGTGAGTGATCAGTTAACGACGTGGTGACAGAACACACTAAGTGTTAAGTTAGGGGTGACGGACGTCAAAGTGATAGTTGGCGGTGGCAACGGCCAATAGCCGATAGTTTGCGGTGAAAAAATCCAATAACCCTTTTTAAAATCAAGTATGTTTAACTATAAGATTTTACAATAAGATATTTTAAATCATAAAAGTAAAATAGTAAATGTTTATTTTAATATCAAGCATACTTAAATATTGACTTGAGTAAATAACATTTGATATTTTAATATATTAAAATACATATATTATAAAATAATATTTCTATAAGTATTTAATAGTTGTGGAATATTAATCAAGATGAACAATTACTTATAAAATGTCTTGTCCATGACTACTTAAACAGTTATATAGATAATTTTATTCGTCCCTCTAATTCTTGTATTGTTTTTTGAAAATATGTCTTCTCCTTACAGTACAAAGTATATATATTTTTATATAAAAATATTTTTATATATAATTAAAATTTACTAAATAGGTATGATGATTTAATTTATATATATTAACTAGTCATTATCATGGTTGGATATTGGTTAGTGCTGCCTTGTTTAAGCATAGGTGATCAGTCCATGCCTAACTAAGGCTAGGCAACCCAATACCTGCCCTTAACAATAACCCTAGTACCTAAAAATAATATTAACACAACTACTATTAATATATTATTATTAATAATAAAGCTAATATTAATTACCAGTAATAAATAATTAAACATAAACTTAAATGAGAGTATACCTCAAACAAAAATTTTATACATGTATATATATAAAAATATAAATTCTTCACCTCAATGGTTTAACAAAATTTATTGACTCGATATCAAAGAGTCACCGTTTTGCAATAATGCGGTTAACAGTGCAAAAAGCAAAATGATATTTGAGTTTAGATAAAACAACAAATCGGAATGAAGTCCTCCAGTGGTCTTCATAATCAAACGAACCACATGCACAACAAACAGTGCATGTGTAATGTGTGGATTTACCAAGAAATAAAATAGATCAATATTCACTATTATGAAAGAAATTCTCATGGTATGATGACCATTAGAGGAAGTAGAAAGACGAAAGTCAATTTTATATGCAGAAGTCAGAAAAATAAATATAAGAACTTCTATCTGGAATTTCGTGTGATAACCGTTGTCAAGTGACATTACCAGGGAATGTGAATAAAATGAAATAGGGGATTTGCAAAGGTATGTGACTCCTTTTTCAGTGATAATAATTATAACTCTAATTAAACTGTGCACCGATGGTTGTGAAATCTTATTCCAACGTACCTCAGCGAGATTCATGTTGTTTGTAGGATGGCAAAGTGCTTCTTTTTTATTAGTAGTTCTTCTACTGACGGAATTAGCATTGGTGTCATCGTGCCCAATTTATATTTTCCAAAGGTCTTGCCTTGGAAGTCGTGTGTGATATACTTCGAAGTCTGTGGACGTATAATTTAAGTTTCATGTGTTTTCTTGTGCACTAGCACAACTTTACATGCTTCTTAATTGCGTTAATAGTTTATGGTAACGTATTGGAAATTCTTTATGCTTTTGATGGCGTCCCAACTTAAAGGGTTTCCATTGCACGAGTTACGAGGTAGATGATCAAACGAAATAATGTTTGATATCGGAATTATAGATATATGCAAGAGATTCCAGATAAAGAAATCTAGAATTATTGTTGACACATATGCTTGTGCTTTATTCTTATTTGACTTTTGGAATTCCTTATAGATATACATATCTATATAATCATATATTTCACATGCTGTAATATACATACCCTCTATAAGGTCAATGTATTTAACAGATTCATATTTCCAAAAACAAGTCAGATATCAGGTCACGATACTATTTAGGGAAATCTTGTCACTTGTTTGACATATTATATACCCCGTCTTATCCGGTTCGCGCCGGAGAGGTAACCTCAGTATATTCTGACAAGCTGGAGAGTCTGCTACACCATACCCAGTCTTGCCGGAAAAATTTTCTATTTCCCATAAATAGTATCTTTTCAAGATTTTTAAAAGTGCCTCTTTAGGGCTTTTATCCAGAATCAAGGAAATTTGTATTTCCATAACATATCTTTATTCTAGACCAAGTAATATCAATAAGCAAGAATTAATAGTAATTAAGTGTTTATTGCTTATTTATTATATTTGCAATGTTCTAGTTATCATCCTTTCGGCATACCAAAACCTATCACACTTTATTTGCACAAGTATTTAGCTTATCTCGAAGCTTATACTAAGACATCTTTTCTTAAGTTCAAGTCCAAATGCTATCATGTGTGCTACCAATTAATAGCAATCTCGTAACTCGTTTATATAAGCTTAGGTATTATTATGACAACACCTTTGGTGATTACATATACTTAATCACTGTAATTATAACTTTGAAAATAAACATGATTTTGAAAGTAATTTGATAAAAAGAGAATGACTCACATTATAAGCATGCAGATTTATACGGGCAGAGCTTAGCCTATTAATTAGTCTTGTAACCTAGTGCACATGAACTAGGTAAGTAACTAATACAGCATTTACGATAACTCACGAGATTAAAACCCTCATAACGAATGACAAAGTGCAATCACTTAAACATCCATCGGATTCACAATGAATGACAGAGTATTCCCTGAGTTCGGGTGGTACTCAAACATCCTGTCGGAATCACGACTAATGACAAAGGATAGCACTTAAACATCCTGTCGGATAGTTTCAATCGATCGAATATTGAATCATAGCAGCGATCGAGTTAATACCCGGTATCGTAGCAGAATTCGAGCTAGTGTGTGTTTGGTAGTAATCAGGTGATATCTCGAAGTGTAAAACGAATTTTAACGTCGAACGAATGCCAGAAATCAAGTCCCACACCCCTCTATTTATATCTGGAAAACGGCGCGGTCGCGCCACGCGACGGGGACCCTTTTAGCATAGGGTAGCCACGTGTCTTGGTAGCCTAGCTGAGTCGACGGTTTGTCAAAATTCAATTTTGACAACGAACTGTGTGGATATTACTAACCAGGTAATACCCCCCCCCCCCCTGAGTTTTAGGGGCCCTGATCCTGATTCTGATTGTTCTGAAATTTTTAGGGTTTGTGCAGCATTACTTGAGGGTCTCAATTAGGGTTTCCTATTGGGTAAATAAAATAATAGATAGGACCTTTGATGAGAGTTGCTTACAAAATAAAACGGTGAGAAAAGAGAATTGACCCAATTTGTAACTTTAGGGTTCAACTAGAAAGCCTCCTGGTAGAATATTGGGTATAATTTCTGAGCTATTTAAAAATATATAATGCACTTGTGTTAAGTATAGTACTCCTAATTCCACCTTGTCCTTATGTCACGAGACAGAACCCCAACGAACTAGTCAGGCAGAGCCTTGACATGCGTTTTGGGGCTCAGGTCAATCGGAAATGGTAGCGGTGATCGGGAGTTAAAACACTTAAAACATGGCAGAGCTTTATTATCAAAATAAAATAAAATAAAAAAATAAACAACTTTCTTAAGAAAGTTGGCAAGAGAGATGGGAAGAAAGAAAAAGAAATGTGTGAATTTTGGAAGAGCTAACTATGCTTTTTATAGTTGAAGATAACTACTAACTTTGACATCACGGTTCCTCCACGTACCTCCATGTCCTCTCATTCCCATAATTTCATTTGTGTTTTGCTTTGGCCACGTATCATCTTTCAATTTATTATTCATTTGTTGAAATCCTATACGTGTCTTTCTTATTTATATTTGTTTAAGTTTATTTTATTATTTTTATTTTTACTATACGTACATAAGGTTTACAAATTCAAATATTTATTATTTTATTTATATATTAGTTTTATTTTATTTCATACGTAATCTTTAAGTTTTGATTTTTATTAATTTATATATTATAATTAATTTAACTGCTTCAGTTATTTGGCGCGTATAACTTTTAAAATATAATATTTTATAAAATAATAAATATGTCATCAGAACGAAAATATTTTCGTCTACATTTTGAACCAAGTTTCATTAAAAATAGAGTAGGTTCAAGTACAATGTATTTTTATAATTTACTTATTATACAGTTCCTAGGCCCGTCTAGGTACTTCATATTTCTAACAGTCGACTTACCCGTAATCTACCCGTCTAATAATATAAGTTTTTATATATTTTTATTTTATTAGAAAGGTCACCCATATATACAAGCCAATTAATTAATATAATATTTCAACCAACTATATAAAATAGTGTTTAAAACTATTTAGGTTGAATATTTATATTAAAAATAAACTAGTTACTAGTTACTAGTGATTAATAAATTTAACCAAACCTATAATTCTTATATAAAAATAGGAATGTTACAGTTTCCATTATATTTGAACTTGTTTTGCAGGAGTATTCGAGTAGGACTTGGTCTAACCTAGATTCTAGGGGAATATGTTTCATGATTCTGCCGTGCATGAGCTCTTCGACCGTTATGGTGATCGTGGGCGACTTGCATCTTTTTCGGATTGTTAGTTAGCTTAGCTAGTTTCTATTTTTAAAAGGGGATAACAAGCTTGATTAGATTATTATTAGCAACACACACTACTCTCGAGAACTCTCCGTAAGTTATTGGCGATTATACACTTTTTGCACACTAGTGATCCTTGTACCAAACTTGTTATCATCCCAATTTGTAAACCTTATTTGTTTAATATAGTTGGTGATCGGTAGTTTCCATCACCCGAGGTTTTTTGTGCCGGAGATCATACATTGATCAAGGGCTTTTTCCTCATATAAATCCTTGTGTTCACCATTCATTTCATTCATTTATCGTTCATACATTTGATCATTTAATTAAGCATCACACCTCACAAAATCAGATTTGGTTGCATTATCCTTGTGTGATTTTTGACCAAAACAGTTTGGCGCCCACCGTGGGGAAATCGATGCTTCATTCTTGAAAATTTTATTCATTTCGGTTCATTTCGGTTCATTACCTTCAACCACATGGCTTCTCAAGTGAAGAACACTTCAAGCTCCATGCCGGCAATCACCTCTTCACAGGGCATTCCACCTTTGCCTCCTGTTTCTTCTGGATCCCAGAAGAATGCTGAGAATGCTGCGAAGAAATAAGACCTCGTTTTCTCAAAATCAACTACTGCTGTTTCTTCTAGCCCTACTAACAATGGTCTTTATTCTTTGATTTTGCAGATGAAGGATTACATGCAGCAGCAGGACATAACTAATGACAGGATCCTTCGGGAAATTGACGAGATCAAGAAATTGAAGAGGTCAGTGGAGGATCACTCTCCATTGGTGCCGAGATCACTGAATTTCAACACACCAGCCACAACCGCCCAGCACTCTACAGCATCAGGTGTCCAGTACCAGGGTGGATCATTGAGTATGCGTTATGGATCATCGGCAATGACTCAGGCTCAAGGATCCGACTTTCAGCCTTTAGGATCCTCTCTTCAGCCTCAAGGACCTTCACTAGTTAAGGAGCATAACCCAGATGCAGACAGTTCAGGGATCCTACTCTCAGTATCCAGGATCCTCATCTCAGGCTCACGGATCCATGGATTATCCTCCAAGACCCCCAGCCCCGGTGTATCAAGGATCCAACATATTTCAAGATCAAGGATCCTTAAGAAGTGTACAACCCATAAGTTCAGAGATTCACTTAGGAGACTTCATACCTATGTAAACTATTGCTTCATCTAGTCCCACAATCTTGCCAGAATCGCACCAATATGATTCACATCAGGAATCCCAACCTTGAATCCATCAGGAGGTAACACTTTGAATACTTCTTATAATGCTAACCATGGCTTTGTGTAGGATACAGTAATCAACCAAGCTACGGCTAGGGAATTGCAAAAACTCAAGGATATGATATCCAGCGTTCCTGGAGTGGTTAAGCCAATTCCTGAAATTCTAGATGGGAGTCACAAGATATCTCATTTTGCACCACCTATTTGTAATGCAGAGATACCGAAGAGGTTTCAGACACCAAACATAAAGTTGTATGATGGCTCAACTGATCAAGAAGAGCATGTAGCTCAGTACAGAGAAAGAATGGAGATCAATCCCATTCCTGAGAGGTTAAAAGAAGCATGTCTATGCAAAGGTTTCGGATCCACACTAACAGGATCAGCTCTTAAATGGCTGCTAAGTCGTCCCCTTACTCTATTACTTCATTCGCTAATCTAGTTAATTCGTTTAATAGCCAATTCTCATGCAGTATTTGAACGATTAACTAGTGATCTATATAGGGTAACACAAGGTCAAAATGAATCACTTAGAGATTATATCACTAAATTCAGTAGAGAATCCTTAGAGATTCCTAATTTGGATATTGCTACGGCTGTAGAAGCTTTTAAAATGGGTTTACTTAAGGATTCACAATCTATGATGATCTTGTCATGACCCCTTGCAGGAATCTTGATGAAGTAAGAACCAGGGCCCTTAGATTCATCCGTTTAGAGGATGATAAAAGGATCCAAGAAAGACTTTCAGGATCCTCAAAGCAGGAAAAGCAAGGATCCTACTTCAGGAACAACAAGTCCAAATCATATAACAAGTCTAATAATCAAAATGTGCATGCAGTGGAGCAAGAAAAGGATGATGAAGATTATCCACCCATTTCTGAATATTGCTTTGCTGTTGATAATAATGAACTAATCCTTGCAATGCAAAACTTAGGTGAGAAAGCAAGATGGCCCAGAAAGAGTGATAAGCCAGCTGCCACAAAAGACAAATCCAAATGGTGTGCATATCATGAAGATTTCGGCCATCTCACTGATGAATGCATAGCACTCAGGAAAGAGATTGGTTACCTATTAAGCAAAGGACATTTGAAGGAACTACTTGGAAGAAAGAAGTCAAGGATCCAGGATCATGAAAAGATTCAAGAAAGAGCTCCTGCTCCCCCAGCTGATGCACAAATTATCAACTTCATATCTGGCGG
The DNA here is from genome assembly GCA_030545235.1 of Helianthus tuberosus. NCBI lineage: Eukaryota > Viridiplantae > Streptophyta > Magnoliopsida > Asterales > Asteraceae > Helianthus > Helianthus tuberosus. Next base: position 100,844,717 of record CM060381.1, on the reverse strand, counting down.
ATCAGACATATGTGGCACTTCCTTTTCAACAACCAAGAGGCATGCCAAAGAGACAAAGATGGATAATGAGGATAGGCCCATTTGAACCTCGATCCTTACACAGGAGAAAGTTATATCCTTTGATGAGGATGATTGATGTGTGCAAAATGCAACATATAAATTACATCAATTGTGGCATAAAACTAACCCTTTTTAGTACTAATGTTGGAAAAAGTGTGCTTTTGTCTTCCTTTTGTATTTTCAGGATTAAATGAGCTCAAATTAACAAAAGAAGCAAAAAGACAGCTAAATCTAACATAAATACAAGAAAAGGAACAAACGTGACATGCCCGACCCCACGACATCATCTTCCCAAGCAAAACAAGAGAACAGAAGGCTGAACATGCCTCGTGCTCAATGAGCACGGGGGCGTGCCCAAGTGTCATCATAAAAGACAAAGTTGTAGAAGCTTCCATCGCCCACCACGGGGCCGTGCTCAGCGGACACGGGGCCGTGGTCAACTATAAGATTCGCAAAATCCAGGCAAATCTTGATAGTACAGATATGCTTCTGCACATGGGGTCGTGCCCAGCGGACATGGGGCCGTGGTCAACTAATACAGACAAGAGCAATTAATGAAGACAGAGAAGGATGTGGACACGGGGCAGTGCCCACTGGACACGGGGCCATGCCCGAGCTTCTGTTCAGCCTATAAATAGGAGTGCTTGGCTCAAGCTCAAACCATCCCTTGGCACACCACCTTTCTCACACTTCACCCACCACCCACCACCACCATAACACCATCATCCACCATATTAGACTATGTCTGTTTAGATTATTAAAGTTCATATTGTCTAGGGTACCAAAGTGTAACTAGTTTTCTTATATATTTGGTTGTAATCTTTTATTGTGATCAATAACAAAAACCACGATTCCTATTCTGATTTGGTATCAGAGCGATACCAATTCCTAATCCCTGAATCATCGATCCTTCTTCTCCAACCCTAATAAACCCTACTCCAAAAATTCAGCTGTCACATAAAATTCTGGCTGCTAACCCTAACAGTTAAAAACTTACGTCCTGCAGAAACTCAGCAGCGCCTGCAGAAACTCATTGGCGCCAAAATTATTCAACAATTATTCCAGGTAAACCAACATCAGATTTCATGGCAGCGATAATCTCTTTTTCACACCAGGAGAAAACTGTTCATAACTCTCATAAATTTTCCTTCAGTCTCAAACCTAACAACTATGGCTATTGGCGCTCTATGATTGAATCTTTTCTCACCTCTCATAATCTTTTTGGTTATGTGGATGGAACAAAACCATGCCCTGAACAGAAAGTCACTAACGGATCTGTAACTACCGACAATCCAAGCTACACCCCGTGGATCTCAAACGATGCTCATATTCGTATGCTTATAATCTCTACTGTGTCTGAAGATTCCTATCAACATATTCAGGGCAAAACATCATGTGAGGTATGGTTGTCTCTTGAATGAGCTTATGCGCCCGTTACATCTTCTCATGAGTTTACTCTCAAAAATCAACTTCTTAGAATCACCATGAAAGGTGATGAAAAACCAACTGATTACCTTAGCAGGGCTCAAGAGTATGCCACTGCTCTTGCTAATATTGGAGAACCAATGAAGGACAAGGATTTAGTAATGCTAACTCTTGCAGGGCTTCGAGAGGAATACAATGGTCTTAAGGCTAATTTACTGGCTCGTTCACCTCCTGTTAGTTTTCATGAACTACATGGTCTTTTGAGTGATCATGACTATGTTATTACAAAGATTTTAGCCACCACTCCACAAGTTTCGTGGCTAATGCTGCTCCAACAACACAGCCACTCACGGCTGTTGCATCCTCGACCCCACAACCGAATCTTGATCAGCTTCAGCAACAACTTCAAAACATTCAACTTATGGCCACGCAATTGGGTTATCAACTAAACCCTATTTCTTCCCCACGGCCTCAAGCATACTATGGTTCTCGGTCCTATAATAATAACCGAGGTGGTCGGGGATCTCGCGGTTCCTCTCGTGGCAACTCACATGGTGGTTTCAACAATCGTCCTCGGGATAATAGTGGCACACGACAATTTTCTTGGGCTTCAGCCCAAAACACGGTTTATGGCTATTGTAACAGATGTGGAATAGGTCATCTACCTTCTCAGTGCCGAAATCAGCATAACCAGTCTCATCCTGCAACACAGGCCAATTTTGCTACATACTCAGAGGCTGGCTCGTCTTCTGGAACTGCTTGGAAACCTGATACTGGTGCAAATCATCATGCCACTCCAGACCTATCTAACGTGGACAACTTTGAAGCCTACTACGGTAACGATTCTTTACTTGTTGGTAACGGTAATTCTGTACCCATTTGTCACATTGGCTCGTCCAAAATATACTCACCAAACAAAACGTTTACCCTATCTGACATTCTCCATGTTCCTGAACTAAAACAAAACCTTTTATCCGTTCAAAAATTTTGCCTTGACAACAATGTTTTCTTTGAATTTCACTCTTCTTTTTTTGTTGTGAAGGACGAGTCTACACGAGCTACCCTCCTCATGGGCCCCAGTGAACAGGGTTTGTACTCCATTCGTCTTCCGCAACTCAAGTCTCTTCCCAAGGTTGCCTTTACCGCTGTCAAAGCTTCTTCAAACATTTGGCATCAACGCTTAGGACATCCTCATGCTCAAGTTTTCTGTTCAATTATTTCATATTATTCTTTACCTGTTTCAGACAAATTATCAAATAACTTGTGTTCTTCTTGTCAATTGGAAAAATCCTCAAAGTTGTCTTTACCTGATTCTACTTTTCGTAGCAGTAATATTTTGGATCTTGTTTATTGTGATGTTTGGGGCCCTTCTCCCACACCATCTCTTGATGGTCACCGTTATTTTCTTTTATGTGTTGACCATTATACCCGTTATATGTGGATTTATTCTCTGAATAAAAAATCTGATGTATACACTATTTTAACAAACTTTATTACAATGACTGAACGCCAATTTAACACCAAGTTAAAATGTATCCAATCAGACTGGGGGGGGAGAATTTCGGCCTCTCGCCTATCTTTGTCGCAACCTTGGCATCATCCATAGATGGTCTTGTCCTCACACCAGTGAGCAAAATGGCTTCGTTGAACGGCGTCATCGTCATGTTGTGGAAACTGGACTAACTCTCTTGGCTCAGTCCAGCCTTCCTCAACGCTTCTGGCACTTTGCCTTTGAAACAGCGGTTTACTTAATCAATCGGCTCCCTTCTCGTGTCTCGTCAAACAAATCTCCCTTCGAACATGTCTTTCCTTATCAGCCCTCACCCAATATTCCTTCCCCACCACCATCTACACCCCCTTACATCTCTATCTTTCCTCATCCACCACCTGGCTTCCCACCGGAACCTCCACAATCGCCTCCACCAACACCACCATCATCACCTCCTCAATCACCTCCATCACCACCCGTTCCACCCAAACCACCTAACCCTGATGCCCCTCCACCCGAGAATATTCCTTCACCGCCACCAGCCCCTCGACCTCGACCATCTAACCTTCGCCCTAATCCCAAACAACCTGACCGATATAACCCGGCCGCTTATACTGCCACCGCTTCCCCATCTCTTCCTCTTGAACCTACTAGCTTTACCGTTGCTAACAAGTCTATAGAATGGCGCCAAGCTATGGATGATGAGTTGTCTGCGCTTCATAGGAATGGCACGTGGACACTTGTGCCCCCTGTCCCTAATGCTAATATTGTTGATTGTAATTGGATTTACAAGTTAAAAACTGATGAACATGGCAAGATTAGCAGGTACAAAGCCCGTCTTGTTGCTAAGGGTTTTCATCAACAACATGGCATGGATTATCATGAGACTTTCAGCCCAGTAATCAAGCCTGCCACTATTCACACCGTCTTATCTTTGGTCGTCACGAACAAATGGCCTCTCAGACAGTTGGATATTCAGACTGCTTTTCTCCACGGTGATCTTCAAGAAACTATCTACATGCGCCAACCTCCAGGTTTCATTGATCCAACTAAACCTGATCATGTCTGCTTATTACACAAATCACTATATGGGCTCAAACAAGCTCCTCGTGCATGGTTCACAAAATTGTCTACTGCCCTTCATCAGTTGGGGTTTAATGGGTCTAAGACAGACCCTTCACTTTTCATCCTCAACCATTCGGGCTCTCTTGTCTATCTTCTGGTGTATGTTGATGACATCATCATCACTGGTAACAACTCCATTATTGTCGCCACCATTATTGAACGTCTCAATTCTCTCTTTGCACTTAAAGATATGGGGCAGTTACATTATTTTTTGGGGGTTGAGGATGTCCATCGGGGTTCTGACTTGGTTCTTTCATAACGGAAATATGTTAGAGAAATCTTACATCGAGCTGGTCTTGCAGACTGCAAACCAATTTCTATTCCCATGCATACCTCTCACGTATTATTACCAGATGATAGCCCATTACTCGATGATCCTTCTCGCTATAGACAAACGGTCGGGGCTCTTCAGTATGCTACTCTTTCTCGTCCTGACATTGCATTTGCAGTTAATAAAGTCTGCCAGTTCATGCATGCCCCCACTGAAAACCATTGGGCCGGAGTCAAACGCATCTTACGTTATCTCAAGGGCACGCTCAATTTGGGTTTATGGATTCGTCACAATACGGGCTATCAGCTTCAAGCCTTTTCTGATTCTCATTGGAACACTAATCTTCAGGCCTTCTCTGACTCTGACTGGGCTGGTTGCCCGATCGATAGTCGATCCACAGGGGGATATGCTATCTACTTAGGCTCGAATCTTATTTCATGGTCTGCTCGCAAGCAGAGAACTGTCTCTCGATTCTCAACAGAGTCCGAGTATAAGGCTATTGCAGATACTGTTGCAGAGTTGATTTGGTTGAAGTCTCTTCTTCGTGAACTTGTATTGGATAGCACGGCACCAACACTTTGGTGTGATAATCTTGGCGCAACATATCTCACAGCTAATCCAGTTTTTCATGCTCGCACCAAGCACGTTGAAGTTTACTATCACTTTGTTCGTGAACAAGTTACTCAGGGAAAACTAAATGTCAAGTTCTTTCTACTGACGACCAAATTGCCGATATCTTTACAAAGTCCTTGTCTTCTCAGAAGTTTGAGTTTCTACGATCCAAGTTGCAGATTGCTAACCGCCCTGAACTTGCGGGGGAATATTAGACTATGTCTGTTTAGATTATTAAAGTTCATATTGTCTAGGGTACCAAAGTGTAACTAGTTTTCTTATATATTTGGTTGTAATCTTTTATTGTGATCAATAACAAAAACCACGATTCCTATTCTGATTCACCACCATCATCCATTGTCCATCATAGAGTGTGTGAGTCATCTCGGGATCCAAGATTGATCATAAGAATTCTTGACAATCAAGGCCATGTTTGCCTAAGTCTCTTACATCACTTGGTGAAGACAAAGTGTCTAGTGTAATACTTTTTATTTTTAATATTTTCGCACTTTTTACTTGGTTATGTATTAATGACTTTAATAACTAGTTTCTTATGTTGAATGTGATTTTTCCTTATCGTTTGTCCGTGGAGTCTTGGCATTATTTTACTGTCTATATAAAATAAAAGATTTTCACCATTCATATCTCCACGGTCTATTTGGAGGTATGTTGGCTACCAGGTCAGGGGGTTAAGGGAACGGTTTGGTAAAAGTCTCGCCTTGTTCAGTGTATAGATCCTGCAAGGACCTAGGTCAAATTTAGTAGGACCTCCTTCAATACTTAACGGTATTGGATGGCGGGGGTCCAAATTCTTTGATCCCCTCATATGTAAGCTACTATTAATACTTTAATCCGGCTACTTAGGACTGTATCCCTGCTGACTCAGACTACTTAGCCGAGGGTAATGTCACCTTCAAAAGACGGGCCTACCATAATATGCATTAATAACTTAATTAATTATCTTTCAATAATCCGACCCTTTAGGATTGTATCCTTGCTGACTCAAACTACTGGGTTGAGGGTAACGCCGTGTCGCAACACCCGATCCCTGATCCCCGGGAACGGGCGGACGCGAACTCAGAGTTTCGGTGGTATCAGGTTATTAAATCTCGCAGCGGAATTTTTCATCCGGACCGTAGTTAGGAAATGTTTATTAGAGTAAAACCACCTTCTTTTATAATAACATGGGCAAAAACCCAAGTTTCTTATTACAATACATTATAGGGATAAACCCTATTTTATTGAATTTAAAACATCGTTTATTAGGTAACTTTTATAGCCACATTTTTCCCAAGCCTTCAGTGCTCTCCAGCTGGCTTTTCACTAATTGGCTGTTCACATTGTGTTACCTGTAACGTGTTTTAAAAACATTTGTCAGTCGGAAATACTGGTGAGTGAATCCCAGTTTAATCAAGAAACATTTTATTAATTAAAACAGTATTGAGAGCGATCACATTGTTTATTTCTACACAATTACTCATTCAGTATTTGCCACTCGACCGGATCTATGGCTATGGTCAAATTACCCATTGCCTAACTCGTCGTCCAATGGTAATGCACTGTCATTCAGACTTACTACTACTCGTAGTAAATTTTGTATACAAAACCCCATAATACCGGCAGTAATTGAAGAACTACAAAGACTCAATCACCGCTTAATCACATTGTAAATAATTAAGGTTTTGTAAAACATTCCAAAAACATTAAAAAAAAGAGGATAAACTCACATTGATGTCTTAGGCTTTTCGTAAGGGTTTCCTGGATATAATCTATAATTATACAAATGTACATTGGTTAGTACCATAACCCTTTGAAAATATTAATAATACCATCCCCGAGACGGCATTCCAAGAACTACGTCGGGCAGAACCACGACAGTTGTTACGGAACCCTAAATCAATTGGGCAGCGTAACTATTATGAAACTGGGGTTATAATACTTACAACAGAGCAGAATCTCGCTAATTAGGGGTATAGTACCCGACTATAATGCTTAATACTTTCAGAATTCGAGATTGAGAAAAAGAAATGAGCGACGGAAATTGTAATCTGATGCTATCTATTTATAGTTGTGTAATCTGGTCCTGTCGCGGCCGGCGTGAAAGACAAGGGACCCTTACGCGGCCCGCGTCAACCTCAGTCAACTCAGTAGCTTAGCTAGGTCAGCTAGTAGGTCCGCCACGATGTCGACACGTGTCGGCTTCTGGTGTAATCGCGTGTGATGCTCTGTCGCGGCCCGCGTTAACTACACATATACTCTTACGCGGCCCGCTTCAACTAAATAAATCAGCGAAGTCAATTCCTGTCTTGATGCGGCCCGCGTGAAGTTGAGGTGAGGTCTTACGCGGCCCGCCTCAACTCATAATTCAGATTTTTATTTTATTTTTATAAACTATAATGTATTTTGGGCTCGGTTTTCACATACGGGGCATAATATAAAACATATTGGGACAATTTAAGAGATAATAGAGTATCAGAAATATTATGAGGTATTGGTTTTACCGAGGGTTGTTACATTCTCCCTACCTTACTTTAGAGCTCGTCCTCGAGATCTACTGAAAAAAAATGAGGGTATTTCCTTTGCATTTCTGACTCAAGCTCCCATGTGTATTCAGGTCCTCTTTTGGAGTCCCACTTCACTAGAACTAGTCTCTTATGTTTGAGATTCTTGACTTTCCTGTCTTCAATTTGTAGAGGTTTTTCTACAAACTTGAGTTGTTCATTTACCTCTATATCCTTAAGAGGCACTATCAGTGATTCATCAGCTAAACACTTTTTAAGATTAGATACTTGAAACACATCATGTATTCCTGCCATTTCCTCTGGCAGTTGTAGCTGATAGGCTACAGGTCCTATTTTTCTAATAATTTTGAAAGGTCCAACATACTTGGGACTTAGCTTTCCCCGTTTGCTGAATCTTACCACTCCTTTCCAAGGAGAGACTTTCAACAATACTCTATCTCCTACTTGAAACTCCAATGGTTTTCGCCTGTTATTAGCATAACTTTTCTGTCTATCACGTGCTGCTTTCAGTCGTTCCTTGACTTGAATAATTTTATCGGTTGTTTCTTGCACTATCTCAGGTCCAGATAGTTGCTTTTCCCCAATTTCTGCCCAACAGACTGGGGTTCGACACTTTCTCCCATAAAGTGCTTCGAATGGTGCAGCATTGATACTTGTGTGATAACTATTATTATAAGAAAATTCTATTAAAGGTAAGTGATCGCCCCAATTACCTCCAAAGTCAATTACACAAGCTCTAAGCATGTCTTCCATTGTTTTAATTGTCCTTTCACTTTGTCCGTCTGTTTGAGGATGATAAGTTGTGCTTAGCTTTAACTTGGTTCCCATTGCCTTTTGGAAACTTGACCAAAAATGAGATGTAAAGCGACTATCTCTATCAGAAACAATTGATAAAGGAATGCCATGTAAAGAAACAATTTCATTTACATACAATTTAGATAATTGTTCCATACTAATTGTTTCCTTCATTAGTAAGAAATGAGCTGACTTAGTTAGTCTATCTACAATCACCCAGATTGTATCATTTCCTTTCCTAGTTTTGGGTAATTTAGTAACAAAATCCATGGTTATAAATTCCCATTTCCAAACTGGCATTTCTAATTGCTGTAACAAACCTGAAGGTTTCTGGTGTTCAGCTTTAACTTGTGAACAAGTTAAACATTTAGAAACATAAACTGCTATGTCCTTTTTCATTCCTATCCACCAGAAATTTTTCCTTAAATCCTGGTACATTTTATCACTTCCTGGATGCATCGTATACTTAGACTTATGGGCTTCTTCTAATATACGATTACGTAGATTTCCTAATTTAGGTATCCACATTCTCTTTTCATGGAATCTCCAAATTCCATCTGTTCCTTGTTTTAATTCTTTTAACATACCTTTTAACTTTTCAGTATCTTCCTTGATTACTGACTCTTGTGCTTCTTTTATTTGATCATTTAAATCTACTTGCATATTTAATTTAAGAGAACGTACCCTTTTTGACTTTTCATGATACTTTCGGCTTAAAGCATCTGCCACTATATTGGCTTTTCCTTCATGATACTGGATATCACAATCATAATCACTAATAAATTCCATCCAACGTCTTTGTCTCATATTTAACTCTTTCTGCCCGAAAACATACCTTAAACTTTTGTGATCAGTAAATATGGTAAACTTACTACCATAAAGGTAATGTCTCCAAATCTTAAGAGCAAAAATTATAGCTCCTAATTCTAAATCATGGGTTGAATAATTCTCTTCATGACTCTTAAGTTGTCTAGATGCATAAGCTATAACCTTTTGTCGTTGCATCAATACACATCCATAACCTAGTTTAGAAGCATCACAATAGACTACAAAGTCTTTATTTCCTTCTGGTAATGCTAGTATGGGTGTATGGGTTAATCTTTGCTTAAGAATTCTAAATGCTTCTTCTTGTTTTAATCCCCATTCAAACTTAACAGATTTACAGGTTAGCTTAGTTAAGGGAATGGCTATTCTAGAGAAATCTTTAATAAATCTTCTATAATAACCGGCCAATCCTAAGAAATTTCTAACCTCGGTTGGTGACTCAGGGATTTTCCATTTAGTAATTGCCTCAATCTTGGTTGGATCTACATGAATTCCTTCATGATTGACTAGGTGTCCAAGGAATTGTACCTGTTCTAACCAAAATTCACACTTTGAAAACTTAGCATAAAGCTTTTCCTTTCTTAACAGACTTAAAAGTGCGTGCAAATGTTTTGCATGAACTTCTTTATTCTTAGAATAAATTAGAATATCATCTATGAAAACAATTATGAATTTATCCAAATATGGTTTACATATTCGGTTCATCATGCCCATAAATGCAGCTGGGGCATTGGTTAAACCAAATGGCATGACAGTAAATTCATAATGTCCATACCTTGTTCTAAATGCAGTTTTAGGAATATCCTCTTCCTGTACCTTTAATTGATGATATCCTGACCTTAAATCGATTTTAGAGAAAAATCGAGCTCCTTGTAGCTGATCAAACAAATCATCGATTCTCGGTAGTGGGTATCGATTCTTAATCATGACTTTGTTTAATTCACGGTAATCAATGCACATACGCATTGATCCGTCCTTCTTTTTAACAAACAGTATCGGCGCTCCCCATGGCGACGAACTCGGTTGTATAAATCCTTTCTCTAATAATTCATCTAATTGTTTCTTCAATTCTTGCATTTCAGCGGGTGCCAAACGGTAAGGTGCTTTGGCAATTGGTGAGGTTCCTGGTAGCAAATGAATTCTGAATTCAATTTCTCTATCCGGAGGTTGCCCTGGCAATTCTTCTGGGAAGACATATGAAAACTGAGATACTACAGGAATATCTTTTAGTTCTTTTCCTTTAGTGTTAGTGATTATGGAAATCAAATACACTATAGAACCTTTCCTTATACAACTTGCAGTTTTCATCACAGAGATGAATTTTGTGGATCTAGAGGGCTTATCTCCTTTAATTGTGATCATTTTACCTTTTTGTGAATTTACCCGAATTAACTTTTGATCATATAAAATACTAGCTTTATTGGTTATTAACCAATCCATTCCTAAAACAACATCAAATCCTACCAGATTCATGGGATAAAGATTTGCAATAAATTTCTGATTTGAAATTTCTATACTTGCTCCCTGCAAGATTTCAGATATTCTAACAGTTTCTCCATTGGTTGTCTCTACTAAGCATTCTAGTGGTAGTTTAGTTAATGATTGATTTAGTAATTTGCAAAACGATGTATTAATAAAACTTTGGTTTGCACCAGAGTCAAATAATACTTTAGCATAGACATCATTAACTAAAAACGTACCAGCTATAACATCTGGGATCATCTTGGCTTCTTCTGCAGTCAGCACAAATGCTCTAGCATTTTTAGTATTCTTGTTGTCTGCTGCTGGGACTAATTTTGGACAGTTTAGCTTAATATGTCCTTGTTCTCCGCAATTGTAACATACCCGGCTGTTGGCTTTCTTCCTGCAATTTTCTTCCTTGTGTCCCGATATTTTGCAAAAGTTACAGTATATGGAACATCTTCCTGAATGCTTTCTTTTGCAATACCTACAATAAGGTGCAGAGGTAGAACCTATATTTTTTCCACGGTTAGAATTTCCAGAACGAAATTCTTGAGTCAACTTTTGGGTTAGGCTCCTTCTTTGATCCTCTTCTCGAGTACGGACTAACTCATCTGTCAAGGTGTTGGCTAGTTCTACAGCTTGTTCTATGGTTTGAGGTCTAGTTGCCTTAACTACATGTCTTATCTCTCCAATTAATCCCCAAATATAACGGGAAATTAATACTGGTTCGGGTGAAGCAAGAGTTGGCACTATTCTAGCATATTCAAAGAATATTTTAGTGTATCCCTTACTATCCACACCAGTCATCCTAAGGTTTAAGAATTTGTTTGCTATCTGTTCTTTTTCATTGGGAGGGCATAATTTCCTTTCTACCTTGCCCTTAAACTCTTCCCATTCCATATTATAGGTTCTATCACTTCCTTTTGTTTGGAGGATAGTGTTCCACCATTCTAGTGCTGCATTCTTAAACAGATTAGAAGCAAACAGTATTTTATCTTCTTCAGCACACTTGCTTATCCTTAAGACTGCCTCAGTTCTCTCTATCCAGCGTAAGGTTGCAATGGCCCCTTCATTGCCCGAGAATTCCATTGGTTTACAAGACCATAATTCTTTATAAGAACAACCATAAGACATGGTTCTTCTTCTTTTGGGAATGGGCATTTGAAGTACAGGTCCATTGTTCACGCTGTTTTTTGGTTCACTTGGTCGCTTACTGCTATGCTTACTTTTATTATCAGCATCTTTAACTGTTTGAAGAATAAATGGCATTGGATCTATAATTCCTTGTGCTACAATGTGTTGGATAGCACTATTATCCATCTGGTTCCCATTGTTGTTATTCAGATTCTCATTATCATTCTGAATATTATCATTCTGAATATTATCATTCTGGATTTCCGGGTTATTATCCAGATTTACTTGATTTCCTTGATCGGCCATCTGAATTTTAAACATTTATCCCATATTAATATCACAATTAATATCTAATATAGTTAATCACATGACACCAATCTAGCCAAAAACGAAGATCATTGCTACTTACTCTTTTCATATACTTATGCGTCTATTACACACTAGTACAGAAATAAAGATTACAATACAAACAGAAATAAAATAGTAATATGCATCCGTACACACATATTTTATTTTATTACTACCATCTCCTCCATTCTCACATTCACGGATATGGATTCATCCAAAAATCCATATTGCACTCATCGTATTTCCATACAAGACGCTCTCCCACCTGACGCATTCTCTCACTGCTTTCTAAGATCTCCTCCCCAAAAGTCCTAAGTTCTTGGACGTTTTCTGCACTCACTGGGGGTGCAGGCTCTCGGACTGGGTTTGGAATCTGGGGTACATGTTCCTGATATGGGGGTGTATGTGCCTGAAATTGGTAAGGATCCTCTAATATTTCCCTAATATAATCATCTTGGTAATAGGGATCTAAAGGGTCCATACCTGGGTAAGCTTCTATGTTCTGTATAGGTGGATAATCCTGGATAGGGTAACGTTGCACAAAATCCCTATTGTTGTCCCACCAGGGGTCATAATTCGGGTCTAGAGGGTTTGGTGCAGGCACTCTAGGGATTTCTTCTGGATTAAAATTGTACATCTCTTCTTGGTTTTCCTGATTTTCTATCTCCATGGGTTGTTCTGGGTTTTGTGGTTGTGGGGCTACTAGTTGTTCCAGACTTGGGTCAGCAGCAGTCGTAGCTAAGATATGGAAATTAGCTAGGCTCCTATTAAGTATCTCTTGCGTATGGGCATCTGTCTCTCGCTTAATAGCTGCTAAAGCCCTTTGCTGTTGCAATTTTCGCATTCTCTTCCTACGAGCAAAAGCTTCTTTACTGAACCATCCTCGTTTCTTATTAGGAAATGGTTCTTCAGATTGAGCTCTAAAAGCAAATATTCCATCCTCCTGATCAGCAGTATACCCCGAAAGGGCAGGCTGTGATGATGTACCTTCACTCTTAGGTGAATCAGATAACTGACGGTTCAGATCTGAGGGTCCTTGATCACTCATACTGAAAACTAACAAATAGTCAAATAACACATAACACATAATTACAGTTATGCACATATTTCCTTATTTTATTTCCTAACACAAAATTTAAAATTTAAGTGTCAGCAGAACACTTCTTTGGCTCAAACCAGTGGCTAGGCTCTGATACCACCTTCTGTCGCAACCCCCGATCCGTGATCCCCGGGAACGGGCGGACGCGAACTCAGAGTTTCGGTGGTATCAGGTTATTAAATCTCGCAGCGGAATTTTTCATCAGGGCCGTAGTTAGGAAATGTTTATCAGAGTAAAACCACCTTCTTTTATAATAACATGGGCAAAACCCAAGTTTCTTATTACAATACATTATAGGGATAAACCCTATTTTATTGAATTTAAAACATCGTTTATTAGGTAACTTTTATAGCCACATTTTTCCCAAGCCTTCAGTGCTCTCCAGCTGGCTTTTCACTAATTGGCTGTTCACATTGTGTTACCTGTAACGTGTTTTAAAAACATTTGTCAGTCGGAAATACTGGTGAGTGAATCCCAGTTTAATCAAGAAACATTTTATTAATTAAAACAGTATTGAGAGCGATCACATTGTTTATTTCTACACAATTACTCATTCAGTATTTGCCACTCGACCGGATCTATGGCTATGGTCAAATTACCCATTGGCTAACTCGTCGTCCAATGGTAATGCACTGTCATTCAGACTTACTACTACTCGTAGTAAATTTTGTATACAAAACCCCATAATACCGGCAGTAATTGAAGAACTACAAAGACTCAATCACCGCTTAATCACATTGTAAATAATTAAGGTTTTGTAAAACATTCCAAAAACATTAACAAAAAGAGGATAAACTCACATTGCTGTCTTAGACTTTTCGTAAGGGTTTCCTGGATATAATCTATAATTTATACAAATGTACATTGGTTAGTACCATAACCCTTTGAAAATATTAATAATACCCTCCCCGAGACGGCATTCCAACAACTACGTCGGGCAGAACCACGACAGTTGTTACGGAACCCTAAATCAATCGGGCAGCGTAACTATTATGAAACTGGGGTTATAATACTTACAACAGAGCAGAATCTCGCTAATTAGGGGTATAGTACCCGACTATAATGCTTAATACTTTCAGAATTCGAGATTGAGAAAAAGAAATGAGCAACGGAAATTGTAATCTGATGCTATCTATTTATAGTTGTGTAATCTGGTCCTGTCGCGACCCGCGTGAAAGACAAGGGACCCTTACGCGGCCCGCGTCAACCTCAGTCAACTCAGTGGCTTAGCTGGGTCAGCTAGTAGGTCTGCCACGATGTCGACACGTGTCGGCTTCTGGTGTAATCGTGTGTGATGCTCTGTCGCGGCCCGCGTTAACTACACATATACTCTTACGCGGCCCGCTTCAACTAAATAAATCAGCGAAGTCAATTCCTGCCTTGATACGGCCCGCGTGAAGTTGAGGTGAGGTCTTACGCGGCCCGCCTCAACTCATAATTCAGATTTTTATTTTATTTTTATAAACTATAATGTATTTTGGACTCGGTTTTCACATACGGGGCATAATATAAAACACATATTGGGACAATTTAAGAGATAATAGAGTATCAGAAATATTATGAGGTATTGGTTTTACCGAGGGTTGTTACACGTCGCCTTCAAAAGAGGGGCCTACTACAATAACTAATATAATCTCTTAAAAAGTGCAAAAGTGCGGAAATAATCAAAGGTTACACTAAACACGAGTCGGAGCCAAGTGATTCATCTTGTCTATCTGTTTTTATTTTTACTTTATTTTCAGCATTTTAGTTAGTTTTTATTTTTCTTAGTTAAAACCTTTTTCTAAACTTTTGATTTGATTAGACGTTGAGGATAAACCGGTACTAAAAGCTCTTGTGTCCTTGGACGACCTCGATATCTTACCAACACTGTACTACGCTCACGATGGGTGCACTTGCCCATATGTGTGTTTGGTGTTAGTAAATATCGTGTTTATAAATTTAAAACTTGGCTAACGTGTAAAAAAGGGCTTAAAATATACTTAAATCTATATACCACCACACACGCATCAAGTTTTTGGCGCCGTTGCCAGGGCACAAGGATTTTAAGAAAGTTAGGAATCAACGGCCTAATCGTTTTTTCTTATTTTTCTATTTTTTATGATTTTTCTTAATTTTTCAGCTTCTGCAGAACTCAGCACGGGCCGTGCCCGCTGAACACGCCCCGTGCCCAATCATTAGAACTGGCAATCCTGTTTTAAGTCAGACAGTAAGCTGAACACGGGGCCATGCCCACTCAACACGCCCCGTGCCCAAGATTCAGTTACTGAAAACAGAACCGTAAGATCCCGACGGTTGGTAATTTCTGACATAAACATGAGTGATACTGATATTTTTTACTTCCGGCACTCTTATGGTGCGTGGTGTCAAATATGTGGTGGTTCCCATAAGGACTTAGAATGTTATTTTCTAAATTATAAACCCCACTATATAGACCCATCGTTTTCCTGTATCCTTAAGAGGGGCGAAAGTAAAAATAATCCCTATCTCTCCCTCGAATGCTCTCAACCGGATTTTCTAGGAGAAATGCTTCTTGATGAACTATTTCAATTAGAAGATCTAATTCTTAATTAGTTAAAGGAACTTAGGATAGATTTCAATAATTTATCTCAAGACGATAACCAAGAAGAAATGTTGGGATCGCATTCAAACAACTTCGTTGTTTCCAACGATACTTCTAACTCTAGTGAGGACTTGAGCGATAGTCGTCCCTGTGTTGATTGTGCCGTGAAGGACTCCCCATCGACTTCGTTTGATGCATACATAGACCTGAGCGATTCGGCATACACCTTCTTTAACGAGAACCCGGGAAAGGGTTGGACTTGTCCACCTACATAAGCATAGGAATCACCCTCACCGACAACCTCTTGGGTTCTCGTCTTAATCTAGAACAATTAAGGTATCTTAGGCACTTTGGGGTTGTTCCATCCAGTAAGGAACCACCTGATCCGAAAAAGTTCCTTAAAAATAGATGAATTCCATGAGACAGCTTCTAGACACAGGGCCGTGCCCAGGTCAACACGCCCCCGAGTCCACCGAAAGATTCCCTTCTGATTTCATCAGAATATGGACAAAATTGTGTCAGGATTATGTCTGCACATGGGGCCGTGTCCAGCAGACATGGGGCCGTGCGCAACGTACTGTCGTTTTCTATAAATGCAGTTAAGAATCCTGCAAAATTGGACCATTCCAAGGACAGAGATTTGGGGAATCTTCTCACATACCATCCTAGGTATTTTCTAAAAGAAGTTTCTCAACTACCTTCTTGTCCTTTCCTCTTTTATCCACTATCATCTTCTTCAATTTTTCCCTATACTTCCATTAAAGCTTGAGACCTCCATAATTTCAAGCTTTAATGAGGTGTTTGTTAGATTTTTGTTCATGGAATCTTGTTAAGAATAAGTTTTATAACAATGTTTTAAGTTGTTTCTGTTCAAAAATGTTTTAAAAATCATGAAAACAATTTAAAACCTCAAGATTCCTTGGTACAAAATCCTGCAGATACCTAAACACGGGGTCGTGTTCATTGAACACGGGGCCATGTCCGAGGTACTGGTCCCATAAAAGTTGAAATCTTTTCGGTTTGTTTTCTCAGAATGGCAAGCAGAACGAGCGGAACCTCTTCGTCGCATTCCAGAAACAACCGACAGGGGAGAAGATCATCAACGGTTGAAGATTCTCTTGTAAACTACGTTTACGCTCTAAGAGAGGCCATTGATGAAATAACGGGGGTGGAAGAAGCATTGCTCGACCGTATTAATCATCTAAAGGTGGGACTAGAAGGGTGTCTCCGGGAAGTCAGCCTTTTGCACCAAAGGTTGAACATTCTCGCCTCTCCTCCTTTGGTGCCAATTATCACCCAAAGGGCATGGAACGTGGTACCGGAAGTCATCATTCCGGCCGAATGGTACGCCTTACATCCGGAGCCCCCTCAAGACATACTACAAGGGGTTCCGATTGGTGTCACTCCCCCTCCACAAGATGTTGAGGAACATGAAGCCGCCTCCCTTCTCCCGAGAGAAATAGAAGAATGGCTTTAACAACATCTAAGGGACACCGCTCGGCTTAGAGTTCTACAAGATTTTTAGATACCGGAAAATTATTTCCGGAATTTTGGCTCTTATTATAGAAGTAGAAATCCTTAGGATGATTTTACGTATCGCTTGACCTATCTAAATTAGGACATTTAACTTTTATTTTCTACGTTGTTTTCTTAGGACTATTATGTAATTCTCTCTATGATTTAATGAATGATGGTTTTAGTTAATTTGGTGTTTGGATGGTGTTGAAACGAATAAAACACACTCAGGATGGCAAAGGATAACAAGGGAAACTTGAACCAGCACCCCATGCAGGAAAACAGGACCATCCGACAATTTTCTTCGTTAATAGTAAGTTCAGCACGGGCCGTGTCCGCCCAACACGGCCCCGTGCTACACAGTCTGCAGAAAATGCCCAGTTCAGGTAAACTGGACACGGGCCGTGTTCATCCAACACGCCCCCGTGTCCAGGCTTCTGTTTCTCTTTTTCAATTTTGTTACTGGCACCTGAACACGGGCCCGTGCCCAGACAACACGGGGCCGTGTCCAGCGCCCAGTAACACAAATTTTTGCTTTTTCACACCTTTTTACACATTCAATCAACCTAAAAACTTATTTTTGGGACACATTGAGGACAATGTGTAATTTAAGTGTGGGGGGGTGCTAAAACCTTGAATCTTGCAAGTCCTAACTACAAGCCTTACACAAAACTCTATTGAAACGGCTAATCACCCCAAATTTTTTTCAAAAATTTTCATTTTTTTTTTACTTGTCTATGTTTAACTCGGGAAATTCAAGTTCTAAAAAGGTTATATTTTTACAAATTTACAACCGATAGCGTCGTGATAAAAAAAACCAACATAAGAAAATTATGAAACGACATGACAAGCTTAGTTAAAATTTGATTATATATACTTGATCACATAAAAAACTCATTCCCACAAAAGTGAGTTTTGAGCCTTTATTGAGCATACAAATACATATCATTAAACTAAATGCTCATTTTTCGTTTCTTGTGTGAATAGCCGCTTGGTTCTTACGACTCTAGAACTTGCCACGACGATACATTCCCGGTCCTTACCAACTTAAACCCGAGTAAGTAAATGATGGAGGCATTAGGACTAACCCTTTTTATTTCTACACCATTATTTTTTTTTTACCACCTACCCAAAATCCCCCTAGTTAGCCCATTTGAGCCTAAACCTTTTCATTTCATAACCCAAACCAAACACCCTTTCACCCACCAAAACCCTTTTTTTTATTTTTAACCCTTTGTTTTAGTAACTAGCTCGGTTTTCCTTATGACTCTAAATATATATATATATATATATATATATATATGTTGATGATGAAGCAAAAGAGAAATAAACAAACAAGTTTATCAAAAATAACTTTGTTTGAATAAAAGCTTCATCAAAATAAAAATTGCAAAAAATCAAAAGTCTCATGAAAACCGACGCTTGCTACGCTTTTCGCCCTTTCACTAACCACTAACCCAACCACCTACCTTTAACCCAAGCCTAACCCTTCACCCAAAAGTCCTCTTGATATTTACAAATGTATATAGTTAAAAAGGAAGAGGATTGATTGCTTGGCAAGCCTCTAGTAGGAGTAAGTTCCATGCCGCTCTTGAGTGATTCACTAAAATACATCTTCGGCCGAGTGTTGAATGATCCCCCATGAGGTATGTGAACTTGTATATAAATGGGATTTTAAAGAGGCATGTTATGCCCTAATAAGTAATTTATCTTATGAAAAGTTTTAAATAAATCATGACGAATAGGATTGTAAATAAATAAAAATAAAACAAAAAAAAGAATCTTGGAAATCCCGACACTCTATGACAAGCCCAAAAATGTTCTCTTCTACCCATTCCATTTGGGAGTGTAAATCCACATTATAAAGAGTTTTGCTTGAGGACAAGCAAAGATTCAAGTGTGGGGGTATTTGATGTGTGCAAAATGCAACATATAAATTACATCAATTGTGGCATAAAACTAACCCTTTTTAGTACTAATGTTGGAAAAAGTGTGCTTTTGTCTTCCTTTTGTATTTTCAGGATTAAATGAGCTCAAATTAACAAAAGAAGCAAAAAGACAGCTAAATCTAACATAAATACAAGAAAAGGAAGAAACGTGACATGCCCGACCCCACGACAGCATCTTCCCAAGCAAAACAAGAGAACAAAAGGCTGAACACGCCCCGTGCTCAATGAGCACGGGGGCGTGCCCAAGTGTCATCATAAAATACAAAGTTGTAGAAGCTTCCATCGCCCACCACGGGGCCGTGCTCAGCGGACACGGGGCCGTGGTCAACTATAAGATTCGCAGAATCCAGGGAAATCTTGATAGTACAGATATGCTTCTGCACACGGGGTCGTGCCCAGTGGATACGGGGCCGTGGTCAACTAATACAGACAAGAGCAATTAATGAAGACATAGAAGGATGTGGACACGGGGCCGTGCCCGAGCTTCTGTTCAGCCTATAAATAGGAGTGCTTGGCTCAAGCTCAAACCATCCCTTGGCACACCACCTCTCTCACACTTCACCCACCACCCACCACCACCATAACACCATCATCCACCACCATCATCCATTGTCCATCATAGAGTGTGTGAGTCGTCTCGGGATCCAAGATTGATCGTAAGAGTTCTTGACAATCAAGGCCATGTTTGCCTAAGTCTCTTACATCACTTGGTGAAGATAAAGTGTCTAGTGTAATACTTTTTATTTTTAATCTTTTCGCACTTTTTACTTGGTTATGTATTAATGACTTTAATAACTAGTTTCTTATGTTGAAAGTGATTTTTCCTTATCGTTTGTCCGTAGTGTCTTGGCATTATTTTACTGTCTATATAAAATAAAAGATTTTCACCATTCATATCTCCACGGTCTATATGGAGGTATGTTGGCTACCTGGTCGGGGGTTAAGGGAACGGTTTGGTAATTTAGTAGGACCTCCTTTAATACTTAACGGTATTGGATGGCGGGGGTCCAAACTCTTTGATCCCCTCATATGTAAGCTACTATTAATACTTTAATCCGGCTACTTAGGACTGTATCCCTGCTGACTCAGACTACTTAGCCGAGGGTAACGTCACCTTCAAAAGAGGGGCCTACCATAATATGCATTAATAACTTAATTAATTATCATCCAATAATCCGACCCTTTAGGATTGTATCCTTGCTAACTCAAACTACTGGGTTGAGGGTAACGTCGCCTTCAAAAGAGGGGCCTACTACAATAACTAAGATAATCTCTTAAAAAGTGCAAAAGTGCGGAAATAATCAAAGGTTACACTAAACACGAGTCGGAGCCAAGTGATTCATCTTGTCTTTATGTTTTTATTTTTACTTTATTTTCAGCATTTTAGTTAGTTTTTATTTTTCTTAGTTAAAACCTTTTTCTAAACTTTTGATTTGATTAGACGTTGAGGATAAACCGGTACTAAAAGCTCTTGTGTCCTTGGACGACCTCGGTATCTTACCAACACTATACTACGCTCATGATGGGTGAACTTGCCCATATGTGTGTTTGGTGTTAGTAAATATCGTGTTTTATAAATTTAAAACTTGGCTAACGTGTAAAAAGGGCTTAAAATATACTTAAATCTATATACCATCACACACGCATCAATGATCGTGTGGATATTCAGGATCCTCATCATGATGGTCTTGTTATTACATTGTTTATATCTAATCATTTTGTTCGCATGATTCTGATAGATGGAGGAAGCTCAGTGAACATCATTCAACTTGATGTCCTCAAGAAGATGAACATCCCTGAATCAGAAATTATCCCAAGATCGTCATTTCTTGTGGGATTCAGTGGAGAAACCAAGAACATTTTGGGGGACATTAAACTTCCCATTTACATAGAGGGAGTTAATTCTTTTCAAAAATTTTGTGTTATAGATTGCTTATCCAGTTGCAATGTTATCCTTGGCATGCCATGGATACATGACATGAAAGCGGTTCCATCTACATACCATCAATGTGTGAAAGTCCTTACTCCATGGGGTGTGGTGAAGATTGAAAGTGACCAACAAGAAGCCAAGAATTGTTATACTTCATCAATGAAGCCAGCCTCAAGACCTAGGGAGCAATAGCAATTAAAGTATTCTCCAAGAGATGTCCCGGAGGCAAGAGAACAAGATGTGAAAGATATCCTAATGGATCCTCAGGATCCTGAATCCAAAGTTTTTATAGGATCCGGGATCCTCAATGACATCGAACAGGATCTAGTATCCTTTCTCAAGAGGAGAAAAGCTACCTTTTCCTGGAAGCATGAGGGCATGACAGGTATTTCTAAAGATATTATTACTCATAAACTTGGCATTGACAGGTCATTCAAACCCATACATCAAAAGAGGAGAAAGTTTGCACCTGAGGGAATGCCATCATCCTGGAGGAGGTAGATAAACTGCTCAGAGCAGGTATGATTAGAGAGGTTCAGTATCCAAGGTGGTTAGCCAATGTGGTTGTTGTTCAAAAGAAAAATGGAAAGTGGAGGGTATGTGTCGATTTCACTGATTTAAATAAGGCATGTCCCAAGGATCCTTTCCCGTTACCCCACATTGACTCCATGGTGGATGCTACCGCGGGTCATGAGTTGTTGACTTTCATGGATGCTTCATCTGGATTTCAACAAATTCGGATGGAACCATCTGATCAAGAGGATACAGCCTTTATGACCCCAACTGGTATCTATTGTTATATTGCTATGTCATTTGGACTAAGAAATGCAGGTGCTACCTACCAAAGGCTAGTTAATATGATGTTTAAAGAACAGATTGGACACACGATGGAAGTCTATATAGATGACATGGTGGTTAAGTCCAAGAGAGCTGAGGATCACCTTAGAAATTTGGAAGAAGCATTTGATATCCTTGATAAACTCAACATGAAATTGAATCCTTCCAAGTGCCACTTTGGTGTAAAAGCTGGCAAGTTCCTAGGTTACGTGGTGACAAAAAGAGGCATAGAGGCAAGTCCAGATCAAATCAAGGCGATTGTGAACATTAAGTCTCCTTTCAATGCCAAGGATGTGCAAAGATTGACAGGAAGGATCGCAGCCTTGAACAAGTTCATCTCAAAGTCATCAGAGAAATGCAAGGAATTCTATGACATCCTGAGAAAGAACAAGAAATTTGAGTGGACTGAAAATCATGAGAATGCTCTTAAAGCCCTTAAGGATTACCTATCCTCAGCTCCAGCTTGATGAAACCAGAAAAAGGGGATATATTATCCTTGTACTTGGCAGTTTCTTCTAAGGCGGTAAGTGCAGTCCTTGTAAAGGATCATGAAGGTACCCAACAACCTGTGTATTATGTAAGTAAAAGTTTGCTTGATGCTAAATCCAGGTATTCACATTTAGAAAAACTTATCCTTGCTTTAATTATGGCATCTACTAAATTACGCCATTATTTTGAAACTCGTGCTATTATTGTTAAGACTAACTTTCCAATTAAGAATGTTCTCAGGAAACCTGAAATGTCAGGTAGGATGGCAAAATGGGTAGTAAAGCTTAGTGCTTATGATATAAGATATGAACCAAGAACTGCCATTAAATCCCAAGCCTTAGCTGACTTTGTGACTGATTTCAGTAGTGATCTACAAAGGGAAGCTGAGTTAGAAGTTCAACAGCTTGAAGAGACTAAGGATCCTTGGATACTCTTCACAGATGGGGCTTCAAATATCAAGGGAACTGGACTAGGAATACTACTAAAATCGCCACAGGGGGACATAATACCCCACTCAATAGCTTATGAGTTTCAAACTACTAATAATGAGGCTGAGTATGAAGCCTTAATAGCTGGTTTGCAAATTGCCAAGCACATGAGGATCAGGTATCTTGAGGTACATGTAGATTCATTGTTAATTACTAACCACTTTATTGGTTCTTATGTTGTTAAAGGTGAAAGACTAATCAAATATCTAGAGATAGTCAAGAAATTGGCAGACTCTTTTGCTTCTTTTAGTTTGACACAAGTACCCAGGGAAGAAAATGCAGAAGCTGATGTTTTAGCCAACCTTGGATCATCATTGAAGATTCCAGAGGATATTAAAATTCCCATTATCCATATCTTGACTCCTGCTATTGAGGATCATACAGCTATGGATATAGTAGAGGATTTTGCAATCATACCTAGTGATGATGCACAGTCACATTCAGGATCCTGGATCCTTCCAATCATGAGATATATACAACATGGAGATATTCCTACTGGAGAAAATCCCAGAGCTTTCAAAGTCAAGGTATCTCAATTTACAATATTAAATAACATGTTATATAAACGATCTCTTGCAGGTCCGTATCTAAGGTGCATCGAGGATCCTGAAATTCAAGAAGTCCTAAAGGATTTTTCATGAAGGTGATTGTGGAAACCACACTGGGGCAGAGCACTGTTCTCAAGGATCCTTAGAATAGGATACTATTGGCCTACTATGAAGAAGGATGTTGTGGATTATGCAAAGAAATGTGATGCTTGTCAGAGACATAGCAATATCCTTCATCAACCAGCGGAGCTCCTGCTTCCTATATCCTCTTCTTGGTCATTCATGAGATGGGGAATGGATATAGTTGGCAAACTTCCTAAAGCACCAGGAGGAAAAGTGTTTATGCTTGCCATGACCGATTACTTTTCCAAGTGGATAGAAGCTGAAGCATTTGCTCAATTCAGAGAAAAAGAAGTGATATCCTTTACTAAAAGAAACATCATTACTAGATTTGGCATACCTTCTGAAATTGTTTGTGACAATGGATCCCAATTTATTGGGAATAGAACCACTAACTTTTGTGACAGGTAGGGGATTAAGATGATAACATCAACACCAGTCCACCCATAAGCTAATGGTCAAGCAGAATCATCTAACAAGATCATCATCAACAACTTGAAGAAGAAGCTTGGATCCAAGAAGGGAAAATGGGCAGAAGAGCTACCTTATGTGTTATGGGCTGATAGAACAACTCCCAAGAATGCTACTGGCCAGACTCCATCTTCTTTAGTGTTTGGAGCAGAATCAGTGATCCCTACAGAGATGGTAGTCCCTACTGCAAGAACAAGCATCCCGGATCCTGAAGGAAATGCTAAAAACTTGGTTCAAGATTTGGATACCATAGAAGAACTCAGGGATTTGGCAAGGATAAGATTGGCTAGCTATTAACAAAGGATGGTTGCGGCTTATAAAAAGAATGTTAGGATCAGAAAGTTTCAAGTTGGTGACATGGTTTTGAGGAAAGCATTCCAAAATACCACAAATCCTGCTGATGGCAAGTTAGCACCAAAGTAGGAAGGCCCCTATCTTATTGAAGCTGAGGCAGGAAAGGGGGTATATCGTTTATTAACAATGGAAGGTGATTTGTTACCAAGAGCTTGGAATGCTGTCCATTTGAAGAGATACTTCATGTAAAAGGATCCAAGATCCTTGGCCATCTTCATATCTGGTACACATTAAGGATCCTTAGAGGATTTATGATCCTCCTTCTGGTAATGATTTGATTTCAATTTATCTAATTCTTTAATTTACTTGATTACATGGAGAAGGATCCAGAATCCTTTATCCTTCTTCACTAAATTCTAAGTTTTGTAGAAGTTGGTGCATCTTTGGCAAAGGATCGAGTATCCACTGAATTCTCCTAAGTTTTGGGTTTATCCCCAGTTTTGGGTTTATCCCCAGTTTTGGGCTTGTCCCCAGTTTAAGGTATCTACTACCTTCTACGAATCAGGTTCTTACACCTTCGCCAGTTGCGCACGATTATCCTAGTGCAGTTAAAGGCAATAGGACCAGTACCCGCTTTAGGGGCTGACAATTTCATTGTACTGGCTGCATTTAGGATCCTAAGTATAATGGTAGACGTACCATACATCCGTTCCTAAGGTTTCTAACGTTTTCACGTTAGCTAAGGTTTTGGCATCTTCATGTCACTAAGTTTGGATAGTCGCCAGTATGGGCCATACTCCAATTTACACAAGATCCTTTGGGCTTGTCCCCAGTTTTTGGGCTTGTCCCCAGTTTTTTTGGCTTGTCCCCAGTTTATTGGGCTTGTCCCCAGATTGTTGGGCTTGTCCCAAGATACTAACTCTTTCTTTTACAGTTGGCTTAGTCCCAAGTTATATCTCATTTCAGGTTTCTAAAGCTAAACAGTCAAGGATCCTGGATCCTAACTTTATACAAGGGTTTGTCTTTTGGTTATCACAATTGTAAGTATCAAGGATTTAGGATCCTAACTTGGATTCTCTGGTATGATCCCTATTTACTTTAATGTTATCCTTGATTTATCAGTGTTACCCTTATTCTTTGACAACAGGATATAAGATCTTAAAATTGTCTCACTTTTTAAACTTTTTAATTATAGGATATTTGATCCTTGATCATATCCTAAACTTGTTGACATAAACTGATTTTATACTTTCACTAATAACTTGTAAGTTCAAAGAATTGTACAATAACAATTGAAAGTTAGATATATGCAAAATAAACAACACAAAGATAGTCAAAAGGTTAAAGTTTTATTTATTTATCATAATTAACCCTTTTAAAGGTTGTCAAAATTGCCTACCCAAACATCTACCAGCAATACGTGGCCCGTCCGCTTGGGTAGGCAAAGGGTGTCCGTACTAAAGTTCGATAATTGCAGGAAATAAAAGGCGAGGGGCATCAAAGGCTTCATCCTCCACAAACAGAAGGACCCATCCACCTTTGTTACCCCCTATTGTCCAGAGGATCAGTGATCCTTAAACCTAAAGCTATTGCTCACCATACAGACCATTTTTCGAAACATAACAACCAAAAAACTATCAGATCATAAAAAATGGGCTCCGGCCACGTCTAGAAATTTCCATCATCGCCCATTTGTGCAGCCTAAACCTTCTCTGCATCCTCCACCTTCTTCTCACCACCTTGACCACTGCCTCCAGCCGCTGCATCCTCAGGGTCCTTCACCTTGCTGCCACCACCTTCAATAGCCAGCACCTCTTCAGGTTCATCTTTGTCCCCAAGCTCCACAAGCCTTTTCTTACAAGCCTCAACGTCCCAGCCGGACCGGTCAAAGGCAGGATCAGCAGCCTCCTTAGCCATCTGGAGTTTGATCTTGACAACATCTAATAGCTTCATCTGACCCGAATTGACCCAACCTGATTATGTCAGCTACTGTTTTGCCAACCGGGCTCGTGATCTAAACTAGCGTCCCGCACCACGGGTTGTCTCAGTTCCCGCTCGGGCCCGGTTTTCGACCTGGTCCAGGGTATATTATCTTACCCGACATGACGAATTGCGGTAAATTTGACACCTGTGCCACTTCAATAATCAAACAAATTCCAAACCAATGAAATATTGTATTTCATACTTGGGATTTGTAAAAATATGTGTATCGATTGCACATATCAACTCTTGTTCGATTTCAAGCTCTAAATCGCTTTCTGGAAGGTTATACACGCACTGATGCGTAAATATAACTAGTTTAATGCAACGAACACTCCGGAATAGTGAAATAGGCTTAACATACCGTAAATAACCTTTACTTAACTTAGAAATAAGTTTTGAAGGCTTTGGTATGGCAAAATCAAGTTAAATCGCTTACAAGGACTAAAGTTGACAAACTGCGAAAGTATGCCAATTTGAACTGTAACAGACATTCCGGAACATGACCATAAGTTAAACATACCATAAATATCCTTTACATAGCTTAGAAATAGGCTTTGAGGTGTTCGGTATGCTAAAATAAACTTTTGTGTCATTCAGGGACTAAAAGCGTCAAAAAGTGCACAAGTTTGGACTTTCGCGCATAACTTACGTTCTGAATACATCCGGACATCCAAAAATTTATGTAAGCACTAAAATATTTTATTTTAGTGTTTGGCATAAGAAAAATCCATTCGTTTCGTCATTTGGATCGTTTTTCGCGCTTATGCGCATTCCGTCGTAATTAAGCGAACATCGCGTTCGTACGGCCAAACGAACCAACCTCCGACATATTTTTGAGCATGTTTCATGTCCACAATGTTTAGGCATCATTTTAGGGCCTTAAAGTTGGCTTTACGGGCCTTAGAAGTGTCGGGAATGGCCTTAAACACGTGCAGGGGCTGAAACTGTCATTTTTTAAAGTTATATGCTGATCAGAAGGGCCATGCGGCCCGCATTAGATTTGTCTGATCCTGAAGCGGGCCGCCTCAGCCTCCCAGAACAGATTAGATCAAACAGTCAGCATATTCCAGCTGTTTTAACCACAACCACACACTCACAACTGCACATTCAGCTCATTTAGACCCATTTTTAGCCACCACAACTTTGCAACACATGTACGGGTAGGATTCGAGCACGGTTTCCATGAAACGATCCTAACGGTTCGGGTATTCCTATAAATACCCATCCACCCCATTGCAAAACTTACAAGAATTCTGATTTGAGGAGCTCTAAGTTGAAACCATTGTTTCATACCTGAGCTACTTGGATCGGGATTAGCATTCGGGGACCCTTCGTAAGTATTCTTTCGTTCTTTTCTTTCTTTTATTGCTTTTCGAGTCAGAAAGTCAAACTTTGTTTGACTTTCAGCGTTGACCAGCTTATGGTCAATGCGAAGTTCGTTAGAACTTCGCAACGTGAGTGTAATCACGTTGGTTATAGTCCCTTGGGACTATGCCTACTGATTACCACGTTGGCTAGGGTCGTAGGGTAAGCGATCTAATAAATCGCTTATACCTTCGAACCCGACCCATTTGGTCGATCATTAGGATCCGACCAAATACATTAGGTGACCATAGTAGGTAGGGAATAACCTTCCGAGGTTATACCCTATGGTCACATCGTTTAAGTAGTTGTATGATAGGTAGTTTATATGCCTTAGGTAAATTACCAGAATACCCTTTTCATGTATAATTGGTAATTAAGCATATGTAACCTAAACTTTTGTCACATAACTGATTATGTAACATGTTTAGGCATATAACACTTGTCATAGGACTAGTTAGGCGGTCCGAACGCGTTTCACGCGAACGACGCGTTAAAGTAGCATAAGCTACCTAAACGGGTCGTGATGGGTCGAAAGCACTTAGGTTAGGTTTCATTTAGTATGTAGGCTTTGTTAAACCATATGACACGAGTCTCTATACTCGTTTGGTTTACAAACCCTCATTCTATCTAAATCCTCCGATTTAGGTCCGGTTTATTAACATAGTTACCTATATTAGGTGCCGTTTGATATCCGCGATCTCTAGCATTGTTTGGTTGTTACTCAAGGACTACTAAGCAATCTCAAGTGAGTACATAGACCCCTCTTTTACTGTTTTCCAAACGTTTTGGGGTGGAACACATGTGCCTACTTGTTACTTTCATGCTTTCCTGTTTTCACATCATATACCTGCTATGTTCGTTAGTACATTATAGTACATGATTTTATCACATCTTATGCTAGGTATGCCCATTGTGTGCATTACTTAGTACATCGTTTTACATTACATTACATGCTACGTATGTCTATTGTTGTATACGTAGTACAGGTCATATGCTACGTATGTCTAATGTTGCATACTTAGTACAGGTCACATGCTACGTATGTCTATTGTTGTATACGTAGTACAGGTCACATGCTACGTATGTCTATTGTTGTATACGTAGTACAGGTCACATGCTACGTATGTCTATTGTTGTATACGTAGTACAGGTCACATGCTACGTATGTCTATTGTTGTATACGTAGTACAGGTCACATGCTACGTATGTCTATTGTTGCATACTTAGTACAGGTCACATGCTACGTATGTCTAATGTTGTATACTTAGTACAGGTCACATGTTACGTATGTCTATTGTTGTATACGTAGTACAGGTCACATGCTACGTATGTCTATTGTTGTATACGTAGTACAGGTCACATGCTACGTATGTCTATTGTTGCATACTTAGTACAGGTCACATGCTACGTATGTCTATTGTTGCATACTTAGTACAGGTCACATGCTACGTATGTCTATTGTCGCGTACTTAGTACATTTGTTATTCATCACAGGCTTACATTTTGGATACATATTACATGATTTACATTAGACATGAACATTTTACATCTTGATGGTTTGGTTTGATTAAGTGATTTAAGTAACGAGGCATGTGTAATATGATACAAGCATGGTGGATACGCCGCTGGTACTTCCTATATATAAGTGTTTGTATGGTATTACATATCGTAGCGTTATTTGAATCATTTCAGTTTGAGACATATAACATTTTATACAAATAACATACTTCTCACAAGACATTGATTTACAAACAACTTATCTTATACAAACTCATTTTACAATGGTTATTCATTTAACCATACATTATTCTCTTATTTATACATATCATCTGATCTTATCGTTTTTCAAATGATTTACAAGACAAAGCAAATTACAAGGTTCATGACTAAACATTTTCTCAAACATAAGTCTTGAAACCTATTTTCACAAAACCTATGTATCTCACAGGCATTTTTATGCTGATATACCTATTTTCACATGTGTTTTTCAGGAGCTGTTGCATAAGATGATCAAGATACACATAGGCAGACTTGGGCTTTAGTGACAATAAAAGATGCAAGACTAGTTAATTATGTTGTATTTCTTTGTTTGTTAAGACATTGTAACACTTTTGATCAATAAAATGAAACTTCAATTGCCATGGATTTGAAACAATTAATTCTGTTACAACACTCCCCGACATTTCCGCCACGTTTTGTATGTTCTACGTGGTCGGGGTGTGACAGAAAAGATGGTATCAGAGCCAATGGTTATAGGGAATTAGGTTATTAGTAATGCTTTGACCTAGTCTATAACCTTCTTAGGACCCTAACGCGAGTTTACTTGCGTTTAGTCATAAAACAATACCGTCACCTATCCTTAGGCGACGACCACAACAAGAACATAAATTTCAAAACTGCTTTGAAAACTAATCATCTGTTCTAGGATGATTGATTGCTAGGTTTTGAACCCTCTATTGTAAGGTTTTGAACTCTCTGTTATATGGTTTGGAACCCCTTTGAATTTTCAAAACTCTCGTCAAGGTTTTGGGTTTTTAATAATGTGAACACGTGCAAACTGGAAGGGTGAATGCCTGTATTCTGGGTTTTCTGTCTAAGCAAGCACTTCGTATACATCTCATCAGACGCGAGACCAGTTGTGCTTACCTGGGAATTCTTGGGATGAGTGTTCAATTATAGGCGAGCATGTCTTCGCGATACATTATGAGGACCTATTTGCTTTGATTCAGCCCTTGTGTGTCGTTTGTTTGCTTCATGGTTCAAACAAATGACCATCACCCGTGATTTTGGTCGGTAATTGTAACATCCTATTCTTACCCACTGCCATTCCATTTGTTTTCTCTCTTGTTTCCCTTTTAGAATGCCTCCACGACGCGAAAATCCGGTATCTATTGATGATCTGGCAGCTGTCATTACACAGCAAATAACTGCTGTAATCCCGACCATCGTTGCCCAATGTCACCAAGCTATCAACAACAATAATGCTCTCTGCAGCTTCAAGACGTTCAACTCGGCTAAGCCATCAAAGTTTTCTGGGTCTCAAGGAGCGACTGCACTTCTGCAATGGTTCAAGAGTCTAGAGAGCACTTTCAGGCATGTTCAATGTCCAAACGAGCGAAAGGTAGATTTCGCATCTAGTGTCTTTGAGAAACGAGCTTTGACGTGGTGGAACGGTGTGGTGAGAGATAGGGGTGCCGATGTGGCACTGGCTCAAACATGGGAAGAACTTAGAGCACTGATGATGAAGGAATTCTGTCCTCGTCACGAGATCAGGGCATTGGAAAGGGAATTCGATGATCTTAAGCAAGACAGCGGTGAACATCGAGCATACACTGATCGATATGAGGAGCTGAGCCTGTTGTGTCCTACCATGGTTACGCCTTTGGATAAGGCGATCGAAAAATACATTGATGGTCTCCCTGACTCAGTTCAAGACATTGTTACCGGTAGTAACCCCACTACGGTTAGGCAGGCCATTGAGCTATCTGCAACTTTGACTGAATCTCATATCAGGAAACGTAAGCTTTTCCGAAAGGGTGACAAGAAACCGATCGAGGAATCAAAGACTATGGATGAACAGACTGGATCCCTTGAGAGGTCAAAGAAGCGAAAGGCTTCTCAGAACTTCACCATGGTCGCTCACAGTGGTCAATCCGTCCCCAAACAACCAGCTCAACCCCGTGCTAGGAAGCCATACAATGGAACTTCACCTTTGTGCAACCGATGTAACCTTTATCATCATGTTAATGTGAAGTGCCGCGAATGCCAAATTTGTGGACGTAAAGGTCATACAGCAAAAGTTTGCGTAGCAGCAGTTGCACCAAATCAAGCTGACAACAAACCTGCTCGAGCTCGCTTTCCACCAGGTTCTTGCTACAAGTGTGGCGAGATGGGACATTTCCGAAGAAATTTCCCAAAGCGTGCTAATGCTAATCTAGCACAGAGATGAGCATCTGACCGACTAGAAGACAACACCCTTTAGAAATAATCACATCTTATGTATTATTTTCTTTTGTTGTCAAGGTCCATGAAACACTTGTTAACATTGTTTATAAATAAATCTTTTATTTACATTACAATGTATTTATGTGGTTGTATGTATAAACAACATATCCCCTACAATACCGACAAGCAAGGAATCGTATTCCTTGAAAAGCAAACTACCCCCAAAATTCTTCCATTTTACAATCTCTTACGTTTTCCACAAAGATCCTAAGTACCCGTCTCTTGCAAAGAAACGAAGTACAAGGTGCAAGTTATAATTATGTACGAATACCCCAAGTACCACTATAAATTCTTAATAGGGTACCCAAGGGTATTTCCGTATGTCCTAAATTATTGTGTACCTTAATTCGAATATTGCGTTTTCCTGAAAACGAAAATCGAATTTTTGGTAGATCATCCTATCTTCATGGATGGATTCTTGAAATGATTAAAGTGCCAAATGAAATCCACGAATTGGATTCCTGGTGTACTTTAAGTATCTGCGTCCAAAGATAACAAAGCAATAACCAAGTTAAACAACTATGTGATTATGTGCTTATGTGTTTCCTTTTATGTTTTTGGTGTATTCCAAGTTTTGTTATCCAAATCCTCGTAGAATCTTCCATATCTTTGTATAAGGAAATTCATAGTAGGATATCCAAAGGTGCTATATTAAATCCTCAATGGGCTTGTACGTAATAGTAAAGACCCTTGGATTATATTGTACCATTCCATAATTAGACCCCTGAGTGGTCTAGGTAAACAGATTGATCCAAAAATCTGGTTAGGAATATCATGTGATGATATAACTGAAAGGACTCCTTGGTGGCCTAATTAAAAGGATCCTTTGTCGATCTAATTAAAAGGACCCTATGGTAGTCTAGTCACACTCATCACAGGTTTGATTTTTCCTCCCCTTCACATTACAAACAAATTGTGCGGACTATGCAAGGAATTGCGTAATTATGGATGCATACATAATTATGAAATTCAGTGCACGGAAACCACAGCGAGTTTTGTCATGTGTCTAGAGTTCGTTCCGTTCATTTTCGTTTCTATCTGAAGAAATGGTGGAAAATGACACATTTCGTTCATTTTCGGTTCTGAAGAAGTTGTGGAAAATGACTCATTTCGTTCATTTTCGGTTCTGAAGAAGTTGTGGAAAATGACTTATTTCATTCATTTTCGGTTCTGAAGAAGTGATGGAAAATGACTCATTTTGTTCATTTTCGGTTCTGAAGAAGTGGTGGAAAATGACTCATTTCGTTCATTTTCGGTTCTGAAGAAGTGGTGGAAAATGACTCATTTCGTTCATTTTCGGTTCTGAAGAAGTGATGGAAAATGACTCATTTCGTTCATTTTCGGTTCTGAAGAAGTGGTGGAAAATGACTCATTTCGTTCATTTTCGGTTCTGAAGAAGTGGTGGAAAATGACTCATTTCGTTCATTTTCGGTTCTGAAGAAGTGGTGGAAAATGACTAATTTCGTTCATTTTCATTTCTAAAGAATGCCTGTTGAAAATAACTCCGTTCATTTTTCATTTTTGAAAAATGTCCGTTAAAGAGAAATAACAGGATTATGCCTTGCTTATCTTTGATGGTTATTTAACACAAAGTCACAAATAGACTCCTACGAATGAATTTCGGGACGAAATTTCCTAAAGTAGGGGAGATTGTGACACCTGTGCCACTCCAACCATCAAACAAATGCCAAACCAATGAAATATTGTATTTCATACTTGGGATTTGTAAAAATATGTGTATCGATTGCACATATCAACTCTTGTTCGATTTCAAGCTCTAAATCGCTTTCTGGAAGGTTATACACGCACTGATGCGTAAATATAACCAGTTTAATGCAACGAACACTCCGAAATAGTGAAATAGGCTTAACATACCTTAAATAACCTTTACTTAACTTAGAAATAAGTTTTGAAGGCTTTGGTATGGCAAAATCAAGTTAAATCGCTTACAAGGACTAAAGTTGACAAACTGCGAAAGTATGCCAATTTGAACTGTAACAGACATTTCGGAACATGACCATAAGTTAAACATACCATAAATATCCTTTACATAGCTTAGAAATATGCTTTGAGGTGTTCGGTATGCTAAAATAAACTTTTGTGTCATTCAGGGACTAAAAGCGTCAAAAAGTGCACAAGTTTGGACTTTCGCGCATAACTTACGTTCTGAATACATCCGGACATCCAAAATTTTATGTAAGCACTAAAATATTTTATTTTAGTGTTTGGCATAAGAAAAATCCATTCGTTTCGTCATGATCGTTTTTCGCGCTTATGCGCATTCCGTCGTAATTAAGCGAACATCGCGTTCGTACGGCCAAACGAACCAACCTCCGACATATTTTTGAGCATGTTTCATGTCCACAATGTTTAGGAATCATTTTAGGGCCTTAAAGTTGGCTTTACGGGCCTTAGAAGTGTCGGGAATGGCCTTAAACACGTGCAGGGGCTGAAACTGTCATTTTTGAAAGTTATATGCTGATCAGAAGGGCCATGCGGCCCGCATTAGATTTGTCTGATCCTGAAGCGGGCCGCCTCAGCCTCCCATAACAGATTAGATCGAACAGTCAGCATATTCCAGCTGTTTTAACCACAACCACACACTCACAACTGCACATTCAGCTCATTTAGACCCATTTTTAGCCACCACAACTTTGCAACACATGTACGGGTAGGATTCGAGCACGGTTTCCATGAAACGATCCTAACGGTTCGGGTATTCCTATAAATACCCATCCACCCCATTGCAAAACTTACAAGAATTCTGATTTGAGGAGCTCTAAGTTGAAACCATTGTTTCATACCTGAGCTACTTGGATCGGGATTAGCATTCGGGGACCCTTCGTAAGTATTCTTTCGTTCTTTTCTTTCTTTTATTGCTTTTCGAGTCAGAAAGTCAAACTTTGTTTGACTTTCAGCGTTGACCAGCTTATGGTCAATGCGAAGTTCGTTTGAACTTCGCAACGTGAGTGTAATCACGTTGGTTATAGTCCCTTGGGACTATGCCTACTGATTACCACGTTGTCTAGGGTCGTAGGGTAAGCGATCTAATAAATCGCTTATACCTTCGAACCCGACCCATTTGGTCGATCATTAGGATCCGACCAAATACATTAGGTGACCATAGTAGGTAGGGAATAACCTTCCGAGGTTATACCCTATGGTCACATCGTTTAAGTAGTTGTATGATAGGTAGTTTATATGCCTTAGGTAAATTACCAGAATACCCTTTTCATGTATAATTGGTAATTAAGCATATGTAACCTAAACTTTTGTCACATAACTGATTATGTAACATGTTTAGGCATATAAAACTTGTCATAGGACTAGTTAGGCGGTCCGAACGCGTTTCACGCGAACGACGCGTTAAAGTAGCATAAGCTACCTAAAAGGGTCGTGATGGGTCGAAAGCACTTAGGTTAGGTTTCATTTAGTATGTAGGCTTTGTTAAACCATATGACACGAGTCTCTATACTCGTTTGGTTTACAAACCCTCATTCTATCTAAATCCTCCGATTTAGGTCCGGTTTATTAACATAGTTACCTATATTAGGTGTCGTTTGATATCCTCGATCTCTAGCATTGTTTGGTTGTTACTCAAGGACTACTAAGCAATCTCAAGTGAGTACATAGACCCCTCTTTTACTGTTTTCCAAACGTTTTGGGGTGGAACACATGTGCCTACTTGTTACTTTCATGCTTTCCTGTTTTCACATCATATACCTGCTATGTTCGTTAGTACATTATAGTACATGATTTTATTACATCTTATGCTAGGTATGCCCATTGTGTGCATTACTTAGTACATCGTTTTACATTACATTACATGCTACGTATGTCTATTGTTGTATACGTAGTACAGGTCATATGCTTCGTATGTCTAATGTTGCATACTTAGTACAGGTCACATGCTACGTATGTCTATTGTTGTATACGTAGTACAGGTCACATGCTACGTATGTCTATTGTTGTATACGTAGTACAGGTCACATGCTACGTATGTCTATTGTTGTATACGTAGTACAGGTCACATGCTACGTATGTCTATTGTTGTATACGTAGTATAGGTCACATGCTACGTATGTCTATTGTTGCATACTTAGTACATGTCACATGCTACGTATGTCTAATGTTGCATACTTAGTACAGGTCACATGCTACGTATGTCTATTGTTGTATACGTAGTACAGGTCACATGCTACGTATGTCTATTGTTGTATACGTAGTACAGGTCACATGCTACGTATGTCTATTGTTGCATACTTAGTACAGGTCACATGCTACGTATGTCTATTGTCGCGTACTTAGTACATTTGTTATTCATCACAGGCTTACATTTTGGATACATATTACATGATTTACATTAGACATGAACATTTTACATCTTGATGGTTTGGTTTGGTTTGATTAAGTGATTTAAGTAACGAGGCATGTGTAATATGATACAAGCATGGTGGATACGCCGCTGGTACTTCCTATATATAAGTGTTTGTATGGTATTACATATCGTAGCGTTATTTGAATCATTTCAGTTTGAGACATATAACATTTTATACAAATAACATACTTTTCACAAGACATTGATTTACAAACAACTTATCTTATACAAACTCATTTTACAATGGTTATTCATTTAACCATACATTATTCTCTTATTTATACATATTATCTGATCTTATCGTTTTTCAAATGATTTACAAGACAAAGCAAATTACAAGGTTCATGACTAAACATTTTCTCAAACATAAGTCATGAAACCTATTTTCACAAAACCTATGTATCTCACAGGCATTTTTATGCTGACGTACCTATTTTCACATGTGTTTTTCAGGAGCTGTTGCATAAGATGATCAAGATACACATAGGCAGACTTGGGCTTTAGTGACAATAAAAGATGCAAGACTAGTTAATTATGTTGTATTTCTTTGTTTGTTAAGACATTGTAACACTTTTGATCAATAAAACGAAACTTCAATTGCCATGGATTTGAAACAATTAATTCTGTTACAACACTCCCCGACATTTCCGCCACGTTTTGTATGTTCTACGTGGTCGGGGTTTGACAGTAAATACGTGCAGGATAAACCATCTTGTTTCATAACTGAAAATACTTTTGTTTGTCTCTGTACTTGATACTGATGGAGAATGTGAAACCCGAGTGTTAAAGCGTGTTATATTACGTATTTGAGGGTGTTTCAAGTGATTATATGACGTGAATGTGATAACTACGAGAGTTTATGGTTTTACAGGTTAATCATTTAATTCGATAAAGTTAAGATGTTTAGAGGGGAAGTTGAACAACCGGGGATAATAATCAAATGAACGACATTAACCAGGACTTGTTCGGATTGAGAAGCACAAGACACTTGGGCCGACATATAAGATTTTTGGGGCTGACAAGAGAGACGGTTGTTATTACTGTTCCACATCCTAAATTAAATCCTATCATATACACACTTGGAAGTTAGTGGAGAGACACAAAAAGTCAACAAAATTAATTGGAGGCAACCATAACCATCTTTTTGTCTCTAGAATTCTCACAACAACATCATCATTTCAACATTAATCTTCACGTGGAGATCAAAGAACCAATAACATGATTATTGTTTTTTATTACTTGGACAAAGTGGACGGCACATGTGGGTGAAGGTTTGATTCCGTGACTCATGGTTTGTTTGCATGAAGTCCACAAAAAGAAACAGGGACCGTGACATGTGGCTTACGAAATGCATGTGCAACTTACGGTTTGGCAGGAACAATGGAGCGCATATGCTAAGTTTTAATGTTGGGTGGATTTAAGGTTTTTAAAGCCTAATAAAAGATAGTTGGTGGACTTCTAGTGGGCCACGAAAGGCAGCAGCCAACATTAATTGGGTGGGCTCTTAAAAATTGGAGAATCTCTGGATGAACGACATCATCGACTTATTGGCAGCCGCACATTATTGTTGGCTCTCATAATCACTCATACTCAACATCATTAATATCATTCATCATCACTATTCCACGCATACCGACTCGATCATGCAATCCACTTTCTACCGAGCTAGTGAAGATCGCACGAGCGTCATGAGCGGCTAGTCGTCCCGTGACCATCTCCGGGACTAGGGTTTATGTTTGAACATTGGGTTTGCTTATGTTTACAACTTTTTGGATTGAGAATTGATTAATCTTTCGGTTAGTTATTCTTAATGTTTTTGTTTCGATTAAACAATATCTGATTATCGTAATCATTTGAGTTCATCAATTATTTGGTTTGTTCATCAACAACCGGGATTAAATTCTAGAATGTCATTGTTTTAAACCTTTAATCATTGAACTTGACTATGTTTATGAAATTTGAAATTGGTAATTAATTGGATTACTATTCATTTGTATCAATCTTTCGGTTTCGATCGTGGATCATTGCAATCAAATATATTATCCGTTAATTATTTATCAAAACAAGTTTATCAAATCATGTCTATGTGATTTCCAAATAGTGGTAACTAAGTAACCTGATTTTCTACATAACCTGAAAACTCGGAGATTGGTCATTTCTCTCATTATTGTTCACAAACACAATTTCACATTCGTTTTCATAATTACTCTCACAAAACTGCAAAAAAGAAATGAGTTTAGAAATAGATGATAATTAAAGCAACGAACTTTTACACTTTCCACTGATTCCTCGTGGATTCGACACCCTACTTGCCCTTTACTAGTAAAAGGTGAATAGGACACTTTACTTTATTTTTTGACCGACCTTACGACATCGATCAGATACCATAGTTTCATATCTTCCCATGCGGGTTCAAGACGGGTGTGAACCGACGTATAAAAACAAACTTTTTCCCAATTAGTTCTTCGGTTAACGAAACAATGTAATATGGCATTTCACCGCCGCTCAAAACTTCAATAATCTGATAACTTTTCTGCCGATTTGAATCTTCGACGAACAAAACGGACTAAAAATATAAATAAATAAAAAAAATCTAAAAAATTAAAAAAAAATCTAAAAAATTAAAAAAAATCAAAAAAAAAATTCCAGTTGATTTTTTAGTTCGTTGATTTTGCTAACTGAATTCAGTGTCATAATGCAGGTGTTGAAGCAAGAGGGTTCATATTTGGTCCTCCTATTGCATTGGCTCTTGGCGAGAAATTTGTTCCCATCAGAAAACCCAACAAGTTACCTGGTACATGATTTTTTCATCTGTGACTTTTTTAGTTCGATCACTTGAATGTACAAAATATATGTCTACATAATATTTGATATTTAGGTTTTTGGATAGTGACTTGTAACACACACACACATATACAAGCTATAATAACAATTAACAAGTTTTGTAAGGGAGAAGATTGAAGTATTAAGTTGGAATGATCATATTTTTGTTTTGGTGGTCTCTGTAAAATGTAGCGGCTCCAATGGCAGGACTGCTAATTGTGTGTTATAGAAAGAAGAAGCCAAAACATGGGCTAACTTAATATGCTATTATTAATAAAGGAAAAGTGTACGGGTTAGGCAATGATAGTGACCCGTGTGTACATAGCAGAGAAGACCCTGAGGTATTTTTAATCATTTTAGACTAATAACTTTTGTGCATTTGTATCGTTTCCCACTGTTATTATGTTTGTTTGGTTTGAGATGCTTGTTTTTATTGTCAGGTTTGATGCTCTTAAATTAGTGAGAATGTTAAGGAATTTCATAATGATTTGATTACACCTTCTTTACGGGTTGTTTCATCCAAAAAAATGTTTTTAAAATTAGGTATAATTTCCTTCTTAATATGTATTTAAACTGGAACATGCTATTTCGCTTCTAGCACTTGAATTGTAGCTCACAGTTGTATTTTGTTTTCTTTGCAACCAACTTAACCCATTATTAGTTTTTCGTTAATTCTGATTTCTTAAATCTATTCATTGGTTATTTTGTAGATTGAAAAGTTGAACTTAGTTATCAAGGAGCTCGTTAAGGAAAAAAAAATGAAGAAAAAGAAAGGTTCAATGGAATTATTGCGGGGTTGTTGGCTGAGAAAGAAAAAGATAAGGTGGATAAAGATGCGTTTCTTGATAGGATGTCACAAATTGAAGCTATGTTAACAGCTACAGTTCGAAGATAGGCTATAAACACTTGGTTTTGAATGTTTAGATGTTTATCTTATTAGGATAATTTTAGTTAGTTTATATTTTAGTTGGTATTTTTATATGCTTTTGAAAACAAGATGTTTTATATAATTTTGGGATTTTATTAGACTTTTTTAATAATATTTGTAGTTTTATTGATATGTAATTTTGATGAAAATAGCAGAGAGAAAAGAAATCTGAATTAAAAACCAATATTCCAGTAATCAATATGGTAGCAAATAAATGGTAGCAAATGCAATTGTGTAAAAAATGGTGGCTAAATGGTGGCAATATCAGTGGCTAAATGGTATCAAAACTCGCAAATTGTGTGTTAAATGGTGGCAATATAGGTGGCTAAATGGTATCAAAATGTGCAAAAACCAATGGCTAAATGGTGGCAATATCGGTGGCTAAATGGTGGCAATATCGGTGGCTAAATTGGGCTAAATGGTGGCAATATCGGTGACTAAATGGTATCAAAACGTTGGTTAAATGGTGGCAAATTGTTGGCTAAATGGTAGGAAAACGCGTCACAACTCGGTGGCAAACAAGGTGGAGCGTAGCAAACATGAAGCGGTGGCAAATAATTTTGACCAATTTTGTGGTGGTAAAATAAGGTAGCAAAATATAAAAATGGTGGCAATTTGGTGGCATTAGGGCAATTGACACGGGTGTTTTTGTCACCGTATTTTCGGTAGCAAAGTGGGGACAATAAGGAAATTGCTACCATTTTGTAACCAAAATTTACATGACAAAAACCATGTTTTCTAGTAGTGTTCCATGACCTCAGTCCTCTCCCTTTGGGCCGTCATTTCAGCAACAAGAAGCTCCTTTCGCAGTGCCTTCTGTTCATTCTCAAGTTGGGAGATCTTCTTATCCTTGGCGATTGTAATGGCCTGGAGGTCAAGGCACTTTTGTTCAGCTTCAGCAATGTGTTGGTCAATGAGGATCTGAACTTCAACGAATTTCTACAATAAAGGATTTGAGTGTTAAGGATCCTGTATCCTCAAAATAAAGGCAAACTTTAGGATATGAAATCCTTACCTCGGAGACATATTCTTGAACCTGGTGTTCCATCAGAGGCAGGCCTTCAAGGGGTTCAGCAGTCTTCTTTCTTTTGGTCCTTTTACCCCTGGTGTTGACTCCTTTGCTCTCAGGGAGGCTTTGGCTTGCAGCCAGCTCCTTTTTGAGAAACCTAGGGGAGGCATACTCCTGGATGTCGGTCACACTGAACCTTGAGGCAGACTTGGAGGATTTTCCAGTGCCTACACATATAATTCACTGATAAGTATTCATACCTTATACTCATTTAAACATTTATTTACATAAAAATATGGATACTTACTTGACATTGTGTAGGAACCGGAGGAGATTTCTTGACAATCTTTTACTTTGGCTTGAAATGTTCTGGTAGCAGGGTCAAGCCTCCAGAAAGCAGCAATCCTTTCTTGTGTAACAGGGGATTCTTGAATGCTAGAGAATGAGAGAGCTGCACAACAGAAACAAAAGAAGGATCAGTTATCCTTATTTGAAAAGGAGAATCCTAGTGTGGTCCTGGTCCAAGGATCCCTTATCCTACCCTGGGTGATCCATTTCTTGGGTAAATGGGTTCTGTTTGGGATGGAATCCTTCCTTACTAAGAAGAACTGGTTTCTCCAGTTGGTATCATTGTTGGTGGTTTTCAGAATTGGGTGTGCTTGACAAGGTTTATGCTTTAACAGAAAACGATAAGAACCATGGTTGACAAGGTTATACAACTGGATCAACTCAGACAAGCCTATATCTATCCCTTCCTGTTTGATGATGTTTTCAAGAGTATACAAAACTCTAAACACAATCGGCATGGCTTGGATGTAGCACAAACCGGTGAGTGTGAAGAAGCTTTGGATTAGAAAAGGGAAAGGATATGTAAAGCCGATCTGAAAAGGGCTTGCAGGGAAAGTGATCCAGGCATCAGAGACGCAGTCGCTCTTCATTGAAGAGTCAAAGGATCTAAAGATGGTTCCTTCCAGGAAACAGTGGCGTAACCGATCAATCTCTGGATCGGTGAAGCGACAAAGTTCCAATGAAGGATTTTTAGTGATGCCCTGACTCTTCGGAGGGCTCTCCATCTTGGGATCCTTAACAGGGGAGGATCGGAGATTCATCTTGGCCATGGGCAAACGGAGAACAAAGCACAGAAGTGAAGAAGATTTAGAGAAAAGGAGAGAAGAGATACCTGATCAAATCTTCGAATGAGGATTTAAAGGGGAAGGGTCTCGAATTTAAATGCATTTTTCATCCTTATCTCTAACCCTATATATAATGATGATTGTTGCAGGAGGTCTTATCGCTGAACTCATCCTCGCAACGGCTAGTCCTATTGTAACGGCTAGTTTTTTTCTAACCAATTCGTTCAGGATCAAGCAGAAAATATGACTCATCCAGTTGCATTTAATTCCTCATATCTTAGGGGCAATTGTTAGGGATGGATTTTCACAGCATATGGATCACGGATCCTCAAGTGCAGCAAGGATCATGGATCCTCAGTTCAGTTTGAATTAAGGATCCTCAGAAGACGTTGCAAGACTAAGGATCCTCACTATTATCCTAATACTAACAATTGTTTCCATTATATTTGAACTTGTTTTGCAGGAGTATTCAAGTAGGATTTGGTCTAACCGAGATTCTAGGGGAATATGCTTCATGATTCTGCACGTGCATGAGCTCTTC
Organism: Helianthus tuberosus; assembly: GCA_030545235.1. NCBI lineage: Eukaryota > Viridiplantae > Streptophyta > Magnoliopsida > Asterales > Asteraceae > Helianthus > Helianthus tuberosus. The sequence goes on along the minus strand of CM060381.1, from coordinate 100,802,179 downwards.
GACCGTTATGGTGATCGTGGGGGACTTGCATCTTTTTCGGATTGTTAGTTAGCTTAGCTTGTCACACCCCAACCGATGACGGAAACATCGGGGTGTGGCACTGAGCGAAACAGATTGTCCAGGAGTTTCCATAACAACTACGATTACCAATTATTTAAGCATCACGTCCCATACCATGACATAACAAGTAGCATAGTTATTACAGACAATTCAAAGACAAATAGTTATGTTCCGACAACTCAGATTCAAAATAAATAAATTGTTTTTAGTTTGTTTCTAGACTCCTCCCTACTTGATTCCACTAAAGCAGGTAAGCACAGCATCCTAAGCATTCAAACACTTGTCACATACGTTAAAATGGAGGTCAATACACATAGTGTAAAGGTGAGCATACAAGTTTGATATAGTATAATAGAGTTCGAAATTGTTTACGCATAACCAGCATGTAACATGTAATAAAGTGAAGGCAAGTAGGTTATCGACAGAGAAATATGCACAGACGTGACTGCGAGTTGTAGAATGCGCAACACATAACCCCCACTGGGACACATGAAGTAAAGCCCTTAACATTATAGGGGTGTTCAAAACCGGATATCCGAAATTTTTGGATACCAGATTTCACTATCCGAATCCGTATCCGAAATTCCGGATATCCGAATTTCGGATACGGATTCGGATAGTGAATCGGATATCCGAAAATCCAACTTTTTATTTAATTTTTATTTTTTTTTATTTTTTTCATATTCAAAAACGGATATTTTGGATAGTTTCGGATATCCGAATATCAGTTTTCGGATATTTTGGATATTTTTCGGATATTTCGGATATTTTTCGGATATTTTCGGATATTTTTGGATATTTTTTGGATATTTTCGGATACATCGGATATTTCAGATATTTTTCGGATATTTGGATATCCGAAAAAAATGAAAATTAATTTTTCGGATATTTTGGATATCCAAAATATCCAAAAATTTTGAATATCGCTATCCGAATCCGAAAAATTCGGATATCGGATATTTCGGATCGGATTTTCGGATACGGATAGTTTTGAACACCCCTACTTAACAACCCCTGTCCACGACAAGTGCTGAGTCCAAACTATAGTACTATCATTGCTAAGGTGTCAGGCAACAATCACTGTGTTAACATAACATACAAGCATTCATCGAATAACACGTAGCATGCAATAACGGTTAGCGTATAAATAGTGTTGCTTAGTGTATTTGATGTGATTTAGAATAAGTAACGTATGTAACACCCAAAAGTGCGTAAAGCAAAAAGGGATCGAGTATACTCACAGATTGTGTTTAACAAGTAAACGCTCTCTTGGATTGAAGGGAGCGCTGAGAGAGATTAGCCTGAACAGTTGACGATAGCATAAACGATAAGCAGTGCGTAAAATGGTGCAAAGTACCAAGTGTCGGATGGTAATCTGATCGAATGGCAATCCTATCAGATGGCCAGTCGATCGGATGTCAATCCGTTCAGATGGTCATCCGATCGGATGGCCATTCGATTGGATTGACATCTTGCTTGGTAAGGATGTGCTTGTGTATGATGGCTTTGAAGTTTTCGTTGTAGCATTTTGAAAACAGAGAAGTATCTCTACCGTTCAGGTCGATCGATTGAACGGCGGTTCGATCGGGTGACGATCCGTTCGGCGAGGTATTTCTCAGAGAACAAGTTCACAGCAGTATTGTCACTCGATCGGATGGTCTACCGATCGGGCGGCAATCCGTTAGAACTGGCTATGCATTGAACATGTTGAAAATTGTTTAAGTGTTGAAGTCCCAAACGTCACATGGTCGGATGGTCGTTCGATCGGACGGCAATCCGATCGGACGGTAATCCGTTCGACGTTCAGATCTTTGAAAAGTTGAAACAAAAAGTTTAAGTGTGAAACCAGGTGTAAGCCAATCAGATGGTTGTCCGATCGGATGGCAATCCGATCGGACGGCAATCCATCCCAACGACCTGATCGTCTTTGACACTTGATTGTTTTGAAGGTTTTACCGTTTTGATCGAGACGATGTGATAACGTGCTAGACAACAGAAACCTCGTCAAGACCCAAGTGATCCGATCGAACAGGAATCACCCTAGTCCGATCAGTTAACTGTTTCGAGATGGTGGTTCATGCTTAACCCGAAACCGGTTGTCCCTTAGATAGAATTCAGATCTTATACCAACACATCACTAAGAAATAGTAGAAGATCAGAACTAGCTCCGATTCTATCTGTAACACCCCGTGTTTCTGAAGTCAAAGTCAAGGTCAAAGTCAACGACCGATTTCATGACATTGACTTGTGGTGAATTTCTTTTATATGTTTATTTTAGTTGTATTATGTGGAGTAAGTGTCAATAATTACAATAATCGACGTGTCTTATTCGTTATTCAATCGACGTACGACTATGAACTATAGGAAGTAACAATGCGATAAAGTCAACTAAACGCTAATCAATCCAATTTAATCGACATCGAAATACGCATTTTGGTTATTATTATACGTGTGTGTGTGTGCCTTATGCGTTACTTGTGCCTGTTTATTTATGTTGTGTTGTGGTAATCGCAATCGAAACGCAATCAAACTCAAATCGCAATTGAACTCAATCGCAATCGAAATGGTATGATAATTGGTGGAGAAGAGATAGCGCGAGATATAGTAGTTGGGATTAAAAGTAATTTGACTAGGAAACTCTATCGCATCAAAACGATCGCAATCGAAATCGAAATAGCAAAAATCATCTCGCCGAACACCCGAACCAAGTGCCATCCGGCCGGATTGCCATCCGACCGGGCTGTCACTTGATTTGGTGCCAGGCTGCCATCCGACTGACCAACACTTTCTACTTTGGGTATCCTATAAATACCCCATGTCACTCTCATAGTTACCACTTTTGGCAACTGACGTCCGAACAACCCGTACTCCTTACCTTTTCTTCGATTTCTCTCTATTCCGGTAAGATCTCGTCCTAAATCTTGGACTTCCTTAATCTACACGCACTCCTACACCTTTCTATCTTTTAAATCTTAACTTTTAACCGTGAAATCACTAGATTTGAGGTGTTCTAGGATGACGTCATCATGGTGTCCTTATGAACTTCATGTTTTCGCTTCAATCCACCAAGAACAACTTAGATCTAACTGATTTCCACACAAATAAACAAAGGTCTTGCATAGATCTAAACACATTCATGGTGAAAAAGGATTGAAAGATGGTTTCTAACTTTCTTTCAACTCTTTTACACTCAATGCACTCAAAACCGAAAGGATCGGGCCTTGATCTAGTCTTCTACTCATTCTCAGTGTTGTGCTAGCTCAAGATCTGGATTCTACTCACGAGACCACTGATTTCGGGTTAACCAAGAACAACCACCTTGAACCGGTTAACTGGTCGAACTAGGGTGATTCTTGTTTGATCGGGTCACTTAGGCCAAGATAGGGTTCTGTTGGTTAACACGTTGTCAAAACGTCTCGATAAAACGACAAACAATCAAAACCGCCAAGTGAAAGACGAACGGAACAACCGGGACGGAGTTCTATCCGACCTGACTACTGTCCGAACGGATAGCCATCCGAGCGGCCAGCTGTCCGAACGACCTACATTTTGGGACCCACACTTAACCAATTTTATCTGAAGTCTGAGTGTTGAACGAGTTACTATCCGGTCGGACAACCATCCGACCGAATTACCATTCGGATCATGAGATACTTGGACTTTAACACTTAACGATTTTCAAACATGTTCAATACACTAAGGGTGCCACCCGACCGGACTGTTGTCCGATCGAGTGACAACCTGCTGTGAACTTGTTCTCACTGAAGTGTCAACCAATCGGATTGCCATCCGGTCGGACAACCGACCGACCTATCGACCGACCTGAAAGGTAGAGATACTTCAATGTTTTCAAAATTCTATAACGAAAACTTCAAAAGTCAAGCCATCATACACAAACACATCCTTCTCAAAGGAAGAAACAATCCACTCGAATAGTCATCCGACCGGACCACCGTCCGACCGGATGTCCATCCGATCGGATTGCCATCCGCACGACTGGCCGTCCGATCGGATTACCATCCGACCGAACTGCTGTCCGAGCCTCTTACACCTTGCATCGTTTTACGCGTCACTTATCGTATTACTATCAATCTGTTCAGGCTAACCTTACTCTCTAGTGCTCCCTTCAATCCATCGATCGCTGTGAGTATACTCAATCCCTTTTTGCTTTACGCACTTTTGGGTGTTACATACGTTACTTATTCTAAATCACATCGAACACACTACTCAGTACTTTACCGTTACCGCATGTTATACGTGACTAAATGAATGCTTGTTTGTTATGTTTACACATTGAATGTTGTCTACCTGCCTTAGCAACGGTAGTACTATTAGTTTGGACTCAGCACCCGTTCACTCGGGGGTTGTTAAGGACAATTATTTGCATGGATTACAGTGGTGATCATGTATTACGAACTGCCTTGGGCAGTCAATCCGCAGTCATTGGTATCGATAGGTTCATGTCGATAACTAACATGCCTCATTTCACTCTGTGTACGTGCTGGTTATGCGTAACGCTTTCAAACTCTATATGCTATTATCAAACTTGTATGCTCACCTTTACACTATGTGTATTGACTTTTACTTTAACGTATGTGACAGGTGCTTAGGATGCTTATCTGCTAGGAAATCGAGGCTAGAATAAGGCTCTAGAGGCGAACAAATAGTTGTCTGTACAAATGAAATCAAGGGTCTCTAGAAGCAGCTAAACAATTGGGCTATTTGAAAAATCTGAGTTGTCGGAATAGAACTATTTGCCTAGATTTTGTCTGTAATAATTTGTTTACCTTTTGAGACATGGTATGGGACATGTTACTTTAAATTAATTGGTAATGATAATTGTTATGGAAACTTCTGGACAATCTGTTTTGCTCAGTGCCATACCCCGATGTTTCCGCCATCGGTTGGGGTGTGACACTATCGGTTTTGAGTGCATTGAGTGTAAAACAGTTGAAAGAAAGTTGGAAAACCATCTTTCAATCCTTTTAACCATGAATATGTGTAGATCTATGCGAAAAAATTATTTAATCTTGTGGAAATCCTTCAGATCTGAGTTGTTCTTGGTGGAATGAAACCAATACTTGAAGTTCATAAGAACTCCATGATGACATCATCCTGGAACACCTCAAATCCATTGATTTCACGGTTAAAAGTTAAGATCCAACAGAGAAAATGATAAAGAAGTGTGTGTAGATCATAGAAGTACAAGATTTAGGTTGAAAACTTACAAGAATCACGAGAAATCGAGAGAAATGAGTGCTTGAGCGGGCTAGTCGAGCAGAGGAGCTGTCACATCACAAATGATGTGACAAGTGGGTATTTATAGGGTTTCCAAAAAGGGAAAGTGCGCATGGATCGGATCAGCCACCGATCGGATGGCAACTCGATCGGATGGCAATCCGATCGGATGGCAATCCGATAGGATGACCACTCGATCGGTTGACCCCTCGATCTTGGTGTCCGGCGTGTTGAGTTTCGTCGTTTCGATTCACGTGTTGAGCATTGCGATGCGTTTTGAGTGAGCGATGCGATAGATTAATAATACCCACACAAATACTATATCTAACATACAATCACTATATATAACTGGCGTTTAGCGTCTTCGATTCGGTTGCGATAGAGTTGTGACTGAGTTTCGATTAGTTACCACAAACATGAACATAATTAAACATGCACAAGTAACACATAAATAGCACATACACGTAAAACAATATCCAAAACGCATAATTCAAGTTGCGATTGCGATGCGATACGCGATAAAGCGATAAAACAAGCAATAAACATCGATTAAACCACGATTATTAATAAGCACTCCACATAATACAACTAAGTCAAAAATAAAGATTCGATTACAAGTCAAATAAGTCAAATCAATATTTAAGCAAGGAGTGACAGATCGCAATTAGCAATCTTTTCTTCCTTTGACTTCAATCTTGATTTTGACTTTCGAAACACGGGGTTTTACAGCCTCCCCTACTTAAGGGAATTTCATCCCGAAATTAGGCCGAAGCCGTAACAAACAACTACGGGTACTTCGCCTTCATGTCGCTTTCGAGTTCCCAAGTGAACTCAGCACCTCGTTTGCCTTCCTAGCGAAGTTTCACAATGGGAATGCGTGAGCGTCTGAGCTGCTTGGTTTGTCAGTCCATGATCTCGACAGGCTTCTCCACGAAGTGTAATGTTTCGTCCACTTGTAAATCCTCCAGTGGAACTTGTAAATCATGCTCAGCTAGACACTTTCTGAGGTTCGAAACATGGAAAGTCGGGTGGGAGTTGCTAAGTTCCTCCGGTAGTTCGAGTCTGTAGGCCACTTTGCCGATCCTTTCCAGAATCTTAAAGTGTCCAACATATCGAGGCACGAGCTTTCCTTTCTTGCCGAATCTGACCACACCCATCCAAGGTGATACCTTTAGGAGTACGTGATCGCCAACGTCAAATTCAAGGGGCTTGCGTCGTCTATCGGCGTAACTTTTCTGACGACTCCGAGCTTTCAGCAGATTGTCTCGAATTTGGAGGATTTTGTAATTCGTTTCTTGAAATAGCTCAGGACCGTTATTTACGAATCTCCGATCTCGTGCCATACAATAGGCTATCGACATTTTCTTCTGTATAAAGCCTCAAATGGTGCCATTTGAATGCTGGAATGATAACTGTTATTATACAAGAATTCAACTAAAGGTAAGTATGCGTCCCAATTACCACTGAAATCTATGACACACGAACGGAGCATGTCTTCAAGGGTGCGAATCGTTCTTTCAGTCTGACCGTCGGTTTAGGGATGGAAAGCGGTACTTAGATTAAGCATAGTACCGAGAGCGGATTGAAATGTTTCCCAAAGACGTGAGGTAAACCGACCATCGCGGTCAGAGATTATGTCGCGAGGCGTCCCATGTCGACAAATGATCTCATTGGTGTAGATTCGGGCTAATTTTTCTACCTTATAGTCTTCTCGTATTGGCAGAAAGTGAGCAGATTTAGTCCGACGGTCAACGACAACCCAGATGCTGTCGTGAGTTGATGGTGTGCGTGGAAGTTTCGTTATGAAGTCCATAGCTATACTCTCCCATTTCCACATAGGATCTTGGGTTGGAAGAGTAAGCCAGAGGGCCTTTGGTGCTCGGCCTTGACTTTCGAGCAAGTCAGGCACTTCGAAACATAGAGAGCGATATATTTCTTCATGCCCGGTCACCAGTACTTGTAGCGAAGGTCCTGGTACATTTTATCGGCACCGGGACGAATAGAATATCGGGACCTATGGGCTTCGTCCATCAGAATCTGTCGTAAATCGGTCCGCTTAGGGATCCAAATTCGGTCCATATAATGGAATATCCCATTCGAATTATTCACTAGCTGGGCTCCTTCGTTGAGAATCATTTCCTTCTTCAAAGTGCGCTCGGTAAAACACGCATGTTGGGATTCACGGATGAGAGTTTCGAGATGATGTTGGGCTTGAACATTACGAACGCTATGCAAATAGCTTCGTTGGCTTAGAGTGTCAGCAACGACATTTGCTTTGCCAGGATGATAACGAATCTCACAATCGTAATCATTGAGAACTTCTACCCATCAGTGTTGACGCATATTCAATTCTTTTTGGCTGAAGATGTGTTGTAGGCTCCTATGGTCGGTGAAGACCGTACACTTTGTACCATAATGGTAGTGTTGCCAAATCTTCAATGCAAAAACAACTGCGCCTAGCTCGAGGTCGTGGGTTGTATAGTTCTTCTCGTGGATCTTGAGCTGACGAGATGCGTAAGCCATAACCTTGTCACGTTGCATGAGAACACAACCAAGACCAAGGTTCGAGGCATCACAATAGACAACGAAGTCATCATTTTCATCGGGTAAAGCAAGGATGGGAGCATTGCAGAGCTTATGACTGAGAGTTTGAAAGGCAGACTCTTGTTCAGTTCCCCAAACAAAAGGCTTGTCTTTATGCGTGAGAGAAGTAAGCGGCACAGCGATTTTAGAGAATCCTTCGATAAATCGGCGATAATAGCCCGCTAGTTCGAGGAAAGAACGTACTTCAGACGAGTTCTTAGGTGTCACCCAACTCTTTACAGCTTCGATCTTCGTTGGGTCGACGTGAATACCTTGACTATTGACAAGGTGACCGAGGAATTGAACCTCCTCTAGCCAAAATTCACACTTGGAGAACTTGGCATAGAGTTGATTCCCCTGGAGTAGCTCGAGAACCAAACGTAGATGTTACGCGTGTTCGGTTTTCTACTTGGAATAGATAAGGATATCATCGATGAACATGATGATGAAGCGGTCAAGAAATGGTTTACACACATGATTCATCAGATCTATGAAAACCGCAGGTGCGTTAGTTAAACCAAAAGGCATAACAATGAACTCATAGTGGCCGTATCGAGTGCGAAAAGCGGTTTTGGGTATATCCTCCTCTTGAATGCGTAATTGGTGATAGCCTGAGCGTAGATCGATCTTGGAGAAACACGTAGCACCTTGCAACTGGTCAAACAAACCATCGATTCGAGGCAGGGGATAGCGATTCTTGATTGTCAACTTATTCAACTCCCTATAATCGATGCACATCCGAAACGACCCATCCTTCTTTTTGACGAAAAGGACTGGTGCACCCCAAGGAGAGATGCTAGGGCGAATAAAGCCTTTATCAAGCAATTCCTAGAGCTGACTCGAGAGTTCGTGCATTTCGGATGGAGCGAGACGATAAGGCGCTTTAGCAACAGGATTGGCTCCAGGAATGAGGTCAATACGAAAGTCGATATCACGACTCGGAGGTAAACCGGGTAGCTCATCGGGAAATACGTTAGAAAAATCACGAACAACGGGGACATCTTTCACTCCTGTATTCCCTTTCTTTTCCTTCTCTGCTACTACAATGTTAGCCAAGAAAGCTTTGTATTCCTTGCAGAGATACTTGCTGCCTCGGACACACGACATGAGCTTGAGACCTTTTGAAGGACTTTCACCATACACACAAAGTTGATCACCATTCGCGAGCGAGAATCAGATCATCTTATCGAAGTAAACAACTTCAACATGGTTTTCGCGAAGAAAGTCCATGCCTACTATAATGTCAAAACTACCGAGCTGCATCGGAATAAGGTCGATAGGAAAAACGTGATTGTTGAGTTCGAGAGTACAATCACAAAGAACAGAATTGACGGCGACGGTTCTTCCGGTGGCAACTTCAACATCGAACGTCGAGGGAAGATGGGCGCGCTTACGATTAAGGAGCTTTTGGAATTCAAATGATACAAAACAGTTATCGGCTACAGTATCAAACAAACACGAAGCATAAATACCATTCACAAGGAACGTACCATTCACCACGTTGTTATCGGCTTGAGCTTGGCGGACATTGATGTTGAAAGTTCATCCACGGGCTGCTGGTTGTTGTTGCTGCAGTTGCTGGGGCTGCTGCTATAGTGGCTCTTGCTTCACCACTCGATTCGGGCACATGTTTTCGAAGTGGTTGGGATCACCACACGCAAAACAAGCTCTAGCATGGATCACGGGTGCAGGAGCCGCTTGCTGGCCTTGAGGGGTGGGAAGTAGAGCTTGTTGAGCAGGAGCTGGAGCTGGAGCTTGACGTGGACCAGTACGGCAGTTGGCGGTGAAGTGGTTGTACATATTGCAGTGCACACAGTAACTATAAGCGATTCCCACTGGGTGGTGATAAGTACAAGTAGAGCATGCTGGGTGAGGACCAGTATACGCACGCTTAGCCGATGGTGCGTGGGTAACAGGTTCCGCTACTTGGCGGTGTTGAGGCTGCGGTTGAGCAAGAACTGATTGGAGTGGGGCAGCAGTGGTGACAGCGCATTTTTTGCTACTGTTGTTGTTGTTCTTCCTCTTGCGACGAGAGGACTTTGAAGACTGCGGAGCGGCGGCGTTTTCAGCGGTTGCGGCAGTGGTAGCTTGATGCAGTTTCTTGGAAGCCTTTTCCCAGTAACCAGACTTGACTCGCTTATCATTGATCTCAGCGGCGAGCAGATAAGTTTCCTCAATCGTTGTCGTCTTTGCAGCTTGAACGAAATCATCCACGCAATCCGGAAGAGCATGGATATACTTCTTGATAGTGATTTCGGCCGTCTTAACTTGGTCCAGACAGATTACGCATAGCTGCTTGAAGCGAGCAGTTAAAGCAGCATTGTCACCATCCTTCTGCTTGATATGCCAGAATTCGTCCTCCAACTTTTGGCGCTCGTGGGGAGGGCAGAACTCTTGTATCATGACGTCCTTCAACTCATCCCACGTCAGACGTAAGCTGCATCATTTCCGCGTTTGTTTCTCTCGGTCGTCCACCAATCTAGAGCTCGGGATTGGAAGACGCCGGTGGCATTAAGAGTGCGGAGATCATCAGGACAGCCACTCTGGCGCAGGGTGACTTCGATCGAATCAAACCATTGGAACATGGCCATAGGCCCATCTTCGTCGGTAAATTCTTTTGGGCCGCAGGCTTTAAACTACTTGAAGCTAAAAACAGCTTTTGGCGAATCAGTTCGGGATTCTTCAGAAGACTTGCTAGCATTATCGTTTAGGTCGCTAACGATCTGAGGGATAACTTTCGCTATCTGCTTAGTGACGAGAGCAGCAATGCATTTGTCTTTCTGGTTTCGGCGAGCAGTTCGAGAGTGAAGGGATCCAGATGACGACATTGTCTGCAACAGACATCGCCATAGGATTTAGACGCTATATAATCGAATCTCTCCTCACAATGTACTACTACTAAAGCTCAGGAATACGAATAACCATGCAACACATAATCACATAAACACATAATCACAGTACACATAAGCACGTAGGGGCACGCAAGCACGTAAAGCACAGAAGCACAAGAGGCCGTCAGAATACAGAAACCTATCATTCAAGTTTGCGCGCGTTCGAAAATAGCGATTGCGATTAGCAAGTACACAGCGAGTAGCATATCATGCATTTATCCACCAGTAGTAATGATTTGTTAGCGATTTGAGATAGATGTGCAGTGCGGGTCGTGTGTGCCGATCAAAGCGAGAGCGAAAAGCGAATAAATTACCCAAATCGAAACACATAAACAGATAAAATCACATAATCACATAAAAACGACGAATATCAGAGTCAGCGGCGATGAAAATCCAGGATTGAAAACACATAAAATCGAGTATAGATTGTCTGGGTGCGAGACATTGACTACCCAAAGTGGTTCGACTATTCACAAGGACCCTTGGTACACACTTTGACTTTCGGGACTGTGCTCTCGCCTCGATTTTGGGCGATCGGCACGCATCTTTCTAGTTCAGTGTGACTTCAAGTCGTTGGAGTCCGTCGAGACTTTGGTGAGAGTTTTATAAAACCAAAATAGAGGTCGGAACAAGTCGTTAAGGTTCAGGTTTTACCCCTATCTTAATAACTTCATTCCTATTTTGATAAAATAGAGAGGAATTATGCGTCAGAGTATGGATTTCACTCCTGATTCCACGCAAATTCTCTTGTTTATAGAAAAATGCGGGTCGAACAAGTGATTTGGTCGAGAGTTTGCGGTTTTCACACCTAATCTCGACCTGATCACTTGTTCATTCGAAAGTAGCGTGCAGTGATAGTGTTTAGCTAGTGCGAGCGAGAAAAAGTAAGTAAGCTTGTACAAAACCCATACAGGGTATGTACAAGTCGGTCTGTTGGTACTTAACTATAGACTAGGTCGTTTCTAAGACATCGGCCCGGACTAGGTCGAGTCTTGCCTAATTCCCTATAGTTATGGCTCTGATACCAATCTGTCACACCCCAACCGATGACGGAAACATCGGGGAGCGGCACTGAGCAAAACAGATTGTCCAGGAGTTTCCATAACAACTACGATTACCAATTATTTAAGCATCACGTCCCATACCATGAGATAACAAGTAGCATAGTTATTACAGAAAATTCAAAGGCAAATAGTTCTATTCCGACAACTCAGATTCAAAATAAATAAATTGTTTTTGGTTTGTTTCTAGACTCCTCCCTACTTGATTCCACTAAAACAGGTAAGCACAGCATCCTAAGCATTCAAACACCTATCATATACATTAAAATAGAGGTCAATGCACATAGTGTAAAGGTGACTATACAAGTTTGATATAGTATAATAGAGTCCGAAATCGTTTACGCATAACCAACATGTAACATGTAACAAAGTGAAGGCAAGTAGGTTATCGACATAGAAATATGCACAGACGTGACTGCGAGTTGTAGAATGCGCAACACATATCCCCACAGGGACACGTGAAGTAAAGCCCTTAACAACCCCTGTCCACGACAGGTGCTGAATCCAAACTATAGTACTATCATTGCTAAGGTGTCAGGCAACAATCACTGTGTTAACATAACATACAAGCATTCATCGAATAACACATAGCATGCAATAACGGTTAGTGAATAAATAGTGTTGTGTAGTGTGTTTGATGTGATTTAGAATAAGTAACGTATGTAACACCCAAAAGTGCGTAAAGCAAAAAGGGATCAAGTATACTCACAGATTGTGTTTAACAACTAAACACTCTCTTGGTTTGAATGGAGCGCTGAGAGAGATTAGCCTGAACAGTTGACGATAGCATAAACGATAAGCAGTGCGTAAAACAGTGAAAGTACCAAGTGTCGGATGGTAATCCGATCGGATGGCAAACTGATCGGATGGCCAGTCGATCAGATATCAATCCGTTCGGATGGTCATTCGATTGGATTGACATCTTGCTTGGTAAGGATGTGCTTGTGTATGATGGCTTTGAAGTTTTTGTTGTAGCATTTTGAAAACAGAGAAGTATCTCTACCCTTCAGGTCGATTGATCGAACGGCGGTTCGATCGGGTGACGATCCGTTCAGCATGGTATTTCTCAGAGAACAAGTTCACAGCAGTATTGTCACTCGATCGGATGGTCTACCGATCGGGCGGCAATCCGATAGAACTGGCTATGCATTGAACATGTTGAAAATTGTTTAAGTGTTGAAGTCCCAAACGTCACATGGTCGGATGGTCGTTCGATCGGATAGCAATCCGATCGGACGGCAATCCGTTCGACTTTCAGATCTTTGAAAAGTTGAAACAAAAAGTTTAAGTGTGGAACCAGGTGTAAGCCGATCGGATGGCTGTCCGATCGGATGGCTGTCCGATCGGACGGCAATCCGTCCCAAGGACCTGATCGTCTTTGACACTTGATTGTTTTGAAGGTTTTGCAGTTTTGATCGAGACGATGTGATAACGTGCTAGACAACATAAACCTCATCAAGACCCAAGTGATCCGATCGAACAGGAATCACCCTAGTCCGATCAGTTAACTGTTCGAGACGGTGGTTCATGTTTAACCTGAAACCGGTTGTCCCTTAGATAGAATTCAGATCTTGAACCAACACATCACTAAGAAAGAGTAGAAGATCAGAACTAGCTCCGATTGTCCCTTAGATAGATTCTATCGGTTTTGAGTGCATTGAGTGTAAAAGAGTTGAAAGAAAGTTGGAAAACCATCTTTCAATCCTTTTAACCATGAATATGTGTAGATCTATGCGAAAACATTGTTTAATCTTGTGGAAATCCTTCAGATCTGAGTTGTTCTTGGTGGAATGAAGCCAATACTTGAAGTTCATAAGAACTCCATGATGAAATCATCCTAGAACACCTCAAATCCATTGATTTCACGGTTAAAAGTTGAGGTCCAAAAGAGAAAATGATAAAGAAGTGTGTGTAGATCATAGAAGTACAAGATTTAGGTTGAAAACTTACAAGAATCGCGAGAAATCGAGAGAAATGAGTGCTTGAGCGGGCTGGTCGAGCAGAGGAGCTGTCACATCACAAATGATGTAATAGGTGGGTATTTATAGGGTTTCCAAAAAGGGAAAGTGCGCATGGATCGGATCAGCCACCAATCGGATGGCAACTCGATCGGATGGCAATCCGATCGGATGGCCCCTCGATCGGTTGGCCACTTGATCTTGGTGTCCGACGTGTTGAGTTTCATCATTTCGATTCGCGTGTTGAGCGTTGCGATGTGTTTTGAGTGAGCGATGCGATAGATTAATAATACCCACATAAATACTATATCTAACATACAATCACTATATATAACTGGCGTTTAGCGTCTGCGATTCGGTTGCGATAGAGTTGCGATTGCGTTTCGATTAGTTACCACAAACATGAACATAATTAAACATGCACAAGTAACATATAAATAGCACACACACTTAAAACAATATCCAGAACGCATAATTCGAGTTGCGATTGCGATGCGATAAGCGATAAAGCGATAAAACAAGCGATAAACATCGATTAAACCTCGATTATTAATAAGTACTCCACATAATACAACTAAGGCAAAAATAAAGATTCGATTACAAGTCAAAGAAGTCAAATCAATAATTAAGCAAGGAGTGACAGATCACAATTAGCAATCTTTTCTTCCTTTGACTTCAATCTTGATTTTGACTTTCGAAACACGGGGTGTTACATAGCTAGTTTCTATTTTTAAAAGGGGATAACAAGCTTGATTAGATTATTATTTGCAACACACACTACTCTCGAGAACTCTCTGCAAGTTATTGGCGATTATACACTTTTTCACACTAGTGATCCTTGTACCAAGCTTGTTATCATCCCGATTTCTAAACCTTATTTGTTTAATATAGTTGGTGATCTGTAGTTTCCATCACCCGAGGTTTTTTGTGCCGGAGATCATACATTAATCAAGGGCTTTTTCCTCGTATAAATCCTTGTGTTCATTATTCATTTCATTCATTTATTATTCATACATTTGATCATTTAATTAAGCATCACATCTCACAAAATCTGATTTGGTTGCATTATCCTTGTGTGATTTTTGACCAAAACACCTTCTTTCTCGAAATGGCGAAAATGGGCACTAGATCTTCTCTTGGTACCAGTCCAGAGAAGGATAACACACTCAAAAGCCAAAATCTCTTGATGAATCCTTCATCATAGATATGCAATTTCACTGACCCTGAGATAGAGAACCTTGCTCCCTATTTCCTGCCGGAGACTGTTTTCCGGCCGTTTGACCCATCGGCTCACAGTGATGCGATTTCATCGGTGTGGTTTTGCTTTCCAGCTTTTCATTTGATCCAAGGTTATTCTTACCCTTTTCCACACCTTACTCAAAGATTCTTCACCCTGACTGGTATCAGCTACAGACAGGCCATGCCAATCTTATGTAGGACCCTATTCACCATCGAAGAGATCCTCAAAACCGAATACCTTGAGTTTGGCTTGCCAGAGCTTTCGTATCTTTATTCCTTGGTTAGCCATGGCTCCAGCCGCTTCTTGTTCAAAGCTAAACCCCATCAGCCTTTATCGATCCTCAAAACCACCCAAAATGATTCCATAGGGAAGAATCAGTTCTTCTTTGTGAGAAAGATTCAATTCCTAACGGGGATTGTTTACCTAAGAAGTGGATCTTGAAGGGTAGGATATAGGATCCTTAGATAACCTGTAAATAACCCATTGTTTTTTCTGACTTATACTTTTTGTTTGCATGCAGTGATGAACTTTGCTTGTCTGGCCAACCTCCCTGGAACAGAAGAAAAGGTTGAACTTGAAGCTTTCCTGGCACTCGACTCATCTTTGAGGACTTTTAAGCTAAGAATCAAGGATTCAGAAGAAAACGCTTACACATCCTACACCATGTCAAGTAAGTAATTATGTGGATTACAATTTAAATTTAGTATAAGTGCAAAAAAAGAAATACTTATATGTTTGTTTAAGACAGGCTGTAACACCCCGACCGCGTAATACAATAAACCGCGGCGGAAACGTCGAGGAGTCATGTCACAGAATCATTGTTTCACAACACATGGTATTTGAAGTTTCGTTTTATTTCGTAAATAGACTCGTTGTTTTGATACAAACCAATTAAATACAAACAATTATCTTTCAAGTTTTAAAGTTACTAAGGTCCGCGTCCATCCTATGTGAAGCAAGCAATCAACAATCGTCACATAATAGAACCTAAAACATATGTGAAAAACAGTCAGCATAAAAAGCTGGCGAGTACATAGGTTTTGTATGTCAAATTCATGGCTTTGAATTCATATTGCAATACCTCATCCAACTTCGAGAGTCGATGTGTAAATCTTGAAATCAAAAAGTGTTTGATATGGCAATATGTTTTATCACCTTTACAAGCTGATATAAGTAAAACAAAACCTCGTAGCCATGAATCTTGACCGAAAACATTTGTTTTTGTAAAACCAAGTAGAAAATCATCTTGAAAGTAAACATTATATGGTTTATATCTTTAAGTAAACATCGTTGCGTGACATCGCTTGAAAACATTCGTTCAAGTGATCTAGATAACGCTACAACATGTAATGTGATAAAAGCACTTATATATAGGAAGTACCAGCGGCGTATCCACCATGCTTTTATCACATTACACCCGTCTCGTTATCTAATCACTTACCATAAACCAATCGTCCTTGTTTTTGTGTTACAAAAACCAATCATCCAAATCGTTTGTGTTATAAACCATCGTTCAATCGTCCGTGTTATAAACAAGTCGTCAATCGTCCGTGTTTTAATTGTAAAAAACTATTGGTCGTTCTTTAATGAATACATTCAAACCTGTGTGACTCGACTATACCACCCATGGGGTATCTTTAATAGACCTTGAAAGGCCTCTTTAACATCGACTAACAAATCAACAAATGATTTGTTCAAATAACATATTATGTCGTTACCCCAAACTATCCACCAAATCCAGTGGATAGCCCGATAACGGGATTTGTCAAATCCTATGGTACCATAACATACTACTGGTCGGCTTGATCAAAGCTAATGAATGTCATTCGTCTCTTGACTAACGAACCAACAAGTTCGTTCACATTATTGAAATCGTCGTGTTTTATATAAGCCATAATCTTTGTTTTGAAAACTTGAAAAGCATTTGGCACATATGAGTCACCCCAAAACAATTGAAAGCATAAAAGAGGGGAGCTATGTACTCACTTGGGATTGCAAGGTATCCTTGAATCAAGTGAAATATCAAAGCTTCGAACGTGTCCTAATGTGTCCTAACATCGGGTAACTATGTTAAAGTAACAGTACATAATCAGAGAAATTGGATAGAATGAGGTCTTGTAAACCAAATGAGTGTTGGAACTCATATGAAATGGTTTAACAAAGTCTACATTCTGATTTGAAATGAATCCTAAGTGCTTTTGACCCGTTATGACCCGTTAAGGTAGTTTACGATACTTTAACGTGTCATTTGCGCAAATGCACTTTCGGATGGTCAAACTAGTCCTATGATAAGTCTTATATGCCTAAACATGTTTAATAAAGTTTCAATGTTAGTTTAAATGCCAAAATTTAGGTTGCATATGCTTAAATTGAATTTATGCGCAAAAAGGGCAATTTGGTCATTTTTTAAAGGCATATAAATAACCTATCATACAACTAACCAAACAAAGTGACCATAAGGTATAACCTCAAGAGGTTATTCCCTATATAACTATGGTCACAATATGTGTTTGGTCGGATCCTAATGGTCGACCAAACAGGTCGGGTTCGAAAGTCTAAGCGGTTGTCAAGACCGCTCGACTTACGACCCTA
Source organism: Helianthus tuberosus (assembly GCA_030545235.1). NCBI lineage: Eukaryota > Viridiplantae > Streptophyta > Magnoliopsida > Asterales > Asteraceae > Helianthus > Helianthus tuberosus. The sequence continues at coordinate 100,784,556 of CM060381.1, read as the reverse complement.
AATAAGCACTAAACTAGAAGTGATGAGTTAAACATGTCAAAACATGTTTAACTTAGTTGGAAAACTGATTTGGTATCAAAACAAAGGTATAATCAATAGGTATAATCACAGGGGATTATAACCATTGTGATTATGATCACATTGCAAAGTTCAATTGAACCTTTTCTTGACCAATTCATGGTCAAAGCATTGTTTGACTTCTTGCTTGAAATAGCTAAAAATAAATAAATAAGACTAGTTAGAACACTCACTTGTATTCTAGGATGAAGAAAACTCAGTTAGGAAGCCTCCAACAATGTGGTAGCCTCCAAGTAGAGCAGGTGATGAAGAAAAGAATGAATGAGCAAGTTGGAAGTGATATGGAGGTGGGTATTTATAGTGTTCTTGCAATCCACAAGATGATGCCAAGTGTTTTGTATATTTCCCAAGCAAGTGTAGGATCATTACAAGTGTTTCGCCAGGAATTGAAGTCTTGGTGATCACACAAGAAGCCCACAAGTTTGAGAAAACTAAGAATAAAAACAAAGGCAGCAAGCTGATTTGAAAAAAAAAAAGTTACCGTCCCTGATGTCTCTCACACCCTGTGACCCAGGAGGCCCAGTGGGTCGCGCCCCGCCAGCCATTTCAGAACAGAAGTTTCACAAATTGGCAAAACAGGTCCCTGCAGCATGTAAAGCTTTTTTTCGACGCGTTTAGCCCCCGTTAACCCAATTTTAAGGATTTATAAGGATGTTAAAGCATAGGGTACTTGATATGCTTGGAAATATTGTGGATGTCAGTTCGTTCGGTCGTACGGTCGCGTTTTTTCGCTTAATTATGACGAACGTTCGAACGGACACGAAAACGATCCAAATTACACAACGAAGGACATTTTTGCATTCTCATCACTAAAGTACAATATTTTAATGATCACAAAAATTTTTGGATGAGCGTATATGGTCTGAATGCAGAATATGCGCGAATTTGCATACTTTCGCAATTTTTACGCTTTTAGTCCCTGTGATCGAAGAAACTTGATTTTGGCATACCGAACCCTCCGAAACTTATTTCTAAGTTATATTAAGGGTATTTAGGGTATGTTTAACTTATGTCCTTGTTCCAGAGTGTACGTTGCTACGAGAATCGGCAGACTTTCGTAGTTTGTCGTAAATAGTCCCTGTGATCGAATAAACTTGTTTTTGCTTTACCGAACCATTCAAAACTTATTTCTAAGTTATGTAAAGGATATTTAGGGTATTTTTAGCTTATGTCACTGTTACGGAGTGTACGTTGCATTAAACTGATTACGTTTGCGTAACAGTTTACGTAAAACTTCCAGAAAAGATACTCGAGAGTTCGAAATTGTACAAGGATTGAAATGTGTAAATGTCACACGTAATTATAAAAATCCCAAGAATGAAACACAAGATTTCATTGGATTCGTATTTGTATGATGGTCGTAAAGGCACAAATGTCACACAGGCGTTCAGAAATATGCCAAAAGTCTGCAACCAAGTTCGGTCTGGACGAAATCGCCAGCATGATCTCTCCTCACTCCATCAAGAAAGAGTTGTCCAAGGGCCCAAGCCTCCCAGAGCCAAGAGCCGTGACAACCGGAGCGAAGGCCGGTTCGAAAAGGAAGAAACTTGCGGAGCCTGAAGGTGATGCTGTTGATGCAGAGAGGCAGCTTCACGAATTTGTGACTGAGGTAAGGATCCGTTATCCACAACTTGTGATTTTACCTGTTTTTAAGGATCCCGTATCCTGACTTTTTGTGTTGTGGTTTGTAGAGCTTCGCCCGCGTGAAAGCCCACTATGAGAGGAGTCTGGCTGAGATGGAAGAGAACTTGGCTGGTGTGCGATCCATTGCTGCTATGACGGACAAAACCATCTCGAAGCTGGAGAATGACAAGAAGGGCTTGGAGGAGCAGCTACTCTTTGCATAGGTGGGCGCTCATGAGGCTGTCATGGTGGCAACGGACGAGGCCAAAGTCTGTGTTGCCCGAACAGTGCTGTAGGCGAGGATCAGAATGGCTAAAGAAGCCATTAATCTTGACTTCGACAGGTCAGCTTGGGATGTGACTTTGTGGAAGCAGACCTTGCTAAAGCTGGGTGGAGAAGAGGAGTCGGAGCCGGTGAAGACAGCTGAGGCCGGGACAAGCGGGGCGAAGGAGATGGCCGGTGGAGCTGGTGGTGATGCAGTGGTGGAGGCTGCGACAATGGGCAATGAAGGATAATGATGACTGTGGGCAATGAAGGATAATGATGCCTAGGCCTGAGCCCACTTTTTAATTTTCTTTGTTGGTGTTTTTATTGAACAATTTGGTCTATAATAATTTAAGATAACAGTTTCTAGGTTTAAGGATCACTGATCCTTCAGACAATTAGGAGGGTGAGAAAGGTGGATGGGTCCTCCTGTTTGTGGGAGATGAAGCCTTTGTTACCCTTATCCTTTACTCTTCCTGCAAACATTAACAACCAGTAACACCCTACTTCAACCCGGGTGGATGGGCTACAATTTACGGGTGAAGCCCGGGTTAAAATTTTGGTATGAATAGTGGTGTTTTAAATAAAACCTTTAAGCTTTCAATTATATTTTGTGTTTGATATCTTTACAGTTTTTATTATTCAAAATCATGTGGATATTAGGAAAAATATGTTGAGTAAACGTACAAGAATCATATATCTTTGCTTGTGAAAACGTAGGGTGAAGTCAATTAGAAAAATAAATAAGGCAAAGGTAAGACATACCATAAAATCCAAGTTAGGATTATATACCCTAGATCATTACCATAGACTAGCCACGAGAATTTAAACTTCAAGGATCCTGGATCCTTCTCGAAAGGATTTGTGAAACTTCAATGTTCCTGAAAACCTGCTAAGACAAACTTGGGACTAAGCCAAACAAACTGGGGACAAGCCCGAAATAATTGGGGTCAAGCCCAAAGATACTGGGGACAATCCCAAACTGGGGTCAAGACCAAAATACTGAGGTCAAGCCCAAAATACTGGGGTCAAGCCCAAACTGGGGACAATCCCAAACTTAAATGACATGAAAATGCCAAAACCTTAGCTAACATGAAAACATTAGAAACCTTAGCATAACAGATGTATGGTACGTCTACCATTATACTTAGGATCCTATATATGGCCAACAGCAATGAAATTCTCAGCCACTAAGCGTGTACTGGTCTCATTGCCTCTAACCATACTTGGATAACGTGCGCTACTGGCGGGGTGTCAAAACCCAATTCATGTGAAAAGTAAAAACCTTTAAACCTTAGAAGGTATTAGATACCTTATACGTAGGAGAGAGGTGGCCAACCCCTTAGACGTCTGTTGATGCTAACAACGCCGATGATTTCTGTAAAAACTTAAAATTTGGTGAAAGTGGATGTTAAATATCTTAACACCCTTAAAATTTGGATCCTAATAGTAAAGTGAAATGTTACCGATATTAGGATCCAAGATCCTTTAAGGATCCTTGATCCTCATTACATAAAATACTTCTTAAGATGGATAAAATTCTAGACTCTTGGTAATAGATCACCTTCCATGGTTACTAGACAATATGCCCCCTTTCCAATCTCGGATTCTATCAGGTAGGGGCCTTCCCACTTAGGTGCTAATTTGGCATCAACCGGGTTAATGGTATTCTGGAACGCCTTCCTTAACACCAAGTCTCCAACTTGAAATCTTCTGATTCTGATATTTTTATTGTATGCCCCAGCCATCATTGCTGATAACTGGCCATTCTTATTCTTGCTAGGTCTCTAAGCTCATCCACAGTGTTTTGGTCAAAAATCAGACTAGGATAATGCAACCAAATCTTATTTTGTGAGGTGTGATGCTTAAATGAATGAATGAATGAATGTACGCATAGTTTCTAAAGGAAATGAACAAGAGACACAAGGATTTATACGAGGAAAAAGCCCTTGATCAAGATATGATCTCCGGCACAAAAAACCTCGGGTGATGGAAACTACCGATCACCAACTATATTAAACAAGTAAAGGTTACAAATCGGGATGATAACAAGTTTGTTACAAGGATAACTAGTGTGCAAAATGTGTGTATTTGCCAATAAGTTGCAGAGAGTTCTCGAGAGTGTGTGTATTGCTAATTGTTCTAACTATCAAGCTCGTTATCCCCTTTTAAAACTGGAAATAATCTAATTAACAAACAATCCGCAAAATGTGCGAGCTTCCCACGACTCCCATAACGGTCATACAAGCCATGCACGTGCAGAATAATAGAGCATATTCTCCTGGAATCTTGGCAAGACTAAGTCCCATGCGAATACCCCTGTAAAACAAGTTCAAATATAGTGGAAACAACCTTTAGTGTTAGGATAATAATGAGGATCTTGGATCCTTAAACCTGCAACATCTTCTGAGGATCCTTAATTTAAACAGAATTGAGGATCCATGATCCTGGCTGCACTTGAGGATCCGTGATCCTTAGGTTTAGAAAATCCATCCCTAACAATTGCCCCCAAAATATGAGGAATAAAATACAACTTAATGAGTCATATTTTTCTGCCTTATCTCGAACGAACTAGCTAACGTAGATATAGCCGTTATCTTCTGACTAGCCGTTGCAAAACTGACGTCAGCGACATGACTACTTGCAAATCATCATTATAAATTCAGAGTTAAAGATAAGGATCAAGAGGCATTTAAATTCGTGTGTTACTCTCCCTTTAAATCCTCATCCGGAGACTGATCAGGAGAAGGCTGAAGTGATGGAGGGTGCCAAGCTTTCTGCCACAATAGCCATGCTCAAGATTAAACTTCAAATGGTAAAGGAGGCAGAGGATCCTAACTTTGACAGGACTGCCTGGGACCAAGAAGGCTGGGAGATCAAGCTGGCTGAGCTAGATGATGAAGAGGAGGCTGAAGAGGTTCTGGCGATTGAAGCTGGTGGCAGCGGGTTGAAGGATCAGGCTGAGGAGGCTGCGGCTGGTGGTGATGCAGCGAAGGTGTAGGCTGTAGCAATGGGCGATGATGGAAATTTCTAGACGTGGCCGGAACCCATTTTTTATGGTTTCATGTTTTTTGGTTTGTTGGTGTTTTAATACAATGGTCTGTACTTAAACAATAGTTTTAGGTTTAAGGATCACTGATCCTTCGAACAATAGGTAGGATGACAATTGGTGGAAGGATCCTTTGTTTGGGGGATGAAGCCATTGTGATCCTGCCGTCTTTCTATTCCTGCACTTATTTAGAACTTATTATCATGGACACCCTTTACTTACCCCAGCGGACGGGCCATGGATTGCTAGTAGATGCTTGGGGTAGGTAATTTTGACAACCTTTAGAAGGTTAATCTTCTGCTAAATAACTAAAAGTTTAATCTTTTGGCTTATCTTGTGTTGTTAATTCTGTGTATATTTACCTTTCAACTGTTATGATACAATTTCTTTGAATTCATAAGTTAAGACTGAAAATATATATTAGATTATGTCAAACAGTTTAGGATATGATCAAGGATCAAATATCCTATAATCGAAAAGTTCAAAAAGTGGCATAAGTTAAGGATCATATACCCTGTTGTCAAAGAATAAGGGTAACTGAAATAAATCAAGAATAAAGTCAAGGTAAATAAGGATCATACCTGAGAATCCAAGTTAGGATCCTAAATCTTTAATATTTACAATCAAGATAACCAAAAGACAAACCTTAGTTAAAGGTTATAGGATCCAGGATCCTTAACTGTTTAGCTTTGAAAACCTGAAACAGAACATAACTTGAGACTAAGCCAATATAAAAGAAAGAGTTAGTAACTGGGGACAAGCCCAACAATCTGGGGACAAGCCCAATAAACTGGGGACAATCCCAACGGGGACAAGCCCAAAAAACTGGGGACAAGCCCAAAGGATCTTGTGTAAACTGGAGTATGGCCTTCACTAGCGATTATCCAAACTTAGTGACATGAAAATGCCAAAACCTTAGCTAACGTGAAAACGTTAGAAACCTTAGGAATGGATGTATGGTACGTCTACCATTATACGTAGGATCCTGGATGCAGCCAGTATAATGAAATTGTCAGCCCCTAAAGCGGGTACTGGTCCCATTGCCTTGAACTACACCAAGATCATCGTGCGCTACTGGCGAAGGTAGTAGATACCTTAAACTGGGGACAAGCCCAAAACTGGGGATAAACCCAAAAAACTGGGGACAAGCCCATAAAACTTAGGAGACTTCTATGGATACTTGATCCTCTATCAAGAATACCTCATTCTTCTGCAAAACTCAGAACTAAGTGAAAAGAGGGTAAAGGATCCTGAATCCTTCTCCTTGTAATAAAATAAATTAAGGGTTAAATAAATTAGAATCAGATCATTACCGGATTGAGGATCATATATCCTCTAAGGATCCTTATTGGATGTGAAGACAGCCAAGGATCCTAAATCCTTCTTACTTGAAATATCTTTTTAAATGGACAACATTCCAAGCTCTTGGTAGCAAATCACCTTCCATTGTTAATAATTGACATGCCCCCTTTCCTGCCTCAGCTTCGATAAGATAAGGGCCTTCCCACTTTGGTGCTTACTTGCCATCAGCAGGATTTGTAGTATTCTGGAATGCTTTCCTTAACACCATATCACCAACTTGAAACTTTCTGATCCTGACATTCTTGTTATAAGCTTCAGTCATCCTTTGTTGATAACTGGCCAATCTTATCCTTGCCAAATCCCTGAGTTCTTCTATGGTATCCAAGTCTTGAACCAAGTTTTCTGCATTTCCTTCAGGGTCATGGATGCTTGTTCTAGCAGTAGGAACCACCATTTCTGTAGGGATCACTGATTCTGCTCCAAACACTAAAGAAAATGGAGTTTGGCCCGTAGCATTCTTGGGAGTTGTTCTATCAGCCCATAGCACATAAGGTAGTTCTTCTGCCCATTTTCCTTTCTTGGATCCAAGCTTCTTCTTCAAATTGTTGATGATGATCTTGTTGGATGATTCTGCTTGACCATTAGCTTGTGGGTGGACTGGTGTTGATGTTATCATCTTAATCCCCCAGCTGTCACAAAAGTTAGTAGTTCTACTCCCAATAAATTGGGATCCATTATCACAAACAATTTCAGAAGGAATACCAAATCTGGTAATACTGTTTCTTTTAATAAAGGATATCACTTCTTTTTCTCCGACTTGAGCAAAGGCTTCAGCTTCTATCCACTTGGAAAAGTAATCAGTCATGGCAAGCATAAACACTTTTCCTCCTGGTGCCTTGGGAAGTTTACCAACTATTTCCATTCCCCATCTCATGAATGGCCAAGAAGAGGATATGGGATGCAGGAGCTCTGCTGGTTGATGAAGGATATTGCTATGTCTCTGACAAGCATCACATTTCTTGGCATAATCCACAACATCCTTCTTTATAGTAGGCCAATAGTATCATGTCCTAAGGATCCTTGAGAACAATGCCCTGTCCCTAGTGTGGTTTCCATAATCTCCTTCATGAAAATCCTTTAAAACTTCTTGAATTTCAGGATCCTCAATGCACCTTAGATATGGACCTACAAGAGATCGTTTATATAACATGTTATTTAATATTGTAAATTGAGATACCTTGACTTTGAAAGCTCTGGGGTTTTCTCCTGTAGGAATCTCTCCATGTTGTATATATCTCATGATTGGGAGGATCCAGGATCCTGAATGAGATTGTGCATCACCATTAGGTTTGATTGCAGAATTCTCTCCTATCTCCATAGCCACATGATCCTCAATAGCAGGAGCCATGATATGGATAATGGGAATTTTAATATCCTCTGGGATCTTCAAGGATGATCCAAGGTTGGCTAATGCATCAGCTTCTGCATTTTCTTCTCCAGGTACCTGTGTCAGACTAAAAGAAGCAAAAGAGTGTGCCAATTCCTTGACTATTTCTAAGTATTTGATTAGTCTTTCACCTTTAACAGCATAAGATCCATTAAAGTGATTTGTAATTAACAATGGATCTACATGTACCTCAAGATACTTGATCCTCATGTGCTTGGCAATTTGCAAACCAGCTATCAAGGCTTCATATTCAGCCTCATTATTAGTAGTTTGAAACTCACAAGCTATTGAGTGGGGTATTATGTCCCCCTGTGGCGATTTTAGTAGTATTCCAAGTCCAGTTCCCATGACATTAGAGGCTCCATCTGTGAAGAGTGTCCAAGGATCCTTGGTCTCTTCAAGCTGCTGAACTTCTAACTCAGCTTCCCTTTGTAGATCACTACTAAAATCTGCCACAAAGTCAGCCAAGGCTTGGGATTTAATGGCAGTTCTTGGTTCATATCTTATATCATAAGCACTAAGCTTCACTGCCCATTTAGCCATCCTTCCTGACATTTTAGGTTTCCTGAGAACATTCTTAATTGGAAAGTTAGTCTTAACAATGATAGCATGAGTTTCAAAATAATGACGTAATTTAGTAGATGCCATAATCAAAGCAAGGATAAGTTTTTCTAAATGTGAATACCTGGATTCAGCATCAAGCAAACTTTTACTTACATAATATACAAGATGTTGTGTACCTTCGTGATCCTTAATGTAACACCTCGTAAAATCACGTCCAATGGTGTATTGACACGTGTAATAAACCCTAATGAAGTCAAACATTGAAATTAAGGGACTAATTTTTTTAAAAATCAAAAACCATGATTATAAAAGGACTGGAAGTGTTATCATACCAAAAATAAGTTTCTGAATAACCTCTCACGATGATTATATTCATAAATGAGCCACTTGTCGATCGAGTGTAGCCGTTTGCGTAATTAATTGAAAGTTTGCGCAATGAAGGGTTAAAAGCGTCAACATGTTAATTCTTACCTCTGAGTGACCTTCTAACAAACCGGGAGCTTCATGATATTTAATTATACTCTCGGGAATGCCAACTATTGGCCAACTAAGGTTTTTATGCCTATAAGTAAAGTTACGCGCAACTTTACAAGTTAGAGGGACTAAAAGTGTCAATATGTTTAATTATACCTCTGAATGACCTTTTAGCGAACCCGAAGCATCGTGATGTTTAATAATACTTTCAAAAATGCCTAATATGGATTAGATAAGGCTTCAATGCTATTAAATGATGAGATGCGCTAGTTCGCGCAATAGAGGGACCTAAAGCGTCAACTTTTGAATCTACGCCTTTCGGTGACCATTTAAGCGATCGAGAGTGTAGTAATATTTAATTATATGTTTGGGAATGCCCATTATGGGCCATGGAAGGCTTGGATATCAGTAAACGAGATTTCGCGCAACTTCATGCGTTCAAAGGACTAAAAGCATCAAAACTGCGAAAGAATGCATATTCGCGCATATCTTGCGTTCTGACCCTACCCGTACATCCATAAACTTTTGTAACCATTAAAATATTATATTTTAATTATGGGAATGCAAATGTACCATCCGTCGCGAAATCTGGATTATTTTCGCGTCCGTTTGAATGTTCGCCGTAATTAAGCGAAAAACGCGACTGTACGACCGAACAAACTGGCCTCCATGATATTTTTGAGCATGGCTGAAGTTAAATATACTTTAACTTCCTTGTAGAGCTTAGAAATGGGGTTAACGGGTGTTAGAAGTGCCAAAAAAAACTCAACTATGCAAGTGCAGGGGCTAAACATGTCAACAGTTGAAACTTTGCTTTGCTGACCAGGTCCTTACGGACCGTATACACTAGGACCTTACGGTCCGTAAGCATGTGCCAGATACAGAAAAACAGGCAGCTGCCTGTTCCATCCTATTACACCACCTCAATTTGCCATTTCTTGATTCTAGGGGCTTGTTTAATGATTTAGAAGGACCTAGGGACACTTGGGATGATCCCATAGCACTTGTAGACTTGTTTAATGATTTAGAAGGACCTAAGGACCTAGGCATCAAGAACTCCTATATAAGAAACCATTGTTGCAACATTTGATCACATTCATTTGAAAACATCACAACTTGGTTTCTGGAGGTTCTTGGAGCTCAAGCACTCTTCCTAGTGATCATTAGCCGTGCTTAGGACCTTGGTAAGTATTCTTAACCTTCCTTAATTCAGTTTTGCTTAGTTAATTAGCTTAAAGTCAAACCGTCATAATTAAGGTTTGACTTCGTCATTCATCTTAATTTGTCCAGTCGTATTGCAAATTGAAAGTACCTATGAGTCGGTAATTATGTGGGCAACAAACCCTTAAAAGGGTATTCTCTGATTCCCACTCTAAGTAGGTCAATTGTCGGGTCAAACTTGGTCTTAAAAAGTCAACAAGAAGCTTAATTTCAAATTAATGCATAATTAGCAATGTAGAAGCTATGCAACCTGTTTTATCATTAATATAACTTGGTAATTAATGTAAGAACATGTCTAAACATGTTCAACCCGACAATTTTCAGTGTAGGCTCGGTTCGGGACCGAAAGTCGCATAGTTTGACTTCTGCCTTGACTTTCAGTTCTGACCCAATGTAGCATGTCTTATAAATGCCTTAGAGCCTTATTTGGACCAGGTTTCATGTAAGTATAACCCGTTGTGATTATACAACTTGGTTCATTAGTTATCCGATTCATATGCATATTTCAGCTAAATGCCTAAATGTTGACTATTATGCCCATATGACCTTAAAATGTGATTTTTGAAAAAGTAAAAGAATAGAAACCTTCATTACTAATTCATAGACTTGTCCCTAAAGTTTGACATCAGTTTGAGGTCTAGCTTAGGAGTTATGCTCATTAGCGTAAATGAAAAGCTTTTTAGTAATTAAATGGCGTAATTGGCATATAGCCTATCTAAACCCAATTTTTAATACCAAACTTTTTACCCACTGATATAAAATAATATTTTGGGATTTTAGAAGATTTTTATTTATTTTTAAGCTGAGCATGAGTTCTAAGCTTAATTCGGTTATTGTCGGTTTTGCCCTTTTGGGCTATAAAATGAGTTTTACAAATCCTTTTGACCCCAAACCTTTTGATACTGATTTTAAAAGATAAATAAAATGTTTTGAGCCTTCTGGAATAATAAAAATATCAGCTTTCTTTGGAAAACCCGGAAATGACTCCAAATCGCCTTTTAAGCGTTTTTAACGCATAGTATGTATTAAAACTATTTTAAACATATAAAGTTTGATGCCTACTGATATTTTTAGTAAATATTTGCATTCTAACAGTAAGAAAAAGTTTTAAACTCAGATTTCTGATTTTGACCTTTTGGGCTTATGTGAAATTACCAAAATGCCCCTATGGTGCATAGTATGGTTATAATTAATAAAATTCACATATATATGACACCCTACTGTTATAACTTATTAAATTAAGTATTTTTACCAATTATACCAGACCTGTAACTCAGGTAAATATTGAAACTCTTTTATAACTCTTAAAATGACCAAAACGCCCCTATGAGGCGTAATTTGAGTTTAAATCCGTTTTGAGCATAATAGAAGATATCTTACTGATATCACAACATATTTAAGGCACATTAACTTAGGAAACATGTATATGACTCTTATGGTTACCCGTTACGCATATTACGCGTTCGGATCGGTTTATGTAACTAGTTTGCATAAATTGACCAAAACGGGTCAGACCTTATCATTTTTGCCTCAAAATCCAGAATGTGTTTGATGTACCCATATTATACAAGTCTCCAAACTTTTTGGGTCAAAATCATATTCTATTCCGGTCTTCGCTTAATCATGCGTTTTGAACCGTAAACCTTCCCTTAAAACTAACCGGTCTAAGTTTCAACTTAAATAAGACCCGTTAGGAATCTAATAGGTTAATAAAACCCTCGTTCCAGATTTAGGAGCCCAGTAAAAGCTATCTGTACTTGCTTGGTGGTATACGGCTGGGATAAATTGTATAAATTTGCTCAGGTAAATACTTTTAACTTATTTTCCCTTATACGGGCTTGGGGTACGGTATATAAAATACCGCTTGGTCGGGCATTCGACTTTAATCGTTTGGTGGTTAAATATTATCGAGATGACCCGTTTAAAATTTTGTTTTGTTTGTTTAACGCCTTTGGGGGCTAATGACCATGTCCCGGATATCCTTGGCATCATTTTACGAAATGGCCACGACCTAAGCACGGGGTGTAGGCGTACACCTGACAGATGCATATGTAAAAACTGGTATCCCACTTAAAGGATACAACCTTGTGGGCATTATACATGTGGTGTGTCTATTAATCTTTAACCCGGCACGAACCGGGCAACTGAACGCATAACAAACATGTAATTCTTTTACAAGTATTATATACAAATAATTATCCCATGTTATAAAAAGTTTTGTGCTACGTGCATTCAAATCAATCTTCTAAAACATTTTCAAAATGCATCAGTTAATTGTATTTACCAGTGTAAATTGACGTATTTTCCAAAAAGGCTAAGTGCAGGTACTACACGTAATAGGCTGGCTACTCCAGGCATCAATAATCAAGTCTCACAAGCTCTAGATGTTAAAGTCTATTGAACAAAGTTTCTTTTTATCTTTTGATCCGCCTGTGGATTTTTTACAACCGTATTTGTAATACTTTATATTACTCTTTATTGGATTGTAATATATTTATCTTTTGCTTCCGCTGTGCATTTAAATTGTGTTGTTTGACTATGATGATATCAACTACGTCACGATACTCCCCACCGGGCCCACCGGTAATATGTGGAAATATCGGGGTGTGACAGGTTGGTATCAGAGCCAACATTGAGTGAATTAAACACTATCCTTTTGTGTTTAATCTCAATGACACAGTAGCACATTCCTTGACCTTCTGAGTCTAGACTTAACATAGGAATACTCTCAATCCTAATCTGGAAATTTTTGCTTCTGATTTTTATATATATTGGATACGTCGCCAAGCGAAGAAGTCGTATTAGAATTTCTCCACACCCAGAGCCTTGAAATGCAGAGCTTCGTACCGCGGCTAGGATGAAACGTGCATCCAGGGAGAAAACATTCAGAAATAAAGTAAAGAAGAAAACTCCTTGTGCTAAAGATCGTTTCCTTAATAGTCCTTATAAGGACATATTTATCTTTCAGTCCCTTCGAGGACAACATTATTCCTTTCAAGTCCCGTTTAGGGCAAACCTGAACTTTTTAACTTTATAGTGGAATGATTAAATTTAAGTTTTCATTCTAAACATGAAATATGAAATAAATGAAAAATAACATTCCTTTTATAAGATCTACCATTATAATAAAATGGCAAAATCTAAAAAGGACAAGACCTAGCCACGTGTTATTTTAAGACAGGGCCAAGATGGTAGTTCCTCAATTAGATTCAGATCCTTATTAAACATCTCAATTTAGGATTGATCTGCGCTTAATATTAAAAAGAATCTTAAAGGTAAAACCTAGCCTACATGTCATTTTAGATATGGCCAAGATGGTAAGACCTATTCAAGAGATTCAGATCCTTGTTAACACCTAAGAACGTGTTAGCACTCTTGACAAATGTGATTCGAGAAAATCACAACAGTCATTCTTATATTGGATTCTTTCAATATCCTAATTTGGCCTAATGATCCAGAAATCATGGCTTATATCATCCTATAAGATGATCATATTATAAACATCCGTTAGTGATAAAGTGCCTACGGGCTAAACTTGCTGTCCGATAAGACAACGACAGTGGTGGTCTTTGACCCCTGTCTAAAGATGTTGGACTACGTCCAAGCATAATAGCCGGTAGGATCCATACGATCTCGACTAATAACATCTGAAAAGATGATCATACCATAAACATCCCTTAGAAGGGAAATGCCTACGGGCTATAATTAACGTCCTCTGAGACTAAAGACAGTCGTAGCCTACAACTCCCTTTCAAGAAAAGGTAATGAACTCGGATTCAAGCCTTAATGCCTCGATTCTATAAAATCTTGGCTTATAATTTTGTCCTTGTGACGTGGCTTGTAACACCCCCAAAATACCACCTGTGGGAACTCCGCGAGGCGTGTTACTCATCAGAGTTCGAGCCACCAATCACATTGAACCAATGATAAATATTTAAATAAAACATGTCATGAATTACCAATAGAAAATATCAAACATAGGGTTACTCCCAAAGAGTTGTGTAGCGGAAGCATATAGTAAATCGTTTAACAATTGTTTCATAGTAAATATTCAAAACCAACGTTTCACTTATAAGTTAATCCAAGAGCCTCGATCCATGACCACTCCAGCACTCCCAGATAGCAAGTCCACGTCACGAATTCTAGCGACCTGCAAGCATGCAGACAAGTGTGTCAGACGACACTGGTGAGTTCAAGGTTTTATTAACGGGTGTAGTTACCAAATATCTGTTAAGTCAACTCATCGTTTCATTTTGGGATTTTTATTAACGTAGGAGAGTCTTATATACTGGAAGTGTGTCCAATATATACCATGGGAGTGTGCCCAATATAACCTGGGAGTGTGCCCAACCCCAATGCCCCTAACCAAGCATTGGAAATGATGTCCAGGTAACTAGATCACGCTCGTCCTTACGGCCCGGTGTGAGGGTGTCAAACCTAATAGCGCTATCAACTAGTTACCCCATTGCCTTACAGGCAACACGGTAGATGATCGATTCTGTGTTCAATAACCAACATCCCAAATAGCAGTTTACCCAGTATTCCCTTTAGAAACGTTTACCAGATGTCCCAAACCACCGGGACGCATGCTTAGAAAAGTGCAGTGAACTCACCTTGGTTTGCTCGGTATGCTAAGTAAGTGCTCAAAGTAAATCAATCACGTCCTAAAGTATGCACGTATACATAATCAGTTTATAATCACGAAGTTGGCACGTAGGTATAATCATAGTGAACATCGCATCAATAAGCACCGAGTATCACATTGCACGTATTCGTAGTCATACAAGTATTGTTTTATACTTAACAGTAGTTAAATATCTCAGTTAACTTCTAACAGAGTTAAGTCAGGTTACTGTGCAAAGTATTCAAGTCGGCGAAACACATATTGGCGAAACATACTCTGTTTCGACAACTACCCTTTGGCGAAACAAGATTCTGTCTCGTCGACTGCCCTTGGCGAAACACTATCCTGTTTCGTCAATTACCCCTTGGCGAAACACATTTTGTTTCGCCGAGAGTTCTGTTTCGCCAAACAAGTCAGTTACGTCGAACATCAGTTACGTCAAAAATGTACATCAGTTACAATTTCATCACAGAAAGCCCTAATCATTGGAACAGCCGCCATCAATCATCAGAAATCATATGGAAATCAATGTGCACATAGAAATCATCATCTTACCATCATAAAATCATCATTAAAATAATCACAATGGCCGACAACATTATGCAAGTCATTCAATCATTACCCCATGTGAGCAGATTGTTATGATCATTC
The DNA here is from genome assembly GCA_030545235.1 of Helianthus tuberosus. Taxonomy (NCBI): domain Eukaryota; kingdom Viridiplantae; phylum Streptophyta; class Magnoliopsida; order Asterales; family Asteraceae; genus Helianthus; species Helianthus tuberosus. The sequence continues at coordinate 100,769,259 of CM060381.1, read as the reverse complement.
GGTAGTCATATACGTATACAACAGAACCCTAGTCTGCTAAGTATCTAGCATATTATATCCATTCTAGAGAACCAAATAACCACCACATGATCCCTGACAATCACATATACTCATGCATACAATGGCCAACAATTCCTAGGCTATCACATGCATAACATTAAATTTGCTGCATATTCAATACAATACAATTCACATGCACAATATAATCATCATTCAACAATTTAAGATCATCATCGGGTTTCACATACACTCCACTAACTGATCTTATCATGCATCACAAAATCAGAACATCATGACATCCATATGAAACTGAAATTAAATTAAATGTAAAACACTAACCGAACAAAGGATGATCAAACAATAAGGGTCCGGCTTCGAAAGAGGAGATGGTTGCCGTCGCACACAAGGCTAGAGAGTTTTAGAGTTTTCTGTTTGCTAAAGTGACGAATGAACAGAAAGTCCGGTATATAATTACGTAGCGTGTTGGGCCCTTACTGGGCTTCGGCGAAGCTGGGCTCGGCGAAACAAGTCCTGTTTCGTCGAAACTGAAGTTGACGAAACAAACTTCTGTTTCGTCGATGTGAGTCAAGTTCTAAACAACTTATGCAACTTAAAGTTTCCAACACATAATCAAGCAAACACAATACGTATACAGTTACAAGTCAACCAGTCAAACAACTACACAGTCAAAGTCAACGTGCATTAAATACAAAAGTCAAAGTCGGAAACTCGAGTTGTCACATGGCTTTTTGTGCCATAATTATATTTTAATTAAATTTAGGATGATTATAATGAAAATCCTGAATAAAATAAATATCATTCTTTTCTGCCAGTATATATATTAAAAAGAATCTTGAAGGGTATAACCTAGCTTGAATGTCATTAAAGACCTAGCTACGATGGTAAAACCTGTTTAAAAGAGATTCAAATCCTTGTTAAACACCTGAAAACGTGTTAACACTCCTGACAACAGGTGATGCGATAAAATCACACTTGTCACCCTTATATTAGGAATTTTTTCAAACCCCTTATTTAGCGTAAATGATCAAGAGGAGTCATGGCTAATAAACGTCGAACATGATGAACACATCAAAACATCCATTGGGGTGTATACCTACGGGCAAAGATGTATACATGGAAAGATAGTTTTATTTCATAAAATTCTTGTCAAGACAATGAATTATGAAATTATCCGATCCAAAGGAATCATTGATTATGTTTTAAAATTTCCCTAGTGACAAGGCCTCTGTGCCATCAAAAAGTCCTTGGGACAAGCCCTTATGCTTTATAAAACGTCGGTACGACATTGACAGTCGTGACTTATGTCCCCTGTCTAATAAATATGAAGGATTATATTCCGTTTAAACGCCAAAGACGGTTTATTTAAAAACCTAGGCCAAACATAATCAAATAAATTTAATACTATCTATTGGCCTATATGGTTGAGTTACACCATGGCTATTTAATCGTCAAGTTCGACAATTCTCTATAATTAAGCAAATTATTACTACTTGATTAGTAGCCTTCAAAGCTTCACCATGGCTGACTCCTCTGAAGCTCACAATCATCCAGTTGATCAGAATGATGATGCAAGACTGAATTTAACAGGCACCAAGTTACAAGCTATGATAGATACAGCCGTAAACAAAGCTGTGGACCGACTATTAAAGGACCGTAAGAGAAAGTGCGATAATACCCCAAATAAGGGTTACAAAAAAGGTAAGACCGGTTCAAACTATAACCAGTCCAAGCCAAAGGAGGCAAAACCCAAATGTAAAACCTGCAGGAAGAAGCACTTTGGAAAGTGTTTCTATGAACAGACCAGGGGATGTGTCATCTATAAAGAGATGGATCACAAGACCCATGAACGCAAGGACTTGAAGGATGCCGCATGCTATGGTTGTGGCGAGAAGAGGCACATAAAGACCCGCTGCCCAAAGAAGGCGACTAAAGGGAGACGCACTTTAGAGTCACAAGCTAGGCCTTGTGGGATTTGTAATAAGGAAGGGCACAAAAACTTTGGAGTGCCAAGACATAAAGGACGCAACCTGCTATGGTTGTAAGGAAATAGGGCACATCAAGACCAATTACCCAGATAAACCAAAAAGCCTGGAAAGGCTAAGAAGACCAAAGCTGGAGGCTCTCAAATGGATGCTCAAGAGACTATTCAGGATGACAATGTCACAACAGGTACTTTCTTTATCAATAACGCTCATGCTAGAGTATTATTTGATTCAGGTTCAGATAAGTCTTTCATAGATAATAGATTTTTGTAAATCATTAAATCTGCCTGTTAAAACTCTAAGCGTTAAGTATAAAGTAGAATTAGCCGATGGTACCTCAGAGACTGCTTCAGCAATATTAGATGGATGTTTTATATCCATTAAGAATCATTTTTCCGCTGTCCTTGTTTCCATTAAAATAAGAGGGACTCGATATAGTGATAGGAATGATTTGGTCGTCTTAAAAATCAGGCCCATGTTGTGTATGATAAGAAGCAAGTAGTTATCAAGACTCCTTATGGTAACCCTTTGACAATTCAAGGAAACACTGGGTATGGATTGCCTAAGCACTTGTTGAATATGGTATTTAATACCAAAGATTCGAGTATGGAGAACTCAGAAGAGACAAACAACAGTCGCGATGCTGGAGATGCGACAAATGTTAATAGTGCATCCAATGTGAACCTCAATGTTAATGGAGTTAATCTCCAAAACCATAATTAGCGTAGCTATTAGAAAGGCTATAAGAAAAATTCATGAAAAGGTTCAAGAAGCCAAATGCTGCTCGCTTTAAAACACATGTCGCTGCTCATGAGAAGAGCTATATTCATACTTCAATCGCGAAAAATAAACCAAACAAAATCATATATGGCAAGGAGCCCATTCCTTTTAGGATGTACTTAAAAGTACTTCGTCTCTTGGAAGTCAAGAGACTTCAATAGTAAAAAGGGACCATCGATTACAAGAAATTGTTGGATGAAGTAGAAACCATTAAGTGTATCAGCGGTTATGCTGGAAAGCACACGGTAAGGTATGCGTCACAATCATTCGATGGTAATACCCTTGATTAGTGAGGACATTAATGGAGTCCACAAGAAAGATCCCCTTATACATTATGGGATGGTCCAAGTTTTAAGGACCTTATTAGAAAAACCTACTATCCACATCACAAAATGGAAAAAGATGGAATAAGAAATTTCTGACTCTCGCCATAAAAGTTCTAGGGATGTCGACGGTATGTTAAAATTTTAATTCATTGGCTGAGATAGTGTAACACCCATTCTTATAAATTAAGGTTTAACGTATCATTTACGAAGAACAATCATGTAATTAATATTACATATGCTTTGGAATTACGGGTTTATTAAAACCTTTTACAATTTAAAAGTATACAACAAATCATGTGTACATTTGTCGTTTAACATAACAACGATACATAGTGCGGAAGCTTGTTTCGTGTTCGTGTTCGGTTCTTGCTCGTCACTTGATCTTCATCCGGGCACTCTTGGCGATCACCTATAATCAAAACCAACTTAAAAGTTAGTTTTGATAGTTAAATAATCAGTATAAACAAGTTACATGGGTCAAACAACAACAAAATAATTTTTTTCTCCGGAACAGGGGGCTCGCGTGACGCCAAGCCCCAGTTTTCACAGCCTGATGCTTAATCAGTTGCTGTACATACCCAGCATGACCTGATTTCACGGAAACGGCCATAACTTCTTCGTTATTGATCCGTTTTACCCGATTATTTTTCCTACGCGTCCGTAATTTAATCCTCCAACTTATGGAGTTAAAATCCTACGTCCAACATAAGAAATTTTGAGACTTCTAAGCCTTCGACTCGTTACCTTTTTACCGAATTTTAACTCGTTTATGCATTTTATCAAACAAACGTATTTATTTGATTCCTATATCTCATACACTTCTTCAAATTAATATTACCTACTATATTAGGTTCTAATCATAGGTTTATTACTCAATTTAAACCCGTTTTCGCTCGTATGCTTATTTTGACCCGTTAAGGGTCTTTTAAGCACTTTAAAGCTTAAAATCGCTTCCATTCCCTTCTAGCATTATAGTTCTACATTTCTTATCTAGTAACCTCCCACTACAACTATGTGTGTATTGGGTTTAATGTGGATATCTATATGTTCCGAGTTTTACCCCTCGAATTACCATTTTACGGCCAAGACTCATATAAAGCCCTTCGACCCAAGAATTTACGTTTTTCAGTATCTAAATTATCCTAAGCATTTATATAATCATAAAACTCATTTCCGAACCACCTTTAAGGGTCGTTCATCCGAATTAGCTTACAAGGGCAATTTGGTCAATTTTTATCCTTCTTTAACTACAAGGGTCCTTTAAATGCTTGATTGACCCAAAATCCGACCCTTTTAACTATAATCTTATTTATAAACCCATGTGCTTCTAAAACCCCATGAACATAATTCAATTTATTCGGTTTACCTTAAAGATAACAGAATATCTACACTTTAACATGGTCTAACTCTTCTAGAACTCCAAATTCTACATGATGAGTTGTGTTATTATACATACCTGGCTCGGATCGATATATTGACCCGTTTCAATACCTTGCCTTAGTAGCCGCTAAGCAATAGCGATGTACTTATCCATTTGATATTTATTCCTATAACATGTAACTCGACAAACCATTAGACAATATTGTCAAAGGGTGATAATTTCACCTTTTGACCCGTTTATTTACCTGGTGATCTTCGTCACTTCAAGTGAATACCAATTTCATGTATTACGCTAATTTAAAGTCTACTAGCGAGAATACGGAATCAAGCATAACGTAACGGAATCGTAGTTACGTACCTTTTAAGCATCCTTTCCAAACGCGTATTTCCACCGGCTTGTCCATTTGACGATCCGGATTCTTCGCCTAAAGAGTTCAATTCACAATTCGTTTAGAACCCTTTTTATAAGTCTTAAAGCATAATTTCTTAACATATTCAAATCTGCGTTTTACCAAACCTTTACATTTTAACCTCCATTTAGGCATTTTATCAAACACCTAGCGGGTCAGATTTCTACATAATCTAAACCAAGTTCATGACTTGAGTTTATCACCCTAATTAACTTCAATTAGACTATATACACATATTTTAACATCAACAATTTAGAGATTTCCTCGTAATTTCAGTTTACACTAGAACATGGGTTTTAAATCCTAGTGTTTATCAAGCTCTACTAACATCTTAATCACCCACTATGGTGATTTTGATCCTTACAATTATCATGCAAGAATTTTGACAAGAAATCATCTAGGGTTTGTCCCTAAACCTTATATCACTTCCAATTTTGTATTTACAACACATAATTAAGCTCAACACTCAATTTCAATCACATGCAAGAATTTGGGTTGAATCAAAATGACCTAATTCGATATACCTCACGATCCTCTTGACAAGGTGATCACGATTCTATGTTCAGATTTTGATTTCAACTTGATTTGGGCCTTCAATTTGAGAGTTTAGTAGAAGTTAGGGTAAGGGGTTGAGGGTGTCGCCCTCTTCCTGTTCTTGATCGACCAGAGACTCATTTGAGGTGTTTGGTTTTATTTTTTTGATTAAAACTAATAATAATAGTTTCAAGTTTAACAACATTGGTCCCTCCCTTTTTGTTTAACATTTAATTTTGGTTATTCTAACCTTATTTCAAGTTATTTCTAGACTTGTAGTTAACTAGGTTAAAATTTTCCTAGTTATTCATCTTGTTCAAAAACCCGTTTTATTTTAAGTCCCGTTAAATCTCGGGCCTTTTTACATACTTTGTTCTCTCAAAGTATTTCCCATCCTTTTAATAATTATTAGACTTATTTATTTAAATCCTAATATTCATCGGGTTAATTTTACCACTAACGGTATTTTACCCGTTTTTTACTATTAACGAGGTTTGATTACCAAACCCGTTTTCGGGGTGTTACAAGTCTACCCCCCTTAAAGAGGTTTCGTCCTCGAAACCTTTTCTTTCATAATTTATCGAGTTTAACTCCATGCATATGCTCTCGATAATCAATTGAGCATTGCTCATATTTTAATCGATTGTTAGTATTACCAGAAAAATTATGGTAATACCTTTTTGGTTACAAAACATTTACGTGCCTCATTCGACATAATGCAACTTGAAATAACGTAATTTCGTTATTTCTACTAGTTTAATTAACTTAGCGATATCCATATTATCGAACCCTTTGTGAATCCGTTACCTTGACCCGTTTAAAGGTCTTTAGTGAAATTTTTCACTTTTTACAACAATTTCTTTTGTTTTCAAGTTCATTTATTCGGTTCAGTTACACCGAATCTATCGATTATGAGCAACCAAATTTATTTAAATGACCTTAGCCGGTCCCACTAACTAGACTTATTAGTCCAGTTATTGTTTACCGCTCGCTTGGTTATAATGTGATTCCACTTCACATTGTATTTCTTGACCGTGATCGTGTCACGTCATGTTTAATTTATATCAACGTTTCTTTATCATACTTCTTCTTTTCAAATGTATTGTCTCGCACCTATCGATGTTAAGACCCATACTCTTTGATATTGACCATTTTCTAATCTCCCTCGTTATATCCATATTTGTTAAAACATTGTTTCTTACTAAAACTAAATTTTAGTTGAACGTTTCCTTTTTCTCCTTGTCTTACCTCTTTTACTCATTTCTAGGACTTTTACGTCTGAAAATTTATTCCTTTCCGTTGTCTTCTCGGTAATATTTTTGTCCTTTTTGTGAATTATCAGAATTTAAATAATTGTGAATCCTTTTTGTTATTTCTGCCCGTTTAGATGTTTTAGTGAAATCCCTCACTTTTGTCAACCAGGCCTTTCACGATCTCTTCGCTTTTAACTCACTCAGTTAAGTTAGCGAAACCCCTCACTTTTATACTACCTTTACCTTCCGTTATTATTTTACGCGGGGAGTTTAACCATTTTCCTCGCTTCACGTTATTGACCCGTAGGTTCTTTCACTTAGCCTCGTAGGCTTATTTCTTTAGATTTTCACCTTTTTAAAGCAAGGCCTTTATGATCCCTTGCTTCAATTCATGTCCCGTGGGTCATTTTGGCCCCGTAGACCTTTACACTAATTAATATCCCGTAGGTTATGATGATCCCGTAGATCATCTTTTATTCTAGTCTTTATTCAAATGTGTATACGTTTATATACGCATATGGCGTTAAGGCACCCCTTTTTATGTTTATAATTATTCACCTTTACTTTTTGGATTTCATTTGACCTTGACCGCAGTCTAAGGCTACATTGTTTTCTTTCGAATCATCTTTCTGACTTCTCGACTTCTAACGTCAATCTACACGTCGGTTTTCCATACACTTACCGTTACCCGGTTCATACTTATACTCCTTTACAACCCATTACCCGGGTCTTTCTATCTTATTGTTTTTAGCTTTCCGGTTTCACCGGTTTGCGTTTTTCCTATTACATTAAGCGTTATTCCTTAATTGACTCGTTTGACTCATTTTGGGTGAATTTTCATCACTTATGAATGTCAAACTTCATTCTTTATTTGACCCGTCCAACTTTGAAATGGTTGAACGTAATTACCAAAATTTATGTTTGCGAATATTCTTGTCATCTTTTAGTCATGACTCAAAACCCGAGTCTTTTAACTTCCCATCCGAGTTCCCGTTTCTCGGTCCACGCATGCGTTTAAATCCTTACTCACCAACCGGGTGTTTTATCGAATTCGTTATTATTACAACCCTTACGGTATGCATTATGACTTCTTTTCGCTTTTATATTCCTACTTTGTTCTCAAATTTGGTGTTTTACTAAATCGGCCCGTTAAGAGTCATATTTGCATTCTCCGGGATCGAGTGTAAGCACACCCCTCCCAATTTCATATCTTAATTATTTTACATGTTTCTTTGTCCCTTCCCTCGGGCTCATTATCCTAATATAATACGCTTCCGTCACTCGGCTATGCGTTTACATTATGATCAAATATTCTGCTTATCTGATTCATTTGGGTACTTTTTAATTTGTCCCTTTAACCCCGTCCTTACTACATCGGATGTAAACGTGTCCGCTATAAGAAGTTCATAGTATCATATGCCACTACTTACTTGGCCAGAGTAAGCGATTAACACATGACACGCATGACCTTTTTATAGTTTTCACATCACGCCCTATGTAAGTAACGCCTCTATTTAGTTTTCTTGGTTCTATTCAGGTTTTTCCAAGTTTCTAACTTACATATGCAACAATCAGTCTCTACATGTTTGTTGCATATTGTTATTTGTGCGATTATATTTAAAAGCACGCACCTGGTAATGCTTGCCCCGACGGGCGTTTCTTGCCTTTAACTTTGTTCGCGGTCGTTACGCGATTTAGTCCTTGGTGAGCATGCTCCTCTTGTCATACTTCGGACCGTTCTTCTATCATATCCGAAATTTGTTAAGCTCTCGCTATCCTCATATGCGAGTGTCCTTCAACTAAAACATATACAACAGTTAATAATTTCAACATTAAAGGATGCCCATATTATAATACAAGGCTTTTCTACTATACGCATCAACGCGTGTAATTTCGTTGACTATATCTATTCTATATCGATTTTATTAGTGTAACGTGTATTACACGATAACCATATGTGTTGTTCTCAATACTTTAATCATATTAAACCATTGATATACATGTACTTACCAGATTTGCGATCAAGCCTCGAACCGAACACCAATCTTTATCAAGAGCGTAAGGTTTAAGTCCAAGCATAGCTTTCCCGCCATACTTGAATCTCTTAAACCAAGGCTCTGATACCAACTTGTAACACCCATTCTTATAAATTAAGGTTTAACGTATCATTTACGAAGAACAATCATGTAATTAATATTACATATGCTTTGGAATTACGGGTTTATTAAAACCTTTTACAATTTAAAAGTGTACAACATATCATGTGTACATTCGTCATTTAACATAACAATGATACATAGTGCGGAAGCTTGTTTCGTGTTCGTGTTCGGTTCTTACTCGTCGCTTGATCTTCATCCGGGCACTCTTGGCGATCACCTATAATCAAAACCAACTTAAAAGTTAGTTTTGATAGTTAAATAATCAGTATAAACAAGTTACATGGGTCAAACAACAACAAAATAATTTTTTTTTGCGGAACAGGGGGCTCGCGTGACGCCAAGCCCCTGTTTTCACAGCCTGATGCTTAATCAGTTGCTGTACATACCCAGCACGACCTGATTTCACGGAAACGGCCATAACTTCTTCGTTATTGATCCGTTTTACCCGATTCTTTTTCCTACGCGTCCGTAATTTAATCCTCCATCTTATGGAGTTAAAATCCTACGTCCAACATAAGAAATTTTGAGACTTCTAAGCCTTCGACTCTTTACCTTTTTACCGAATTTTAACTCGTTTATGCATTTTATCAAACAAACGTATTTATTTGATTCCTCTATCTCATACACTTCTTCAAATTAATATTACCTACTATATTAGGTTCTAATCATAGGTTTATTACTCAATTTAAATTCGTTTTCGCTCGTATGCTTATTTTGACCCGTTAAGGGTCTTTTAAGCACTTTAAAGCTTAAAATCGCTTTCATTCCCTTCTAGCATTGTAGTTCTACATTTCTTATCTAGTAACCTCCCACTACAACTATGTGTGTACTGGGTTTAATGTGGATATCCATATGTTCCGAGTTTTACCCCTCGAATTACCATTTTACGGCCAAGACTCATATAAAGCCCTTCGACCCAAGAATTTACGTTTTTCAGTATCTAAATTATCCTAAGCATTTATATAATCATAAAACTCATTTCCGAACCACCTTTAAGGGTCGTTCATCCGAATTAGCTTACAAGGGCAATTTGGTCAATTTTTATCCTTCTTTAACTACAAGGGTCCTTTAAATGCTTGATTGACCCAAAATCCGACCCTTTTAACTATAATCTTATTTATAAACCCATGTGCTTCTAAAACCCCATGAACATAATTCAATTTATTTGGTTTACCTTAAAGATAACCGAATATCTACACTTTAACATGGTCTAACTCTTATAGAACTCCAAATTCTACATGATGAGTTGTGTTATTATACATACCTGGCTCGGATCGATATATTGACCCGTTTCAATACCTTGCCTTAGTAGCCGCTAAGCAATAGTGATGTACTTATCCATTTGATATTTATTCCTATAACATGTAACTCGACAAACCATTAGACAATATTGTCAAAGGGTGATAATTTCACCTTTTGACCCGTTTATTTACCTAGTGATCTTCGTCACTTCAAGTGAATACCAATTTCATGTATTACGCTAATTTAAAGTCTACTAGCGAGAATACGGAATCAAGCATAACGTGACGGAATCGTAGTTACGTACCTTTTAAGTATCCTTTCCAAACGCGTATTTCCACCGGCTTGTCCATTTGACGATCCGGATTCTTCGCCTAAAGAGTTCAATTCACAATTCGTTTAGAACCCTTTTTATAAGTCTTAACGCATAATTTCTTAACATATTCAAATCTGCGTTTTACCAACCCTTTACATTTTAACCTCCATTTAGGCATTTTATCAAACACCTAGCGGGTCAGATTTCTACATAATCTAAACCAAGTTCATGACTTGAGTTTATCACCCTAATTAACTTCAATTAGACTATATACACATATTTTAACATCAACAATTTAGAGATTTCCTCGTAATTTCAGTTTACACTAGAACAAGGGTTTTAAATCCTAGTGTTTATCAAGCTCTACTAACATCTTAATCACCCACTATGGTGATTTTGATCCTTACAATTATCATGCAAGAATTTTGACAAGAAATCATCTAGGGTTTGTCCCTAAACCTTATATCACTTCCAATTTCGTATTTACAACACATAATTAAGCTCAACACTCAATTTCAATCACATGCAAGAATTTGGGTTGAATCAAAATGACCTAATTCGACATACCTCACGATCCTCTTGACAAGGTGATCACGATTCTATGTTCAGATTTTGATTTCAACTTGATTTGGGCCTTCAATTTGAGAGTTTAGTAGAAGTTAGGGTAAGGGGGTGAGGGTGTCGCCCTCTTCCTGTTCTTGATCGACCAGAGCCTCATTTGAGGTGTTTGGTTTTATTTTTTTAATTAAAACTAATAATAATAGTTTCAAGTTTAACAACATTGGTCCCTCCCTTTTTGTTTAACATTTAATTTTGGTTATTCTAACCTTATTTCAAGTTATTTCTAGACTTGTAGTTAACTAGGTTAAAATTTTCCTAGTTATTCATCTTGTTCAAAAACCCGTTTTATTTTAAGTCCCATTAAATCTCGGGCCTTTTTATATACTTTGTTCTCTCAAAGTATTTCCCATCCTTTTAAATAATATTAGACTTATTTATTTAAATCCTAATATTCACCGGGTTAATTTTACCACTAACGGTATTTTACCCGTTTTTTACTATTAACGAGGTTTGATTACCAAACCCGTTTTCGGGGTGTTACAGATAGTACCCTATTCCGTTTACCCAAAATCTAAACTTAATGCAAATAATTGTTGGTGGTTTGTATCGCAAATAAGAGGGCACATTAAGGTTTCAAAGCATGCTCATTATAAACCCATTATGGATCTACCTCAGCTACTCACGTTGTATAGACTAAGAAACAACCAGTCAAAGCTGAGACTACCCTAAATTTGTCAAAGATTCTACAGCTGAGTGTAAAAGGATTAAGAATGGAGACGTTTAACCCTCCTGATGAACGGTTAGAGGTAGTTCACATTAGTAAAAACACCAGATAAATTCCTTATTATGATTTTATTGCTAAGAACTACGTTTGGTTTCAGATACCGCTAAGTCTCTCATAAGACCATAAGCTTAGCAAACTTTTAGAAATTTTCCCGTAAGAACCCCAGATATTAAGTGTAAGGTAAAACTTACAGGCGAAATCGTAAGAACCATTTCTTTTGTTCCTATCAGAAACCTTCAGACGTAGAATTTTCGAAGTATCCTCTCTCTAGAGGAAGTGCGTCAGCATATATAGTTGATATCTCTTTAATCTCTATCGATTCCGAATACCAGATGGAATGATAAAAGCGTCATATGAGGATTGGTGTATCTTAATAAGTTCCATAGATTGCTTCCATGCCTGATCAGTATGGAGGTTTAATGCATGGGACCACAAAGATATTCCGATAGGTCATATGGTACTAAAGTCAACTAATGGTATTCAAAGGAGATATCCAGAATGGAATTGACCAAGTAAATGTTCCCGATTAAGGAATTCGTGGACTTGTAACATAAATGTGTCACTTATTTGACACAAGCAATGATGGATGAACTGGAGCCTGAGATATGGAAAATCTCTGTAACCTCCTTATATCTTGATTATCTTCTCCAAAGATTTCCCTATTTACCCCTGAGAGGCATGTAGAGTTAAGATTAATATCCCATTTAGGGCTGTATTATTATGAAACCCTGATTAAGTAAGTTTTAAGATATAGATTCATAAAGCCTAACTCAATATTCTGAGAATTCAGTATTGTTAATTAAGAAAGACGGTTCATTTTGCTTATGCATTAATTACCGCAACCCTATTTAGGCAACAATTAAGAATTGCCATCAGCTGCCCAGGATGGTCGATTTGTTCGACTAACGGCAAGGATTAGCTATTCCTTAAGATTAATTTAAGCAGTGGACGGAATAACCATCTCACTTTAAATTAAGCTTTTCTATTATAGTTGTCATATAAGTATCAAGGCTACTCCTTTGGAGACCCCGTATAAATGGAATGTTAAACATTTATTGTCGACAAAGGATTGGTAAGTCCAAATATCAGGATCTGAAAGTTGCCTTGGAAACAACGAATAAGATCATACAAATCCATAATCATCTGTAAGTTACCAGTATTCGGCAGAAAATCAAAGATTAATGAAATTGGCAACCCTCCTAAGATCTTGTTAAGAAAAAAAAGGTTCAACAAAAATATCACCATGGAAGGGTGTGCCAATCTGATAATTATCAGGCTAGTTAAGCTCTGAATATATAGAATCATTCAAGGAAATCGAATGTATCAAGATCAAATAGCTTATAAGCTAAAACCCATTTAAGGAACTCGGCAGAGCTCGCAATGCATTACACATTAATGATTTAAGGATGTGTTTCACCAATAAGTCAAGAAGCATTATCACATAATGATATGCAGATTTATGATTTGATGAGAAACCTGTATCGATTAAGGATCGACAGGTTAAGAAGCTCCAAAAAGGGTATATGTACATATTATAAAGGTCAACTTGGGAGCTTGAAGAGGCTCCAGACATGTTATAGAAGTTAAGTCCATTATGCGACAAAAAGTGCTTCCAGCATTTAACAAATCTCGAGGTTGAGATTTCTTTTAAGGGGGTGAGGATGTAACACCTCGTAAAATCACGTCCAATGGTGTATTGACACGTGTAATAAACCCTAATGAAGTCAAACACTGAAATTAAGGGACTAATTTTTTTAAAAATCAAAAACCTTGATTATAAAAGGACTGGAAGTGTTATCATACCAAAAATAAGTTTCTGAATAACCTGTCACAATGATTATATTCACAAATGAGCCACTTGTCGATCGAGTGTAGCCGTTTGCGTAATTAATTGAAAGTTTGCGCAATGAAGGGTTAAAAGCGTCAACATGTTAATTCTTACCTCTGAGTGACCTTCTAACAAACCGGGAGCTTCATGATATTTAATTATACTTTCGGGAATGCCAACTATTGGCCAACTAAGGTTTTTATGCCTATAAGTAAAGTTACGCGCAACTTTACAAGTTAGAGGGACTAAAAGTGTCAATATGTTTAATTATACCTCTGAATGACCTTTTAGCGAACCCGAAGCATCGTGATGTTTAATAATACTTTCAAAAATGCCTAATATGAATTAGATAAGGCTTCAATGCTATTAAATGATGAGATGCGCAAGTTCGCGCAATGGAGGGACCTAAAGCGTCAACTTTTGAATCTGCGCCTTTCAGTGACCATTTAAGCGATTGAGAGTGTAGTAATATTTAATTATATGTTTGGGAATACCCATTATGGGCCATGGAAGGCTTGGATATCAGTAAACGACATTTCGCGCAACTTCATGCGTTCAAAGGACTAAAAGCGTCAAAACTGCGAAAGAATGCATATTCGCGCATATCTTGCGTTCTGACCCTACCCGTACATCCATAAACTTTTGTAACCATTAAAATATTATATTTTAATGATGGGAATGCAAAAGTACCATACGTCGCGAAATCTGGATTGTTTTCGCATCCGTTTGAATGTTCGCTGTAATTAAGCGAAAAACGCGACTGTACGACCGAACAAACTGGCCTCCATGATATTTTTGAGCATGGATGAAGTTAAATATACTTTAACTTCCTTATAGAGCTTAGAAATGGGGTTAACGGGTGTTAGAAGTGCCAAAACAACTCAACTATGCAAGTGCAGGGGCTGAACATGTCAACAGTTGAAACTTTGCTTTGCTGACTAGGTCCTTTCGGACCGTATACACTAGGACCTTACGGTCCGTAAGCATGTGCCAGATACAGAAAAACAGGCAGCTGCCTGTTCCAGCCTGTTACACCGCCTCAATTTGCCATTTCTTGATTCTAGGGGCTTGTTTAATGATTTAGAAGGACCTAGGGACACTTGGGATGATCCCATAACACTTGTAGACTTGTTTGTAATGATCTAAAGGCATCAAGAACTCCTATATAAGAAACCATTGTTGCAACATTTGATAACATTCATTTGAAAACTTCACAACTTGGTTTCTGGAGGTTCTTGGAGCTCAAGCACTCTTCCTGGTGATCATTAGTCGTGCTTAGGACCTTGGTAAGTATTCTTAACCTTCCTTAATTCAGTTTTGCTTAGTTAATTAGCTTAAAGTCAAACCGTCGTAATTAAGGTTTGACTTCGTCATTAATCTTAATTTGTCCAGTCGTATTGCAAATTGAAAGTACCTATGAGTCGGTAATTATGTGGGCAACAAACCCTTAAAAGGGTATTCTCTGATTCCCAGTCTAAGTAGGTCAATTGTCGGGTCAAACTTGGTCTTAAAAAGTCAACAGGAAGCTTAATTTCAAATTAATGCATAATTAGCAATGTAGAAGCTATGCAACCTGTTTTATCATTAATATAACTTGGTAATTAATGTAAGAACATGTCTAAACATGTTCAACCCGACAATTTTCAGTGTAGGCTCGGTTCGGGACCGAAAGTCGCATAGTTTGACTTCTGCCTTGACTTTCAGTTCTGACCCAATGTAGCATGTTTTATAAATGCCTTAGAGCCTTATTTGGACCAGGTTTCATGTAAGTATAACCCGTTGTGATTATACAACTTGGTTCATTAGTTATCCGATTCATATGCATATTTCCGCTAAATGCCTAAATGTTGACTATTATGCCCATATGACCTTAAAACATGATTTTTGAAAAAGTAAAAGAATAGAAACCTTCATTACTAATTCATAGACTTGTCCCTAAAGTTTGACATCAGTTTGAGGTCTAGCTTAGGAGTTATGCTCATTAGCGTAAATGAAAAGCTTTTTAGTAATTAAATGGCGTAATTGGCATATAGCCTTTCTAAGCCCAATTTTTAATACCAAACTTTTTACCCACTGATATAAAATAATATTTTGGGATTTTAGAAGATTTTTATTTATTTTTAAGCTGAGCATAACATAGAGTTCTAAGCTTAATTTGGTTATTGTCGGTTTTGCCCTTTTGGGCTATAAAATGAGTTTTACAAATCCTTTTGACCCCAAACCTTTTGCTACTGATTTTAAATGATAAATAAAATGTTTTGAGGCTTCTGGAATAATAAAAATATCAGCTTTCCTTTGAAAACCCGGAAATGACTCCAAATCGCCTTTTAAACGTTTTTAACGCATAGTATGTATTAAAACTATTTTAAACATGTAAGGTTTGATGCCTACTGATATTTTTAGTAAATATTTGCATTCTAACAGTAAGCAAAAGTTTTAAACTCAGATTTCTGATTTTGACCTTTTGGGCTTATGTGAAATTACCAAAATGCCCCTATGGTGCATAGTATGGTTATAATTAATAAATTTCACATATATATATATATATATATATGACACCCTACTGTTATAACTTATTAAATTAAGTCTTTTTACCAATTATATAAGACCTGTAACTCAGGTAAATATTGAAACTCTTTTATAACTCTTAAAATGACCAAAACGCCCCTATGAGGCGTAATTTGAGTTTAAATCCGTTTTGAGCATAATAGAAGATATCTTACTGATATCACAACATATTTAAGGCACATTAACTTAGGAAACATGTATATGACTCTTATGGTTACCCGTTACGCATATTACGCGTTCAGATCGGTTTATGTAACTAGTTTGCATAAATTGACCAAAACGGGTCAGACCGTATCATTTTTGCCTCAAAATCTAGAATTTGTTTGATGTACCCATATTATACAAGTCTCCAAACTTTTCGGGTCAAAATCACATTCTATTCCGGTCTTCGCTTAATCATGCGTTTTGAACCGTAAACCTTCCCTTAAAACTAACCGGTCTAAGTTTCAACTTAAATAAGACCCGTTAGGAATCTAATAGGTTAATAAAACCTTCATTCCAGATTTAGGAGCCCAGTAAAAGCTATCTGTACTTGCTTGGTGGTATACGGCTGGGATAAATTGTATAAATTTGCTCAGGTAAATACTTTTAACTTATTTTCCCTTATACGGGCTTGGGGTACGGTATATAAAATACCGCTTGGTCGGGCATTCGACTTTAATCGTTTGGTGGTTAAATATTATCGAGATGACCCGTTTAAAATTTTGTTTTATTTGTTTAATGCCTTTGGGGGGCTAATGACCATGTCCCGGATATCCTTGGCAACATTTTACGAAATGGCCACGACCTAAGCACAGGGTGTAGGCGTACACCTGACAGATGCATATGTAAAAACTGGTATCCCACTTAAAGGATACAACCTTGTGGGCATTATACCTGTGGTGTGTCTATTAATCTTTAACCCGACACGAACCGGGCAACTGAACGCATAACAAACATGTAATTCTTTTACAAGTATTATATACAAATAATTATCCCAAGTTATAAAAAGTTTTGTGCTACGTGCATTCAAATCAATCTTCTAAAACATTTTCAAAATGCGTCAGTTAATAGTATTTACCAGTGTAAACTGACGTATTTTCCAAAAAGGCTAAGTGCAGGTACTACACGTAATAGGCTGGCTACTCCAGGCATCAATAATCAAGTCTCGCAAGCTCTAGATGTTAAAGTCTGTTGAACAAAGTTTCTTTTTATCTTTTGATCCACTTGTGGATTTTTTACAACCGTATTTGTAATACTTGATATTACTCTTTATTGGATTGTAATATATTTATCTTTTGCTTCCGCTATGTATTTAAATTGTGTTGTTTGACTATGATGATATCAACTACGTCACGATACTCCCCACCAGGCCCACCGGTAATATGTGGAAATATCGGGGTGTGACACTTAACAAGGACTGCACTTACTGCTTTAGAAGAGACTGGCAAATATAAGGATGGTATATCCCCTTTTTCTGGTTTCATTAAGGCAGGAGCTGAGGATAGGTAATCTTTAAGGGCTTTAAGAGCATTCTCATGCTTTTCAGTCCACTCAAATTTCTTGTTCTTTCTCAGAATGTCATAGAATTCATTGCACTTTTCTGATGACTTTGATATGAACCTGTTCAAGGCTGTGATCCTCCCTGTCAATCTTTGCATATCCTTGGCATTGGCAGGAGATTTGATATTCACAATCGCCTTAATTTGCTCTGGACTTGCCTCTATGCCTCTTTTTGTTACCATGTAGCCTAGGAACTTGCCTACTTTAACACCAAAGTGACACTATGAAGGATTCAATTTCATATTGAATTTATCGAGGATATCAAATGCTTCCTCCAAGTCTCTAAGGTGATCCTCAGCTCTCTTGGACTTAACCACCATGTCATCTATATAGACTTCCATAGTGTGTCCAATTTGTTCCTTAAACATCATATTGACTAGCCTTTGCTAAGTAGCACCTGCATTTCTTAGTCCAAATGGCATAGCAATATAACAATATATACCAGTTGGGGTCATAAAGGCTGTATCCTCTTGATCAGATGGTTCCATCTGAATTTGCTGAAATCCAGATGAAGCATCCATAAAAGTCAACAACTCATGACCCGTGGTAGCATCCACCATGGAGTCAATGTGGGGTAATGGGAAAGGATCCTTGGGACATGCCTTGTTTAAATCAGTAAAATCGACACATACCCTCCACTTTCCATTTTTCTTTTGAACAACAACCACATTGGCTAACCACCTTGGATACTTAACCTCTATTATCATACCTGCTCTAAGCAGCTTGTCTACCTCCTCCTGGATAATGGCATTCCTCTCAGGTGCAAACTTTCTCCTCTTTTGATGTATGGGTTTGAATGACCTGTCAATGCCAAGCTTATGAGTAATTATATCTTTAGAGATGCCTGTCATGTCTTCGTGCTTCCAGGCAAAGGTAGTTTTTCTCTTCTTGAGGAAGGATACTAAATTCTGTTCGATGTTGCTAAGGATCCTGGATCCTATGAAGACTTTGGACTCAGGATCCTGAGGATCCATAAGGATATCTTTCACATCTTGTTCTCTTGCCTCCAGGACATCTCTTGGAGGATGCTTTGATTGCTATTGCTCCCTGGGTCTTGAGGCTGGTTTCATCGATGAAGTGTAGCAATTCATGACCTCTTATTGGTCACTCTCAATCTTCACTACACCCCACGGACTGGGAAGCTTTACACATTGATGGTATGTAGATGGAACTGCTTTCATGTCATGTATCCATGGCCTGCCAAGGATAACATTGCAACAAGATAAGCAATCCATAACACAAAATTTCTGAAAAGAATTAAGTCCCTCTATGTAAATGGGAAGCTTAATGTCCCCCAATGTGTTCTTGGTTTCTCCACTGAATCCCACAAGAACTGAGGATCTTGGGACAATATCTGATTCAGGGATGTTCATCTTCTTGAGGACATCAAGCTAAATGATGTTCACTGAGCTTCCTCCATCTATCAGGATCCTGCGAATAAAATGATTAGATATAAACAAAATAAGAACAAGACCATCATGATGAGGATCCTGAACATCCACACGATCGTCCTCATCAAAGGTTATAAATTTTTCCTGTGTAACAGTAGAGGTTCCGATGGGTCTCTCTCCATTATCCATCTTGGTCTCCTTGGCATGCCTCTTGGCTGCTGAAAAGGAAGTGCCACATATGTCTGATCCACCGGATATGAAGTTGATAATTTGTGCATCAGCAGGAGGAGCAGGAGCTCTTTCTGTAACTTTTTCAGGATCTTGGATCCTTGACTTTTTTCTTCCCAACAGCTCCTTCAAGTGCCCTTTGCTTAACAAGTAACCAATCGCTTTTCTTAATGCAATACATTCTTCAGTGAGATAACCAAAATCTTCATGATATGCACACCATTTGGATTTGTCTTTTGTTGCAGCAGGTTTATCACTTTTTCTGGGCCATCTTGCTTTTTCACCTAAGTTCTGCATTATAAGGATCAATTCATTGTTATCAACAGAAAAACAATATACAGAAATGGGAGGATAATCCTCATCATCCTCTTCCTGTTCAACTGCATGCACGTTCTGGTTATCAGACTTGTTGTAAGACTTAGACTTGTTGTTCCTGAAGTAGGATCCTTGCTTTTCCTGCTTCAAGGATCCTGCCAGTCTCTCTTGGATCCTTTTATCATCCTCTAGTCGGATGAATCTAAGGTCCCTGGTTCTCGCTTCGTCAAGATTCCTGCAAGGGGTCATGACAAGATCATCATAGAACAATGAATCCCTAAGTAAACCCATTTTGAAGGCTTCTACAGCCATAGCAATATCCAAATTAGGAATATCTAAGGATTTTTTGCTGAACTTAGTGATATAATCTCTAAGTGATTCATTTTGACCTTGTGTTACCCTATATAGATCACTAGTTAAACGTTCAAATTTCCTGCTACATGAGAATTGGCTATTAAACAGATTAACTAGATTAGCAAATGAAGTAATAGAGTAAGGGGGAAGACTTAGTAGCCATTTAAGAGCTGATCATGTCAGTGTGGATCCGAAACCCTTGCATAGACATGCTTCTTTTAACCTCTCAGGAATTGGATTGATCTCCATCCTTTCTCTGTATTGAGCTACATGCTCTTCTGGATCCGTTGAGCCATCATATAGCTTCATCGTTGGTATTTGAAACCTCTTTGGAATTTCTGCATCACAAATAGGTGGTGCAAAATGAGATATCTTGTGGCTCCCATCTGGGATTTCAGGAATGGGCTTAACCACTCCTGGAACACTGGATATCATATCCTTTAGCTTTTGTAATTCTCTGGCCATAGCTTGATTAATACCTGTATCCTACATAAAGCCATGGTTAGCATTATAAGAATTATTCAAAGTGTTACTACCTAAAGGATTCAAGTTTGGAATTCCAGATGTGAATCCATATTGACGAGATTCTGGTATGATTGAGGGACCAGATGAATCAATAGTTTGCATAGGCATGAAGTCTCCCAAATGAATTTATGAACTTCTGGGTTCTGCACTTCTTAAGGATCCTTGATCCTGAAAGATGTTGGATCCTTGAGGCATCGAAGTTGGGGGTCTTGGAGGATAATCCATGGATCTGTGAGCCTGTGATGAGGATCCTTGACCCTGAGACGAGGATCCTTGAACCTGAAATAAGGATCCTGGATGCTGAGAGTAGGATCCTTGAACCGTCTGCGTCCCCATGTATCCTCTTGAGCTAGTGAAGGATCCCTGATGCTGGAAGGAGGATCCTAAAGGCTGAAAAGAGGATCCTGAAGGCTGAAAGTAGGATCCTGGAGCCTGAGTCATTGTCGTTGATCCATAACGCGTTCCCAATGATCCACCCTGGTACTGGATATCTGGAGCCGCTGATCAGCACCAATGGCTGGAGTGTCGAAATTCAGTGATCTAGGCAGTTATGGCTGGAGTGTCGAAATTCAGTGATCTAGGCACCAATGGAGAGTGATCCTCTGCTGATCTCTTCAATTTCTTGATGTCATCAATCTCTCGAAGGATCCTATCATTGGTTTTGTCATGCTACTGCATGTAATCCCTCATCTGCAAAATCAAAGAATAAAGATCACTGTTAGAAGGGCTAGAAGAGCAGAAGTTGGTGGTTTTGAGAAAACGGGGCTTTGTTTCTTCGCAGCATTCTCAGCATTCTTCTGGGATCCAAAAGGTGCTGGAGGCAAAGGTGGAATGCCCTGTGAAGAAGTGATCGCCGGCATGGAACTTGAAGTGTTCTTTGCTGAAGAAGCCATGTGGTTGAAGGTGATGAACCAAAATGATCACAATGAACAAAATTTCTCAGAAATGAAGCACCAATTTCCCCACGGTGGGCGCCAAACTGTTTTGGTCAAAAATCAGACTAGGATAATGCAACCAAATCTTATTTTGTGAGGTGTGATGCTTAAATGAATGAATGAATGTACGAACAGTTTGTAAAGGAAATGAACAAGAGACACAAGGATTTATACGAGGAAAAAGCCCTTGATCAAGATATGATCTCCGACACAAAAAACCTCGGGTGATGGAAACTACCGATCACCAACTATATTAAACAAGTAAAGGTTACAAATCGGGATGATAACAAGTTTGTTACAAGGATCACTAGTGTGCAAAATGTGTGTATTCGCCAATAAGTTGCAGAGAGTTCTCGAGAGTGTGTGTATTGCTAATTGTTCTAACTGTCAAGCTCGTTATCCCCTTTTAAAAATGGAAATAATCTAATTAACAAACAATCCGCAAAATGTGCTAGCTTCCCACGACTCCCATAACGGTCATACAAGCCGTGCACGAGCAGAATAATATAGCATATTCTCCTGGAATCTCGGCAAGACTAAGTCCCATGCGAATACCCCTGTAAAACAAGTTCAAATATAGTGGAAACAACCGTTAGTGTTAGGATAATAATGAGGATCATGGATCTTTAAACCTGCAACATCTTCTGAGGATCCTTAATTTAAACAGAATTGAGGATCCATGATCCTGGCTGCACTTGAGGATCCGTGATCCTTAGGTTTAGAAAATCCATCCCTAACAATTGCCCCCAAAATATGAGGAATAAAATACAACTTAATTAGTCATATTTTTCTGCCTTATCTCGAACGAACTAGCTAACGTAGATATAGCCGTTATCTTCTGACTAGCCGTTGCAAAACTGACGTCAGCGACATGACTACTTGCAAATCATCATTATAAATTCAGAGTTAAAGATAAGGATCAAGAGGCATTTAAATTCGTGTGTTACTCTCCCTTTAAATCCTCATCCGGAGACTGATCAGGAAAAGGCTGAAGTGATGGAGGGTGCCAAGCTTTCTGCCACAATAGCCATGCTCAAGATTAAACCTGCAACATCTTCTGAGGATCCTTAATTCAAACAGAATTGAGGATCCGTGATCCTAGCTGCACTTGAGGATCCGTGATCCTTAGGTTTAGAAAATCCATCCCTAACACACAGTATCTAGGTCTTGAGTCAGATTTTCACTATTTGTCTAAGGATAATAGATGCTTGTTCTGGCTGTAGGAACCACCATCTCTGTAGGGATCACCGCTTCAGTTCCAAAGACTAAAGAGAATAGTGTTTGGCCAGTAGCATTATTTGGAGTTATTCTGTCAGCCTGAGGACATATGGCACCTATTCAGCCCACTTCCTTTTTTTTATCCTAGTTTCTTCTTCAGGTTGTTGATAATAATCTCGTTACTTTATTCTGCTTGGCCATTAGCTTGTAGATGAACTGGTGTAGATGTGATCATCTTGATCCCCCCAACTGTCACAAAAATTAGTTGTTCTTTTCCCAATAAACTAGGATCCATTATCGCATATAATTTCCGAGGGAATGCCAAATCTAGTAATGATGTTTCTTTTGATAAAGGATATAACTTCCTTCCCCTAACTTTAACAAAAGCTTATGCCTCAATCCATTTGGAGAGGTAGTCGGTCATAGCAAGTATAAAGACTTTTCTACTCGGTGCCTTTGGTAATTTGCCCACTATATTCATTCCCCATTTCATAAACGGCCAAGGGGAAATTATGGGATATAGAGGCTCCGCTGGCTGGGGTAGGATATCGATGTGCCTTTGACAAGCATCACATTTCCTTGAATAGTCAATTGTGTCTTTCTTCATTGTGGGCCAGAAGTAACCTGTCCTAAGTATTCTAGAGAATAGTGCTCTGCCCCCTGTATGATTTCCACAATCCCCTTCATGGAAATCCTTTAACACTTCTTGAATTTCAGGATCCTCAATGCACCATAAATAGGGACCTCCAAGAGACCTTTTATATAAAGTGTCATGTAATATAATAAACTGAGATACGTTAGCCCTGAAGGCTCTAGGATTCTCTCCTGTAGGAATTTCTCCATTTGAATGAACTTGATTGGAAGAATCCATGATCCCGAATTCAACCGTAGACTGGCGGCAGCAGAGGGGACAGAAAGGATATTCCCCTTGGTCGGCCAGCTGGCACCCACTGGCTAGCTGGCAGGTCTCCCCCTCCTTCTTCATCCTTCGACTATAAACAGAGGACTTCACCTCTAGGTTTAAGGATTCCGCTCTCTCACTCTTTACTCTCAACACACACTATTCTCCTCAGAATAGTACTTATTCTCACGCCGGAGGGTGGTCACAAGGAGAACCCCCTTTCCCCTCCTTGTGGCGAGTCACCGGTGTTCTGTTTTGCAGGATATTCAACTAACGGCGAGTGGAGGAAGAGATTGAACCCCTAATCCACGAGACAGTCAGCTGGGATAACCTAGTGTTAACTAGTGTTTCATCAACATGTTTCTAACCTAATATAATAAATTAAAATTTTAATAAGTAAATAATACATCAAATTTATCATTTAAATACATATCTTGACGATCGTATGTGTTAATCGATTACATTATATTTATTTAACTCGTGCAATATACGGGGTATTTTAAAGATATAACTGTATTGTTTATTATATAAAATTAAATTTATGCAACCCGTGTATAACACGGGGTTCTAAGCTAGTATGCTTTATAAAAGCTCATAAGTTTTTATAGGGGTCGCATACGTCATGCTTGTGACTTCGCCTATGGTACGAGACTTGTTGACTCAATGTGCCTCTCGCTTCATGAAACATCACAAACTTACACAAACAACTTGAACGACAAGCACAAAAAATAAGATTAAGTTTAGTTTTTTTCGTTTATCATAATTTGAGGGCAAACCTACAGAATGAAAGGAATATTGTGGTTACTAATAGCTTTTATTATTTTTTATGGTGTAAGAATCACATTCTATAATTTTTTTAAAATGATGTTTTTTGACTCATATGATTACATCTTTATTATTCGTATACGTTTTAAGATTTTGGGTTTAAGTAATTAGTATTAAAAAACAACAAAAAAACAAAAAGATATACTTAAAGGAAGACATTGTATATACTTGAACATTTCAACCAAGTTCACTTCAAAGTTAAGACATCACATTCCAACAATCAAAAGCTACCTTATTCCTTCAAACTTCAAATTCTATAAATCCAGATATGACCACCATACGATTTCTATCCCAAAAAATTAACTAAAACAAGTCACCAGTAAAAATGGAGAAAGTTGGAAGCAAGAAACTAGCAGTCTTAGTAGGGTGCAACTATGCAAACACACCAAATGAGTTGCATGGTTGCATAAATGATGTGTTAGCCATGAGACAAGTGCTCATAGATCGACTGGGGTTCGAGCCATGCAACATCCAACTCCTAACCGATGCAACTGACTCACTCGTCATGCCTACAGGTGCAAAGATAAAAGAGGTACTTAACCATATGGTTGATCAGGCTCAACCTGGTGATGTCCTTTATTTTCACTATAGTGGTCATGGCACACGAATTCCTTCAAACAGACGCACACGCCCTTTTCATCTTGATGAAGCCATAGTACCTTGCGATTTTAATCTCATCACAGGTATACTCTAAGCGGTTTTTGAGCGGTTCAACAAATTTTATTTATTTACTTCTAGGTGTTTTAGCAAAATGAAAAGTGTTTCCGGAAGGTTTTTGAAAGTGCTTTGGTTTCAAGTGAGTTCGCTACCCAGGGTAGCGGACTCTATCTCATACCAGATATTCACGTGGCAAGTGAACTCTTTGAAAATATGCTGACATGGCAAAAATAAATAAAAACATGAGTTTGCTACCTTGACTAGCGGACTCTCTAGAAACCAAACCAAGTTCAAAAACCTCGTAAAAACACTTATGTTTTTTCTAGACCAGCTAGAAATTAAAAATCGACATGTTTCCTCTTTTGATAATATATTTAACTTGACCTGTTTCTCCAATTTAAGATAAACATAACCCGGGTCAACTAATTTTGAATGCTTGTATAGATGTGGATTTCCGAAACCTAGTGAATCGAGTGCCAAAAGGAGCAACTTTCACAATTCTTTCGGATTCATGCCACAGCGGTGGACTAATCGACAAAGAAAAAGAACAAATCGGGCCTTCTTCACTCCCACCTTCTTCAACTTCCACCATCAACATAACCAAATCAAAAACCATCCCTTTTGAATCAATTCTACACCATCTCTCATCAATCACAAACATAAACACATCTGACATTGGCACACATTTGCTCGAGCTTTTCGGGGCTGCTGCAAGTGACAGGTTCTCTTTGCCGTCACATGAACAAGATTTGATTCCATCATTACATGAAGATAATGGGATATTGTTAAGTGGGTGCCAAGCAAATGAGACTTCTGCAGATATGAATCCTCATGGGGATGAAGGGGAAGCTTACGGCGCGTTCAGTAATGCAGTTCAGATCGTGTTGAAAGAAAGCACGAATGATCTGAGTAACAAAGAAGTTGTGTTGATGGCTAGAAATGTTTTGCAGAAACAAGGATTTGAGCAACACCCTTGTCTGTACAGCAGTGATGATCATGCAAACTCACCATTCTTGAAACAGATTTCAATCATTTGATTTGTTTTCATTAAGGATTCTGTTTTATGGGTTGTATTGATTGGACCAAGAAGAAATAAAACGACCCACAACATGTACAATGAAAAAATATCGAAGAAAATACGATCGTATGTATTTTATTTTTTAATTAAATAAATGCACATTTGCTGATTATTTTTTTATCAAATTATTCTTACTACATATTTTAGGTGTATTCAAATGAAGTTCTTGTTCATGAAGTTCATATATCGATTTTCTTAGGCCACCACTTACAACACCACATGTCACAAATTACAACCTATCAAAAGTAACTAAAGAAAAACAAACATCTTGTATAACTAGAAAACAACTGAAAAATCAGTACACAGAAAGGCAAATTAGATTTAAATAATCCCAGCTTTTTTAATTTGGCCGATAATAATCCTAACTCAGTAATTGGCAGATAATAATCCGAGCTGATCCACTTTTAGCCGATAATAGTCCGCCGTTAAAAATAGCTTAACGGAGCTAAGCTTTTTTCCGAATTACAAACTGATGTTTTATGGATTTTGATCAGAATGAGGATATGAGTTGATTGATGTAAAATTTACCACGAAATACTGCCCCAAACGACGAAAACGGTGCTTCAAGTCGGGTGTTTAAACTTCCAATTAACAAAAATCAAGCCGTTTGAAGCATCGTTTCGAGGTAAGTTTTACATAAATCGACTCATATCCTCGTTCTGATCAAAATCCATAAAACATCAGTTTGTAATTGGGAAAAAAACTTAACTCCGTTAAGCTATTTTTAACGGCGGACTATTATCGGCCAAAAGTGAACCAGATCGGATTATTATCGGCCAATAACTGAGTTGGGATTATTATCGACCAAATTGAGCAAACTGTGATTATTTAAATCCAATTTTCCTACACAAAAATAAAACATAAACACACAAGCTGGAGACACATAACAAAAAAGGAACAATCGAAACATTGCAAAGTTGAGCAACAAGTTACATAATTGCATCTCTAACAAAAAAAAAATACTCTACCTCTCCCAATTAACAACGTACATTGAACTTAGATTTACTTCTCAACCCAATTAACATTGCATGCTTTTATTATGTGTTCTATGATGTAAGACACATGACCAGATTTAACAGTTAAAATTAACTGGGTTAGTGGCAAAGAATAAACCATGTAAGATTTTGAAACATTAAGTAAAAAGTTCGTCAATTTTAAAGACAAATGACACCGCCTAAAATTTGATATAAAGATAGAAAAACTTCTAATTCACTCAAAAAATATGAAATTCATATATTCCTCTAAAACCTTATAATAATAGGGTTATTGGATTTTAATAATCCTAAGTTTTACCAGTTGGCCGATAATAATCCCAACTTTAAAAATTCCCTCCAATAATCCCAACTTGTAAAAGTTTGGCCGCCATTGATCATTTTCAAACATATAAGAATTTGGTCTCCTCAATAGATTCTGTTACACCTAGAGACCCCTTAATTGATTTAAGTGCACCTATGTTAGAAAAGGATCATTGGCGGCCAAACTTTTACAAGTTGGGATTATTGGAGGGAATTTTTAAGGTTGGGATTATTATCGGTCAACTGGTGAAACTTATAATTATTAAAATCCAATAACCCATAATAATATTATAATATAATTCATTAAAAAATAATATAAAAACCACTTATTTAACACACTTAAAATTTATATTTACTCACTTCACTAAATAAAACTTCTAATACAACCTTCTCTTTTCCTTTATATGTCAAATGTTGGTTCAGTTCTGTTTAATCATGAGGGAAAACAGTAAAACATACCTGTCACAGCAGAAAGTCCAGTGGAGAATCCAGTAATGAGTTCGACATGCTTGTCATCGTGATCTGGTTCCTCCTTAGGGTGCTGACTGATGATGGGGCTTAGAGAACCGAAAAGGGTATCGGCTAGGAGATAGAGGACGAATTTGATGTTATGCTTATGGGGTGTGTAACTGAGTAACCCTTTAACCTCCACTTAATTCTCCTTATATAAGCACCCAGGAGGAAACCTAATTAGTTACTAAGGGTAATATGGTCCATCAACAATTACCAACTAATTTAAATAATAGGTTATTATATATTTTGATCTTTATTATGTAAATTATTATAATGGCTATAGATTAAATATTGTTACATAATATATTTAATCTTACATCAAACTCTTGTAACATAAATTTATGGGAAAATTTCGAGAATAGACCTATGACCTACTAGTTACCCCAAAATAAAACATTGATTTTTCTGATTCTTGGAAACGATCGGTGCTTTTTGTGTGACAACGCTCTCCATGTGTTCATCTTTGTACGAAACACGTTGAACGTGGATACATTAGGTATGTGACATATATACTCTTTGTACGAAAATGCACTCCACATGATGTTTCATGCTTCCACACTCCCTGACAAAGACAAAATGGTTCGCGTGTCATACAGTGGTGTTTTAATTGTATTGTGATTCAAAGTGTGGTGTTTTAAACACATACTGGAATGCAGGTGTAAAACACTATACGATAAACATGCGAAGAACATCTACTGGAATGTAGGTTTAAAATACCATGGTGTTTTAACATATGGAATCTGGAACATCTACTAGCATGCAGATGTAAAACACCGTGCATGCAGGTTTAAAACACCATGTACAATAACCATATTATAAACATTATACTAAAAACATATTCTGGAAATGGAGGTAATGTCTTTAATAATGTTATATACTTATTGAATGGTGTTATATAACTATTGAATGGTGTTATATACTTATTGAATGGTGTAATATATGTGTTGAATGGTAATTTTGCAGTGTTATTCGTAGTGTTTTTATAGAGATCTTTAAAATGGTGTTATATACTTATTGAATGGTGTTATATACTTAATGAATGGTGTTATATAATTATTGAATAATGGTATATACGTGCTGAATGGTGGTTGCAGTGTTATTCGTAGTGTTTTTATAGAGATCTTTTAAAAAAATCATGTTCCTATAAATAAGGTGGCGGTTATGGAAGGTTTTGAATTAATTGAATCAATGATAAAATTACTTGTTTACCCTTTTGAATTAATTTAGATTTAGGACACATGTCACCTCCACAATATTTCTCACACTTCTCACACTTTTAACCTTTTTTACAATAACCTTACCCTATATATATATATATATATATATATATACTAGGTGGACATCCGTCCGATGGACGCGGGTACATCGTAAACATTGAATGTAAGCCTACGTTTATATGTAAAATATGATGTGAAATTATTTAATGAATTCACATTCGCATTATACTTAAGAATACATTAAACTTGTCGACTGATTAAGTTTAGACACACTACCGGTTTCATCTTGAACCCTCACATGAACCTTGAACCTGAAATATATAAACGATGATTTATAAAGTTAGAAAATTAGAAAATTATTCTAAAAATAATTTTTAATGGTAAATAAGGCGTATTGATCTCAACCAGTACTAAAGATAACCCATTTTGACCCATAGTGTTTTAACCCATAACCCATTCTGGGCCCACATAGTAGATTATATTTGCACAACATAGTACTTTCAAATTACCTCAGGAAGATTACATGAATTGTACTGTTGAGTCCTCAAATTCTTGTTCAACATAGTTGATATTCAAACTGCCATTTCTTCCGACAACTCTAGAACTCGATCTATCTTCATGATATTGACATTCATGCATCTTTTCATCAGAGTTGCACCAAAAACGGCCTGTTTTATTTCGATCAATCTTCATGATATTGACATTCATGTTTTGTTTTGGCGGTTTGAAACTTGCAACCGCCTGCGTAAACCAAACCGACTAATTAGCATTTTTGAAGTTTGGAACAAGAAACATCTTTATTAGTTTAAAAAAATGTAATACATATTAACCAAAAAATGGTTAAAACCAAACTGTTAACCAGCCAACCACCCCAACTCAGCAGGTTTGATTTGTTGTTTACCAAAACCGTAGTTAGCGGTTCGACCCAGAATTGCCCAAACTTCGTAAACACCCAGAATTGGCCAAACTACGATAAATTCAATATAATTTACTCCCAATATGTATATGAACAACTTTAAGTAAACTCCTAGCCTCCTATGTAGAAATAACAGCAAAAAATTATACTTTTCTTCATAATAGTCAAAAAAAATTCTTTAAATTGTATCTGAATATTTTTTAAGGAAATTTTCGACCACATACGCCACAATAGTTACACACATAGATAAGTTATACACTATCTAAAGTTGACTAATTTTACTGGTCAACTTAAATTGAAATCAACCAGCCCCAAGAAAAAAAGAAATTTCAAACCTTCCTGAAGCCGGCTGAAACCAAAGTGGAAAGAAAAGAGAGAGGGAGGTAGGTCATTCGGCTTCATCTTCTTTGAAGGAAAGATGGGGACTCGAATGAAGGAACTTGAATGACGAAGTCACCCACCACCCGAAGGAGCGATTAACAAATTTCAAGCACATTCAAATCAAAGCTTCAAATATCTCGGTGATACTGATGGTGATCAATCTCGGTCTTTATGATAGAAGGAACCGGAGTGCTTCACTCATTAAACATGCTTGCCTTGGTCTCTTCCACTTTGATGCTGTAAATTCATTCAAATTAAACATTTTAATCAGCCATAATCATATAAAAGGATGAAATATATAAATTGGCTGATAAATCTATCATACCGATGGTGGTAGCACCAAAAACTTAAAAGCTTGCAAGTTTATTTAACATGACTATCTTTTATGAAGGCCTAAAACTACCAGTGATGAGAGGTATAGCACATGTTATTCGTTCTTCACCTTTTCACTCATAATCCCGCACATCATTAATAGCGACCCCAGCAGGTAAAACAACTTCTAAGTTAACTTTACAGCCTCTGGAACTTTCTGTCGCTTCACTTTATCCAAAATTTTGTTATCTCCCTGCATAAGAAATCCTTAAATTAATATTAAGAACCTTGAAAATAGAGAGGATGATTTGAGAAAATAGCTAACCTTCCCACTCGCCCTCCTTTGCCTTAGACCAATGTAGAATTCATCGTTCAACATCTTCTGGTTATTGGTCCCGACATCAATGGTTATTGTCAAGCACTGCAAATATTTTACAATATGATATTATTGTAGATATTTTATTATGATTTAGCAAAAACAATATGATATTAACGTAGATATTTTATTATGCTTTAGCAAAAAAAAAAATAAGAAGAAAAAAGCATACAAATGAAAACACAATGGCAGGAAATTACAAACATTTGAGGTTATACTTCTGACCAATTTACTTATATATGTGTAGATTTGGGTTAAGTTTAATCTCTAAAGAGTCAAAAGAGTAAAATGAGAATAAAATAGAAGCTTATAAGAAAACATGTAAATGGGTCAAATGGTCAAAAGTCACCCAAAGTGTCTTTCTAATGCATACACCGTCCTAAGTAATTTATTTAAAGTTTTTAATATTATTATTGAGCTCATCAGATCATGTCATTATTGCAATCCGATATGACATACAAACTATTAATAAAAAAACCTAACAGTTTTGTACATAACGTGTTCGGGTTAACCCAACCTGGCTTGACCTGTTTTCACTCATACCAAGCTACCACTATGCCTCCTCTAATTGATTCTCGCAAAATGGTTTGGCATAAGTAAAAAAAGATCTACATAAACTAATTTTGCATATATCAAAGTCATATTCACCAGAAAGCTAATAGAGTTGTTTTTAATGTAAATACTTACGACTGAAGGACGAATTCCTCCAAGAGCTGTATAGAGAGAGAGATTTCCCACAGATATGCCCATTCCCTGTTTAAGTATTTGCACAAAAGAAAATTAATAATCATAATCAGATAATAATCTGTAACAAATCAGGTTGTAGACATAGCGTCTGGATGTGCTTTTTGGCTTAAAATTGTGATAATTTGATAATCACATGTTGAAGTGTCTCACAAATTCTGATTGTTCAAGAACAAATATAAAAGGACCAAAATGAATGCTTTTATAGTAAAGAGAAGTTTAAATGAACTTGAGTGGGGTTAAATGGTTAATAGATGGTTTTATTTTTACCTTAAAAGATCAGCTGCAATATCAAAAACTAACTAATTGACTCCCAAATGATAATAAAATCAAAAGTAGTATGAAATCAGTATAAAAAACACTAAAACTTAATTTTGAGACTTCAGGTCGCAAGAATCAGACAGTCAGTTTCACAACCCGAGTTCAGTCACCCTCTAAATAAGGCAACGGTAAAACTTTAAACATGACCTGCAACAGAAAAGGTAAGGCTTTTTAACAAATGAATGAGACAACTGCTACATTAATATTGATTGAAATAAAGGATGAATACCTTTCATATGTAGACTTGATGATAGCCTTCATCAGTTGATTGAAAATTTGAAATAAAGGATGAATATCTTTCACATGATTACCTTCAACAACACAGCCCACATTACAAATACATGTCAGCATCTCCACAATAATAACTATTTATCTATATCCTTACGGAAGCGCCCCTTGCAGTTCATCTGCCAGCTCCATTGATTCATACTTAATCTCTATTTTATACATACAAAATATACAAATTAAAAGCTCATTCAAACCTCAAATATGATTATATGAAGAAAAAAATCTACTTATTATTTAGAAAAGGTAGTTCAAGTAAAGTTTTAATTTTTTGGGAAAATGTCACAGAATAGTAACCAAGTTTTAAAAGTGTTCTAATTAGGTCACTCGTATCGTTTTTGTCCCAATTAAATAACTTAAAATTCAAATCGAGTCATGTCCTTTTTTTTCATGTGTCAAGAAAAAAATGGAGCATAAGATGCTGGGGTCGGATTATTTTAATATATGAAATTATATTTATAAGAATTAAAAACACTTTAATTACATTAAAAATTAAAAAAACAAGTTAAAATCCACGTCATCACTCGACGTTAGCATCAAATAAAAGGGAAAAAATAAACAAAAATCCACATAACTACGGTTACCTACTAAATGGATGAAAAAACCCTTAATTTTAATGAAAAATGAATGTTGAGTGACCTGATTGGAACACTTTTGAAACTTGAGTGACCTAATTGGAACACTTTTAAAACTTGGTTACTATTCTACAAAGTTACCCCTTTTTTGGGAAAATGCTACTGAATATCACATGATAAAACTTGGTTACACTGTACTTTGAACCAAAAGCATTTGAATTTACAAACGAATCCATATAGAGACCAACCTCGGTCCACAACACGTAGCCAGCGACGAAACCCCAATTTCCAAATAACTTAGAACTTATTTAGGAGGATTCTTTTGAGGAATCGAAATATAAAAGTATCAAGTATATCTTACTGAATTATCTACTCTTCGAGGTTGATGCCCGTTGGGTAGAAGCTTGGATACTGCTGGAGTTGAAGACTCGTTCCTGTTCTCCTACATGAGCTAGTAAGGATATAGATAAATAATTAAATATTCACACGGAATGTAAGTTACTAATAAAGTTACAAACAATATTTCAAACTTCAAAATCAATACTTCTATGAACTATGAACACATCATATAACTACAAGTCAAGATCATTAACAAAAAACTCAATCTTGTGCTTATCAAAAAACTCCATCTTTATTAAATAAACCTGTAGCATGTTTGGGTTCCAAAATTATAATTAGGTCCATTGGCATCTTCATTAAACCAACCTAATAACAAATGAATGAGACAACTGCTACATTAATATTGATTGAAATAAAGGATGAATACCTTTCAAATGTAGACTTGATGAAGAACTGGTAACTTGATGATAGCCTTCATCAGTTGATTGAAAATTTGAAATAAAGGATGCTTTCACATGATTACCTTCAACAACACAGCCCACATTACAAATACATGTCAGCATCTCCACAATAATAACTATTTATCATTATTCATTAACATATCTACAATCACAATACCAGAGCTTCTAAATTCTAATTGCTATCTAGTCATGAGTATTGTCGATATTTAACCAACAATCAAGTTCTTCTAACATGAAACTACGAAACAGTCAATCAAAATACCAACGTCAAAGCACAGCAAGTTCAAATCCGAATTCGAACAATATCAGTTACGAAAATTCAACATTTGGAAGTAGATTTCGTGCAAAATCTCCATAAAAACCGATTAACTGACTCTCAAATAGTGAGAGACATTATGAAAATAGATCATGAATCTAAAATCAACTCGTTAACAGCCAGTCACCAATTGATCATTATTAATTAATATATCAACAAACACAATATCAGAGTTTCTAATTACTATCTACTCATAAGTATTTTCACTATTCAACCACCAAAGTTCTTCTAGCAAATAACATATATTAATCAAACTCAAAGTACCCTTCAAGAGTTATAAGTCCAGAACTATAGAATTGGCAGCATACGAATCAGCTACTCTGGAGAACTTTGCTCGGGTCAAGTTTTCCGCTAAAATAACTGGAAGGAACAACTGAAAGTTCTTGCCTTACTTTCAATTCTTCAGCAGTCTTCAGTGTGATCGGCTTTTCAATTGTTGCTGCCTCAACACAAAGCATGTGTTTGTACTCATCGTCTTCGAAATCAGCCATGGCTTTTGTCTTCTTATCCCATGGATTCCACACCACTAAGTAATAGAACGTTAGTCAAAAGGTTAAATAATATATTATACATAAACAACACTATGATGCTTCTTTATTAATAGTTTTCGAGAAAATCTGAAGCACAAATGCAAAATCTCACCAACATCAGGCAGTCCATCTGAAAGGTTTTCCAATGTACGCTTCTTTTCATGATCCAGGATGGTAATCTTTGTTGGTGTGCAGAGATATATCTTGTCCACCTAGGTAAACAATTGACAATACATAAACCTTAAGGGTGGCAAAGTAATAAAAGAGGTAACAAAATTACCTCTGATTCAAAGGTTATAGCATCCCCTTGTTTTGTATATCGCTCCCTGTTCTTCAAGTTGTCGAGATAATCAAATGTCTCCAATCCTTCCACTCGAACTTCACTGCAGTCACAAATTTAACATGATTTCATTAAAAACATAATTCCACCGACCACTAAGGATTCCACTAAGGCTATCTTAACAACCAACTTCTAATATAGGAAGAAGATTATCGAAACACATTGTTGTATTAAAACCGCAGAACGTGTAATCTGTTTGACCAGTTTCATATTTCCATTACAATCAGTGAAATGCAGTCTTTTTGAAAACCTTTCTGTGGAACCAATGTAACCAAAATTTTACAAAGATTCACAGAAGAGTTGGCATGAGCACAAACCTGCATTTGATACAAGTTGAGTGAGAGTGTCAAGGCTTAGATTATAAAAAGGTTCAAAATATACATGTACATGATAGTGATCATTAGCATATGAATCAGCTACTCTGGAGAACTTTGCTCGGGTCAAGTTGACCGCTGAAATAGCTGGAAGGAATAACTGAAAGTTCTTGCCTTACTTTCCATTCTTCACCAGTCTTCAAAATTTTGAGATAAACTTTCTTATAATATTAACAATGCAAAATGTTAAATTCACAATCAATAACTCATCAAATCAACAAAATCACGACATATTCTTCATATTCGAACAATATATGTACAAGATCGAACAAAATCACGAAAAAACCCTAACAAAATAGCTCAATTTTAAGAGAAACTTTCAGGAACCCTAAATTTTGCGTTACGAAACTTCTGGAATCAACCTGCTTGGTTTTTTCTAGTGAATCGATCAGATAAACCGGAATTGAAGCACACTGATCGAATAACGGTTGCAATTTGTTGATTCGACATTGATGCAACGATCAATATAGTGATAATTGTTGATGTTAAACATACCTTTGATCGATAATAAGCGTAGAAAAAGAGGAAACATCGATGAGGAGGTTATCGGAGTGAGATAAAACGTCATCGTTCGCTGCATCTGATGTTTTTTACGTCATGATTTGTTCTGGAAGTATCTTCTATATCACCGATTATAGAACCGAAACCTTAATTGATCAGATTCTAGAGAGAGGGTAGAGAGAGAGGAATGGATTTTTTGAAATTATGATAGGAGGAAGAAGCAGCTGAAGTTTAGGGCTTGAGAGAGAGAGACAAGTTTGAAATTATGGTTATGTGAGATATATAACATTTGAGAGGAAGTATGATGATGGTGTTCAGAGACAATTAATGCAAATAACACATCCCTATACAATTTGGTATTATAAAACGGTGCGATAATAAACTAAATCGTTATAATAATTTGGTTTTCTAAAAAACATGTTTTATTTTCAAACGGAACGCGCGACGTAAAAAAAAACTAATATATTATTTATTTGTAAGCTAATGAAATGTTTAGTTGCTCAAAAAATATACAGGGTCGCATACACCCTTCGAAATACCACCACAACCGTCACCAGTGATGGCCGCCGTCGCAGTATTATCAAAAACCAGTCATCTCCGTCGCTTATACCGCCTCTTCTCCACTTACACGGCGTCTCGTCTAATTACACCACACTCCAATAAAATCCCCAAACCACCTCTCAACCTTCAACCGGTTCGTCCTCTTATACCTCTCAAGAAACCCTATTACAATCATGTTGCTAACATTTGTTACATTTTCAGGATTTACGATCATTTACAAATCTCCCTAGGTTTTTATCTACTAACGCCAATGCGGCTCAACCATCCAACGAAACGGTCTCGGAGGATGCTCACGGGAAACAGTCCGGTGATTCCAATCAAGGAAAACCTGTTAGAGGCGGGGTAATTATGTCATTTAGGGTTTTTTAAAAGCGTTATGCGATACTCATGACAATTGTTAAAACTTAAAACCTGTGAACTGGGGTGTTCATGGTTCGGCTGTTTTTTTGACGAAGATATGTTGTTGGGACGATACAGGCGGAACCGGTCGGTTTGCCGGTTTTGTGGTGACCAAAAAAAAAAAAATCTTTTAGAAAACATAACTTTGTATTAAACTTTTAAAAGATTTTTCATATATAAAAGTTAAACTGTCTGTCGGTTTGGTTCCAGGTTCCAAACAGTGAACCTGAATGTACATATTACAAACCGGCGGATTTTCTTTGGTTTGAAGGGTTTGTGAACACCCTTACCTGCTGCATCTGTGATTTTTTAAAATAATTTAGGATGGTTGAAACTGATATTGTAATGATGTGCAGCCTATTTCTTGGTTGAGCTTTCTTTTGTTGATTGCGACTGGAGCAGGGGTTATCTTCTACTATGATCAGGAAAAGAAGCGGCATATTGAAGGTAGATAGATAACTATGGTGAGTAGGAGGATATTTCTATAGTTTTAGGAGCTTTCTTCTGATCTTGGTTTTAAAATGCGCGCATCACATGATGTGGTCTAATGTGGCACCTTATGTAGTTGACCGGTATTTGAACAAATTAGATCTTTAACTGAACAAATCTGACTATAGATGATGGGAATATATTATATTTTAGTGTTTAAAGGTTCACAAGTTAAAATCTTAGCTATATATATTTTTTAGCATTTTTGAATAAGGAACACCTCACATGCGTGATGCGTGCGCTTCACGCACTGCGCATCACGCATCGGATTTTGTGATCAAAACGCATCGGATCGCTACACACATTTTAAAACCAAGCTTCTGATTACTTGATTTGATGGACATTAACGATACAGAGATGAAACCGACTAGGATACAGTTTCACATGCCCGAGTCTATTATTGTGTTATCCATTTCCGGCCTACATGTTTTGCATTTGGTCTTTTAACACATCTTGAAAATCTGACTGTTGGTTTTAGGTAATCTTAAAAGTAGATTATAATTATTATCGGTTTTCTTTCATACCATTGCTGATTTGTTTTCTTAGATTGTTCAGCCTATGTCTACTCATAGTCTCTTGATTGAGCTTTTGCCATATAGTTGTGATTATTATAACGACTAGCACGGGTATTGCTGCAGATATAAATGCTTCTTCAAGCGCAGTAAAGCAAGGACCTTCTGCCGGTAAAGCAGCCATTGGGGGTCCATTCAACCTTGTTGACCATAATGGGAGATTTGTTACTGAAAAAGACTTCAAGGGGAAATGGACCTTGATATATTTTGGCTTTACTCACTGCCCGGATATCTGCCCAGATGAGCTACAAAAGCTTGCTGCTGCAATCGACAAAATAAGTACGTTAATAGCTTGGTTTAAAAAAGCGCGCTTAAGCGCAAAGCGCATCTAGGCGCAAACCCCATCGCCTTGTGTGACATAAGGCGCACGATGTACAAGCGCAGCTGAGGCGCGCTTTTTAGGGTGAAAAACGACCTGAGGCGCACGCTTTTTGTACATGGGGTGTTTCTATGCTTCTGAGTGTTGTACAACAGGCTTTTTATGCTGTACATTTATGTTTTTTTCATTTTAAAACATATATAAAGCTTAATTATAGCTAAATCATAGGTATTGGATGCTAAACACTTATGGGATATATAAAATAAATTATATAATCACTTTACGCTTCGCTTTTTAAAAATCGGTTTTAGACCTCATCACTTTTGTGCGCTTCCCGCTTTTTTAAACCAAGGTTAATAGTATTTACTGATCAAAATATCATATATATCGGGCTGATACAATACAACATCTGATTGTTTAATACATTTTGCATGTTTGCAGAGGGGAAGGCAGGTTTAGAGATAGTACCGGTTTTTATCTCAGTGGATCCTGAGAGGGACACGGTAGAGCAAGTTCATGATTATGTCAAAGGTATTAAGATTAGTTTTGAACTTTTGATTACCAATAGCTGGTGATGCATGTTTGAACTTAGTCCTGCGCTTCATATGTTCCATACATTTTTTTACTTTTGTGTTTTTCTTTTATGTTCCAGAGTTCCACCCGAAGTTGATTGGACTAACTGGTGATCCAGACGAGATAAAAAAAGCTGCTCGTGCTTATCGAGTTTACTATATGAAAACCGAGGAGGAAGGCTCGGATTACCTCGTTGATCACTCGATAATCATGTGAGTGTACCTTTAATTTCTAGTATCTGGCTTGATGGTGTATGATGGAAATATGCACTTTTAGGCAACTTTTCTTTTTAGCGAAAATTGTATTTCGCCCATACAACCCATCAGAGATAAAAGCTAACTCAAACCGGCCCATTGTTTAGTTAACGAGTTAAAATCGTCAGTCTTACTAGGTTCATCATATGTTACTCAGGTACTTGATGGATCCGAACATGGAGTTCGTAAAATTTTTCGGGAAGAATAACGACGTTGATGCTCTTACGGAAGGGATCGTTAATGAAATCAAACAGTACAAAAAAGCTAAGGCTTAATCTTGTTAGTGTTACCCTTTTGATGTGTTCTTTTTGTTTTGCATTTTCCATATGGTGAGGAGGTATGGTTTAAGTACTTTGATATTTCATCATACATAGCATTACATTTATTATTAATATTAGTTGGAATGATTAGGATCAAATACACTCCCTTGATTTTGAGCTTTCTTGCTTCTCAGATCGATTAATTGAAGTTCCTCAAAATTGCAAATTTGAATCGAGTGAATTGTAGCTTTTGAATGATGAATTAAAGCTTGTAAATCATATTCTATTGTTAAATTGTGCCTTGCAAATCAGTTTTTACTGTCATTTTGTAGTTATATAATGATTTTGAACCAGCTTGATTTTGATGCAGAATAAATAAATAGAATAATTACTCTAGTAGAGTGATTATTCTGCCAGAATAATAAAGTAATTATTCAATTAGTATAGCAATTGTCAAAAGTAGAGTAATTGTTCAAATTATGCTAGAATAATTATACTAGCGTGATTATTATATAAGGAGTAAATTGCTAAAATAGTCCCTAACGTTTGTTCACATTTGCTAGATCCATCCAAAAAAAGATTTTTTCTTATATGAACCACTGAGGTTTCTAAAAAGTTGCTAAATCCATCCAAACTTCAGGGACGATTTTAGCAATTTAATAAAACAAACTTTTTTTGGATGTATTTAGCAAATGTGAACAAACGTCAGGGACGATTTTAGCAATTTACTCTATTTTTTTTTATTTTCATCTTTTTATTATATCTCTTAATTAACATAAAATCTATTTATTTTTTTATTTTCATCTTTTTATTAAATTCTTATTTAACATAAAATCTACTAGTTTTTTTTTTTGAACGGCGAATTTCTACAACAGGCGATAGATTCGCACCTGCTTTTGCAGGCCCTCCACCCCACTCTGGCCAAGACTATGTTGTCTTAACCGGGCTCACGCTTGGCATCAGAGTTTGGTTTGGCGCTCCCCGACAAAATTTCCAGCCTACTGCCATATGCGAGTAGTTGCACCCTCCATAAGAACCGAAAACTCTCTGGAGTAAATGCACTGTAATAGAAAACTCGGGTGTACTCCGCGGGTTTCGAACCTGTGACCAGGCCTTCACCCAGTATTTTTTTGTTCATTTATAAAATAAAATACACGTTCTTGCTAAACAGGTAACGAATTAAACCGTTGAAAAGATTTTGTCGTATAATTAACTTTATTAAAGGATTAGTAATGAGTAAAATGTTTACATTTTAAAAGACTTGGTTAGATGGTTAGATGATTATAAAAATAAAACCGTATTCATAATTGTAAAATATAAATGATTAATCTTTATTATGAAATGGGTGAAGGCCTGGTCACAGGTTCGAAACCCGCAGAGCACACCCGAGTTTTCTATTACAGTGCATTTACTCCAGGATGTTTTCGGCTCTTGTGGAGGGTGCAACTACTCGCATATGGCAGTAGGCTGGAAATTTTGTCGGGGAGCGCCAAGCCAAACTCTGATGCCAAGCGTGAGCCCGGTTAAGACAACATAGTCTTGGCCAGAGTGGGGTGGAGGGCCTGCAAAAGCATGTGCGAATCTATCGCCTGTTGTAGAAATTCATCGTTCAAAAAAAAACTAGTAAATTTTATGTTAAATAAGAAATTTAATAAAAAGATGAAAATAAAAAAATAAATAGATTTTATGTTAATTAAGAGATATAATAAAAAGATGAAAATAAAAAAAATAGAGTAAATTGCTAAAATCGTCCCTGACGTTTGTTCAAATTTGCTAAATCCATCCAAAAAAAGTTTGTTTTATTAAATTGCTAAAATCGTCCCTGAAGTTTGGATGGATTTAGCAACTTTTTTGAAACATCAGTGGTTCATATGAGAAAAAATCTTTTTTTGGATGGATCTAGCAAATGTGAACAAACGTTAGGGACTATTTTAGCAATTTACTCTTATATAAGTAGAATAATTATACATAATGCATCAAACACTAGTCATTCAAAATTACTCTATAATTACATCAAACAACATAAAATTCAAAATTACTCTACAAGTGCATCATAATTACTCTACTAGTTCATCATTAACACACCTATTACAAGATAACATTCAAAAATTAATCTATAAGCGCATCAAACAACTAGTCATTCAAAATTACTCTACATGTGTATCAAACAACATAAAATTCAAAATTATTCTACAAATGTATCATAATTATTCTACTAGTTCATCATTAATACACTACTACAAGATATCATTCAGAATTACTGTACAACTGCATCAAACAACATAAAATTCAAAATTACTCTACAGGTGCATTATAATTACTCTGTTAGCGCATCATTAATACACCACTACAAGTTATCATTTAAAATTACTATGCAAGTGCATCAAACAACATCAAAACTCAAAATTACTCTACTAGTGCATCATAATTACTCTACTAGTTCATAAAAAAAAAATATAGCACACACAATTACTCTACATGTTCATTAAACATCATACAATTCAAAAGTACTCTACAAGTGCATCA
This sequence comes from Helianthus tuberosus, assembly GCA_030545235.1. Lineage (NCBI taxonomy): Eukaryota > Viridiplantae > Streptophyta > Magnoliopsida > Asterales > Asteraceae > Helianthus > Helianthus tuberosus. The sequence continues at coordinate 100,727,400 of CM060381.1, read as the reverse complement.
TAATTACTCTAGCAGTTTATCAAAATACATAACAGACACAATTACTCTACAAGTTCATCAAATAACATGCAATTCAAAATTACTCTATAAGTGGATCAAAATTACTCTACGAGTTCATCAAACAATTTGAAATCACCTTTGGTAACATGATTAGGTTTGAATCTTGTTTGATTTTGATGATTTTAGAACTTGAATCGAATGTTTTTAGAACTGAACCCAATGATTTTGGAAATGAATCGGATTTTTGGAACTCAATAAAATGATTCTGGAGTGGAATCGGATGAATTTTGGAAGTTAATCTGATGAATTTGAAACTGAATTTGAGTAGGTTTTAGGAGAATTTGGGGTTTGATTCGTTTTGGTACTGAGTTTGTATTGATTTAAGTGTAGATTGAGATGGTTGAATTTTATGGAGGCCTTTATTACAATTTTGTCACCGTCTAAAAATACAAAACCCTTCGGTTTGTATGTTTTGTACAATAAAGCTATCTTATACAGTAACTTGACTCGTAGTACATATCACAAAATTCATGGTTGTGAATAGTGATGTTTTGCTAAAATACACCATCTCTAATATACTAAAATGAGCCACCCTATCTACGCTAAAATAAGCCTTTTTTAAAGAAGTTGTGCAAATGCACCATCTCTATTACTAAAATGAACCACCCTATCTACGCTAAAATGAGCCTTTTAAAAAGAAGTTATATATCACAAATTTATGTTTATGTATAATGACGCTATGTTAAAATACACCATCTCCGATATGCTAAAATAGGCCGTCCTATCCTATCTACACGCTAAATTGAGCGTTATTTTTTGAAAAATGATGTGTAAAGTTGCTCTTTTTTGTTTTTTAACTAGGTGGTAGCCCTGTCGCGTTGCGGCTTGGGCCTTACAAATTAAGATGCAACCCGCCGCATTCGGCTTGGGCCTTACAGATTAAGACGCAACGTATACAATAACTGATAACATAATTATTGAATGGGTTATAGATTGTTGTCCGATTGTTTTTTTTTTTTTACTTGTGTCAATATTTGGTTGTTGTTTCGCTAGTCAAAAGGTGCTACTGATGAAACAAATTATAAAAAGAGAAAACTTCCGTTTTGCTCCCTGTGGTTTGGTCACTTTAACGGTTTTGCTCCAAGCCTTTAAAAATAGTCATTTTCCTCCAATAGTTTGCTATGGTTTTTCCATTTTGCTCCCCGCCTCTAACTCCATCCAAATTGTCTGTTTTTCCATTTTGCTCCCCACATGGAGCAAAATGAAAAAACCATAGCAAACTATTGGAGGAAAATGACTATTTTTAAAAGTTTGGGGCAAAACCATTAAAGTGACCAAATCAGCAAAACAGAAGTTTACTCTAAAAAAATGAGTCTTGTGTAGAAGAGGAGTCAAAGCCACCATTCAGTTATCATTTGTGGGAGCCAAATCTTGGCGATTCACCACAACCCAACACCAAGAAAGAAAAAAATCAATCTGCTTATTTTCCTACACAACCTCATCATTCTTGCCGAACCAAGATTAATTTGATCTGGGTTTGAGAATTCAACTACCCCAAATATTTATTCCACCATTTGCTAGATAATCTCATCATCGAATTCCTTTTTTTTTCTTTTACATTAAAAGGAAACCCTAATTCCCTTTTGAAAAATAAACAACCATCGTTCAACAAATTTTCTTGGTCCTTTTAGTCTAACCCCAATAACTCACAAACCCTAAAAATAAAACTACTAAGCCGTCATACCTTCTTTATGAACACATCCCCCATCAATCTTTCCCTCATAACAATCCTCTTCTCTCTGTTCAATCTAAAGATTTTACGCTCAGATTCTATTTTCATGGCTGCAATTTTGGTTGCTTAACTTCAAACATCTCATGAAGTGGGTACAACGCAATAATTCGAAAAAAAAATTACAACATAATGCATACAAAGGTTAATAGAAATGCACTTCCAAGACTCAGGAAACCGTCACGGTTGGTTAACCATTGTTACATCAGACCTCCAAAGCCACTGTAACATAGTTCAACACGTCCATAGCCATGGAAAAAAAGGCACAATCATAGCCGGTTTGAAAGTCGCGTGCAACAACGGCCACAGGAGTCAACCACGAAACCCCCAAAGTTAGGGAAACACTACACATACACAACCACCATCAGTTGCCACCATAGACTGTTCATAAACCGCCGGCAAGAGCTAAATCCCAAATCTCACCATCTCCGTATCTCACAATCGAAAAAAACTGTGATTCACTATCACCGGGAAAGGTCAAGTGATATGAATCGCCATCATGGCCCGAAACAATAATCAGCAAAGCTCAGGTGAAAGTCAGATTAGAGAGAGACATTGAGAGATCTGAGAGAAATATAAGAGAGAGAAATGATAATTTCAATGAAGATGGGAAAGTTATTAAAACACTACAACAAAATGTGCCCGACAATAATAGGCAGCTGGCATGAACAAAGCTATAAAACAACCCACACCAGCCCTTGGTTTGTAAAAAACTACGGTCCAACATTAGCAGCGGAGAGCACAACTTGTAATGCGCCAGAATGTTATAAATTGTTAGTATATAAAAATTTTGTTTTTAGCTTTACTATTTTGTTATAGTTAGGTTTTTTGTATTCGTTTTTAATTATTTTAGACTCACGTCTCTCTTTCTCTATATTTGTGGTTTTTAATGTTTTTTCATTATGTTTTCTAGCTAACATCGTGACGAAACGAACCAATACGATCAAATTCCTCTCACGCCCCCGGCAACACAAGGTTCGATACATCTAGCCTGCTAAGAATTAAGAAATATCTTAATTTGGGGAAAAAAGAGATATCTTGTAACCTCATCTGGGTATGCTAAAGTAATACAACACAAACATATGAGTTTAAATTGACTCAAATTATGGGTCATTGTTGTGTTTACTAACTTAAAATGGGTTCAACGAGCGAACGTCACCCGCCATCATTGTGTGTCGCCAACGTTGTCACTGCCCCCACCGCGTCACCGTCATCAGCAAATCCACCCCTACCTCCACTGCATCGTCGTCATCACCTTCGTGGCATTCCACCGCACCACCACCTTCACGGTTCACCTACACCGCCCCACCACCAACCTCTCGCCCACTGTTGTCGACACTGACACAATTGTCGTCGGCACCGCTATCGTTAGTCACCATCGGTTCTCATAAAAGCAAATTATAGTGGATTATGCCACATTGATACTTATCTTTAATAAACCAACTCATTTCAAGGTAAGCCCGTTATACTTAAAACCCGTTTTAATTCAAATCGAATTAACATATATATATTTTCTAAAATAAGTCATCCAACCCTGACCCATGAATTTTACCTTACTTTGATGGCAAATTGGATTTAAATAATCCCAACTCACTGTTATTGGCCAATAATAATCCCAACTCATTTAATCACCAATAATAATCTGAACTATTCACTTTTGTTTGTAAAATACTCCCAGTTAAAAAAACACTAACTAGGTTAAAAAATTGCTGATGTGGCAAGTGACGTGGCATGCCACATCAGCAATTTTGCTGACGTGGCAGTTGATGTGGCATTTTTGATGACGTGGCAGCTGATGTGGCAGTCTACGTGGCATTTTTTGATGACGTGGCAACTGATGTGGCAGGTGACGTGGCATGCCACATCAGCAATTTTTTAACCTAGTTAGTGTTTTTTTAACTGGGAGTATTTTACAAACAAAAGTGAATAGTTCGGATTATTATTGGTGATTAAATGAGTTGGGATTATTATTGGCCAATAAGAGTGAGTTGAGATTATTTAAATCCAATTTGCCTACTTTGATTTGTTTGGTAAATAAAGACAAAGAAATATCAATATCCACACACTACCATAAAGCAAGAATATATAAATAAGCAAAAACAATAAGCTAAAATTTCACACGTTCATGAAAAAATAAAGAGTAAACTTCCGTTTTGTTTCTTGTGGTTTGGTCACTTTAACGGTTTTGCCCCAAACCTTTAAAAATAGTAATTTTCCTCCAATAGTTTGCTATGGTTTTTCCATTTTGCTTCCTGCGGGGAGCAAAATGGAAAAACAAACAATTTGGATGGAGGTAGAGGCGGTGAGCAAAATGGAAAAACAATAGCAAACTATTGGAGGAAAATAGTTATTTTTAAAGGTTTGGGGCAAAACCGTTAAAGTAACCAAACCACAGGGAGCAAAACGGAAGTTTACTCAAAAATAAAAGTTCCTAGGGTGAGGATCAAATAGGAAGTTTATTTTGGCTAGGCAGGATAGGAAGCAATAGGATTATGATATGTGGCAAAATTTAAAATAAAGAGAAATGACATTTTAGTCAATCGTATCCTTTCTTCTTCCTTCTTCCTTCTTCCTTCTTCTCCCCAGTAACTTCAAAACCCACCATTTTCAAAATCCACCATCTTCAACCTTTTCTTCACTTACTATCTCAATAATCACTACATTATAGTGTGATTTTCGTCACCAATCAATGATTCAAACACCCGATCAACGTGTTCTTCAGCTTTTTTGAAGAAAACCCATTTTAATTTCATACAAAATCTCGTTTTTTCCCGTGATTTTGAAGATAATCACTCGATCCGTTCGATCCGATCGCTAATAAGTGTTTCTATCATTCAAAATTCGTCAATCATTGAAGAAATCGGATTCGATCCATGTAAGAAATTCTTTAATTTCATTTTTACAATCTGGGTTTTTGATTTAGTCATTGCGTTTTACGATCTTGGCGGGGGTCCGAGGGCAGCGCCCCTGGTAGCAGGGTCCAAGGGGCGGCAGCCCCTGGCTGGGGTCGAGACAGTTTTTGATTTAATAAAAATGCATCAGAAAATTTAATTTTCTGTAAATTGCCTCTGGAAAATTGCATTCGTAGACAGTTTTTGATCTCCTACTTCCTGGTTCAGACAATTCACAGACAAAACTATTGTCCTGGTTCAATGCGTTTTAGAGAGAACACTTTCTTTGGTGTTTTTAGGCCATTGTGTTTTAGAACTAAGATATTTTTATGTGTTTTCTGGCCATTGCGTTTTAGAAAAACACATTTTTGAAGTGTTTTTAGTTATTGCGTTTTAAAACACATTTTTAGGTGTTTTCAGTCCATTGCGTTTTAGAGATAACACTTTCTTTTGTTTTTTAGGCCATTGCGTTATAGAAAGGAGACATTTTTAAGTGTTTTCTGGCCATTGCTTTTTATAAATAAGACATTTCTTTGTGTTTTTTGTGCATTGTGTTTTAGGTAAAACACATTTTTATGTGTTTTCAGTCCATTGCGTTTTAGAAAACAGACATTGTAAGTGTTTTCTGGCCATTGCGTTTTAGAAATAAGACATTTCTTTGTGTTTTTGGTGCATTGAGTTTTAGGTAAAACACATTTTTATGTGTTTTTAGTCTATTTCGTTTTAGAAAGTACACTTTGTTTTGTGTTTTTAGGCTATTGCGTTTTAGAAATAAGACATTTCTTTGTGTTTTCTGGCCATTGTTGTCACGGCCCCCGTCCCGGTGTGATCCGGTCCAGGAGCCGCGAGACAGAAACCCGTGGTAATTATTATTTGAGTTGACAGCGAAAGTTTAACATGATCTTTTAAAACTTAAAACTGCCCAATTATTTTATTTACATAAATTGGGACAAAACCCCGTAATTTACAATGAAGGGATTTCACAAGGAATTTCCCTGTTTTACAAAACATGTTTATTTATTTAACTGAACCACCACTTCAAGCTTTATTAGTGCTCCGTAGCACTTTTCCTTGATTCACAGTAGGTCACCTGAAACATGTTTTACAAATATTTTATCAGCGGGGAAAATACTGGCGAGTCATTCAGGTTAAACAAAACGACACATTAGTTATAAATTACAGCATAAGAGCGATTACAATGGCTACTATCTTATTTTTATCTGGCGCCGTGTCACACCCTGGTGACGATGGTCATACCAATATTGGGTCCTTTCACCCAAGTAGTGATGATTATCACTGTTAGGTTGATGAACCTAACTGTGAGAAATTAGTAATGTGCACAATACCCCAATTGCCAGTGATTCAAGATAACCAAGACTTAATCCCTGTAATTATAACTTTTGAAAATAAATGGAGTATTGTAAAACATTGTTGATAAAAAGATAATGACTCACATTGCAAGTTTAGACGGGCAGAGTTTAGCCTACTGATTTAGCGTGTAACCTAAATTAAACAACAATGCATACGAAACTAGGTCAGTAACTTAATACAACATTTACGATAACTCACGAAATCAAAACCCTCACGACGAATGACAAAGTATAGCCCAAATACGGGCAGCACTTAAACATCCATCGGACTGGTTTCAATCGATCGGACATTATATTGTAGCAGTGATCGAGTTAATACCCTGTAGTCGTAGCTGCGTTTCACTACTTTGAAATTCGAATTTAGGCAGTATACTTCTTTTTTTATCAAAGTTTTCGAACACAGATGAAAGCCCCATGCACAGGCTACTTATAGCCACATTTTGAGTTTTACGCGGCCCGCGTAAACCTTAACATAGTTTTTACGCGGCCCGCGAGAACCCCTAGTCTACGTGTAGGCTTTGTGTGTCATGAGCAGGGTTGCCAGGTGTGCGACACGTGGCTTGAACACTTATCCGGAACATTTTTAAGTTGACGCGGCCCGCGTAGACTTACCTTATGGTTTATGCGGCCCGCGTGAAAACCAGATTTCATGTTTTCTTGGTTTTTCATGCGTATTAGGGTTTCAGGGGTCCGGGTTTTCACTTACGGGTCGTTTTAGGGCATTTTTGCAGGTCCTTACATCCTCCCCACCTTATTTAAAATCTCGTCCTCGAGATTTACTGAAATAAGTGAGGATACTTTTGCTTTATCTCTAATTCCAGCTCCCAAGTGTATTCAGGTCCTCTTTTTGAATCCCACCTGACTTTGACTAGTACCAATCTTTTGTGTTTGAGAAACTTAATTTTTCTATCTTCTATTTGAAGCGGTTTCTCCACAAACTTCAATTTTTCATTCACCTGTATGTCTTGAAGAGGGACTACCAGGGATTCGTTAGATAGGCACTTCTTGAGGTTAGATACATGAAATACATGAAATACATCATGTACTCCAACTAACTCTTCGGGTTATTGTAAGCGATAAGCAACTGGTCCTATGCGTTGAATTACTGGGAATGGTCCTATGTATCTTAGACTTAGCTTTCCTTTCTTTCCGAATCGAACTACTCCTTTCCAAGGAGAAACTTTTAAGAGTACCCTGTCTCCAACTTGAAATTCTAGTGGCTTGCGTCGATTGTCTGCATAACTCTTCTGGCGATCTCGAGCTGTCTTCAATCTTTCCTTGATTTGAGTGATTTTTGTAAGGATCTTCAAAAATTTCCCAAAACGGTCCGTAAGTGAAAACCCGGACCCCTGAAACCTTAACATGCATGAAAAACCAAGAAAACAAGGTTTTTGGTTCTCATGCGGGCCGCGTAAAGGATAAGCAGACCCTTACGCGGGCCGTGTCAACTTAAGATTTGACCGGATAAGCATCCGGGTCACGCGTTGTCCATCTGGCACACCTACTCGTGACCCAGCAAACCTACACGTAGACTAGACCCCCTCGTGGGCCGCGTAAGGTCTAAGTGAGGGTTTACGCGGGTCGCGTAAACCCCAAAAATCAGCTATAAATAGATTCGACCATGGGCTTTCATCTGGTGTCGAAAATTTTAAACAAAATCGAAGTTCAACTGCTCAAAAGTCGAAAATCATATTTACAGTAGTGAGGCGCTGCTACCAAACAGGGTATTAACTCGATCGCTGCTACGATTCAATGTCCGATCGATTGAAACTATCCGATGGATGTTTAAGTGCCGCCTACATTAGGGCCATACTTTGTCATTCGTCGTGAATTCGATGGATATTTAAGTATTGCACTTTGTCATTCGTTGTGAGGGTTTTAATCTCGTGAGTTATCGTAAATGTTGTATTAGTTACTGACCTAGTTCGTGTGCATTGTTATTTAAAATAGGTTACAAGGCTAATCAGTAGGCTAAACTCTGCCCATTTAAATCTGCAATGTGAGTCATTCTTTTTTTATCAATAATATTTTACAATACTCCATTTTCAAAAGTTATAATTACAGGGATTAAGTCGTGGTTATCTTGAATCACTGGCTAGTGGGGTATTGTGCACATTACTAAATTTCTCACGGTTAGGCTAATAAATCCTAACAGTGATAATCATCACTACTTGGGGAAAAAGACCCAATAGTGGTATGACCATCGTCACCAGGAGGTGACACAGCGCCAGATAAAAATAAGATAGAAGCCATTGTAATCGCTCTTATGCTGTAATTTATAACTATGTGTCGTTTTGTCAAATTTGAATGACTCGCCAGTATTTCCCCGCTGATAAAATACTTTTAAAACATGTTTCAGGTGACTACTGTGAACCAAGGAAAAGTGCTACGGAGCACTAACAAAGCTTGAAGTAGTGACTCAGTTAAATAAATAAACATGTTTTGTAAACCAGGGAATTTACTTGTAAAATTCCTCTATTGTAAATTACGGGGATATCCCGAATTATGAAATAAAAATAATCAGGCATTTCAAGTTTTAAAAAATCCTGTGAAATCTTCCGCTGTCAACTCAATTAATAAATACCACGGGTTTCTGTCCCGTGGCTCCTGGACCGGGTAAAACCGGGACCGGGGCCGTGACAGAAAAAGGTGGTATTAGAGCCACTGATTTAAGCCAATTAAGTATTTAGAAATACTTAATTTTCCTGATTATCATCTTGTGATTATGTGTTTTATTAACTGACTACTTGTTAGTTACAGTATGGGTAAGCAAAGAATTTCGGACATCTATCGTCAACTAGATAGTACACCAAAAGATAAGGGAACCTCGTTCCAATCAAATTCCTCAAGATACTCAGCAGAAACTGAGGAATGAATATTTGTTCGTAAGGCACAGTTTTAGAAACCACTTACCCCTAATAAAAGAAGTTGGATTATTAGAAAAAGTCAAGAGAAAATAAAGAATTCACAACCAAAAGGAGTGATGAGTAATAAGGAAACTCAGGAAATAGGCAATAACCCACCATGGGAAGATGAATTAGATGAAAAATGGGCAAATCTCTATATGTTAGCCACTACAGCAGTAAATGCTAACTTATATTTGAATCGCCAAACTAGTACCAGCACTTATATCATCTATAATCCAGAAACTTGCCCATTAGATAAACAACTTAGTAAGAAAAGATAGACTAAAATAAATTATTAATGCACAATCCCTAGTATATTTTTAATTTTCAGTTGTAATTTGTAATATATATATATATATAATATATATATATATATATATAATCGTATTATTTCGTATTTTATTAATACTTAATTTTTCTGATTGCCATTCTGTGATTATGTGAAAAATTCAAGTTACAAACTTTTAACCTAGAATTTTGTGTGTTTCTTCATATCTGCTAAACAGCATGAATGAGTTGTCTGAAGCTCTTCAGAATCTCAACCTCTATTCTGTTAATGTGGAAGTTTCCAGAGACTTTACCGGTTATTGTGCCGACATGGAGGAACATATGGAATTTCAAACCCAACCTCCGGAGAAACCAAAGCCAAAGAAAAGAAGAAGATTAGTGGGCTGGAGGCGTGTACGTAGGAGGAAACCAGCGACACGGAAAGTTGTAAAGACGGAGGATCCCAAAGGTAAAGGAAAGGAAATAGAGATTGGGGAAAGTTCCAGGCAAGATCAGGAAATGCCACCCTGGGAGGAGTTGGATCATAAACTGGCACTTAGTGACCTCATCGGACCTGTCGGTGAAAACCTTTTTAATTACCCAGCGGAAGCACAACTTCCAGTTAACCTAGAGCCTAAAATCCCAGATCCTATTATCCACACCCAACCTCTACCAGCAAAACTAGAAGAGTGGTGGACCACGGACTGGCAGTTTCAAAATCTCCTAAATAACCCTAATACCTTTTTCCCCCAATTTGATCCTGAACCTCCACTACACCCACCGATGAGCTTCGAAAACTTGGCAGAGCTCCGCCACTATGGCGAGGAACTAGTGGACGCGGGAAATAGAATCCGAGAAGTAGGGGAAAGGATATCTTGGAAGTACGACGAGAGGGAGCGTCGTTTCTGAAATGCCAGCTAACAGGGATCATATGTGGTTGTGTGGTGTTTGTTTAATAATAATATAATCATAAAAATATAATTATGTGAAATAACTTAAAAATAAAACTTTTGTAAGATAACCAGTTGTACGGATGCCTATTATAATATATAAAATATCGAAAGTCGAAAAATAAACAATTTTGGCTATACTTGTTAACGTGATTATGTGCAATTATTTTGTTATGTTTGGTTATTAATTATTTTATACTAATCACTTATATAAATTAATTACCAGATGGAACACCCTGGTAATGAACCCGTTAATGAAGTTAATCAATCTGAGCATAACAATGAGGATCAATTTCTGAATAGGCAAGATATCGAGAATATCGTTGCTCAGGGAATAGCCAATGCTATTCCAGCAATCCTTGCTGCTGCCCGAAATCCAATTGAACCTCAACAAATTATTCCTAGCAAACGCACACACAGCGACAATTTTAGTAATAGTGTAAACGGAGGCGGTAACCATACTAATAACGACAACGATGGAATGCAAGCCCCACTCCTTAAGAAAATGAAAGCTGCAACGCCTGGTTGCACTTACAAGGAGTTTCTTGCCTGTAAACCGGCTGAATTTGTAGGCAACGAAGGGGCAACTGCTACACTGCGTTGGTCAGAAAAAACCGAGCCGGTGATTAAAATAAGTAAGTGTGCTGAGGAAGACAAGGTCATGTACGCGCCGCATCTTTTTAAAGAAGGAGCGCTAGAATGGTGGAATACAGTACTACAAGCCAAGGGAAGCAATGTGGCCTATGCCATGAGTTGGGAAGTATTTAAGCGGCTAGTGGAGAGAAAATTATGTCCCGAATATGAGAAAGAACAAATGGCGAATAAATTTCTGAACCACCGAATGGTGGATGTAGACTGTCGAGGGTATACTTCGACATTCTTCGAGTATGCTGGAGTTGTACCTACCCTGGCTTCGCCAGAGCCGGTACTTATTTCCCGCTATATATGGGGATTGATTGGCGAAATCCGTGATATCGTTAAAGCTGCGAGACCACACACTATTGACGATGCGGTGGAATTAGCTAACACTCTGACGGACGAACTGGTACGTACGCGAGAAGAAAATAGAAAGAAGGAAGTGGCCCAAAAGATTACCCAGGGATTCCGTATGGGTAACCGTAGTAATTTCAAGAAAAAGGGAACTGGGCAATCTTCCACTGTTCCATTTTGCAATGCCTGTAAAAGGAAGAATTTTGGAAGATGCAAAGGATATTGCAATTTCTGCAAAATCCCGGGGCACCAAGAAGAAGATTGCAGGAAGAAGAAGAAAGCAACAATCTGCTACAACTGCGGAGAAGCTGGACATTTTAGGCCAGATTGCCCAAAATTGGCTAAACCAGCTGATAACAAAGCCAAACTTGCAGAATGAACTACCTAGAGAAACGCAAGAGCCTTCCAGTTGACCACTCAGGAAGCAGAACTAATTCCTGACATGATAGCTGGTACGTTCCTAGTTCACAATGTTTATGCAAAAGTATTATTTGACTCTGGTGCAAACCAAAGTTTTATAAATACTTCATTCTGCCAAGCTCTTAACCTACCTTTAACCAACCTTAGACAAATTTTTACGGTAGAAATGGCAGATGGGAATTCTGTTAACATAGATAAAGTTTTGCGAGAAGGAAAGATAGAACTTTTAGGCCATAAATTTTCTGCAAACCTGTTACCTATGAATTTAGCCGAATTCGATGTGGTATTAGGAATAGATTGGTTAATAGCCAACTATGCCGGAATTCTTTGTGATAAGAATTCCATAGAAATACATACATCCATAGGAGAATTAGTGGTGATTACAGGAGATAAGCCACGTAAGCCAATGAAATTCATTTCAGAAATGAAATTGGCCAGTTATTCAAGAAAACAAGAAATAGTGTATATGATTTCGGTAATCATTAACACGAAAGGTAAGGAACTTAAAGAAATTCCTGTAGTAGCAGAATACCCAGATGTATTCCCAGAAGAACTACCTGGATTACCACCCGATAGGAAAGTAGAATTTAGAATTCATCTAATTCCAGGAACTACACCGATAGCCAAGGCACTTTATCGGTTAGCACCCACCGAAATGCTAGAATTGAAAAAGCAGTTAGATGAATTGTTAAGCAAAGGATTCATACAACCTAGTTCATCCCCGTGGGGAGCTCCAGTGTTGTTTGTGAAAAAGAAAGAAGGTTCGATGCGAATGTGTATCGATTATAGAGAATTAAATAAGGTTACAATTAAGAATCGATACCCATTACCTAGGATCGATGATCTTTTCGATCAACTTCAGGGAGCTAGATACTTTTCTAACATAGATTTACGCTCCGGATATCATCAGTTGAAAGTACAAGAAGAAGACATACCTAAAACTGCTTTCAGAACTAGGTATGGTCATTACGAGTTTACAGTCATGCCCTTTGGGTTAACAAATGCTCCTGCAGCATTTATGGACATGATGAATAGAATCTGTAAACCGTATTTGGATAAATTTGTAATTGTCTTCATCGACGATATACTCATTTATTCCAAAAGTCAGGATTAGCACTGTCAGCACCTGCATGCACTCTTAACTTTGTTAAGAAAAGAGAAGCTTTACGCCAAATTCTCGAAGTGTGAATTTTGGCTAAAAGAGGTACAATTTTTAGGACACATGGTGAATCACGAAGGCATTCACGTAGATCCTTCCAAAATAGAAGCGATCACTAAATGGAAGGTTCCGCAGTCAGCTATGGAAATTAGAAGTGTTGGATCGTTTTGCGACCCGAACGAGTCGTTCAGAAGAGATTTAGTCCGTTTTAGAGGCGGAAACTAAGAAACGGATGTCGAAACAGCTTGAATATCACTTTAAACACTGATTATATTGATATAATATCGTTTACAATCAGTCCTCACACCGGCAGCACCTCGGTATTGAATTTCAGAACTGTTCCAAATGAAATAACATGCTAACCTATATATAGCCTCTAGCTTTCGCTTGAAACTGACACATACAAGTTCAAGCGAAACCTATCAAACTAGCTTTTGTCTTCAAGCGAACTATAAGACTTAACATTTCTGTTTCATGTTTGCATGCAATTTCACGTGAAGTTGCAATATGTGATGTCATCAATATGATGTCATCATCATATATGATGACATCATGCTTGAACAATTCTGCAACGAACCCAAGACTCGACATAAGACGAAGACGACAGATGAATGCACCAACAGACTCCCCCTCAGATGTTGACGAGTCTTAAGTGTCGAGTCTTCGCATCTTCAGTCTTTATCAGTCTCTCTTCTTTCTTAGCATAAACCAGAATCTTCTCTTTGGCTCTAGCCTCGTCAGACTCCCCCTCTCATCATGATGGGATCGCCGTCTGGAATTAGCTATCACCTTGAGATCAATCCCTGGCTTTAACTTTGTTCAGCTCATCTCCTGCACAAATCTCATCAAAACATAAGTTTTTACTTAAAACACTAAGAAAAACTTATTAGAAATAGTTCAATCAAGTTCAAATTAATGACCCTGATTAACTAATCTCAACTTCTTTCTCAAACCAAAATTTTTTAATTCAACACTCACTCCCAACCCTGTTCATCATGTTCAGCACTTGGAATTTTGAAAATCAGCTCTCCAACATCAGTTTTCGAAAATCTTTTTGGACTTTTACAAAATTTTATGCTAAAACACACCGAAAACCTTTTTGGATTTTTGAATAATATGAAATGCAGAAAATGAAATATATACAGACAATATTTTTGTGAGTTTGTGCAAGAGGATCATATCAGTTTATGTGACCAATCACTAGCACCGTTAAGCTTTAAACATTTTAAGCTCTAAACGATTCACATTGATTGACGATATTGTTGTCCACATAAACTCAATCTAAAAACTTTCGAAATGCTTACCGATACGTTTAAGGTATATTAATTTCGCACTAAGTTCTTATGGACCCCACGATCTCAGCATATCCCCTCATCATGCAATACACTGACTCAAGTAATGCCTTTAAACTTTTATCGACTGTGATTTGTGCAAAAACAAAGCAGAATATTTAAACATTAACAATCAGGTCGATACTCCCGTATACGCAGAGGTGATCCAAAGCTTAAACGAAACACCAAAGAAAATAAAGCAGAACGTTTAGGCAACAACATCCAGGTCGATACTCACGTATACGCAGAGGATGTCCGATGCTTAAACAAAATAAAGAAATAAAACAAGTTTAAAGCTTTGCAAAATGAAATGCACAATCACAGCGACTTTTCAGCAAAGTTGTGAAAGTTCACAAACTTAACCAGTTTTATGTCTTTCGACAATCAGCGATTACTGAGTAGGCACACAGTCAAGAAGGACAAAACTAAGTACTATGCTTTCAACCATGTTTCCCACTAGAACTAGGCTTTTTCATTTAAGTTTGTATCATTATCGCAAATCTACTAGTCTAGCTGAGCCTATCGTCACATCTTTAGTGAGACCGTTTATCACATTTAGACTGTACATTTCTTTAGCATGCTGTGATAGTCCACCTGATCTACTATCATTTCCTCTTTTTACAACAAAACTCATTTTTGCATTTTTCAATGTTTTTGGTATTTTCAAATTTTCTAATTTTTATAAAATTTTTCTCCCCCTAAAATCAAAATATATTCCAATTTTGATTTTCTGGGAAAATTTGAAAACAAACTGTACAAAGAAACATGACAACATGATGAGAATCACTTCAATTCTCCATTCACTTGGCTTAAACAATCAGAACTCCCCCTGACAAAAAAACTATTTTCCCATAGTGATTTCAAAACACTTAAGTTTGTTTTAATCAAAATGGTTTTTCCGGAAAATAAGTTTTGTGAGTAATTTCTCAAACATGGGGTTTCATCACCTTGTTCTCTTCAACCACTTGTAAAAACTAACATTTGTAAGATCAATCCACAAACATCACTTGTAGAAAATCAAGTACAACTTAATGTCCCTGATTTACCACATGTAAGTTCGAAATATCACTTTCGTGAATTTCTCAAGAAATGTGTCGATACATGTTCCACGCTTACCAACCTGGGAACTCCGGCAAGTCAGGTTTTTCATTTAAACAGATTCACCCAAGCCTGACGGTTCTTGGGTGATTTTGAATTCTTGTTCAACAATGGTGGAAAATTTGCATCATCCATTGTTAAACCTGAATTCTCCATTTTTACCTCAACCAAAGGCTCCTCTGGCTTTGACGAACCAGAATCATTGCCTGCACATGGCTTGTCTGACTTTGACATGTCAGATTCATCGCCGACCATTTTCTTCTTCTTCTTTTCTTCTTTTGTCCTCAGATTTGTATCCGAAGAATTCATCTTGCTTGACTTTGCCATCGAGGAAGTCGATTCATCAGAACTCTTATTTTTACCAACAGATGAACCCGAGGACAAGATCTTCTCGAGATACTCTCTCGCCTTCTTTCTCTTCTTCCTCAGTCTGTCTTTTTGCCCCTGAGAAAGCTTCACTTTCTTTTCTTGAACTTTAGGTTCTTGAACCTTCTGTTCTTTGGGCTTGACATTGACTGGTTTCTTTGCCATCTTCTGAGAATTAACCCTCAATCTTTCATTTGATCTCCTTGGGCAATCTCTGGCAATGTGACCTCTGATGTTGCAATTAAAGCATCTTCTCGTCTCACAACTCCAACCTTGGCAGTTAACAGCAATGTGTCCTTGATAACCACATCGGTAACACACTCTGTTATCGTACCAATCACCATTTTCAGCCCAAATGCTCAAATCAAAGCACTGTTTGGCTTGGTGATATTCCTTGCTCCTCTTGATTGCTGGATTTGACTTTTGAGCACTGTGGTCCGACCTGCACCACTTATTGCCAACAATTTTAGAGTTTTCATTTTTCGATTTTTGTAATTTTTCATTGCGATTGGATGATCGATCTGATGAGCTTTTATTATCTTTTTGAACAATTTTCTTCTTTTTAATCTTTTGTTTTTGTTCCACTTTCTTCTTCAAAGGTTTTTGCTTAGAGCATTCTCCCTTTTCAGTTGATTGTAGAACAGTTTCTTCAAACTTTTCTTTTAACTTCAAAAACAAATTTTGTTTTTCGAATTTTTCATTTTCATCATCAGATTTCTCATCATAATCTTCAACTTTGACATTGTCAAAGTTTGTGACATCGTCACTTATTGGAACAGAATTTAAAGGTTTTGGGCAAGGAATAGTTGAAGTATTCACAAAAACCTTCAACTTTTCTTCCCATTCATTGATTTTCTTTTGAGCACATTCTGCCTCTTTCTCAAGTC
Source organism: Helianthus tuberosus (assembly GCA_030545235.1). Classification (NCBI taxonomy): domain Eukaryota; kingdom Viridiplantae; phylum Streptophyta; class Magnoliopsida; order Asterales; family Asteraceae; genus Helianthus; species Helianthus tuberosus. The sequence continues at coordinate 100,710,976 of CM060381.1, read as the reverse complement.
GAATAATCTTTTCAAGATGAGAATTGATTTCAATTTGTTTTTCAAGATTGTTTTTACCAAACATATCTCTCTCATCTTCTAAAATTTTTATTTGACTTTGAAAAACTTTTTCAATCTTCGATTTTTCATTTTCAAAATCTTTTTCTTTTTCTTTCAAAATTTTGTTTTCTAATGTCAAACTGTCCAAACCACTCAACAGTTTGACATTTTCAGATTTCGACTTCTCAAAATTTTCCTGCAAAACAAGAATCTGTTTATCATCAAATTGCTTCTCATCTTTCAACTTCTTGATTTCCAATGTCAATCTTTCCACATCCTTCAATAATTTGCCATTGTCAGCCTCAAATTTATCACATTTCGAGCAACCTGATTCAGAACTTGAGGATTCAATCTTCATGGATTCTTTATTCTTTTGAACTTGCTCTGTCTCCATCTTGTATGTTCCTGCACAAAAGATTTTAACGAAGTCAAGAGGATTCATATTCTCATCAATATAACAACCTCTCTTCATATCGTATTTCATAACATCTTTTGCACTAAGACACACACAGACTCTTTTGTTCAGTTCTACAACCACATCCAAACTTAATTTTTTCAAATTATTTTCTATCCTATTCAACAATTCTTTCTTTTTCTCTTCATTATCATATCTATGTGTTGTAAGTTTACTGATGAATTTACTTAAAGATAATTTTGAAAAACTAGAATTCTTTCTTAGATTTTCCAAAAAATCATTCCATTCAGCTGGTAATCCATTAGCAAACTTTGATACTCTTTCAGCTTCTGATATCATTATCTGGTTTTCTTTCAAATGATCAATCAAACAGTCAAATCTCTTCTCCAAATCAACTAATTTCTCATCTTTCTTACACAGAAAACATTCGAACCGTTTAGCCCAAACATTCTTGGACAAATCTTGATAATGACTACTGAAATATCCTCGATACCAATCATTTATCCTTTCAAGATAATGGTTTTCCGTCTCATCAAAAACCACTTCCATTTTAAACAATCTGATAGGGCCTTCACTGATTTGGTCAATGATAATGAAACTTGGGTCTTTGATCGATGAAAATAACAAGCTGACAACAAATAGTATCGAGATAATATGATTGGGCCGTAATTGGGCTTAGAATGATTTGAACTGGGCCTTCCTTGTCACACGCAAATCCCACAAACAAATATAGAACCGACACAATTAACAATCACATGCACAGTAGTTTAAATGACAAATATTACACATGAACGACAATGCTGATATTTGCACAAATATCGATAGAACTAACACACTTTATAAAAAGCTTTCACATGCAATCCTTTTAAATTGACCAAGACACTTTAATACAATGTTGAGTGACCAACAACTTTAATGCATCCCACAATCCTATTTGACCAATTAAACCAAAATCACATGCCAATGATTAAATCTTGAATGATTTAGATAGAATCATAAGCACAACTGTCAATGCCACATGATGTTGTCTATTTAATTCATGAACCGACTTTCTTTAAGATCTTACAACATTCTCATTGGACCTCAAATCCACTAAACCGACAACTACAATTCACAACACATTCATTTTATCGAAACTCACAATTAGACAATTTTTATGACATATATTCACTGATCCACACAAACCTCACATGCAAACCGAATTAATGGACTTCGCACTCTGAACTACAATTTACGATAATCACATGCAAACTGATAATGTAACACCCCGAAAATATAAATCCTTATATTTAAAATTCTAAAGAAATAACAAACAAGAATTTACCAACTAGGAACTTAACCTAGTTAAATTCAAGTCTTGAAATAATTCATAACATGGTTAAAATATTTAAACTTAAAGGAAAATCATAGTTGAGGGGTTAAACTTGTCTATTGTGAAAGATAATCACTAATAGTAACAAAAATCAAACCAAACACACAACAACTGGTGTGTCTGGTCGATCAGGAGAAAAGGGGCGACCAGGGTGTTCTCCAAACTCTAGCTTCACATGAAAATCTGCAAAATTGAAGCCTCAAATCCGTCCCAAATCGAATTCTAAACACAAATTAGTAATCACCTCGTTGTAAGGATCAAAAGGTATGTAAAATTTTGGTACTTAGATCCATCATGAATTCTAGGTTAATTGTGAAAAAAACTGAAATTGAGCCTAGTTATGACATGCATGAATGAATGTTGAATTAATATGATGTTTAGAATCAAACCCTAGGTGATTCCTTGTGAAAACTTTGCATCATAGTTGTAAAGTTTGGGGTTTACATGTTAGGAGGCTATGAGCTTGAAGAATACTAGAATTATGATTATTGTTATAGTGAAATCTGAATTTGTTAAAGTAAATTCAGAAATATAGATGTCAAGTTGTATGTGAGATTTATTAATTTAGCAAAAATATTACAAATCATGAACTTGGTGATAATTATAGAAGAATCTGACCCGTTAGGTGTTTGTTGAAATGCCTAAGAGAGGATTTAAATGATAAAAATATGATGAGAACGCAGATTTGATCATGTTTCACAATGATATGAATATGGTCATGAAAAGAGTTCTAAACAAATTGTAAAACTGAATTTTCTAGGCAAAGAGTCCGGATCATCAAGCGGACAAGCCGGAGGAAATTCACGAGGGAAAGGCGTGCTCTAGAGGTACGAAATTACCATTTCGTTACATTATGAATTATTTGATAGTTTTATGTTGTAGTTTTGAAAACATGGTAAACAAGATAGATCAATATATCACGGAAGCGACTTTCGTCTTAATCAAGTGAGACGGGTCAAAACAATTGTTAGAAATTTGATGTTTGTATTACCTTGTTTGATGATTAACTCTTGGTATCTAAACGGGTCAAATAATCAAGTGAAACATGATTTATACTCCGGAATATGATGGATTGTGCTATGTTATTGGTTAATATTTATCACATTATTAGAAATACTAGAATTGATGTAATGGGTTGATAGAAAAGCAAATTACAAGATTGGTTTGAATGAGATGAACTAAACAAAACAAGACATTGATTTCCAGGACCTACCGTAAATTACGGTAATACCGTAATTTACGGTAAGGGTCAAACATGCTACGGTGAATATCTCCTGGTTTACGGTGACCAGAAACCTTCAGGGCTCACCGTAAATTACGGTGATACCGTAATTTACGGTGGATCCAGAATAGTTGTTTTGTTTTTATCATTTCAAATGTGATGTTCAACTTTGGGATTATATTATACAATAACATTAAAACTAATGTTTTTAATGGTTTTGATCATAGGTAAATTGGCAAATCTTACGGGGGGCGATCAAGTGATTAAATGAAGAACCGAACACTACATTTCTAAGCTTCCGCTACGTTTGAATCTTTAAAACTTTTGTGTATGGGATGTAAACATGTTTTGAACATCTTTTTAAATGTTTCAACTTAGTTATTAGTTGACTAATTTGATGTAAGTTATGAACTTTGATAATGAAAGTCAGGTTTTGTAAATAATATTTTACTAGAAATGATACAAACTATTATAAACATCAAGGGTATAACTTAGGGTGTTACAGATAACTTGTGATTTAAATTTCGACTTACTGTAACCTTGTTTAATGTGTCACACAATACACTATGCACTTTTACTAACTTTCAAGCAGTGTGTCAGTTTCAAGCGAAAGCCACTTAAGTAAGACCTGTACTTTTCAAGCGAAAGACCCGGTTTCGCTTCAAACTTTTACCTTTTTTCAAGCGAAAGCCTGCATGATGTCAGCAAATAACGAACAACTTTCAAGCGAGCAGATGATTTTAACCTGTTTTTAAGTTGATTTTAGTGCTGAAACTTTCCAGGATTCATTAATACATGTTTACGCACAATATATGAAAATTTGAGCCGTTTGTATCCGTGAAAATTTTTAATTTTTGAGAAAGAATGGTGTAGAAACAGAAAAAGTGATGAAAACGAGCTGTTTTTGCGAAATCTCTTCCTCCTGAGCTCTGATACCACTTGTTGGATCGTTTTGCGACCCGAACGAGTCGTTCAGAAGAGATTTAGTCCGTTTCAGAGGCGGAAACTAAGAAACGGATGTCGAAACAGCTTGAATATCACTTTAAACACTGATTATATTGATATAATATCGTTTACAATCAGTCCTCACACCGGCAGCACCTCGGTATTGAATTTCAGAACTGTTACAAATGAAATAACATGCTAACCTATATATAGCCTCTAGCTTTCGCTTGAAACTGACACATACAAGTTCAAGCGAAACCTATCAAACTAGCTTTTGTCTTCAAGCGAACTATAAGACTTAACATTTCTGTTTCATGTTTGCATGCAATTTCACGTGAAGTTGCAATATGTGATGTCATCAATATGATGTCATCATCATATATGATGACATCATGCTTGAACAATTCTGCAACGAACCCGAGACTCGACATAAGACGAAGACGACAGATGAATGCACCAACAGACTCCCCCTCAGATGTTGACGAGTCTTAAGTGTCGAGTCTTCGCATCTTCAGTCTTTATCAGTCTCTCTTCTTTCTTAGCATAAACCAGAATCTTCTCTTTGGCTCTAGCCTCGTCAGACTCCCCCTCTCATCATGATGGGATCGCCGTCTGGAATTAGCTATCACCTTGAGATCAATCCCTGGCTTTAACTTTGTTCAGCTCATCTCCTGCACAAATCTCATCAAAACATAAGTTTTTACTTAAAACACTAAGAAAAACTTATTAGAAATAGTTCAATCAAGTTCAAATTAATGACCCTGATTAACTAATCTCAACTTCTTTCTCAAACCAAAATTTTTTAATTCAACACTCACTCCCAACCCTGTTCATCATGTTCAGCACTTGGAATTTTGAAAATCAGCTCTCCAACATCAGTTTTCGAAAATCTTTTTGGACTTTTACAAAATTTTATGCTAAAACACACCGAAAACCTTTTTGGATTTTTGAATAATATGAAATGCAGAAAATGAAATATATACAGACAATATTTTTGTGAGTTTGTGCAAGAGGATCATATCAGTTTATGTGACCAATCACTAGCACCGTTAAGCTTTAAACATTTTAAGCTCTAAACGATTCACATTGATTGACGATATTGTTGTCCACATAAACTCAATCTAAAAACTTTCGAAATGCTTACCGATACGTTTAAGGTATATTAATTTCGCACTAAGTTCTTATGGACCCCACGATCTCAGCATATCCCCTCATCATGCAATACACTGACTCAAGTAATGCCTTTAAACTTTTATCGACTGTGATTTGTGCAAAAACAAAGCAGAATATTTAAACATTAACAATCAGGTCGATACTCCCGTATACGCAGAGGTGATCCAAAGCTTAAACGAAACACCAAAGAAAATAAAGCAGAACGTTTAGGCAACAACATCCAGGTCGATACTCACGTATACGCAGAGGATGTCCGATGCTTAAACAAAATAAAGAAATAAAACAAGTTTAAAGCTTTGCAAAATGAAATGCACAATCACAGCGACTTTTCAGCAAAGTTGTGAAAGTTCACAAACTTAACCAGTTTTATGTCTTTCGACAATCAGCGATTACTGAGTAGGCACACAGTCAAGAAGGACAAAACTAAGTACTATGCTTTCAACCATGTTTCCCACTAGAACTAGGCTTTTTCATTTAAGTTTGTATCATTATCGCAAATCTACTAGTCTAGCTGAGCCTATCGTCACATCTTTAGTGAGACCGTTTATCACATTTAGACTGTACATTTCTTTAGCATGCTGTGATAGTCCACCTGATCTACTATCATTTCCTCTTTTTACAACAAAACTCATTTTTGCATTTTTCAATGTTTTTGGTATTTTCAAATTTTCTAATTTTTATAAAATTTTTCTCCCCCTAAAATCAAAATATATTCCAATTTTGATTTTCTGGGAAAATTTGAAAACAAACTGTACAAAGAAACATGACAACATGATGAGAATCACTTCAATTCTCCATTCACTTGGCTTAAACAATCAGAACTCCCCCTGACAAAAAAACTATTTTCCCATAGTGATTTCAAAACACTTAAGTTTGTTTTAATCAAAATGGTTTTTCCGGAAAATAAGTTTTGTGAGTCATTTCTCAAACATGGGGTTTCATCACCTTGTTCTCTTCAACCACTTGTAAAAACTAACATTTGTAAGATCAATCCACAAACATCACTTGTAGAAAATCAAGTACAACTTAATGTCCCTGATTTACCACATGTAAGTTCGAAATATCACTTTCGTGAATTTCTCAAGAAATGTGTCGATACATGTTCCACGCTTACCAACCTGGGAACTCCGGCAAGTCAGGTTTTTCATTTAAACAGATTCACCCAAGCCTGACGGTTCTTGGGTGATTTTGAATTCTTGTTCAACAATGGTGGAAAATTTGCATCATCCATTGTTAAACCTGAATTCTCCATTTTTACCTCAACCAAAGGCTCCTCTGGCTTTGACGAACCAGAATCATTGCCTGCACATGGCTTGTCTGACTTTGACATGTCAGATTCATCGCCGACCATTTTCTTCTTCTTCTTTTCTTCTTTTGTCCTCAGATTTGTATCCGAAGAATTCATCTTGCTTGACTTTGCCATCGAGGAAGTCGATTCATCAGAACTCTTATTTTTACCAACAGATGAACCCGAGGACAAGATCTTCTCGAGATACTCTCTCGCCTTCTTTCTCTTCTTCCTCAGTCTGTCTTTTTGCCCCTGAGAAAGCTTCACTTTCTTTTCTTGAACTTTAGGTTCTTGAACCTTCTGTTCTTTGGGCTTGACATTGACTGGTTTCTTTGCCATCTTCTGAGAATTAACCCTCAATCTTTCATTTGATCTCCTTGGGCAATCTCTGGCAATGTGACCTCTGATGTTGCAATTAAAGCATCTTCTCGTCTCACAACTCCAACCTTGGCAGTTAACAGCAATGTGTCCTTGATAACCACATCGGTAACACACTCTGTTATCGTACCAATCACCATTTTCAGCCCAAATGCTCAAATCAAAGCACTGTTTGGCTTGGTGATATTCCTTGCTCCTCTTGATTGCTGGATTTGACTTTTGAGCACTGTGGTCCGACCTGCACCACTTATTGCCAACAATTTTAGAGTTTTCATTTTTCGATTTTTGTAATTTTTCATTGCGATTGGATGATCGATCTGATGAGCTTTTATTATCTTTTTGAACAATTTTCTTCTTTTTAATCTTTTGTTTTTGTTCCACTTTCTTCTTCAAAGGTTTTTGCTTAGAGCATTCTCCCTTTTCAGTTGATTGTAGAACAGTTTCTTCAAACTTTTCTTTTAACTTCAAAAACAAATTTTGTTTTTCGAATTTTTCATTTTCATCATCAGATTTCTCATCATAATCTTCAACTTTGACATTGTCAAAGTTTGTGACATCGTCACTTATTGGAACAGAATTTAAAGGTTTTGGGCAAGGAATAGTTGAAGTATTCACAAAAACCTTCAACTTTTCTTCCCATTCATTGATTTTCTTTTGAGCACATTCTGCCTCTTTCTCAAGTCGAATAATCTTTTCAAGATGAGAATTGATTTCAATTTGTTTTTCAAGATTGTTTTTACCAAACATATCTCTCTCATCTTCTAAAATTTTTATTTGACTTTGAAAAACTTTTTCAATCTTCGATTTTTCATTTTCAAAATCTTTTTCTTTTTCTTTCAAAATTTTGTTTTCTAATGTCAAACTGTCCAAACCACTCAACAGTTTGACATTTTCAGATTTCGACTTCTCAAAATTTTCCTGCAAAACAAGAATCTGTTTATCATCAAATTGCTTCTCATCTTTCAACTTCTTGATTTCCAATGTCAATCTTTCCACATCCTTCAATAATTTGCCATTGTCAGCCTCAAATTTATCACATTTCGAGCAACCTGATTCAGAACTTGAGGATTCAATCTTCATGGATTCTTTATTCTTTTGAACTTGCTCTGTCTCCATCTTGTATGTTCCTGCACAAAAGATTTTAACGAAGTCAAGAGGATTCATATTCTCATCAATATAACAACCTCTCTTCATATCGTATTTCATAACATCTTTTGCACTAAGACACACACAGACTCTTTTGTTCAGTTCTACAACCACATCCAAACTTAATTTTTTCAAATTATTTTCTATCCTATTCAACAATTCTTTCTTTTTCTCTTCATTATCATATCTATGTGTTGTAAGTTTACTGATGAATTTACTTAAAGATAATTTTGAAAAACTAGAATTCTTTCTTAGATTTTCCAAAAAATCATTCCATTCAGCTGGTAATCCATTAGTAAACTTTGATACTCTTTCAGCTTCTGATATCATTATCTGGTTTTCTTTCAAATGATCAATCAAACAGTCAAATCTCTTCTCCAAATCAACTAATTTCTCATCTTTCTTACACAGAAAACATTCGAACCGTTTAGCCCAAACATTCTTGGACAAATCTTGATAATGACTACTGAAATATCCTCGATACCAATCATTTATCCTTTCAAGATAATGGTTTTCCGTCTCATCAAAAACCACTTCCATTTTAAACAATCTGATAGGGCCTTCACTGATTTGGTCAATGATAATGAAACTTGGGTCTTTGATCGATGAAAATAACAAGCTGACAACAAATAGTATCGAGATAATATGATTGGGCCGTAATTGGGCTTAGAATGATTTGAACTGGGCCTTCCTTGTCACACGCAAATCCCACAAACAAATATAGAACCGACACAATTAACAATCACATGCACAGTAGTTTAAATGACAAATATTACACATGAACGACAATGCTGATATTTGCACAAATATCGATAGAACTAACACACTTTATAAAAAGCTTTCACATGCAATCCTTTTAAATTGACCAAGACACTTTAATACAATGTTGAGTGACCAACAACTTTAATGCATCCCACAATCCTATTTGACCAATTAAACCAAAATCACATGCCAATGATTAAATCTTGAATGATTTAGATAGAATCATAAGCACAACTGTCAATGCCACATGATGTTGTCTATTTAATTCATGAACCGACTTTCTTTAAGATCTTACAACATTCTCATTGGACCTCAAATCCACTAAACCGACAACTACAATTCACAACACATTCATTTTATCGAAACTCACAATTAGACAATTTTTATGACATATATTCACTGATCCACACAAACCTCACATGCAAACCGAATTAATGGACTTCGCACTCTGAACTACAATTTACGATAATCACATGCAAACTGATAATGTAACACCCCGAAAATATAAATCCTTATATTTAAAATTCTAAAGAAATAACAAACAAGAATTTACCAACTAGGAACTTAACCTAGTTAAATTCAAGTCTTGAAATAATTCATAACATGGTTAAAATATTTAAACTTAAAGGAAAATCATAGTTGAGGGGTTAAACTTGTCTATTGTGAAAGATAATCACTAATAGTAACAAAAATCAAACCAAACACACAACAACTGGTGTGTCTGGTCGATCAGGAGAAAAGGGGCGACCAGGGTGTTCTCCAAACTCTAGCTTCACATGAAAATCTGCAAAATTGAAGCCTCAAATCCGTCCCAAATCGAATTCTAAACACAAATTAGTAATCACCTCGTTGTAAGGATCAAAAGGTATGTAAAATTTTGGTACTTAGATCCATCATGAATTCTAGGTTAATTGTGAAAAAAACTGAAATTGAGCCTAGTTATGACATGCATGAATGAATGTTGAATTAATATGATGTTTAGAATCAAACCCTAGGTGATTCCTTGTGAAAACTTTGCATCATAGTTGTAAAGTTTGGGGTTTACATGTTAGGAGGCTATGAGCTTGAAGAATACTAGAATTATGATTATTGTTATAGTGAAATCTGAATTTGTTAAAGTAAATTCAGAAATATAGATGTCAAGTTGTATGTGAGATTTATTAATTTAGCAAAAATATTACAAATCATGAACTTGGTGATAATTATAGAAGAATCTGACCCGTTAGGTGTTTGTTGAAATGCCTAAGAGAGGATTTAAATGATAAAAATATGATGAGAACGCAGATTTGATCATGTTTCACAATGATATGAATATGGTCATGAAAAGAGTTCTAAACAAATTGTAAAACTGAATTTTCTAGGCAAAGAGTCCGGATCATCAAGCGGACAAGCCGGAGGAAATTCACGAGGGAAAGGCGTGCTCTAGAGGTACGAAATTACCATTTCGTTACATTATGAATTATTTGATAGTTTTATGTTGTAGTTTTGAAAACATGGTAAACAAGATAGATCAATATATCACGGAAGCGACTTTCGTCTTAATCAAGTGAGACGGGTCAAAACAATTGTTAGAAATTTGATGTTTGTATTACCTTGTTTGATGATTAACTCTTGGTATCTAAACGGGTCAAATAATCAAGTGAAACATGATTTATACTCCGGAATATGATGGATTGTGCTATGTTATTGGTTAATATTTATCACATTATTAGAAATACTAGAATTGATGTAATGGGTTGATAGAAAAGCAAATTACAAGATTGGTTTGAATGAGATGAACTAAACAAAACAAGACATTGATTTCCAGGACCTACCGTAAATTACGGTAATACCGTAATTTACGGTAAGGGTCAAACATGCTACGGTGAATATCTCCTGGTTTACGGTGACCAGAAACCTTCAGGGCTCACCGTAAATTACGGTGATACCGTAATTTACGGTGGATCCAGAATAGTTGTTTTGTTTTTATCATTTCAAATGTGATGTTCAACTTTGGGATTATATTATACAATAACATTAAAACTAATGTTTTTAATGGTTTTGATCATAGGTAAATTGGCAAATCTTACGGGGGGCGATCAAGTGATTAAATGAAGAACCGAACACTACATTTCTAAGCTTCCGCTACGTTTGAATCTTTAAAACTTTTGTGTATGGGATGTAAACATGTTTTGAACATCTTTTTAAATGTTTCAACTTAGTTATTAGTTGACTAATTTGATGTAAGTTATGAACTTTGATAATGAAAGTCAGGTTTTGTAAATAATATTTTACTAGAAATGATACAAACTATTATAAACATCAAGGGTATAACTTAGGGTGTTACAGATAACTTGTGATTTAAATTTCGACTTACTGTAACCTTGTTTAATGTGTCACACAATACACTATGCACTTTTACTAACTTTCAAGCAGTGTGTCAGTTTCAAGCGAAAGCCACTTAAGTAAGACCTGTACTTTTCAAGCGAAAGACCCGGTTTCGCTTCAAACTTTTACCTTTTTTCAAGCGAAAGCCTGCATGATGTCAGCAAATAACGAACAACTTTCAAGCGAGCAGATGATTTTAACCTGTTTTTAAGTTGATTTTAGTGCTGAAACTTTCCAGGATTCATTAATACATGTTTACGCACAATATATGAAAATTTGAGCCGTTTGTATCCGTGAAAATTTTTAATTTTTGAGAAAGAATGGTGTAGAAACAGAAAAAGTGATGAAAACGAGCTGTTTTTGCGAAATCTCTTCCTCCTGAGCTCTGATACCACTTGTTGGATCGTTTTGCGACCCGAACGAGTCGTTCAGAAGAGATTTAGTCCGTTTCAGAGGCGGAAACTAAGAAACGGATGTCGAAACAGCTTGAATATCACTTTAAACACTGATTATATTGATATAATATCGTTTACAATCAGTCCTCACACCGGCAGCACCTCGGTATTGAATTTCAGAACTGTTACAAATGAAATAACATGCTAACCTATATATAGCCTCTAGCTTTCGCTTGAAACTGACACATACAAGTTCAAGCGAAACCTATCAAACTAGCTTTTGTCTTCAAGCGAACTATAAGACTTAACATTTCTGTTTCATGTTTGCATGCAATTTCACGTGAAGTTGCAATATGTGATGTCATCAATATGATGTCATCATCATATATGATGACATCATGCTTGAACAATTCTGCAACGAACCCGAGACTCGACATAAGACGAAGACGACAGATGAATGCACCAACAGACTCCCCCTCAGATGTTGACGAGTCTTAAGTGTCGAGTCTTCGCATCTTCAGTCTTTATCAGTCTCTCTTCTTTCTTAGCATAAACCAGAATCTTCTCTTTGGCTCTAGCCTCGTCAGACTCCCCCTCTCATCATGATGGGATCGCCGTCTGGAATTAGCTATCACCTTGAGATCAATCCCTGGCTTTAACTTTGTTCAGCTCATCTCCTGCACAAATCTCATCAAAACATAAGTTTTTACTTAAAACACTAAGAAAAACTTATTAGAAATAGTTCAATCAAGTTCAAATTAATGACCCTGATTAACTAATCTCAACTTCTTTCTCAAACCAAAATTTTTTAATTCAACACTCACTCCCAACCCTGTTCATCATGTTCAGCACTTGGAATTTTGAAAATCAGCTTTCCAACATCAGTTTTCGAAAATCTTTTTGGACTTTTACAAAATTTTATGCTAAAACACACCGAAAACCTTTTTGGATTTTTGAATAATATGAAATGCAGAAAATGAAATATATACAGACAATATTTTTGTGAGTTTGTGCAAGAGGATCATATCAGTTTATGTGACCAATCACTAGCACCGTTAAGCTTTAAACATTTTAAGCTCTAAACGATTCACATTGATTGACGATATTGTTGTCCACATAAACTCAATCTAAAAACTTTCGAAATGCTTACCGATACGTTTAAGGTATATTAATTTCGCACTAAGTTCTTATGGACCCCACGATCTCAGCATATCCCCTCATCATGCAATACACTGACTCAAGTAATGCCTTTAAACTTTTATCGACTGTGATTTGTGCAAAAACAAAGCAGAATATTTAAACATTAACAATCAGGTCGATACTCCCGTATACGCAGAGGTGATCCAAAGCTTAAACGAAACACCAAAGAAAATAAAGCAGAACGTTTAGGCAACAACATCCAGGTCGATACTCACGTATACGCAGAGGATGTCCGATGCTTAAACAAAATAAAGAAATAAAACAAGTTTAAAGCTTTGCAAAATGAAATGCACAATCACAGCGACTTTTCAGCAAAGTTGTGAAAGTTCACAAACTTAACCAGTTTTATGTCTTTCGACAATCAGCGATTACTGAGTAGGCACACAGTCAAGAAGGACAAAACTAAGTACTATGCTTTCAACCATGTTTCCCACTAGAACTAGGCTTTTTCATTTAAGTTTGTATCATTATCGCAAATCTACTAGTCTAGCTGAGCCTATCGTCACATCTTTAGTGAGACCGTTTATCACATTTAGACTGTACATTTCTTTAGCATGCTGTGATAGTCCACCTGATCTACTATCATTTCCTCTTTTTACAACAAAACTCATTTTTGCATTTTTCAATGTTTTTGGTATTTTCAAATTTTCTAATTTTTATAAAATTTTTCTCCCCCTAAAATCAAAATATATTCCAATTTTGATTTTCTGGGAAAATTTGAAAACAAACTGTACAAAGAAACATGACAACATGATGAGAATCACTTCAATTCTCCATTCACTTGGCTTAAACAATCAGAACTCCCCCTGACAAAAAAACTATTTTCCCATAGTGATTTCAAAACACTTAAGTTTGTTTTAATCAAAATGGTTTTTCCGGAAAATAAGTTTTGTGAGTCATTTCTCAAACATGGGGTTTCATCACCTTGTTCTCTTCAACCACTTGTAAAAACTAACATTTGTAAGATCAATCCACAAACATCACTTGTAGAAAATCAAGTACAACTTAATGTCCCTGATTTACCACATGTAAGTTCGAAATATCACTTTCGTGAATTTCTCAAGAAATGTGTCGATACATGTTCCACGCTTACCAACCTGGGAACTCCGGCAAGTCAGGTTTTTCATTTAAACAGATTCACCCAAGCCTGACGGTTCTTGGGTGATTTTGAATTCTTGTTCAACAATGGTGGAAAATTTGCATCATCCATTGTTAAACCTGAATTCTCCATTTTTACCTCAACCAAAGGCTCCTCTGGCTTTGACGAACCAGAATCATTGCCTGCACATGGCTTGTCTGACTTTGACATGTCAGATTCATCGCCGACCATTTTCTTCTTCTTCTTTTCTTCTTTTGTCCTCAGATTTGTATCCGAAGAATTCATCTTGCTTGACTTTGCCATCGAGGAAGTCGATTCATCAGAACTCTTATTTTTACCAATAGATGAACCCGAGGACAAGATCTTCTCGAGATACTCTCTCGCCTTCTTTCTCTTCTTCCTCAGTCTGTCTTTTTGCCCCTGAGAAAGCTTCACTTTCTTTTCTTGAACTTTAGGTTCTTGAACCTTCTGTTCTTTGGGCTTGACATTGACTGGTTTCTTTGCCATCTTCTGAGAATTAACCCTCAATCTTTCATTTGATCTCCTTGGGCAATCTCTGGCAATGTGACCTCTGATGTTGCAATTAAAGCATCTTCTCGTCTCACAACTCCAACCTTGGCAGTTAACAGCAATGTGTCCTTGATAACCACATCGGTAACACACTCTGTTATCGTACCAATCACCATTTTCAGCCCAAATGCTCAAATCAAAGCACTGTTTGGCTTGGTGATATTCCTTGCTCCTCTTGATTGCTGGATTTGACTTTTGAGCACTGTGGTCCGACCTGCACCACTTATTGCCAACAATTTTAGAGTTTTCATTTTTCGATTTTTGTAATTTTTCATTGCGATTGGATGATCGATCTGATGAGCTTTTATTATCTTTTTGAACAATTTTCTTCTTTTTAATCTTTTGTTTTTGTTCCACTTTCTTCTTCAAAGGTTTTTGCTTAGAGCATTCTCCCTTTTCAGTTGATTGTAGAACAGTTTCTTCAAACTTTTCTTTTAACTTCAAAAACAAATTTTGTTTTTCGAATTTTTCATTTTCATCATCAGATTTCTCATCATAATCTTCAACTTTGACATTGTCAAAGTTTGTGACATCGTCACTTATTGGAACAGAATTTAAAGGTTTTGGGCAAGGAATAGTTGAAGTATTCACAAAAACCTTCAACTTTTCTTCCCATTCATTGATTTTCTTTTGAGCACATTCTGCCTCTTTCTCAAGTCGAATAATCTTTTCAAGATGAGAATTGATTTCAATTTGTTTTTCAAGATTGTTTTTACCAAACATATCTCTCTCATCTTCTAAAATTTTTATTTGACTTTGAAAAACTTTTTCAATCTTCGATTTTTCATTTTCAAAATCTTTTTCTTTTTCTTTCAAAATTTTGTTTTCTAATGTCAAACTGTCCAAACCACTCAACAGTTTGACATTTTCAGATTTCGACTTCTCAAAATTTTCCTGCAAAACAAGAATCTGTTTATCATCAAATTGCTTCTCATCTTTCAACTTCTTGATTTCCAATGTCAATCTTTCCACATCCTTCAATAATTTGCCATTGTCAGCCTCAAATTTATCACATTTCGAGCAACCTGATTCAGAACTTGAGGATTCAATCTTCATGGATTCTTTATTCTTTTGAACTTGCTCTGTCTCCATCTTGTATGTTCCTGCACAAAAGATTTTAACGAAGTCAAGAGGATTCATATTCTCATCAATATAACAACCTCTCTTCATATCGTATTTCATAACATCTTTTGCACTAAGACACACACAGACTCTTTTGTTCAGTTCTACAACCACATCCAAACTTAATTTTTTCAAATTATTTTCTATCCTATTCAACAATTCTTTCTTTTTCTCTTCATTATCATATCTATGTGTTGTAAGTTTACTGATGAATTTACTTAAAGATAATTTTGAAAAACTAGAATTCTTTCTTAGATTTTCCAAAAAATCATTCCATTCAGCTGGTAATCCATTAGTAAACTTTGATACTCTTTCAGCTTCTGATATCATTATCTGGTTTTCTTTCAAATGATCAATCAAACAGTCAAATCTCTTCTCCAAATCAACTAATTTCTCATCTTTCTTACACAGAAAACATTCGAACCGTTTAGCCCAAACATTCTTGGACAAATCTTGATAATGACTACTGAAATATCCTCGATACCAATCATTTATCCTTTCAAGATAATGGTTTTCCGTCTCATCAAAAACCACTTCCATTTTAAACAATCTGATAGGGCCTTCACTGATTTGGTCAATGATAATGAAACTTGGGTCTTTGATCGATGAAAATAACAAGCTGACAACAAATAGTATCGAGATAATATGATTGGGCCGTAATTGGGCTTAGAATGATTTGAACTGGGCCTTCCTTGTCACACGCAAATCCCACAAACAAATATAGAACTGACACAATTAACAATCACATGCACAGTAGTTTAAATGACAAATATTACACATGAACGACAATGCTGATATTTGCACAAATATCGATAGAACTAACACACTTTATAAAAAGCTTTCACATGCAATCCTTTTAAATTGACCAAGACACTTTAATACAATGTTGAGTGACCAACAACTTTAATGCATCCCACAATCCTATTTGACCAATTAAACCAAAATCACATGCCAATGATTAAATCTTGAATGATTTAGATAGAATCATAAGCACAACTGTCAATGCCACATGATGTTGTCTATTTAATTCATGAACCGACTTTCTTTAAGATCTTACAACATTCTCATTGGACCTCAAATCCACTAAACCGACAACTACAATTCACAACACATTCATTTTATCGAAACTCACAATTAGACAATTTTTATGACATATATTCACTGATCCACACAAACCTCACATGCAAACCGAATTAATGGACTTCGCACTCTGAACTACAATTTACGATAATCACATGCAAACTGATAATGTAACACCCCGAAAATATAAATCCTTATATTTAAAATTCTAAAGAAATAACAAACAAGAATTTACCAACTAGGAACTTAACCTAGTTAAATTCAAGTCTTGAAATAATTCATAACATGGTTAAAATATTTAAACTTAAAGGAAAATCATAGTTGAGGGGTTAAACTTGTCTATTGTGAAAGATAATCACTAATAGTAACAAAAATCAAACCAAACACACAACAACTGGTGTGTCTGGTCGATCAGGAGAAAAGGGGCGACCAGGGTGTTCTCCAAACTCTAGCTTCACATGAAAATCTGCAAAATTGAAGCCTCAAATCCGTCCCAAATCGAATTCTAAACACAAATTAGTAATCACCTCGTTGTAAGGATCAAAAGGTATGTAAAATTTTGGTACTTAGATCCATCATGAATTCTAGGTTAATTGTGAAAAAAACTGAAATTGAGCCTAGTTATGACATGCATGAATGAATGTTGAATTAATATGATGTTTAGAATCAAACCCTAGGTGATTCCTTGTGAAAACTTTGCATCATAGTTGTAAAGTTTGGGGTTTACATGTTAGGAGGCTATGAGCTTGAAGAATACTAGAATTATGATTATTGTTATAGTGAAATCTGAATTTGTTAAAGTAAATTCAGAAATATAGATGTCAAGTTGTATGTGAGATTTATTAATTTAGCAAAAATATTACAAATCATGAACTTGGTGATAATTATAGAAGAATCTGACCCGTTAGGTGTTTGTTGAAATGCCTAAGAGAGGATTTAAATGATAAAAATATGATGAGAACGCAGATTTGATCATGTTTCACAATGATATGAA
The DNA here is from genome assembly GCA_030545235.1 of Helianthus tuberosus. Taxonomy (NCBI): domain Eukaryota; kingdom Viridiplantae; phylum Streptophyta; class Magnoliopsida; order Asterales; family Asteraceae; genus Helianthus; species Helianthus tuberosus. Next base: position 100,693,409 of record CM060381.1, on the reverse strand, counting down.
TATGGTCATGAAAAGAGTTCTAAACAAATTGTAAAACTGAATTTTCTAGGCAAAGAGTCCGGATCATCAAGCGGACAAGCCGGAGGAAATTCACGAGGGAAAGGCGTGCTCTAGAGGTACGAAATTACCATTTCGTTACATTATGAATTATTTGATAGTTTTATGTTGTAGTTTTGAAAACATGGTAAACAAGATAGATCAATATATCACGGAAGCGACTTTCGTCTTAATCAAGTGAGACGGGTCAAAACAATTGTTAGAAATTTGATGTTTGTATTACCTTGTTTGATGATTAACTCTTGGTATCTAAACGGGTCAAATAATCAAGTGAAACATGATTTATACTCCGGAATATGATGGATTGTGCTATGTTATTGGTTAATATTTATCACATTATTAGAAATACTAGAATTGATGTAATGGGTTGATAGAAAAGCAAATTACAAGATTGGTTTGAATGAGATGAACTAAACAAAACAAGACATTGATTTCCAGGACCTACCGTAAATTACGGTAATACCGTAATTTACGGTAAGGGTCAAACATGCTACGGTGAATATCTCCTGGTTTACGGTGACCAGAAACCTTCAGGGCTCACCGTAAATTACGGTGATACCGTAATTTACGGTGGATCCAGAATAGTTGTTTTGTTTTTATCATTTCAAATGTGATGTTCAACTTTGGGATTATATTATACAATAACATTAAAACTAATGTTTTTAATGGTTTTGATCATAGGTAAATTGGCAAATCTTACGGGGGGCGATCAAGTGATTAAATGAAGAACCGAACACTACATTTCTAAGCTTCCGCTACGTTTGAATCTTTAAAACTTTTGTGTATGGGATGTAAACATGTTTTGAACATCTTTTTAAATGTTTCAACTTAGTTATTAGTTGACTAATTTGATGTAAGTTATGAACTTTGATAATGAAAGTCAGGTTTTGTAAATAATATTTTACTAGAAATGATACAAACTATTATAAACATCAAGGGTATAACTTAGGGTGTTACAGATAACTTGTGATTTAAATTTCGACTTACTGTAACCTTGTTTAATGTGTCACACAATACACTATGCACTTTTACTAACTTTCAAGCAGTGTGTCAGTTTCAAGCGAAAGCCACTTAAGTAAGACCTGTACTTTTCAAGCGAAAGACCCGGTTTCGCTTCAAACTTTTACCTTTTTTCAAGCGAAAGCCTGCATGATGTCAGCAAATAACGAACAACTTTCAAGCGAGCAGATGATTTTAACCTGTTTTTAAGTTGATTTTAGTGCTGAAACTTTCCAGGATTCATTAATACATGTTTACGCACAATATATGAAAATTTGAGCCGTTTGTATCCGTGAAAATTTTTAATTTTTGAGAAAGAATGGTGTAGAAACAGAAAAAGTGATGAAAACGAGCTGTTTTTGCGAAATCTCTTCCTCCTGAGCTCTGATACCACTTGTTGGATCGTTTTGCGACCCGAACGAGTCGTTCAGAAGAGATTTAGTCCGTTTCAGAGGCGGAAACTAAGAAACGGATGTCGAAACAGCTTGAATATCACTTTAAACACTGATTATATTGATATAATATCGTTTACAATCAGTCCTCACACCGGCAGCACCTCGGTATGGAATTTCAGAACTGTTACAAATGAAATAACATGCTAACCTATATATAGCCTCTAGCTTTCGCTTGAAACTGACACATACAAGTTCAAGCGAAACCTATCAAACTAGCTTTTGTCTTCAAGCGAACTATAAGACTTAACATTTCTGTTTCATGTTTGCATGCAATTTCACGTGAAGTTGCAATATGTGATGTCATCAATATGATGTCATCATCATATATGATGACATCATGCTTGAACAATTCTGCAACGAACCCGAGACTCGACATAAGACGAAGACGACAAGAGATTTAGTCCGTTTTAGAGGCGGAAACTAAGAAACGGATGTCGAAACAACTTGCTTATCACTTTAAACACTGATTATATTGATATACTATCGATTACAATCAGTCTTCACACCGGCAACACCTCGGTATGGAATTTCAGAACTGTTACAAATGAAATAGACATGACACCTATTTATACCCTTCATGTTTTGCTTGAAGACACCTTCAAGCGAAACCCAATATATACATTTCAAGCGAAACCTAACAACTTTTGTCTTCAAGCGAAACCCTTCAACAAATATATACAATCTGTTTTCATGAAAGTCTTGTATTTTAGTGTAGATGATGTCATTGATGATGTCATCTTGATGATGTCATCATGACATCATGCTTTAACAAAACCGCAACGAACCCGAGACTCGACATAAGACGAAGACGACAGATGAATGCACCAACAAGAAGTTTTATAGGGTTAGCCGGATACTATAGACAGTTTATTAAGGATTTTTCTAAGATAGTTGTACCATTAACTAAGCTAACTTGTAAATCATTTAAGTTTGAATGGGGACCTAAACAAGAAGAAGATTTTAAGATCTTAAAACAGAAATTAACAAATGCTCCAATTCTAGCCTTACCAGAAGGAACAGAGGATTTTGAAGTATACTGCGATGCTTCAAAGCTAGGATTAGGATGTGTTCTAATGCAACGCAAGAAGGTAATTGCGTATGCCTCAAGGCAATTGAAAAAGCACGAGGAAAATTATACGACTCATGACTTAGAATTAGGAGCCATAATTTTTGCCCTTAAGATTTGGAGACACTATTTGTATGGAAGTAAATTTAATGTCTATACAGACCATAAAAGCTTAAGATACATATTTGGGCAAAAAGAATTGAACATGAGGCAAATGAGATGGATGGAAATCCTAAGTAACTACGACTGTGATATTCAATATCACGAGGGAAAGCAAACGTAGTTGCTGATGCTTTAAGTCGTAAGTATCATGAGAAGCAACGACGGGTTCATGCTCTTAGATTAAATCTACAGTTAGATTTAATGGAACAACTGAAAAATATTCAAGAAACAGCAATCAAGGATGATGCTGAAGGAATGAAAGGAAGAATAAAAGAATTGGAACAAGGAAGTGATGGAATTTGGAGATTCCAAAAGAAAAGAATTTGGGTACCTAAGCAAGGAGAGTTAAGAAATAAGATTTTAGAAGAAGCCCATAAATCTAGGTATACCATGCATCCTAGAAATAATAAGATGTACCAAGATTTAAGGAATAATTTCTGGTGGATAGGAATGAAAAAGGACATAGCTAGATATGTTTCTAAATGTCTTACTTGTTCACAAGTTAAGGCAGAACACCAGAAACCTTCAGGGTTACTACAACAATTAGAAATGTCTGTATGGAAATGGGAACTCATAACAATGGATTTTGTTACTAAGTTGCCCAAAACCAGAAAAGGTAATGATGCAATTTGGATAATTGTGGATCGATTAACCAAATCAGCTCATTTCTACCAATGAAGGAAACCTTTAGCATGGAAAGGTTAGCCAAATTGTACGTAGACGAAGTAGTATCCTTACATGGAGTCCCACTCTCCATGGTATCGGATAGGAATAGTCGTTTCACTTCCCACTTCTGGACAAGTTTCCAAGAAGCCATGGGAACCCGACTAAATTTAAGCACTGCATACCATCCTCAGACAGACGGAGAAAGTGAAAGGACGATCCAAACCTTGGAAGACATGCTTAGAGCATGTGTAATAGATTTTGGGGGAAACTGGGATGACCACCTACCCTTAATCGAATTCTCCTATAACAATAGTTACCATTCAAGCATTGAAGTTGCCCCATTCGAAGCACTGTATGGACGGAAGTGTAGAACTCCAGTTTGTTGGGCAGAAATAGGAGAAAGCCAATTATCAGGTCCTGAAATTATGCAAGAAACTACCGACAAGATCACTCAAATCAAGGAAAGACTAAAGACAGCTCGAGATCGCCAGAAAAGTTATGCAGACAATAGGCGTAAGCCGTTAGAATTTCAAGTCGGAGACAAGGTTCTCTTAAAAGTTTCTCCTTGGAAAGGAGTAGTTTGGTTTGGTAAGAAAGGAAAGCTAAGTCCAAGGTACGTAGGACCATTCCCAGTAATTCAGCGAATAGGGCCGGTCGCCTATCGCTTACAACTACCAGAGGAGCTAGCTGGAGTACATGACGTGTTTCATGTCTCCAATCTCAAGAAATGTCTATCTGACGAATCATTGGTAGTACCTCTCCAAGACATAGAGGTAAATGAAAAGTTAAAATTTGTAGAGAAACCACTTCAAATAGAAGACAGAAAGATCAAGTTTCTCAAACACAAAAGACTAGTATTAGTCAAAGTCAAATGGGATTCGAAAAGAGGACCCGAATATACTTGGGAGCTGGAATCTGAAATGAAACGAAAGTATCCTCACTTAATTCAGTAAATCTCGAGGACAAGATTTTAAATAAGGTGGGGAGGATGTAAGGATCTGCAAAAATGTCCCAAAACGATCCGTAAGTGAAAACCCAGACCCTGAAACCTTAACATGCATGAAAAACCAAGAAAACAAGGTTTTTGGTTCTCAGGCGGGCCGCGTAAAGGATAAGCAGACCCTTACGCGGGCCGCGTCAACTTAAGATTTGACCGGATAAGCATCCGGGCCACGCGCTGTCCACCTGGCACACCTACTCGTGACCCAGCAAACCTACACGTATACTAGACCCCCTCGCGGGCCGCGTAAGGTCTAAGTGAGGGTTTACGCGGGCAGCGTAAACCACAAAAATCAGCTATAAATAGATTCGACCATGGGCTTTCATCTGGTGTCAAAAATTTTAAACAAAATCGAAGTTCAACTGCTCAAAAGTCAAAAATCATATTTACAGTAGTGAGGTGTTGCTACAATACAGGGTATTAACTCGATCGCTGCTACGATTCAATGTCCGGTCGATTGAAACTATCTGATGGATGTTTAAGTGCTGCCCACATTAGGGCCATACTTTGTCATTCGTCGTGAATTCGATGGATGTTTAAGTATTACACTTTGTCATTCGTTGTGAGGGTTTTAATCTCGTGAGTTATCGTAAATGATGTATTATTTACTGACTTAGTTCGTGTGCATTGTTATTTAAAATAGGTTACAAGGCTAATCAGTAGGCTAAACTCTGCCCGTTTAAATCTGCAATGTGAGTCATTCTCTTTTTATCAATAATATTTTACAATACTCCATTTTTAAAAGTTATAATTATAGGGATTAAGTCGTGGTTATCTTGAATCACTGGCTAGTGGGGTATTGTGCACATTACTAAATTTCTCACGGTTAGGCTAATAAATCCTAACAGTGATAATCATCACTACTTGGGGAAAAAGACCCAATAGTGGTATGACCATCGTCACCAGGAGGTGACATGGCGCCAGATAAAAATAAGATAGAAGCCATTGTTATCGCTCTTATGCTGTAATTTATAACTATGTGTCGTTTTATCAAATTTGAATGACTCGCCAGTATTTCCCCGCTGATAAAATATTTTTAAAACATGTTTCAGGTGACTACTGTAAACCAAGGAAAAGTGCTACGGAGCACTAACAAAGCTTGAAGTAGTGGCTCAGTTAAATAAATAAACATGTTTTGTAAACCAGGGAATTTACTTGTAAAATTCCTCTATTGTAAATTATGGGGTATATCCCGAATTATGAAATAAAAATAATCGGGCATTTCAAGTTTTAAAAGATCCTGTGAAATCTTCCGTTGTCAACTCAATTAATAAATACCACGGGTTTCTGTCCCGCGGCTCCTGGACCGGGTAAAACCGGGACGAGGGCCGTGACAATTTTGTCGGTGGTTTCTTGCACAATTTTAGGACCTGATAATTGATTTTCTCCTACTTCTGCCCAACAGACTGGAGTCCTACACTTACGTCCGTATAGTGCTTCGAACAGGGCAGCTTCGATGCTTGAATGATAGCTATTGTTATAGGAGAACTCGATTAAGGATAAATGGTCGTCCCAATTTCCCCCAGAATCTATGACACATGCTCTAAGCATGTCTTCCAAGGTTTGGATCGTCCTTTCACTTTGTCCGTCATTTTGGGGATGGTAGGCTGTGCTTAAATTTAGTTGTGTCTTCGTGGCTTCTTGGAAACTTGTCCAGAAATGTGAAGTGAAGCGACTATCCCTATCCGATACAATGGAGAGTGGAACTCCATGTAAAGATACTACTTCGTCTACATACAACTTTGCTAACCTTTCCATGCTAAAGGTTTCTTTCATGGGTAGAAAATGAGCTGATTTGGTTAATCGATCCACAATTACCCAAATCGCATCATTACCTTTTCTGGTCTTGGGTAACTTAGTAACAAAATCCATGGTTATTAGTTCCCATTTCCATACTGGCATTTCTAGTTGTTGCAGTAGACCTGAGGGTTTCTGGTGTTCTGCCTTAACTTGCGAGCAAGTTAGACACTTAGATACATATCTAGCTATGTCTTTCTTCATTCTTATCCACCAGAAGTTATTCCTTAAATCTTGGTACATCTTATTATTACTAGGATGCATGGTGTATCTAGATTTATGGGCCTCCTCTAAAATTTTATTTCTTAAGTCCCATTGCTTAGGTACCCAAATTATTTTCTTGTGGAATCTCCAAATTCCATCAATCCCTTGCTCTAATTCCTTTATTCTTCCCTTCATTCCTTCAGCATTATCCTTGATTGCTGTTTCTTGGACATTCTTCAGTTGTTCCATTAGATCTAATTGTAAACTTAATCTAAGAGCACAAACTCGGCGTTGTTTCTCATGATACTTATGACTTAAGGCATCTGCAACTACATTTGCCTTTCCTTCGTGATATTGAATATCACAGTCGTAATCACTTAAAATTTCCATCCATCTTCTTTGCCTCATGTTTAATTCTTTTTGCCCAAATATATATTTTAAACTCGTATGATCTGTATAGACTGTAAACTTATTGCCATACAAATAGTGTCTCCAAATTTTAAGGGCAAAAATTATGGCTCCTAATTCTAAGTCATGAGTTGTATAATTTTCCTCGTGCTTTTTCAGTTGCCTTGAGGCATACGCAATTATCTTCTTGCGTTGCATTAACACACATCCTAATCATAGCTTAGAAGCATCACAATAAACTTCAAAATTTTCTGTCCCTTCTGGTAAGGCAAGAATTGGGGCGTTTGTTAATCTTTGCTTTAAAATCCTAAAAGCCTCTTCTTGCTTAGATCCCCATTCAAACTTCACTACTTTACAGGTTAGCTTAGTTAATGGTACAACTATTTTGGAAAAATCCTTAATAAACCGTCTATAGTATCCGGCTAACCCTAGAAAACTTCTAACTTCCATAGCTGATTGCGGGACCTTCCATTTGGTGATTGCTTCTATTTTGGAGGGATCTACGTGAATGCCTTCGTGATTCACCATGTGTCCTAAAAATTGCACTTCTTGTAGCCAAAATTCACACTTCGAGAATTTGGCATAAAGCTTCTTTTTTCTTAACAAAGTTAAGAGTGCTCGTAGGTGCTCACAATGTTCGTCCTGACGTTTGGAATAAATGAGTATATCGTCGATAAAGACAATTACAAATTTATCCAAGTATGGTTTACAGATCCTATTCATCATGTCCATAAATGCTGCAGGAGCATTTGTTAGTCCAAAGGGCATGACTGTAAACTCGTAATGACCATACCTAGTTCTGAAAGCAGTTTTAGTTATGTCTTCTTCTTGTACTTTCAACTAATGGTATCCGGAGCGTAAATCTATCTTAGAAAAATAACTAGCTCCCTGAAGTTGATCGAAAAGATCATCAATCCTAGGTAATGGGTATCGATTCTTAATGGTAACCTTATTCAATTCCCTATAATCGATACACATTCGCATCGACCCATCTTTCTTTTTCACAAACAACACTGGAGCTCCCCAAGGGGAGGAACTAGGTTATATAAATCCTTTGCTTAGCAATTCATCTAACTGCTTTTTTTAATTCTATCATTTCGGTGGGTGCTAACCGATACGGTGCCTTGGCTATTGGTGTAGTTCCAGGAATTAGATGAATTCTAAATTCTACAACTCCCTATCGGGTGGTAATCCAGGTAGTTCTTCTGGGAATACCTCCGGGTATTCTGATACTACTGGAATTTCCTTAAGTTCCTTACCTTTAGTGTTAATGATTACCGAAATCATATACACTAGTCCTTGTTTTCTTGAATAATTGGCCATTTTCATTACTAAATGAATTTTATTGGCTTACGTGGCTTATCTCCTGTAATCACCACTATTTCTCCTGTAGGAGTATGAATTTCTATGGAATTCTTATCACAGAGGATTCGAGCATGGTTGGCTACTAACCAATCCATTCCTAATTGAACATCGAATCCGGCTAAATTCATAGGTAACAGGTTTGCAGAAAATTTATGGCCTAAAAGTTCTATCTTTCTTTCTTGCAAAACCTTATCTATGTTAACATAATTCCCATCTGTTGTTTCTACAGTAAAAATTTGCCTAAGGTTAGTTAAGGGTAGATTAAGAGCTTGGCAGAATGAAGTATTTATAAAACTTTGGTTTGCACCAGAGTCAAATAATACTTTTGCATAAACGTCGTGAACCAGGAACGTACCAGCTATTACATCTGGGATTAGCTCTGCTTCTTGGGTAGTCAACTGGAAGGCTCTTGCATTTTTCTTGGTAGTTCCTTCTGCAGGTTTGGCTTTGTTATCAGCTGGTTTGATCAATTTAGGGCAGTCTGGTCTAAAATGTCCAGCTTCTATACAGTTGAAGCAGATTGTTGATTTCTTCCTCCTGCAATCTTCTTCTTGATGTCCTGGAATTTTGCAGAAATTGCAATACCCTTTGCATCTTCCAAAATGCTTTCTTTTACAGGTACTGCAAAATGGAGTAGTGGAAGATTGTCCGGTTCCCTTTTTCTTGAAGTTACTATTATTACCCACACGGAATCCTTGGGTAATCTTTTGGGCCACTTCCTTCTTTCTATTTTCTTCTCGCGTACGCACCAGTTCGTCTGTCAAAGTGTTGGCTAATTCCACTGCATCGTCAATTGTGCGAGGTCTCGCAACTTTAACGATATCACGGATTTCGCCAATCAAACTCCAAATATAGCGGGAAATAAGTACCGGTTCTGGCGAAGCCAGGGTTGGTACAACTCTAGCATACTCGAAGAACGTCGAAGTATATCCTCGACAGTCTACATCCACCATCCGTTGGTTCAGGAACTTATTTGTCATTTGTTCCTTTTCATATTCGCGACAGGATTTTCTTTCTACTAGACTCTTAAATTCTGCCCAATTCATGGCATACGCCACATCACTTCCCTTGGCTTGTAGTACCGTATTCCACCATTCGAGTGCCCCTTCTTTAAAAAGATGCGACGCATACATGACCTTGTCTTCCACGGCACATTTACTTATTTTAATTACTGCTTCGGTTTTCTCTAACCAACGCAGTGCAGCAGTTGCCCCTTCATTGCCTGCAAATTCAACTGGTTTACAGGCAAGAAATTCCTTGTAAGTGCAACCAGGCGTTGCACCTTTCATTTTCTTAAGGAATGGGGCTTGCATCCCATCATTATCATTATTATTATTGTTGTCGCCTCCATTTACACTATTACTGAAATTGTCGTCGCGAGTACGTTTGCTGGGAATAATTGGTTGAGGTTCAACTGGATTTCGGGCAGCAGCAAGGATTGCTGGAATAGCATTTGCTATTCCCTGGGCAACGATATTTTCTATATCTTGCCTATTAAGAAATTGGTCTCCGTTGTTTTGTTCGGATTGACTATCTTCGTTAACTGGCTCATTGACGGCATGTTCCATCTGATAATTTTCAATATTTAAATGTATAAATTATTGGCACAAAATAAAATAAATAATAATTAGTCATAATAAAACAATCACACATAATCATGTCAACACGTATAGCCAAAATTGTCGACCTTGCGATGTTGATATTTTTATATATTAGTATGCATCATTACACACCCGTTATATTACAAAAGTTTTATTTTGAATTATTTTACATGATTATATTTTGATTCATATTTATTATTATTAAACACATAAGCACACAACCACATACGATCCCCGTCAGCTGGCACTTCAGAAGCGACGTTCCCTCTCGTCGTATATCCATGATATCCTCTCCCCCACTTCCCGGATTCTGTTTCCTGCGTCCACTAGTTCCTCGCCATAATGGCGAAGTTCAGCCAGGTTTTCAGTGCTCATAGGTGGGTTTGGTGCAGGCTCTAGGTCAAACTGGGGGAAAAAGGTATTAGGGTTATTCAAGAGGTTCTGAAATTGCCACTCACTTGTCCACCATTCCTCCAGCTCTCTGGGTAGAAGTTGGTGGTTGACTATGGGATCTGGGATAGCAGGTTCCTATAACACCTTGAAAATTTATGTCCAATAATGTATCGACACGTGTCATGAGCTTTAAACGTGTAGAAAATTACATATGAAGGGCTAAAGTTGGCAACAAAGAAAGTATGTGAATATAAGGGTTCAAAGTGTCAACAATGGATAAATATACTTTACCATAACCCTACACGGTGTTTACACCCTTAAACAAATGAATCATGGATCATACGAAGCTAATTGTGAGAGAAAGTGAGAAATAACAAACTACAGGGGTTAAATGTGTCAACATGTTTAAAGTATACCTCTGAGTGACCTTTTAGCAAACCCGAAGCTTTGAAATGATTAATTATGCTCACTAGAATAAGTGATAAAAATTTCACAAGGTTTCGATAAAGTATGAGAAAGTTATGACAATATTCGTATACGAGGGGTTAAAAGCGTCAACGTTGAAATTTATGACTTTTCGGGTGATCACAAAGTTAACCAAGGACTTAACAATGTTTGGTTATGTCTTGGAGCCCTTAAAAGTCAAGTTAAAGGGTTGAAAATGCAAGAAATGAAGTTAAAACCACGTATACAAGGACCAGGGACCAAAAATGCAATTGCTGAAACTTGTTTGTCCTGGACCTGAGCCTCACACGGGCCGCGTAAGACCAGGCAGGACCCTTACGCGGGCCGCCTGGGACTGCCAGCATCAGAAAGTGCGCACAGCTGCCAGTTCAGCCTATGTAACCGACTCCAAACGCTTGTTTTACATACCAAGGGCTGCCCCAATGATATTTCATGCATAGGGGCACCTGTAAGCATCTCATAACACTTGTAGACTACCTTGGTATGATCCTAGGTGATCAAAATGAGTATATAAGAAGCTCCCTAGTTGCAACACTTCACACATTTCACTTGCAAGCTTCACAACTTCACTTCTGGAGAATATTGGAGCTCAAGCACCCTTCCTAGGAGTCACTAGTCGTGCTTAGGACCCTTGTAAGTGTCCTTAACTTTCTTTAATTCAGTTTAGCTTAGTTAATTAGCTTAAAGTCAAACTGTCGTAATTAGAGTTTGACTTTGTGATTAATTATAATCTGTCCAGTCAAATTTCAAATTGAAAGTACCTACGAGTTGGTAATTATGTGGGCAATAAACCCTTAAAAGGGCACCCTCTGATTCCCACTCTAACTAGGTCAATTGTCGGGTCAAAGCTAACCTTAAAAAGTCAACAGAAAGCTTATTTTCAAATTAATGCATAATTAGCAATGTAGGAGCCATGCAACCTATTTTATCATTAATATAACTTGGTAATTAATGTAAGAACATGTCTAAACATGTTCAACCCGACAATTTTCAGTTTGGGCTTGGTTCGGAACCGAAAGTCGCATAAATTGACTTTTGCTTTGACTTTCAGTTCTGGCCCAATGTAGTATGTTTTAGAAATGCCTTAGAGCCTTATTAGGACCAGGTTTCATGTTAGTATAACCCTCTGTGATTATACAACTTGGTTCATTAGTTATCCGATTCATATGCATGTTTCCGTTAAATGCTTAAATGTTGACTATTATGCCCATATGACCTTAAAATGTGATTTTTTAAAATGTAAAAGAATAGAAACCTTAGTTACTGATTATTAGACTTGTCCCTAAAATTTGACATGAGTTTAGGGTCTAGATTAGGAGTTATGCTCATTAGCGTAATTAGAAAGCTTTTTATAAATTAAACGACGTAATTAGCATAAAGCCTATCTAAACCCAATTTTAATTCCAAAGTTTTTTTACCTACTAATATAAAATAATATTTTGGGATTTTTGAAGATTTTTATTTAATTTTAGGCTGAGCATAACATAGAGTTCTAAGCTTGATTCGGTAATTGCCGGTTTTGCCCTTTTGGGCTATAAAATGAGTTTTACAAATCATTTTGATTCCAAACCTTTTGCTACTGATTTTACAGGATAAATAAAATATTTTAAGCCTTCTGGAATAATAAAAATATTAGATTTCTTTATAAAACCCGGTAATCGCTCAAAATCGCCTTTTTACGCGTTCTAAGCGCATAGTATGTATTAAAACCATTTTAGATATATAAGACTTACTACCTACTGATATATTAAGTAAATTTTTATATTCTAACAGTAAGTAGAAGTTTTTAAACTCGGGTTTCCAGTTTTGACCTTTTAGGCTTAAGTGAAATTACCAAAATGCCCATTCGGTGCATAGTTTAGTTATAAATGGTAAATTTCACATATATGTTATACCCTACTGATATAACCTATTAATTTAAGTATATTTACTATTTATATCAGATCTGAAACTCAGAATCATATTAAATCTCTTTTATAACCTTTTGAATGACCAAAATACCCCTACGGGGCATAATTTGGGTTTAAATCCATTTCGGGCATAATAGAAGATATCTTACTGATGTCACAACATATTTAAGGCATATTAACTTAGGAAACCTGTATATGACTCATATGGTTACCCGTTACGCATCTTGCGCGTTCGATTCGGTTTATGTAACTAGTTTGCATAAATTGATCGAAACGGGTCAAACCTTATCATTTTTGTCTCAAAATCCAGAATGTGTTTAGTTTACCCATATTATACAAGTCTTCAAACTTTTCGGGTCTAAAACACATTCTATTCCGGTCTTCGCTTAATCGTGCGTTTGAACCGTATCTTCCTTTAAAACTAACCGGTCTAAGTTTAGGCTTAATTAAAGACCCGTTAGGAATCTAATAGGTTATTATAAACCTTTGTTCCAGACTAGGAGACCCGGTAAAAGCTATGTGCATTTGCTGTTTGTGATTATTATTTGCAAAGGTAAATACTTTTAACTTATTTTCCCTATACGGCTTGGGGTACGGTATATAAAATACCGCTTGGTCGGGCATTGAATTTTTAATTGTATGAAGGTTAAATTATTGAAATGTCCTGTTTAAATTGTTTTGTTTGCTTAAAGCCTTTGGGGGATTAATGACCATGTCCCTGATATCCTTGGCATCATTTTAAAAAATGGCCACGACCTAAAGCACGGGGTGTAGGCGTACACCCGACAATGCATATATAAATAATAAGGTATAACCGCCGGTTTCGGGAATAACCCGTCGCGGGACTATATCATGTGGTGTGTCTATTAATCTTTAACTCGGCGTCAAATCCGGGCTACTGAACGTATAACGAACATGTAATTCTTTTACAAGTTTATATATAAATAATTATCCCAAGTTATAAAAATATTTTGTTCCATGTGCATTCAAATCAATTTTCTTAAACGTTTTCAAAATGAGTAAGTTAATTGTATTTACCAGTGTAAACTGACGTATTTTCCCAAAAAGGTTAAGTGCAGGTACTACTCGAAATAGGCTGGCCTCTCCTTAGCATCAATAAGAGTCTCGCAAGCTTGGATGCACTTTAAGTCTGATGAACTATGCTTCCTTTTTTATTTAATCCGCTTGTGGATCTGTTTCAACTATTTTGTGATACTTAATATTACAATTTATTCGGTTGAAATAAATCTATCTTTTGCTTTCGTTGTGCATTTAAAATTGTGTTGTTTGACTATGATGATATCAACTACGTCACGATACTCCCCACCGGGCCCACCGGTAATACGTGGAAATATCGGGGTGTGACAGTTCTAGATTAACTGGAAGTTGTGATTCAATTGGGTAATTGAAAAGGTCTTCATTGGCAGGTCCAATGAGGTCACAATTTGCCAGTTTGCGATCAAGCTCCTCCCATGGTGGCATTTCCTGAGCTTGTCCTGAACTTTCCCCGATCTCTTTTCCTTTGCCCTTATCATTTGGGTTCTCCGTCTTTTTAATCCTCTGGGCAGCTGGCTTCTTCCTCCGGCTACGTCTCCAGCCTACGATCCTCCTTCTTTTCTTCGTCTTAGGTTTCTCCTGGGCTTGAGCCTGGAACTCCATAGGTTCTTCAGTATCGGCCAGATAATCGGAAAAGTCTCTGGAAACTTCTACGTCAGCAGGATAGATAGTGAGATTCTGAAGAGCTTCAGACAACTCGTTCATGCTGTTTAGCAGATATAGAAAGGAAACACAAAATCCTAATTAGAAAGTTATATATTGCAAATTAAATTTCACAGAATCACAGAGTGGCAAATTGAGAAATTAAGTATTTCTAAATACTTAATTGGCTTAAATCAGTGGCTCTGATACCACCTTTTTCTGTCACGGCCCCCGTCCCAGTGTGACCCGGTCCAGGAGCCGCGGGACAGAAACCCGTGGTATTTATTATTTGAGTTGACAGCGGAAGTTTAACAGGATCTTTTAAAACTTAAAACTGCCCAATTATTTTATTTCATAAATTGGGACAAAACCCCGTAATTTACAATGAAGGGATTTCACAAGGAATTTCCCTGTTTTACAAAACATGTTTATTTATTTAACTGAGCCACCACTTCAAGCTTTATTAGTGCTCCGTAGCACTTTTCCTTGATTCACAGTAGGTCACCTGAAACATGATTTAAAAATATTTTATCAGCGGGGAAATACTGGCGAGTCATTCAGGTTAAACAAAACAACACATTAGTTATAAATTACAGCATAAGAGCGATTACAATGGCTACTATCTTATTTTTATCTGGCGCCGTGTCACACCCTGGTGACGATGGTCATACCATTATTGGGTCCTTTCACCCAAGTAGTGATTATTATCACTGTTAGGTTGATGAACCTAACCGTAAGAAATTAGTAATGTGCACGATACCCCAATTTCCAGTGATTCAAGATAACCAAGACTTAATCCCTGTAATTATAACTTTTGAAAATAAATGGAGTATTGTAAAACATTGTTGATAAAAAGAGAATGACTCACATTGCAAGTTTAGACGGGCAGAGTTTAGCCTACTGATTTAGCCGTGTAACCTAAATTAAACAGCAATGCATACGAAACTAGGTCAGTAACTTAATACAACATTTACGATAACTCACGAAATCAAAACCCTCATGACGAATGACAAAGTATAGCCCAAATACGGGCAGCACTTAAACATCCATCGGATCGGTTTCAATCGATCGGACATTATATCGTAGCAGTGATCGAGTTAATACCTTGTAGTCGTAGCAGCGTTTCACTACTTTGAAATTCGAATTTAGGCAGTATACTTCGTTTTTTATCAAAGTTTTCGAACACAGATGAAAGCCCCATGCACAGGCTACTTATAGCCACATTTTGAGTTTTACGCGGCCCGCGTAAAGCTTAACATAGGTTTTACGCGGCCCGCGAGAACCCCTAGTCTACGTGTAGGCTTTGTGTGTCACGAGTAGGGTTGCCAGGTGTGCGACACGTGGCTTGAACACTTATCCGGAACATTTTTAAGTTGACGCGGCCCGCGTAAACTTACCTTATGGTTTACGCGGCCCGCGTGAAAACCATATTTCATGTTTTCTTGGTTTTTTAAAAAAGTATTTAAAAAAGGTGGGCCAATGAAGAAAAAGAATCTTTTTAAGTTTTTAACTATCATGAAATTTCATAACATAAAGAGAGTCAGTATACAACCAACAAAGGCAGCCATTTGAAGCAAGCAACAGGCAACAAGTGTTATCTCTTTCCCCATACCTTCAATGGCTACAATATCCATGGCTTCTTCTTTCCTCAACACTCTCTGTTCTTCCCCTTCAAACCGACGTCGTATTCTACCTTTACCACCACCTCTTTCCCTCTCTCGTTCTCGTAAGTTCTTCTTACTTTCAGATTATCCGCTTGTTATTATTATTGTTTAACATTCCTTTGTTTTCATTGAATTGATCAGGTAGAAGGTTAACTATCAGAGCAACGGAGACAGATGCTAATGAAGGTAGTTAGTTAGGGCTTTAATTTCATGTTACTTAATTGCTGTTGGTTTCATTTAGTTAGGGTTTAATATTCAAATTTAGACTGTGTAATGAGTTGGAAATAGTGTATTTGTTAGGGTTAAACATATACATGCCTGTAGTTGCTATCAGTTTGAATCTAATTAGGGTTTAATATTCACATTTATAGTTTGATGCAGAGTGTGTGATGAGCTTGAATGAATAGGTAGAAATGTGTTGTTTCTTAGGGTTAATTTTTATTTATATATTTATATTTTGGTATTGAATGAGTTAGTTAAGGCTTTAATTTTACTTTACTTGATGCTGCAGTTAGGGTCAAACATGGTAGTAATTGCTGTTGGTTTTTGATCTAGTTAGGGTTTAATATCCAAATTTATAGCGTGATTCAGAGTGTGTAATGAACATGAATGAATTGGAAGAAGTGTGTATTGTTTCTTATGGTAATTTTTTTCTTTTTTTATGTTTTTTTTTTTCTTTTTTTGGTTTTGAGAGAGTTAGTTAAGGCTTTAATATTACTTTACTTAATGCTGTAGTTGGTTTGTTAGGGTTAAACATGGTAGTAATTGCGATCGGTTTGAATCTAGTTAAGGTTTAACATCCAAATTCAGAGTGTATGTGGAGCTTGAATGAATCGAAATGAGTGTATTCTTTCTTAGGATTAATCTTACTTTTATGTTTGATCTTTGGTTTTGAATTAGTTAGGGCTTTAATTTTACTTTACTTAATGCTGCAGTTAAGTTGTCCGGATCAAACATGGCTGTAATTGCTATCAGTTTGAATCTAGTTGGAGTTTAATATCCAAATTTATAGTTTGATTCAGAGTGTGCGATGAGCTTGAATGAATTGGAAGAAGTGTATTGTTTCTTGGGGTTAATTTTTACTTTTTTGGGTTTTGAATGAGTTTTGTTTTTATAGCAGTTAAAGCTAAGGCACCAGAGAAGGCGCCGGCGGCCAGTGGATCAGGGTTTAATCAACTTCTTGGCATCAAAGGGGCTAAGCAAGAGACTGTTAAGTTTTTTCCATTTCTTTTAGGAATTAGACATAAAAGAAGATATGTATTCTTAATAATTATTAGTTTTCGATTTTAAAGTATGTGTATAGTACCTAGATCTTTAACAGCATGAATAAATAAAGGGGAAATTGTGGGGATGATTGGTCAAGTCATCGTATACAAGGTTTTGACTATGTAATTTTCACTTATGGGTGAACTTGGGTTTTCACGGTTTAGCTGAGAGAGTGAATGTATGTATTTTGGGATCTTAACGGAAGTTCTTTTGTTCTTTTCTACAGGATATTTGGAAGATTCGTCTTCAACTTACGAAACCCGTTACCTGGCCTCCATTAATTTGGGGAGTAGTCTGTGGAGCCGCTGCTTCTGGTACACTTGAAAATTTAAGATCCTTTAATTTGCACTCTTTTTTAGATAATAAAATCTCCAAGGCAACTAACAAGTCACATTAGTATAACACACTTATCCTTATAATGCATTGTATTCTGTTATGTACTAGCTTGACGTATAAAGAATGCTCTCAAGAATTCAAAATTGATCTAAAACCCGTGTGCGCGTACAGATTCTGACACAAGTTTCTTTGCATTGCATTGCAGGTAACTTCCAGTGGACTGTGGAAGATGTTGCTAAATCAATTGTTTGCATGTTAATGTCCGGTCCCTTTCTAACAGGTTACACACAGGTAAATCTCTCCTGTTCATTAGATTACCATGTCCAACTTTTGCAAAACTCTATAACTATCAAATTACTTAACTTCATGTTGATAATTTTAAACTATAGACAATCAACGATTGGTACGATAGAGAGATTGATGCTATTAATGAACCTTACCGTCCAATTCCTTCTGGAGCGATATCTGAAAACGAGGTTAGTTTTGTAATTCTTTATTGTCAATTTGAGAGATTTCTTCATTATTTTAACGGACAAGTTGCGTATCTTCTTAAACGTCAGGTCATTACTCAAATTTGGGTGCTTCTTTTAGGAGGCATTGGATTGGCTGGTTTATTGGATGTGTGGGTACGTCATTGTCACCTCATTCGATCTTTTTTTTGTTTTTAGAGTAAGATGCCATTTTTGTCCCTAAGGTTTGGTCAGTTTTGCCACTTCCGTCCTAAGGTTTGTTTTTCCACATCTGGATCCAAAAGGTTTGAAATCTTGCCATTTTCACCCGGCTCGTTAACTCCATCTATTTTTCTCGGTTAAGTCAGGGGTATTTCCATTTTGTTTGGCATTTTACTCTTGTTTTTAAGTTTAGTGTCACTTACTGAGGACTGTTTTGTTTCAGGCAGGGCATAACTACCCTACAATATTCTATCTTGCTTTGGGTGGATCGTTGTTATCTTATATCTACTCAGCTCCACCTTTAAAGGTGAATTTTCTTTTCATTTTCCAACTTCAAGAGTGTTTGGATGTGTGTATTGGGAATAATTAATTTGTTTTAAAACATAAAGATCTGATTGTAATATTCTTCGTGTAGCTCAAACAAAATGGATGGATTGGCAACTTTGCACTAGGAGCAAGCTATATTAGTTTACCATGGTATTCTTTCACTTCCGGACTTCCGGTTTTGATCATGTTTATTAAGTAATCCATGTCTTCAATCTTCTTATTTCGCATTAGGAAAGTCATGTTCGACTGTTGTGAGTCAAATCTTGAAATTTCTAGTTTATATGCCTTTTAAGTTATCTTGAAATTCGTTATGATACAGGTGGGCTGGTCAAGCATTGTTTGGAACCCTTACGCCTGACATTGTAGTTCTCACATTATTGTACAGCATAGCCGGGGTATGTAAACTGCATTAGCATATTTGACTACCGTCATCGTTATAAAATAGTTGTCTTTAAAGTTTAAAACTCATTCTTTGCACTACTATTCTAAAAATACAATTTGATGTGTTACCTTCACAAATACTTTCTGTTACATTTTTACACAAAAAAATATTAGGCTTAGCTGGTCAGCCATTTTTTAGTGCATTTTTAGACATTTAATTATTTTTTTTAAAACTATGCTTGACAACAAATCAGTCATAATTAACCTTCTTGGTGGTTTCTTCCTTTTTGAAATTGAAGCTTGGTATTGCGATAGTAAATGACTTCAAAAGTGTGGAAGGAGACAGAAAGATGGGGCTTCAGGTACTCTTTTTTTGGCTTTATCGTATGTATATGTTTGACTTTTGATCTAAATCACAACTATTTTGACCTTGATATGCTATGAAACTTTGATCAGTCACTTCCGGTGGCTTTTGGTGAAGAGACAGCTAAATGGATATGTGTTGGTGCCATAGACATAACTCAACTCTCTGTAGCAGGTTTTGACTATTCTTTGAATTTCGTTGAGATTTGATCCTTTTTAATTCATTCATGAACACCAAATAACTACGTTTACTTTCAATGTGAAATCTCAAACGTTTGACTTGCTTAACACTGATAAAAAAATAGCACAGACATTTTATAATCAAGTTCTGAGGTTGATGTCATATACATTTTGGTTGCAGGTTACCTTTTAGGAGCTGGTAAACCATATTATGCCGCAGCACTCGTCGGTTTAATTGCTCCACAAGTCTTTTTTCAGGTAAATCCCTTTCCACCTTAATGTGCCTTGTGCCTTTGACTACCTAGTAATCTAGTATAGTACTAAAAAATGATAAACTGGTGTGCAATGCCATTTAGTAATTTGGATGGCAAATAAGTAATTTTAGCTTGTAATTTCCAAGGGAACAAGAACCCGTGGAAATTTTCACAGTTATCTATATCATAAGTTGTGAATAGCGAGTGTAGTGATCGCAACAGCGTGCTAAGTAGCGTATAGATCTAGGCTCGCTATTAGGGTTGTAGCGATAGATAGCGATAATAGCGACATTTTATTTTATTTTTTTGTTTTTTTAAATATAAATAGTTATTAAATATAGCTATAAAATGGCTGGATTTTAGGTTTTTGTTAAATATACATGTAAAATAGCATATATACCAGGGTATTTTGATATAATATACATATAAAATTTTTAATTTTTTTTTTCTAGCGTATCACTATTCGCTATGTAGCATATAGGTACCTTATCGCTATTTGTCGCTATTCGCCATTAACAACTATGATCTATATTACATTCGGTCTTGAACTAGAATGAGGCTGTGACATGTTTTTTAAACCAATAAAGCTTGTAAAGATGGGTATTTTTTTTTCTCGGAACTAATTTTTTTTATTTGGCTACAGTTCAAGTACTTCCTCAAAGATCCAGTTAAATACGATGTCAAGTACCAGGTATATCCTCCAAGAATCATTATCATCCCATAAAAAAAATACCTACCCCTTGGTTTTGAAAAGCATATTCGATGTGTTTTAATCCCAAAAGCTGATGCGCGATATCACGTATGCGATTTGTACATTATTAAAGAAATACTAAAAATCATATATAGATCATATTTTTATTTGTTAAACACTAATGTATACGATATTGTCATCATCTATGGTCGGAAGTGTTCAATCGATGGTCAGATGTGTTCAATTTTTTTTACCATTTGAACCTTGAAGGTCATGTGATGATTTAGATGATAATTTGCATGAAATTGCAGATTTAAGCTGACTAACGCTTTCATTTCAGGCTAGTGCACAACCATTTCTGATTCTTGGTCTTCTGGTGACTGCCTTAGCTACTAGTCACTGATATACAGTTTGAAAGTTGTAACAAAATGACTAGAAAAGGTGGCCAATCCCACCTACAAAAGGCGGAAGTTCCACGCAAGGTTGGCAGTTTTGTTCCGCTAGTTTTTCTATTATTGTTGTTGTTGAAATCTCTCTGTTTCTATGCGTCCAAGTCATTTGTGCGCTTGGTGCGAGATAAGATGATAATTGTTGTAAATATAGGACTATTTGACAATAAACTTATGTTTGCTACTTATTTTGATATGAAATTTTTTAGACTAATACATGTTTATTTGATAAGTTAAAAGACTTAATTGTAAGTGTTGATGTTGGTTTGTTATGTACTTGAAGGGGTATGGTCTCAAATAGCCCACTCAATTGCGCGCGCATACGACCATACTCACAATAGAGACAAGTAGCATGTTCCCAATGTTAGAATTATCTTGCATGGGAACTTCCACACGCATCTACTCCTACGTGGCTAGAGAAATATTGTAAGGGGCAACAAGTACAAAGGACAAACACGTGGCATCAACTAGACGTCGCCAGACCCTGCTACATAATCTCCATAGGATAGCTGAGGCCAGGCCGACAAAAGTTACACCTGGGCAGTGCCAAGCGACTAGTGGCATGACGCCACGTCGACCCAACCTGCAGACAATTCCTGTCTTGTCGAAGGGGACCAAAGGGATATTCGCCAACCAGGACAGTTGTACCAAGGTCCATCAGCCCATCATTCTCCTCTCCTATCTTCGATTATAAATAGAGACATTCACCTCCAAGTTTAAGGATCGACCCTATCACTCTCTTACTCTTAACACACATTCGTTTACTTTTCTTAAACGATGCTTACTCTTATGCTGGAGGGTGGTTGCAAGGAGCCCCCCCCCCCCCCCCTCCACCTCTCCTCCTTGTAACGAGTTTCACGATGTTTTGTTTGCAGATCACCCTTAGATATCATCGAGGAATGATTAAGGATTAACCTTTCTTGACGAAACCACTCCTATAAGGATAAACCTGACGGTTTAGACTTGGTGTTTTTTCGGTACTTTGTGTTGTTTGTTTCTTGCGAAAATAGGAATTGAAATCAGGAAAAAGATTTCGAAGCATAAGATAACGTTATATTCATTGCAATGCAAGACTTCGGCTGAATGTATCTTCACGCCAATTCAACATGTTAAAGATGTTATCATCTACCACTTTAAGGGTTGATAATGGCTACATCCTTAACGTTTGATCAATTTTCTGTTTTAACCCTTTACTTCTATCGTAATATTTATCCTAAACTTTTGTAGACCTGTCAAAACATCCCCATTAATGTTTTTGGTTGTTCGTGAGGGATGTAGCACCAATGTGGAGGAGAGAGTGGATGGCATACGTTCCCAAGGACGTCTCGGAAACTCAAAACCTAATATTTTTCAAATTCAAGAACCTAACCAGTTGTTCCATTAATTCAGCTATGTAGATAAATTTAGTGTAACACCTCGAAAATTCATGTCCAATAATGTAATGACACGTGTTATAAGCTTTGAACGTGTGAAAGAATACTTTAGAGGGACTAAAGTTGACAAACAGAGAAAGTATGTGAATATAAGGGTTCAAAGTGTCAACAATGGATAAATATACTTTACAATAACCCTACACGATGTTTATACCCTTAAATGAATAAATCATGGATCATACGAAGCTAAGAGTGGAAGAAAGTGAGAGATTACAAACTACAGGGGCTAAATGTGTCAACATGTTTAAAGTACACCTCTGAGTGACCTTTTGGCAAACCCGAAGCTTTGTAACGATAAATTATACTCACTAGAATATGTGGTAAAAATTTCACCAAGTTTCGTTATCGTATGAGAAAGTTATGACAATATTCGTATACGAGGGGTTAAAAGCGTCAACGTCGAAATTTATGACTTTTCGGGTGATCACAAAGTTAACCAAGGACTTTCCAATGTTTAAACATGTCATGGAGCCCTTAAAAGTAAGGTTAGAGGGCCAAAAGTGCAAGAAAAATACTTAAAACCACGTTTGGAAGGACCAGGGACCTAAAGTGCAAATAATGAAAACTTGTTTGGCTGGTTCTAGGGGTCATACCAGGCGAGTAAACCCCCTGGGGTTTCTTACGCGGGGTGCCTAAACATGCCAGCGACAGAATTCTTGGACAGGTGCCTGTTAAGGCTGTGTAACCGACTTATGAGCCTCTAAAATGATACCAGTGGCTGGGCAAATGGATTTTCATGCACTAGGGACAAATGTGATGATCTGAATCCATGCATAGAGTTGTTTGGCATCATCTTGTTGCATCAATTTTGCTATATAAGCTTCCCTCATGTTGCAACACTTTGTTAATTCATTTGCAAAGTTCACAAGACTCATTTATGGAGCTCCTCTGATCAGCAACAAGCTTTCTTAAGATCCCTAGTCGTGCTTAGGACTCTTGTAAGTGTCCTTAACCCTTCCTAATTCAGTTTAGCTTAGTTAATTAGCTTAAAGTCAAACCGTCGTAATTAAGGTTTGACTTCGAGATTAATCAATAATTGTTCAGTCAAATCTCGAATTGAAAGTACCTATAGGTTGGTAATTATGTGGGTAATAAACCCTTAAAAGGGTAACCTCTGATTCCCACTTTAACTAGGTCAATTGTCGGGTCAAAACTAATCTTAAAAAGTCAACAGAAAGCTTATTTTCAAATTAATGCATAATTAGCAATGTAGGAGACATGCAACCTGTTTTATCACTAATATAACTTGGTAATTAATGTAAGGACATGTCTAAACATGTTCAACCCGACAATTTTCAGTTTAGACTCGGATCGGAACCGAAAGTCGCATAATTTGACTTTTGCTTTGACTTTCAGTTCTGACCCGTTTAAGCATGTTTTAGAATTGCCTTAGAGCTTTATTTGGACCAGGTTTCATGTTAGTATAACCCTCTGTGATTATACAGCTTGGTTCATTAGTTATCCGGTTCATATGCATGTTTCCGTTAAACGCTTAAATGTTGACTATTATGCCAATATGACCTTAAAACGTGATTTTTGAAAATGTAAAGGAATAGAAACCTTAGTTACTGATTTATAAATTTGTCCCTAAAATTTGACATCAGTTTGAGGTCTAGATTATGAGTTATGCTTATTAGCGTAATTAGAAAGCTTTTTATTAAATAAACGGCGTAATTAGCATATAGCCTATCTAAACCCGATTTTTTGATACCAAACTTTTTACCCACTGATGTAATATAATATTTTGGGATTTTTGAAGATTTTTATTTAATTTTAGGCTGAGCATAACATAGAGTTCTTTGCATGATTCGGTAATTGCCGGTTTTGCCCTTTTGGGCTATAAAATGAGTTTTACAAATTATTTTAATACCAAACCTTTTTCTACTGATCTAATATGATAAATAAAACATTTTGAGCCTTCTGGAATAATAAAAATATCAGGTTTCCTTTAAAAACCCGGAAATAGCTCAAAATCGCATTTTTAAGCATTTTTAACGCATAGTATGTATTAAAACTATTTTAAACATATAAGGTTTGATGCCTACTAATATTTTCAGTAAATTTTATATATTAATAGTAAGCAAAAGTTTTAAACTCAGATTTCCAGTTTTGACCTTTTAAGCCTATGTGAAATTACCAAAATACCCTTAAGGTGCATAGTTTGGTTTTAAATGATAAATTTTACATATATGTAATACCCTACTGTTATAACTTATTAAATTATGTATTTTTACTGATTATATCAGACCTGTAACTCAGGTTATTATTTAAACTCTTTTATAACCCTTAAAATGACCAAAATGCCCCTACGAGGCATAGTTTGAGTTTAAATCCATTTCGGGCATAATAGAAGATATCATACTGATGTCACAACATATTTAAGGCATATTAACTTAGGAAACCTGTATATGACTCATATGGTTACCCGTTATGCATTTTTCGCGTTCGGTTTGGTTTATGTAACTAGTTTGCATAAATTAACCGAAACGGATCAAACCTTATCATTTTTGTTTCAAAATCCAGAATGTGTTTAGTTTGCCCATATTATACAAGTCTTCAAACTTGTCGGGTCTAAATCACATTCCATTCCGGTCTTCGCTTAATCGTGCGTTTGAACCGTATCTTCCTTTAAAACTAACCGGTCTAAGTTTAGGCTTAATTAAAGACCCGTTAGGAGATCTAATAGGTTATTAAAAACCTTTGTTCCAGAATAGGAGACCCGGTAAAAGCTACACGCACTTGCTATTTGTGATTACTACTTGCAAAGGTAAATACTTTTAACTTATTTTCCCTATACGGGCTTGGGGTACGGTATATAAAATACCGCTTGGTCGGGTATTGAATCTTTAATCGTATGAAGGTTAAATTATTGAAATATCCCGTTTAAATTGTTTTGTTTGCTTAAAGCCTTTGGGGGGTTAATGACCATGTCCCGGATATCCTTGGCATCATTTTACGAAATGGTCACGACCTAAGCACGCGGGTGTAGGCGTACACCCGTTAGTGCATATATAAATAATAATGTTTAACCGCCGATTTCGGGAATAACCCGCCGCGGGACTATATCATGTGGTGTGTCTATTAAGCTCTAACCCGGTGTCAACCCGGGCTACTGAACGCATAAGAAACATGTAATTCTTTTACAAGTTTATATATAAATAATTATCCCAAGTTATAAAAATGTTTTGTGCCCCAACCTGTCACACCCCGATAATTCCACGTATTACCGGTGGGGAGTATCGTGACGTAGTTGATATCATCATAGTCAAACAACACAATTTTAAATGCACAGCGGAAGTAAAAGATAGATTTATTTCAACCGAATAAATTGTAATATTAAGTATCACAAAATAGTTGAAACAGATCCACAGGCTGATCAATTAAAAAGGAAACATAGTTCATCAGACTTAAATGCATCCAAGCTTGCGAGACTCTTAATGATGCTAAGGAGAGGCCAGCCTATTACGCTTAGTACCTGCACTTAAAATTTTTGGGAAAATACGTCAGTTTACACTGGTAAATACAATTAACTGACTCATTTTGAAAAGGGTTTATAAAAATGTTTTGTGCCTTGTGCATTCAAATCAATTTTCTAAAACCTTTTCAAAATGAGCCAGTTAATTGTATTTACCAGTGTAAACTGACGTATTTTCCCAAAAAAGTTAAGTGCAGGTACTAAGCGTAATAGGATGGCCTCTCATTAGCATCATTAAGAGTCTCACAAGCTTGGATGCATTTAAGTCTGATGAACTATGTTTCCTTTTTAATTGATCCACCTGTGGATCTGTTTCAACTATTTTGTGATATTTAATATTACAATTTATTCGGTTGAAATAAATCTATCTTTTGCTTCCGCTGTGCATTTAAAATTGTGTTGTTTGACTATGATGATATCAACTACGTCACGATACTTCCCACCGGGCCCACCGGTAATACGTGGAATTATCGGGATGTGACATTTAGTGTATAGTTTTATAATTATATTTGGGAAACTTTTTTACTTGGTTTCGTATATGTAATTTTTGTAAAATCATGTCAATTTAACTTTTAAGAAGTAGGAAAATCATATTTTTACGTGCATTTTTAAAAACATAGGCAAATAGTATTACCATAGAATCATGAAGTAACTCGAAACTTTGAACTTTAATAAAATCGTTATACTATTAAGAGTAAATTTCAAAGTTCGTCCTTTATGTATGTCTAATATATCAAAGTATGTCCTTTATCTTTAATATCTTCAAGAAACATACTCGATGTTTGCAAATCATTACATGTTACGTCCTTTAGTCCTAATCCAGTTACTTTTCATGGTTAAATCAGACAAAGTGTATCCTACATAAGGGTATTTTGGACATTTTACCATTTATTTATATAAAACAATATACCTCCTCTCCTCCACCAGACACAAACACTCTCTCTCTCTCTCTGCCATCACCTCCACCAGCCACCACCATTACCTCCACCAGACACCCCCACCAGCCACCACCACGACCACCGCCAGACACCCCCACCAGCCACCATTCTAACCAAATCCAGATATCAAAACATTAAAGCCAAAATCCATAATCTGGAATTGAAACCCGACCCGCTTAAACACGAAACCAAACAGATCTGACCAACCAAACAAATCTGACCAACCATCGACATTATCATCACAACATCATCATCAACATGTCGATTATCAGTGGAAACTTCAACCCCGCCTGAAACAAACATCGATCGAAGAAAGAAGCGAGAAGAAAAATGTGGATCTAACAAGATCTTGACGTGATTAAGAGAGTTTAGTGCTTACCGAGGAAAACGACTCGAATCTGAAGCTCGTCGGACCAGAACACCACTATCATCATCAGTCATCACCGCCACCGCCGCCGTAGGTGGCGGCGCCGTTGTCTTCCGCCGCTGCACGCCATACGCCACCACTCTCTCTTTCTGTTTCTCTCTCTCGTCTCTCTGCTTTGTCGTCGCCGCTGGCCATCGTGTCGTCACCATCACGCGCCGCCACAACTGTAGGTGGTCGGCTGGTCATTGTAGAGAGAGGGGGGTTTAGGGGTATCGTTGCGGAGGAGGGGGTGCGTCTGGTGAAGTTGATCGGCTGGAAACCGGTGTCGTTTCATGTTTGCTGGACGGATTAGAGAGATGGGAGGGTGATTGTTTGAGTATGATGTACAGATCGAAAGAGAGGAGTAGAGTTTGAGGAAGTAAATGTCTGTGTTTTTGGAAAGATGAGTTACTTTTTATATTTATTAATTTGAGTAAATAAAGTAAATGACCAAAATACCCTTATGTAGGGTCCATTTGGTCATACTTAACTGTAAAAATTAACCTAGTTAGGGCTAAAGGACATAACTTGTAAGGATTTGCAAACATCGAGTATGTTTCTTGAAGATATTAAAGATAAAGGACATACTTTGATATATTAGACATACATAAAGGACGAACTTTGAAATTTACTCTACTATTAATAATAAGGATGATTAATAATAATTATGACAATACAAAAATATTGAGATTAAATAAAATAATAAATAACTAAAATAAGAGATTACGTTATGAAGGGTGTGGTCCTGAACGTTGTGCATGGCAATGCGCACATTGGATCATACCAATGCCACAACTTAAAAACTCAGATGGCATGAGGTTTACTCTACATGAAGAAGTCCGCACATGCACATGACGACTGCTCACACAAGAGACAGGTAGTACACATGGCAACAACATGCAGCTAATCAGCTCTTAACAGCCTTGGGAACTGTGCCTCCCACGATGAAGGAATCGTGCAGGGGACAACAAGTACCAAAGGACGATTACATGGCCCAACCAGCCGTCGCCAGGTGTCGCTACACAAACGGTTGATGAAAGACCTGACATAAGGTACATTCAGACAATAGCATAGGCCAACTACATTGTGCCACGTCACCGACATCTCCGCGGGCACTAACATTCCTGCTAGAGGGGACCGGATGGATATTCTTTGACAGCGACAGCTGTACCAAGGCCCATCAGCTCACAATTCTCCTCCTCCACACTCTTTGGCTATAAATAGAAGAGTCATCCAAAAGGTTTAGGTATCGACTCTCTCATCCTCTTACTATTAACACACACTTACTTAGTGTTCTTAAAAGATACTTAGTCTCACGCTAGAGGGTGGTTACACGGAAAACCCCACAACTCTCCTTGTAACAAGTCTCACAATGTATTGTTTTGCAGATCATACTCTAGCCTGTGATTGAGGAAAGAAAAATGATTAACCTTCTTGACGAGACCACCTACTCAAGGATAAACCCTACGGGTTAGGCTTGTTTCTTCATTGGCGTCCACCGAATTTTGTAATACTTTCATCCTTTTCTTTCCTTTACGGTTTAATCACATGGATGATCAAGGTAGTTAGTTTCCAAACTTTGGTTCAAACTCTCAGCATGCGTCGGGGGCAGAAAATGCGCACATCCAAACCCCCCATGTTGATGGGTACACTGAAGGAAACTTCACCGAGGGTGGGATCACACACGCTCATGGTAGTGTTGCGCGAACCAATCAGCACACTACCCCAACATCGCAAAATGCAGGTCCCTCCACTCAACTGGCTTCGTTGCTTCTAGAGGGGGAAACTCTTGCCTCTTGGTACATGAAGTCCCAGGCTGCAATGGATGCGATTGACGCACAGCTGTGCGCACAAGCGCATACTACCACGCAGCAAACCCCGTTTGTGCAACCAATTAAAAGAATCCTGGACTACAACTCTCTGCCATGCGGCCGTGCACGAGCAGGCTGAAACCAACATCATCATGATGTATCTTACTACGATGTTAACACTATGTGTGATACATGGACCGACATAGGTAGACATGATGACACGCAATATGAGCACCTGCGTAAGAGAATTCCCTTTCAAGACTGCCTAGGTCCCTGCCGTACCATCCACAACGATTGGGATAAGTATACAGGGGAGTCTGATCCTACATACCGGGAGGAAGACAACTCAAGTGTATTCAACCAAATACAAGCGAACCATCGATCGTACAAACTACACCCACGCGCGGTGTACAATTCAGTTGCAGAACACGACTATACCCTCTGGTCTACAGGTCGGCTGCATGTAACGTTCCGTATTTTTCATTTCTTTTTCCATTTTATTCTAATTCGAGACTTGATCATAATGGAATCATATTTTGTATTGTTTTTGCCCATTCATATTTGCATAATACGTAAACAATCACAAATACATATTTTTATCCAAAACCAAGCCATACATCGAGTTTATATTTTCTTTGGAATGTAATCATACGTGTTTTATTATTATACATACTTGCATACATCTTAAAACCCTGTTTATAGCATAATAACCAACAAAACAACTTAAAGGGCTAAAAATGAATTTTTTTTTTTGAAGGTCCATGCGGACCGTATGGACCCCTTGCAGTCCTTATGGAGCGTCGCTACAGCAGAAAACACGAAATTGTTTGATTTTTGATATTTCCCTCCTCCTAACTCCCAACCACATTCATTAAACACTCAACCACTTACCCCCAATATAAATACAACACTTCCCCACATCCTAAATACTTTCCACACTCCAATCACTCTCTCAAACACTCTTTTAAAGAAATCCAACTTTGGGCAGAAAGTTCTAAGTCCAAAACAGTGAGTTTTGGCCAGTTTCTTACACCCTTTTTCTTGTTTTTCTTCTTCCCTACAGTTGGATAACATGTAGGAGTATTCTACATGTTTACCAAGGTAAACAAAGATGGTAAACCACCATTTTTGAGGTCCAGGTTAGGATTTTTGTTAAACTTTATGTTCTTGTTTTCCTTTACTTGTTTTGGGAACATCTTCAAGTCACCAACAAACTTCCATCTTCGAGTGAAAAGGTGATTTATTTGTAAAAATGATCCTCGGTGTTCGAAACTTTGTTGTCCAAAAGAAGAACTCTAAATACATAATAATTTTTGTTTTTGGGAACGGCAACTTTCTTGTGTTTGGCCACCACACTCCCCAAATTGGAGAGCCCCGTTGCCTCACTCCGGCCAGAGCTGGCTTCAGAGTTTGGCTTGAGCGTATGAGACGAAAACCCGGGTTACATGATGAGACGAAAACCCGGATAGGCTCAGGATGATACCTGACACCTCTGTAAGAAGGCTAGGCTCTATCTATTATTGTCTAATTTATCAAAGTAACACACGTGAGGATTGAACTTGGGTCTCCATCAGAGAACCTAAGCTTCCCGGCCATTGCTGGCTTTGAAGGTGTGCGGGGAGGACATCCGCACAAGGCCCGTGATTTCGAGGGGCACGCGATTTAAAAAATATCCGATATGTATATGTTATTTTTTTAATAGTAAACACATATCAATTTCAATATAGGCCAATTTAAAAATAATTTTTTTATGATTTAGAATTTAGCCCACTTGACATTAGATTTGAGCCTAATATTAATTTGATTATTATTTTTTATTTTTTGATGGTTTAAAATTTAGTCCATTTGACATTAGGTTTATTAATCCCAATACTAATTTGATTATTATTTTATAAATAATAATAAAACATTACAATAGTGTCCGATATATAGTTTTCGTATAAATTATTTTATGTATATACGTTTTCGACCCCCCAGTTTTATAATATTACTAGGTATATACGTTTTCAAACCCCCGGTTTTATAATATTATTAAGTATATACATTTTCGACCCCCGGTCGGAAATTTCAAGCTTCGCCACTGTACGGAAGGGCATATTTTTTCAAGCTAGAACATGATACGTGATGTAACAACTCTCATCAAAAAGTCATAATTATTAAATTAATTTGACCAATAGGAAACCCTAATTGAGACACCCAAGTAATTCTGCGCAAACCCTAAAATTTTCAGAATCATCAGAATCAGGATCAGGGCCCCTAAAACTCAGGGGGGAATTTCCTACTTGACGATTATCCTCTTAATTCGTTATCAGAATAAAAAATTCAAGAATCGTCGACTCAGCAGGCCTAGTCCCACGCGTGGCAACACTATAAGGAGGAGGTGTCCCTTACGGACCGTAAGGGATATTTGTTACGGTCCGTAAGGGGTGGCAAAATTCGGCTATAAATAGCAGACCTTGGCACTTGAAATTCTGCGTATGTTCGACGAAGAAATTCGTTCTATGCTCCGAGATATCTTCTGTTTATCACAATTAACACACACGATTCACTAATCAACGCCGCAATCAGGGTAATAACTCGATCGCTATTACAATTCAACGTCCGATCGATTATAACTATCCAACGATTGTTTAAGTGCCGCTCAAATTGAGTTTATACTTTGTTATTCATCGTGATTTCGACTTGAATGTTTGAGTGCTGTTCGAACTCGGACTATACTTTGTCATTCGTTGTGAATCTGCTGAATTGTTAAGTATTGCACTTGTAAATCGTTGTGAGGGTTTAATCTCGTGAATTGTCGTAACGGCTGTATTAGTTACTAACCTGTTGGTGTGTGCATTATTATTTAAATTAGGTTAATCAAGGCTAATCAGTAGGCTTATACTCTGCTCGTTAAATCTACAATGTGAGTCATTCTCTTTTTATCAACTATTTTACAATACCTCAAATTATTTTCAAGGTTATAATTACAGGGACTAAGTCGTGGATATCTTGAATTACTGGTTAGTGGGGTATTGTGCACATTACTAATTTCTCCCAGTTAGGTTCATTGACCTACTCGGGATAATCACTGTTAGGTTCATTGACCTACAGGGATAATCATCACTATTTAGGTTCATTGATCTAATAGTGGTATGACCATCGTCACCATTGTGACATAGAGCCAGATAAAGATAAGATAGAAGCCATTGTAATCGCTCTTATGCTGTAATTAATAACTATGCAACATTTTGCAAAATAGAATGATTCACTCAGTATTTCCCGCTGACAAAACCTTTTTCAAACATGTTTCAGGTGATCTGTTATGATCTAGGAAAAGTGCCATAAAGCACTACAAGCTCAAGGAAGTGGCTCAATGTAAATAAATAAAGAAACATGTTTTAAGAAATAAAGATTTCCCAGTGAAATCACTTTATTGTATATTATGGGATTTATCCCTATATTATATATAAATTAGCAGTTTTAATATTAATCGATCCTGTTTAAAAAGACTTCCGCTGTCACCTAATTAGATACCACAGGATTTCCTGCCTCGCGGCTCTGGACCGGGTCAAACCGGGGCCGAGGGCCGTGACAGGAAAAGGTGGTATCAGAGCCACTGATTTAAGCTTACTATTGATTTTAGCCTATTAAAGTAATTGATAGACACTTAGGAAATTTAATTGCCATTCTGTGAAAACATGTTTATTATCTAACTAATTGTGTACAGTATGGGTAGATTTCTATATGCTAGCCACCGTAGCAATAAATACAAATCTTTAAAATAATTTGACTCAAAGTTTTAGCAATCAAATTACCTACAGTCTAGAAATCTTACCCAGTAAATAAATAAGTAAACCTTAGTGTGTTTTAATTTTATGTTATTTTAGTTACCCAGCATGAAATAATATTTAAAAGTTTTTCTATAAAATTTTGTTATGATTTCTAATTTAGTAATTGTGTGTATTTTTCTAAACAGCATGAGTAACTTGTCTGATGCCCTTCAGAATTTAAATCTCTATCCAGTAAGAATAGAGGTTTCCAGAGATTTCAATAGGTATATACCAGACATAGGAGAACCTATAGAATTCAACGCTTTACCTCTTGAGAAACCCAAGCCTAAGAAAATGGAAATTGGGGAAAGCTCTAGGCAAATTGAGGGGTTACCATCTCAAGAAGAACTAGATATTATAATGGCAAATGATGATACTATTGAGCCTATTAATGAAAATGATTTTATTCATTCTCTTGAAACACAACTACCAATAAACTTAGAACCAGCTATTCCAAACCCTTCAATCCACTGGCAAATAGACGAATGGTTGAATAATGAAATACTATTACAAAACCATCCCTATTAGCTTTTTCCTAAATTCAAACCAGAACCTTTACCAAATCCAACCATGAGTAACGAGAATATGACTGAACTCCGCCACTTTGGCGAAGAATTAATAGATACTGGGAATATGATCCAAGAGATTTTGGGACAGATCTCCTGGAAATACGATGAGAAGGAACGCCGTTATTAGAATATCATCTGATAAAGGATAGGGGATTTATGAAACTATGGTTATGTAATAGTAATAGTAAAATAAGTATGTGTAAAATAAATAATAAAACGGGTGTATATAGAAGCATGATATAAGGAAATTTTAGAAAGTTACAATTTTATATTCGTTTACGTAAGTATGTGCAATTAATTGTGACATTGGATTATTTCTTTTATACTAATTATTTATCTATAAATTAGTTATTAGATGGAAAACGC
Organism: Helianthus tuberosus; assembly: GCA_030545235.1. Taxonomy (NCBI): domain Eukaryota; kingdom Viridiplantae; phylum Streptophyta; class Magnoliopsida; order Asterales; family Asteraceae; genus Helianthus; species Helianthus tuberosus. Next base: position 100,659,771 of record CM060381.1, on the reverse strand, counting down.
TAATAATGAACCAGCTAATGAGGTTAATCAATCTGAGCAACAATCGGGGAATCAATTTATGACTAGGCAGGATATAGAAAACATCGTTGCTCAAGGGATAGCCAACGCTATTCCAGAAATAGTTGCCCAAGGGATAGCCAATGCTATTCCAGCAATCGTTGCTGCTATTAAAAATCCAATCGAACCGCAACAAATCTTTCCTAGCAAACGCATTTCTGAAAATAACTTCAGTAATAGCGTAAATGGAGGCGGTAATCATGTTAATCATGATAATGAACCACGGCAAGCTCCGCCCCCTAAGAAAAGGAAAACTGCAACACCTGGTTGCACTTACAAAGAATTTCTTGCTTGTAAACCCACTGAGTTTGCAGGCAATGAAGGAGCGACTGCGGCACTGCGTTGGTTAGAGAAAACCGAGGCAGTAATTGCCATAAGTAAATGTGCTCAGGATGATCAGGTCATGTACGCATCAAATCTTTTTAAAGAAGTGGCGCTAGAATGGTGGAATACGGTGTTACAAGCAAAAGGAAGAAGGATGGCATATGCTATGAACTGGGAAGAATTTAAGAGCTTTGTAGAAAGAAAATTCTGTCCCGAGTATGAAAAGGAACAAATGACAAATAAGTTTCTAACCCACCGGATGGTGGATGTAGATTGTCGAGGGTATCTTACGACATTCTTCGAATATGCTAGGATGGTACCAACACTGGCTTCGCCAGAGCCGGTACTTATTTCTCGTTATATTTGGGGATTAATTTCCGAAATCCGTAATATCGTCAAAGCTGCGAAACCTCGCACGATTGATGATGCGGTGGAATTAGCCAATACTCTGACTGACGAACTAGTACGGACAAGAGAAGAAAATAGAAGGAAGGAAGTAGCCCAAAAGATTACCCAAGAATTCCGTTCGGGTAACCATAACAAATTCAAGAAAGGAGAGAATGGACAATCTTCTACTAACCCATTTTGCAATTTTTGCAAAAGAAAGCATTTTGGAAAATGCAAAGGATATTGCAATTTTTGCAAAATTCCGGGGCATCAAGAAGAAGACTGCAGGAGGAAGAAATTTTCAGTCTGCTACAACTGTGGAGAAGCTGGACATCTTAGGCCAGATTGTCCAAAACTGAACAAACCATCTGACAATAAAGCTAAACCTGCAAAAGGAGCAAAAAGGAATGTAAGAGCCTTCCAACTGACTGCTAAGGAAGCAGAGCTCATTCCAGATGTAATAGCCGGTATGTTCTTAGTTCATAACAAAAGTATTATTTGACTCTGGTGCAAACCAAAGTTTTATAAATACTTTACTTTGCCAAACTTTTAACTTACCTTTAACCAGCATTAGGCAAATTTCTACAGTAGAAACGGCAAATGAGAATCTAGTTAAAATAAATAAGGTTTTGCAAAACATAGAAATAGAACTTTTAAGTCATAAATTTTATGCAACCATATTGGTTGAATTCGATGTTATGTTAGGAATGAATTGATTAGTAAACAACTATGCTCGAATTATCTATGATAAGAATTCCATAGAAATTTGTGCAACCACTAGAGAAGTAATAATGATTACAGGAGATAAGCTATGTAAAACCCTAAAGTTCATATCAGTAATGAAAGTTGCTAATTATGAACGAAAGCAAGGAATAGTATACAAGATTTCAGTAATCATCAATACTAAAGATAAAGAATTTAAGGAAATTTCTGTAGTTTCAGAATACCCAGATGTATTCCCAGAAGATTTACCTGGATTACCAACAGATAGGAAGATAAAATTTAGAATTCATCTAATTCCAGGAATTTTACCGATAAGCCAAGGAACCTTATCGATTAGCACCTACAGAAATATAAAAAAAAAACTGAAAAAACAATTAGATGAATTATTAAGTAAAGGTTTCATACAACCTAGCTCATCCCCTTGGGGAGCGCCAGTGTTGTTTGTAAAGAAAAAGGATGGTTCAATGAGAATGTGTATCGATTATAGGGAATTGAATAAGGTTACAATTAAGAATCGATACCCATTACCTAGGATTGATGATCTATTTGATCAACTTCAGGGGGCTAGATATTTTTCTAAGATAGATTTACGCTCCGGATATCATCAATTGAAGGTACAAGAAGAAGACATACCTAAAACTGCTTTCAGAACTAGGTATGGCCATTATGAGTTTACAGTCATGCCCTTTGGACTAACAAATGCCCCAGCAGCATTTATGGACATGATGAATAGGATCTGTAAACCATATTTGGATAAATTTGTAATTGTTTTTATAGACGATATACTTATTTATTCCAAAAGTCAGGAAGAACATTGTGAACACTTGCATGCACTCTTAACCTTGTTAAGAAAAGAAAAGCTTTATGCCAAATTCTCAAAGTGTGAATTAGTGCAATTCCTAGGACATATGGTGAATCACGAAGGCATTCACGTAGACCCTGCTAAAATAGAAGCAATTACTAAATGGAAGGTCCCACAAACAGCTATGGAAATTAGAAGTTTTATAGGTTTAGCTGGGTATTATAGACGGTTTATTAAGGATTTTTCCAAGATAGTCGTACCATTAACTAAGTTAACCTGTAAAGCCACTAAGTTTGAATGGGGACATAAGCAAGAAGAAGCTTTTAAGATTTTAAAACACCGATTGACGAATGCTCCAATTTTAGCATTACCCGAAGGAACAAAAGATTTTGAAGTATATTGTGATGCTTCAAAATTAGGATTCGGATGTGTATTGATGCAACGCAAAAAGGTAATTGCGTATGCCTCCCGACAGTTGAGAAAGCACGAGGAGAATTATACGACTCATGACTTAGAATTAGGAGCCGTAATTTTTGTCTTGAAAATTTGGAGACATTATCTGTATGGAAGTAAGTTTACTGTTTATACAGATCATAAAAGTTTAAAGTATATATTTGGGCAGAAAGAGTTAAATATGAGGCAAAGAAGATGGATGGAAGTTTTAAGCGATTATGACTGTGATATCCAATATCACGAAGGAAAGGCAAACGTAGTTGCAGATGCCTTAAGTCGTAAGTATCATGAAAAACAACGACGAGTTCGTGCTCTCAGATTAAATCTACAAATAGATTTAATGGAACAATTGAAGAATGTTCAAGTTACAGCAATCAAGGATGATGATGAAGGAATGAAAGGACGAATGAAGGAATTAGAATAAGGAGCAGATGGAATTTGGAGATTCCACAAAAGTAGAATTTGGGTACCTAAGCAGGGAGATTTAAGACCGAAGATTTTAGAAGAAGCTCATAAAACTAGGTATACTATGCACTCAGGAAACAATAAAATGTACCAAGATTTAAGAAAGAATTTCTGGTGGATAGGCATGAAAAAGGATATAGCACGATATGTTTCTAAATGTCTTACTTGTTCACAAGTTAAGGCAAAACATCAGAAACCCTCAGGTTTACTACAACAATTGGAAATGCCAGTATGGAAATGGGAACTTATAACAATGGATTTTGTTACTAAGTTGCCTAAAACCAGAAAAGGTAATGATACGATTTGGGTAATTGTGGATCGATTAACTAAATCAGCTCACTTTCTACCAATGAAAGAAACCTTTAGCATGGAAAGGCTGGCTAAATTGTATGTAGATGAAGTTGTATCCCTACATGGAGTCCCACTCTCCATTGTTTCGGATAGGGATAGTCGTTTTACTTCTCATTTCTGGAAAAGTTTCCAGCAAGCTATGGGAACTCGACTAAATCTAAGCACAACATATCATCCACAAACAGACGGACAAAGTGAAAGGACGATCCAAACTCTCGAAGACATGCTTCGAGCATGTGTAATAGATTTTGGTGGAAACTGGGATGATCATTTACCATTAATTGAATTCTCCTACAATAATAGTTACCATTCAAGCATTGAAACTGCTCCATTTGAAGCACTATATGGACGTAAGTGCAGAACTCCAGTTTGTTGGGCAGAAATAGGAGAAAGTCAATTATCAGGTCCAGAAATTGTGCAAGAAACTACTGACAAAATAACTCAAATCAAGGAAAGAGTGAAAACAGCTCGAGATCGTCAGAAGAGCTATGCAGATAATCTCCGCAAGCCGTTAGAATTTTAGGTCGGAGATAAAGTACTATTAAAAGTTTCTCCTTGGAAATGAGTTGTTCGATTCGGTAAGAAAGGAAAGCTAAGTCCAAGATACGTAGGACCATTTTCAGTAATACAACGTATAGGACTAGTTGCTTATCGTTTACAACTACCAGAAGAATTAGCAGGAGTACATGATGTATTTCATGTATCCAACTTCAAGAAATGTCTATCAGACGAATCTTTAGTAGTACCTCTCCAAGATATAGAGGTAAACGAAAAGTTAAAATTTGTTGAGAAACCTCTTTAGATAAAAGACAGAAAAGTGAAGTTTCTCAATCACAAACGACTAGTGCTAGTTAAAGTTAAGTGGGATTCAAAACGAGGACCTGAATACACTTGGGAACTGGAATTAGAAAAGAAGCGAAGGTATCCTCATTTATTCCAGTAAATCTCGAGGACGAGATTTTTATTAAGGTGGGGAGAATGTAACAACTCTCATAAAAAAGTCATAATTATTAAATTAATTTGACCAATAGGAAACCCTAATTGAGACACCCAAGTAATTCTGCGCAAACCCTAAAATTTTCATAATCATCAGAATCAGGATCAGGGCCCCTAAAACTCAGGGGGGACATTTCCTACTTGACGATTATCCTCTTAATTCGTTATCAGAATAAAAAATTCAAGAATCGTCGACTCAGCAGGCCTAGTCCCACGCGTGGCAACACTATAAGGAGGAGGTGTCCCTTACGGACCGTAAGGGATATTTGTTACGGTCCGTAAGGGGTGGCAAAATTCGGCTATAAATAACAGACCTTGGCACTTGAAATTCTGCGTATGTTCGACGAAGAAATTCGTTCTATGCTCCGAGATATCTTCTGTTTATCACAATTAACACACACGATTCACTAATCGACGCCGCAATCAGGGTAATAACTCGATCGCTATTACGATTCAACGTCCGATCGATTATATGTAACACCCGTTCTTATTATTCAAGGTTTAACGTAAATTTTACGTAAAACAAACATGTAATTAAGATTACATAAACATTTGGAAATACGGGTTTATTAAAACTTTTACAAATCATAAGTTATTCTACATAATGTGATCGAATTCGTTGTTTAAAAATTACAACGTAGCAAAGTGCGGAAGCGTGTATTTTTATCGTGTTCGGTTCTTCGCTGAGCTTGATCGTCTTCCGGCATCCAAGGTGTACCTACATTTCATAAACATGAAATGCTTTAGTCATACGGGGTTTAATCATGTCCGAACGATGTCCGGGAAACAATTGATTTTCAAATGAAAAACAAAATATAATAAAAAAAATATCCACCGTAATTTACGGTGGGACCGTAAATTACGGTGGCCCCTGTGTTGGTGCACTATATGTCTGTTGATTACGTCATAATCAAGTCTTGTGTCTAGATAGGTTGAATGTACACACAACAGGGTTTTAATTAGGGTTTAGACATGTTTAACATGAAGATTTCGCTTGAAATCAGTTCAAGCGAAATCAACATGACTTGATTTCGCTTCAGGGATTTCGCTTCAGGCTAGTTCAAGCGAAATCTACATGTCTATATATAGGCTTGTTGTCATTTCACTTGGTACGCAACTTCCAAAGGTGTAACGAAGTGCTGCCGGTTTCTGTTCAGGTTGTAAACATTGTTATTATCAATACAAGCAACAGATTAAAGATTACAAGCTGTATTCGTGTCCGGTTTACTGATTCCGCCTTTAAACTGGATGTAAAACTCTTCTGAACGACTCAATAGGGTCAAACAACGGTCCAACAAGTGGTATCAGAGCTCAGGACGAGGAGTTCATACTACTACAGCTTGATTCTACTGATTTCTCTCATTTCTACTCACTTCTTTTCTCATTTTTCAGATCTGAACAAGTTCCAACGGTCGAAATGGTCTGATTTTCGAGTATAACGTGTAAAACTGAGTTTTAACAAAGCCTACAAAGTTTCGGACTTAAATTCAGATTAAAACTCATGAAAATTGACCTAATACAGGGTTTCGCTTGAAGTTGTTCGTAGATAACAGGTTGTTTTCGCTTCAAGACAGACATTTTGGACTATTTCGCTTGAACAGTTGAAGCGAAACTGTTTTGTCAGATTTCGCTTGAAGGTTCTGATAAGTTGAAGCGAAACAGTTGGTCTCGCTTGAAACTGATTGGTTTGAATCTTGTATTGTTGAAGCGAAATAGAGGATTTCGCTTGAATCAGATCTGGACTTGGTTTTCGCTTGAGATCAGTTAAAGCGAAATAGTTGATTTCGCTTGAACTGTGTTATTTTGAGCTGATTTCGCTTGAGGCTGTATATACTTCAAGAATTTCGCTTGAAGTAGCTGAAGTTTAAAAAAAAAAACTTTGAAAATTTCTAAGTGTTTGACTGATTTTCTGTTCAGGTACGTTCACGATGGATGATAATTTCATAAACCCGTTTAGCAATATGTACGCGTTCACTTCCGAATCGTCAAATAGAAGATCTGAGATGAAAGAATATTCAAAAGAGATTTCGGAGAATTTGAAGTTTGAGAACATGTACGGGAGCCAACAGAAGCCACCAAAGCTAATGAAAGTGGAAGATTATCACTGGTGGAAAAACAGATTTGAGGGTTGGGTAAAAGCTTTCGCTCCTGAAAGTTGGTTAAAATTGACAAATGGATACACTGAACCAGTAAAAGAGGGAGGAGAGTTAATAGAAGCTAAAGATTTCACAGACATAGATACAAAAAATTTTGTAGCTGAATATAAAATGATCACATTAATCAAACAGTCAGTGAGAGAGGATATTATTTCGTTACTTGAACAAGAGAAAACTTCAAAGAGTTTGTGGGAAGCGTTAGGGAAAAAGTGTGTAGGAAGTAATGAAATTGTCAAAAACAAAAAGAAATTGTTGCGTAAAGAGTTTGATCTTTTCAGTTGTATGAAAAATGAATCTGTTTGTAAAATGATTGAGAGATTCGGACATTTGAAAGTGGAGCTGATCAGACATCAAATCTTACCTTCTGAAGAGGAGCTGGTGGATAAATTGTTTGATTCATTGCCAGATGATCAAGAGTGGAAATACTTCGCTCTAATGTTGAAAAATACAATCAAGCCTGAAGATTTGAAATTGGATATGCTGATTGAAAAGCTTGAAAGTCATGAACTGGAGATAAAGAGATCTAAAGTCAACAATTCAGCTTATCAGCAGAATGTAGAGCTTTACTACAGAGTACCGCAGGCTGGGTCACCAAGAACAACATTTTCTGCAGAAAGTTCAAGCTCAGTGAACAATGAAAGTTTTCATAGTGGTTTTCACAGTGGATCTTCTTCAACAACTTCTGATCAATCTGCTTCCAAGAATTTGTTTCAGTGTAATATCGCAGTGGATTTGAAGAATGGACAGAATTTTAGCGAAGAGTCGGCAAAACAACAGATGGTTTTCTTGGCATCTGTACTTGAATCGTATGAAAGCCTCGTTGCAGGGAAGATTGGCAATACCAATTTGACGAAAGAAGATTACGATCAATTAGACCCCGAGGAGATGGAATTAATGGATATAAGATGGTGCATGGCCAGTGCAGTTCGTCGAGCACAGCGGTTCATGGAGATCACGGGGAGAAAGTCAATTGGTGGTGCTTCTACTAAGTTGGGGTTTGATAAATCGAAGGTGACTTGTTTCAAGTGTAAACAGAAGGGTCATTTCAAATGAGAATGTCGAAACGCTTATGCTAATGAATTGGAGAACCCATTCAATGAAGATTATTACAGGAAGGCGATTTACCATCAGAACAAGTATGAGCCACCAAGATTGAAACAAACTGAAGAAAAATCAAGGGCTCTTGCAGTTATATATGATGATGAAGGGTATGACTGGAGTCAAGAGATTCTACCTGAAGAAGATGCAGTTGGTTATGCATTTGTGGCTAATGCTGATCCTGATAGATATTGGAAAGCAGACTATGCAAGATGGGAAATTGGAAAATTAAACGAACCATTCAAAGAAGCCCAGAGAGCAAAAAGATGGAATGAAGAGTTGGAATGTTACATGGATCCACAGGGTAATCCAGTTGTTGACCCATCAAAAGTGGATTTCGAAGCTGTAATAAATTTGGTTCCAAAGCAGGCTACTTTCAACACACGAAGGTTATCTGATAAAGCATATTTGCCTGATTTGGAGAAGAAGATTAGAGAAGTTTTTGAAGAAAGTTTACCGAAGGTGGTAGAGATGAAGAAGAGAAAAGAAGAAGAACTGAAGAAGATTATTGAAGAAGTGAAGACTGTTGCAAAGCTTGCTGGAGAGGAACAGAGAGCTGAAGAAGAACAGAAGAATGCAGAAGCTAAGAAAGAAGAAAAGGAGAACGATCTGAAAGTTGAATCAGAAGAACCGGTGCTGAATGAGACTGAGGTTAGAAAATCTTCTGATCTATCTAATGTTGAAATAGTTGATGAAAAGGAAAACAAATGCAGGAATTGCATAGAAATGTGCAAAGTCTGTATTGAAAAAGATGACATCATAAAAACAAAAGATAATGAATTAAGCAAACTTGAAAATGGTTTCATAATAAAATGTAAAGATATGAATGAAAAAGAAGAAATTTTGAAACTAAAAGTTGAAAATTTGACACAGAAATGTCAAGGTATTGAAAAGGATAATGATGTTTATAGACAACTGTGTTCTACAAAATGTGTCGATTGTGTTGAAAAAGAATCTAAATTTCAAGATTTACAAAAACAGTTTGTGATATCTCCAAGGTCATTAGTTTGAACTTGGATGATAAACTGTGAGGGAGTTGGATTCTTTAACACTGCCATATCAGTAAAGTTTGTTGATAGAGGAAGTAGGTTTAAAGAAGATTGATTGATATCATGAAAATGTTATTAATTATAGTTGGACGAGTGATTGCAGGTTTCAGGAATTCCCACGGAAGCTAAATGATAAAGCTTGATTCAGATATCTCAGATTCTAGCATATCGAGAGGGGGAGTCTGTGAAAGGGGGAGTCTGAGTTGAAGATAAAGATTGAGGAAAGTGTTTACAAGGTTTGAAGAATGTTAAAGACAAAGACTTGAAGCCAAAGACTTCATCAACATCCAAGGGGGAGTCTGTTGGTGCACTATATGTCTGTTGATTACGTCATAATCAAGTCTTGTGTCTAGATAGGTTGAATGTACACACAACAGGGTTTTAATTAGGGTTTAGACATGTTTAACATGAAGATTTCGCTTGAAATCAGTTCAAGCGAAATCAACATGACTTGATTTCGCTTCAGGGATTTCGCTTCAGGCTAGTTCAAGCGAAATCTACATGTCTATATATAGGCTTGTTGTCATTTCACTTGGTACGCAACTTCCAAAGGTGTAACGAAGTGCTGCCGGTTTCTGTTCAGGTTGTAAACATTGTTATTATCAATACAAGCAACAGATTAAAGATTACAAGCTGTATTCGTGTCCGGTTTACTGATTCCGCCTTTAAACTGGATGTAAAACTCTTCTGAACGACTCAATAAGGTCAAACAACGGTCCAACACCCTGGGTTTCAATTCTTCTGCCGTACAACAGACATTTAGCACCGTAACCAATTCAACTCCACCGTAATTTACGGTGGGACCGTAAATTACGGTGGACTCTGCATCCAGATTCTCTATTTTGTCGTAATTTGACACGAAATCTTTCGTATCTTTCAAACCGCTTATCCGTTTGACCTACCGTTTCTTCCTACATATTTGTAATTTGATTCTCCATCATATGGAGTTAAAATCCGTCATCCGGCTTGATAAAATTCAAGACTTTTAAGTCTTCGGCTTATTACTCTTTTACCAAAAATTGTCCCGTTCGTGATTTTATCAAACATACAAGTTTGTTTGACCCTTATTTCTCATAAACCTATTAAATTCAATGATATCTAACATATTGGGTTCCAATCATAGAATTATATACCTTCTTTAACCCTTTTACACCCATATGCTTATTTTGACCCATTTGAGGTATTTAAGCAGCAATTGCTTTCATTCCTTTCCAAATACATGTGTCACACATTTCTTATCAAAGGATTTTCCACCACAACTATATTTGTGGTGGATTCAATGTGGTGACTTATTTATTACAAATTTTACTCATCAAATCATTATTTTACGGTGAAGACTCTTTATAGAGTCATTTGACCAGTATTTTACATCCTTCGCTTATCATACTTATTCAAAGTATTGACTTGATTATAAAACTCGTTTTCAAGCGACTTCTAAGGGTTGCTTGCTTAATTTCACTTACAAGGGCGTTTTGGTCATTTTTAACCCTTCATTTACAACGAAGGGCTTGCTTAAGCCATGTATGCCAAAAATCTAATTTTTTTAACCAAATCTTGTTTTCAAAACACTCCGTCTAAAATTAAATCCTTCGGTTTACCCTTTTAAGGTAACCGAATGTCCCTTTTTACTTTGCCTAAATCTCATAGATCTCCAAGTTCTAAATGAGGAGTTGATCTATTATACATACCTGGCCCGGATCAACTTATTAACCCGATTTTAGTACCTTTCTTTATATTCGCTTATTAAGAACAATGCGAATATCCATTGGATATCTATTCCTGTAAGCATATAACTCGACAAAGAATCATTAGTCTATATAGTCAAAAGGTGTTGTCTACACCTTTTGACCCGTTTGGCCGAAATGACCATTTATCTTTGCGAGATGATATTTATTATCATCTCCTCTACATGACTCGTTCCGTTTAACACCGTACGGTCATTTTAACATATAAACCGTTTATTACTTTCGACATAATATGACCGAATTATCGATTTACTTCTTTTTAACCATTATTACGGTTTCTTTCATCTTTGATTTTCTTGTTCCATTCGACTACACGACGGAACATCATATTTCATTTGTTTAGATATCTCATTCATAATTTATATTATAAGAAAATATTCCAAAATTTAAGACTAGTGTAAGCTATACTTACCTTGCATCCGAATCATGCTTTTCCGTCATTCTTGCTTCGTTTGACCCGCTTCCTTCCCCAAGCCTTCACCTAGCTTGCCAAGCGTCAAACTATCATTGTAATTGTAAGATGGTTAGGTTAGTCATAATCATTTACGACTATTCCATCCTACTCTTCTTATATCGAATTTACCATCCGATCATACACTTGGTCGATTTGACTTTTTAAGGTCAATCGACTTATCAACTTACTCATTGCACATTTTCACTCTAATTTCAACACTTTAGTTTTCATTTAGGCATTTTAACAAACACCTAATGTGTATACATTGTTTTTACACATTTTACAACTAGGTAACATGATTTCAAGCATCTATATCACAATCTTAACATCAATTCTTTTATATCATATAACAACCCATTTCATGGTAAATATGATTTATGTACCCAAACACCTAAATTGTTCAAGTACTTTGTCTTACTAACTAATATGATGATTCCAATCACAAGTTTGACACTAACATCATCATATCATAAAAACCCAACTCAAGTCATGTATGTTAAACACCCAAACTTGCAAATTGTTCAAGTATCTTGTTTCTACTATCACTTATGATGATTTCTAACACAACTATATTATCATCTTTTCTACATAATCAAAACCCACTTGACACATGAGTGTATGATTATGAATTCACAACAATGAACATCAATTCAACAAATACATGGCTAGGGTTTACTACTAGACATAGTTTCATCCCTAATTTCATCCAAACAACAAACATGCAAGCTCAGATTCGAATTCTCTAGGTTTGCTCAGAATTTCAACTAGAGATTTTTCAAGAAATTTACATACCTCGTGACTCCTTTTTCAATGGAGATCACTAATTCATACTCGGATTTTGATTTGGACTTGATTTACCCCTTCAATTTGATGAAATTGTGTTGATTAGGGTTTGAGCTCTCTAAGAGCTTCTCCTGGCCATTCTCACGCACGCACACACTCTTGTGTGTGTGTTTTTGTGTTTTATTTTTAAGTTTATAATTCCCATTTCAAGTTACCCGGCTTTGGTCCCTCGTGTTTGGTTAGTTATTAATTAGATCACAACCTGATTATTTTCAATAATATTCCCACTTATTAACTAGGTTTAATATTCCTAGTTAACTTAGCGGGTTCAGGAATATTTATGACTAAGTTTATTTTAGGTCCCGTTAACTCGGGCCTTCTAAGCTTTTATTTCTTAAAAGCTTTTATTCACTTTTTATTTATTATTAGGATTAATTATTTAAATCCTAATATTTACCGGGTAAATTTTACCACTAACGGTATTTTACCCGTCTTTACTATTAACGTGGTTTGATTACCAAAGCCGTTTTCGGGGTGTTACATTATAACTATCCAACGATTGTTTAAGTGCCGCTCAAATTGAGTTTATACTTTGTTATTCATCGTGATTTCGACTTGAATGTTTGAGTGTTGTTCGAACTCGGACTATACTCTGTCATTCGTTGTGAATCTGCTGAATTGTTAAGTATTGCACTTGTAAATCGTTGTGAGGGTTTAATCTCGTGAATTGTCGTAACGGCTGTATTAGTTACTAACCTGTTGGTGTGTGCATTATTATTTAAATTAGGTTATTCAAGGCTAATCAGTAGGCTTATACTCTGCTCGTTAAATCTACAATGTGAGTCATTCTCTTTTTATCAACTATTTTACAATACCTCAAATTATTTTCAAGGTTATAATTACAAGGACTAAGTCGTGGATATCTTGAATTACTGGTTAGTGGGGTATTGTGCACATTACTAATTTCTCCCAGTTAGGTTCATTGACCTACTCGGGATAATCACTGTTAGGTTCATTGACCTACAGGGATAATCATCACTATTTAGGTTCATTGATCTAATAGTGGTATGACCATCGTCACCATTGTGACATGTCACCATTGTGACATAGAGCCAGATAAAGATAAGATAGAAGCCATTGTAATCGCTCTTATGCTGTAATTAATAACTATGCAACATTTTGCAAAATAGAATGATTCACTAAGTATTTCCCGCTAACAAAACCTTTTTCAAACATGTTTCAGGTGATCTGTTATGATCTAGGAAAAGTGCCATAAAGCACTACAAGCTCAAGGAAGTGGCTCAATGTAAATAAATAAAGAAACATGTTTTAAGAAATAAAGATTTCCCAGTGAAATCACTTTATTGTAAATTATGGGATTTATCCCTATATTATATATAAATGAGCAGTTTTAATATTAATCGATCCTGTTTAAAAAGACTTCCGCTGTCACCTAATTAGATACCACAGGATTTCCTGTCTCGCGGCTCTGGACCGGGTCAAACCGGGGCCGAGGGCCGTGACACGTGAATTCTCAGAGATGCCTCTGTTCCCGACCACTACACGTGGTGGATAATAATTTTTGGAGTTAACTGCCATTTTTCGTCCCTGTGGTTTGGTGGAAAATGCCACCTCAGTTCAAAAAAAATTGCGTCAGTTCCGTCCTCAACGTTTTTAACAGGCGTTATCTTTTTGGACTGAAGTGACACATTTCAAAATTGTTGAGGACGGAAATTGGTTTTTTGAACTAAGGGACATTTTTCACCAAAACACATTAACTAAAATAGTAGTAGTTAACTCTAATTTTTGCTTACGTGATTTTCCATTTTAAGAAATTCGAAGAAAAAAAAAAATTACTACAAAATTACCATATGACGTGTGATGCCACGAAGAAACCCTAACAACTCGATAACGGAACATCACCAACTTTATATAAACTCACACTCACCGCCGACCTCCAAACCCTAGCACCACTCAACTCATTCATTTCTATAAACCCTAATCCCTCATTCATCTCACGTAATCACTCTCCTCCATATCACATTTCAATTTCACCATTTCTTCATATCTCACTAACTCTGTTGTTCAATTTTAGGAAACATGTCGGACGATGAAACAAGAGAGGAGAAGGAGCTGGATCTTTCGTCTCCAGAAGTTGTAACAAAGTACAAATTGGCCGCTGAAGTTGTTAACAGTTAGTACTCTTTGAATGAATTATTTGTTTGTTTTTAGTGCGTGTGTTTGTGTAATAATTTTGCCCTAATATTGAACCCTACAGAGGCCTTGCAGTTGGTTTTGTCAGAATGCAAACCTAAAGCCAAGATTGTTGATATATGTGACAAGGGAGATTCATACATCAAAGAGTAAGTTTAATTGCTTTATTATTGGTCTATATCATTAGTTAGGGGCTAAAAGCTTCAATCGATCCTCAAAATAAGTTTGTTTAAGGGCATGTTTGGCTAAGCTTATTAGAGTTTTGGAAAAGGACTTTTTGAAAAGGAGTTTTTAAAAAAAGTGTTTGGATTAGCTTATTGATGTAAAATGACTAAAATAGACATTCTTTTAGATATAACGGGGTAAAGAAGGGGTAATTTAGTAATTACATTTTTGAAAAGTCACTTTTGGATCCAAAAGTCATGAAATTTTGGCTTTTCAAAATGTCATTTTCCTTCTTTGCAAAAAACTATTTCTAAAAGTCCTTTTAGTCTATCCAAACACAAAAACAACTTATTGGCTTCTTGATAAGTCAATAAGCCAATAAGTTGTTTTGAAAAGCTTATCCAAACATGCCCTAAGATTCTGTATATAATTTTTTTATGTATTATATATCTACATAATAATAGTAAAATTATATATAAAATTCTGATAAAAATAACTTAGACTTATATTGTCTTATAAATAATATATATATATAAATTAATTTATTAAATAATTAATAAACAATAAGCCAGCCAAGCTCTAGCCTAAAAAAAACTACTCTCAAATTCAGCCTGACAATAAGCTTGTTTTAATAAACGAGCCCGAGCTTTACTTGTTGAGTTCTAGAAGAGCCCATTTTGTATATAAATGGTTTTTATGTATTAAAATTACATTTGCATAATAATAGTAAAATATATATAAAATTATGATACAAATATCTAAATGATATATTGTGTTGTAAATAATATATTCACATGTATAATTGTATATATAGTTATAAATAAATGTATGTAAATGAATTTTTTAATAATAATAAAATCAAGCCGAGTCTAGAAAACTACTCTCGAACTCAAGCTTTAGATATATATAGCTTGAATTTAGCAAGATGAGGTTGAGCTTTGGTAAGTTTAAATGAGACGCGCTCGAGCTTAGGCGGGCTTGATTTGGCCTATTTACAACTCCCTTTGTATGAACAAGGTGATTGTAAAGGTTGATGTCAGGGATGATGTCTATTTTCAAATACAGGCAAACAGGGAGTATGTACAAGAATGTCAAAAAGAAGATTGAAAGGGGAGTTGCATTTCCAACATGTTTGTCTGTGAACAACACAGTTTGTCATTTCTCTCCACTTGCCAGTGATGAAACAGTATTGGAAGAAGGTGACATTGTGAAAATGTGAGTGTTTTCATTATTTGACTCACCAGATCTATGTGGTTAAAATTTAATCATGAGTGTGAGTAAGTGATTGGTCTTGCTGGTTTCAGTGATATGGGGTGTCATATAGATGGATTCATTGCTGTGGTGGGACACACTCATGTTCTTCAACAAGGACCTGTAACGGGTAGAGCAGCTGATGCGATTGCAGCTGCGAATACCGCTGCTGAGGTTGCCTTAAGACTTGTGAAGCCTGGAAAGAAGGTAATGTTGTTGAGAGCGGTTTTTACTTATTTATATATTTAAAACATATTGAGATGATTTTTGGTTGATTGTGGCATTGTGCGTTTTTAGTAGCTTGTGTATTGAATGTATGTTATGACTTACATGAGGCAGCTTTGCCGAGGTGATCACTTTGTTTTTGATTTCCTCTTTTTCCCTGTTGCCTATATCAACTTTGGCTTGCTATCAGGTTTTCTTCACACACATCCACACATTTGGTTGAGTGTGCCTCTTGTGAGCCTATATATTTTTTAAAGTGTATTTTCCTTCTATAACTAGTTTTGTACTACATTTGTTCAATACATTTGTTCACTCTTTGAACCCATGTGTTGAATGTACGTTGTAACTTTGTGTTTGGTTGAGGCAACTTTGCCGAGGTGATCACTTTTTTTCTTGATTTCCTCTTTTTCCCTGTTGCCTATATCAACTTTGGCTTGTTATCAGGTTTTCTTCACACACATCCACACATTTGGTTGAGTGTGCCTCTTGTGAGCCTATATAGTTTTTTAAAGTGTATTTTACTTCTATAACTAGTTTTGTACTACATTTGTTCACTCTTTGAACCCATGTGTTGAATGTACGTTGTAACTTGGTGTTTAGTTGAGGCAACTTTGCCGAGGTGATCACTTTTTTTCTTGATTTCCTCTTTTTCCCTGTTGCCTATATCAACTTGCTCTCAGGTTTTCTTCACATTCATCCACACGATTGGTTGAATGTACTTCTTGTGAGCCAATATTTTTTAACGATACTTTTCTGTACGCCTCTAGTATCGTTTTGATTTATTTTATTAGATCCTAGAATATCATACTAATCTTGGTTTCCCCATCTCCGACATTTTTGTTCTTATTGTTTTGTTGATAATGCATTTTCGGGTGATTTGAATATTCAAACATGATCTTTCTAAATGATGATTTTTATCAATGTGCTATGGAGTTACTCCAATGATGCTCTTAGTAGTCATAGTTACACTGATAGAAAATCATGTTTTGTATAGTTACATTGATATATCATTTAATTTCATTTTCACAGCTCTTTGATCTCATACTAGTTTCAGTTTACCGCCCTTTTGACACTTACCTCTTTATTGTTTTCAATGTGCTTCTTGTGAGCCAATTTTTTTAACAACACTTTTTTGACACTTTCCTCTTTATTGTTTCCTCTAGTACTGTTTTGATTTATTTTATTAGATCTTAGAATATCATAGTAATCTTGCTTTGCCCCATGTTCGACATTTTTATTCTTATTGTTTTGTTGATAATGCCATTTCGGGTGATTTGAATATTCAAACATGATCTTTTCTGAATGATGATGTTTATCAATGTGCTATGGAGTTACTCCAATGATGCTCTTAATAGTCATAGTTACACTGATAGAAAATCATGTTTTGTATAGTTACATTGATATATCATTTAATTTCATTTTCACAGCTCTTTGATCTCATACTAGTTTCAGTTTACCGCCCTTTTGACACTTACCTCTTTATTGTTTTCAATGTGCTTCTTGTGAGCCAATTTTTTTTAACAACACTTTTTTGACACTTTCCTCTTTATTGTTTCCTCTAGTACTGTTTTGATTTATTTTATTAGATCTTAGAATATCATAGTAATCTTGCTTTGCCCCATGTTTGACATTTTTATTCTTATTGTTTTGTTGATAATGCCATTTCGGGTGATTTGAATATTCAAACATGATCTTTTCTGAATGATGATGTTTATCAATGTGCTATGGAGTTACTCCAATGATGCTCTTAATAGTCATAGTTACACTGATAGTAAATCATGTTTTGTATAGTTACATTGATATATCATTTAATTTCATATTCACAGCTCTTTGATATCATAATGGTTTCAGTTTGCCACTTTTTTGACGCTTACCTCTTTATTGTTTTCAATGTGCTTCTTGTGAGCCAATATTTTTTAACAACAGTTTTTTGACACTTTCCTCTTTATTGTTTCCTCTAGTATTGTTTTGATTTATTTTATTAGATCCTAGAATATCATAGTAATCTTGGTTTGCCCCATGTCCGACATTTTTGTTCTTATTGTTTTGTTGATAATGCCTTTTCGGGTGATTTAAATATTCAAACACGATCTTTTCTAAATGATGATGTTTATCATGTGCTATGGAGTTACTCCGATGATGCTCTTAATAGTCATAGTTACACTGATAGTAAATCATGTTTTGTATAATTATTACATTGATATATCATTTAATTTCATATTAACAGCTCTTTTGATATCATACTAGTTTCAGTTTGCCGCTTTTTGACACTTTCCTTTTTATTGTTTTGTTGATGATGCCTTTCGGGTGATTTGAAACATGATTTTTTCTAAATGATGATGTTTATCATTGCGCTATGGAGTTACTCCGATGATGCTCTTTATAGTCATAGTTACACTGATAGAAATCATGTCCAGAATAGTAAAATCATCTTGGTTGGCATAACCTGTCTCTAGATAATTAAACATTCATACTAGTTCATGTTATCAGCTTTTGGAATGTCATGCTAATCTTTGTTTGTCCCTTTGGATAGTTTTGTCGTTATCGTTTTGTTAATGTCTTTTTAAGTGATTTGAAACATGATTTTTCTAAGTGATGATGTTTTTCAATGGGCTATGGAGATACTCCGATGATGCTCCTAATAGTCATAGTTACACTGATAGAAAATCATGTCCAGTATAAGCATCTTGATTTTGTACATTCTCTCTATATGTTATAGTGGCACATCAATTCATTTTCTTTATATCTTTGTTGTTTCAGAACCAAGATGTTACTGAAGCCATTCAAAAAGTTGCTGCTGCATACGACTGCAAAATTGTGGAAGGCGTTTTAAGTCATCAATTGAAACAATTTGTGATTGACGGGAACAAAGTCGTATTGAGCGTCTCAAATCCCGAAACCAGAGTTGATGATGCCGAGTTTGAGGAGAACGAAGTTTATTCAATTGATATCGTCACCAGCACCGGAGATGGCAAGGTGATTACTCACTTTTAGCTTTTGTAAAACATTATCTTCCTTGTTTACTCATTGTTTTTGATGATTTTTCAGCCAAAATTGTTGGATGAAAAACAGACAACAATATATAAAAGAGCAGTTGATAAGAGTTATCACTTGAAAATGAAAGCTTCTCGGTTTGTATTCAGTGAGATCAGTCAAAATTTCCCAATCATGCCATTCTCAGCTAGGTATATTTTCATATGAGTGTTTGTATATATTATATATATATGCAACCTGTTTTTTTTTGAGTAAAATGTTATTTTCGTCCCTAAGGTTTTGCCACTTTTGTCCAAAGGTATGTTTTTTTTTCGTATATGGATCCAAAAGGTTTGAAATCTTGCCATTTTCATCTGGCTCGTTAACTCCATCCATTTTTCTCTGTTAAGTCAGGGTAATAACTCAAAACGGTAATTCGGTCTTTTTCACTTGATGTACATAATGCTAATGCTTGTACATAACATGAAAAGGCCAAATTGCCGTTGAAATTAAAAAAAAAAGACGAAAATACCCCCGACTTAACGGATAAAAATGGATCGAGTTAACGAGCCGGATGAAAATGGCAAGATTTCAAACCTTTTGGATCCATATATGAAAAAACAAACCTTTGGACAAAACTGGCCACAAACCTCATGGGAAAATGACATTGTTATAAGTTTGAAATGGTGGGTTTGGTGACAGGGTTTTGGAAGAGAAGCGTGCACGATTTGGGTTGGTGGAATGTGTTAACCATGAGCTTTTGCAGCCGTACCCTGTTCTTCATGAAAAGCCTGGTAACGGATATTTTCGATTTGGTACATCCGGTTACTAGTTCCACCAGACTGAACATGACCGTTTGTGGTTGTACAGGTGACTTTGTGGCACAGATCAAGTTCACGGTCCTCCTCATGCCAAATGGGTCCGACCGTATAACCTCTCATACACTTCAGGAGTTGCAGCCGACTAAAACTGTTGATGATCCTGAGATCAAAGGGTGGCTATCTCTTCCTGTGAAGTCCAAAAAGAAGGGTGGTGGCAAGAAGAAGAAAGGTGAGTTGAGTGGTTAACGAGTAAAAAATTGTTAACGTGCATAACCTTTTCGTTTGATTTGTTTTGTTTTTATGAGTTAAAATTTGAGGTTTTTTTGTGATGTCAGGGAAGGGAGTTGAAAAAAGTGAAGCAATGGAAGAAACATGAAATGGTGGTGTTTAAGGGAGATTTTGAAGTCAAAATTTTGGTTGAATTAGATTGTTTGTTATGTTTCTGAAAGCATGTACAAACTT
Organism: Helianthus tuberosus; assembly: GCA_030545235.1. Classification (NCBI taxonomy): domain Eukaryota; kingdom Viridiplantae; phylum Streptophyta; class Magnoliopsida; order Asterales; family Asteraceae; genus Helianthus; species Helianthus tuberosus. The sequence goes on along the minus strand of CM060381.1, from coordinate 100,639,817 downwards.
GATTCATAACCTTCTTCCTTATATACAGTTGACATGTAGCAAAGTGAGTTTGTGTATTGTCTTCTTGGATGATGAGTAATAATAGACTCGAGTTGCTAGTTTGAGCAAAACTTAAAAGATCCAACTTGACAAATTATGCATATTGCAATAGTACAATTCACTTGTTATACAAGCGTAAGAAAATAGTTAGAAAACAAGCTAGAGTTTGACAAAATTCAAATTGTCCCGATTTTTGACCCTTTTAAGTTTTGTAATTTTGTCACTATTTTATATATCTTCCTATACTAATAAACAGGGCCGTCTCTGGGAAGTTGAGAATTCTCTTAGGCCTTGTGCGAGTAGAAAAATGGGGCCCCTAAGACCTTAAATATAAACTTGTATATAAAAAAAGTTGTTATAGGACGACAGTGAGCCGAAAGTAAATACGTTATATTGTTTTACTATTTTTAGTTTAGTTTTAAATTTTAGTTATTGATTATAAAAAAGTGAAAAAACCCGAAACCTTATAAACAGTTTTGAGGGCTTGTATGTGTATGCTTCGAACATTTAAAATGTCATATTTAAAAAATAAATAAACACTTTCATGACATATCATAGAATATGTTACATTTAAATGAACCTGAGATTTTTTTAATTAAATGTTTGATTTTTTTAAAGCCTAACTGAAACATGGAGGCATAGAGGAAAGTAAAGCAAAAGAAAAGAGAAGGAACATAAGTCAGCTAGGATAGGTTTATAAAGCCCAATTAAAAAATAAATCAGCAGAAAAAAAAAGATATTACTGATTCTCGAAAGGGTCGAACTAAGAATCCCTACTTTCATTTCCAAGCGCCTTGTCAACTAGAATACATAGGTATTTTATAAGTACATATTTTCGTTAATTTTTATTTATACAGTAAGGTATATAGAGGTTTTTAAATTATTTTGGGCCCTAAAGGGTTATGGGCCCTGTGCGGTGGCACATCCCGCACAGGCCCAAAACCGGCCATGCTAATAAACAAAAATCTTTTTGTACACGTGTCACTCTCTGGTGCCTCCTCCCTTTTAATAATAGCATTACATATTAATTTTTATATACACAAAATATAATATAAATACTAATAAACAAAAATCTTTTTGTACACGTGTCACTCTCTGGTGCCTCCTCCCTTTTAATAATAGTATTACATATTAATTTTTATATACACAAAATATAATATAATATTAATTAATATAGTTAGAGATATAAACGTATAAATTCAAATTTAATTAATAATTATCTATAAAAAATATAAATGTATCAAATAATATAATAAGTATAATATTATTTAATATAGTTAGAGATCAAACGTATAATTTCAAATTTAATTAATAGTAAATTACTTTTTGAGTCCATATGTTTTAGTGGTTTTAACCACTAAAACCCAAAATCAAAAAGTTTAACGTCCCGAGTCTCTAACTGGTCATTCACACCCCTTGTAAAAAATTCAAAAAACCTTTTGTAAGGCCGAGTTCTCGAAGTTCTCATAACTTGTAGAAATTTTCATTTTACCCTAACCATATATATTTGTTAAGATTAAAATATATTATTTGGATATAAACAATAATTACTAATAAAGTATCAAATCACACGTACAAGTACTTATAGTATATAACTTAGAAGACTAAAATTACAAGCAGATTATCTAAATAAAGTACACACTAAATGGTTTTTAAAAGACATATTTTTTTTTTTGCTATTAAGTATATAACATTATATTTACTTAAGCCGTGTAGTACTCGTGTTCAATATTTTCTTCCAATTCTAAATTTATGTTACTATCAATATGTTTTCATCTTAAAAAATGGTCCAACTTCCTAATAACATTGAGTTTTAAATATTAAACTTAATTTCAATCATATTACGCAACTAAAGACATTATCATCATGCTAAATAAAGACATTATATAATATTATAAAAATTTTAATTTGAATATTTAAATGTCAACTACTAATTAAAAAAGTTGTTCTAGACGCTCAAATTTATAGTTTAAAAAACGTTAGTCATATTTTTTTAAATGTATACTTTATTTTTAGTATGATTTTTTTTAATATGTAATATTTTCTATACAATGATAATATTTGTATCTTGTCTTATGATCCATATATCTAAAAATAGTATCTATATCAAAGTATTTATTATATCATTAATATGCATAGTAGAATTTAATTACAATTCATTTACCATAACCTCATAACTTATAATTATTTTTAAAAATACATACAATTCTATGATCATTATTTTTTTACTTTTTAGTCTTACTTCTTTTTAAGACATAATAAAATGGATTGTAGTATCTCAAAAGAGAAGTGAAAACTTAGAAAATTATTTTGAATAGCGAAAATTAACTGTTCTTTTGTTTTACTATTTTATCTAAATAAGTTATCTCATTAATAATGATTATATACAAGTTTATAATTTACATTTTTTCGTCATTTAACCCATGTAATACACGAGGTTGTAAGCTAGTATATATATATATATATATATATATATATATATATTGTTTATGAAGGACATGAATAGTAATTTTAAATTTAAAATAATATATAGCTTTTTAATATCTTATTATATCAATATATTTTTTTAATATTTACTTTTAACATTAAGCATATTTTAATTTTTTCCTTTTTTTAGCTTTTAATGTTTTTTTTTCTTTTGTAAAACTAAATTTTCTGTATCATTTAATTTTGTTTTTAATTATTCTTTTTTTAAATCATCTTTACTTTTATAAATTAATTTGATATATCTTTAATAACTTATTTTCGTTATTTTTTTTTTCTAAAAACCTAATTACGCAGTTGTACTTAATTTTTACCCTCGATCGGTATAAGTTTTATTAAAAACAAATTTATATTCAAAAATAAACTATTTAATTGGTATCGTAAAATGATATGATAATAAATTAAACCGATTCTAACGGTTTAACTTTCTAAACAACATGTTGCGTTTTCAAATAACGTCTGTTTTACATTATCATTTGTTTCGTATCGCCGCAACGCGCGACGAAAAAAACCTAGTTGTTTATTATTTCATATTTGTAAGTACAAATTATTTCATATTTGTAATTACAAATTATTTCATATTTGTAATTACAACCACTTTTAACTTATAGTTTCTTCTTTTCAATTCATGACTTGTATGCCAATGATCCGCATACCAATTGGTTTGGGGGGAGGTGGGAAGGTTTATACCCACTTATGTGGGGTTTCTGCTCGGGAGGTCTCATCAGAATAAAAATGCAAAAAAAGTTGGTAAAGCCTAAAAAAGGTTATGAGTTAATTACTATTTTCGTCCCTGAGGTTTGTCAAAAATAACGGTTTCAGTCCATTAGTTTAAAAATTGCGATTTCAGTCCATTAGTTTCATTTTCGTAACCATTTCAGTCCACCAACTTAACTCCCATCCATTTATTCTGTTAACTTTGGGTGAAATTACAAAATTGCCCCTATGGTTTAATTAAAAAAACGCTGTGACCTTTGCTTTGTGATGTATTGTAAAATACATCTTTATTCGCGTCTAGGTTTGTTCGGTTTTAGTTAGATTTAGTGTCGTTTTAGATTAGAATGTATTTGCTTTTGATTTATTTGTGTTTCCAGGTTTTTGCAGCCAAACGGAGCAGATATGAGTTAAAATCTGGATGGGCGAAAGTCTGGAACGGAAGTCGAGAAGCTTGGAAGCAAAACGGAGCGAAAAAGCACAACCGGGGGTCTGAGGCGGCCCGCATAAGCTTATGGACATTTCAAAGCGGGCCACATTAACTTAAACCAGGGATCCAGATGATTTCACACGAGGGTGGCCCGCTTTAACTTAGCATAAATCTCAGGCGGGCCGCGAGAGGGTTGGATATAACAAAACTGACGTAAACAGCAGCGGTTTTAGGGTTTATTGGTTATTTAAGGAGCATTATCATAATCAGCCGAGGGGAACACCACAATTACGAACGTAGGACATTCTGGACGAAGTTTGAAGGCTGATTAGAGGCGTTTGAAGGCTCGGGACTGCTGGGAATCATCGGAGAACGTTAGGGAGCATACGGGAGTGAAGTTAACGGGTTACACAATCTTGTTTCTTTGTTTCTCGTTTGTTTTACTTGTTTAATGATGAATTCTGTTTATTATTGGATTATGGACTTGTTTTTGAACATGATTAGCGGCTAAATTTCTGTTACTACCTAGACATGGATGAATGATTGTTTATGTTTTGATTATTATTGGATTTTGGAAGCTATGGCTAGTTTATAAATTGTAAACGGTTTGTTCTATCGGTTAGATGTGTTTGCGTGCTTGATGGTATTTAATTGTTGATTATTGCTTCGCATGAATCTTGGTGACGGTCTTTATAACATAATAGAGTCGTGCTAGGTTTTAGATTTTGGTGACTGTCTATATCACGTAATTAATCTTGAATCTTTAGGGTTAAATCGACCGATAAACCTTAGAAGTAATAGTTGGTAATTTTATAAAATCAAGTGTTCTACTAATCGTCAATAGCTGTAAGGTGCGAGATTATTGCTAGATCTAAGTGATTAAACCGCAAGGTGGGTCCTTCTTAGGAAGTTAACCTTTTGGCTGCTGTCTAGCAAGTCTAGCTGAGAAAACAAACCTATCCTAGGTTTAGGTCTCGTAAGGGAGTGAACCTTGTAGGATACTTTTATAAACCCCATTAGGTGTCTTGTAAAGGAGTCTAATAACCGGTAGTTTAACAATCTTTAGGGGATCTTAGCGTGCTCTTGAGAAGGATTAGGGGTCCTTAGATTTCCCGATAGGTGAGAATTTCAAGATCCCGGTTCCATAGCAGACAACTTCCAATTATAATCATAACTAAAAGCAATCAGGATTCCTGTCTAGGTAGTTCTTGATCGGAGTGTCGCGCTCCGGTCAAAGATAATATTTATATGCCCTAATTACCCTTAACAAATAGCTAGTGGTAGCAAGGGGTCGAACCACGAAGAGTATATGGTTTGTGTATGGATTTGACTGAATTATAAAGAATTGTCACAATTATGAAGCTTGCCAGATATTTTTGTATTTTTGTTTAGTAGAAAGATGTGAATTTGAACTACTGGAATTGGATTAATCAATTAACAACTACTAATTAACGATTGCAAGAATTTTGGATACTAGAACAATATAATAAAAAGGAATCACACCCAATTTCGGTAATTGTTAACCTAGGGTTTCTACAAGTTTTAGTTTCAACTCAAATGCATTCGATTAACGAATTTAGTGTACCGTGACTTAGGTGCTACTAGCTATCAACGTCCCGAAGAACGGACAAAAAGACACTTTGTAATCAACACAAGTAAATCCTAACAATGATAATGCACAATTACATATCACCATTTCGCAAAGTCATAACTTTTAACATCGCTCGACAATTCACGAATTCGCAACAAATGTAATACTATTATCAAGAGTTTCAAAAACCAAATACAAATTGTCACTAAGATGAAACAAGAACAATTCGAAACACTAAAATCAACAACTACCTACACCGGGGTGAAACCGAGATGATTAGCCGCTCATGGTTGATAAAGCTTGATCACCGGAAGTTTGGAACGCGAATGAAACCATCTTGAAACTTGGTGGATGAAGGAATGATGGAAGATTAGGGTTTATGGATGATGATGGTGAGATGGATGATGGATTGGATGAATTAGGGTTTGTATGATTGGTTGTGTGATGGATTATGATGATTCGGGTTGATGTGGATGTTAGAGATGGAATGGCAGATGATAGATAGGTAGAATAGGCTCCAAGATGTGTTCAAAAATCAAAAACCAAGTGTAACCGTCGAATTCAATGATCCCCTCGTGTTTTCATTCGTCCCCAAGACCGAACAACACAAAGATCTCGCGCAACAGAATTGGAGGGCCGTCGCCGACGGCCTGATGCCCCGTCGGCGACGGTACGTAAATCCTGACTTGATGCCGACGCTCAAACTCGCTGTCTACGGACGAACAGAAGACGGAGAAATGCACCAACCGTCGGCGACGGCCCTATTGGGCGTCGGCGACGGTTCCCAGAAGTGTAACTTTCCTGTTTTCCTTATTTCTTGAGTCCGGTTGACCCGTTTCGCATCCCGGTGGTTCCGTTTTCGCTCCGGTGACCCGTAAAGCTTCCGAAAAGCTCCTTAAACTCTGCTAGATCTGCAAAATACATATCTAATCAAGAGTAGGCTATTCAAAACTAAAACTTATGCAATAACATCAAATTAAGCAATTACAAGCACCGGTTTTCGACCACGTATCACATCCCCACACTTGTCTTTTGCTTGCCCTCAAGCAAATCTGTTTTTCACTTTCACGTGGGTCGAACAACAATTACACTCCCCATTCCCGAGACGAAGGTTAAGGTCCAATGTCATGATAAAGTTCAAATTCTTTACAATTTTCAATGTATTTAACGGTAATGTGATTTTACATACACCAATGGTTACCCAAGATTAACCCGCCTGTAAAACCAACAATTCATGCATGTCCCTCACAATGTTCTCTCCATTCGGCTTATAAATTGGCTAATATTTATAATGTATTAGCACTTCAAAGACTATTCACTCAAAACCGATTAGAACACATACCCGCATAAGCTTGCAACTCAATCATTCTCCACCATTGATCACGAATACTAAGCACAAGTCAAAAGGTCTTTGAAGGGTTGTAACGGGGCTAGGCTAAGGGTAGGAAATAGGATATTTTTAAAGTGGCTAAAGTGATGAAAATTCGATTTTTATTACAAAAGACTATTCTAAACAAAAGTAAACTATAAACATCACTATAAGGCAACAACTTAAGCATTTTATTCAACAACTACTAACACTTCTTTTTGTGTTTTTCTCAAAGCTTTTTCAATCTTTTTCGCAACATTTTCTGCTTTTTTTTTCAATGAATCATAACAACTAAACAAACTTAAGCTCCTATAATCGAATTTTCATCACACGGGTTTAAAAAGAAAAGGTTTAACGGTTATGGGCTATAGGGTGGTCAAACGAAAGGTTTAGGCTCAAAATGGGCGACTAGGGGATTTGTTTGGGTAAGGATAGATAAATGGTTTTAAGAGAAAAGGTTTACCTAATGCCTTAATCATTCTCGTGCTTGTATTCGGTCTACAGTCTCAAATGTATCAAAAGTTGCAAGTTCTACAATATATGACTAATGGTCCACTCAAACAAAGAAACATAGGTATGTAATCTATGATATAAAAGTGGCTCAAAACCTCACATATCTAAAAGGGTATGGTATGTGACATGCATAAAAGACTAGTTTCTTAGGCGGATTATTCCCAAATAATCACCCGTTAAATACCCGTCATGCTATTAATTTGAACTTGACCATGACAAAAGACCAAATGGGTTGTGACATCCCTCGTTGACTTAGTTACTTGTGCTTTAAGACCACTTTTGAAGCAAGACATTTTTGAAAAATTTTTGAAATTTCCCCCCATCCCCACACTTGAGGTGAACATTGTCCTCAATGTGTAGTATTTAAATGAACGGGTCAAAATCTAATTTTTTTTTTACTACTCCCCCATCCCCACACTTGAGGTACATATTGTCCTCAATGTGTAAGAACTAGAGTATTAAACGCACAAGGGATGTGACACGGCTAACCTCCCCAAAATTCCACCCCGGAAAATTACTATACAAAATACACTCCACTTATTTGCTAATCTACAGATCAAAAGTAAAAAGAGACGTATGCACCTGGTTTGTGAGCTCATTCCTCGTATGCTCCTCTCCTTTTCATGAAAGCGGTTGTCCCACGAACCGAATGTACCTACAAATCTTAACCCTTGTGTAGAAGCATGCTTCTCACAACCACTAAAATTTGTTAGTTACCTAGTTCTACCACTTTTATGAAAATATTACCAAGCTATACGTTATTTTACTTTGATTTATGTGGAAAATAATTTACAACAACAACACACCTAACTCACTTTCGTAGGAATCACGGTTGCATTTAGCTTATGCAACAAGCCCTTTTAAACCCCCCAATAGCTTGGGAGGACGAGAGGTCTCGTGAGGGTTATATAGGGAACACACCCACAAAGTTCATTTAACTAGGCGAGAATTTAAATACAAAATGGAAATAATGAAAGTAAAAATAATATACAACAACAACAACAACAAAAGACATACCATACCTCTACCGCTGATATCGCTCGTTTGGATCCACTGGTGGGTTGGGCTGGTATTGATAACCAGTGAGGGACTCGAACATCTCCCTATAGTTATCTAGCGGGCTTGACTCTTGTTGAGGTGGCGGTTGGTATGGCATTGGAACAAAACTCGAGCCGACTGCCTCGGGCCAATGAGGGGTTGGATCGGATGGCCCTTGCGGATGAGGAAGGTTGGAGTAATCGGTCCAACCCGAATGTTCAACATATGGGAGACCGGCTTGATAATCTCTTTGATGGCGTTCTTGATCATGGAGCACCTTGAAGTTATTAATCGCCATTTGGTTAGAGAAAGCCAACGCTCCCCATCGGCGTTGGTCCAACTCTCTTTGTGCAGCTTGGTTCTTAGCCGCCTCTTCTTCCCGTGCCTGTCTATGGGCCCTTTCTTCCTCTTGCAACTGTATCATGCGTTCCATTTGTGATTGTTGTAACGCATGTTGCAGCTGTTGTTCCTCCAACTGCTTTTCCACCCTCTCGCGGAAAGATGCTTGAAAACCCCATTGTTGCTGCGAGTACGCCCCTTGCGCCTCTTCCCATTCGTTCCTACTAGCATGGTACTCTCTTGCTTCACCAATACCCGCCGACACATTGTCGTAGATCGCTTGATCTCCACGGTTCCACAACCGATACGACGGTATTTGCCTTTGATTCACAAAATCTGCCACATTGGCAGAGATTTCCCTATGCTTCCTCCTATACCTTTGCCTCGGTCCCTGCGGACCGGAAGGATCAATTTCCTCCTCAACATCGGGCATCTCCTCATCGCCCTCTTCTTCACCACCTTCTTCATCACTCCCTTTGTCATTAAACCGATAACTATCCCCTTGCTCATCTTCGACCGTATGCAAATGCCCAAAAGCTTTCACAGTTATTTTCCAATGTCGCCTTATGGAGGCGAAGTTGAATTGATCAATTGGCTTAGACACCCACAGTGAGTCTTGAGGTAATGCATTCTGTTGGAGAATCATGGCGCTAATCAACCTTGCATAAGGAATCATCTTTCGTTTATACGATTCCCGTGTATCCCATGTGTTGATCATAACAATTTGACGCCACGAGAGCTTGGGCGTCCCATATAATAATGCATGCAAAACCCGACAGTCAGGGGCCTTCACCTTTCCACGGTCTCCGAACCGTACCATAATGTTCTCTAACGAGATACCTTGGAGTATCTTTCCCATCAAAGACAAATCACTTCTCGACTCTCCCGCACCCCCAGAACCTAGTAAGGTGTCCTCTAAAAGCCTCACTGGGTCAGCATCGTTTTTCTTGTTGTCCAAAAACTGATCATACCCATAATATTCATACGCGTCGACCCCAAGTGAGTCAAACCTCGCTATAGCATTCATATGTTCGAAAGACATGACCATTTGATTTTTTCCAATGTTACCAATCAACTTCCACCTATGAGCCGGTCTATCAGAGTGTTTAAAACGAAGGGTGGATAACCACTCACAAACTGCCCCCAAGTATACCCGAGTAGTGATATCTTCACACCAGTCAATCACCCGTTCCCAGCCAAGTTTCTCAAACCTTTTCACTATACCAATCTTCTTAAACTCTTCAACATCTACCGTACGTTCACAAACTGTCCTTTCGGGTACGGATTTTGAAACACCCGTAACCATTTTCATCTTCCACATTTTGGCTTCTAACCTCTTATTGTTGTACCGAGAAAGAGCCTTTGTTTTCTCATCCTTCCATGCCGAAGCCGATCTACTATTTTTTCTTCCTCCCAATCCCAATCTTGCCTAATAAGTTGTCCATCACCCTCTACTACATTACTTAGTTGTTCAAAACGTCTTTGATATACCCCGGAGCCCGAACCGGCTCCCGAAGATGAACCTTGACCGGAGGTCTTTGCTTTCTTACTTCCTCGGAGCATGGCTACAATCATAAGACAAAGACAACAATAATTAGTACACTCTAAACCTTCAACAATCTCAAACTTTGAACATGGTGTGCAATGTTGAACTTCAATCAAATTTTAGATGTAAAATCGCCTTTTTAAACTTCCAAAGTCGCACATCTTATCATCTATATTGATTAAACATGTTTATTCCAAAAATTTCGCAAATTTCATGTTTTCAACACTATTCAACATCACAACTATGTTCAATCATGCACAAATCTAGTGTAATCACATCACCAAGACTAAAGCATGCTCAAATCCCACCCAAATCAAGCAATCATTCTTAAGTTTATGCTAAAACATCCTACATTATGATAAACAACCTACTCTTAAACAATATGCTTAAAATTTCGGAAGAAATCAACAATGTATATAATAATCATGCATAAATTTTACTGAAAGTTCATACCTTTGATGAAGATTGACAAGAAGAACTAAAGAAAAGTGCAAAACAAGAAACTTGGATGAACACTCTTCAAACCCTAAAATTCACGTCCAAAAATCGTGCAAACGAACAAGATTTGATGGAAACCGTTATGGGGGTTTTGTTCCTCTTGAAAAACTACACAAGTTAGGCTCAAGAATCGACTGATTTGGTGTAAAATTGAGAAAGTTATGAGAAAAAGAAGGATTTAGGGTTCTTGGTGTGTTGGGTGAAGAAGATGGAGTTAGAAAGAGAGATGTCACGTATGGTTCTGATTTGATAATGTGGTTAGGTACTTAGTGAATATGATCAGGTTTTCGGATGAATTGTGTGGTGAAAAACAAATTCGGGTTGAGTTTGGATACCCACAATGGACTTTGGATGTGAATTATAGGCCCCAAACACGAATCAGCGTCGGACCGGTTTAGAGGGACCGTCGGCGACGGTCATACCTTCCGTCGGCGACGGCATGCAAAATCACAAAGTGGGCCGACGGCTTATCTTGCTGTCTACGGTCAAAAGTTGGCGACGGACACTTTAAGGCACCGTAGGCGACGAGCATATGTACCGTCGGCGACGGTAGCTAAAAATCAAGTTTTTATTTATTATTATTATTATTTTTTTTTTTTTTGAAAAATATGAGAAAATTATGGACTTTTAATAAAGGAGCTATGTACAAACAAAAATCCTAAAAACTATTAAAAATCTTTTTGTGAATTTTTATAAGTTAAATTTTTAAAACGCAATAACCGTCAACGGCCCTACCACCCCCAAAAAGTCGTGTATTGTCCTCAATGCACATAACAAAGCCTAAAAACATACCTTGTGTCTTCATGACCCGTTCGGAATGTCCGGACTTCACACAATCAAGAGAGATTAGTATGGAACAAAAACGATTAACATAAATACACACAAACAAATAACTAATTGTACATAACTTTACACAAAATGTTACCGGTCCTTGTTAGTCGACCTCGTAAATCGGTGTGCTTACCACAAAGCTCACCAATTCCTTGTTTTCGTCTACCTTCTCGTTACCATCAAGAAACGGTTTTAGCCGATGACCATTTACCGTTTGTCGTATCCCATCCTTCGGGTCCTCGATGGTAACATCACCCAATTGTCCGACCCGGGTGATCACATAGGGTCCCATCCATTTGCTCCGGAGCTTTCCGGGAAAGAACTTTAGCTTCGAATTGTAAAGCCACACCTTTTGGCCAACCTCGAACTCTTTCTTTCTCAACTTGGCATCATGCGCTTTCTTCATTCCATCCTTGTAGTTGGACGCGCATTCATATGCCATTTCCCTTAGCTCCTCCAACTCACATAGCTTGAGTTTCCTTTCCTTACCTGCATCGTCATATTGAACATTAACTTCTTTAATAGCCCATAACGATTTGTGTACAAGTTCCACCGGTAAATGACAATTTTTACCATAGACCAACCGGTAAGGTGTAGTACCAATAGGTGTCTTATGTGCCGTACGGTAGGCCCATAAAGCATCGTTCAATTTAATTGACCAATCCTTACGGTCCGCCCGCACGGTCTTTTGCAAAATCTCTTTGATTTGCCTATTTGACACCTCAACTTGCCCGCTTGTTTGCGGGTGATAGGGGGTAGCAATCCTATGGTCAACACCAAACCGTTTAAGAAGTTTCCCAAACCGAAAATTTTTAAAATGAGCTCCTCCATCACTTATGATGACCCGAGGAATCCCAAACCTTGAGAAAATATCGGTTTGAACAAAATTACACACTACGGAGTGGTCGTTCGTCTTGGTGGCTATTGCTTCGACCCACTTTGACACATAGTCAACGGCCACCAAGATATACAAATTGCCATAGGAATTGGGGAATGGGCCCATGAAATCAATTCCCCACACATCAAAGATGTCAACTACAAGGATTGGTTGCATGGGCATCTCATCCCTTTTTGAAATACCCCCTAGTTTTTGACACTCTATGCAATTTTTGGCAAACTCATTTGCATCTTTGAAGATAGTAGGCCAAAAAAGACCACTATTTAACACTTTATGACCCGTTTTGTGACCACTAAAGTGACCACCACATGCAAATGAGTGAAGATGCTGCAACACGCTTGGAATCTCTTCGTCATCAATGCATCTCCTTATAACTTGATCCGCACACTCCTTCCACAAATGCGGTTCTTCCAACCGATAGTACTTGATTTGGGACATGAAGTGTTGCCTTTTCCGTCTATCCCAATGTGCCGGTAAGTCACCTGTAACAAGATAATTCACAATGTTAGCATACCAAGGCAACTTATCCAATTTCATAATATACTCATCGGGAAACGACTCATTGATCTCTAACGATTTAGGATCCTCATCAACCATCAACCGGGACAAATGGTCCGCTACCACATTCTCGGTACCCTTCTTGTCCCGTATCTCCAAATTAAACTCTTGGAGTAACAACACCCATCGGATTAACCTCGGTTTTGCATCTTTCTTCTCCATGAGGTACCTAACTGCAGTGTGATCAGAATAAATAATCACTTTACTACCCCATATATATGCCCGAAATTTATCCAATGCATATACCACCGCGAGTAGCTCTTTTTCAGTAGTGGTGTAATTTAATTGTGCATCCGAAAGAGTCTTACTCGCGTAGTATATGGCAACGGGTTTCTTATCGACCCGTTGTCCCAACACGGCCCCCACCGCATAATCACTCGCATCGCACATAATTTCAAAAGGAAAAGACCAATTTGGCGATTGCAAGATTGGGGCCTCAACCAACTTCTCTTTCAAATTGTTAAAAGCATTTTGACAATTTTCATTAAAATCAAACGGTTGATCTTTTAACAACAAGTTACATAAAGGCTTGGTTATGTCACTAAAACCCTTAATAAACCGCCGGTAAAAACCCGCATGACCTAGAAATGACCTAACACCTTTAACGGTCGTGGGATACGGTAAAGTAGATATGACTTGCACCTTTGCACGATCAACCTCTATCCCACGACTTAACACCACGTGTCCCAACACTATTCCCTCTTGAACCATAAAATGGCTCTTTTCCCAACTTAAAACCAAACTAGTTTCGACACACCTTCTTAACACTTTATCTAGTTGATCCAAACAAGCCTCAAAAGATGACCCAAAAATTGAGAAATCATCCATGAATATTTCCAAAGACTTCCCCACCATATTTGAAAAGATACTCATCATACACCTTTGGAAGGTGGCGGGGGCGTTACATAATCCAAACGGCATTCGCCTAAATGCGAAAGTGCCATAGGGACAAGTAAACGTAGTCTTTGCTTGGTCCTCCGGATGGATGGTGATACGTGGTTGAAAACCGATGATCGTTTATGCTTAAGTTGATGTTTTTATGTAGCTTTTAATCTTGAATAACCTACTTTTAATGTGATTTGTGTTTTACAGGTCTAAAATAGTTTAAGGAGCTAATCGGGAGCTAAACGGAGCACCGGGACGCGAAACGGATCAACCGGGGATGTGAAATGAAGAAAACCGGGTTAATCACTAAGATTGGATGTATTTTGGGGAATGTTGATGGATTTAAAATGAATATATTGGAAGATGGCATGATAGAGGGCTGAATTACGAGAACGTGGGCGAAAACAGTGAGTAAAACGGAGCTATAACGAAGAAGTTATGAAGAAAACAGTTTTGGACGAAACCGACAAAACCAGGAAGCGTCGGGGACGCCCAAAAGGGCCGTCGGCGACGCCCTCTGGATTGTTCCGTCGGCCAGAAACCTCCGTAAACAGCTAATTAAGCCGTCGGGCGAAACTGAGACTTCCAGGGGCCGTCGGGGACGCCCTAAATGGCCGTCGGCGATGCCACCTGCATTCTCATATCGCGAAAAACTTGATTTTTGAGTTGGGGACGAGTTATAATATCAATTTTGACCAAGAAACGGGAGTTACACAACACTTTGAAGTTTGAAAGTGATCTTGGAGCCTAATTCTCACCATCTTTCACCTACCATTCCATCTCTAACATCAAGAACATCTACAACAACCGAATCATCATCCATCATCTACACAATCGAACACACAACCAATCATCAAACCCTAGTTCACCAATCCATCATCCTTCTCATCATCACCATTTCATAAACCCTAATTCTCCATCACTCCTTCATCCTACAAGCTTCAAGATGACTCCACCCGCATTCCAAACATCCGGTGATCAAGTTGCATCAACCATGAGCGGCTAATCATCCTTTTTATTATTATTGTTCTAGTAACCATTTTCTCGTAATCGTTAAGTTGTTCATCAATTTAATCAATTCAATTAGTCTAAACTCACATCTCTTAATTAAACAAAAATACAAAAACATTCTAGTAAGCTTCATAAATCGTGACATTTGTTATAATTCATTCGAATCCATACACAAACCACATACTCTTCGTGGTTCGACCCCTCACTACCACTAGCTATTTGTTAAGGGTAATTAGGGCATATAAATATTATCTTTGACCGGAGCGCGACACTCCGATCAAATTTTGGCGCCGTTGCCGGGGAGTGCGTGCGCTTTGTGTTTGGATATTGTTTGAATTTGCGTGATTAACTGTTTAAATTGTTTAGTTTCTTTTTGCACTTTGTCTTTTTCCTTGTTACACGGGTGTGTTACTTGTGCAGGTTACATGTAGTGCATGCATACGTGGAACTTCGGGAGGACTTCCCCATTAGTCTACGAACCGAAAATCGAAAGGGTAGCAAGAAGAAATCTAGCAAGCCGGTTAGAAGCAACACTTGCTTCTAATCAAACCACCAACACACCACAACATACACCATCCATTGAAACCGATTCAATGGCGAACCAAAACTCTAACAAAAACTTCAACCAAAATCAAAATCCAAACCAATTTCAATACCGAAGCAATTTCAATCCCGCTCCAAATATGCAACCTATACCTCCAGAGCGACCGGGTGGTAATAACAACAATACCGGACCACCCACACCACCTTTCCAAAACCAAAATCCCAACCACAATCAAAGAACACCTCAACAACAAAACCTTCATCGACAAACCTCTTTACCCATCAACCTAGATGACCGGAATTTCAATTCCGTCCGTCGGGGAAATCATGATCGCGGCAATCCCGCGAACGAAGATCCATTCTTCAACATAGACGATTTAAGGAACGCCATCCCCGATGATGAGCCGTTTAGTGTTCCTGGTTACCAATCGCCGGAACATGTAAGCATTCATACGGAAAATTCGGACGACGGGGGGTACTATGATGATCGGGTTAATGATGATGAAGATTGGGGCTACGTGAATAGGGGAAACGTCTACAACGCTAGAAGGTATGATGATGAGGAATTTGGCTACCAACATGCCAATTATGTTGGGGACGACGAATACGGTTACGGTGGTGGAAGAAATGATGGTTATGGGAACAACCGTCAACCACGAAACAATAACCAACGGAACCGGAATGATGGGTTTTATAACAACAACAACAATGCAAACCCTAACCGGATTCCTCGTTTCGTGGGAGGTGGTAACCTAAGGGATAATAGAAGAGAGGATCGAAGAGATGATCGAAGAGGTGAAAGACGGGATAATAGAAGACCGGTTGATCAAGAAATTAACGGTCCACAACGTCGTCAACAACCTCCACGGGGAGTGAATGATCATTTTAGGCCGGTTGTCACCGAGAACGACTCACCAATCGTTTGTGAGAGGAGGATGTTTGATTGTAAACCACATTACATCAACATACTTCCTCATTTTAATGGAAGGTCTAACGACGAACCGTACACACATTTGACAGAGTTTTCTTCCATTTGCAGCACTATCGGGGGGCATAACTTTGCACTAGAGGAGGTCAAACTTCGTTTGTTTCAATTTTCGTTGAAAGACAAAGCGAAGCAATGGTTCCTTACACTTCCAGCCAATAGCATTCGCACATGGGGAGAAATGCAACAAGCTTTTCTAGATGAGTATTATTCAATGGCAAAGACCGACGATGCTCGTGATGAAATTAGGTCTTTTCGCCAATTATCGGGCGAACCATTGCATGAAGCATTCACTCGATTCAAAGATATGATGCGGAGATGCCCACATCACCAAATAGAAAAGTGGGAGTTGGTGAAATGTTTTGTACGGGGTTTGGATGATGAGACGTGGAACCGCCTTGAATCGACCAGCAATGGAACTCTATTAAGCAATCACGAGGATGGCGATTGGGAGTTCCTAGAAAGAATGAGCAAGAGATCAAAGGCGAAAGAGTCGGCCGACCGAGCCAAAAAGCACCCCACCTCAAGGTCTTGGCCCGATCGTGATGTGAATTCTAAGGATCGAATTGAAACGTTAGAGCGGGAGTTAGCTCGCATGAAGAAAAGAGAAGTGAATGCGGTGCAATACGCCGTATGTGAGGAATGCGGAGACATCGGTCACCGGACCGAGAATTGTCAAGCCACTGTGGAGGTGAATCAAGTATATGGGGACCGAAGGCAATATGACATGAACTCCAACACTTATCACCCCGGGTTGAGGAACCATCCTAACTTTAGGTATGGTAATTCCTCCAACCAAATGAACCCGAATTTCCAATCGCGAAATCAAGGTGGGTATTCGCACCAAACTCGCCAAAGAGGTTACAACCAAGATGGTCACGGGTCAACGAATAATCTAGGAGGTGGTGGTGATTTGAATGCAAAGATGGATGTAATGCTTTCGATGATGCAAGAGTCCAAGAAAGAGAATGAAATTCGGGACAAGTCGCATGAAGCATTAGCAAAACAAGTGGGCCAACTTGCGGAGGAAATGGCTCAAATGAGGGGAAGCATGGGAAAGCTCCCAAGTGACACTACAGTGAACCCGAAGCATCAAGGTTCAAGCACAAGCAACGTGAGGAATGCACGCATTAACGCGGTAAGTATTCTTTTAAATGGTGAAGTTTGTAGTGTTGAAAGCATTCCACCACCACAATCAGTTGATGGTGTAGTGGAAAATATAAATGATGAGCCGGAAATTGAAAATGAACAAGAAACAACTTCACAAAGTAAAATTGAAAATGTAACTAAAAAATCTTTTTGTGAAAATTGTTTAAATCAACTTAACCCGATTAATGCATCAAAATTTGAAGAACGGTGCCCACCAAAGGACAAGAGGTGGGAAAATTTTAAACAAGCAAAAATTAATTTACCGTTACTCGATGACATTAAAAAGGTTCCGGCTCATGTGGAATGCTTAAAGGAGTTAAGCATCGAAAAACGACACAACAAATTACCCGAACCGGTTGATTTGATATCTCATGTTAGTGCCGTTCTATCGAGTGCTCTTCCTCAAAAAGCTCAAGATCCAAGAGACCCTCTTATTCCAATTCAAATTGGAACCTTCAAAATTGAGAGGGCGCTCCTCGATCTTGGAGCTTGTGTGAGCATTTTACCCGGGAGTTTGTATGACCAATACGATTTTGGTCCATTGAAAAAATTTGATACTCCCGTGGTATTGGCCGATCAGACTCCCACGCATCCACGGGGGATGGTGGAGGATGTGATTGTTAAGGTGGATGATTGCTACTACCCAGTTGACTTTTTGGTAGTAGACTATGTTGGGTGTGTTGAGGACACCCAACCGGTAGTTATCTTGGGTAGACCGTTCTTGGCAACTGCTAATGCCATAATAAATTGTGCAACGGGAACGGTAAGCATGAAGGTTGGGGACCGGGAATTAAATTTAAATGTTTTTCCAAATTTTACTAACCCACTCGGTGAGGATAAGTGTCCTAAAAAGGACATGAATCCAAACAAAAAGATATGTGCTATGGTTGGCAGAGTTGGAGAAACAAAGAAGAAGACGGCCAAGAAAAAGAAGGCGAAAAAGTCACCTCTAGAAAAGAAGAAGGAAGAGGAGGTGAGGAAGTTTGGACCATTTGGCAACAAATGGTATGAATCACCGGTGGGTGATTTCGATGAGTTTGTGAGCGGCAAGCACTCCATTCGACCACCATGAGGTGGTAAGTTAATTGTTGTTGTATACATTTTATAGTTAGTTTTAGTTTTTTCCGTAGTTTTGTTGTTGTTGTTGTTGTATAATTTGTTATTTCGTTTTAGTAGATAAATGAACGTTGTGGGTGTGTTCCCTATATAATCCTCACGAGACCTACTCGTCCTCCCGAGCTATCGGGAGGTTTAAAGGGCTTGCGTGCATATGCTAAGTGCCGCCGTGATTCCTACGAAAGTGAGTTAGGTTTGTTATTGTTGTACGTTATTTTTCCACACAAATCAAGGTAAACTAACGCATGACTTGGTAACACTTTCATAAAAAAATGGTAGAACTAAGTAGCTAACAAATTTCAATGGTTGTGAGAAGCATGCTTCTACACAAGGGTTAGAATTTGTAGGTACATTATGTTCGAGGGACGACCGTTTTGTGAAGAGAAGAAGAAGAAGAAGAAGATATGAGCATCTAGCGACAAAAATCAGGTGCATGTGTTTCCTTTTACCTTGATTCTTAGATTAGTAATAAGTGGATTGTATATTGTATATTGTATTTTATTTTCCGAGGTGAAATTTTTGGGAAATTAGCCGTGTCACATCCCTTGTGCGTTTTTAAAACTTTAGTTCTTACACACTGAGGACAATGTTCACCTCAAGTGTGGGGATGGGGGAGTAGTAAAAGTTTTCGATTTTGACCCATTCATTTAAACACTACACATTGAGGACCATGTTTACCTCAAGTGTGGGGATGGGGAAAATTTTCAAAAAATTTTCAAAAATGTCTTGTTTCGAAAGCGATCTTAAAGCACAAGTAACTAAGTCAACGAGGGATGGCATAACTCATTTGGTCTTTTGTCATGGTCAAGTTCAAATTAATAGCATGACGGGTATTTAGCGGGTGGTTATTTGAGAGTAATTCGCCTAAGAAACTAGCACATCATGCATGTCACATACCATACCCTCTATATATGTGAGGTTTCGAGCCACTTTTACATCATAGAATTACATATTCATGTTTCTTTGTTTGAGTGGACCATTAGTCATGTATTGTAGAACTTTCAACTTTTGATGTGTTTGAGACCATAGACGTAATGCAAGCACAAGAATGATTAAGGCATTAGGTAAACCTTTTCCTTTTACACCATTTGCTTACCTTTACCCCAAATAAATCCCCTAGTCGCCCACTTTGAGCCTAATCCTTTCGTTTGACAACCCATTTAGACCATAACCTTAAACCTTTTCTTTTAAACCCGTGTGATGAAAATTCGATTGTATGTCTATTTGTTTGTATAGTTGTGCTTTACATTTTGTGAAAAAAAAAAAGGCAAATTGGATTTAAATAATCTCAACTCACTGTTATTGGCCAATAATAATCCCAACTCATTTAATCACCAATAATAATCCGAACTATTCACTTTTGTTTGTAAAATACTCCCAGTTAAAAAAACACTAACTAGGTTAAAAAATTGCTGATGTGGCATCTGATGTGGCCCTTTTAGCTGATGTGTCATGTGACGTGGCAGTTGATGTGGCATTTTTGATGACGTGGCAACTGATGTGGCAGTTTACGTGGCATTTTTTGATGACGTGGCAGCTGATGTGGCAGTCTACGTGGCATTTTTCGATTACGTGGCAACTGATGTGGCAGGTGACGTGGCAAGCCACATCAGCAATTTCTTAACCTAGTTAGTGTTTTTTTAACTGGGAGTATTTTACAAACAAAAGTGAATAGTTCGGATTATTATTGGTGATTAAACGAGTTGGGATTATTATTGGCCAATAACAGTGAGTTGGGATTATTTAAATCCAATTTGCCAAAAAAAAATCGAAAAATTCAGAAAAGTTGTGAAAAAAAAAGAGAAAAAATTGTTGAGAAAAATACAAAAATTTGAGTAGTAGTTTGTGGAATAAAAGGCGAAAATTATTGCCTTCTAGTTTGATGTTGGTAGTTAGTCGTGTTTAGAATAGTTGTTTACAATAAAAGTCGAATTTTCAATCACCATAGCCACATTAAATATCCTATTCCCTACCCTTAGCCTAGCCCCGTTACAACCCTTACAAAGACCTTTTGACTTGTGTTTGGTATTCGTGTTCGGTGGTGGAGAATGATTGAGTTGCAAGCCTATGCGGGTACGTGTTCTAATCGGTTTTGAGCGATCATTCTTTGAAGTGCTAATACATTATAAAAATTAGCCAATTTATAAACCGAGTGGAGAGAACATTGTGAGGGATGTGCATGAATTGTTGATTTCACGGGCGGGTTCATCTTGGATAACCATTTTATATATGTGAATATACTTTACCGTTAAATATGTTTCAAATTGTAAAGAGTTTGAACTTTAGTATGACAATTGACCTTAACCTTCGTCTCGGGAATGAGGAGTGTATTCTTTGTTCGACCCACGTGAAAGTGAAAAACAGATTTGCTTGAGGGCAAGCAAACGACAAGTGTGGGGATGTGATACGTGGTTGAAAACCGGTGATCGTTTATGCTTAAGTTGATGTTTTTACGTAGCTTTTAATCTTGAATAGCCTACTTTTAATGTGATTTGTGTTTTACAGGTCTAAAATAGTTTAAGGAGCTAATCGGGAGCTAAACGGAGCACCGGGACGCGAAACGGATCAACCGGGGATGTGAAATGAAGAAAACCGGGTTAATCACTAAGATTGGATGTATTTTGGGGAATGTTGATGGATTTAAAATGAATATATTGGAAGATGGCATGATAGAGGGCTGAATTACGAGAACGTGGGCGAAAACAGTGAGTAAAACGGAGCTATAACGAAGAAGTTATGAAGAAAACAGTTTTGGACGAAACCGACAAAACCAGGAAGCGTCGGGGACGCCCAAAAGGGCCGTCGGCGACGCCCTCTGGATTGTTCCGTCGGCCAGAAACCTCCGTAAACAGCTAATTAAGCCGTCGGGCGAAACTGAGACTTCCAGGGGCCGTCGGGGACGCCCTAAATGGCCGTCGGCGACGCCACCTGCATTCTCATATCGCGAAAAACTTGATTTTTGAGTTGGGGACGAGTTATAACATCAATTTTGACCAAGAAACGGGAGTTACACAACACTTTGAAGTTTGAAAGTGATCTTGGAGCCTAATTCTCACCATCTTTCACCTACCATTCCATCTCTAACATCAAGAACATCTACAACAACCGAATCATCATCCATTTTACACAATCAATTCATCCATTCAAACCCTAGTTCTCCATATCATCAATCATCAATCCTACCACCATCATCCTTCACCAATCCATCATCATTCACCATTAATTCATCCATCAAAGCTTCAAGATGTCTTCACTCGCGTTCCAAACATCCGGTGATCAAGCTTCTTCAACCATGAGCGGCTAATCATCTCGGTTTCACCCCGGTGTAGGTAGTTGTTACTTTTAGGGTTTCAATTTGTTCTTGTTTCATCTTAGTGACAATTTGTATTCGGTTTTTGAAACTTTTGACAATAGTATTACATTTGTTACGAATTCGTGAATTGTCGAGCGATGTTAAAAGTTATGACTTTGCGAAACTGTGATATGTAATTGTACGTTGTCGTTGTTAGGATTTACTTGTGTTGATTACAAAGTGTCTTTTTGTCCGTTCTTCGGGGCGTTGATAGTTAGTAGCACCTAAGTCACGGTACACTAAATCCGTTAATCGAATGCATTTGAGTTGAAACTAAAACTTGTAGAAACCCTAGGTTAACAATTACCAAAACCGGGCGTGATTCCTTTTTATTATTATTGTTCTAGTAACCATTTTCTCGTAATCGTTAAGTTGTTCATCAATTAAATTAGTCTAAACTCACATCTCTTAATTAAACAAAAATACAAAAACATTCTAGTAAGCTTCATAAATCGTGACATTTGTTATAATTCATTCGAATCCATACACAAACCACATACTCTTCGTGGTTCGACCCCTCACTACCACTAGCTATTTGTTAAGGGTAATTAGGGCATATAAATATTATCTTTGACCGGAGCGCGACACTCCGATCAGATGGCGATTTGGTTATAACCAGAATAGCCATCTAAGAAACAATAAAAATTTTGCCCCGATAATTTCTCAACTATTTGATCAATGAACGGTAAAGGAAAATGATCTTTGGAAGTTGCGGTATTCAACTTCCTATAATCAATACAAATTCGCCACCCGGTTACCGGCCGAGTGGCTACCTCTTCACCTGCGTCATTTTTGACGACTTGTATGCCCGCTTTCTTGGGAACCGTCTGTGTTGGGCTCACCCATTGGCTATCCGAGATCGGGTAAATAATACCCGCATCTAGCCATTTCAGTACTTCCTTCTTCACTACCTCCCGCATGTTCGGATTTAATCTCCGTTGTGCATCTCGAACGGGAGTCACATTCTCTTCCGTGATGATTTTGTGCATCACCACCGAGGGACTAATACCCTTTAAATCAGCAATGGTCCATCCAATCGCCACCCGATTAGTGACCAAAACATCCATCAATTTCTCCTCTTGCTCCACGGTTAAGTTTGATGCAATGATAACCGGGAGCGTGTTGTCTTCACCAACATAAGCATATTTGAGATGCTTAGGCAACACCTTCAATTCAACCTCCGGAGGCTCTACTAATGACGGCTTCAACTTAGTGTCGATGCTCTCCGGTAAACTCTCAACTTGGTGCGTCCATGTCGGTTTTCCCTCTCTAACCGCAAGCACCTCCAAACTTCTCACTTCCTCGTCTATGCTCTTATCCATCTCCACCTGTGACCTGTCAAACATATAACAATCCTCCATTGTGTTTTCCCCATCTACGACTGTGTCGCAAAGAGGTATACACGTGTCAACGACTTCCGCCATATAGCATTCATCATCAACTGGAGGGTTCATACGTCCGGAAAAAAACATGCAACCTCAACCTTCGGTTTCCAAATGTCATGTCAACCGTTCCTGTTTTGCAATCAATTTGAGAATTCGCGGTTGCTAAGAACGGTCGACCCAAAATCACCGTAGGTTGTTTGGTTGGGTCCTTGGCCACATAATCAAGCACTAAAAAGTCCACCGGATAGTAGAAATCCTCGATTTTCACTATCACATCCGAAACAATTCCACGGGGTAGTTTAGGTGTCAAATCGGCTAACACCACGGTGGTGTTAGACGACTGAAGTGGACCAAACTCGTATTGGTCATACAAACTACCCGGTAGAATTCTCACGCTAGCACCAAGATCTAGAAGTGCCCGGTTGATTTTAAAATCGCCTACTTGAATTGAAATGATAGGCGCACCCGGATCTTGGAGCTTAGGTGGAAGTGCACCCGAAAGAATCGAACTCACATTTTCGGTTAAATCTAATTTTTTTTGGAAATTTGTGAGTGCGTTTTTGGGTACACAAATCTTTCAAGTACTTAGCATACGACGGTACTTGTTTGATTGCATCCAAAAGAGGTAAATTTATCTTTACTTGTTTAAAAATTTCCAACAACTCTTCTTGTTGTGGACCTCTTTTGTTTACAACTTTTTTCACGGGTCCCTTCAATGCTTCGGGATAAGGGGCGGTATTAGCCTCCACACCCTTTTCCTTAGCCTTGGGGACAGGGATGGTCACAACGGGGGTATCATTGTTCTTTTTCAAGTCATTTTTATTTTGACCCGTTTGACCATTCTCATTCTCATCTTCACTAGCATCCTCCACCACCCCTTCAACAAACTGGGTTGATGGTGTTTTGACACCATTATCAATGACTCGACCACTACGTAAAGTAATTTTATTAATTGGTACCTCACGTGTGTTCCTTGAGTTTGACCCTTGATGCTTAGGGTTCACCGCGGTGTCACTTGGGAGTCTTCCCGTGCTTCCTCTCATTTGAGCCATTTCTTCCGCAAGTTGGCCCACTTGCTTTGCCAATGCCTCATGTGCTTTATCCCGAATGTCGTTTGTCTTCTTTATATCCTTGATATCATGATGAGATTCCTTTTGCATATTCAACAAAGCATCCATTTTGGCACCCAAATCATCGCCACCGGTTTGATTGTTCGACCCGCTTCCATTACCGCCTTGGTTATTGTAATTTCTTTGGTACCCACCTTGGTAATTATTGTCCCTACCTTGGTACCCTTGGTTATAATTCCGTTGATAACCTCCTTGATTACCACCATGACGGTTTTGATATGATGCTCCGCTTTGACCTCCTTGGTTACCCGATTGAAAATTCGGGTTCATTTGATTTGAAGCATTACCATATCGGAAGTTGGGGTGATTCCTCAACCCCGGATGATAAGTGTTGGAGTTCATGTCATACTGCTTCCTATCTCCATACACTTGATTGACTTCCTCCGTATAGTCACTCAACCCCGTTGGACATTGTTCCACTCTATGTCCAATATCACCGCAACCTTCACATACCTCAAATTGAACCGCATTTACCTCTTTCTTCTTCATACGAGCCATTTCCCGCTCTAGAGTGGAAATCCGATCTTTAGAGTCAAGATCGGGAAGTGATCGGGAAACGGGGTGTTTTTTAGCTCTATCGGCCGATTCTTTCTCTTTTGACCGCTTACTCATCCGCTCTAAAAACTCCCAATCATCATCTTCGTGATTGCTCAAAAGAGTCCCGTTACTTGTCGACTCGAGACGATTCCATGTTGTGTCATCTAAACCCCGTACAAAACATTTAACCAACTCCCACTTCTCAATTTGATGATGAGGGCATCTTCGCATCATTTCTCTAAATCTTGTAAAGGCCTCATGTAACGGTTCGCCCGACAATTGGCGAAAAGACCTAATTTCATCACGAGCGTCATCGGTCTTCGCCATTGAGTAGTATTCATCAAGGAACGCTTGTTGCATTTCTCCCCAAGTACGAATACTATTTGCGGGAAGTGTGAGGAACCATTGCTTTGCCTTATCCTTCAGTGAAAATTGGAATAGTCGAAGTTTGACCTCATCTAAAGCAAAGTTGTGACCTCCGATAGTGCTGCAAACCGAAGAAAATTCCGTCAAATGTGTATACGGTTCGTCGTTAGATCTTCCATTAAAATGAGGAAGTATGTTGATGTAATGTGGTTTACAATCAAACATCCTCCTCTCACAAACAATTGGTGAGTCGTTCTCGGTGACAACTGGCCTAAAACGATCATTCACTCCCCGTGGAGGTCGTTGACGACGATGGGGACCGTTAACTTCTTGATCGACCGGTCTTCTATTATCCCGTCTTTCACCTCTTCGATCATCCCTTCGATCATCTCTTCGATTATCCCTTGGGTTACCACCTCCCACGAAACGAGGAATCCGGTTAGGGTTTGCATTGTTGTTGTTGTTATAAAACCCATCATTCCGATTCCGTTGGTCATTGTTTCGTGGTTGACGGTTGTTCCCATAACCATCATTTCTTCCACCTCCGTAACCGTATTCGTCGTCCCCAACGTAATTAGCATATTGGTAGCCAACTTCCTCATCATCATATCTTCTTGCGTTGTAGACGTTTCCCCTATTCACGTAGCCCCAATCTTCGTCATCGTTAGCCCTATCATCATAATATCCCCCGTCATCCGAATTTTTCGTATGAACACTCACATGTTCCGGCGATTGATAACCGGGAACACTATAAGGTTCATCATCGGGGATTGCATTCCTCAAGTCGTCGATGTTGAAGAATGGGTCTTCATTTGCGGGATTGCCGCGATCACGATTTCCCCGACGGTCGGAATTAACATTCCGGTCATCTAGGTTAATGGGTAGGGAGTTGTGTCTATGAAGATTTTGTTGTTGAGGTGTTCTTTGATTGTTGTTGGGATTTTGGTTTTGGAAAGGTGGTGTAGGTGGTCCATTGTTGTTGTTACCACCCGGTTGCTCTTGAGGCATGGGTTGCATATTTGGAGCGGGATAAAAGGTTCCTCGGGATTGAAATTGGTTTTGGTTGAGGTTTGGGTGATTGGAGTTTTGGTTTGCCATTGAACCAATTTCAATGGATGATATATGTTGTGGTGTTTGGTTGGTTTGATTAGAAGCAAGTGTTGCTTCTAACCGGCTTGCTAGGTTTCTTCTTGCAACTCGTTCGATTTCCGGTTCGTAGACTAAAGGTGAAGTCCTCCCGGAATTCCGCGTATGCATGCACTACCTGTAATCTGCACAAGTAACACACCCCGCGTAACAAGGAAAAAGACAAGTACAAAAAGAAAGCTAAACAAATTAAACAGATAATCACACAAATTCAAACAATATCCAAACACACAGCGCACGCACTCCCCGGCAACGGCGCCAAAATTTGATCGGAGTGTCGCGCTCCGGTTAAAGATAATATTTATATGCCCTAATTACCCTTAACAAATAGCTAGTGGTAGCAAGGGGTCGAACCACGAAGAGTATGTGGTTTGTGTATGGATTTGACTGAATTATAAAGAATTGTCACAATTATGAAGCTTGCCAGATATTTTTGTATTTTTGTTTAGTAGAAAGATGTGAATTTGAACTACTGGAATTGGATTAATCAATTAACAACTACTAATTAACGATTGCAAGAATTTTGGATAGTAGAACAATATAATAAAAAGGAATCACACCCAGTTTCGGTAATTGTTAACCTAGGGTTTCTACAAGTTTTAGTTTCAACTCAAATGCATTCGATTAACGGATTTAGTGTACCATGACTTAGGTGCTACTAGCTATCAACGTCCCGAAGAACGGACAAAAAGACACTTTGTAATCAACACAAGTAAATCCTAACAATGATAATGCACAATTACATATCACCATTTCGCAAAGTCATAACTTTTAACATCGCTCGACAATTCACGAATTCGCAACAAATGTAATACTATTATCAAGAGTTTCAAAAACCAAATACAAATTGTCACTAAGATGAAACAAGAACAATTCGAAACACTAAAATCAACAACTACCTACACCGGGGTGAAACCGAGGTGATTAGCCGCTCATGGTTGATAAAGCTTGATCACCGGAAGTTTGGAATGCGAATGAAACCATCTTGAAACTTGGTGGATGAAGGAATGATGGAAGATTAGGGTTTATGGATGATGATGGTGAGATGGATGATGGATTGGATGAATTAGGGTTTGTATGATTGGTTGTGTGATGGATTATGATGATTCGGGTTGATGTGGATGTTAGAGATGGAATGGCAGATGATAGATAGGTAGAATAGGCTCCAAGATGTGTTCAAAAATCAAAAACCAAGTGTAACCGTCGAATTCAATGATCCCCTCGTGTTTTCATTCGTCCCCAAGACCGAACAACACAAAGATCTCGCGCAACAGAATTGGAGGGCCGTCGCCGACGGCCTGATGCCCCGTCGGCGACGGTACGTAAATCCTGACTTGTTGCCGACGCTCAAACTCGCTGTCTACGGACGAACAGAAGACGGAGAAATGCACCAACCGTCGGCGACGGTTCCCAGAAGTGTAACTTTCCTGTTTTCCTTATTTCTTGAGTCCGGTTGACCCGTTTCGCATCCCGGTGGTTCCGTTTTCGCTCCGGTGACCCGTAAAGCTTCCGAAAAGCTCCTTAAACTCTGCTAGATCTGCAAAATACATATCTAATCAAGAGTAGGCTATTCAAAACTAAAACTTATGCAATAACATCAAATTAAGCAATTACAAGCACCGGTTTTCGACCACGTATCAGTTCTTTCATCATCCTTGAGTTCAGTCTTCGTGAGAGTTCGTGTCTAGTTCATCTAATCTAGCTAGTATTCATTATTTGCATTCTTAGGATTTTTAGAAACCCCCCCCCCCAATCAACAAACACATGGTCAAGTCATGTCAGTTTTAGTTTAGATAGAGTCTTTAGTGTAGTCAGTAGAGTCTCTTGGGTTCGATACTCGGACTTCCTTAGGCTATACTACATTGATCGGTACACTTGCCGATTGTGTGGTTTAGGGTTTAGGTCAAGTCTTAGTTTTATAAATTTAAAGCTTAGAGAGTCTAGAATTAGGGTAAATTTAGTTAATTTAGTTGACCCATTTTCAGCACATCAAGTTTTTGGCGCCGTTGCCGGGGACTCTTTGGCGATTGCGTTGACTACTTTGTTTGGACTTATTTGACATATTACGTGCTATTTGTGTTCGTTGAGTCGTAGGAGTCTAAAAATTATAAAAAAAAAATCCAAAAATATTTGCTTTCGTGTCTTTTCTAGATTAGTGAGTCAGTGTTAGAGTCGTAGTACTAGTATTCGGTTTTGTAGTGGATGCCCCATACGCGTTCGCAGGGACCTCCGCCTGAGCTGTTTACGATTGAGTCCACCCTCGCTTTCGATTTCACACCGAAGTCATCACCACACATTTCACCACACGTTTCCCCACCACCCTCCCGTTCTCGTACACCTAGTCCTCCACCCGTAGTTCAAATGGCGAACCGCACCGTTTACCAGCAGGCTACCACCGGTTTTACCGGTGCTACTTCACCCATCACCCTTCCCGCGATAGCAAATGATAGGTCCTGGTAGATTCCTTCTTACATCATGACAGCCATCACCAATTCTTGCCAGTTTCATGGTCGTGACGACGAGGATGCTCCCGCCCACATAAATTGTAACACCCTAAGTTATACCCTTGATTTTTATAATAGTTTGTATCATTTCTAGGAAAATATAATTTACAAAACCTGACTTTCATTATCAAAGTTCATAACTTACATCAAAATAAGTCAACTAATAACTAAGTTGAAACATTTAAAAAGATGTTCAAAACATGTTTACATCCCATACACAAACGTTTTAAAGATTCAAACATAGCGGAAGCTTAGATATGTAGTGTTCGGTTCTTCATCTGTCACTTGATCGCCATCCGTAAGATTTGTCAATTTACCTAAAATTTAAAACCATTAGAAACATTAGTTTTAATGATATTGTATAATAAAATTCCGAGGTTGAACATCACATTTGAAATGATAAAAACAAAACAACTATTCTGATTCCACCGTAAATTACGGTATCACCGTAATTTACGGTGAACCCTGAAGGTTTCTGGTCACCGTAAATCAGTAGACATTCACCGTAACATGTTTGACCCTTACCGTAAATTACGGTATTACCGTAATTTACGGTGGGACCTGGAAATCAATTAATTCATGTTTTCGAAACTACAACATAAAACTATTAATTAATTCATAATGTAACGAAATGGTAAATTCGTACCTCTAGAGCACGCCTTTCCCCCGTGAAATCCCTCCGGCTTGTCCACTTGATGATCCGGACTCTTTGCCTAGAAAATTTAGTTTTACAACCTTTTTAGAAATCTTTCCATGACCATAATCACATCATTATGAATCATGATAATTTCTGCGTTTTCCTCCTATTCTAACATTTAACTCTTCGATTAGGCATTTCAACGAACACCTTACGGGTCAGATTTTTCTACAATTATTGCTAAGTTCAAGACTTGCAATTTAACATCTACTTTCACTATAATTAAGCCATTTGTACTCCTTTAAACATTCAAATTACCTGAATTTCATCATACCATTCAGCTTTTCTCTAGATTAAAATTCATAATCCTAGTACTTGTCTAGTCTCTACACTATCATAAATCACCTACAATGGTAATTATAATTTCTTCAAGTAACATGCAATGATTTTCACAATTTATCATCTAGGGTTTAATCCTAAACAACATATTACTTCCAGATTCCTTCATGCATGACATATCTAGGTTCAATTTCAGCTCTTCACCATTAACCTAGAATTCATGGTGGAGTAAAATATCAAAATTATACATACCTTTTGATCCCTATGACGAGGTGACCACTAATTCATGTTTAGAATTCGATTTGAAACAGATTTGAGGCTTCAATTTAGTAGATTTTTGTTGGTGCACTACATCTGTCGACTTCGTCTTGTATCGAGTCTTAGACTAGTTATAATAGATCAGGGCACGTAAAACGAGAAAGTTAGCAAGATTTCGCTTGAAGTTTTGCTTTGTGTTTGAGATTTCGCTTGAAGCCTCAAGCGAAATCAACATGATAAGATTTCGCTTGAGTCTTGCTGAAGCGAAATCTTCAAGTCTATATATAGGGATGTTAGGTCAAGCGAAATTATAGTTTTTGAGAGAGAGTTTTCCATACCGAGGTGCTGCCGGTGTGAGAACTGATTGTAATTGTTTTCTAATCAATACAAATCAGTGTTAAAGTGAAGATTAAGCTGTTTACACGTCAAATACTTGTTTTCCGCACCTGTATTTGATAGAACTCCTTTGAACCGACTCATTCGGATCAGCAAACCGATCCTACAATTGGTATCAGAGCTCAGGAGGAGGAGTTCTGCAAAATTCAGCCGAAATTCATCAAAATCTCTTACTTCTACACCTTCTTTTAACAGTTCAGAAACTTTTCACGGTCTAAATCATCTCAAATTCTCACAGATTGTTTAAAAGTACAAGATAACAAATCCTTGAAAGTTTCACAGCCAAATTTGACCTAAAAGTGATTCAAATTGACCTCCGAATGGATTTCGCTTGAACGGATTAGATTTCAGTAGTAGATTTCGTTTGAAGTTTCAAGCGACACCTAGATTTCGCTTCAAACAGCATTCTATTTCGCTTCAGGGCCGTTGCTTCAACAATTTCGCTTCAGAAACTGTTGCTTGAACGATTTCGCTTCAAAGTTTTCGCTTCAAGGTGTTCGCTTCATTCAGGATCGCTTCAAAGGGTCTCGTTTCAAGAATTTCGCTTGAGAGTTGTTCAGTTTAAATTGTTTCGCTTGAAGGATACCGCTTGAAAGTGTCTGAAACATGGATAACGATTTCCACAACGCTTTTGCAACATCGTCTAGTTCATCTTCCATTGCTCAGAACATGAATTCTGAAAATGAAATGGGGACTACTCAGAAACCCCCGAAGTTAATGGGAATTGAAGAATACTACGGATGGAAAGATAGATTCGAAAACTGGGTGCAGGCAAATCATTTGAGATCATGGGAATGTATTTTAACAAAGTATGCTCCACCACTAACCGAAATGCAGACTGAAAAACAGCTTTCAGATTTTAGTAAGGAAGAAAGGGAAATATACCGAGCTGAAAAGATGATGATCAGTTTACTTCAACAGGCCGTCAAAGAAGACATTTTCATACTACTTCAACATGACAAAACATCACAATCAATATGGGATGCTCTAAAAATCAAAGTTGAAGGCAGTACAAGTATGATTAAAAGCAAGAAGGCATTGCTTAAAAAAGAATTTGATTTGTTCACAAGTTTGCCCGGAGAAGATACGAAGAAACTCATTGAACGATATTGTCACTTAGTGAGAACAATGTCAATGATGAACATTAAAAAGGAAAATGAAGAATGGGTGGATAAACTTGCTGATGCTTTACCTCAGAAAGAGTGGGGAACTTATTTGATGATACTGAAGAATACTGGTGTTTATGATAGATTGTCGATCTCTCAGTTCATTGAAAAGATTGAAAGTCAGGATTTGGAACAGCAGAAGATCGCGAGGATGAACAGTCCAAGTGGTCATCAAGATGTAAAGATGTACTACAAAGGTAGTGTTCCTGTTCAAGAAGCTGAAAGAAGTCCGAAAATCCAGACTGCGTTTAGTGCTGGAGATTCTACAGAAAAGATTGATCAAAGCTCAAACAAAAGCAGCAGTGGATTCTCATCTTATCCAAGTGTCAATCCAAAGACTTCATCAGAAAATTTTCAGTCTCAAAGCACAAAGATGAGAAATGGTTGTGTGATTCAATGCAACATTGCTCTAAATCTTCCAGAAGGTCAAAGTTTTTCTGAAGACATTGCGAAAGATCATATGGCATTACTTGGTTCCGTGCTTATCTCATATGAAGGTTTAGTTGCTGGTCGAATTGGAAATCCTATGCTTACTAAAGAGGATTACGACCAAATAGATGCTGAAGAGATGGAATTAATGGATATCAAATGGTGTCTTGCAAGTGTTCTGAGACGTGCTGAAAAGTTCAAAACAATTACCGGGAGAAATGACTTTCTTGATGCTTGTGTTTCTACTTTAGGTTTTGATAAATCTAAAGTTACTTGTTTCAGGTGCAGGGAAAAAGGTCATTTTAAACGGGAGTGCAAGAATAGAGAAGTTAGTGGTGCTCAGAATCCATTTGGGAAAGATGACTACTACCGGAAAGCCATTTATCAGCAAGTTGGTTAGACACAAGATTCACAAACGGCTCATGGTAGAAATATTGAAGATTCAAAGAGAGGATGTTTAGTAGATTTCAATTGGAGCAACTATTTATCTTCTGATAGCAAAGCATGCATAGTCGATCAAGATGATGAGAAATTACCTGAAGGTTTCAGTTGGGATATGTTTGTTGATGAAAAGGGTGACTTCAAAGCTTTCATTGCAAAAATTGTTAGAGAACCAGATTTGTTTGCTACTTGGATGAGATCAATTGGTGAAAAAGTAAAAGATCAATCGAGTACATTTGAAGAAAGTTCAGAAAGTGCTGATTCTGACTCATTTAGTACAGATGAGAGTGTGCAAAATGAGGATACTTCAGAAAAAGAAGTTGTTTTTGATCAAACACCATCTGATTCTGGTGTTTCAGATGCTGAGTCTGAAAAATCTGTAGAGTTTGATCAAACACCGATGGAAAGTAGCAGTGATGATGAGGAAGAGAAACATATTAATATTGCTAAAAATCATCTTTCTCCTGAAAGTTTTCATTTCTATTTTGCAGATCGCATGGAGAAACTGAAGGAGAAACAAGCTGCTAAAGAACAACAAAAGAATGAGGAAGTTAAAGTAGTTGTTGAAGAAAAGGTGACTGAAGCTGAGAAGGTAACTGATGAAGAAAAAGTGATTGAAGTGGTAAAAACAATCGAGATTGAAAAGATTGTTGAAATTGAAAAGCCTTGCAAGAAATGTTTGGAAACTTACAAGAGTTGTGAAGAAAAAGATGTGATTCTATTTGATAGAGAAAGACTGATAGAAAAGTTACTATCTGACATCAGCTATGTGAAAGAATCGTATAGTGTGTTGAACAGAACAGTGACAGGTCTTCAAACAACGAACTCTGAAAGAGAAAAGGCTTTAACGATGACAAATTCTACATTGATGGCAAAGCAAAAGGCAATTAATCATTACATCGAAGAAAATGCTAATCTAAAGCAAGAGTTGGAGAAAGAAAAGATCGAGAATGAAAGGATCAGAAGGTTATTACTGAGTTATTCTTGTTCTGATTATGTTATTGATCGAGTTTATCCTACTGTTGCAGGTTTTGAAGCATTTCAGGATGAGAAGCAAAAGAATGAGACTGGTAAGAAATCGACTGTTAAATACAACAAGT
This sequence comes from Helianthus tuberosus, assembly GCA_030545235.1. Lineage (NCBI taxonomy): Eukaryota > Viridiplantae > Streptophyta > Magnoliopsida > Asterales > Asteraceae > Helianthus > Helianthus tuberosus. The sequence continues at coordinate 100,606,094 of CM060381.1, read as the reverse complement.
GTCCGCCTCCTATCTGGGAAGGGTATTCTCCTAGAAAACCAAATGAGGAGCAAGTCGAAAAAGCAGTCAATATAAAGTTAAAATCCGAGACAACTGACGTTTTACCAGATAACATTGATATTACGTTTACCTCGTCTGATACTGATCATGAGTCTGAGTTAATCAAAAAGGTGGTCGATCAGGTGTTGGATACTGAGGAGGTGTCTGAGTCAAAGTTTGAGTCTGGGTGTTCAAGTTCGTCAGTCAACAGTTCAAAGTCACCGGAAAAACGGTCTTATAGTAAAGAATTTTTGTTATCAAAAGCAAATTTGGAGGATGAAACATTTAAAGTTGCATATACTTTAAATGGTTCTGACAAATTATACTCTGATGAAGAGTTTCCGATGGATAGTGTTAGATTTGATAAGATCAAAAAGGTTTTCAAAATCACAGAAATTAATATTTCTGACACTAAAAATTTAAACCTTAATGAAAAACCTAAAAAATATACTTCAAGAATTCAACAAAGGTTAAACAAGAAAAAAGGGAAAAAGGATTACAATTTTAGTTCTGGTTTTCAAAAGAAAACAAATCAACATTGTAGTTATAAAAGAAAAGGTTTAGGTTTTATTCAGCAAGAAAGTTACAGAAATATAAACAATTCTAAACGAAAAACAGAATTTGTTTCAGGTGGAAGTGTTGAAGATGAACAGAAGAAACCTTTCTGGAAAGAAACAAATCAGGAGTTTCTTGTTGAAAGAAAAAGAACAGGAACTGGAGTTTTTCATTCAAGAGACATTCCAAGAGATACAAGAATTTGTTTTCAATGTCAAGTTGTTGGACACATCGCTCACAATTGTCCAAACAAAGTCAACAGAAAACAGGGAGTCTCTGAAAAACTTAAACAAAAAATGGTTGAAAAGAATGAATCACCAACTACAAACTTCAAAATTTCTGACCATTCAAAAAATGAAGTTGGTGAAAATTATGAAAAAGTGTACAAAAAGAAGGCAAAAGACAACCAAAAATGGGTTGTTAAGAAATCAGTTGATAGTTCTGGCAATGAATCTGATTCCACAAAATCAGAGGAGTCACAAGATGAGATTAATGATTTGTTGAATGATGCTGACATTAAATCAATGAGTGTGAAAGAGATTCAACAAATGGTTGGTAAAATAGAAATCTCAGATTTTGATATTGAAAAAACATTTAATGGAAATGTTAAGAAAATTTTCAAGAAAATGCTTGATGGGAAAGTAAAGGGGGTTAAAGATTTTTATGCAACTAAAAAAGCAACTTATAACCCTACTGCTCAGGAATTGGAAGCCACCAAGTCAAAGAAGACTTGGGTGGAAGTTTGCTTTCCATGATAGTCTAAGGACTATGCCGGAGATCCCAAGTTTATATCGTGGATCAGGAATCGGCATCTTTCTAATGTTTGAAGATTTTGGTTAAAAGTTTTTGATAGTTTTTGGATGTTTACAGGTTGTATGACTACGCCGGAGCTTCCAGGTTGGTAAGTGCGAAGCAGGAATCGGCATTTTGATTGGTAAAATGGTGATGTAGATGTAATATTCCTACAAGTGGTATTGTGTTTGGTATAGTAGGTGCATACATGAAAAAGGTTAATCAAGGTCATTAAGTTGAACTTGATTGGACCATACTTACAATTGGTATTTCAAATAGACAATGTGATGAACCACACTCCGAATCTTCAAATGATTATATCATAAAAACTTATTTTCCGGAAAAATCATTTTGATTAAAACAAACTTAAGTGTTTTGAAATCTAAATGAGAAAATAGTTTTGTGATAGGGGGAGTTCTGATTGTTTATGCCAAGTGAATGGCGATTTGATGCGATTCGATATCAGTTGTCACTTTATTGTACAGTTTGTTTTCAAATTTCCTAAAATGTGTTTGCATTTTAGGGGGAGTAAAAATTTTAGAAAATCCAAAAACATTTGAAAATTTGAAAAAGATAAAAACATGATAAAATTCAAAAATGAGTTTTTGTTGCATATAGAGGAAATGATAGTAAATCAGTGGACTATCACAACATGCTAAGGAAATGTAAAGAAAAATGTAATAAACAATCTTACTGCGGATATGTCAGTAGGTTTTTGCACATTTAGTAGATTGTGACGAGATATAAACCTAAATTTCAAACTTGCTTGTTCTGTGGGTTAACACAAACTTGGATATATAGGTAACCCCTGAAATCTTGTTTGAAAGGTCTCTTAATCTGATATACTAGGTCTTTATACTCTATGATATCTGGGGTATTATTCCGGGACTTCTGCTGAACGGTAGTTCTGACCTAGTCCCTGGCTAATACTTGCTGCAATGCTTGAAACACAGCATTAAACCCTCAGCATGCTGAAACAATAAAATTGATATATGCTGCTGTTGTAAGCAAAAAGATCCTCTAAAGGGGACACACCGAAAAGTCGAAGCTGATATCTCTCTGCGTATACGGAAGTATCGATCTGAGATCCCTCGGCCCTCGCACACCTAAATTATATACAGATATCATTGTAGTATTCTCACCTGTAAGACTGATTATTGAGATTCTGGATACGGGAGTATATTCAAGTAGTGGGACACACGGATAAGTTTAAGTTGCTTAAAACATTAATCACGTATCTCGAATCAGTTGAACTTTGTGTGAAAATTTAAGTGGACAAACATACTGATAATCTAGGTAAATTGTTTAGAACTTAAAATGAAATGAAGCTTAACGGTGTTAGTGATTTGTCTCAGAAACTGATATGATCCTCTTGCACAAACTCACAAAAGCATTGTTTGTAAAAATTTCTTTATTGCATTCCTTTACAATAAAAAATTACAAAAAGATTTTTAGTGTGTTTTAGCATAAATTTAAAAAAAAAAAATTCAAAAAGATTTTCGACAACTGGTATTGGAAAGCTGATTGTCAAAATTTCAAGTGCTAAACATGATGACTTGATTGTGAGGGGGAGTGAATCTTAAAATGCTAAAAGGTTTGATAAATCCTACAATTGGTATTTTAAAACCTACATTTGGTTCATCGGTGATTAGTGATAGAAGAGAGAGTTATCTGATTATATCAGATTGTTGGTGCTTTTAACTTGTTAAAATTAGAAAATTTATTTCTGGGTTAAGATTGTTGCAGGTGAGCCAGGTTAATTCATTCAAAGTTTACGAAAGTCAGACTCTGATCATGAATCTAAAAAGTTTGCTAGCTGATGAACTTAAGGAATCAAGAGATCTGATCAAGAGAATTAGATAAAAGCCAGGCAATGATCTTGTATACAACATTTGAGTCAGACATTGATCCTAAAGCAGATGTTGCTGAAGAACAAATGAATACCAGCAAATCGTGAGGGGGAGTCTGATAGAGCCAGTGTTTCTAGAGAGGAAGATAGAGAGAGAAAAGCCCAGAGACTGATCAAGACTGAAGATGTGAAGACACAGCATTGGTGTGACTCGATAGTCGACTCGTCAACATCTGAGGGGGAGTCTGTTGGTGCACTACATCTGTCGACTTCGTCTTGTATCGAGTCTTAGACTAGTTATAATAGATCAGGGCACGTAAAACGAGAAAGTTAGCAAGATTTCGCTTGAAGTTTTGCTTTGTGTTTGAGATTTCGCTTGAAGCCTCAAGCGAAATCAACATGATAAGATTTCGCTTGAGTCTTGCTGAAGCGAAATCTTCAAGTCTATATATAGGGATGTTAGGTCAAGCGAAATTATAGTTTTTGAGAGAGAGTTTTCCATACCGAGGTGCTGCCGGTGTGAGAACTGATTGTAATTGTTTTCTAATCAATACAAATCAGTGTTAAAGTGAAGATTAAGCTGTTTACACGTCAAATACTTGTTTTCCGCACCTGTATTTGATAGAACTCCTTTGAACCGACTCATTCGGATCAGCAAACCGATCCTACAATTTTGATGTGAAGCTAGGGTTGGAGAAACCCTTGTGTCGCCCCCTTTCCTCCTGATCGACCAGACACACAAGTTTTGTGTGTTTGGTTTGGTTTTGTTATTATTAGTGATTATCTTTCACATTTGACAAGTTTAACCCCTCTACTATGATTTTCCTTTAAGTTTGAATATCTTAACTATGTTATGAACTATTTCAAGGCTTAAATTTAACTAGGTTAAGTTCCTAGTTGGTAAATTCTTGTTTGTTATTTCATTGAAATTCTAATATAAGGATTTATATTTTCGGGGTGTTACAAGTTCACCCCCCTTAAAAAGGGTTTCGTCCCCGAAACCGAATTACGTACCGAATAAAGTAGGGTGAAGACGTCGCATCTCTTCTTCGGACTCCCACGTAGTGTCCGAACCTTTCCTATGCTCCCATTTGACTTTAACTTGGTCAATTTGTTTATTTCGTAAATGTTTGACCTTTCTGTCTAAAATCTCCACCGGTCTTACCGCATAATTCAGACTATTATCCACTTCGATATCATCGTAATGAATATAAGTCGTTTCGTCTGCTAGGCACTTTCTTAATTGCGACACGTGAAACGTGCCATGGATTCCACTTAGCTCCTCCGGTAATTCAAGGCGGTAAGCTACCTTGCCTACTCTCCCGATAATTTTAAATGGCCCGATAAACCTTGGGCTTAACTTCCCCTTCTTTCTAAATCTAATAACGCCTTTCCATGGGGACACTTTTAGCATGACCATGTCACCCACTTGAAATTCAATTGGCCTTTTCCTTTTATCAACATACGCCTTTTGCCTGTCTTGAGCCGCTTTCAAGTGTGCCCGAACTTTATCGATCTTTTCGTTCGTGGCTCTTACTATGTCTTGATGGGCGAGTTCACGTGGACCCACTTCACCCCAACAAACCGGGGTTCGACACTTCCTACCGTAAAGCAGTTCGTATGGTGCCATTTTAATACTAGATTGGTAACTGTTGTTATACGAAAACTCGACTAACGGTAGGTGAACATCCCAACTGCCTCCAAAGTCGATTATACACGCCCGTAGCATGTCTCCCAATATTTGTATCGTTCTTTCACTTTGTCCATCCGTTTGAGGATGGTACGCAGTGCTAATGAACAATTTGGTCCCCATTTGTTCTTGGAAATCACGCCAGAAATTCGAAGTAAATCGGGTATCCCTATCAGACACGATGGACACCGGCACTCCATGACGTGCTATGATTTCATTGGTATAGACTTCTGACATCTTTTCTGACGTATAAGTCTCACGAATCGGAATAAAGTGAGCACTTTTCGTCAATCTATCCACCACTACCCATATTGCATCAAAACCACGATTCGTGTTAGGCAACTTGGTTAACAGGTCCATTGTAATATGTTCCCATTTCCAAACCGGAATTTCTAACGGTTGGAGTTTGCCATAGGGTTTCTGATGCTCCGCCTTGACCTGTAAACATGTCAAGCATTTTTCCACATACTTCGCTACATCCCTCTTCATTCCGGGCCACCAATAATTTTGTTTCAAATCATTGTACATCTTGGTTGCACCCGGATGAACCGAATAACGGGATTTATGAGCTTCGTTAAGTAGAAGCGCCTTTACTCCACAAGTATGTGGGACCCATATCCTTCCGGATCGAGTCTTCAACCCATGATTCCCTTCTGACAAATCTTTCAATTGACCAATTATTCTTTCTTTCTTCCAATTCTCTTCTTTTACTGCTTCTAGCTGCGCCTCTCGTATACGTTCAAGTATACCCGAGGTCACCACGAGTTGCATCGACCTCACTCGTATTGGGACATAGTCCGCTTTTCTGCTTAGAGCATCCGCTACCACGTTTGCTTTTCCGGAGTGATAATGTATCTCACAATCGTAGTCCTTCACCGTTTCCAGCCATCGCCTTTGTCGCATATTTAACTCCTTCTGATCAAAGAAGTATTTCAAACTCTTGTGATCGGTGAATATGGTGCACTTTACCCCATACAGGTAATGCCTCCATATTTTTAATGCAAATACCACCGCTGCCAGCTTGAGATCGTGCGTGGGATATTTCTTCTCGTGTATCTTCAATTGTCTCGAGGCATAGGCTATTACCTTGCCCCGTTGCATCAATACGCAACCAAGTCCCAATAGTGAAGCATCCGAATAAACCACCATGTCTTCGACTCCGTCCGGCAATGTCAGTACCGGAGCTTGAGTTAGCTTTTCTTTTAGCGTCCGAAATGCTTTTTCTTGATCGACTCCCCAAACAAACTTTACTTTCTTTTGGGTTAGCTTTGTTAGCGGCGATGCAATCTTGGAGAAATCTTGAATGAATCTCCTATAATATCCAGCAAGCCCCAAAAAGCTTCTAATTTCAGAAGGGTTCTTCGGGGGATTCCATTTTGACACCGCTTCTATCTTTGACGGATCCACCAAAACTCCATCGGCACTTATGACATGACCGAGAAATTGTACCTCTCGTAACCAAAAGGCACATTTAGAAAATTTTGCATAAAGCTTCTCTCGTCTAAGTGTCTCTAACACTTCTTGCAAGTGGCGTGCGTGTTCGGCTTCACTTTTCGAATACACCAAGATATCATCGATAAACACGATGACCGACTTATCCAACATTGGCTTGCAAACCCGGTTCATGAGGTCCATGAAAGCCGCGGGCGCATTTGTTAGCCCAAATGACATCACGAGAAATTCGTAATGTCCGTATCTTGTGCGGAAAGCCGTCTTCGGCACATCTTCTTCTTTGACCTTTAGTTGATGATACCCCGATCTAAGGTCAATTTTGGAAAACCAATTCGCACCTTGTAGTTGGTCGAATAAATCATCTATCATCGGGAGCGGGTATCGGTTCTTTACCGTGAGTTTGTTTAACTCCCGGTAATCAATACACATACGCATGCTCCCGTCTTTCTTCCTCACGAACAATACCGGTGCGCCCCAAGGAGACACACTCGGCCTTATGAATCTGTTGGATCGTGTACGTGACCCTGAAAGTCAGTTAAGGTAGTTCAACATCATGTGTAAAGGCGGAATCAATGCACATAACGTCCAAAACAGCTCTAATCCTTTTAACTTTTCTTTTCTGATTAATAAACGTGCTTATACAAAGTTTTCTGATGAAAAACCGACAACACCTCCCTACTTGTTCCAACCGTTCCGTTTAAAATGTGACACTCACACTCCTATTTATAGACAAAGTACCCTTCCGTTTGAACTTACCCTTCCGTTTGAACTTAACATAATCAATTTCAAACGGAACCCTCATGTTTCAAACGGAACCCTCTATTTCAAACTTTGAACTCAAACGGAACCCCTTGAAACACTTTCTAAACTCAAAACTAAAACCTAATTTGACATTTAAGATCCATTCTTGACTTTCTTGAAATAAGACTTGATGAAGATGTAGTCAACAAACATTCTCGTGCATCAACAGACTCCCCCTTGGATGTTGACGTAGTCTTCAGCTCCTGAGTCTTCAGTCTTAGTCTTTTCTTCAACTCTGACTTTTCATCATAAGCACTTTATCTTCACACTCCCATATACTGTTGATCCAGACTCCCCCTTTCACATACTCCCCCTCTCGATATACTAGAATTTGAGATATCTGGTTCAAGCTTTGACAATTAGCTTCCTTTGGGAATAATGAAGACCAAACCTGTTTAACCTGCACATCCTCTACCACAATATAAGTTTCACAAATTTATAACCGTTGAATTTAAAAACTTACTGGTAGACAACATTTATTCAACAAACATACTAGTTACATCAAGTTCAAATGAATGACCTTGATTAACTAAACACACAATCTTTTAAAACATTTGTATATGACATTCAAAGTTTTCAACATATTCTCCCAAACCAATTCATCATGAATAGCACTTGAAATTTTGAATATCTGCTCTTCAACATCAGTTGTCAAAAATCTTTTTGGACTTTCAAAATTTTATGCTAAAACACCCCGAAAATCTTTTTGGATTTTTGATCTTTTGAAAGACATGCAGTAAACAAATATATACAAACAATATTTTTGTGAGTTTGTGTAAGAGGATCATATCAGTTTATGAAACAAATCACTAGCACCGTTAAGCTTTTGACATTTTAAGTTCTAAACAATTCACATAGATTGACGATATTGTTGTCCACTTAAACTCAATCTAAAAACTTTCGAAATGCTTACCGATACGTTAAGGTATATTAAGATAGCACTAAAAATTCTTATGGACCCCACGATCTCAGCATATCCCCTCATCATGCAATACACTAACTCAAGTAATGCCTTTAAACTTTTATTAACTGTGATTTGTGCGAAAACAAAACAGAATGTTTAAACATTAACAATCAGGTCGATACTTCCGTATACGCAGAGAAAGTCCAATGTTTAAACAAAATAAGAAAATAAAAATAAGTTGAAGTTGTTTAGGCTTTAACCACCAGGTCGATACTCCCGTATACGCAGAGGAGGTCCAAAGCTTAAACGAAACACCAAAGAAAATAAAGCGAACGTTTAGGCAACAACATCCAGATCGATACTCACGTATACGCAGAGGATGTCCGATGCTTAAACAAAATAAAGAAATAAAACAAGTTTAAATCTTTGCAAAATAAAATGCACAATCACAACGACTTTTCAGCAAAGTTGTGAAAGTTCACAAACTTAACCAGTTTTATGTCTTTCGACAATCAGCGATTACTGAGTAGGTACACAGTCAAGAAGGACAAAACCAAGTACTATGCTTTTGACCATGTTTCCCACTAGAACTAGGCTTTTTCATTTATGTTTATATCGTTATCGCAAATCTACTAGTCTAGCTGAGCCTACCGTCACATCTTTAGTGAGACCGCTTATCACATTTGACATTACAATTCTTTAGCATGCTGTGATAGTTCATTGATTTTCTATCATTTCCTCTTGTTTAACACAAAACTCATTTTTGATTTTTCAATGTTTTTGACATTTTCAAATTTTCAAATTTTTTTAAAATTTTTTTTTGAGAAAATTTGAAAACAAACTATACAAGAAACGTGACAAACTGATATCAAATCGCTTCAATTCGCCATTCACTTGGCATAAACAATCAGAACTCCCCCTGACAACAAACTATTTTCCCATTTAGATTTCAAAACACTTAAGTTTGTTTTAATCAAATGGCTTTTCCGGAAAATTAGTTTTGTTTGTCTTTTCACAAACTCGGGGTTTCATCACATTGTTCTTTTCCAACCATTTTAAAAAATTAACAATTAAGACCCTTGTCAACAACAAACACTAGTAGAAAATCAAGTACAACTTAATGTCCCTGATTTACCACTTGTAAATCGAAATATCACAGTTACTATCCTGTGAATTTCTCAAGAATGATGCCGATACCTGCTTCACGCTTACCAACCTGGAAGCTCCGGCAAGTCAGGAATTTAACCAACAAATTTTGACACCCAAGCCTGACCAGCCTTAGGTGCATTTTGAGCTTTTCTCTTTTCCTCATAAAACTCTTTCACTCCTTTTACCTTACCATCAGCCATCTTACTAAAAATATGTTCAACATTGCTATTAAACATTTTTCTAGTTTCAACACCTTTTGATTTTAGGTTTGCGGCTTGTAATGGTGGAAAGTTCTCATCATTCATTAATGGAACTGTCTCTTCCTTTTTTACCTCAACTTGTGGCTCCTCTGATTTTGTGGAATCAGATTCATTACCAGAACTTGGCTTGTCTGACTTTGATGAGCCAGATTCATCGCCAATAACTTTCTTTTTCTTCTTGTTTGTCCTCAGATTTTCATTTGAAGAATTCAATTTACTTGGCTTTGCAGTCAAGTTAGTTGATTCATCAGAACTCTTATTCAATCTGTCCGGTGTACCCGAAGACAAAATTTTCTCGAGATACTCTCTCGCCTTCTTCCTTTTCTTTCGCAGTCTGTCTTTCTGCCCCTGTGAAAGTTTAACTTTCTTTTCTTGAATTGTCTGATCCTGAACTTTAGGTTTTAGAACCTTCTGTTCATGGGGCTTGACATTGACTGGTTTCTTTGCCATTCTTTGAAATTCAACCCTCGATCTTCCCATCGATCTCCTTGGGCAATCATTGGCAATATGTCCTCTGATTTGGCAATTATAGCATCTTCTTGACTCATAATTCCAATTCTGACAGTTAACAGCAATATGTCCTCTCACACCACATGTGTAACACACTCTGTTATCGTGCCTTTCACCAATTTCACACCATATGCTTAGATCATAACATTGTCTGGCTTTGTGGTAATCATCACTCTTCTTTAATGCTGGATTTGTCTTTTGAGCACTGTGGTTAAACCTGCACCACTTATTACCAACATTTTGTAAGTTTTCATTTTTAGAATTTTGTGATTTTTCAAAATGATTGGATGACTTATCTGATGAGCTTTTATTTTCATTTTTAGACATTTTCAAATTTTTATCTTTTTGTTTCTGTTCTACACTCTTCTTAACAGGTTTTTGTTTAGAACATTCACCTGTTTCAGTAGATTGCAAAACAGTATTTTTAAATTTTTCTTGTAAATCTAAAAATATTTTTCTTTTATTTTCTTTTTCATCATCAGATATTTCATCACAATCTTCAATTTTGACTTTGACAAAGTCAAAATTTGTGACATTTTCACTTATTGGAACAGAATTGATCGGTTTTGGACAAATATGTGATGTAGAATTCACAAAACCTTTCAATTTATTCTCAAGCTCTTTGAATTTAATCCGAGCTTTTTCAGCTTCTTTTTCAAGCTGAATGATTTTAGCAAGATGAGAATTGATTTCAATTTGTTTTTGAAGATTATCTTTACCAAAAATATCTCTCTCATCTTCTAAAATCTTTATTTGATTTTGAAAATCTTTTTCAATTTTTAATTTTTCATTTTCAACAACATTTTCTTTTTCTTTAAAATTTTTAATTTCTAATGACAAACTCTCAACATTATCCAAAAGTTTGTCATTTTCAGATTTTAGTTTTTCGCAGTTCAAGCGCAAATCCAAAATCTGTTCATCGTCAGCTTTCTTCCCGTCTTTCAAAGCTTTGTTTTCCAATGTCAAATTCTCCACATCTTTCAAGAGATTGACATTTTCTGCTTCAGATTTTTTGCATTTTGAACACACAACTTCACTTTTCGAAGTTTCATCCATCTTTGATTCTTCTTCTTTTCGCTTCTTCATTTCTACTACCTTTGGTAGACTTTCTTCAAAAACTTCTTTTAACTTGTTCATCAAATTTGGAAAATAGCTTTTATCAGAAAGCCTTCTTGTGTTGAACGTGCCCTCACTTGGAAACACATTAGTAACAGCATCAAAATCCACTTTTGATGGATCAACTACTGGATTACCCTGTGGATCCATGTAACACTCTAGTTCTTCATTCCATCTATTTGCTCTTTGTGCTTCTTTAAATGGTTCATATAATTTACCAATCTCCCATCTCGCACTGTCTCTTCTCCACCAACTATCATGAGCACTTTCTCCTGACATTTTAAATCTTCTTCTTGATATTTGAGCCTTGTAAAACACCTCGAATCACCTGTAATCAAACAAATACACAATCAGTTTAAAACGAACTGAATATGTAAACGTGTGTGTTTGTGAGATCAATCTAAGACTCGTTGTCGAAGATTCGCGAATTCGTTCAATGTGAATTGAGTACAATCACTAGAAATGGACTTGAAAATGGACTATAGATTCAAGCAATATGATCACATGAGCCAGCCAACAACTTACCTATCAATTTTAATCTGGGCCGAGATTTTGTATTGGGTTAACACTTCACGTTTTGTTTTAACTGTTGATTGGACCAACAAATCCACTAACCCGATATGACTTAAATGCTGTCAAAAATTAAGTGAAATCAAATTTAATTTGACCGCCCAATTAATTCAACTTTTATCCAAACCTTGTATCACCTCACTTTTAAAATTTGTTCAATGAACATTATCGAAACACATACACACCTTGGTCCACACCTCAAATCTCATTGGACCTCATTATCCACTTAGTTGACAATTCAATTTATTCAAGAACAACTAATTGTAATCACATGAATGACTCGATTTAATATCTTGAATATCTCGAACCAATTTAATATCAATTAAATCTCATTGGACCCCCAAAATCACTAATCCGACAATCTCTTTATACTTTTCACACAAAACGATGAATTTCCTTTTTCAATTACTGACAACAGATCACATTATCATTCCTATTTGGCTGAGATAATCACATGAACCTGACACATCTGATTGGACCGAATACTTTGTCACATGGGCTGTTAACACCTATTAATTGTTTAGTTAACTTTGATTGGGCCTTCAACTATTGAACGACAAATTACAAACCCACTATCTCATATCAAGAATTAATATCTCATTGTTTTTTATTGGACCGGTTTCCTTTGACACTTATCCACACATAAATCTTCACTGATAGGGCCAACACTTCCACTAAGCCAAATTTCAATTTACGATATCCCTGAATTTCAATTTACGATGATGTATTAAATGGGTCGATAGATTTAATCAGTTCACTTGCTCATATAAGCCGACAACACTTTAAATGTGATACCAGTTTCAAACGTGAACCACTCTAAAACAAACAATTTCAAACTGTCAGGACAGTTTTCAAACGGCCAGGTGCAAATCTCAAACTGTCACGTCCTCAAACGATAGTTTCAAACGATCAATTTCAAACGATCAATTCAAACGACAAACATTTCAAACAATCACTTCAAACGATAAAGATTCAAACGATGACTGTTCCGTTTGAATCAATAGTTTCAAACGATAAATGTTCAAACGATGAACTGTTCAAACGACCAACTTCAAACGAACAATTTCAAACGATCAGTTAGTTTCAAACAATACGATCAATTTTCAAACGATACGTTCATTTTTCAAACGATGGATCTGATTTCAAACGATAGAACAGGTGACGTCAGCAAAATGCGAAAGTTTTCAAACGGTCTGATCGATTTAGATCGGTTTTAGGTCGAATTTTGATTTCAAACTTTCAAGGATTAGTTATTAGTGTATTTCGTTTGTTATGTGATCGTTTCAAGCCATTTTGACCGTGAGAACTCGTTAAAAACAGAAAAGAAAGGTAGAAGTGAGATAATCCGATGATTTTCAGCTGTATTTGGTATGAACTCCTCGTCCTAAGCTCTGATACCACTTGTTGGATCGTGTACGTGACCCTGAAAGTCAGTTAAGGTAGTTCAACATCATGTGTAAAGGCGGAATCAATGCACATAACGTCCAAAACAGCTCTAATCCTTTTAACTTTTCTTTTCTGATTAATAAACGTGCTTATACAAAGTTTTCTGATGAAAAACCGACAGCACCTCCCTACTTGTTCCAACCGTTCCGTTTAAAATGTGACACTCACACTCCTATTTATAGACAAAGTACCCTTCCGTTTGAACTTACCCTTCCGTTTGAACTTAACATAATCAATTTCAAACGGAACCCTCATGTTTCAAACGGAACCCTCTATTTCAAACTTTGAACTCAAACGGAACCCCTTGAAACACTTTCTAAACTCAAAACTAAAACCTAATTTGACATTTAAGATCCATTCTTGACTTTCTTGAAATAAGACTTGATGAAGATGTAGTCAACAGACATTCTCGTGCATCAACAGAATCCCTTATCAAGCAGGTCTTGGATTTGGGACATCAACTCTTGTAGTTCCGACGGTGCAAGTCGGTATGGGGCTTTTGCTACCGGTTTCGCGCCCGGAATCAATTCGATCCCGAACTCTACTTCCCGTTCAGGCGGTATCCCCGGTAAATCTTCCGGAAAAACATCTTCATAATCTCGTACTACCGGTACATCTCCAATCTTTCGTGATTCTTTCTCGGTCTCATTTGCATAAATTATGAATGCCTTGCATCCTCGCTTCATGAGCTTGTGAGCTTTCAACATCGAACATACTATGGGGTTGCCTCGTTTTTCGCCATAAACGGTGACGTGTTTCCCGCTTGGAGATGTTAGTTTTATCTCTTTGCGAAAACACACTACCTTTGCATGATATTGAGATAGCCAATCCATCCCCACAACTACTTGGAATTCTCCCATCGACATCGGGATTAGATTTATCAAATATTCTTCATCATCGATGCTCAGTTTACAATTTTCACATACATCACAAACAATAAAGCTTTTGTTATTACCTATCTCTACTTCTAAAGGCACAGGTAATTTAGTTAGAACAAATGAAGGATGTCGAATAAACCCATATGAAACAAAGGATTTATTCGCACCCGTATCAAATAACACGTGTGCGGGAATTGAATTTACAGCAAATATACCTGAGACCACGTCAGGTTCAACCTTTGCTTCTGCAGCAGTTGGTTGGAAAGATCTTGCCTTTGCTTTCGGGGCTTCACCTTTCGGTTCTTGCCCATCCTTCTTTCCAACCAGTTCCGGGCATTCCGACTTCTTGTGACCCGTTCGATAACAGTTGTAACAAACCGTCACTTTCTCCGGGCATTACATAGGCATATGTCCCGTTTTCTTGCATATGGGACAAGTCTTATCCTTGTAACGACATTCGCCCTTATGATTCTTCCCACAAATTTTACAACCTGATGTACTACCTTTAGCATCTGATTTCTTTGCTGATTCATTCGTTCTTGCTTTCTTGGCAGGGCTTGGATTTACATCTTGTGCCCTTCGTTCACCCCGTTCTATACTCTTCTTCAATTCAATCTCCCTTTCCCGAGCAGCATTGACAATCTCGATAAGGGTCTCGTACTTTGAAGGGGTTATGAACTCTCTATACTCCGCGCTTAGCATGTTATGATAATAGTAGACCTTTTGCTCTTCATTCGTTATCAAGTCATCACAGAACTTCATCTTGTCCATAAACATCCCCGTGATCTTGTCTATGGATTCACCTTTGTGTCTGAGTTGCATGAATTCTTCCTTGATTTTATTTATGACCGCCTTGGGGCTATGGTGTTTAAGAAACGGCGTCTTAAACTCCTCCCAAGTCATGGCCTTAGCCGCTTCACTTCCAATCTCCTTCTTTTTGTTATCCCACCAATCTTTCGCTTGACTCCTTAGTTGACCCGTACCAAAGGCTACGTAGTCTTCTTCGTCACAATGGGTTCTCTCGAATACCCCTTCGATGTCACTTAGCCATCGTTGGCACACTATTGGGTCAACCTCCCCATTATATGTTGGTGGCTTACAAGCCATGAATTCCTTGTATGAACAAGGCTTTCGTCCTCCTCGCTTTTCCTTTGTTACATTTGAATCATCTTCCAGTTTCTTGATTCTATCTTCTACTATTGATAAAACCGTGTTTTGGATTTTATCAATAAAACCCGACAAACTGTTTTCGATCGCCTTTCCAACCTCTTCGGCAATCACTTCCCTCACTTGTTCGGTGACTCTTGGCACCGCATTATCATTGCCTCCATCAGCCATCTCGATTTCTGAAATGTTTACATAGATTGTTAAACATTCCATTTATAACACATGCCTTACTTGTTTTGATTTAATCAAGTTCATAACTTGATTTAATCATTCTTGTTTCAATTCAATCAAGTTCGTAACTTGATTTAATAATTCTTGTTTCTATTCAATCAAGTCCGTAACTTGATTTAATCATTCTTGTTTCAATTCAATCAAGTTCGTAACTTGATTTAATAATTCTTGTTTCTATTCAATCAAGTCCGTAACTTGATTTAATCATTCTTGTTTCATGCATTTCTTGTTTTTGAGTGAGCTTACACACTCTTTTCATGCTTATTTGTTCATTTCTCATTTTATACATAGTACATAATTATTAACAAAACAAGTTAATTCTTACCGGACGATCGATCAAGCTTGAACCGAACACTTATTGACAACCTTGAGCTCTGATTACCAACTTGTAACACCCTAAGTTATACCCTTGATTTTTATAATAGTTTGTATCATTTCTAGGAAAATATAATTTACAAAACCTGACTTTCATTATCAAAGTTCATAACTTACATCAAAATAAGTCAACTAATAACTAAGTTGAAACATTTAAAAAGATGTTCAAAACATGTTTACATCCCATACACAAACGTTTTAAAGATTCAAACATAGCGGAAGCTTAGATATGTAGTGTTCGGTTCTTCATCTGTCACTTGATCGCCATCCGTAAGATTTGTCAATTTACCTAAAATTTAAAACCATTAGAAACATTAGTTTTAATGATATTGTATAATAAAATTCCGAGGTTGAACATCACATTTGAAATGATAAAAACAAAACAACTATTCTGATTCCACCGTAAATTACGGTATCACCGTAATTTACGGTGAACCCTGAAGGTTTCTGGTCACCGTAAATCAGTAGACATTCACCGTAACATGTTTGACCCTTACCGTAAATTACGGTATTACCGTAATTTACGGTGGGACCTGGAAATCAAAGTCTTGTTTGTTTAGTTCACCTCATTCAAACCAAATCTTGTAATTTACCTTAAATCAACCCATTACATCAATTCTAATATTTCTAATGATGTGATAAATATTAATAAAAAATCATAGCACAATCCATCATATTCCGGAGTATAAATTATGTTTCACTCGATTATTTGACCCGTTTAGATACCAAGAGTTAATCATCAACAATGTAATACATACGTCAAATTTCTAACAATTGTTTTGACCCGTCTCACTTGATTAAGACGAAGGTCACTTCCGTGATATATTGAACTATATTGTTTACCATGTTTTCGAAACTACAACATAAAACTATTAATTAATTCATAATGTAACGAAATGGTAAATTCGTACCTCTAGAGCACGCCTTTCCCCCGTGAAATCCCTCTGGCTTGTCCGCTTGATGATCCGGACTCTTTGCCTAGAAAATTTAGTTTTACAACCTTTTTAGAAATCTTTCCATGACCATAATCACATCATTATGAATCATGATAATTTCTGCGTTTTCCTCCTATTCTAACATTTAACTCTTCGATTAGGCATTTCAACGAACACCTTACGGGTCAGATTTTTCTACAATTATTGCTAAGTTCAAGACTTGCAATTTAACATCTACTTTCACTATAATTAAGCCATTTGTACTCCTTTAAACATTCAAATTACCTGAATTTCATCATACCATTCAGCTTTTCTCTAGATTAAAATTCATAATCCTAGTACTTGTCTAGTCTCTACACTATCATAAATCACCTACAATGGTAATTATAATTTCTTCAAGTAACATGCAATGATTTTCACAATTTATCATCTAGGGTTTAATCCTAAACAACATATTACTTCCAGATTCCTTCATGCATGACATATCTAGGCTCAATTTCAGCTCTTCACCATTAACCTAGAATTCATGGTGGAGTAAAATATCAAAATTATACATACCTTTTGATCCCTATGACGAGGTGACCACTAATTCATGTTTAGAATTCGATTTGAAACAGATTTGAGGCTTCAATTTAGTAGATTTTGATGTGAAGCTAGGGTTGGAGAAACCCTTGTGTCGCCCCCTTTCCTCCTGATCGACCAGACACACAAGTTTTGTGTGTTTGGTTTGGTTTTGTTATTATTAGTGATTATCTTTCACATTTGACAAGTTTAACCCCTCTACTATGATTTTCCTTTAAGTTTGAATATCTTAACTATGTTATGAACTATTTCAAGGCTTAAATTTAACTAGGTTAAGTTCCTAGTTGGTAAATTCTTGTTTGTTATTTCATTGAAATTCTAATATAAGGATTTATATTTTCGGGGTGTTACATAAATCGCATCACTCGTCTTTGTGGCACCTACTCCATCGAGGGTGTCAATCTAGATGCCAGGTACTTACAGGTCTTCCCATTCTCTCTCGCTGGCCGCGCCGCCGTCTGGTTTGATTCTCAGCCCGCATGCACTTTCACTACTTGGGCAGGTCTTCGTGACGCTTTCTTAGCCAAATACTTCCCGCCAGCCAAGGCGTCTCGCCTTCGTGATCAGATTCACTCCTTCCGTATGGAGCCTGATGAGCCATATCATTTAGCTTGGGAGCGTTTCCAGACGCTTCTTTCTCGTTGTTCTCAGCATGGTTTGTCCGACTGGGCGTTAGTTGAGAAGTTTTACAATGGTCTTACTCCTGAGATTAGAGCACGTTTCGATACTTCAGCAGGAGGGCAGCTTATGGGAAAGAAGACGGTAATTGAGTGCAATGATTTGTTCGAGAGTTTTGCACACTCTGATATGGACTACAGCACTACCAGCAGGACTTCCATTCCTGTTCATACCTCCTCAGCCGGTCGAGGGGTAAACCAAGTTAGCTTGGATTCATCGGTAGCTGCTGTAGTCGAGAGAGTGAGGAGAGAGATGAGGGAAGAGATGAGGAAGGAGTTGGATGAGATTAAGAAGAAAGTTGATAGGTGTGAGCTTTGTAGGGGAGGTCACGACACGCTCGAGTGTCCCACACTTACGTTAGAGCAGGTTGAGTACATAACAGGCCAGTCTAGAGGTCAGTTCGGTAGTAATAATAGTTTTAACCCTGGCTGGTAGGGTAGCGGTAATAGTGGTAGTTATCGTTCTTCAGGAAATCCCCCCGGTTTCTCATCTGGTCAGTATCCAAATAGGGGGCCGGGTCTTTACACGAGTAGTGGTTCGGGTCAGAGTGGTCAGTATAGTGGTTCAGGAGGTCAGTTTGCGAGTGGAGGGTCGAATCAGGAGAGTCAAGGTAGTGATAAATCTTTACAGGGTAGTTTGAGTAGGTTAGAGGAGATGTTTGCTCAGATGATGACGCATAATCAGACTGTAGCTAAGAATCAGGAGCAGATTAACAAAAATCATGAACTTCAGCTTAAAAATCAAGAGTCCACTCTTCTAGATCTTCAGAGAACAGTAGGGGATATAGCTAGGCAGTTGAAAGAGTCCCCTTCTGGTCAGTATTCAGGTACTACTCACCCAGTCCACCATTCTGTTAAAGCAATTACTACTCGCAGTGGGTTGAGTTTAGGAGAGGTCGTGAGAGAGAATGTTGAGATAGGGAGTGATGATGAGGTAGATGAGGTGATTGAGATGGAGGCTCCAGGCAAGGTGCACATTAGGCTAGACCCAACAATTACCGCACACGCCGAGGAGTCGCCAGTAGAGAAGAAAGAGGAGAAGCATCCGAAGAAGGTTCGGCCACCACCGCGAGTGATTGATATTTCTCGTCTTCCGTTTCCCGCTCGTGCTAGGCAGCAGCTATATGCTAGCGAATACGAGAAATTTCTTGAGATGTTCACCCAGCTGAAGGTGAATCTTCCATTCATAGAGGCCCTGAGATCCATGCCTAAATACGTTAAGTTCCTTAAGGATTTTCTCAAGCGTAAGGATAGGGTAGGTGAGTGTTCGAGTAATTCATTGAGTGGAGAGTGTTCTGCTGTGATCCTAAATAAACTTCCTGAGAAACTCACTGATCCAGGCATATTCACGATTCCATGTTTGTTTGGTGGTGATGTTAAAAACCACGCGTTGGCAGACCTTGGTGCTAGTATTAATTTGATGCCATATTCATTTTACGAAAAACTAGGCCTTGGTGAATTGAAGCCAACTCGTATGACTCTCTCGTTAGCCGATAAGACAGTTAAGTATCCTAGGGGGATAGTAGAGAATCTGTTGGTGAAAGTGGATAAGTTTGTTTTTCCGGCCGATTTTGTAGTGCTAGATATGGAGGCCGATGATAGAGTGCCGTTGATTTTAGGGCGCCCGTTCTTGAACACTGCTAAAGCGCTTATAGATGTCTTCTTAGGCACAATCACACTTAGAGCGGAGGATGAGTCGGTAGTTTTTAAGGTGAATAATGCGAGAGGGCCGAGTGAGAGCGTGGAGGCGATAGTATCGATGGAGGAGAGTGAGAAGGTTGAGAGTGATGTGAAGAAGGTGGAGAGTGAGCCGAGTCTAGAGAAGGTGATAAAACCCAAGTGTGGGGATCCACCTGATAGGAGAGTCAAAGAGTTGGAAGAGAGATTGTCGAGGTTGGAGTCTAGGATGGAGATACTGAGCAAGGCTTAGTGTGGGGATAGGTTTCGATATGAAACGTCTAGATTCAAACCGCCCGATGGAGAGTCGAGAGAGTATGAGAGAGTTAGAAGAGATGCGAGCGATGTTAGGAATGATAGTGCTCCAGCCCGTAAGGTGCGGGCGATGTTAGAAGGTGAACTGCGCTTGTATGATCCGCCGTGAGTAGTTGTGACCCACTTGTAGAGTTTGTATATTGAGTCGTAGTTCGTGTCGTGTCGTTAGTTAGGTTGTTAGTGTCGTTTGCGTCGTTTCGTATTTTTGTGTCGTTTGTGTGTCGTATGTGTTTTGCAGGTTTCATTGCCTTCACGTGGCCGGGATCGACGTGCGAGCAGCATCACAGGTTTGTTTGACGTTAAAAACGACAAAAACGAGTGCAGGGGCAGTTTGGGAATAAAGAAAAATGGTTTCTGCACATATCTGCTGTTGCTGTAACCTGTTCTGCTGTCATTTGTTGTTCAGGCGGCCCGCCTACACTAAACTCATATTTTAAGCGGGCCGCGCGGGTTCTAACATCATTGCCGGGTGTTTAAGTTTAAGCGGCCCGCATTCACTTATCATTATACCCAAGCGGGCCACGAGCCCACTACTGTGCACGATGGGCTATTCAGGCCCAAATGATTTCAGCTCATTTTATCCATCATCCATGTGCCACATATCGACCTTCATCCATATTTATCACCATTATCATTCGATTGGTTCGGGTCGACGTTCAGGTATGTTTCCTGCATTTGTTGTTGTTGTATTTGAGTCGTTTGTTACCGGGTTTATTTCCATCTTAAGTGTGGGGAAACGGGTTGTATATTTTTAAGGAGTTAAAATGTGATTTTTCACTAAACCTTCAACCCGTTATCCGTTGCATCCATACTTGGTTAGGTTTGGCACTTGGGTTGTTCGAGGGCGAGCAAAGTGCGGGAGGGGGTAAGATGGTAATTTGGTGGTGTACTTTGAGTCTTTTATTTTGTAACATGCGTCTAAGTTAGTAGTTTTTGAGTCATTTTGTGTTTCGAGTCGGTATTGCTTTGGTATTTTGCTTGTTTTTGTTGATGCAGGTTCGAATATGTACCACCCGTACTCAATCTCCATTCGGGTGAATTTGGAGCTGTTTATTCAAATTTCAGGCATTTATCAAGCATGTCAGTCAGTGTCAAAGCCGATCGCGAATGAAATGCTATACGATCGAGCTGGATTGGACGAGACCGTGGGAGCTTACGCGTTGTTATTAACCAGCTAAGTCCTTTCCAATTTATGTCCTTTGTCTTTTTATTTCTTATTTATTTTTAGTCTTTTGAGTCGGTTTCCATCCTACATTGAGGGCAATGTAGAGTTTAAGTGTGGGGATGGGAAACTATCGTTTAGTGTCTAGTTAGTAGAGTCTTGAGTCATAAAAATTTGAAAAATTCAAAAAAAAAAAGTCTTTTGAAATAAGAAGTTTGCAAAATAAAAACGGAAAATGATAGAAAAGTCGGGTTTTTGTTCGGGTTCAAATAATAATAATATGAGATAAAATAATCGTGCTTGTGTCTAGTTTGGGATATGCGGGTAGGCTTGGCTTGGTTCTAGGTTCCTTTGATCTTAAATATACCTAATTTTCGGTCTACTAGTGGGTTCTCATCTAGGGAGAGTGGGGAAATTGAAACCGCCAAAAATAGTATAAGGGATGCCGTTATAAGCTAAGATCGTTAGAGTTTTTGGTCATTATCTCGCTGAAAAAAGAAAAAAAAATAGAATAAAAAGTGAGCTAGAAACTAAATGAAAGTAGCCATTCCTATGTAGTCTGTGATTGGGGATAGCGACTCTACAGTCGGATTACCGCTAGGGTGTGTGAAATCGACTTGCCGAATAAAAGTACCGAAACCTATGTAATCTGTGGTTGGGGATAGCGACTCTACAGCCGGAATACCGCTTGGTTAGGGAAAGCATCGTCTAGTCTCACGAACGAAAAAAAAAACAAGCAATAGAAAAAGAAAAAAAATGGAAAAATAGATTTGATTTTAAACTCTCTTTATCTTGGTATAAAACAGTTAGGAAATAACCCAGTGGTTGTTCCTTTTGTCCTATAAGCTTGAGGGGGGATTAGGTGGACTTGCAATTCTTAGTGTGAGACCCTAGGTAGATTGACCGAACTTGAACTAAATTGCATGATAAGGGCTCAGAACCGGGTTGGGTTTAAGTGGATCAAAATACTTGCAATCGCGGCTAACATGAGTTTCGATTTTAATAAAATAACTTATACTTTGTCCCGTTCGATTATTCCGACTATGATTCCGTTTGCATAATTCTTTTTCGAGGACGAAAAAAGAGTAAGTGTGGGGATATTTGATGTATTGTAAAATACATCTTTATTCGCGTCTAGGTTTGTTCGGTTTTAGTTAGATTTAGTGTCGTTTTAGATTAGAATGTATTTGCTTTTGATTTATTTGTGTTTCCAGGTTTTTGCAGCCAAACGGAGCAGATGTGAGTTAAAATCTGGATGGGCGAAAGTCTGGAACGGAAGTCGAGAAGCTTGGAAGCAAAACGGAGCGAAAAAGCACAACTGGGGGTCTGAGGCGGCCCGCATAAGCTTATGGACATTTCAAAGCGGGCCGCATTAACTTAAACCAGGGATCCGGATGATTTCACACGAGGGCGGCCCGCTTTAACTTAGCATAAATCTCAGGCGGGCCGTGAGAGGGTTGGATATCGCAAAACTGACGTAAACAGCAGCGGTTTTAGGGTTTATTGGTTATTTAAGGAGCATTATCATAATCAGCCGAGGGGAACACCACAATTACGAACGTAGGACATTCTGGACGAAGTTTGAAGGCTGATTAGAGGCGTTTGAAGGCTCGGGACTGCTGGGAATCATCGGAGAACGTTAGGGAGCATACGGGAGTGAAGTTAACGGGTTACACAATCTTGTTTCTTTGTTTCTCGTTTGTTTTACTTGTTTAATGATGAATTCTGTTTATTATTGGATTATGGACTTGTTTTTGAACATGATTAGCGGCTAAATTTCTGTTACTACCTAGACATGGATGAATGATTGTTTATGTTTTGATTATTATTGGATTTTGGAAGCTATGGTTAGTTTATAAATTGTAAACGGTTTGTTCTATCGGTTAGATGTGTTTGCGTGCTTGATGGTATTTAATTGTTGATTATTGCTTCGCATGAATCTTGGTGACGATCTTTATCACATAATAGAGTCGTGCTAGGTTTTAGATTTTGGTGACTGTCTATATCACGTAATAAATCTTGAATCTTTAGGGTTAAATCGGCCGATAAACCTTAGAAGTAATAGTTGGTAATTTTATAAAATCAAGTGTTCTACTAATCGTCAATAGCTGTAAGGTGCGAGATTATTGCTAGGTCTAAGTGATTAAACCGCAAGGTGGGTCCTTCTTAGGAAGTTAACCTTTTGGCTGCTGTCTAGCAAGTCTAGCTGAGAAAACAAACCTATCCTAGGTTTAGGTCTCATAAGGGAGTGAACCTTGTAGGATACTTTTATAAACCCCATTAGGTGTCTTGTAAAGGAGTCTAATAACTGGTAGTTTAACAATCTTTAGGGGATCTTAGCATGCTCTTGAGAAGGATTAGGGGTCCTTAGATTTCCCGTTAGGTGAGAATTTCAAGATCCCGGTTCCATAGCAGACAACTTCTAATTATAATCATAACTAAAAGCAATCAGGATTCCTGTCTAGGTAGTTCTTTCATCATCCTTGAGTTCAGTCTTCGTGAGAGTTCGTGTCTAGTTCATCTAATCTAGCTAGTAGGGGTGAGCAAATTAACCACCATAACCGATAACCGAACCATAACCGACATAACCGAACCACTAATAACCGATAACCAATATAACCAATGGTTATGAAACTTTGTATAACCGCTCAATCGGTTATGGTTATGGTTATGAAGCTTTGGTTAACCGATATAACCGAACCGAACTTTTGATGTTAACTTTACATAATGGATTTGTGTTTTACAAAACCATATAGAGGGTTTTTACTAAGATAAAAGTATGCTAGTAACAAAATAATCTTGATGTAGATGCCATTTATTTTGATAAAGAACTAAGGTGTTATGGCCATAATTGTTTTTGTTTGAGAATTAGCTTATTACAAAGAACCCTAAATCGATAGTTTAACCAAAAAGTTTAGTCTCCGTTATCTTATAAAATAGGCTCAAGCTAAATTCAAATCGTGCACAACCCTATTTAAAACCTTGCTTGGTTACTTAACCGAAATTAACTAAAACCGAACCATAACCGACTTCATAACCGATTAACCGTAATCGAAGTTTGGTTATGGTTATGGTTACCAAAACTCCATAACCGAACTAGCGGTTATGGTTATGGTTAATAGTAAAAACCGAACCAAACCGACCCATGCACACCCCTACTAGCTAGTATTCATTATTTGCATTCTTTGGATTTTTAGAAACCCCCCCCCCCCCAATCAACAAACACATGGTCAAGTCATGTCAGTTTTAGTTTAGATAGAGTCTTTAGCGTAGTCAGTAGAGTCTCTTGGGTTCGATACTCGGACTTCCTTAGGCTATACTACATTGATCGGTACACTTCCCGATTGTGTGGTTTAGGGTTTAGGTCAAGTCTTAGTTTTATAAATTTAAAGCTTAGAGAGTCTAGAATTAGGGTAAATTTAGTTAATTTAGTTGACCCATTTTCAGCACATCACTTTGAAATGCGATTGTTAAACCAATAGGGCATGTATCAAGATTGTGAATGAATTCAAATTGTTTACCTTATAACATTGCATATTCATCATCATCTCCCCCAAACCTTTCATCACCATTAACCCTAAACCACTTCTGCCACACCACAACTACCTCCGCCACACCACAACCACCTCCGGCACACACGGCCACCACACCACAACCACCGAGTATTTCAGTTTGATAACCGCAACAATGAAGTACCTTTACCACCACCACCACCCATCATGCCGTCAAGATCACTGCCATCTCCGGCCTCCCTAGGGTCAACCAGCACCGAAACCACCATTGATGAAACTGACTTGTTTTTTAGGTGGTCCTCGTGCTTTGAGTCATGACCCGCCACTTGTTCTTTGGTGATGTTGGAGGTGGAATCCGAAAGGGGTATTGGAAGACCATGGAGGATTCTTCTGTTCTTCACGGTGGTGATGGCGGTTGTATTGTGGCGGTTTTGGGTGGCAGTGATGTTGACTAGTGACGTGGAGGGAACTATGGCTCCTGAAGCTCCAGCCACAGATGCATCAAACTGAAATACTTCAGTGCACATGCCTGAACTCAACATCAGTCCTATGTAACACAGACAGTTTTAGATTACTACTCTTAAAAAGAAAACCATAAACAATCACATTGTTATGTGTTATTAAACTGTGATAAAGATGCAAAATTGAATAACATTTACCAGAAAGACCTTCGCGAAACCATTGTTGCGGTTATCAAACTGAAATACTCGGTGGTTGTGGTGTGGTGGCTGTGTGTGGCGGAGGTGGTTGTGGTGTGGCGGAGGTAGTTGTGGTGTGGCAGAAGTGGTTTAGGGTTAATGGTGGCTCCTCCATTGATAAAGATGAAAGGTTTGGGGAAGATGATGATGAATATGCAATGTTATAAGGTAAACAATTTGAATTCATTCACAATCTTGATACATGCCCTATTGGTTTAACAATCGCATTTCAAAGCAAAGGTCACAGGTTCGAAACCTGTGACCAGCATTTTTTTTAATTAAACCATATGGGCAATTTTGTAATTTCACCCAAAGTTAACATAATAAATGGATGGGAGTTAAGTTGGTGGACTGAAATGGTTACGAAAATGAAACTACTGGACTGAAATCGCAATTTTTAAACTAATGGACTGAAACCGTTATTTTTGACAAACCTCAGGGACGAAAACAGTAATTAACTCAAAGGTTATAATAAATAAGATACTTTTAGTTTTATTAGTAAAATCTTTTATAGTTTTACAACTCATTATTCCATATATAAGTTTGCAAGTTTTTTGTGCATAAGCACTTATACATTGTGCTTTGTGAGTTTTTCAAAAAAAAAGTTGAATTTTTACTTTTAACCAAAAGTTTTTATCTTTTCCAATTTTAACCCTACATAATTTGTTTTTTTAACTTTAACCCAAAACTTTTCATTATTTGTAATTTAACTTCGCAACTTTTGTCACTTATACTTTTCATCTTTCGCAAATTTTCGTTTTACGTATAGTTCTAAATTTTTGAGTTAATACGACGCAACGTGCATGTGTTGTTCAACGTTTTTACCTCTATTTTTCCATTTTTGACAGGTTCGTCGCAACACGCATATTGTAAGTCGAGTCAGTGTTGGTGGTCGATGACGGTTGTGTGACATTAGTACTATTTGACACACCGTTTTAAGCCCCGCCGCAAAGCGGGGTGTGCTTTGTGGGGTTTTCAAAGAAAAAATGGTTATGCATATGGTTGTCGTAACGTTGGCTTTGGGGGTTTTCCAAAAAAAAATGATTTTTTTTTACTTTTCAGCCAAAATTATTTCATAAATTACTTTTAACCCAAAACTATTTGTTTTATTACTTCTAACCCAAAACATTTTATCTTTTGCAATCTATCCTTATAAGTTTTTTTACTTTAAACTTTGGTCCTTTATAGTTTTCATTTTCCGCAAATTTTTCGCTTTATGCTTGGTTCTAAATTTTGTGACTTAACACATCGCAACGTGCGTCTTTGGTTTAACGTTTTTACGTTTCGTTCTAAATTTTGCGAGTTAACACGACGCAACGTGCGTGTGTGGGTGAACGGTTTTACATCGTCTATTTTTTCCCCGTTTGACAGGTTTAACATAACGTGCGGGTCCTAGATCGACTTAGTTATAACTAAAGAATCCCCGCCGCATTGCGGCGGGTCGCAATCCTAGTTGAAGTAATTTCACAACTCACTTAAGTAAATTTTAACCAAATATGTTGGGGTTATGTACTTTGGAACAATTCTACATCCGCCAACAGCTTTTGCATCACCTTCCCCTTTACCCCATCAAGGGGAGGGTTCTCCTTCATCCCCTTGCATAAATTAAGAGAGGGGGAGAAACAAGAGAAAGATAGACACATGTTTGTTCGGAGAGATGAGGGAAAATACCCGAACCCCACACCCCTTAGCCTAAGACCATGTGTAGTGGTTAAACAAAATAATGCCCCCACCATGGGGCATTATTCGACACGTGACAGTCCAGTCAGCATGGGGCGTTATTGCAAAAGTGGCGTAGTGGGAATAATGCCTAATAATGCCCCTTCCAATCATTAAACAAAAAAAAAAAACAAACTATTTTCTCATTGGCCAGTCAAACTCAGTCAAACCTTCCACAATCCAATTTAGGCGTTTTTATAAACACGCCTAACCATTTTTTTTTCAAAATAATGACATACTTCAGCTATGTGTAAATGGCACATTAATTTCAAGCTAAATTTGATCATGATCTTCCAAAAGGAACTCTTTGCTTCCAACAATCATTTCACAGTTTGAAAATAAGTTCTAATATTTTAATTAAGGTCACCATTATTTGAATCATTACCTTCTTTTTACTAAAAGGGTTCCCAATATTGCTAGTTCCCCCACTATTAACCTGCAACACCAATAACGAATAAATTGAAGATGTAAAATGGAGTCGACAACATAGATCACAAAAAAGTCGAATACCGATGAAGGTGCCATTGTAAGCAGGGCTTGCTCAAGCTTTGTGGAGGCTAAAAGCGAATAAAAATTTGGGGCCCTTTTCCGACTTTCGTTGTTTACAAATTTGGGTCCTTTTGAGCTTATGTCTGAAATTTTTTTAACCTTAAAAACTAAATTGAACAGATAAATTCTAAGCGCGACAATACTTACAAGCTAAATCAAACAAATTAAAACCATTTTCTTCAAACCAAACCTACGAAGAGAACCCACAAACAGATTTTGAGATTGGGGCGGGTTTGTGAAGGTGTCGATGGAGGTGGAGATGGAGGTGGTGGGTTGAAGGTGACGGCGATGGTGGTGGGTTTATGGCAACGAGGAAGCTCCGGTCGTAGGGAAGGTGGAGGCGGTGGTGCTGGGTCGAAGGGAAGGTGGAGGCGCTGGGTTGCAGGATGTGTGGATGAAGATGTGTGGATGAAGATGAAACCCTAAATTGCAGGTTTGTTTGGAGAAGATGATGTGGTGAAAGGGATAATTTAAATTATAAAGAGAGTTAATAAGCAAGGGTATTTTGGTCATTTAACATGGACTTAACTGAGAAATTTAACTGATGTTAGGGCTGGGGACCAACCGAGTGCATTTTTGAAAACCACAGGGACCACACGTGTAATTAGTAAACTATTGGGACCAAGTCTGCAATTTTTGCAAACCACAGGGACCAACCAAGCATTTAACTCTAAAAGAAACCAATGTGAGGACACATGTCATTCATTGGAGCCATCTATTAATTATAGATAATTAATATTAATTAAAAATAGTTATAAAATTAAATTTAATTTAATATAAATTTAAACAATTTGTAAAGGAGATAATATAATCATTTGAAATATTTATTAGATATTAGATATTTAAACAATTCGTAAGCTATACTATATTTTATATCATCAAGTATTATAAATTTGTTGCATTATACTAGGGATTATAATAATATTTTTTATTAATAAATTTGTATTATTTCACGAAAGAATAAATAAATAAATTGAGGTAGCAAAGTAGACTTGCCAATGTTTTATATAAATTTCGTGAAGTATATAATTTCAAAAATAACGAAAATCATAGACTTTTTTTTAAGAATTTTTTTTTCTATTTTTTAATGTATTTTAATTCTAACTATCATCGTTAGTCTTAAAACTTCTATAAACAATAGTTTATAATAAAAATAATAAAAACAATTTAAAGACTTGTACCTTGAAATAGTTTATAATAAAAATAAGAGTTAAATGCTTGATTGGTCCCTGTGGTTTGCAAAAATTGCAGACTTGGTCCCAGTGGTTTACTAATTACACGCGTGGTCCCCAAACTTGTCAAAAGTGCACTCGGTTGGTCCCTAACCCTAACTTCAGTTAAATTTCTCAGTTAATTATGTGTGAAATGACTATATTACTCTTAAACAATTAAAAGAAAAAAAAATATATAAAACCCACTGATCCTCGTCATCTTCAACCTCTCCCTAAAAAAAAAACTCAAACACCTTCAACTTTCTCAACTCTCTCTCTAACTAAACCCACCGGCCACCACCACATGCGCCGACTACCACCACCCGTTTGCCACCCCCGTCAGGATCCGCCACCAGCCACCCCCACTTACTCGATTCTGTCGTGTTGGCCCAATCAGGGGGTCATCGGAGCAAGGGCGAACTCAAAATCGACTTTAGGGTTTACTCGTGAACGCAAATTCGAAGATGGTTGGAGACCCTGCGATCAGAGATCCATCGAGAAGTTATTCTGGTTGGTCAATATTAAGGTTTCGTCATTCACAGATCTACATTATCATAAAATTAGGGTTTCAAAATCTCCATTCAGAAAACATAAACAACTTCTATAGATCAATCGTCAAGCTCGTTCGGTGAAATCGCTTCCGGTTATGGAGATGGAACGTCTTACCGAGTTTCCGATGAGTCAGTTGGATCTCAGGTCGAGAAAACGACGGGATGTGGCTCCTCTCATGCCAAAGGTATAGATCCTGTTTGTTTTTGCTTTGTTAAAAAAAATTAGTGTTTTTTGTTGTTTTGATGATTTATATATTAGATTTTGTTGATATTTGATCGTTTCATAGGTAGAAACATTAGGTTTGCCTTGTCGGAGAAGGAACTAATAGAAGAGGAATACCGAAAGAAATTTGAGGAGTCGAAGAAAAAGGAAGTGTCTTTTGGAAAATGATTTGGCAAACATGTGGGTTCTTTTTGCTCAGCTAAAGAAAGAAGCAAAGGGTTATGTTACTTCTGTAACTGTTCCTGAATCAAACAGTAATGAAATGTGAATCATACTGAGAAATCTGAAAATGTGAATCACCTAAAAGTAGAAAACGGTGATTGAAATAATTTTGTGGTTAAAGAGAGCAACATCTTGAATGTTTCACAAACAACACAGAATGTGACTAAAGAAGAGCCCCTTGTTGCTCGTTTGAAGGTACATACAACACATTATGTTTCACAAACAACACATTATGGTGGAGGTAGTTGCAGGTTGTGGTGGGTTGTGATGGTGGAGGAGGAGGTGGTGGTGTTTGAGTTTTTTGGGGGACAAAGGTTGAAGATGATGATGATCAGTGGGCTTTATATAATTTTTTTTATTTCTTTTAATTGTTCAAGGGTAATATAGTCATTTCACACATAATTAACTGAGAAATTTAACTGAAGTTAAGGCTAGGGACCAACCGAGTGCACTTTTGACAAGTTTGGGGACCACGCGTGTAATTAGTAAACCACTGGGACCAAGTCTGCAATTTTTGAAAACCACAGGGACCAACCAAGCATTTAACTCTAAAAATAATACAAACAACGCTCATCAAATTGAAGAAACTTCTTTTGGGGCAATTCGGATACAAGAAGCAAGATGCATTGAGTGAAATGGGCAAAAGTAATACAACCCGTAGCAAAAGGGGGTCTTGGTCTCGGTTCATTAAAAAACATAAATTGTGGGCTTTTGGCGAAGGCGGCATGTATATATAAAACGGAATCGGGTAGACTTTGGAGAAAAGTTATTACCAGCATACACTTTAATCCAAGGCACGGTAATTTTCTCCCTACAAAACGCGGGAATTCGGGTGTTTGGAATAATATTATAAGGAAGGAATTGGCATTTAGACACACCATTTTGGACGGCCTCTTGGGCACTCGACACACCATTACAATATCTCTTTCCTTCATTGTACTTGCTGGAAAGATATTTATCTTGAAATTAACAAAAGACGTACACTAAATATAAATTAATATAATGTAAAGAGTTAAATGCCATTTTAGTCCCTGTGGTTTGGCTCATTTTATCAGTTTAGTCCAAAGGTTTTATAATATACAAGATATAACTTTTTATTGATTGGTATAAAAAATTGCATGTGTTCAACCCATACAATACATGATTTTTTAAAATTGTAACCTTTTTCATTATTTAATATAGAGTAAATTGCCATTTTCGCCCCTGAGGTTTGGGCACATTTGCCATTTTAGTCCAAAATGACACTTTGGTACCATTTCGCCCCTGAGGTTTGGGCACATTTGCCATTTTCGTCCAAATAATGACACTTTGGTACCATTTTGCCCCCCACGTTTGTAACTTTTTGCCATTTTCGTCCAAAAATAAAGTAACTTGATTAGCCATTTGGACGAAAATGGCAAAAAGTTACAAACCTCAGGGGCGAAATGGTACCAAAGTGTCATTTTGGACTAAAATGGCAAATGTGCCCAAACCTCAGGGGCGAAAATGGCAATTTACTCTTTAATATATAAAATTAAGTTTACTCAATTCGTACAATACATTGGGTTCTTAAAGATATAATATTTTTATTATTTAATATATAAAATTACATTTATTCAACCCATGTAATAAATGAGATTTTTAAATATATATTGTTTTATTATTTAGTATATAAAATTACATTTATTCAACCCGTGTAATAAACGAGGTTTTGAAAGATATATTTTTTACTATTTGATATATAAAATTACATTTATTCAACCCGTATATTACACGGGGTTCTAACCTAGTATATACATATATATTATGTAATGTATATAAAATAAAATTAAAAAATAGATGCCAATAAATTAATATATTATATATTATTAACTATGTAATTAACAGAACGAACTCACGCTTTAGGCATAAGGTTCAAAACAAGTTGAGCTCGAGCTCTGTTAAATCGACCAGGTTAGCTCGTGCTTCGTTTGTTTAACTAAGAATTAAGCTTGGTTTTAAAAAGCGAGAGGCGCACAAAAGCAACGAGGTTTAAAAATGAGGCGCGAAGCGCAAAGCGGTGGGCTTTTCATACCCGAGGCGCAAGAGGATTATATAAATTTTTATATATATCCCATAGGTTTTTAGCATCCCTTATCCAAAATCATAGTTGTTAATTGCGACCATAGCGGGCCTTATGGCGATGCGACTAAGTGTCGCTCATGGCGATGACTAGCGATTTTTTTTTTAAGTTTCTCACCTCTTGGCTGGGCTTTAATACAAAAACAAAAAACTGGCCCACGCGGGTCTGGTTTTTTCGGAGCTGCATTCGTGTCCGCAGGACGTGCGGGCATGCACGAGTTCAATTAAATTTCAATTCAGAAACTCATTGTTTGTACCCCCCTGCGCGCGGGTAGGACTTGTGGTAAAACATGTCATAAAACTACAATGGAGTAGTAAAGACTTTACCTTATAAACAACCACTAACTTTGTTAACACACCAATGTGGGACAAAGTATTTACCACCTTTTGAGACTTTCATTCACACACCCAACATATAAGTCCTTTGCTACTAACTATTAGTTTTTGTTAAATATACATGTGAAATAACATATATACAAGGGTATTTTGATGTAATATACATATAAAAATTTTCAAAAATCTTTTTCTAGTGTAATCGCTATTTATAAAATAGCCGTCGCTATTCGCTACGTAGCCTAGCCATGGCTTGTCGCTATTCGCTATCGACAACTATGTCCAAAATATAGTTATAACTAAGGTGTATATATGATTTTACCTACATGTACAAGCCAAAAAACCCATTGTCCAACACTTTCATGCATAAAAACAACATAAAAACACCCAAAATACATAAGGCCACAAAAAACCCCCAAAAAATGCGCTTTTCTTGCACTTTGTGGAAAAAGCGCGCCTCGCGCTTTTTAAAACCCAGGAATTAAGTGGAGCTAGAATTGTCTAAATCAATTTAAAAATAAAATCAAGCATTTATCATAGGTTTTGACTGTTGACACAAGGTAACAAATTCAAGATCCAACCATACAACTTAAAATCATTATCCAAAACAAGCAAATGAAACCAAGATCAAAGCATTCAAGCCTCTGCAGGAGGCTGGGTAACACCATACTTAACCAACATCTTACTCAGAGCATCCGGTGTGCACACCTGATACTTAACCTTCCCAGAGGACGACAAGAAAACTTCAGCCAGTTCAAGCTTATCAGACGTAAGACTAGTACTGTCCATCGTCTTGCTAAGAACCTTAAGCGCCAGCTGGACCGCCTCTTCTCTGGTAATATCATCTTTATAGTCCTGTTTTAGCATCGACTGAGCTGCTTGATTGTTAGCACCAATGGCCGCCGCCTTCCACCCTCCGTAGTTTCCACTCGGGTCACTCATGTAAAGCTGGAACCCGTAGTTCTTATCCCATCCAGCAAATAAAAACGAGACGCCGAAAGGGCGGAGACCACCGAACTGAGTGTACCCTTGTTTGGTGTCGCAGAGTGACTGAACCAGTTGTTCGACGGGCATGGGTTCTTGGTACGAGAAAGTGTAGCGTTGTGCTTGGACACGGGCCGTGTTGATGAGGATGTTGGCGTCGGACATGATGCCGGCTACAGCGCATGCGATGTGATCGTCGATTTTGTACATTTTTTCAGTTGAGGTTGAGGTTTGAAGGAGCTTTGAAGTGACTTTCTTTTCGCCGACTAAGACTACACCGTCTTTTGAGAGGATTCCGATGGCGGATCCTGCGTTTCCGATGGCTTCCATTGCGTACTCGACCTGGTAGAGACGGCCTTCTGGGGAGAAGATCGTTGTTCGGCTGTCGTACCTTCTCGACATCTATCGTTTAGGATTACCCACAAAACAAGAATTAATAACAGCTTCAGTAAAGAAATAGAAACAATGTGAGAGATTATATTATTTTTTCGAACAAGCCTCTTCTCACAATATTTGACTACAGATGTAGAACAGGTTCTAGCAGGTGAATAAACTGTCCTAAAAGTCTAAAACTACAATGACATCATGAAGTCTTGAAACTTGTTAATGTATGTTTTGTTCTAGATCTGGACTTGCGTAAGAAAGTGTTCACCGCCTAGTGACTAATGTCTAAAAGTGATTGATCAACTACAACACTAGAAGTAGCTACATATGAAAACCTGCATCATGGACTCCACTTGTTCAATAAACCACTTTCTACATATACTTTCTAAAAACACCTTGGCATATATGATCTCTTAATTGTTCGGTGAAGCTCCAGGACGTGTCTACTATCTAAACTTGCTACAACTGACAAGAAAATAAAAAGAGTTAACTTCCGTTTTGCTCCCTGTGGTTTGGTCACTTTAACGGTTTTGCCCCAATCATTTAAAAACGACCATTTTCCTCCTTGATGTTTCGATCTTGTCGCCAGTTTGCTCCCCGGCTCTAACTCCATCCATATTGTATGTTAACTGGAAAGAGTATTTTGGTAATTTCAAGTATAACGTAAGGGTACTTGGATCTTGTATGTTAACTTGAAATTACAAAACATACACTTTCAGTTAACATACAATATGGATGGAGTTAGAGTCGGGGGAGAAAACTGGCGATAAGATCGAAACATCAAGGAGGAAAATGGTCGTTTTTAAATGATTGGGGCAAAACCGTTAAAGTGACCAAACCACAGGGAGCAAAACGGAAGTTAACTCATATAAAAATAACCCCATATTTAACACTAGCCGAAAACAACTACTAGCTCATTAAGTTGTAGTACCGTTAGTAACATCTGCAGGTAATAATCATTCATAGACACTTTAAAAACAAATAAACCCAAATTACCAAATTTTTATCCAACAGCCTCCACAGGGTTAATGTAAACACAAAATATCATGATTAAATCCATCTTAACCAAAAATATACCTCACTTTGTTACATTTATGATCGTAAACTTGCAAATTTCACACCCAAATTAGGTTCATAAGCTAAGAATATTATCCAAACTTTCAATTACATATTGCAATTGCAAATAATCTTAAACTAAAAAAAAAAAAAACAAAAACACAATATCTAAACAAGACAAAAACATTATAATAATTACAACTCCAGTAATCCACCAAACAGATTCAAAACTAGGGTTTCTTATTCAAATTCCATAAACCATTAACATAGAGTATGTAGTGCAAATCAAACTACCACATTAACCTATTAAACTAATCTTGGTTAAAATTAAAGCGTATACATCCTTAAAAACTAAATCTTCCAAACTTAAATGATCGACAGGCAAATTGTAAACAAATTCAATTAATTGAAGATTAAAAACAGACCTTAAGGAGAACGTGAAGAATCAAATGTCGGATTGAAGTGAAAATCAAAAACTTGTGAGCTGAATCGAGAGCAAGTGATGATGATGATGATCTTGATTTTATTATACTTCGTTAGGAGTTTTATTGTTCCCCAAGTTTTCCTTTTCTCTTGTTTTTTTTCGTTTGATTGAATTGCATAAACAACCTTCAAGTTTTATTGTTTATCATTTTATCCCAAAAAGAGTTTTAGAAGCATTCTTTTTAAGTTGACTCTATCACCACACGGTGTGGGGTGGTGGAGCAGTGTTGTTGCCTTTCCACGCCTCACACACCACATCGGGCTCGGCGTTGTCATGTGGGATTGAGATTTCCTACCGGCGTTGAAAGTAAACGAGTGTCGACATGGCGTGGTTTGATTGGGGTCCCCACTAGCCGTTGGACCCCAACGACATTATTAAAAAAAATTCATTTAAAAAAATTATTTCACCTCCTCTATATATAAAAAACTATCATTTTCATTCTACCCAACTTTCTCAACTCTCATTTTTTATAAAATCTTTACAACTTTTATAAAAATAATGCTTCCACACAACCACAACTTTGATCTGAACAACCCATATGGTTTTAGCAAAATGCCGAACACCGCTTCGCCGCCTCAAGGGTCTCAAGCGATGCAACCACTTTTTAACAATGCACACTTATTAACGTACGATCATTTACTTGCCAACCTACCTTTTAGGTATCCACAACAACCATTCACCCCTCTATCACAAACTCCACCTACACCATAATCCGTACCGGAAACTCAACCTACCCCACCTGAATCCTCTAGCGAAGAAAAAGAAACCATAAAAAAAACCGAGTCCGAAAAGGAAAAAGCAAAAGAGGATCGACGTGTACATCTGTAGACAAACAAAGAAGAGTTGGTGTTGACGAAAGTTTGGCTTTCGATTTCAGAGAATTCGGTTATAAGTATATTTTTATATTTCTTTATTGTAAAAATACATTCCATTTTTGGTTATAGGTGTGTGTATATATATATTTAAAATGTATATTTTTATAGGTATCAACCAACATAGCGACGATATTTGGAACCGAATTAATGATCTTTTTTACAAAACTTTGGGACGAGATTTCTATCGGAAAAATGATAGTCTTTCGTCTAAGTGGCGTGAAATAAACACCGCCATGACCGACTTCAACGGCCACTACAACAACCTAAAGAACAACCCAAAAAGTGGTGAAACGGACACCGACTTGTTGACGCGTACGATGTCCTTGTATTCGGAAGACAAAAAAGGGGCCACCTTTAAATATATTCATTGTTGGCACATTGCGAAAAACTTGCCAAAATGGGCACGAGTACCTTTAGCAGGACCATCGTCCTTCAAAAGGTCCAAAAGTTGTTCCTCCACTAGTCACTCGGATACTTGCACCATCTTTGAAATCAACCTAAGCGACGATGAGTTTGAAGGCGAACGACCACTAGGAAGAGATAAGTAAAAGAAGCGGGCCCAAAAATCATCTACTACGAATGATGAAAAAAAACCCTGTTTTGGCTGACATCTAAGAAGAAATCCACGTGTTCAACAACATCCAACAAGAAAGAAACACTTAGAAAATAAAGGTTTTTATGAAGAAATGCAAAAGCGAACGGATATGAAATTAATTGCTATGAAGATCGACCGCCTACAAGGGGAAGAGCGTGAAATGTACGGGAAACTAAAAAAAACAATGGATAAATATCGTACTTAGTTTCCGTTTTTTTATGTTTTGTTTTTAGTTTAAATTAAGTAATCGTTTTTTAGTTATATAATCGTTTTTTAGTTATGTAATCTTTTTTATTTAAATTATGTAATTTTTTTATTATTGTTAATTATTATATTACTAATAATGTTATTTTTAACAAAACTAATAGAAAATATATAAATTTTAAATAGAAAATAATAATATTAAATAGGTGCCATGTATCGAGTAACGCCCCTCTTCCACGCTCCTTCCCACACCCCCGTGTTTTCCACGACGCCACTATTCTGGCGCGTGCTGATGTGGCGTCCACATATCAAATAACGCCCCTCTTTCAAGCCCCTCCACACCGTATGATCTAATTAAGTTTTGACCAAGAGAAAATCGAGTTGTTTTCAAAGCATAAAACATGGAATTCATAAAGGTTGAAAGTATACTTAATTCTTTGTAACTAGATGGGATCAGTTGGTTGGTTGGACCTGAAATGGAGTATGTTTTAAACATCGAATGAATTCTTGAAATAGGCTACTGCCAAAATTCACCATATTAGGATACACTCGCTTTTAAACAGGGGAAAACTCTTACCTAGGGCCGAAGTCCGGGAACACTCGCCCGAAGGCACGACAGTGCGGTGAGATAAAACCCGCTCGGTTCAAGGATCGAACTAGCGATCGCTACCTACTCGCATAGTCTCCCATCATCACCAGGTACCGCCGAAACTAGATAGTTGGGCCAGGAATCGAACCTAGGTCACTTGAAACACTAGATCTCTCCCTACCATTCCACCACCAACTTATCATTGACTGGAATGGACTATGGTAATTAAAAAATTTCATTAAAATGCTAAAACAGCAAATTTACCCTATATTTCCTTTAACTCTTTGACTTTTTTTTACTCTTCATATTTTTTACATTTAACCCTTTTTTCTTTTACGTGTTTAACCCAATAATTTTCATCTTTTACATAATCCTCATAATTTTATCTTTTACACTTTTAACCTCATAGTTTTCATCTGTTACATATTTGTCACAAACATTTTCTATTTTTAACCCTAACACTTTTTCACTTTCAACTTTGACCGTTGTACTTTAACCTTTTACAAATTTGTCATTTTACGATTAGTTCAAAATATTGTGAGTTATTTGGTTCAATGTTTTTACGTCTATTTTTTTACAGTTTAACGACTCTGTCGAAACTCGCGAGTCCTAAACCGACTTAGTTATTATTTTCTATGTTTTACTTTTTCGGTCAATTTTTTTAGAGTTAACACGTCGTAATGTGTGTGCTTGATTCATTATTTTAACGTTTACTTTTTGTTCGACTTAACGCTCCCGCAACAAAGCGCAAGTCCTATATACTAGTTATAAACAAACGACAAGTAAACCAGCAACAAGTTGTGCCGCAACCCCCCTTTGAATTGCAAAACCGATCCTCCTAAAGACGAAACGACTCTTAAGGGACGAGAAATTACTATTCACGACCCACTGGACCTTGTTTAGGAATACCACGGCTTCCGGGGCTAAAGAACCAAATGTATCAAAAGCAAATGGGATGAGCACGTGTTGATTCTCTAAACAAGTTTTCTCATGTTTAGCGACTTTGCATGATTCTGCCTTCAACATTGCCTGGCCAACAACAAATCCATCATCCCCTGTAAGGTCCACACAAGCGTGTTTTCCCCCTGCCCACCCAAACACAAGAATAAAAGTGGACCTCCCATCAGGTTGATCCATCAGAAAATTCATCGAAGCCTCCTTTTTAGCCGAAATCCATGCCCACTTTCAAACATCACAAAGAATATCAAACCATGCCTGTATTTAAACCCAGATAACTCCTTGCAATTAAGTGCATGCCGACCAAGTATTGACAGGTTAAAAAGCTCCATAAGAAACGGATCCCCATCGTGAAATTCAATGGGATTCTCGTCGTGGCCTAGAATTTACATGGAAGGTTGAAGAAAATACGAGACAAAAGTACCTCTATCTATTTGAATAAATCTCGAGGACGATATTTCTTTTAAGGAGTGAGGATGTAACACTTCGGAAATTCATAGCGAATAATATGGCTACACATGTCCAATCAACTGTCAAATATTCCTGATAAGTTGGACGAGGGGGACTAAATATGTAAAAATGTGAAAGTTTGGATGTGGAGGGGTCATTTATGACAAAATGCCAAATTTTGGCTTCTGAAGGTCCCTTACGGACCACAAGACATATGCCTTACGGTCCGTAAGGCATTTAAATTCATTTGGCTTTTAAAGGTCCCTTACGGACCGCAAGGCTTATGCCTTACGGTCCGTAAGGCATTCAATATTCCTTTAAGCTTTTAAGGTCCCTTACGGACCGCAATGTATATGCCTTACGTGTAGGTCCCTCTCGAGGATGAGATAAAACCTTATCCTTGTTATATCAAACACACTAGCGAGTGCGGAATCCAAGCTAGCATGCAACCGAGACTTTATACGAGAACAAGCACAAACACAACACACAACATTCAACGATTAACACCACTTGTATTAATGCGTATGAAAGGTTCGGTTACAAGCCCAATGTTCACAGATGTATTCTGCAAACTCTCAAAGTTCTCTCGTGTGTGTGCTCTCAACAGAATGCTCTCTCTGTTTCTGTCTCTCTTGTCCTCACTATGTGTTCTCTTCTCTCTTGCTTTTCACACAACACACTACATGGGTATATATACCCGACACAGCAGGTCTGGTCGAAGGATCAGACAGATTGATCGAAAGATCATCTGTCGACCAGAAAGCCATCGATAGATTCACAAATACCTCGAAGGATGATATCCTTCGAGATATCCTTCGAGTTCATCCATCGAAGGTTTATGTTTCGAACTCATCTATCGAATGTTCATCTTTCGAGCTCATCGAAGGATATAAAACAATCCTTCGATGACACATCCTTCGACACAACCAGCTTACAACATTTTTCTAACTGTTTGGTCAAGTCAAACCAAGAGGATGGTTGACTTGGTCAAACTTACATCAACCTTACATTAAAGACATCGTTTTGTATCATGACGAAATACAGACAAAGTACAGACACAAGTGCACCAACAAACTCCCCCTTGGCTGTAGCTTTGCCTCGATCTTCGTGTCTTCAAGTCTTCAAGGCCGAGTCGAACCGAGCCGAGTCGCGTCCACACAAAGTGTATCAACAAACTCCCCCTTGGACGCTACTCGTGATGGTTCGTCTTCTGTGACTTTCATGTCGGAGGATCTTCAAAGTCTTCACGCGTCGTAAGTAGAAAGTATATCAACAAACTCCCCATTTAACTTAGGTAGTGTGTCAATAAACTCCCCCTTAGATTGAACTCTCCATTGAGTCATGCTCGTGAATCTTTTGACTTGTCAATTCTTCAGATCCTTGTGGTGTTGATGAAGGGACAGCGGCAACTCGATCATTTTATCCTTTGAGTGCCTCCACTTCGTGTCTTCATTCCAAAGCTTTTCATCGAACATGTTCTCCTCGCCTTTAGCATCTGCACATGCAAGAAAGCTAAACGCATAATGAGAACAACCGCTTGGAATATAGTTAACATTTAAACTAACGACACATATGAGATCAAATCTCAATCAAACACCAACCGACAGCAGTTTGAAAGTTTAGAAAAATATTCATTTTAATCCTTTAACTTTCAAAACTCATTAAGTTCGACTGTTTATGAAGATGCAATTGTTTTCCAGCTTACGATCAGGATTTTGGGTAGGATAGACTCGAGTTCCAACATCGGTCAATCAAAAATAAACTAGAAGAAAAATCTTTTTGGATTTTATAAAGTTTAAATTAAAACACACCTAAAATCTTTTTGAAATTTTCATTTTTCAAATGTAAAGACGGAAAGCAATAAATAAATATATACAAAGATGCATAAACAGGAAACATTAAATAAATATTTACAGACATTCTTTTTGCGAGTTTCGAGGGTAAGAGAATCATATCAGTGTACGGTCATGCCAAAACGCTCTTGTTTTTCAATTAGTTAACATTAAGATAAGCATCCTATAACAATTATCGGTATTGTTGTCCACATAAGCTCAACTTATCATTTGTAATCATGGCGAGGGGATACGTTAAGGTATAATTTATACTTACCGACCGGTGTTCATCCACATCACGACACATTCCCGTATCAAGGTATGCACGAGGATTCATCTTACCGGTGAGTATACCGATTATCATCTGTTTGACCGTATATGATGTGAGATTCTCACTTATTTTGATTGAAAACAAGCCCTATGTGATAGAATCACTTATTTATGAGGAACTTGAGTTTCAGATGCATGAGGGCACAGGAGCAAGTCCGTGAACAGGTCAGTACTTTCGTACAGCAGAGAGACGAACTTGACTCCCGGATGAATGTGATATTTTGTCACTGATTTGATTTGGACATGTGATTGTTGATCACTTATTGAGGTCGAATGCAGTATGTACACGTATGTATGGTATCATGGAAGATCTAGACTTGCGTCCCCGTTATTTTTCGGTAAAAGATACAACCATGATACCCAGATGATAAGCAGCATAAAGACCGAATATCTCAGAACCTCGGCAATCTCTCAAACGAAATTTCGGTACTAAGACCATATGCCAATGAATGGTTCCCACCCAGTCCTCAGTCGATTTAAGATTTATATCACCCTGCACACTTTAAAAGGATTGTGAGCCTACCGATACATCTTATATAGAGCTGCTTATCGTTTTTCATTTAAGGTTTAAAGAGGTTTAGACAGACCACTGATGTACTATCATTTTCTCTTTTGCTCGCCAGGAAACTCATTTTTGTTTTTCTATTGTTTTTGTGTTTTTGAAATTTTTCGATGTTTTTGGATTTTCAAATTTGGATTTACTCCCCCTAAAATCAATAAACTAAGATAAAATTTAAAACACAAAGGTATTTACAAAAATGATTTTCCGATGTTGGTTAAATCAATGCCGTTTACCAAAATTAATTTTGAATCAGAAATGATTTATCGAATTTTGGAAAAAATGAGTTGGCATGTCGGTAAGCGGTGCGGACCATGACAACATTGTCTGGCCAAAGAGTGCTGTACGAGATAATAATAATTCATAAAGCAGCTTAAATATCGACAAGTAAAAGAGAGATTAGAAATTTAAAACCATATCCTGCAACTGCTTCGTGCATTGCAAGGAATCTGAGTGCTCTCCCAAACTGGATATCCACCCGGTGTGGATTTCAAAGTCGATTTTGTAGCTACTTAGAAATCTCTTCACAGCAACAAGATCAGAAACCTTTGGGTCCGGCTGGTCTTCCACATTGCACCAGCGAAGGTTTTTGTCTTTCTCTTGTGAAGTAGTGTGCGGTTGTTCAACCCATGCCAAGGCATCCGTACACCCGGTTGGTTTGTTCAACAAACACATTTTCTTCAATCACACCACGAAAAAATGTACACTGCACGTTCATCTTGTAGATTGTTGAACTTCAGACGTGCTGCAGGTGCGTACATTTTGATTTGAATCTATCCCGGGGACCCGATCAAAGCCTTGAACATTCACATTTTGAAATGATTTTCATTTTGTCGAAGCTTTTCAATCTCTTTCAACAGACATTTCTGTTTCCCTTTACTTTTTCTCTCCATCAAAGGCAGCAATTTCTTCTGTTGCCTATTTTGTGCAAGGATGCTCCACTATCAACAATCTTACGACTATCGAAAGTTCCTCCTGGAATATCCTACACACTCACTCAAAAATTAGTTGGAGAGAGGGACCCAAGCCTTTGTGGACTTGGGTCGTCCTTGATCATCAAGAAAAGTGATTTCAATCACTTGATGATTAGGAAAAAGAACCTGTGGTGCTCCCCCTGACTGAATTACCTGTTTTTGTTTCCAAGCTGTTTGTCCTTTACCAGTATTTGTATTAATTGTTTTAGCATTTACTGGTTTTACAGTTTTAGGTTTTGCTTTAACAGATTTTTCTTCTTTGACCTCTGATTTTAAGGCCTTTTCAATTACCTTTTGATTCTTTTGTTTTAACTTCTTTTCCCTTTCTTTCAAGATACGTGGGTCTTGTTTCGGGGAAAATGATCGTTTTTGGTAATTGGTTTCTTGGGGAGCACTTGTTTTTGCCTTCAACTTTTGCAGGTATGGGCAGTATCTTACAATATGCCCAATTGTGCCACACTCAAAACACATTCTCCGCTCTACAAACCTCGGAGAAACATGTTGATGATCAGACGGAGAACCAGACAATGAGCTTTGTGATCTAGACGTGCTTGGACCTAAATCACCTCCGTTGGTGTGTTGGGTGTAGTTATTCTGATCATTTCGTTTTAAAATTCTAACTTGTTTTACAAAATCAATGTTAGATTTATCCTGAAATGTTTCAAGTTTATCTGAACCCGTGGATCCAACAAAGTTCACTTTCGGTTCTCTTTTCTTAACAGGAGCTCTTTTGTTTTGCACCCATTGTTGTTGAACCTTAGGTGCTTGAAAATTCTTGTTCTGAGCCTTCTTTCCCTGTACCTTACCTTTTCCGGAATTGACTTGTTGTTTTCGCTCAACTTGTAGTTTTTGGTTTCCGTATTGTTTTCTAATTTGTTCACACGGAATTGGATCACATTGAGTGACGGTAACTTTGCCACTTTTGTTCCCCAAAAACTTATCAGTGCATCCTTCAAAAATTTGCTCAATTAAATCTTGATTTACATTTTTAATTGGAAAATCTTTGTTAGAGTAGATTTTGCTATCTCCTTTGAGCGTGTACAACAAGTTACTCCCTTCAAAACTTGATACAATCGACTCCATTTCTTTTGACATTTCAGTCTTACTCGGTTTCACTGGTGGATCACACAGGATGTGATTCTCGATTGGAATATCTGTTGTAACCGAGTCAGACTGTTGGTTCACAATTTCATCAGATTCATCATCCGAAGAATCAGTATCCTCACCAACGGGAGGACTCTGTTCCTTAACACACGATGAATCTGTCACACTTTTCTCAGATTCTGATTGACCCGAGGATGATGTACCAGTTGTGAACCCGAGGCCTGCTGCAAAGTCATCTAGACCGAGTGGCACAGTAGGTTCAAAACGGGGCATATCCTCGTCATCAGGCAATTTGGAGTAATTGTGATTCATTGGGGGAGGACATGATTTGAATCCCATACACTTCTTATCCCCCTTTTTCTTTTGAACATCAATAATGTGATCCAATACATAGCGGGAATTGGAATAACTTTCCAATTTCTGCTTGATTGTTTCACATTCACATCGAGCGGTTGCCAACTCTACCATCTGCTTTTCAATTGTGTCTATAAGATCATTGTTAGCATGTTGTTTTCGCAAAACAGCTTTTTGTAATTCTGAAACATCATGTCTTAATGACGCAATTGTTGTTTTAAATTCCTTTTCATTTCTGGTTAAAAACACGTTAGCTTCAGTTGCTTTAGCAAGATCTACAATCAATTGTTGATTGTGTTTGTGTGTGATTTCAAACTGACTTTCCTTTTCTGCATATTTAACATTTAAACTATCACACTTTTCACAGCTAACTACAGTGGGTTCATCGACACATACCTGACCTGATGAACTGTCGACATTAGCCATAAAGGCTGAATGGAGAGAAGACGAAGAGTAAGCAGCTTGATCCATCAAATTAGATC
Organism: Helianthus tuberosus; assembly: GCA_030545235.1. Lineage (NCBI taxonomy): Eukaryota > Viridiplantae > Streptophyta > Magnoliopsida > Asterales > Asteraceae > Helianthus > Helianthus tuberosus. The sequence continues at coordinate 100,561,631 of CM060381.1, read as the reverse complement.
TTCTTTCAGTTCCTGCTGCAGCTTCTTCCAAAAGCTCATCAATATCTGCATCGACTGACGCACTTGATGTCTCATCCACATGATCATTTCCTGAAGTGGAGGATTCTTCATCTGAGCTTCCACTATAACCAGAACTGTCTTCATCTTCAGAAGATGCAACACCATTGGTGGAAGATTCTCCACCACTGGCGTGCTTTAAATCCTTTACGACTTCAGCAAAACATGCTGTTCCACCATTTCCTCCTTCTCCAAGCTGAAGCGACCAATCACAACCCTCATCTATTTGAACCACCAGCCCCCGGTTGGCATTTAATGACCCTGCTTGGCCTTGGTTGTTGACAGGTATCAACGTACGAACATTGTTCCCGTTCTGGTTCTGCTGGTTGCCTTGATTTCTGAACGGATTTTGATTTCCATGCTGAGCTGGTCTTGTGCATTCCCTTTTGAAATGACCCCGTTCGCCACAGTTAAAGCACTTGACAGCTTGCTTGTCGAACCCATACTTGGTGTCTTTCTTGTTTTCCAAGTTGGTTCTCCCCGTCCTTTCCATAAACTCCTTTGCTCTTCGAATTGCACTAGCAAGAGCCCATTTGATATCCATCATTTCAAACTCTTCTTTATCCACTTGCTGATAATCTTCATTGGTTAGATTGATATTCCCAATCTGACCTGCGATCAATCCACTATAAGCACTAACCAAGGTATTCAACATCTCCATATGCTCCTTGGCTACTTCGACACTGACTTTGGAAAAGTTGGAAGTGTCTAATCTGACTGTGTTAGGATTGGAAGTGGCTTGAAAGTTTGAAGAGCTTCCATAAAACCCTTGCTGTTGCGGTTGTTGCTGCTGAGCTTTCGGTTGCACATCTGGTCTTGAATACATCATCGTGTATGCTGAAGGATCAAACTGATCTGTTGTAGAAGGTCCGGTGCTTGAGATGAAAGCTGTTTGAAGCTTCGCGTGTTGAGAAGCTGGTTTTTCTCCACTGATACCTCCTGCAATCCCAAAGTACATTTCTGGATTTTGAGGAGTTTGTGTTCTTTTTGCTTTAAGCTTTTCTTCTACATCCTTATTCTCCAATCTTTGAATTAATTCATAAACGGTGATTGTGTCTAGAACACCATTTTCTTTGAGAATTTCAAGATAACTGCTCCACTTTGCTGGTAAGCTATCAGCGAATCTCTTCACCAATTCTTGTGGAGTGGCAGTGACTTTAAAAGCAAACATCTCGCTCAACAAGTGATGGAACCTTGTAGATAACTCTGCCAAAGTCTCATTCTCCAAACACGTGAATCCTTCAAACTCTTTCTTCAGTAATTCTTGCTTGATCTTTCTAGATTGAGCATTTCCTTCACAACGTAACGTGAGCATATCCCACAAGCTTTTAGTAGTCGTGCAGTAAACAAACTGGTGGTAAATGTCTTTGTGAAGAGCTTGTGTGAGAATCATGAATGCTTTCTTTTCTAACTCAAACTTCTTCTTATCTTCTTCAGACAAAGTGCTGTAAGTTTGTGGATTAGATCCTGCAACTTCCAACTCATTTTCAAAAGCTGTGAAGAAGCACATCCATAGATCTTGACCTTGTCCCTGAACATAAGTTCTCAGCCTTTCTTTCCACCATCCCCAATCATTGATGTGATTTAACTTTGGCGGTTTTGTGCTTGTACCAGTTTCACTGTCGTTCTGCATCATAGATTGAATGCTGTTGCTTTGATTTGTGACCAAAGCCCATTGATTTGCAGTTATCATTGCAGCTTGAGGTTGGGCAATAGCTCGCATCCATGCAGTTTTGTCGAAATCTGACGTAGATTGCGTAGATTGCATAGCTGATGATTGTGGAGTCGAAGTTATTTGAGTCCACGCGGTTGGATCCCACTGACCGTTTGTTCCCATTTTATGAAAATTTTATGAAAATTAATATATTAAGTGAAAATTGATTTAAAATTTGAAAAATAAGTTTTCTCCTTTTAAAAATTTAATTTTCACAAACTATGTTAAAATCTCGAAGGATAACAACCAGCCGAAGGATCAAGAATCGAAAGACCTGAAAAGCACAACCTGTTAAACTTAAACAGACAAGGATCGAAAGATCAACACCTGTTCGAAAGATAGACACTTGTTCGAAGGATCAACAGTGTTCGAAAGATCACTGTTGAATTTCGAACAATGACTTCGAAAGATTCACCAAGACGAAGGATCCTTATCTTTCGAAATGTAACAGTAGCTCGAACAATATATCCTTCGAAAAGATTCCTTGGCTCGAAAGATAACTCACTGACTTCGAAAGATGTTCGAAGGATGGGTATCTGTCGAACCTCCTTGATCGAAAGATGATCTTTCGACTTCGAAGGATATCTTTCGATGAGTACTGACACAGCAGACAAACAGGTGACAGGTTGGTGAAAAAGGTGACGGGTTGGTAAATCTTTCGGCAGAAAGTATGGTTCAGACCATCATTTTCTGCAAAAACAGATTTTGTTTGATTATTTTAATCAGTTCACCCTTTCCAATACACCAATAACTTTCGAAAATAACTAAACAAGATCAAAAGATGTAAACTTTGAAGAACACTTGAAGATATTATGAACACAATGGGTTTTCCGGTAAAACTACAAACTTCCGAAACCCGGTTTTGCTTGAAACTTCACTAAAAATCAACTTCTAAAATGTGAACATGAAAGAAAAAGTGATTTTTATAAGAACTTCCAGCAAAACAACAAGATTTAAACCCGATTAACAATGTTTTTCAGAAAAAAATAACTTTTCAAAACCCGAAAAACAGCAAGAACACCTCAATTTTAACAAGGAGAAGAGCCAAAGCTCTGATACCACTTGTAGGTCCCTCTCGAGGATGAGATAAAACCTTATCCTTGTTATATCAAACACACTAGCGAGTGCGGAATCCAAGCTAGCATGCAACCGAGACTTTATACGAGAACAAGCACAAACACAACACACAACATTCAACGATTAACACCACTTGTATTAATGTGTATGAAAGGTTCGGTTACAAGCCCAATGTTCACAGATGTATTCTGCAAACTCTCAAAGTTCTCTCGTGTGTGTGCTCTCAACAGAATGCTCTCTCTGTTTCTGTCTCTCTTGTCCTCACTATGTGTTCTCTTCTCTCTTGCTTTTCACACTACATGGGTATATATACCCGACACAGCAGGTCTGGTCGAAGGATCAGACAGATTGATCGAAAGATCATCTGTCGACCAGAAAGCCATCGAAAGATTCACAAATACCTCGAAGGATGATATCCTTCGAGATATCCTTCGAGTTCATCCATCGAAGGTTTATGTTTCGAACTCATCTATCGAATGTTCAGCTTTCGAGCTCATCGAAGGATATAAAACAATCCTTCGATGACACATCCTTCGACACAACCAGCTTACAACATTTTTCTAACTGTTTGGTCAAGTCAAACCAAGAGGATGGTTGACTTGGTCAAACTTACATCAACCTTACATTAAAGACATCGTTTTGTATCATGACGAAATACAGACAAAGTACAGACACAAGTGCACCAACAAACTCCCCCTTGGCTGTAGCTTTGCCTCGATCTTCGTGTCTTCAAGTCTTCAAGGCCGAGTCGAACCGAGCCGAGTCGCGTCCACACAAAGTGTATCAACATTACGGTCCGTAAGGCATTTAAAATTCCTGCGGGCGCCTTAAGGTCCTTACGGACCGCAAGCCACCACCCTTACGGTCCATAAGGGGTGCGTTGGCAGTCCAATAATAGATGGCAATTGCAGCCTGCTTCTCTGCCACTTTAGTCACGATTTTGGCCACCTTGCTCAGTTCTTGGACACCTGGGGTGCCACCAATCCCTTCCTTAACACCTCAGGGGGCACTTAGCATCATTTGGGAGCTCAAGATCATCTATAAATAGCCTAGTTCTTGAACATTTCCAACTTGCACCTTCACATTCTCTTTCTCTTTCTCTCATTTCTTGGATAGCTTCTCCTCTATAAAGGCTTCCCTCCTCAAGTTTAAACACTCCCTTGAACAATTTAAGTGTTCTAACTCAGTCTTGTTTCAATTACAAGCTAGATATTAGCCGAAAGTCAAGCAAATTGACTTTTGCTTTGACTTTTGGTTATGACCATTTCGGTCAAACCAATGTTCAAATTGAACATGGCTATATGATCGTAATAATGTATGTGTTTGTGACAACTCGTATTTTAGAACCTTCCTTTGTATTTTGATTTAGCCTGTATGAACTCCATGTGACTAATTGATATGTGGTTTTAATGAATGATTAAATGTTTCATGTTATGCGAATTTGTGTTATGTGTAAAAGTGTATGGTAATCTTGAACACTCAACACTAGTCCAATCGCACAAGCCCATTCGGGCCGCACCCTTTATATTCAAACCAAGGGCAGCCCATGATGGGTTCGGCCCACTCCCTTTACACGCATAACCCATGAGGAGGGTGTATACTCCTCATTATTTGCAAATCACACAAACCCTACTCTCTCTCCCTCTCCTTCGAAGACCGACAGCAGCCCTCTTCCTCGTTCGAAGTCTTCTTCGTTCCAAACATCAAATCCGGTTAGTGTTTCACTATTGTTTGCATAGTACAAGATGTTCCGATTGCTATGATTGCATGTTAATTGATATTGTGATTGTTATGATCTCGTATAATAGTTATGGTTTTTGCTAATAGAATCATTGATGTTATGTGTTCATGAGATTTGGTACAAACGACTAGCTAGAATGTTAATTTGATTATTGGTGAAACAAGGTGTGTTAATATGCTAATAGACTCATATATATATTGAACCGAACATATGTTAATCAGTTGTTATGTGCCTATATTCGGATGATTGTTGTGTTGTTATGTTAGGATGCATGCTAGTAATCAAGATCATGAGCCCTATTAATGTGTTTAAATGTTATGGTTGTTGTTTATGCTTTGAATATGATTAGGGTTCATAGGAATTTGATGTTAAAACCCTAGTTTGATTGATTATAGTATGATTGGAAACTGTTTGTGTTGATTTAATCGAATGGATGAGAAATAGGAAACAGTTAGAATAGATTGCATGATTTTAGGAAACCTAAAACTAATCGCACAAGGCTAGTCGCACAAGTGTAACACCCCGAAAATATAAAACTTTATATTAAAACTATAAAGCATAAATAAACAAGAATTTACTAACTAGGTAAATTATAACCTAGTTAACTATAAGTCTAGAAAGGACTTGAAGTAGGGTTAAATAACCAAAACTAAATGTTAAACAAAAGTGTAGGGGCTAATGATGTTAAAATTGAAACTTATGCCACTAATTTTAATAAAAACAAAACCAAACACCCCATTTGGGGGTCTGGTCGATCAGAACAAGCAGGGGGCGACACACCCCACTCTCAAACCCTAAAAATTCACTAAAACTCTCAATTGGAGGTGCAAATCTGGTCCAAAACGAAATCCGAGCTTAGAATCGTGATCCTCATCGCAAGAGGATTACAAGGTATGTAAAATTTAATGAAAACTCTCAACTTGAAATTCTCATGAAATTGGGAAAAATTTGAAATTATGGTTGCATGTGTGTATTATGATGATTTAGGAACAACTATAGTGTCTAGGGACAAACCCTAGACAAATACAAGTTGAAATCATATGAAATTTTAGTGAAACCTATGAACACCATTGTAGGTGATTAGTGGGTTATGTGTAATTTGATGAACACTAGGAAATAGATTGTTTATCTAGTGTAATTTGACAATTTTGAAGTGATTTCAGAAAATTAGAAGTTAACAATCATGTAAAAAGGTTGAATGATGTGAAAATAGGGCTGAATGATAAACTAGAGATTTGATGTTTAATCATGTAAAAATCTGCCCTTGAAGTGTTTGTTGAAATGCCTCTAAGAAGGCTTAAAACTGAAATTCCAAGTCTAAACGCATAATTATGATGTTTTGGTGTATTATGCGAATTATGATTTAAAGAGAGTTCTAAACATATCATAAATGAACTCTATAGGAACGGGCGCAGGAGCGTCAAGTGGACAAGCGGGTGGCGAACCACGTTTGAAAGGCCTACTTTGAAGGTATGTAACTTGATCCGTTACATTTGGTGAATTGTTGTTAAACTAAGTGTTGTTGATAAAATCGTGTTGGTTGTAGCAATCATGTATGTTACTTAAATCCGTAGGTTAAGAATTGGTTTGTAGTTGTTTGGTAGCCATCAAAATGGAGAATTTCCGTAGATGGATCAAACGGGTCGAATCATGATACCTTGTAGTATTAATATTGTAAGTAGAAAGAAGAGGCGAAAATGGTCACAAGAGCACGAAGCCATAAGTTTGGTAATGAAGTGCCGGTGACAATAAGCCCCGGAGTTAGGGTAATAAGCGCCTTAGGTTTACTAGTTAAATGGTAGTAAAATGGCTAAGTTAGAATGGGTCGAATAATTGTATATGGACATATAGTCTTTTGGTGCGTAATCAAATTTTTCGGTATGAAATTTGTAATAGGCATGTCGGTAACGAATTTACAGACGCATAGGAAAAAGAATCACCTAAAACGGACTTACGAGTCAAAAGTTATGGCTATTTAAAGTTGGAACTTGATTGAACTTGGAGCTGGGAATGTGCAGCATCAGAAAAATAAACATTCTGTGAATTTAGGAGCTAGGCGTCGCGCGAGCCCCCTTGGCGTCACGCGACGCCCTTGTTCCGGAATTTTTTTTTCTTAAATGTTGACTCATGGAACTTGTTTGTAACCCTTTTAACTTGATCAAAACTAACTTTTGTTGGGGTTTTGATCTTAGGTGATGAAGGAAACTAACCGGAAGATGGTCGAGAAAACTTTTGAAGAACCGAACACTACTTACAAGCTTCCGCAATGTTTTAAATCTTTACTAGACTTGGTTTATGGGTTGTAAATGATTGTTAAATAACTTTTGAAATGTTTTAATTTAGTCGTGTTTGACTAAAGTCTATGCTACTCATGAACTTCTTGTATGAATTTTATGTTAATTAAGCAACTTTTATTTACAATGGTATAATCTATTATTAAAATCAAGTAAAATTAGACGGGTGTTACAAGTTGGTAATCAGAGCTTAAGGTTGTCAACAAAGTGTTCGGTTCAAGCTCGATCAATCGTCCGGTAATAATTAACTTATTATGCTAATAAATTAGGTCTTATGTAAGAAATGAGAAAGGAATTGAGATGCATGGGAAGAGTGTGTTAACACACTCAAACCCGGAAAGTGCATTAAATGTGAACGGTTAAAGCAAGTTAGGAACTTGGCTAAACCGAAACAAATGAAGCAATGTTATAAATGAAATGTTTAACGTTTAAATGTAAACATTTCAGTTTCAAGATGTCTGATGGAAATGATGATAATCCGGTGCAAACAAGCATCGAACAAATGAAAGAGATAATTGCCGAAGAGGTAGGGAAGGCAATTGAAGGAAGTCTATCCGGGTTTATAGACAAAATTCAAAACATGGTGTTGTCGCTTGTCGAAGAGCGAGTTAAAAGGTTGGAGGATATTGTCAACCTTATGAAGGAGAAAACGGGAGAACGCAAAGGGTGTTCATACAAGGAATTCATGGTGTGTAAACCGCCAATCTATAACGGGGAGGTTGACCCGATAATTTGCCAAAGATGGATAAGTGATGTCGAATGAGTGTTTGAACGGACCCATTGTGATATAGGCGACTTTGTTGCTTACGGAACGGGCCAATTGAGAAATCAAGCCAAGGATTGGTGGGATAACAAAAAGAAGGAAATGAGAGCCGAAGCGGTGATGGTTATGACTTGGGACGAGTTTAAGGTACCATTCCTTAAACACCACAGTCCCAAAGTGGTTATTAACAGGATCAAAGAAGAATTCATCCAGCTAAGACAAAAGGGTGAAACAATTGATAAGATCACGGGCATCTTCATGGATAAGCTGAGATTCTGTGACGAGTTAGTCACCACTGAAGAGCAAAAGATATACTACTATTACAACATGCTGATTGCCGAGTACCGTGAGTTCATGACTCCATCAAAGTATGAAACCCTCACGGAGATTATCAACACCGTCCGAGAGCGAGAAATAGAGTTAAAGAAACAAGTAGAAAGGGGTGAGCGGAGGGCACAAGATGTGAATCCAAGCCCTACAAAGAAAGCTAGAACTGCTGAATCGGGGAAGAAGGTGGAGGCTAAAGGCGGGTCGCCAAGTTGTAAAATATGTGGAAAAGGGCACAAGGGTGAGTGCCGCTTCAAAGACAAGCCGTGTCCGGTATGTGGGAAGACGGGGCACACTGCATCGCTATGTCCCGGAAAAGTTTCTGTTTGTTACAAGTGCTATCAACCCGGTCACAAGAAATCTGAATGCCCCGAGTTGGTGGGAAAGAGAGACACAAAAGAGTCTCCAACAGAAGCTCCCAAAGCGAAGGCTAGGTCCTTCCAACTTACCGCGGCTGAAGCGAAGACAGAACCCAATGTGGTTTCAGGTATATTCACAATTAACTCAATTCCAGCACGTGTATTGTTTGATACGGGTGCGAATAAATCCTTCATTTCACATGGATTTATTCGACATCCTTCATTTGTATTGACGAAATTATCTGTGCCCTTAGAAGTTGAAATAGGGGACAACAAAAGTTTTATAGTTTGTGATGTTTGTCGAGGCTGCAAATTAAGCATCGACGATGAGGAATACTTGATAGACCTAATCCCGATGTCAATGGGAGAATTTCAAGTAGTCGTTGGGATGGATTGGCTATCTCAACACCATGCAAAGGTCGTGTGTTTTCGTAAGGAGATAAAACTAACATCTCTGAGCGGGAAACAAGTCACCATTTATGGCGAAAAAGGAGGCAACCCTATAGTATGCTCAATGTTGAAAGCTCACAAGCTTATGAAGCGAGGATGCAAGGCATTCATGATATACGCAAATGAGCCCGAAAAAGAATCACGAAAGATTGGAGATGTACCGGTAGTACGAGATTATGAAGATGTGTTTCCGGAGGATTTACCGGGGATATCGCCTGAACGGGAAGTAGAGTTCGGGATCGAATTGATTCCGGGCGCAAAACCCGTAGCAAAAGCTCCGTACCGACTCGCACCGTCGGAATTACAAGAGTTGATGTCCCAAATTCAAGACCTGCTTGACAAGGGATTCATAAGGCCGAGTGTGTCTCCTTGGGGCGCACCGGTATTGTTCGTGAGAAAGAAAGACGGAAGCATGCGCATGTGTATCGATTACCGGGAGTTAAACAAACTCACGGTAAAGAATCGATACCCGCTTCCGAGGATAGATGATTTATTCGACCAATTACAAGGTGCGAGCTGGTTCTAAAAAATTGACCTTAGATCGGGGTATCACCAACTAAAGGTCAAGGAGGAAGATGTGATGAAGACGGCTTTCCGTACGCGATATGGACATTACGAATTCCTCGTGATGTCATTTGGGCTAACAAATGCACCCGCGGCTTTCATGGATCTCATGAACCGGGTTTGCAAGCCAATGTTGGATAAATCGGTCATCGTGTTTATCGATGATATTTTGGTGTATTCGAAAAGTGAAGCTGAACACGCACACCACTTGCAAGAGGTGTTAGAGACCCTTAGACGAGAAAGGTTGTATGCAAAATTCTCTAAGTGTGCCGTTTGGTTACGAGAGGTACAATTTCTTGGCCACATCATAAGTGCCGACGGAGTATTGGTGGATCCGTCAAAGATCGAGGCCGTGTCAAAATGGAATCCCCCGAAGAACCCTTCGGAAATTAGAAGCTTTTTGGGGCTTGCGGGATACTATAGGAGATTCATTCAAGATTTCTCCAAGATCGCGTCACCGCTAACAAAGCTAACCCGAAAGAAAGAAAAGTTCATTTGGGGTGTCGATCAAGAAAGAGCGTTTCAAACGCTAAAAGAGAAGTTAACACAAGCTCCGGTACTGACATTGCCGGACGGAGTTGAAGACATGGTGGTTTATTCGGATGCTTCACTATCGGGGCTCGGATGCGTTTTGATGCAACGGGTCAAGGTGATAGCTTATGCCTCGAGGCAATTGAAGATACACGAGAAGAAATATCCCACACACGATCTCGAGTTGGCTGCGGTGGTATTTGCATTAAAAATATGGAGGCACTACTTGTACGGGGTAAAGTGCACCATATTCACCGACCACAAGAGCTTGAAATACTTCTTCGATCAGAAGGAGTTAAATATGCGACAAAGGCGATGGCTAGAAACGGTGAAAGATTTTGACTGTGAAATACACTATCACCCCAGAAGGGCAAACGTGGTGGCGGATGCCCTAAGCAGAAAGACAGATTATGTACCGATACGAGTACAATCATTGCAACTCATTGTGACCTCAGGCCTACTCGAACGAATTCGAGAAGCACAAGATGAAGCAGTAAAGACGGAAAACTGGAGAAAGGAAAGGATTATTGGCCAAGTTAAAGATCTTGAAGTAAGCAACCATGGTTTGAAAACACGTTTCAACAGAATGTGGGTTCCTAACACGTGTGGAGTTTAAAAGCTTCTACTTGATGAAGCTCATAAGTCCCGTTATTCCATCCATCCGGGAGCGACCAAAATGTACAATGATTTAAAGCAAAACTATTGGTGGCCCGGAATGAAAAGAGATGTGGTGAAGTACGTAGAAAAATGCTTGACATGTTTACAAGTCAAGGCGGAGCACCAAAAACCATACGGTAGACTTCAACCATTGGAAATTCCGGTTTGGAAATGGGAACAAATCACCATGGATTTGTTGACCAAATTGCCCAAAACTAACCGCGGGTTTGATGCTATATGGGTAGTTGTAGATAGATTGACAAAAAGCGCTCACTTCATTCCGATTCGTGAGACTTATACATCCGAGAAGATGTCAGAGGTGTACACCAATGAAATCATAGCACGTCATGGGGTACCGATATCCATTGTGTCCGACAGAGATACTCGGTTTACTTTGAATTTTTGGCGTGAATTCCAAGAACAAATGGGAACTAAATTGTTCATTAGCACTGCTTACCATCCACAAACGGATGGGCAGAGTGAAAGAACAATACAAACGTTGGGAGATATGTTGCGGGCTTGCATTATTGACTTCGGGGGTAGTTGGGATGTCTATCTACCCTTGGTCGAATTTTCATATAACAATAGCTATCACACGAGCATTAAGATGGCCCCGTATGAAATGTTATATGGCAGAAAATGTCGAACTCATGTATGTTGGGGATAAGTGGGTCCACGAGGGCTAGCACCTACTGATATAATCCGAACTACGAATGAGAAAATCGACATGGTCCGAGCTCACCTAAAAGCGGCTTAGAATCGACAAAAATCGTATGCGGATAAACGAAACAGGCCGATTGAATTTCAAGTGGGTGATAAAGTAATGTTGAAAGTATCGCCGTGGAAAGGAGTGATACGGTTCAGAAAAAGAGGGAAGTTGAGCCCAAGATTTATTGGGCCATTCAGAATCATCAAACGGGTTGGTAAAATGGCATATCGTCTCGAATTACCCGAGGAGCTGAATGGGATTCATAGCACATTCCACGTGTCACATCTCCGAAAATGTTTGGCAGACGAAACTACTCGTATCCACTACGATGATATCGAGGTGGATAACAGCCTCAACTATGCAGTAAAACCAATTGCGATTTTAGATCGTAAAGAGAAGAGTTTGAGGAACAAAGTGATTAATCAAGTCAAGGTCAAATGGGAGCATAGGAAAGGTTCGGACACTACGTGGGAGTCCGAAGAGGAGATGCGACGTCTCCACCCTACATTATTTGGTACGTACTTCGGTTTCGGGGATGAAACCCTTTTAAGGGGGTGGACTTGTAACACCCCGAAAATATAAAACTTTATATTAAAACTATAAAGTATAAATAAACAAGAATTTACTAACTAGGTAAATTATAACCTAGTTAACTACAAGTCTATAAAGGCCTTGAAGTAGGGTTAAATAACCAAAACTAAATGTTAAACAAAAGTGGAGGGGCTAATGATGTTAAAATTGAAACTTATGCCACTAATTTTAATAAAAACAAAACCAAACACCCCATTTGGGGGTCTGGTCGATCAGAACAAGCAGGGGGCGACACACCCCACTCTCAAACCCTAAAAATTCACTAAAACTCTCAATTGGAGGTGCAAATCTGGTCCAAAACGAAATCCGAGCTTAGAATCGTGATCCTCATCGCAAGATGATTACAAGGTATGTAAAATTTAATGAAAACTCTCAACTTGAAATTCTCATGAAATTGGGAAAAATTTGAAATTATGTTTGCATGTGTGTATTATGATGATTTAGGAACAACTATAGTGTCTAGGGACAAACCCTAGACAAATACAAGTTGAAATCATATGAAATTTTAGTGAAACCTATGAACACCATTGTAGGTGATTAGTGGTTTATGTGTAATTTGATGAACACTAGAAAATAGATTGTTTATCTAGTGTAATTTGACAATTTTGAAGTGATTTCAGAAAATTAGAAGTTAACAATCATGTAAAAAGGTTGAATGATGTGAAAATAGGGCTAAATGATAAACTAGAGATTTGATGTTTAATCATGTAAAAATCTGCCCTTGAAGTGTTTGTTGAAATGCCTCTAAGAAGGCTTAAAACTGAAATTCCAAGTCTAAACGCATAATTATGATGTTTTGGTGTATTATGTGAATTATGATTTAAAGAGAGTTTTAAACATATCATAAATGAACTCTATAGGAACGGGCGCAGGAGCGTCAAGTGGACAAGCGGGTGGCGAACCACGTTTGAAAGGCCTACTTTGAAGGTATGTAACTTGATCCGTTACATTTGGTGAATTGTTGTTAAACTAAGTGTTGTTGATAAAATCGTGTTGGTTGTAGCAATCATGTATGTTACTTAAATCCGTAGGTTAAGAATTGGTTTGTAGTCGTTTGGTAGCCATCAAAATGGAGAATTTCCGTAGATGGATCAAACGGGTCGAATCATGATACCTTGTAGTATTAATATTGTAAGTAGAAAGAAGAGGCAAAAAATGGTCACAAGAGCACGAAGCCATAAGTTTGGTAATGAAGTGCCGGTGACAATAAGCCCCGGAGTTAGGGTAATAAGCGCCTTAGGTTTACTAGTTAAATGGTAGTAAAATGGTTAAGTTAGAATGGGTCGAATAATTGTATATGGACATATAGTCTTTCGGTCCGTAATCAAATTTTTCGGTATGAAATTTGTAATAGGCATGTCGGTAACGAATTTACAGACGCATAGGAAAAAGAATCACCTAAAACGGACTTACGAGTCAAAAGTTATGGCTATTTAAAGTTGGAACTTGATTGAACTTGGAGCTGGGAATGTGCAGCATCAGAAAAATAAACATTCTGTGAATTTAGGGGCTAGGCGTCGCGCGAGCCCCCTTGGCGTCACGCGACGCCCTTGTTCCGGAAATTTTTTTTTCTTAAATGTTGACTCATGGAACTTGTTTGTAACCCTTTTAACTTGATCAAAACTAAATTTTGTTGGGGTTTTGATCTTAGGTGATGAAGGAAACTAACCAGAAGATGGTCGAGCAAACTTTTGAAGAACCGAACACTACTTACAAGCTTCCGCAATGTTTTAAATCTTTACTAGACTTGGTTTATGGGTTGTAAATGATTGTTAAATAACTTTTGAAATGTTTTAATTTAGTCGTGTTTGACTAAAGTCTATGCTACTCATGAACTTCTTGTATGAATTTTATGTTAATTAAGCAACTTTTATTTACAATGGTATAATCTATTATTAAAATCAAGTAAAATTAGACGGGTGTTACAAAACCACATTCTATCCGGTCTCCACTTAATCTAGCGAACCGTACCTATTTATTATAAGTTAACCGGTCCAAGTCTTATGACTTGAATAAGACCCGTTAACATTCTAACGGTTCATAGTTCCGTCCATTCCAGACTAGGAGCCTCCAGTAAATTGCGCCGGTATTAGTTGTTTCCATTAACGGATGTGCTTAATATATCTTTGATTTGTAAAGATAAGCTCAGGTAAATACTCTTAATCTATTTTCCCTATGCGGGCTTGGGATACGACGAAATATTTGCCGTTTGGTCGGGTATGGGATCAATGACGAATGATGTCCAAAATCCAAATAACCCATTTTAATACGTTATGCTTGATAACTTAAACATTGGGGGTTAATGCGACCGTGTCCTGGATATCCACGGCATGGCCGGCCCTGGGGGTGGGCGGGGAGGACCACCGGCTAGGGCCCGATATTTTGAGGAGCACGTTTTTTTATGAAAAAACCCGATAAGTATACGTAAAATATTTTTTAATAGGGTACACCCATACAAACACCAACATAGACCCGCTTACAAAACTATTCTTATGGCTTAGATTAGTTATTAACCCCTTTGGCATTAGGTTTAGACCTTTAGTGAGCCCAATACCCAATTTCATTAAGGCCTATGGCACATTTTTTCGAACTCGAACATGGTACACGAATTCTCAAGGCCGATCCTGATCCACGACTCACTTAATTGCAAGCGGCCACGACCTAAGCGCGAGGTGTAGTATACACCAGAAAGACGCTATTATGCTATATCATATTTTTATTAAAAAGTTGTGTGTCGGTTAATCATGTATCAGAGTTTAGTTCCGGACCCCATATGTATTGACAAGCATGTAATCATACTGGTAACAAGAGATATAGTTTGTCCCAAGTTATTTATAAAATGATATACCAAATGGTATAAATATCATTTTGAAAAGATTTTCAAAATGTGTCGGTTAATTGTATTTACCAATGAAACTAACGTATTTTTAAAAGACTAAGCGCAGGTTAGCAAATACGGAATAGGCTGGAGCTGCTCGGTACATGAATATTGGAATTTGCGACTCTAAGCAAGGCCAAGTAGTCTTTATATATTCATTTTTGTTATTTCCGATCCGCTTGTGGATCTTTTAGTACACTTTACGTCTATATAATTATTTCAAACTTTTCAGACACTTGTACTTTGTAATATAATTTTAAAAATCCAAGACTTCCGCTGTGCTAAATATGAATATCTATATCAATCATCATACATAAACCCCAAGTCCGGGCCCACCGGGAAATCAGGGTGTGACAATGCTACGCCTACGATGGGTGCACTTGCCCTAGCGTGTTGTATAGAGTGATAGTGTTATATCGTGTTTCATAAATGTAAAGCTTGATAAAAGAGTAAAAAGTACTAAAAAAATATAGTGAAAATCCATACACACTTGACACGTACCACAAGGGTATTTATAAGTGTGAAAGGGAGCAACAAAATAGAATTTGGGCGATGTGGGACGAGTTTAAAAGAGGGTTTGCGCGCCAAACTTGTTTTCGCAATTCCCGCTTCGTTATAACTCCATTGTGCGCGCAGTTGTCGCCTATGTTCACTACTTTCAGGGTACTAGCATACGGAAGAGATTAATCTAACATTCACGGTGTTGAGAATTGGGTTTAAACCTTGGATCTTGATGCGGGTCGAGGGCTACGTTCTAAAACTTGTGTTTGTGACACTTGGGCCTAGTTTTATGAAGCATTTGAACTTAGTTTCTCTTTAATATACCAAGTGTATCTTGGAGCTTTGAATGGTTCAGAATGATATCTCAAGGATGGAGAAAAGTTGGCAAGAAAGTCACCCGAAAGTTATCTTATTCCAAACTAAGAATGCAACATGTAGAGTTTGTTACTTGCTATCATTTACCTCTAAACCTTTCAAAACATAATGTCCTATCTTAGGGCATGTATTTAATGAAGTTTGGGTGATAAGAAGGCCATGATATGAGTGTTAGATGTGTTCACGAAGTCTCCAAAGTTTTTTGATCAACTTCAGGAAAAACCTAAGTCTTAGACCTTGAGAGATGGATGGTTGCTTCAAGATACATGGAAATAAATTTAGAAACTTGTATAAAACGTATATAAGACTATCAATCCCACATATGATAACATGTATGATGAAAACATAGAATCTAAAACATTTTATTGCTTAAACATTAAATAAAATTACATGGAATATGAAAACGGATCGGGTTACAAAAACGAGACAGGTTCTAGGATCCAATTTTGACGGATGTTACACGGATAGAATGTGGTTCATAACCATACGAGTGAAGGACCTCATGTGTTATAGTTAAATACCATTACATTCTGATTTGAAAGTAGTTTGAAAAGCTTTTGACCCGTTACGACTCATTTATATGGTTTATGCCATCTTAACGAGTCATGTGCGTAAGTACGGATTCAGACGGGAAAATGGTTTAGTGACAAGTCAAATATGTTAGAACATATTTTTCGATGTAGTACAAACTGTTTGGATGTTAAATATCATATTACATATGCTTAAAAGTTCATTCTTTGTTTATTTAATAAACGCAGTTTGACCTTTTTAGAATTTCAGGTTTAACTTGCTATTTTGACCCATTTAGACATGATGAACAAGCAATGTAAATGTAGGGTTTAAGTCACTACATAATGAAGATCATTTGGTTGATTTAATTTAAAATTGGTTGACCAAAGTTGTCAGAATCCAAGTTCAAATAGAAAAGTCAAATTGTTGACAATTCTTGGCATTCGGACAAAATTAACTTATGAGGCTTTTGGCTATTGAAAGAACTAAAGGAAAGAATAAGTAGCCTTAGGGAACTACACCAAATGCTCAGAGGAGGAGCTTGTATGCAGAAGTGAAGAACTCTCACAAAGACTTTTTGTGTTTTTGAGTTGGTGTGAGAATTACGAAGGATTAAGTAGGTATTATAATGAAGTAGGAAGGCTTGTCCTTGAGTGCTTAAGAGGTTGATTAGTGTCATAGGAGGTGTCAAAAGGGGGTTCAAAGTGGCAAAGTTTCGCAAGAGGTGGCAAATTGTGGCAAAATTGTTGCTGCCAGCGATTCTGCAGCTGGCTGGCACTCCTCGCGGATCGCCAACTTCAAGGTAATGTCGTACGGTTTGCACGGCTTCTAGCAAAGCAGAATTTTGGTTTTTGACACTTCAGGTTCCTCAAATTCTTTCTTTGATCCTTTGGCAATTCTAACCCCTCAATGGTTTATCTAACTAGTGGGGTCAGTTAGACAACTAGTTTGATAACCGACACATATAAAAACACGGGAGTATTATCAAAATAATATGTTTATAATATGCAAACTGATGCAGTTATAGTGTATGCAAAGATGACATAGGCACCTACGTAAACTGAACAATTTGCCTTAGTTTCACTATGTGTTTAAAAAGTTGAACTTTAACAAGGTAATTTTCATTCACCGCATCCTCGATTTTGAGATATTAGATTACTTTATAAAAATGTACCAAAATTTGTTGTTGATATGTTCCGTGCCTTAGTTGGTCCAAGAATGTCAGTTTCCCTCAAAAAAATGGCGCTATATTCAACGAATGAAACTTGATCTTCTTACAGGCCTTAGAATATTTTTTTTGGGACCATCACTTCGCTCTTTTTCCACCTTCTCCAAGTTCGGTTTAAAATTAGCTAAATTAAGCTATGCTCATCATTTATAAGTCGTGCTACAAATAAAAGTCAGAGCTCGAGATCTAGCTTCCCAGGGAGTAGACGGGAAAACCTTACCTCTTATGAGATAGAAAGAACCTCAGAGAGCGGAAAGAGCCAAGCTCGTAAAGACAAAGGTAGAAACCGTAACGAATACACCAAGGAGTTATACAAAATAGCATGAACCGTAACGAAAACATAGTTTTGATAGGCTCACTAGAGCAAGTGAAATATGCTTTAAATTGGCCCCCCATATAGGATTCTCTCTCTTTAATTTATGTATTCCACAAAATCTTTTTATTTTATTTTATGTATCCCATGGGGGAATGAAAATATTAACCAAGTAGGTTTCAAAATGAAATATCCCACTAGGTAGAGGAGTTAATGACACACACTCGCAAGAAAGGCGGTTTTTAGGTTCATTGGCGTGGTCTTTCGCTTGTTGGTGCTTGGAATGACTATCCAAGCTGAATTTATATACATTGATTATGAAGTTACTTACGAGTTGGAATGGTCGGGCATAATGAGTGTAGCTTAGTGCTTCTTTCCTTAACAGTTTCTTTCCATTCAAGAAGCACGAGTGAAATGGTTAAACTGTTAAGCTAACAGGCTAAGAAAGAGATTTATCATCATATACGATATTGCCCCAGAATAATACTAGTCCTTTTATACAAGATTAGACCAACCCGTTGTTTGATATTTTACTTGAACACATGTTACAACCATAAAGTTAATTATATTTGTTTAATATAGATTAGAAATTTTGTAGCATTTAAATTCATAAAAACTTCATCTTTACGACTTATGAAGTTAGTATAATTCTATTGCTGGTGAAAATAATATTTAAAAAAGACGTGTATCTTTGGTTTTACCGTACGTGATATGAATCGTACGTTTTACGTTCCTACCACTGATGTTGTAAAATAGAAATAATCAAAAAGGAAAATGAATGTCAGAAGTGGGATTTGAACCCACGCCCCCTCTCGGAGACCAGAACTTGAGTCTGGCGCCTTAGACCACTCGGCCATCCTGACTCTATGTTAGTTAGCCCTCGTTAAATCTATATAACACTGAAATACATAAACCCAAGTAATTAAAAGTTGCTGATAATAAATTATTATTAAAAGATTATATGTGATCTTTTTACATATACATTTATAATTCAGTGAATTTAGGTTAGATGAAATGAAACTTTTATGTGTAATTAAAAGGGGAAGGAAGATATCATATACTTGTTATTATTATTTTGTTAGGCTATCTTGTTACGGCTTCAATCAGGTTACTAGTATTTCCTTAGACATCCGATTTAATCTCTCATAAGTTGGAGCCGTCTACTATTGTAATAAAATTGTTGGTGTAGAACATGTTAAAAAGGTTGAAAGTTGTGAAAAATATATTTGTAACATATACAATTTTTTAATTGGTTTTCTTTTAGTTTTAGGAACTTTGATCGTGTATCGAAACTGAGATTAGCAAAGATAAAATAAATAATTTATAGTTGGTAGAGAAATGGCTACACTCTACTGATGTCGTTTCACATTCTTGACCTTCGTTGAGAACACAGCAACTTTGTCCATGTTGTTTATAGTAATTTTAGGCCATAAGGAAGGAGATGTTGGAAACTTTAGTGAATATGGGTTTTTCACTAAATATTTTGGACATCAATAATACTTATATATGTGTTGTATAAATAATTATTTATGGTTTGTGTTCAAACTATGTCCAAATAGAGCTAAGATGAATGAGATATCGAAGCTTGAAGTTGTATGTTTGGAACAAACAAAGATGAATAAAATGGATTAGTTTTGTCAACTTGTCTCACATAGGTGGGATGACAAAACTTAAAGTGGTTTATAAGGAGGAGCACTCCTTGTAATTGTTTCCTTAAAGGCAAACACTAGTGGGGACCAAAGGGTGTGCCGCACCCGCACATATGCGCACGAGTATGGATGGCGCATAACCAGGTGGTGTCCTGGTATGCGTAGTGGCATCCGTGTGGCGCGCAAGTATAGATGGCGCATGACCAGGTGGCGTCCTGGTATGCGCAATGGCATATGTGTGGCACGCGGCTCCATATGGCGTGGCGTAAGGTCCATGTAGTGTGTTGCATGGGTTTGCAGATCAGTTATGGCACGCGCGCATGTTACAGTAGTAACTAGGAGCACTGGTCTGCACACCATGCGCATGAGCGGGTTCCATACAATGTGGCGCACGGACTGAAGAGCCACTTCAGGCGCGCGTACATGTCTGCAACAGTAACATAACAATTGGCAGGACCTGGTCAAGCTAGCTGTTACAACCCGTTTAATGCGTGTCATGATGTATATGACCGTTTTTGACTAACCACTTAAGTCCATTTAATTAGAGATTAATGTCATATTCATTATCTTGTTTATTACAAGATTAATGTTATAATTATGACAAGATTAATGTCTATTTTATTACTAGTTTTAATTAGATTAAAACTATGGGTGTATAAATATGAACTTGGTGGTTCATACTATAATTAAAAGAAAATAGACATTCTCTTTAGTCTCGATGTTTCATTGAGAGGAGTACTCTCAATTTTACATAACTGCCATTTTGGTCCCTGTGGTTTGGCCAGTTTTGCCACTTTAGTCCAAATCTCAAACTTATTATATCTGGGTCCCTGTGGTTTGCATTTTGTTGCCATTTTAGTCCAAAATCCAAAAACCCTCTATTTTGAGAGTTGAAAACTAGTATTTTGTCCTTTAGTGCAGGGGCATTTTGGTCCATGTCAATTTATTATAACATTTCAATAATTAATAACATCATCTTCAAGAACATCATCTTTTATCATCATCAAAACCCAGAAAATCGAGAAAATCAAGAACATCATCTTCAAGAAAATCAAGAACCTAGAAAATCAAGAGCATCATCTTCAAGAACATCATCAAAACCCAGACCTCGTTCATCTTCAAACATCATCAAAACCCAGAAAATCAAGAACATCATCTTCAAGAACATCACCGCCTGCAGCAAATCAAAAGCCCTAACTGCAGCAAACGAAACAGTTAACTGTTTTCAATCAAAAGCCCTAACTGTAGCAAATCATATCCAATTACTCACCGATGATACAAACTAAACAAAACCTAACAACAAGTTATCCAAAACCTACAAACAACCAAATCTAAACAAATTAATCCAATTAAACCCTAACCTACACAATTCACTTACTTCAGCACCAAATTAACCACAACCAGATCACAATCAGAAACAAACAGATCCAAATCAACACCCACTAACCTTTAAAATACGAATCCAGATCCTCGTGATTTTTGGAATTAGGGCTTCTTGTAAAATGGGAAATTCGAGAAAAGCGGTGGAAGCATCAGCAGATCTGAACCACCATAGAGAGAGAGAGAGAGAGAGAAGAGGGAGAATGTGGCGGTGGTGGTGCTAGAGAGAGAGAAGAGAGAGAAGAGAGAGAGAGAGCTGATTATTTTTGGGGATGATGATGACGATGATGAAGCCGGTGGTTGGGTGGCCGGTGGTGGTGGTGGTGGTGGCGGGGTAGCCGGTGACTAGTCTGGATTGATCGGCCATGATAAGGATGATGCCGATGATGAAGATGATGACTGGTCTGCAGATGAAAGGGTGGGTTTGTGGTTTGGGAACTTTGAAGAAGATGATTTATGTTGAGAGAGAGAGAGATGTCTGTTTGAGAGATGAGGTTGAAGATGATGATGATAAGGGGTTTTATTATAATTGAGTTATAATAAAGAGATAATAAATTTAAAATGACCAAAATGCCCCTAAGTGTAAAGACAAAATAGCATGTCATTAATGGGAAATTTGGTCAAATTTGAAATTTGGACTAAAATGGCAACAAAATGCAAACCACAGGGACCCAGATGTAATAAGTTTGAGATTTGGACTAAAGTGGCAAAACTGGCCAAACCACAGGGACCAAAATGGCAGTTTACTCTTAAAAGAAAATAGACATTCTCTTTAGTCTCGATGTTTCATTGAGAGGAGTACTCTCAATTTTACACAACTTCACATTGTTCCAATTTTATGAACACCAAATTATGCTCGGTGCAATCTTGGGCGTAAGTGTCATCTCCGGCAGTACAACTACTGCTTCGGTTGTTGTATCCTGGAAACAGACCGTCTGAGAGGAGACATGGAATCTGTTTTAAGGGCCCCGTGTCTAACACGATCCTCAACCAAAACCGTCAACAACAGTTTGTTCATTCTTGCAGCGGAGGTTCGTACAAGACGATGCGGTTGAAGTTCTTCCAAAGACGCTGGCTTGAATCAAGATTGGTACAATTTTATTATTTTTATATTCGTTTATTTAGTTTTTGTAACCGGTATTGTACTAGTCGAATTTCCCACAAATAACGAGAGTCTCGTTATTATTTATTATTTATTTTGTAATATATTTAATAAAAAGTGAACCTAGTTCCTACAATTTTAAAACAGATTTTCGTGAAGATTGTTGCTACAATCTTAAATCCCTTCTCTACGAGGATTTAGGTTCACGAAAGTTAAAATATTTAATGGGATTTAAAAAAAATCTTGTAAATATTTTGGGGAAATATATATGTAGTACAAACGAGTCGGATTAATTTTATGATTGGAGTACAATCTTTAATCCGAATACCATGTTACAAAAATGAACATTTTGATTCAAGTTTTGGAGTTCATGGGTTTTTGTTCGTGTTTAGATAAACCGAACCATATACAAAATAATATGTATTTCAATATGTTTTGAAATACTAAATTTTCTAATGAGCGTATTAGAAAAATTTATTTGGCAACCCCTTTCAAATTAAATGTTTGTAACGTTTAATTTATTTATTATAAGCTTTTAGTAACCATAATTGAGAGATTAATGTTGGTTTTTAAAAGTCTTGAAATATATTTATTTTCTAATGAGCATTTTAGAAAGTAATTATTTTTAAAATAACTAGTTTTAATATCTTCTAACGAGCGTGTTAGAAACGTTGTTGAAAGAATAACGACATTAAAACTTTTTATATCTCTAACGAGCGTGTTAGAATTGTATAGAATGATAAGTTTTAATATCATCTTTTATATCTAATGAGCGTGTTAGATACGATGATTGTATAAAACTAACTTGTTAAAAGACGATTAGATTTTCTAACAAGCGTGCTAGAAAATATACGTTTAGATTTTCTAACGAGCATGTTAGAAAATATTATTATTTCAAATAATTACGGATGAGCGTGTTGGAGACAATTGTTTTGGATAATAAACCTTGTAACGGTTTCGTCTAAACTATTAAATTTCTAACGAGCGAGTTAGAAACGGATTTTTCCACATATGTTTAAACGATTTTTATTTGTTTATTTCTAATGAGCGTATTAGTAATAGTTTATAATTTTTTTTTATAAACTTCGAAACAAATTTTGTAATCGATCATTTCTAACGAGCGTGTTAGAAACGATTTAAAGAGTTTGATAGTTGTTTATTTTCTAACGAGCGTGTTAGAAACGATTTAACAACTTTGTCAATTGTTTATTTCTAACAAGCGGGTTAGAAAACGTTTATTTTATATAAACTAAAAACGGCTTATGGCAATAAATAATCGTCTAATTTTCTAATGGGCGTATTAGAATTAGTTTATCTTATAACCAACTATTTTAACGATTTGGAATCTTTAATTTCTAACGAGCGGGTTAGAACCGGGTTAACTATGATAAACTATTAAGATGATTTGTAATCGTTTATATATATTTTCTAACGAGCGTGTTAGAAAACGTTCGTTTAAATAAACCAAAAGTGAATAATTGTATTCGTTTTATTTCTAACGAGCGCGTTAGAAGCGGTTTACTTTATAAAAACCGAATATTTTGAATGTTTGTTCGACATTTAAATTCTAATTAGCATATTAGAATTGGTTCTCGTACAAACCACTCATTTTAACGATTGATAATCATTATTATCTAACAGCGGTTAGAAATGGTTTGAATATGATAAACCATTTATTAAAACGATGTGTATTCGTTTTATTTTCAAACGAGCGAGTTTGAAATTGTTTTATTTATCAAACTATTATTAGGTTTATTGTCTTGATTTGTAATCAAAACATAAATATATAGTTTAATATTAAAACGCTTGCAAAAACGAGAAATGTTTTGAACGAATAAAACATGTCTTTGTGAATTACAAGTGATTCGATACTTCCACGAGAAGTATAACGTCTTGAACCATATAATTGTCTTGGAAAGACTATTTTGTGAAAAACATCTCGATGTTGTTATAGACATAATAAGTTGCTTAACTACTTGCGAGTAGTCAATTGTAAACAACTTTATATTTTGGACAACTTGTGATTATTCAAGTTTAGAGTTTCAAGACGAAACAAGTTATACGTGTTCCATTGAGGGAGTACCTCAAAACATGACAGAACGATGTAATTGCGTTTATTTCGTTCTAAAGTGTGTTGAAAATAATAACACTTCGGGATTTGATTTTTAGATATCATTGGTGTATCCGTTATTTTGGACTACTAATAAGTTGTCAAAAGGATACACATTTTGATACAAAGTGTAAAAACTAATTTACACGAACACAACGAGCGGGTTGTGATCATGACTTATGTAATAAGTCACAAATCAAACATCAAACGTATAACGAGTTCGTGAGAAACGTGGTGCATGGTTTGAGATGAAATGCACGAAAACAAGATATGTCATCTAATGTTGAGAGCATCAACATGGAAATGCATATGTAAGTTTTCAAAGAATATAACATATGGAAGAAATATATGTTATTATTGTAAATGATTTTAATAAATTTAGCAAATTTATTAACGGAATTTTACAATAGTGATGGACTTGTAGATGCTTCTACTACCATCAATGTTGTTTAAACTATGTGGAGGCTTGGTCCTCAATTTGGGAGAGTATCCCAATACATGGTATTAATGAAACAATAACGTAAATGTATATATCACTATAGGCATACGTGAATGCTTTGTTGTAACACCCCGTGTTTTCGCGCAACTTGACTCGTAGAAATATTTTTATTTTATTTATATTATGTGGAGTAAGTGTCGTACATTATAATAATCGAATCATGTTAACCGTATTTCAATCGACTCGCGACTGTGAACTATAGGAAGTAACAATGCAATAAAGTTAATCAACCGAAAATCAAGCTATACTAATCGAATCGACATCAAATCGTAACTCAAGCTATGTATTTTACTTGTCATTTATACGTGTGTGTGTGCCTTACGTGTTACCTGTGCATGTTTATTTATGTTTTGTTGTGATAATCAAGCGAACTCAATCGAACTCGAAGTCTAACTCGAAGTCTAACTCAAATGTAAACGAACCCGAACCCGAATTCCGAGTCAAACCATGTTATATACGAAGTAGTTGGGACTGAAAGTAATTTGACTAGGAAACCCTATTGAATCGCTCGCAAATCGAAACCGAAGCGTCATCGCACCCGGACGCACCATTCAGTCTACATCCGGACGGATGGTCCATCCGCACGGATTGCTAGTCCGCACGGATTGCCAGTCCGCACGGATTGCCAGTCCGCACGGATGACCGGTCCGCATGAATAACCCATCCGGGTGACCTGCAATCCGCACGGATCACCCCTTTCCCCTTTTAGCATCCTATAAATACCCGGGTCACTCTCCCAACTTTCCACTTTTGGCAAGTGACGTCCGACCAGCACGCATTCTTCACCTTTTCTCCGATTTCTCCCAATCCAGGTAAGATATTGCTCTAAATCTTGTACATTCTTGATCTATACACACATCTACACCTTTCCATCTTTCAAATCTCAACTTTTAACCATGAAATCATCAAGATCTGAGGTGTTCTAGGGTGACGTCATCATGAAGTTCTCATGAACTTCAAGTGTGACCTCATTCCACCAAGAATAACTCGGATCTGAACGATTTCCACAAGATTTCACAACAACTTCGCCTAAATCTAAACTTTTCTATAGGATGAAAGAGTTAAAAGAAATAAACAAGTTTTCTCCTTCTTTTACCCTAAAAACGATACGAATCGGATCAGTTCTAGTCTTCCATCCAATATTAGTGATGCACTAGTCCCAAATCTGGATTCTACCCGCAAGACACCTGATTTCAGGTTAGACCGGAATGACCGTTCTAAACCGCCGACATGCCGAGTGACGGGTGGTCCGTAGGACAACCTTTAAAGCCTTTAAATAGAATAAAATTTCATACTTTGCCCGGTTATTTGCTTGAACTTGGTAATCACTTGATGATTTGATGTGCAGGTATTAAAAGGTATTAAAGTACCTAAGATGCAAGATTTTTAGGAGAGCAGCTGACATCAACACATAACTAGTATCATCGTCCTTAACATCACGTGACTTGTGTGAACATTAATTGGTGGGAAGGAATTGAAGGTCAACAACATAATCATCCTCAATGAATTTGGCGGCTAGTGGAGGAAAACAATTACAACATCCATCCTTACATGTTCACGTGACTTGGAGAGAATATCATCATCACATTATTTACAATTTGGGGGCAACAGAACATGTGGAATGCGAATGTTGGAATTCTTTGATTGGGCCGCACATGTTAACAATGTGGGCTTGACTTATCATTAAGGAACTTGTGACACGAATTTTGGGGAGCAGCCATCAAGCACACACATGGACTTAATACATTGGGCCGACATAGTGGGCTGCACATGATTGGTATTTGGGGCGGCATATGTGAAGAATAAAAAAAAAACATTATCATCATTCACAAAGTCAACAACTACAATATCAATCATCATCAACATGGGCGGCACATATATGACACACACATGTGGGTTTGGGCTTGATACATGGCACATAGTTGAGCTGCCATATGTTAATCACATCATCGAAAATTGAGAAAAAAAGAAAGTCAACAAGCAGCATCAACAGAACATCACATGGAGGAAACATAATCATCATCAACATGAGACTTGGGCGGCATATCTTGGACTTTATGGCAGCCACAAATCTCAAACATGGGCAGCAGACATCATCACGTGAAACAAAGTGAAAGATTCAGGTTGATACCGTAATTTACGGTTTCATCGTAAATTACGGTGGACCTGAAATCAATCATATTGCCACCGTAAATCAGTAGTGCTGCACCGTAACACATTTAAGTCCACCGTAAATTACGGTGGAGCCGTAATTTACGGTGGAGGCGACGCGAAAAAGTGTAACTGCCTTCTTAAATCAGTTTTATTGTGTCTTTTGGGAGATTCTCATCATTGGACGGTATTGGAGACACTAGGGGCGATTTTGCTTGATCTTGCTTGGTTTGGAACAATTTCTAACATTCGGTTTGTGTTTTTGATTTGTATGAACATCGAATTGCTTGTTATGATGATTCACCGAGCCATGTCCGGCTAACTTCTTCGGTGATCATCTTAGGTGAATGTTTCTTGAACTTTTGTGTGTTTTATTTCTGAATTTCTAGAATGATAACTTGCATTGCTTGAATATCATGGTGTATGTTTGATTGCTTGTAACTTGTTAATCGATAGTGCAATTTCTAGTCTTAATCGTACGTTCTTGGTGCCGTTGGCAATCGAGATATCACGGGAAGGGTTAGGGTTGGTTATTGATTAATTGGTCATCGGGAAACAACCTCGCGTTTATATAATCTGAGTACTTTGTTCCCTTTTATCACTTCAATCATCTATACACGAGTTATGTCTATGTAACTCTTTCTAGTGGGAATTACACACAATTGTTTAAAGAAACTGAAACCTAAGATGATCACTGTTCTCTCCTAATTTGTTTTACAACCAACTTTGATTTGAATTAGTTTTTAATTTAGTTTTCTAAAACAACAATCCAAATTCTTGAAAGTTAATTTCTAAAAATTTAGTTTAATATTAATTTAAGTACAAAGCTATACAATCGACACATTTTCCACATACTCCCTGAGTTCGATACCCTATTACCACTATCTATAGTTGTTTGGGGATTAAATTTGCGTGACCCACGACAATCACGTCAAATTTTGGCGCCGTTGCCAGGGAGTAGTGCGCAACGTGTGTCAGTTTGTTAGTTTTGCTTTGTTATTTTCGGGTTTACACTGGTGTGTTTAGTGTGCAGGTTCTACAGGTGCATGCATACTAGAGGCTCTCACAAAGCGTCACCATTGTCATTTGATCCGGAAATTGAAAGAACGCTACGACAAAACAGAGTTTTAGTGCGAGAAAACAAAATCGTTGGTTCACCCACTTCACCCATTACACCTAGAAACATCATGGCTGATTCTCAAATTCCACCTACAACGGGTCAAACGACTTCATCCTTTATACCTACTTCCACCCAACCATCACCAAACACCACATTACCTAATACCACCGCTGAATTTACACCATCCAATGTCACCCAACCAATCACCACTCAAACTGAGCCTACCATCACCTATAATCCATCCACCACAATCCCACCATTATCCCACTTCTTTCCCCCAACTACGGGTCAATCATCATCCACCTTCACAATTGCACCCAATTCAACTATTGTGCATACTACTTCATCTTCTAGACCACAACCACAACAATCGGGTTTTCAGTATTTGACCATCCCATTTGGGCAAACTTCGGGAATTCAAGGAGATGGTTATGATGAGGGATTTGAAGAATTTGAGGGGTATGATGATGATGGGTACGGTTATGGAGGTTATGGTGATCAAGGGGAGTTTGGGTATTTGCAAAGTCAATCTCAAGGGATGGCAAGTGTTGGTGGAATGCCACAACAACAACTTATACCGCAACATATTCGGCCAAGAACACAAGGGCCACCAATGCAACGCCCTATTCCTTTGCAACAAGTTCGGCCACAAAATGTACAACCACAAATTCAAAGGCCGATTCAACAACCACCGTTCGCACCACAAGGGCATATCCCAAGACCTATGGGTCCTATTCGTCCAAGGGGTCGATTTGGTGTTCCAAGAAGGCATCTTAGGGAACAAGCAAGGGGAATAGAGGCACATTTCAGGCCGATCATTACTCAAAACCCTTCACCGGTGGTTATCCCTCACAACAACCAAGGGAGAACATTTGAAGTAAGAACGAATTCCTTGCAAAGTTTGCCGAAATACAAAGGGCTATCAACGGAAGAGTCGTATTTCCATTTAGAGGCCTATGACTCCATTTGCAATACTCTTGGGAGTCAAGGATTTTCGGCTGATGATATCAAGTTGGTCTTATTTCAATTTTCGTTGGAAGACAAGGCAAAGAAGTGGTTCTACACTTTGCCTTCGGCATCCATATATACATGGGGGGAGATGCAACAAACCTTTTTGGATGAGTTTTACACCACCCAAAAGACCAACGATGCAAGGAAGGGATTGAGAAGCTTTCAACAACAACATGGTGAGATGTTTCACGAGGCGTTCGAGCGTTTCAATATGATGATTAAAAATTGCCCTCACCATGGAATTGAATTGTGGGAGTCAATGAATGCTTTTCACGAGGGGTTGAGTGCCGAAGATGCACGTGACTTGATGTCTATTACCGGTGGGACTTTTGGAACAAACTATGAGAATGATGATTGGGAGTTCTTGGAAAGCATGGCAACTACATCAAAAAGGAAGGCTTAAGCATCGAGGAGAGCGCGACCAGCCATTGCCCGACATCAAGTGCACGCCATAGATGATGGTAATGTTCAAACTACTAATCAAATTTATGATGTGTGTGCTTTGTGTAATGAAATAGGTCATGCGGCTGCAAATTGCCAAGGAATGGTGGACGGGCAATACGAGGAAGTCCATGCGGTTCAAGGTCAAGGTCAAGGAGGGGGTGGTAGAAACTACAACAACATGAATTCAAATACATACCACCCCGGGTTGAGGAACCACCCAAATTTTCGCTATGGGAACCCCTCAAATCAAGCTAACCCGAATTTCCAAGGAAACCAAGGATTTCAAAGGCAATATCAAACGGGTCAAAGCTCTTCGGGTGGAAATGAGATGATGGAGATGTTGAAGGCGATGCAAAGTGAAATGCAACGAATGAATCAACGTGATGAGGTTCGGATGCAAAAGGACGAGGTTCGTGACAAAAGCATCCAATCG
Organism: Helianthus tuberosus; assembly: GCA_030545235.1. Taxonomy (NCBI): domain Eukaryota; kingdom Viridiplantae; phylum Streptophyta; class Magnoliopsida; order Asterales; family Asteraceae; genus Helianthus; species Helianthus tuberosus. The sequence goes on along the minus strand of CM060381.1, from coordinate 100,532,093 downwards.
TTGACCACTCAAATGGGTCAACTTGCAAGTGACGTGGCGATGTTAAAGAAAGCAAAAGGCCAGCTACCGAGTGATACGGTGCCAAATCCCAAGAATATAAAAAGCATTAACATCAATGTGGTAAGCACCGTTCCTAGTACCGAATTTAATGAAAAATGTCTAACATCTTCTTGTCAAGTGAATGCAGGTTTGGAAAAAGATGCCGAAGTTGAGAATGATAAAGAGTGTGAAGCGCCAATCGTGCCTATCCGTGTGGGAAAATTAAAAATTCCTCACGCATTGTTGGACTACGGGGCAAGCGTGAGTGTGCTACCAAGCGATCTATACGATATGTACGACTTTGGTCCAATTGAAGGTATAGACACCATGGTGAGCTTAGCGGATGGAAGTTGGAGGCGTCCACGGGGAATGGTTAGGAATGTTAAGATTCAGTTGGGAGAATTTGAATACCCGGTGGATTTTCTAGTTTTGGACTATGCTTCTACCAACATGGCATCACAACAAAGGGTGATTTTAGGTCGACCGTTTCTCTATACGGCAAATGCTCAAATTGATTGTAGAGAAGGAATTATTACCATGACCGAAAGGAACCGTAAGTTGTCATTTGATGTTCAGACTAAGATGATTAGTTACGATTTTGTTGTGGCGAAGGATAGCGGGTTTAGTGAAAAGGTGTTACCACGAATGAGAAAAAAGCACCCACCGGACCGTGAAGAAACACATATGGGTTCAAGCAGGAGTGTATTTGATTACCCACCGAGTCAAAATGAGACGGAGGCATTTTGTCCAAAGACAAGCTACAGTGGGGGAGGTGATAGGGACCGATTCTTTGAGCCACCATAAATGGGGGTGGCACGGTCTGGCTGAAGACGCGAAACTTAGCGCTGCTCGGGAGGCAACCCGAGGTTTTTCACTGATCTTGTTATTTCTTTAGTTTTCTTTGTTTCAGGGCCATGGCAACACTCAAGTGTGGGGAAGATGTGCGGATATTTGTGTGAAGGTGGTGATAGGAAGTCGGATTATCTACAACATCTGTTGTGGCAAACTTCACCAGGTCGATGTACTCTTTCCCTAGTCTTGTTGTGTTCTTTAGCTTTGAAATATTGGTAGTTAGTTTGTTTGATTTTGTTAAAAAAAAAAAAAAGAAAAAAAAATTTGGGGTTTGAGAATTTAAGCAAAGGTTGATGTTGTGGGTTAAAAGCGATCCTTCCTTCAAAGCCATACATTGGGACAATGTATCCCAAGTGTGGGGATGGGGGAAATTTTTGATAGTTTTAAAAATTTTGTACATCCGAGCGAAAATTGTCAAAATTTGAAAACTTGATATTGTTCCATTTGACACACCGACACCCATTCATAGTCTTTTCTTGGTGAGGATTTGAGCCACACATGATTGTTATTGATATTTCATTGTTTGAGTGGCGGTGTGTGTTGTGTGTTAATAGAACTTGTGTGTGAATACTTGTTAAATCCTAGAATTAGCATGCTTTTGAAAATGATAGGGGGACTTTTAGGAAGCCTCGTCTAGATGTGTGAGAGTGCGGGATTGGTGGGTTGGACCTCATACGTTACATATATGAGCTTGGTATTGTGAGGGGTGGGGGTTTGGTCCTTAGAAAGCCATGTTGAGCCTTAGACCATTCGATTGTGACCCGAACCTACTTCCTACAAAAAATATTACCTTTTGAGATGACCCGGTTTAGGAGATTTAGTTTGTAGTATTGATGTTCTTGTATATATTGTTGAGTTTGATATGTTATGAAAAAAAAAAAAAAAAAAAAGAGAAGAAGAAAAGAAAAAAAAAAAGAGAAAAAAATGAAAAATACAAAAAGAAGAAGTATTTAGTTGCAATAGAGTTGAGAATGTCAAGAAGCTTTGTATATATTTTTTTTTTTTTGGTGTTTGCTTCGTAGTAGTAGACATAAAAAAACCGGGTCAAATCAATTAGCTCTTTCATATGTATTCCACCATTTTCCTACCTTTACACCTAGCCCCGTTGCAACCCGCAAGTCCCTTTGATTCTAAAGCATGTTAGATATTTGTTAGGAGGAAACTTGATTTGTATACAAGCTTATTGTCGCGCACACACACACGCATTGAGTGGTTTAGCATTATGTTAATAATTCTTGTAACCGAGAGATTATTGTGAGGGGTGTGTCTTGTGATACGATTGAAGGTTAGTAAAAGGATGACATTTTAGCTTGGTTTGCATAATTGATCGCTTGGGTTTCGAATCATTTTTGAATGGGTTGCTTGGGACAAGCAACGGGTAAGTGTGGGGATGTGACGGGTGGTCCGTAGGACAACCTTTAAAGCCTTTAAATAGAATAAAATTTCATACTTTGCCCGGTTATTTGCTTGAACTTGGTAATCACTTGATGATTTGATGTGCAGGTATTAAAAGGTATTAAAGTACCTAAGATGCAAGATTTTTAGGAGAGCAGCTGACATCAACACATAACTAGTATCATCGTCCTTAACATCACGTGACTTGTGTGAACATTAATTGGTGGGAAGGAATTGAAGGTCAACAACATAATCATCCTCAATGAATTTGGCGGCTAGTGGAGGAAAACAATTACAACATCCATCCTTACATGTTCACGTGACTTGGAGAGAATATCATCATCACATTATTTACAATTTGGGGGCAGCAGAACATGTGGAATGCGAATGTTGGAATTCTTTGATTGGGCCGCACATGTTAACAATGTGGGCTTGACTTATCATTAAGGAACTTGTGACACGAATTTTGGGGAGCAGCCATCAAGCACACACATGGACTTAATACATTGGGCCGACATAGTGGGCTGCACATGATTGGTATTTGGGGCGACATATGTGAAGAATAAAAAAAAAACATTATCATCATTCACAAAGTCAACAACTACAATATCAATCATCATCAACATGGGCGGCACATATATGACACACACATGTGGGTTTGGGCTTGATACATGGCACATAGTTGAGCTGCCATATGTTAATCACATCATCGAAAATTGAGAAAAAAAGAAAGTCAACAAGCAGCATCAACAGAACATCACATGGAGGAAACATAATCATCATCAACATGAGACTTGGGCGGCATATCTTGGACTTTATGGCAACCACAAATCTCAAACATGGGCAGCAGACATCATCACGTGAAACAAAGTGAAAGATTCAGGTTGATACCGTAATTTACGGTTTCATCGTAAATTACGGTGGACCTGAAATCAATCATATTGCCACCGTAAATCAGTAGTGCTGCACCGTAACACATTTAAGTCCACCGTAAATTACGGTGGAGCCGTAATTTACGGTGGAGGCGACGCGAAAAAGTGTAACTGCCTTCTTAAATCAGTTTTATTGTGTCTTTTGGGAGATTCTCATCATTGGACGGTATTGGAGACACTAGGGGCGATTTTGCTTGATCTTGCTTGGTTTGGAACAATTTCTAACATTCGGTTTGTGTTTTTGATTTGTATGAACATCGAATTGCTTGTTATGATGATTCACCGAGCCATGTCCGGCTAACTTCTTCGGTGATCATCTTAGGTGAATGTTTCTTGAACTTTTGTGTGTTTTATTTCCGAATTTCTAGAATGATAACTTGCATTGCTTGAATATCATGGTGTATGTTTGATTGCTTGTAACTTGTTAATCGATAGTGCAATTTCTAGTCTTAATCGTACGTTCTTGGTGCCGTTGGCAATCGAGATATCACGGGAAGGGTTAGGGTTGGTTATTGATTAATTGGTCATCGGGAAACAACCTCGCGTTTATATAATCCGAGTACTTTGTTCCCTTTTATCACTTCAATCATCTATACACGAGTTATGTCTATGTAACTCTTTCTAGTGGGAATTACACACAATTGTTTAAAGAAACTGAAACCTAAGATGATCATTGTTCTCTCCTAATTTGTTTTACAACCAACTTTGATTTGAATTAGTTTTTAATTTAGTTTTCTAAAACAACAATCCAAATTCTTGAAAGTTAATTTCTGCAATTTAGTTTAATATTAATTTAAGTACAAAGCTATACAATCGACACATTTTCCACATACTCCCTGAGTTCGATACCCTATTACCACTATCTATAGTTGTTTGGGGATTAAATTTGCGTGACCCACGACAATCACGTCACCGAGTTAGGGTGATTCCTGGCTGGCTTGGTCATGCGGGAAGGATGGATTCCAAATGGTTGCCACGTAATCAGAACGTCTCGATAGAACGACCAAGGGTGGCCGGACGGAACAACCAGTACGGGGAAGTTGTCCGCACGAGTAAGTTATCCGCACGGACATACGATCCGGACGGGTTGTCACCCGGACGAGCTACACTTGGGACCCACATTCAAAACGAGGTTTGAGTATCGATGAATGAACAATCCGGACGGACGACCTCTGAATGGATTACTCTTCGGATCATGAGATACTAAGACCTTAAACAATTTCAAGCAATGTTCGTCCGCACGGACAAGTTGTCCGCACGAACAGACTATCCGGACGGATTGTCTTTGTCCGCACGAACAAACTATCCGGACGGATTACCACTGTCCGCACGGATTACCATCCGGACGGATTCCATCAATTTCATCAAGTGACTCAGCCTTAGAGACGTGTCCGCACGGATTACCATCCGGACGGATTGTGGTCCGCGCGACCGGCTTGAAGGGTAGAGATACTTAGATGTTTTCTAAATGCTACAACGAAAACTTCAAAGGACAAGCCATTATACACAAACACATCTCACCCATAGGAAGAAACAATCCACTCGAGTAGTTATCCGCACGAACATGTTATCCGCACGAGTGACTCGTCCGGACGAATTACTAATCCGCACGAATAACTTGTCCGCACAGATAACAATCCGCACGAGTGACTAATCCGGACAGATTACCACTCGCATGGATAGCCAATCCGCACGGATGACCCATCCGCACGATCAGTCATCCTACCCACTCTCACTATGTACTGTTTTACGCGCCACTTGTCGTTACGTTATCGAATCTATTCAGGCTAACCGTACTCGCTGAAAAGCGCTCCCTTCAATCCATAATCGCTGTGAGTATACTCGAACCCTTTTTGCTTTTAGCACTTTTGGGTGTTACATACGTTACGAATATTCAAACTACAACTATCACACTACTCAAGCTATTTTAACGCTAAACCACTTATGCATGTTATACGTGGCTTATGAATGCTTGTTTGTTATGTTTACACATGGAATGCTGTCTACCTGCCTTTGCAACAATAGTACTATAGTTTGGATTCAGCACCCGTTCATGCGGGGGTTGTTAAGGATCTTTTACTTGCATGGATTACGGTGGTAATCATGTATTGCGAACTGCCTCGGGCAGTCAATCCGCAGTCATTGGTATCGATGGATCTATGTCGATAACTAACGTGCTTCATTTCACTATGTGTACGTGCTGGTTATGCGTAAACGAATTCGAACTCTATATGCTATTATCAAACTTGTATGCTCACCTTTACATTATATGTATTGACTTTATTTTAACGTATGTGACAGTTGCTTAGGTTGTTTCTGTGCTTAACTTACTGGTGATGAAATTGAGGCTAGGGAAGGAGTCCTAGAAACCAACAAATAAATTTGCTATGTTTAAATCTGAGTTGTCGGAACAGAATACTTGTCTTGATGCTTGTCTGTAATAATTATTTAACTATTTGAGATACGGTATGGGACGTATTATTTAAATTGAATGGTAATGATAGTTGTTATGGAAACTTCTGGACAATCTGTTTCGCTCAGTGCCATGCCCCGATGATTCCGCTATCAGTTGGGGTGTGACATTTGTTGTTGAGAGTCAATCTAATTGGCTATATCTCAAGGCTCAAGTGATTTTATACAAATATTTTTCATCAAAATGACTTGGATTAAGACTTATGTTTAAGTCTTTAGGAAGTCAATGGTGAAGCCTTGGAGATAAAAAGGCAAACGAGTTATGATCCTAATGGATGAAGTTAACTATGGTTTTGAGGCCTTCCTAAAAACCGATGGTTTTGGAATGGTGAAATAAAATTTCATTATTGTGTTTAAACTAAGAAACGAATGTTCGAAAGAGATAGTGCGTTATATCTTAAGGCTGTGAAGAATCAGAATGATGCATCTTCTGTTCACATGCTAGAGTATTGTAGTCTAAAGCATGCTAGACTAATACTTGTTAATTTATATGCTCGACGGAGATTAAATTAACTTTAAACATTCAAAATATGTGATGATACAAGAACGAATTTTGTGCTAAACAAAACTATAAATATAACTTCATTAAAATGCAAGCAATGTGGGGGAGGAGGCCATTTAAGAAACAAACCCTTTCATCACCCTATTTGGATGCTATCCAAATTACACTTAAATGTGGGGATGACTTGCATTTGAATGTGGAAATGGTAGTTGAGAAGTTTTCTCAAACTCGAAATGAAAGGGAGAACCTTTCATCGCCCCATTTGGATGCTATCCAATTACACTTAAATGTGGGGGTGACTTGCATATATTGCAAACACATGACCAAGTGGAGTACACAATGGTTGGAGTCAATCGAGTAGATTGGACTCGAATGGCAATTGGTTAGATTCAAAATCTAGTAAGATGTCAGTCATGACACACCAAAGGCATGGTGAAAACGTGTCCAGCCATGAATTGAGTTTCATGTCATTCTAAGACAAGGTACATAACTGGATCCAGGTTGAGATCACGAGTTATAAGTCTTATGAATTGACTAAAAGGAAAAAGTGACTAGCGAGTCAAGAACACGTTAGAACAACTGATCGCAATTTAAATTATCGTTGGTGACTTAGCGAAGTCAAAGATAATTTTGGATCCAACAACCAGTGGGTTTATAACAGATCAGGTTGTGGAATGGGACTAAAGCCATGGAAAAAGGGACATGAGGGAAACCTAACCTAGTTGACTGGAGATCCCACGATCTAGGTTCAATAGGCCAACTTAATCATGAACCGAAGGGTAGTCACTGTGGGGGCGTAGCTAATATATATGTTTATATATAAGCTAGTTTATATGTTTCATATATCCCCCTAAAACTATAAAAAGGTGTTTAAATACGTCCTAGTCCATTCCTATAATATTCAGTGACATTGTTGTGAGGTTAAGCATAATTTGTGGTTTTATGATTTGTGTAAATCATAGTAAACCATAATGCTTTTAATGATTTAAAGGGAAATCACCTATGTTGGAGAGAAGTGTGGTCGCTTTGAATGTAATTAGGGCATAATTCCTAGAGCTCCCGCAGAACCAGGAAAGTGTTCCATGACCATTATTGGAGACGAACATGAGGAGATGGCCCGACTAGGGAAAATATTGTGTGAATGTATATTGTCATTTACACAAATGGGGGGTTGTTCAAGGACATCACGTCTACAAAACCCTAGTAGGCTAAGTATGCTTCACAAAGGAAGGTTCAAAGGCTACACCTACCTATCCTGCAATACTCGACTGTCGAGTTTTCATCGGGGAATTTTGTGTGTTTTAATCGATTTCCATTCATGTGGGGGATTGTGGGAAATTTTAGTGAAAAATGGTTTTTCACTAAATATTTTGGACATCAATAATATTTATATATGTGTTGTATAAATAATAATTTATGGTTTGTGTTCAAACTATGTCCAAATAGAGCTAAGATGAATGAGATATCAAAGCTTGAAGTTGTATGTTTGGAACAAACAAAGATGAATAAAATTGATTAGTTTTGTCAATTTGTCCCACATAGGTGGGATGACAAAACTTAAAGTGGTTTATAAGGAGGAGCACTCCTTGTAATTGTTTCCTTAAAGGCAAACACTAGTGGGGACCAAAGGGTGTGCTGCACCCGCACATATGCGCACGAGTATGGATGGCGCATAACCAGGTGGCGTCCTGGTATGCGTAGTGGCATCCATGTGGCGCACAAGTATAGATGGCGCATGACCAGGTGGCGTCCTGGTATGCGCAATGGCATATGTGTGGCACGCGGCTCCATATGGCGTGGCGTAAGGTCCATGTAGTGTGTTGCATGGGTTTGCAGATCAGTTATGGCACGCGCGCAGGTTACAGTAGTAACTAGGAGCACTGGTCTGCACACCATGCGCATGCGCGGGTTCCATACAATGTGGCGCACGGACTGAAGAGCCACTTCAGGCGCGCGTACATGTCTGCAACAGTAACAGAACAATTGGCAGGACCTGGTCAAGCTAGCTGTTACAACCCGTTTAATGCGTGTCATGATGTATATGACCGTTTTTTACTAACCACTTAAGTCCATTTAATTAGAGATTAATGTCATATTCATTATCTTGTTTATTACAAGATTAATGTTATAATTATGACAAGATTAATATCTATTTTATTACTAGTTTTAATTAGATTAAAACTATGGGTGTATAAATATGAACTTGGTGGTTCATACTATAGATAAAAGAAAATAAACATTATCTTTAGTCTCGATGTTTCATTGAGAGGAGTACTCTCAATTTTACACAACTTCACATTGTTCCAATTTTATGAGCACCAAATTATTCTCGGTGCAATCTTGGGCGTGAGTGTCATCTCCGGCAGTACAACTACTGCTTCGGTTGTTGTATCCTGGAAACAGACCGTCTGAGAGGAGACATGGAATCTGTTTTAAGGGCCCCGTGTCTAACACGATCCTCAACCAAAACCGTCAACATCAGTTTGTTCATTCTTGCAGCGGAGGTTCGTACAAGACGATGCGGTTGAAGTTCTTCCAAAGACGCTGGCTTGAATCAAGATTGGTACAATTGTATTATTTTTATATTCGTTTATTTAGTTTTTGTAACCGGTATTGTACTAGTCAAATTTCCCACAAATAACGAGAGTCTCGTTATTATTTATTATGTAATATATTTAATAAAAAGTGAACCTAGTTCCTACAGGAGATTCATCCGCACTTCCTCCGTGTGGTAGTAGGGAAGATGTCTAGGTGGTTAAGACGACTTGAAAATATTAAAACCCGAACCCACCCTCTCTTCCTTTAATCCCTTCCACACACGTACACCCTTCCACCGGATCACCTCTAGCCCAATCCTTTTAGAGGGCGGCTTGACGTCACTCCACGTGCACAATTAGAGATGGTGTAACGAAGATTATTTCATTGTATACTTCTAGTCCGTCGCACACAAACATTGTTCTTTTGGGATCACCCCCCACCTAGAGGTGTACAAAAAAACTGGTTTTAGAACCGAAACCGGAAAAAAACCGAAACCGGTTTTTTTTAACCGTTTTTTTAACCGCCGGTTTTTATACCGATTACTATTCTTGACTTCAAAAACCGGTTATTAACCGAACCGATTATTAAAAAACTGGTTAAAACCGGTAAAAAATCGTTTTTTTTGGAAAAACCGGTCCCAACCGGTTATTGTTTTGGACCTCAAAAACCGGTTTATTAATATTTTTGAAATTAGTTTAGAATTAAACATATTATTAATTAGAGTAAACTGCCATTTTGGTCCCTGTGGTTTGGCCAGTTTTGCCACTTTAGTCCAAATCTCAAACTTATTACATCCAGGGCCCTGTGGTTTGCATTTTGTTGCCATTTTAGTCCAAAATCCAAAAACCCTAGTTTTTTGACTGTTGCAACCTCCTATTTTGTCCTGTAGTGCAGGGGCATTTTGGTCATTTTGTTTTTCATTTAACATTTTATTAATTAAAATTTTGGTCATCTTCCCCAAATAAATAATCATCATCCCAAAATAAAACCCTAACTTTCTCTCTTCTCCCAAATAATCATCATCAGCAGCAGAATATGTAGAACATCATCATCAAGAACATCATCATCATCAAAACCTAGAAATTCCAGAAAATCCAGAAAATCAAGAACATCATCATCAAGAACATCATCATCATCAACCCAGAAAATCAAGAACATCATCATCAAGAACATCATCATCATCAACCCAGAAAATACATGGTAAATCGAAGCTCAAACGCTCGAAATCGAAGCTCAAACGCTGCTGGTGCTCAAATCGAAGCTCAAACGCTCAAAATCGAATCTCAAACGCTGCTGGTTCTCAAATCGAAGCTCAAACGCTCGAAAACCCTAACCCTAAGAACACACAGATCTCCGCCCCAAATCAACTTGAACCGAGCACAAATCCACACCTGAGTTCACCCGAGTGAGCTAACCCGGAGTCGGTTGTACTCGCCGGAGTCAGAACACCACCGCCGTCGCCACGACGGCGCCGTCGCTGTAAGCCACCGTCATCGCCGCCCCCTTTCTTCCTCTCCTGCCTCTCTATCTCTCTCCCGTCTCTCTATCTCTCTCCCGTTCTCTCTTTCCTCCATCGGACTATTTGCTTCCCGAGATCAGTTGCGTGTGGTGGGGGGTGTCTGGTCGGAGGACTGCCGCCGGCGATGTGGAAGGAGGGTGGTTGAGGGTCCGGCTGTGAATGTGAACGAGAGAGAAGGAGGGTTGGCTGATTCTTTCTGATGTAGGATTTTCAAGAAGATGAAGAGATGGGGCAGGGAGTTGAGTGTGTGATTAATGTTTATTGTTTAATTAAAAATGTTAATAATAATTCCAAAATGACCAAAATACCCCTCCACAACAGGACAAAAAAGGGTCAGTAAATCAGTAAAAATCAGACATTTTGGATTTTGGACTAAAATGGCAACAAATTGCAAACCACAGGGCCCCAGATGTAATAAGTTTGAGATTTGGACTAAAGTGGCAAAACTGGCCAAACCACAGGGACCAAAATGGCAGTTTACTCTATTAATTATTAAGGGCATGTTTGGATGGGCTTCTCAAAACAACTTATTGGCTTATTGACTTATCAAGAAGCCAATAAGTTGTTTTTGTGTTTGGATAGACTAAAAGGACTTTTAGAAATAGCTTTTTGCAAAGAAGGAAAATCAGATTTTGAAAAGCCAAGATTTCATGACTTTTGGATCCAAAAGTGACTTTTCAAAAATGAATTACTAAATTACCCCTTCTTTACCCCCTTATATTTAAAAGAATGCCCATTTTAGTCATTTTACACCAATAAGCTAATCCAAACACTTTTTTTAAAAAGTCCTTTTCAAAAAGTCCTTTTCCCAAAAGTCTTTTTTAACTCTAATAAGCCCATCCAAACATGCCCTAATTATTAATATTAAATATAATGCTTTGAGCGAATCAACATCCAGCAAATTGAATTCAAATTGTGGCGTCTCCCCCCTTATGTGGAGCGAGGCACTGTATATATATATATATATATATTAAAACCACTGCACATGACCTCTATGTGAAAGAAGTGTGTGTGTGTGTGAAAGCTTTTCGAATCCAAACAAATCAATTCTCGCGTGTTCTTCACCGCATATCGATCTGTCATCACCAAATCAGACAATCTCCAATCAAATCCACCGCTTCATTCCTTCAAAATTCTGCAGTTCCATCACCAGTTTTTCCATAAATATAATGGCTGTAAGTAGTTCTAATCTTCAATTAGTGTTTCAGCTGCTTTTCATTTCAGTTTGTAATTGAAAAGTGAGATTTGTATGCATATGTAGTTCGTGATGTCCGATTTAGGTCAAAGTTAGTTAAATAGATGTTGTTTTCATGATTTCCATTGATTTAGGTCAATATTTTTTTAATAGATGTTGTTTTTATGATTTAGACTGAAATTTTGTTGAAATAGGTCAAGGTTAGATGTTGTTTTGGTGATTTAATCATGTATGTTGAGATTTTGCAGGCGTCTGTTGAGTATAGACAAGAGGAGATGATATCTGGAGAGATAAAGGAGAAGGATCTGTCATTGTTCGTTGATTTTAGTGGAGTCAACTTGAATCTAGATGTTCTTCAGAAATCGAATCAGATTCGTGTTGCATTAGGTATATATTTGTTCTTTTCTGCTGCATCTTCTTACTAGTTTAAATAAGTCTTAAATCAGTATTTGATACTTTGAACATTAGCTTTTAGCTCTTGAAAACGTATAATTATATTGTAGGTGTTAACATATACAGAAATAATAGACCAGAAGTATGTACTACTACATATACAACTTATAAGCTTGTATTGAGAACGTCTATGCTCAAGTCTTCAAGATTAAACTTTCTAGTTTCTTCAGTTGTAATGTGTTACTAGTTCCAACCTACTATGTTGTCGGGGTTTGAGTGAATAAAATGGGTACGGATTCACTCGTATTGAAGGTTGGATCCATTCTGTGTGCTATGGAGAACCTAAACCTTCAATATGCATTTATGATGGTTTCTCAGTGAAAACTGGTAATAAAAGGGTAATATTCTGGACATTTGGTGATGATGAAGAACTAACCGAGAGTATCAATAAGCGATCTGACGCCGAGTGACAACACCAAGAGATATGCTAGAGTTTCTTGTGAAAAGATTGGTGTGATTTAGGCTGTGTGATAGTTTCCAATTTATGAATACTTGTTATATTAAAATCAATAAAGTACTATATTTGAATTTCAAAACTAAAAGAGAACCTTTTTGGATTCGAGATTATATGGATCTATGCGAGACTAAATTGTAGCATTAATCTAATTATATGCTGTAAAGTTTGATACCATATTGTTTTTTAGTTAAAATACAAAGCATGTTCATCCAAACTTAAACTTGATGGCTTTTGAACTTGTGTACCAATGAGAATAGTGAGTGGAGTTATGTCTTTGTTTATTCTCAAGCTTTCTTAGTTGTAGTGGGACCATTAAATGGTACAAGCAACAAGGACACAGCTTACAAAGCATGTCCCACTCCAGCAACATCTTGACACCATCTTGACCGTTACACGGGAATCCTAAGCAAACTGTGGGTCGGTTGTCCCACGTAATCCTCCTTTCTGATTACCAATTATATCGGAATGTACTATATTGTACCATAAGTTTTTGACTGATGCATACATTGGTTATAAATAGGGGAATATCACTTAAATGGTAATTTTAACTCACTTTTTACCAAAAAGCCATCTGACCAAATCGTGAGAATCTCGTGGTAATATGAGAATCAAGCTGCCTGATTTTGTCTTTTTAGCCTTAAACCACGGCATTTAGATATATAAATCCAGGAGACGTTCTTCATAGGCGTGTAACCATTTTAAACGGTGAAATGCGTATGCTTTTTTATGAATTTTATCAAATGATTATCTAGATAAACACCTGAGTTAACACAGGCAATAAATAAACCTCTGAAATGCAAAGTAGTATAATTACTTTTCTGTTAAAAATGACAATGACAGTTTAATAATGTATGTGCAGAATCTGCTCCTGTGAGCCCATTGAAGCCTGAAACAAAATCAACAATACATGGTCAAGATTCTGGTGCTGGTGACTTATTGAATTCTTTGAACAATATCACTGACTATGATTGGTAAGCCTTGTAGCTGCTTTGGTAAATTTTGTCAGGGTATCCCTTTTTCCAGAGCAGAAATAACTAAATCAAGAGAAAGGTACAACCTTTCATGCATAATATGTAGACACAGGCTCTGGAAAAAATAATTTACTTTTTTCTTGGCCCATTTGCTGTCTATTTCTTTTCAGAAATGGACCACCCTTGATGTTAATAGCATATACCCTTATCTTGTATGCTACTAGCTCATCAAATACAACTTTGTAGTATTTTGTGTGTAGTGTGTACTTCATTTAGGTCCAAAAAGGGTTCCATGCTAACATGTAAGTGCACTTTGAACATGGCAAGTATTATATTTATAGCAGTTTGTCCTTATTGAAGGGTTTAAGATGTTTGACTTGGTCCAATAATTTTATAAATTTACGTGCCTAATAAAATGTTGCAGTATTTTAAGGATGGAGTGAATATGCATATAATTAGCTTAGAGAAGTATCTGTAATATGTATAGATTTCCTTTATGGGTGTTCATAAACTGTTGAAACCGATTAAATTAACAAACCGTAGCAAATCGCTAGGTTCAAGATATGTACGGTTTGGGTTTCGCAGTTTGGTGTTTTAACGGTTGGCCGACTGTTTGGAACTTAGAACCTGTTGTGTAACCTAATTTTATTTTTTTTTGAAATATGCAGCTATGTATTTATATGATATTCAAGAACCTTTTATATCGTTTTAGAAAACTTCAACACAAATTAGCGGTTTTGAAAAAGAAAAGGTAAAACAAAAATTGGTTCAAACCACCAAACTGCTAAAACTGGCAGGTCCAACAAACCCATTCAACATGGCTAGAAGTTTTGACAAAACTAGCCGAATCAGACCTTAACGTATGATAATTCTTAAAACTACATCTATTTCTAGCATGAATCATTGTGAATGAACAATATGTTTGCACTCAGGCTCCTTTCCCCGCCTCGTCACCCACTACCCGCACCGGAAATCGAAGAACGGATCACCCTCAATGATCACACTCCGATATCTAATGGTCAATCTATTTCTCCAGAGTCCAAAGTAAGAACACTACTGACTTTAGTCCCATTCTCTTCTACTGGTAAAATTTAGTACGTGTCAGGTTGTGTTGATCCGAAACACGTTTTACCTAAAAATTATTATCTTTTTAATTAATAACTAGCGTGTTGAACAATATATTGTTTAAATAACAATCTTTATATCATCATTGTAGCTAGAAAATCCTCCTGCAGATGGTACTTCAACAACCGATGCATCACCTAAACCTCTAGTATCCTCATCCAATGGTGTCAAACCTTCTCGTACCATCAGGCGACCATCACCATCAAGAAAGACTCCATCAACAGGATCAAGACCTGCAACACCAACAACACGGCCTACACTAACAAAACCGTCGAGATCATCCACTCCAACATCTCGAGCCACTGTTGCTGCAGCAACGAAGCCAGTGGCCCCTATAAAAAGGTCCACAACCCCTATGCCCCGACTACCAGTACTTGCACCCACATGTAAGTCCACATCAAGATCATCAACCCCTATTCAACGATCGTCTGTAACTGCCAAGTCAGCATCAAGATCTTCAACTCCAACTCCACAACCCTCTGTAACAGCTCCTGTCAAGTCAGCATCAAGATGTTCAACCCCTACACAACGACCATCTGTAACTGCTTCTGCTAAGTCAGCAGCATCAAGATCTTCGACATCAACTCAACGACCATCTGTAACTGCTTCTGCCAAGTCAGCAGCATCAAGATCTTCAACCCCAACTCAACGACCATCCGTAACTGCTACTGCCAAGTCAGCATCAAGATCTTCGACCCCAACTCAACGAACATCTGTAACTGCTTCTGCCAAGTCAGCATCAAGATCTTCGACCCCAACTCAACGACCATCTGTAACTGCTTCTGCCAAGTCAGCATCAAGATCTTCAACCCCAACTCTACGATCATCCAACGGTGGTGTGAAATCTGTGATGACGAGAAGTCGTGGACATTCTAATGGGGATGATGACGTAAACCCGGTCTTGATGGGGACCCAAATGGTTGAGAGGGTTGTAAACATGAGAAAGCTGGCTCCACCAAAGCAAGACCACATGTCTGATCCGGATAATGCATCTGGGAAGTTATCTGTGTCCCAAGATAATTCAGGATTTGGAAGATCGTTGTCAAAGAAATCGTTTGATATGGCTTTAAGACATTTGGTACGACTCTATTATATTTTTTATTTTTATTCTAGTTTAATGTTTCGATATGTTTAATTAAACAGGTTAAACATGTCAACCCAAACATAACCTGTTTATTAAACGGGTTAGATATGACAATTCAAAAACTGACTATGTTCATGTTGGTAAAAAACTGCCACTGTAATTATTCGATTTCAATATTTATGCTTCATTTGTATTAATGAAAATGAATGATGTTTATATGCAGGACATAAGGCGAAGCATGCCCGGGAACATGCGAGCATCGATCACAAAAGTTCCTGCTTCTTCCGTGTACAGTGTGAGACCAGAGTCTGGTAAAACCCGAACTATGAGTGCTTCAGACTCTCCTCTTGCAACAAGCAGCAGTGCTAGCTCTGATCACAGTGAGCCTGGACATTCCTACCACTAATCATCAGGCGGTGCTGGTGGTTGTAAACCATAAGGCTTCATGTTCGTTTTTTAGGAAGGGATCTGTAGTATTTATAGTGTTTGAGAGGTGCAACTGGATTTATCTTTTTCAAGAATCCCTTTGCAGTAGGTGGTTTGAATGATGTTGAACTACCGTTTGTTTGTAACATATGTTTGTTTTATCAACTGTTTTGGGTGTAAAATTGTTCTTTGTTGTTTCGGTTTCAGTCTTGATCAGATTTTGTTGTTTGTACCTTGTAGATCCAGGTTTGGGCTTATTGGTTATTAGAAAAGATTTTTCCTTTTGTTTTATATTCACAGTTTTTACTTTCTTGAAATAGTTTTATTTTCAAAACTATAAGCATTTGTATTATTTTCTTACAACGTTAAAGTAATAAAATGATAAACCAAAAGGCAAAGCAAATATATCATACCGATGGCAGTTGATACAATAACTGTTCCTACTGATTGGTGAAATGGTTTCTATTGATGAAGAGAGTTACCACCAAAGAAAGTTGATACCATTGCTGATGATTGTTGTCGATAGACATTCGTATCGACAAGAAAATGAAGATGAAATGAAGACAACTTATACATATCGATACGTAAAAAAGCAGGTGCGATACGACAGAGAACACATTCATTGCCAAAGGTGTGCATGGTTCGTTTTTTATAATAAAAAACAATTTAGACGGATACATGAATTCAAAGACCAAATACTCAAATCTTTTCCATTTATCATATTATTTTTCTGTGTTGTTATTGAGCTTAAAGTTTGATAGGGTTGAAAATAGATACCTTAATTGCCAGACGGAGTTGACCAGAGACTAACGCTTGGCGCTTCGGATAGTCACAATTTGTTTTAAATGAAAATTTCCAATTCGATCCTTTAGGTTCTAGGAGTGGTAGACCCATGAATTATTTTCAAAGGGTGCGAACAAGTGGTTCAGCCAAATTTTCAAGAGGTGCGATCGAGAATTTTACTTATAAAATACACTATTTTTTTAAGGGGTGTGTTCGCCCCCTCTTGGGTCCGCCCCTGGGTTAAGACCACTTACTCACTAACCCCTCTGATTTGTTTATAATTAAATCATACCCTAAACTAAGTCTACTTCTTATTTAAGAAAGTATGAGAATATGAATTTTCAAGAGTGACAGAACAAAGCTCAAATAAGTGGAGAATAAGATCCTATATATCTATCATTAACTATTACAATTTTGATATAACTAACATAAATAAAACATGTATATGTGAAAACAAAACCATGATGGTTAATTTTTTTTTTTTTTTGAAAGGCCATTTAACCATGTTGGCTAATTAGATCACTAGCTCACTACTAAATTAAATGGTATTTGGCCTAGGGTACCATACCAAGATGTTAGATAAGGTTTTAACTTTTCAAGTGGTGAGAGTTCGAATTTGTATGATGGACAAACATGTATAGTTTAGTAGGGTAGAGGATCCTGTACATTAATCCAGAAGTGTGAGAAGTCTGAGAAGTGTATTATAACACTATATATAACACTATAACACCATATAAACACCGTATAACACGATGTAACACCATATAACGCCATATAACACTATGTAACACTATATAACACTATATAACAAATATAACACTATATTTTGTCTGATAGCATGTCTATGATAGATGTATAGTGTTATATATTGTTATATAGTGTTATATAGTGTTACATAGTGTTGTATGGTGTTACATAGTGTTATACGGTTTTTATATGGTGTTATATAGTGTTATAACACACTTCTTACACTTCTCACACTTCAGAATTAATGTACACTATCCTTACCCAGTTTAGTAGTAGAACTTTTTTTAACGACAAAAATATTATTTAAATGGATGATGGTTAGAAAAAAACTAACGAAACATCAAATAAAAACTACATAACGAGGAGTGGGTTTTTCAACCACTCAGCCATGAAACTTTTTGCTTTATTATTCCTATTAACGATCCACAAATACGAAAATTAAACGATTGTATCAAGGATGAGCTTCGTCTTCAAGTCATTTGCTTTAAAGATTGCCTCATTCCTAGCTTTCCAAACCACCCACCAATACGTAAAGATGACGCCTTTCAGCACTTCCTTCTTGACCTGTATATCGGACCTGTGAGATCCAACCATGACAAAACCGAGCCACCACATGACGTTCTAAAGAAATTAGAGGGTGCCATCACATGATGTTCTAAAAGAATAGAGGGTGTGTGAGTTAACGTTCTAAAAACTTCATCACTAATTAAGGCAAAAAGAAGCATGTGATTGGCAGCTCAATAGTCATGAGACCAGGATTGCATTCAATCACTTCAAAACATGAATTATTTCAAATCAAAGCTCCATGTTTGTGCATATCATTAATTCCATAATTGAAATGAAAACCGCATTATCGAGTAACCAACGTATATTATTCAATATATGATTCCACTAGCGGAACAACCAAAATTTAAATCTATGTGGACTTGGATACGATATATAACCCAATTAACTTATTCATTTAGAATAATGAAAACTCTATAAGATATTGTGTAGAAAACTAATAGAAATGTATCTCCTAATCATGGTAAGATTGTTACATAAACCCTAACTTATATATTATTTATAATACTCCCCTTTAGTCGGAGCGAGAGGAAATTAGACGCTTGAACTGAAAAGAAAAATAATGATATACGAAGAAGTTACGATCTTGAAAACAATAAATAAAAGAAAAATATAAAGCATAAAATGTAAGAAACCATTACAAATATGTTCTCTTTAGTAGTTTATATGAGGATAAAATTAAGAAAAAGATCATTTACAAGAATTTTTTTAGCTTGTGAAGTGTATGAGAAATTTTGGGCCTTTGATCAAACAATTTAGGGGTATTGGATTTTAATAATCTCAAGTTTCACTAATTGGCCGGTAATAATCCCAACTTCAAAAATTGCCTACAACAGTCCCAACTTGTAAGATTTTGGCCACCAATGATCCTTGTCTAACTGGGTTATAACCTTGTTGGACTGGCGACCTGCAACTTATTTCGGCGACCCGTTTTACCCCTGAAACCACCAAACGAGACCACCACCAATCATCTCCGACCTCCTGTAATCTTCTCCGCTTCTCAAAAGTTTAAAATTTCCACCATCTACGCAACTCCGGTGACCTGCAACTTATTCCGACGACCTTCTTTACCCCTGAAACCACCAAAGGAGACCACCACTTGTCATCTCCAACCTCTAATGACCTTCTCCGCCGCTCAAAACTTCAAAAAACTAGCTGGGTTATAACCCAGTTAGACAAGGTTCATTGGTGGCCAAAATCTTACAAGTTGGGACTGTTGTAGGCAATTTTTGAAGTTGGGATTATTATCGGCCAATTAGTGAAACTTGGGATTATTAAAATCCAATACCCCAACAATTTAATTGTTGAGATTAGATGGTCCTTGAATGTAGAATTAACGTGACATGAAACAAGGGAAACAAGTAGGGAATTGGCAAAATAGAAAAATCTAATATTGGTAACTCATAAAACTTACTTCCCCATGGTTTTCAAACGACTATAACTTTTTTCATACAATAATATTAAAAAAAATACAGTATTAACGAAAATTTCATTCTCTTTAATTTGAATAGGCTATTGCTATAGTTTTCTAAATTAAAAAAAATTTACAGGCTATAACGTTACGTTATTATATGATTTTGAATACCCATTACGTGATTATGTGATTTCATTATAGGGGTAGGGATACTGTACAAAGTGTCTAAAGTATGAGAAGTGTAAGAAGTGTTTTAAACCATTAGATCTTTGATCTAATGCTTGAGATCAATAGGGACCAAATTATAAATTGTGTTTTAATTATAACGACTGATTTGAAAATTGTAGGGGTAATAGTGTCTTTGTATATGTTTCAAATTAGTTAACCTCTCCTTAATTCTAGTGATTCACTCCTAAATTCTAGCGATTCAAATTTAACTGCTAAATTCTATCGATCCTAAATTCTAAAAATACAGAAATATGTAACTGCTACAAAAAATGTATAACACTATACATCCATCATATAACACTATACATCCATCATATAACACTATATAACACCATATAACACCATATAACACCATATAACACTATGTAACACCATATAACACCATATAACACTATATAACAATATACATCCATCATAGACATGCTACCAGAAAAATATAACACTATGCATCCATCATATAACACTATATAAACCAAAGAACACTATATAACACCATATAACATTATATAAAAATATATAACACTATACAGTTCTGAATGTGGTTGCACTACATAATTAATAATTGATGGTGTTATATAGTGTTTTTTGGTGGTTGCACTACAGAATTATATAACACCAAAAACCATTATATAACATCATATAACACCATGTAACACTATATAACACTATGTAAAAATATATAACACTATACAGTTCTGAATGGTGGTTGCAATACAGAATTATATAACACTACAGAATTAATAACCGGTGAATGAGATGACACAAATTCGTAGATTAATTCTTAAATTTGAATTTTTATAATAAAGGGTGACGGTTATTTTGGGCGGTTATCAATTAATTAAAAGAAATAGAAAATTATTAATTCACCCTTTTGAATTAATTTAGATATAGGACACTTGTCATCACCACATTATTTCTCACAATTCTCACAATGTTAGATTAATGTACAGGATCCTCTACCTTCATTATAGTATTATGTGAAAACTCACTAAGTGATTACGTAATTACGTACTAACCGTAACTGTAATTAAAAACAAAACATACAATACATAATATTTCACGGAATGTCGGAATGCCTAATATTTTAGGTCTAATCATGTATTAAGTATAAATGTAATGTAATGTAATACAAAACATTAACCAATCTACCTATAATAACCACATAATGTCGTATATTACAGATTTAATCACGTAATAAAACATAATCACTAAGTTCTCGTCATTGAATGTGTAATCACATAATAAGCATAATTGTAATAACAACGATTATAACACATCATATTGAATGTGTAACCACGTAATGATTTATATTAAATCTGTAATTACGTATCCTGTAAAAAAAGTTAAAAATTAAGAAAAGTATAGCAATTGTCAACTCAAATTAAATAGAATAAAATGATCGTTGATATCGTGTAATTTAAAAAAAAATAAAAAATATTATCGTATGAAAAAAGTAATAACCGTTTGAAAATTGTGAGGAAAGTGAGTTGATAAGTCAACAATATTGAATCTTTCTATAATAACCTAGTCTTTGAAGGTTTCCTACACTTTGTAGGAATTGGATCTCTTATACAATAACCATTCCTCATAAAATTATATCTCCAAGTTATGTATTAATGAACAACTATTTATGTGATTACCATTCGGATAAAAATAAAATTTAATTAAATTATATCTCCTAATTATTGTAAAAAACAACAGATTGTTACATAAACCATAATACCATCCGTAATGGTTAATGTCCATAAGGGGCATTTTCAGCCACATCAGTACCATAACGCCCATTCAAAAGATATGTATTGGTTAAAGCCCCTTAATGCCCTTTCAATCATTACTTTACACAAAATTTTCTCCTCATTTGGCGTTATACTAGAAACGCGCATCCCTCTTCATGCCCCTGTAACACCCAAATGGGTGATGTTAGAGGCGTTATCAATCCCTTTCACGCTTCTATAATGCGCATTACGCATAGTCAAACTAATATATTCTGGCTAATAGTTTATATATGATAATGGATCCAATGAAGTGTTAAAAGATGCTTGGAAAAATGACAATAATTCTCAATTTCAATTATACGATTTTTTTTTAAATAATTAAGTCGTGAATTATCATGAATCCATTAATTCATTGGTATAGTTTGATGATAATCGGTTTTGGATCTTTATAAATGTTACTAATTGTAATCTTGAAAATTCAGACAATAACTAATCTCTTAAAATGCATGTATTTGTGTGGGTGCATTCCTCCAAATGATGAGGTGTTTATCAAATGTTTATTAAAACATATATGGTTTTACACTTCTTTCTTACCAAAATACGCGACTAAAAGTCCAAATAACATAGGATTTTGATTTCAATATCAGAATCCAAGGCCAATGTGGCTGCAAATTTTTGTGTCACGTGACACTTTATTATTCTGAATCATTAGAAACACAATGTATTTAAATACCAAATTGAAATTTGAAAATCATTATTAATGTCATGCTACATGATCTTTGTATAATTTGCCATTCTTTTACATTTTGTTTTAATGAAAGATCCCAAGAATTAAGGGATGATTGGAGAGGACCCATATGGGTGAAGGGTCATTCATGCATGTTCACCGATTTGAGAATCATGTGCCATGATTGATTTGATTTGAAGTAAAGAAGAGTGTGAGTGAGAAGAATATAGAGTAGAGAGGTCACGTGCCACCCATGTGAAGTCAAGGAATTTGGTCTATGGCCCATTCACTCAAACATGTAAATGCTTCTTGTTTAGTAATGTCAACATCTTCCTTTCATACCAAAACAGATCCATTACTAATCAACTAACATGATCACTCTTAGCTCTAGGGTGTAAGTAAGTAAATGGAGCTTGTAGTTACCGACTCGAAATCGACTCGGTAAAATCTTTGATAGTCAAAATTTAAGCTCGCATATTAAATGAGCCTAACCTCACTTGACTAATATCATGAGTCTAAACAAACTTATTACACGTAGAGTAATTTTGTTTAATCAAATAAATTTATATTAGATAATAAATATTGAGATATAAAAAGATAGAAATAACTAAATAACATATATTACGCTAAAATTACAACTATAAACATATTTAAGTTTACAAATAATTGTATATAGTTAAATAACATAGATTAATTGGTTTGGGGGAGGTAACCTCATGACCTTTCAATGTGGAGGTCATGTGTTATAGTCTCACTTGGTGTAATTTGTTTGCAATTTGTTCAGGTGGGTTAGGTGTTTTACCAAAGTGGGCCTTCGGCCGGTGGGTTCCCCTGGAATGGTTTAGGCCTGATCATCAGCGCTGTTTGCGTACGTAGGGCGTGAGTGGCCTTTCACCAATGGATTTACTCGGGTGGCCGAGCTTGTATGGTATTCGTTGGCCGTTAAAAAGAAATTAACAAACATTCAATTTCTAATTTCTATAAAATTATGTTTTCTATAGAAATGGATGGTTGATATCTCTGCGGAATTATTATTTTTTTGGTAGATTGTCTTTTACACATGAAAAAGTCAATAATCAAACACCGAAAGCGATTGTTTCTGATTTAGTAATCTCTCTATCTCAATATATTCCTTAGATAATCAATTCTAGGTAATTTTAAACCAAAAAAAGAAAAAAAAAGTCAGTTATACTCACTATATACCCATTTTATTTATCATAAATAAATTAATAGATAGATAGATAGATAGATATTATGTATTTATATATGATTATATTTATTAGTTGAACGTGTGTGTATTAACTTTTGTAACATGGCATTTAACTTTTGAAACATGGCAGGATAATACCAACAAGTAGAGCATCAAATAATTAACTTTTAATCAGCCAACGTTTGGAATACTCAATCATCACACTTTCAATCTACATTACAAAAAAGAAAACAATTAAAAGACAAGCCAAGTCACATCACATGTAGGGGAAAATAATTTATGCTCCCCATCTATAATACAATTAATTATAAGGAGTAAAAAAAAAAGTGAAACCCTGAGTCAACTCAGTTAACTTCGGTTCGGATCAGGTCGGGTCATATCAATGTTGTTTCGTCGGTGGTGGTCCCACAGGCTTGCATTGATAACACTTGGCGAAAAGTCCAAACGTATCAACTTGTCGTACAAAGTTGGTCATACTCGCCCATCCACCAAATCCAAACCCGACCACTAGTACCCATACGACTATAAATGCGTTGAGCACATACATCGCCGCCCAACTTGACATAAAACGAGGCGGTTTCTCAGCAGCATTCTGAAAATAATAAAACGCGATAAGAAATCGATACAACGAGACCAATATGTTAACTTACTAAGTTATAGACATAGATGTAAAATTTTCACCTGGCGGGCAGAGGGTGTCCTATAAGTGAGCATATGGGCAATGGCAGGGATGATGTAGACTGTGAAGCTGACCAAGAGTGCCCCAACTGCAGAGTTAATGGGTCCAAAGAAGGGGAAGATAATAGCCAAGAACCATATGGGGATGACCACGGGCAGCCTTGCTACTGCCCGTAAAAATATGCTCTTTGTGTCATGCATCCCTATCACCTTCTCCCACACAAAGTACAATGGTGTGCAAGCGAATCCAAATGTAATAAACTGTCCATGAAAACCAAAATTAATAAGTTTTTCAAAGGTTTTCTTTCACCATAGAATTGTTAAACGGGTCGTGTTTGGAGGTTGACGTGTGACATGAACCCGAAAATCTTCACATATGAACCTGAACTAGATCCGTTTAACCAAAAAAATATTTAGCATTAGTAATATTAATAATTTAAAATTCTAAATTTTCATATTATTAATTTTCTTTAAAATTACACAACAAAGGACATATTCTTTCGGTTTAGACCTTAGACCCAAACCATGAGAATTTTGTTTTTTTCTGACGTGACATGCTCTGATTGGATATACTTTTATAAACATGTAATTATTTTAAACCAACAAGTTTCGTAATGTTTTTCAATTACACATTGCACAAGAAAGACAGCAATTTTACCTGGTGAATGAGCATGAGAATGACTGCGGCATCACGCCATCGGGTCTTCGGGAGGAGGGAGAAGGCGTTAGAGTGGTTGAGAAGCTCATCGCCAAACGCCCAATACACCGCGGCAGACGACGGGAGGGTTAACGTGAAAACATATAGAGTGGCAAGAAGGTAAATATATTTGAACTTCCGCGGCTTCCACATAGCGTGCATAATTTCCCTATAAATCATCAAAACATATTGAAAAAAAACTTGTACATCATAAAAGATAAACATGTACAAAATGTTTAATATTTGTTGATAAAATCTCTAGTAATTCTTACACTGTGACAGCATGTCCACCAAAGGTGTACAAGATATTGGTGGCTCCGGTGAAATACAACACCAGCTTATTCGGACCGGTGTGCTCTACTCCATCAACCTAAATCACCATTTTTAACCAAAAGTTATCTTGTTAGTTAATTAAAAAAATTTATAAAATTGTAGCGGTGAATCATATTTTCTATGTCAATATTGAATAACCGAGAGATTACAATACCTGGCCGTGAATTAAAGCTGCAATGGCCATGTACCAAGCAGTGTAAGTGGTCATGCCGAGGCCGAGAAACGACCAGATTCTGTAGTTATGGAAGGACGGAATGAAAACTGTCGTCGCGCAACATGCTCCAAATATGTATGTCCATGTCCTCTTGTCCAGATTATCATTTATGTAGTATATGTTACTGTCAGCAAAATTGAAAAACTGTATTGGTGAATAATATTTTTTTGTACAAAGATTATAATAAAAAAGAATAATGATAAAGCTAACCAACCAACGAAAGTTCAAATTCAAATAAACAAACCTTGCACAAGCTATAAGCTGAATAACAGAGCCGAACAGAAGAAACGTGCAATTAAAAGCGAGTCCAATCGCTTTCCAGTAAGGTCCCAGCAATCCATCAAGAACTTCAAACCACTGCAATGTCCAACAAACAACGATCAAACCAACCGAAGGTAATCCGTTTGACATATTTTGAAAATACAAAGCAAATAACCAAACACCTGTATAACATGGTTTTTAAAATTAACATTCTCCTTCTCTTTTCTAGATCTATACTCAACATAAAGAACACTGATCAAATACGCGGTCCAGCTGCCCAAAAGCCCATAAAAAATCTGCAGAACAATCCCAGACGCCATTCCTAATTGCGAAAAAGAGTAAGGAAGTGTTAACAACACTTGTGCCACCTGCATAAACATGTGTTATCAATCAAAGAATACTTGTGTATCAAAATATCTACCTAGATTTTATTAGATTTGAAATTAATTAATTAAATTATACTTGATTTGATGAGCAACTAAACCAAGCATCCCAAGCGGATCCGCCATGCCACAACATACTTTTCATATCGAAAACGGAGTGATCTTCGGATTCTGCATCTCCGCCTTTTTGTCTTTCACTCCCGTTTATATCACTTGATGCAACTATTGAGTCTTCATTCTCGGACAACATGTTTAGTTAAATGAAATGTTTGGTTTCAAACTGTTGTATGTATGATTGTATGTGTGTATGTATGTATGTATGTATGTATGTATGTATGTATGTATGTATGTATGTATGTATGTGGGGAGTAGTGGAATAATTGCAAAAGCGGCTAAAGGGGAAATGATAGAAGGTTAGCCGGAATTTCTGTAGAGGCAGACACTGAGTTAATTAAACATAAAGGTTGGAGAGATGAAGAGAAACAGGGACTTCTTTATTTATTTCATGTATGGAGCTTCAAATTACATTAAACAAATGGAAAAAAAAAAAAAGTAATTATTGTTTTTATATCAAATAATTATGTCTCTTGTGTATTATGTCAAATAATTATTATTGGTTTATTTGTTAGTATAATTTAATGGTTTAAATTACTATTAAGTTTTTATGATTAGGTTTGAATTAATGTTTTAATTGAAAATCAGTTTGAGTTTCGAGGTTTTTTTTAGAGTTAAATGCCATTTTAGTCCCTGTGGTTTGGGTCATTTTGCCAGTTTAGTCCAAAGGTTTCATTTTTAACCTATGGGTCCAAAAATGTTTCACCGTTGCCATTTTAGTCCACTGGGTTAACTTCATCCATTATTTCTGTTAACGAGAAGGGCGATTCGGTCATTTTGTATGGCCGAATTGACTTTCTAGTTAACAGAATTACATATAAAATGACCGAATAGCCCTTCTGTTTAACAGAAAAAATGGATGAAGTTAACCCAGTGGACTAAAATGGCAACGGTGAAACCTTTTTGGATCCACATGTTAAAAATGAAACCTTTGGACTAAACTGGCAAAATGACTAAAACCATAGGGACTAAAATGGCATTTAACTCTTTTTTTTATAACAAAGTTGATTGGTTGATGTAAAAATTTTAGACCGCGATTAGTTGGTTTGATTTCGATTTTAACCAAAAACTAGTGGTGAAAAATCAAACTATAGAAATTAGTCTTGGGAGTTGGACGTGTTAAATTTCAAATTGTGCTATTGATATTCACAAATTTTGGCTTAATTTTCTTACTTTCGTTTCTTTATGGTTTTAAATCAGCAATCACTCGACAACCACTTCTTCGATCACTTTGCTTGAGTTAGCAGGTATTCCCATTCCCGGTTTTGATTGTTCAGTGTTCGTTGTTGCGCTTCATACTTTGAGTTTGAGAGTAGCCCCGGTTCTTTTACTCCCTAGGCCCCACTTCCCTTGAATTATTGATTACTTGATCATTTGCCACTTTGCGATGCATGTATCTTGATTTGACGATTCTAAACTTATGTTGTTTGGTATGAATATATCTCGTATTATATTTGCTAATGTAAAGCATGAGTCCACTAGACTAGAGAATTAAGTGTTTGTAGGAGTCTAGTGTAACCTCATACTCTTGACGCTACTTGAAGCATCTTCAACCCAGAAACCAATGTTTTTAGGACAGGACTGGACGTCAAATCAGTCTTCTTACCAGTCCAATGGTTAAACCAGATGTAATAACCGAGTGATGTTAATATTATAAAAATAAATTGGGTAAAATTGATTTTTTATAAAAATCAGGTTCAACCCCTAAAAAATCGGGTTCAATCGGCTAGTTTTCCGATCCGACCGTCGGTTCCCGGTGCAATTAGCCGGTTCGACCCAAAACGGGTCTGACCAGACCAGTCAAACACCCAATTCTTGATTCGATTTTCAAAACATTACAAAAACCCAAAAACTCCCTATAAACCTATTTGGTGATGTGACACATCAACAATGCACACATACTTTTTTCAAGTAATTCAGTTGAACTCGCAAGTCTGTAATATTTTCAAACCGTCATGTACTTTTACATATATTTCTTATAACCACTTTATTTGTTTTAAAATATATAAGTTTTATATATAGTATAAATATATAGAATATGATTAAAAAAAGAAAAACATATAATTTAACATATTTATATATTTTATAATCGATACAAAAAATTAAAATTTAGAAATACAATATAGATAAAACTTTACAAACATTGCATTGCATAAAATAAATTTGATTGATTGTTGTGAATGTTTATGTTACACAAGATCGGCTTTAAGTTGACAATGAACTGAATTATGGCATACATACATGCATTCACCTTTGTACGTATTCTTCAAATTCATTGTGGGTTCATCGTTATTGCTATCATCATCATCATCGTCATCACTAGCTGGCCAATTAATTACTTATGGAAAATCCTTCATCATATACAAACATATGTTGCATATATAATAATGCATGCAAACATTATCATATCTTTTAGTACTCCAAGCTCTCTTGTTGCCATCATACGAACGATTCTCCAATATTGGGCTTGAAGGACACCTATGTATTTGTTTAAATGTAGTCCATCTATGATATATGTACACTATCTACAAGATATTATAAATGATATTCGTTCATTATCCCTTAAGGGAGGTGTTTGATGTGGGGGATACTATTGTCAATTAGGTAGAAGTTAATAGTATAAGAAATCAAGAGATGGTTGCTACCTTAGACCATGTGTAGTGGTATACATGAATAATGCCCCTATCCATGGGCGTTGTGCGCCATGTGGCAGTCCAGTCAGCAATAGAGCATTATGGGGCGTTTTTCTAAAATGGTTGTAGTGGGGATGTGAGAATTATGTTAAAAAATGGGTGTAAATAAAATTAAATAAAAAAACATCAAAAACCTTTATTGGACAAAGAAAAAGTAGAACAGCAGTGATTGGTCAAATCTTTTGAACACGACGTTGAAAAAACAACGCCAAAACGATTTTTTTTTTTTGAAAAAAACGCCCAGGGGGCGGGCTTGGGGGCGTTTTGGGGCTTAGAGTTCAACAAAAACGCCCAAAATTTGACGACTACGGATGGTCTTAGTGAACTATGAAGAGGTGTGAGTATGGGTTGGTCAGTTTGGTTATTGCCTTAAACCGAATCATAACCAAAAACTTCAATGATTAGAAAACTTTAATTGATCATGGGTTTTGGGTAGTCAGTTATCGGTTTTCATTGGCTGCTTCTTCTTCCATTTTTTGTTTAGTTAAGTTGTTTTTTGTATAAAGAAAAGCGAACCACTATAATCGGTTAATTTGAAGCATTGGTTTCCCACTTGGTTCGGTAACTTGGATTCAATATTTGATCATTAAAATTTGGTTAAAGTCCATGCAGTTATTAGAGAGAAGTTTGTTTAGTAAAACCAACATTCACTATTATAGGTAAATTACTAGACATAAGAATAATAAGATGGAGTCGTCAATGGATCACCTTAAAATCGTTGGTTTCTATAATCAAAGATAACTTAAACAAAACAAAATGAAAAGTTATAATTATATTTTCCATTCTATTTTAACAACTTCCAATTTGCATTAATCACATGCTTTATTATTATATAAGGTTGCTTTGATCAAACGGTCTTATTAGTGTTAGTCGCTTTAATTAAAAAAGTCAAAGAAAATAATAAAGAATCAATGAAATGATGGATAAATAATTTCACATGAATGCATAATTAAAAGGCAATAAGGGTATAAAAAAGGTAGGCGTATAACATGGCAGCCAACCATGAATGCCATCAAAGCTGACCCCACTTCATCGCCGGGTCACCATGCACGAAGATGCTCGCTCCCTCCTTCAATTCATTGCTTGCATATTACAACATGCTTTCTCTTCAATCTTAATTTTTTAACTATTAATATTAATATTAATATTGTTAAGTCCAAATCCGATGTCATACTTATTCATTTTTATTTGTTTATAGCGCTACTTTAGTTAAAAGATTGATCTTATAGTCAACCGGCTTTTAAAATTTTAATAAAATAAAGATATATATTGAGTCATCTTGGGTTTACCCCATTTTCATAAATGGTCAACTGGCTATTTTAGATAAAGATAAAACAAATGTTATCTTCGAGTAATATGGTTGGTTTTAAGCATGTACAAATTAGGTTGATGTATTTGATATGGATAAAGGCATCTCCAGTGGACGCATGACAGATCAAGTGATAGGAGGACTTGAGTTCTTCTTTTAAGACTCAAGTTCAATTCCCATTTGGTGTAAAAAGGGAGTGAGGTACTGGTGAGCGCCAAGGAAAACCTGGGTTCGATACTTGAGCCAAACGGGTTTTATTGGTTGTGCCTACGGGCGGGTGGGTTATCAGGTTTTCCCCGAATTGGTGGTGGACGACTCGAGTTACTTTCGGAGTACTCCGTTTGTCCAGTGGGTGCCCCAGGGATTTATTTGTTGGCCGTTAAAATAAAAATAGAGGTCTTTCTCTCTCTCAAACACACATACACATTTTTCATGTTTGTAGCCATGGACAATTTCTTCTATGTCTTCACTTCAAGAACCCTGAACCCTACAAACCACACAAGATACAATAATATGGAAAACCAATTATAAAATGACATAAAACGACTCAAATTACTATACAAACTACACAGGCCCATCTCCTCCAAGCCCCGCTTACGTGGCGGTGACGTGGCAGCCCCTAAGGGGATGAGGCTCTCCATACCCTCCAGCCTTACAACTTTTAATCCTGGTTGGAAATTACTATATTATTATGAGGTGTAGTACTTATGATGTAATGACACCTCATAATAATATAGTAATTTCCAACCAGGATTAAAAGTTGTAAGGCTGGAGGGTATGGAGAGCCTCATCCCCAAGGGGATGGGCCGTCACATAAGCGAGGCTTGGAGGGGATGGACCTAGAGGGTGGGGGATGAACCCCTTATATATATATATATATATATATATATATATATATATGTATAGTTGTATAGTTGTGTGTGTGTGTGAGGAGAGAGAAATTGAGCCCCGTCGAGAACGGCTGGTGGGAGACGCTGGGGACGGGTCGGACCGAGGGGGGCGGTGTGGGGGACCGGCGTCGGGCCAAGCCGGCCCCCATACCGTCTGGTCTAATTTTAATTGAGTTGTGATTAAATAAAGGTGTTGGAGACATGACAAAGTCAAGAGTTTTTGTATCTAGAGATCGTGAAGCCGTACATGATTGTCTCATACAAGATTATTTCACCAAATATCCAATATTTAGTGATGATACGTTTAGAAGACGATTGCAGATATGAAGAGAACTATTCTTAAAAATAGTTGGTGATATGGAGACGAACTTTGAATTTTTTTTTTCAAACTAGTTGAGATGCTACATGAAAGAAGAGTTTTACGTCATTTCAAAAGGGCACATTGACTATACATCAACTAGCATACTAGAATCCTTTTGACGCATATTTAAATATGTCTGAAAGAACCTTATTTGAAAGTCTTCAATACTTTTGGTAGTGCTATTTAGTTGTATGGAAATGAATACTTGCGTCGACTAACTTTAAAGGACATACAACTTTTGTACGTTGCACATGAAAGCAAACATGGATTTTTTTTTGGAATGCTAGTAGGGTAGTATTGATTGTATGCATTGGGCTTGGAGGAATTATTCAATGGTATGGTGAAGTCTTTACATGAAAGATGACCACAAATACCCAACGATTATGTTCAAAGCGGTCGCCTCCCATGACTTTTAGTTTTGTCATGCATTCTTTGGTGTTGCTGGTTCCAACAACCGCCTCAATGTCCTCTATCATTTATCATTCATCATTATTCAATGACATTGTACATGGATATGAACCAAAGTGTTCATTTGAGGTACAAGGACGTGGAACGAAGGTTTGGTGTCCTAATAAACTTGTTCCACTCTGTTCACGTGTAATGCATCCACCCAAAATTAGAAAGATAATGTAGATGAAGGTGCAAAGATATGTCTTGAACTTGTAAGACTGAGGGGAGTGGGGCGACTCCCCCTCCCAAGTCGCCCTAAGTCGCCTGGAACACCGCCCCCTTGGCGTCTCGGCTGGCGTCCCAAGCCAGCCCGTCTCCAAGCGATCGCCCACTTTTTCCATTTCCCCATACATATATCCGTTGCCAACGGATAGTTTGGCCAAATTTTTTTATTTTTTTTAAATACACCCAACCTTTATAAATAATACCACATATCAAACACATTTTTACCACAATCTTCTCTCAACTCATCAAAATTTATACCAATCTTCTCTCAACTCATCAAAATGTATCCCCACAACATCCCTCCTTTCAACCAAAATACACAATCTTCCAATCCACAACCCGATATGGCGGACCCAAACGTTTTAAATAACCCCGCTTTTTACGCCTATTTCAATAATATGCACGTTTCTAGCCCTACACCGCAAGTATACTACAACAATACGACGATACCGCAAAATATGGGGTTCACCACTTGGAACACACAACAACCCGGTGGTTTTCAAAACGTTGGAGGATCGAGCCAACAAAATGGTATAAATTTTTTATATATTTTTTTGTAAAGAATATGTTTTTTTTACTTTGTATTCCATCTAGTGGTTGATTTAGATGACGAAGAAGTTCCGGAGACCCAGTTCCATGTCGGTCAAAATGATGTTGAACCTCAAAAAAAGAAACGTTCACACAAGAGGAAAACACCGGGTGAAGAACGCTTGAAAACCAAACCGATACCATGGACTTCCAACGAGGAAATGAGCTTGTCCAAGGCTTGGCTAGAAATAACCGAAGACCCGAGATGTAGTAAGTTGTCTTATAACTTATTGGTCTCGTATTTACAAACTTTTCTATAGATAACTATTGTTTTGTTTTTTATAGGTAACTATCAAAAGGAAAAAACATATTGGTCTCGTATTTACAACGTTTTCCTCAAGTTGGAAGATCAAGAAGATGGATACCGTGATCCCGATGGTATCGGCGCGAAGTAGCGTAAAATGCGTCATTTGATTCAAAGTTTCAACCAAATATACACTCGCCTAAATAACTCGAGTGTGCGCCAAAGTGGTTCCGACGATGCGATGCTCCAAGCAAACGCCCAAAATGAATTCCGAGCCGAACACAAGAAGGCGTTTCCTTATCTTGCTATTTGGCAATTTTTAAGAAAGAGTTCGAAATTTCACATAGTCATTGCCTTCGATCCATTTAAAACTCGTGGCTAACCGTCGGCTAAGCGGTCAAAAACCTCATCCTCAAACGACCATCAAAGTACCGGGTCGGACGCTCGGTGCCAAATAAATCTCAACGACATTGACGAGGACGATGCGTTTGAACCACCACAACGGCCGGTTGGCCGAGATAGGGCCAAAAAAGCCGCTCAAACGTCTTCTAGTGGTGTACGAATCGACTACACTGAAACGTTCGAAAAAGTCACCAATAAGTTAGACGGCTTGTTGCAAACGAGCCAACAACGGATCAACTTAAAAAAAAGAACACGGTGACCGAAAGCTAAAGCTGAAAGAAAGTCGTCAAAAAGCACTTGATTTGCAAATATTAACATCCGACACGACAAACCTTTCTGGAGCCGAGCTCGCTTTAGCCGAACAAATGAAGCAAGAAATTCGAAAAAAATATAACCTTTGTTGATTGTATTTTTTTTTTGTTGATGTATTTTTTTTTCAGTTGATGTATTATTTTTTTTTGTTGATGTATTTTTTTTTTTCGGTTGATGTATTTTTTATTTTGTTGAAGTAATTTTTTTTTGTTGAAGTATTAGTTTTTATTTACTTTGATCAATACTTTTATAAAAAAAATAGGAATTTTTTTATATCTTTTACATAAAAAAAGACAAAATAAATCAATGTCACGTGTCGCAAGACGCCCTAGCCAGCCAAGTTGCTCCACTCCCTTTTTTTGCCCAAAATCCTCTAATCTGACGTGGCGCAACGTGTCGCAAGACGCCCCGTGTCGCAAGACGCCCTCTCAAAAGGATACCCCACTCCACCCCGACGATTGATGTGGAGACAAACCATAATATACTTAGATAATTGTGTTTCACGGAAACCCATAACACCCTTCGATCAGATCTCATTGAGCAAATTGCAAACACCACATATCCAACCTAGACGATGTAGACCCGTAGTTTTATTTTTTATATGTTTATTTATTTTTATTATCCCTTTATTTAATTAATGTAATGTTTTTAAAATAGTTGTATTATGTTATATGTGTGTGGTCAATTATAAATGTATATACAAACTGATTAAATAATGAACAAAAGTAATTACCTATATAAACAAAAAAAATGGCAGGGAATAGTAATCGATGTTGATTTGTGGATAAGGGTGGTTGCCCAACTCGTGGGTGTCACATGGCACCCGCTAAAGTAAATTTTTCTTTTTGCTTTTCACCATTACCTATATAAAAAAATGGCAGGGAATAGTAATCGATGTTGATTTGTGGATAAGGGTGGTTGCCCAACTCGTGGGTGTCACATGGCACCCGCTAAAGTAAATTTTTCTTTTTGCTTTTCACCATTATCTATATAAAAAAAATGGCAGGGAATAGTAATCGATGTTGATTTGTGGATAAGGGTGGTTGCCCAACTCGTGGGTGTCACATGGCACCCACTAAAGTAAATTTTTCTTTTTGTTTTTCACCAACCGCAACATTAATATATATACATATGGAGACGGATTCTGATACAAACAATAAAAGTGGTGTTATGGAAAAACATGTAGGTTTTAACTTACCAGACGCGGGTTTGAATCCCGGTTCAAGCAATTTGCATTACTTTTGTTGTTTTTTTGGTTTATTAGAAGTGTCTAAGTAGAACCTTGAATTTTAATAATTTACGTTACGACCTCTTAAACATTAAAACTTACCATATAGTTCTCAAGATTTAACAAAGTCATCTCTTTTTCTATTTTCCCTTTAATTTTTTTACAATGTCCATACTTAACAGAAGTTTGAATGAACCGTAATGAACAAAATTGGTAATCAAAAGTACAAGAATTAAGCTTAAAAACGGCGCAGTAACATGCGCGGGGAAAAAACTAGTTAAATAATAAATAGTAGTTAGATAATTAATAAATAAGTAACAAGATAAGCTCGAAGCAAGTTCGAGCTTTAGAGATAGAGGTTGACACGAGTAGAGCTCAAGCTCTTTTAAGATAAATGAGCAGCTTATGGTTGGCTCGACTTGACTCATTAATACTTTACATCTGTTTTTAGAATCTTTTCTGTTAAGTAAACCAAAAACGAAAAATGTAGAAGTACAATGAACCACCATGTTAACTACTTAACTTGATTAAAGAATGTCTTCTTTCTTGAAAAAGCTTCATTTGTAAACACCAAAAAATTGGTTGGCGTGACAAATTCCTTGGTTTATTTACCAAATTTATCTCGAAATTCCATAACTTACATTGTTAATGTAACTTTTTCTTTGGTTTGATCCAAAATCTGGGATGATGGGTTAGACTTCTCCTATTATATTCTTCATATAGAGATGGCTACAATGTCTATAAAGATTTCGCCCTCTTGATTCGATGTTCAACTCAGTCACGAACAAAAAAAAATTACAAGTGTAAGCGAAAAAACCCTTCTGAAAGACCAAGAAAGTTTTGAGTCTATATCGACAAGTGTCGGATAGCATGTTGTTACGGGCTAATCACATCATGTTATTTGAGATTCAGAATGAGTTTATGACGAACCATTCGTATTACAACATTCAGAATGCATATTAATGGGATGCGACCACCCGCTACAACTTCAGGGTGATCCATTAAAAATTATTCTGATTTATGACACTTTTTTTTAACAGCAGAGTATCATCATGTCACGAGTGGAATCACCCAATCATATTTATCTCCGCTAGACATAATGCCCCTTTGGGATACCTAATAAATATGGGAAAACCCCCTTTGGGAATCGAACCAGGAACTATCGGTCCTAAAGTTTTATCCCGCCCCAAATATGTCACTAGGCTATGAAGTCATGGGCTCTGATTTATGACACTTAAGTGACAACACATAATCTGATAAACGATATTAGTAAGAAAAAATAAAATGAAGACAAACAAGATTACATTACTATTGAATTATCTAAAATCCCTCTTAACTAGTATGCTATTATTTCTCTCAAATGACATTCAAGACATAAAAATCAATCAAAGGCTATCTTTTGGAATGTTTTTTAACCACTACCTTGTAATAATCTCGTTACGATTACAAAATTTAATCCGATTATGATACAAATTGGCGAACAAGTATGATTAAATAGGGAATTCAAGGATCAAGGGAAAGCTTTTCAAGCCCATGGTTTGAAGCTTTTTTCATTTCAAGAGCTCTCTTATAAGGGGGGTCAATTGGAGGCTGCACAGGGTCCAAAATCTTGTAGGAACCATCAGGGGCTTTAGAAAGCGGATATGATCGGTCCGAGTCATAACCACTAAGGTCTCCACACGCCAGAAATGGTATATAAACCTTGTTTGGCCCTTCTAACCATCCACTACTACAATCTGTCAATTCACAAAGAACAATATATTAGAAAATCATGAAAAATAAAAATGATATATAAATACACATATCAGAGAGAGAGAGAGAGAGAGAGACCTAAGTCGTCTGCACCAGATGGAGTTCCGACCTTCTCAAGGAGGCGATGCAAATCTTTCTCATTGAAGCCTTCTGGAGGTGAATAATTTTCACAAACAGCAAATGCCTCTGTTTATGACAAAAATAACTAAATAAAAATAAAATAGAAAAAAGTAGTCATAACTTATGTAGGAAGCAAACAGCCAGCGGGTCTTCCATACTTGGGGGCCATTTGGCAACTTCTGAATGGTTAAGTGCTGAACCAGTAAGAGGTCTGAACCATTAAGTGCTGAAGAGGTCTGAACCATTAAGAGCCAGTATAATGCTTAACCGTTCAGAGGCAAATCTCTAACCAATTCAGATTAGAGGTCTTAACCATTCAGACTCGGTATAATGCTTAACCATTCAGAGGCAAATGTCTGAACCTTTCAGACATTTGCTCATGAAGCAAACAGTCTGAACCATTAAGTGTTGAACCAGTAAGAGGTCTGAACCATTAAGAGCCTCATTAAGAGGTAAACATATAGCCCCTTACATCAGTATCTCAACTACTAGATGATTATTAGTTATGTTATTATCTCCAAATAACTTCCCCAAAACGTGATACTTGCAAGTCATCCTTTAATACGTTAATGCAACTTGAGCATTAGAAAAGCTATGCATGCCAATACTATATGTAGCACACATATAGATATACACATATATAGTTTCTTTGATATAAGCCTTAAAAGGGGTTGGTTTCGGGGTGAACTCTAATAAATTTTGTACCAAACATATCATAAATATTAGGCTTATGGAAAATCTGGAACAGTCTTAACCATAGTTGTGAATGGCGAATAGCGACAAATGGCGATAAGGTACCTATATGCTACATAGCGAATAGCGATAAATAGCGAGCGGCTATTTTATAAATAGCGACACTAGAAAAAAATTTAAAAAATTGTTTATGTATATTATATCAAAATACCCTGGTATATATCTATGCTATTTTACATATATATTTAACAAAATCCTAAATTCCAGCTATTTTATAGCTATATTTAGGTGCTATTTATATCAAAAAAACAAAAAATAAAATAAAATGTTGATATCATCGCTATCTGTCGCTACAACCCTAATAGCGAGCCTAGACCTACACACTACTTAGCGCGCTATAGTGATCGCTACGCTCACTATTGACAACTATGGTCTTAACAACTATATTTATTAAGTTAGTATTATTTTAATTATGCATAAAGAGTTAAGCCCCCACACACACCACCCAAATTCTAATACACGTCTAGTGGTCACTTTGGTGGCAGTTATAGACTTGTTCAAATAGACAAGGTTCAAGTTGAACTCACCTATGCTTGAATTTCGGCTACTTTTTGGTTTTGCAAGAGTTACTTCTGTGAAAAATAGTTTTAGCTGCAAGAAAACAGATCATAAGACATTTCAGTAAGATGAATATACTCGACAGTACCACAAATGAACTTTATTTAATACTTAATAGCATGTTCATTTCCAACAAGAATAAACTAGCTATTGTTTCTCATATCTGGGAAGCCATACAGATGATTTCGAACCTGACAATATAAAAGGCTTGTATCCTTTCCCCTAAAGATCTTTGCAATAAATTTTCCACCTTTCTTGAGTATGTGAGTCACAATTGTTAACCCCTGAAAATGAAAATACCATTAAGCTTTATCATATAACATATGGGATTGGTTGAACGAGAACTACAAAAAAATTTACCGCCAATATTAGTTGTGACTGAACGAATTCATCCATGTCATGAAGTCCAGTTACTGCAGTTATAAGGTGAAAGTACGGTCAATAAAACTGGTCAACCGTCAACCATAATAAGTTGTAGAAATAACAAAAACAAATATGCAAAATTGCATAACTAATCTTACCATCAGGAGCACCGTCACAAACAACTAGGTCAGCCTTGCATCCATCGAAATGCCTAATGACCTGAAAAAAATATAAGAAAAAATAATAAAGAAGTTAAAGCACAAATTAAATATATGTTTTTTTTTTTTTTGGTTTCTTGTAAGAAATAAAAAGATGCAAAAGATATCAACACACCACTTCAGCTGTTCTAGCATTAGTTATGTCTCCTTGTACTTGGATGACACCTTCAATCGGAGCCATGGGTTGTAAATCAATGGCCACGATGAGTGGAAGCTCGGATGATAGTTTAGCTGGGAGATACAGTTTACGACTCAAAACCTACAAAGAAAGTTGTAAATTATTGTATAACTAACAAATACCAAATTGTATATAAGATTTACTATTCATAGTTGTTTGTCTTTTAGTGCATTTTGCTTTTTTTTAGTTTCAATTTTACCCTTATTGATAGCACTCGGTTACGGCAACGGATAGTATTTTTGAAAACCAAATGAACGAGTAAAAAAGGATAGATCTAACGTCCTCTTGTGATACAGGTACACCACACAAGAAAACGATCAGGGCAAACTAAACAACAATCAAGATACAGATACACCACTTGATTCTAATCTAGGCTCCAAGAACACCATTCAAGTTGCCAAACTTGAACTAGCATGGCAGAATTAATTACTCTCAAAATTTATTGAGAAAATTAACACAAAAATTCAAACTCATAAACTCACTCCCTTGCTTCTTTCGATTAGCACATATTTAAACTACAATTACAATAACCGACCACTACTCCCATTATTCTTGTTCATGGGTTTTACTAAATAAAATAAAAATGAAAAAAGCACATGTTGGAAAATAAACAAACTGCACAAAACATGGACTCATGCAAATAAAAAGAAAAACACATAAATATAACTTAAAAATATTATATGAAATAAACGTGACTTAAGGGATGGCTATCATTTATACTTTAAATAAATAATATCCGCCTTTAACCTGTTTAATTTTTATTTGACTTGTTTTTTATTTTGGTCATTAGCCCTTTTTTTTAAAGTTGAATACGCAACTGTGTTGAAAACCCCATTTAATAAGTTTCGTTCATTAACTTCTCTAAAAAAGTTTAATACGCAATGGTGTTGAAAACAGAATTGAATTCAAAATAGAGTATTTTTTTGGTATCGTAAACTATAATGAGTGCCAGTATCGGTGATGGGCCTTACCAATACCGACCGAACATCGGTACTGGTATAGCCGTATAGGTATTATTGCAACCGGTACCGGTATTCGTTTTATGGTTTTCAATCAATGTTAATTATGTGTAGATATCCTTTAGGGTATATGGCGACTATATTTTTTTTTTTTGTTTTCTCTTTAGGTTGCTAACCGAATGCCGGTATTGTACGGGTACCTAAACGAACTGAATCAATATTGACCGAGTTCCCGCCACATCGCACGGGAAACCGTGCTAGTTAATGCAACACATGCAATATTAATATCTCAAAACAAAATATAAAAAAATACATATAGTTAATGATCATCATTTGTGCTAGAGGAAAAAAAGATATTAATACAATATGACCAGAAATTAAGAGTATAATTGACATGCCTGACTCCAGCTACCAGGTGCGGCACAGAGATCTACCACGCGCTTAACTCCTGAGAGTTGATAATATTAGAAATTATGTCAAATGATAATTGCATCATGGTAAAAAAAATCATTTCAATAATGATAATAATTCAGAGTGAGTTGATATGAAATGTACCTTGAAAGATGTTGAACTCCTCGTCAATTTGAAGGAGCTTGAAGGCACTTCGTGCACGCCAGCCTTCTTCTTTTGCTTTGCGGTAATAGATATCCTATGTGCACATTAAACTAAACTATAAAGGAGATCGATCGATCGATCACAAATAAAAAGATATGAAAACAAAAATGATAGATAGTATGATACCCGTTTATCTCTCGATGCTTTTCCCATTTTTGCACCTGCTTATCTATCTATCCTCTACAATACACACCGAACCTCTACACAAAGATAGAAGATAGACACTTAAAACAACTCTTAACCTCTAAACAAAATTTGCAGTCATGCCACTTTTTTTCATTTGAACATGACACATAACAAGAGAAAGAAAACTCAAAAGAACTTACTGCAACATTAATAATTTACAAACAAAAGTCAAAAACTTACTTAAGAATGACCTGGCAAAATGGGCTGGGCGGGTCTGGACAGGTTCAGGTCAGCACGAGCCGATCTTAAAAAAAGGGTTCGGGTCTTCGGGTGGTGATTTAAAAAATGGTTATTTTGAAAAAGAAGAAACAGGGTTCTTGTTTCTTCCCATATATTTCTCAAGTTATAAGCATTTTTCCATTCAGAGATCAACAATTGGTTCGGGCATAGTCACATAATTCAAACGTAATAGAGAAGAAATGGTGGCTAATCGAAGCTTACCTGCTTGCTGGCTGATTGAACCTTACGTTCCCTTCCCTGCGAATGAAAGAAGATCTGCGTCCGCTGTTTTTTCTTTAGGTTTGGAAGATGGAGGAGCGAACAGGGGAGATCGTGATACGGCTGCTTTAGTTTAGGGTTATTTTATTTTTAATTTTAATTTTAACTATATTTTATTAGTAAGAATAGTGTTAGGCTTGGGGTATATTTAACTTTTTTTAACACCATCACTTAGACTAAAGGGAGTGGGCATTCTTTTGAGAGGGTGTCTTCCGACACGTGGCGCCACGTCAGATTAGAGGATTTTGGGCAAAAAAAGGGGAGTGGAGCAACTTGGCTGACTAGAGCGTCTTGCGACACGTGGCATTGATTTATTTTGTCTTTTTTATGTAAAAGATATAAAAATGTCCTATTTTTTTATAAAAGTATTGATCAAAGTAAATAAAAACTAATACTTCAACAAAATAAAAAATACATCAACCGAAAAAAAAATACATCAACAAAAACAAAATACAATCAACAAAGGTTATATTTTTCTCGAATTTCTTGCTTCATTTGTTCGGCTAAAGCGAGCTCGGCTCCAGAAAGGTTTGTCGTGTCGGTTGTTAATATTTGCAAATCAAGTGTTTTTTGACGACTTTCTTTCAGCTTTAGCTTTCAGTCACCGTGTTCTTTTTTTAAGTTGAGCAGTTGTTGGCTCGTTTGCAACAAGCCGTCCAACTTATTGGTGACTTTTTCGAACGTTTCGGTGTAGTCGATTCGTACACCGCTAGAAGACGGTTGGGCGGATTTTTTGGCCCTATCTCGGCCAACCGGCCGTTGTGGTGGTTCAAACGCATCGTCCTCTTCATGTGGCTCTTCCAAATCTTCCTCAATGTCGTTGAGATTTATTGGGCACCGAGCGTCCGACCCTTGACTTTGATGGTCGTTTGAGGATGAGGTTTTTGACCGCTTAGCCGACGGTTGGCCACGAGTTTTAAATGGATCGAAGGCGATGACTATGTGAAATTTTGAACTCTTTCTTAAAACTTGCCAAATAGTAAGATAAGGAAACGCCTTCCGGTGTTCGGCTCGGAATTCATTTTGGGCGTTTGCTTGTAGCATCGCATCGTCGGAACCACTTTGGCGCACACTCGAGTTATTTAGACGAGTGTATATTTGGTTGAAACTTTGAATCAAAGGACGCATTTTGTTGGCTCGATCCTCCAACGTTTTGAAAACCACCGGGTTGCTGTGTGTTCCACGTGGCGAACCCATATTTTGCGGTATCGTCATATTGTGGTAGTATACTTGCGGTGTAGGGCTAGGAACGTGCATATTATTGAAATATGTGTAAAAAGCGGGGTTATTTAAAACGTTTGGGTCCGCCATATCGGGTTGTGGATTGGAAGATTGTGTATTCGGGAGTGGGTGTCACACCCCGGATTTCCACGTATTACCGGTGGGCCCGGTAGGGGAGTATCGTGACGTGGTTGGTAACATATAAGTCAAACAACACAATATTTAAATGCACAGCGGAAACAAAGTATAGATTCATTTCAACCAAACAATATTGTAATATTAAGTATCACAAATAGTTGAATATAAATCCACAGGGATATATCAAAATAAAAGGAAACAATGTTCAACAGTCTATGACATCCAAGTTTGCGAGACTTATTGTGGATGCTAGGAGAAAAGCCAGCCTATTACGCGTAGTACCTGCACTTAACTTTTTTGAGAAAATACGTCAGTTTACACTGGTAAATACAATCAACCGACTCATTTTGAAAAGAGTTTAAGAAAATGAATTTAAGGCACAAATAATATTTTATAACTTGGGATAATTATTAGAATATAATACTTGTAAAGGATTTACATGTTTCTTATGCGTTCAGTAGCCCGGTTCGTGTCGGGTTAAAGATCAATAGACACACCACATTATTATATGAGACACCGACGGGCGTACGCCTACGCCCCGTGCTTAGGTCGTGGCCATTTCGTAAAATGATGTCAGGGGTATCCGGGACATGGTCATTAACCCCCCAAAGGCTTTAAGCAAACAAAACAATTTAAACGAGACATCTCAATACTTTAACC
Source organism: Helianthus tuberosus (assembly GCA_030545235.1). NCBI lineage: Eukaryota > Viridiplantae > Streptophyta > Magnoliopsida > Asterales > Asteraceae > Helianthus > Helianthus tuberosus. The sequence continues at coordinate 100,489,144 of CM060381.1, read as the reverse complement.
ATCATACAATTAAAGATTCAATGCCCGACCAAGCGGTATTTTATATACCGTACCCCAAGCCCGTATAGGGAAAATAAGTTAAAAGTATTTACCTGAGCAAGTATAAATCACAATCAGCGAGTGCAAGTATCTTTTACCGGGTCTCCTATTCTGGAACGAAGGTTTATAATAACCTATTAGAATCCTAACGGGTCTTTGATTAAGTCTAAACTTAGACCGGTTAGTTTTAAAGGAATATACGGTTCGAACACATGATTAAGCGAAGACCGGATAGAATGTGATTTAGACCCGACAAGTTTGAAGACTTGCTTAATATGGGTATATTATACACATTCTGGATTTTGAGATAAAATCGATAAGGTTTGACCCGTTTCGGCTAATTTATGTAAACTAGTTACATAAACCGAACCGAACGCGCACAAAGCGTAACGGGTAACCATAAGAGTCCTAAACAGGTTTCCTAAGTTAACATGCCTTAAATATGTTTTGATATCAGTAGGATACCTTCCATTATGCCCAAAACGAGTTTAACCTATAATTAAGCCCGTAGGGGTATTTTGGTCATTTTAAAGATTATAAAAGGGATTAATTAAGCTTCCGTGATTCGGGTCTGAATTAATTAGTAAAATGACTTGTCTTAACAGGTCATATCAGTTGGTGTTAAGTCCTTTGTGACAAAATGGTTTTAAACCCTTACTATGCGCTTAATACGCTTATAAAGTCGTTTTAAGCGATTTACGGGTTAAAATAGGAATCTGAGTTTCCAGATCAGTTCATGAGGTTCAAAACACTTCATTTATTATTTAAAATCAGTAGCAATTGGATTTGTAGCAAAAGGACTTGTAAAACTCATTTTATGGCCGAAAAGGGTATAATCGGTATTTACCGAATCAAGACACTAATCCTAGCTTATGATCAGTTTAAAAATAATTAAAAATCTTTAAAAATCCCAAAATATTATGTTACATCAGTGGGTAAAAGTTTTTGTGTCAAAAATTGGGTTTAGATAGGCTTTACGCTAATGACGCCGTTTTATTTACTTAAGAATCGTTCTAATTACGTCATTAAGCAAAACTCCTAATCTAGACCTCCAACTGATGTGAAAATTTTGGGACATGTTTAATAATCAGCAACAAAGATTATTGTACTTTCAAAATTCCAAAATTCTCGTTTTATGGTTATAAGGGCATTATGGTCAATATTTAAGCAATTAACGGAAACGTCGGACAATTAAGGATTCAAGTGGTATAAACGCAGAGGGTTATACAATCATGTAACTAGGTCCTAATGGAACTTTAAGGCATGTCTAAACCTATCTAAATCGGGTCAGAACTGAAGTCAAAGCAAAAGTCAAAGTTTTGCGACTTTCGGTTCCGAATCGGTTCTAAACAGAAAGTTGTCGAATCAAACAAGCTTAGGAAAGTTCTTATACTTATTACCATGTTATATGAATGATAAAATAGGTTACACGCCTTTTACATTGTTAATTATGCGTTAAATCGAAGATTACATTTCTGTTGACTTTTTCTAAGCATATTTGACTCGAACAAATGACCTAGTTAGGATGGGAATCAGTGAGTACCCTTTTAAGGGTTTATTACCCACATAATTACCTACTTAAAGGTACTTTTAATTCGAGATTTGACTGAGCCATTATTAATTAATCTTGAAGTCAAACCGTAATTACGACGGTTTGACTTTTAGCTAAATAACAAAGCTAAACTCAATTAAAGAAGGTTAAGCATACTTACAAGTGTCTAATGAACGATTAGTAAGGCTTAGAAAAGGCTCTTGAGTTCCAGAAGTCTTCAAGAAATGCAGATGAGATGAATGTATGAATGTTGCAAACTTAGGAGCTTTATATAGTGATCAAAACTCCTTAGATTGTTGACATGCAAGGCTACTAATGATCATGGATGCTTACAAGTGCCCTCTAGTGACTAAAAACCAGTATAGGAAGCCCATTGTATTGAAACAAGTCATTTGGATTCGGTTAAGAGCTGAACAGCCACCTGTGCAACATTTCTGATCAGACAAGGCCGTCGCGTAGCGTGACGGCATAGGAGTCTAGTGCTCGCGCTACGCGAGCATATGGTGACCTGTCAACCAAGTTTCCATTATTTGCATTTCGGTCCCCGGTCCTCCTAAAGGTCGTTTTCTCATTGTTTCTTGCATTCTAAGCCCTTAAAATTGACATATAGGGGCTTTAAGACTTAAACCCACTTTGTGAAGTCCTTGGCCACTTTGTGTTTACCCGAAAAGTCCTAACTTTCCATGTTGACGCTTCTAACCCCTCGAACACGAATTTTATCATAACTTTCTCATACGATAACAAAACTTTATGAAATTTATATCGTGCATTCTAGTGAGCATAATTAACCGTTACAAAGCTTCGGGTTTGTCAAAAAGGTCACTCAGAGGTATAACTTAAACATGTTGACACATTTAACCCCCGGTAGTTTGTAATCTCTCACTTTCTTTCATATTTAGCTTCGTATGATCCATGATTTATTCGTTTGAAGGTACGAGCATCATATAGGGTTAATGTACAATATATTTATTCACTGTTGACATTTAGAACCCGTATATTCACATACTTTCCAGGTTTGTCAACTTTAGTCCTTCAAGAACATTCTTACACACGTTCAAACTTATGACACGTGTCAACACATTATAGGACCTGAATTTTCGAGGTGTTACATCCTCATCCCCTTAAAAGAAATCTCGACCTCGAGATTTACTGAAACAAATAAGGGTACTTTTATTTCATTGTGGACTCAACCTCCCACGTATATTCGGGACCTCTACGGGCATCCCATTTGACCTTTACAATAGGCAGATGCTTCCTTCGAAGCTTCTTAACCTGTCGATCTTCAATCGACAATGGTTTTTCCACAAATTTCAAGCTCTCATCTATATGCACATCTGTATGTGGTATTACCAGTGATTCATCAGCGAAACACTTTTTCAGATTGCAGATGTGAAATGCATTGTGAATTCCACTGAGCTCTTCTGGTAAGTTTAACTTATAGGCAACCGATCCGACACATTCGATGACTTCGAACTGTCCTATGTACCTCGGGCTTAACTTGCCTTTCTTACCAAATCGCATCACTCCCTTCCAGGGTGATACTTTAAGCAAGACTTTGTCACCTACTTCGAAGTTCATAGCTTTACGCTTTGGATCTGCGTAACTCTTTTGCCTATCTCGGGCAGCTTTGAGACGGTCTCGAATCTGGACAATCTTGTCCGTCGTTTCAAAGACTATCTCTGGTCCTGATAATTAGACATCTCCAACTTCTGCCCAACAAATGGGTGATCTACACTTTCTACCGTATAAGGCCTCGAAAGGCGCAGCTTTAATGCTTGTATGGTAGCTATTGTTGTAGGAGAATTCTATCAATGGCAGGTGGTTATCCCAACTACCACCTAAATCAATCACGCATGCTCGAAGCATGTCTTCCAAAGTTTGAATAGTACGCTCACTCTGACCGTCCGTCTGAGGATGGTAAGCCGTACTAAAATTCAAACGTGTGCCCAAAGATTGTTGGAAGCTTTTCCAAAAATGTGACATGTATCTAGTATCTCTGTCGGAGATAATAGACACAGGTATGCCATGTAAAGCTACAATCTTATCCACGTACAACTGGGCTAACATATCGGAGCTATAAGTCTCCTTGATGGGTAAGAAATGTGCTGACTTAGTCAGTCTATCTACGATCACCCAAATGGTATCATTTCCTTTCCTTGTTTTAGGTAACTTGGTGATAAAATCTATAGTTACCATTTCCCACTTCCAAGTGGGAAGTTGTCACACCCCCAAAATCCACACGCGGAGTACCACCGCTTGGAGTCGTGACATGACCAGGATCAAGCCACCAATCATATTGAACATGAGTATAAATATCAAAAGTCATTCAACAATACGATAGGTGTTTCCCAAAACCAAATATAAACAAGTGTGTAGCGGAAGCATTTAAAGTAAAACCCAACATAAGTTTAAGTACAAAATGTCATAATGTTTAACAACACATTTCACGATCCATGTCCACAACAACCGTGCCTCCCGTGCAAGCTCCAAAAGTACCTAAAGTCCTGCAAGGCATGTAACAGAGAATCAACAACTAGTTGAGCGAGTTCACAGTAAGTAAGTTCGTAAAAGCAGGTTCGTTTCGTAACGTGTGGCTCTACTGGGCCTATAGTATGTTCTATTAGTGGGGGCTTCCCATGTTTGCATATACACTAGACTATTTGTAACCATAAGTGTTCTTCACAACCGAGAACAGTAGTACGTACATAGTTTACGTAGGCTTTACGTAAGTGTCCTTCACAACCGAGGACAGTATTGAGTATAAGTTCACGTAGGTTTTACGTGAGTATCCTTCACAACCGAGGATAGTATTGAGTATAAGTTCACGTAGGTTTTACGTGAGTATCCTTCACAACCGAGGATAGTATTGAGTATAAGTTCACGTAGGTTTTACGTGAGTATCCTTCACAACCGAGGATAGTATTGAGTATAAGTTCACGTAGGTTTTACGTGAGTATCCTTCACAACCGAGGATAATATTGAGTATAAGTTCACGTAGGTTTTACGTGAGTATCCTTCACAACCGAGGATAATGGTATGGTAGTCTAGTATCAGTGTATGTACGAATCTATTCAACCTTAATCCTTCCATCCCATTCCCCAAACCCTGGGAATCCCATGCCTTAGTAAGGGTGTGAACTCACCTTGTTTTGCTCGGTATGCTAAGTATGTGCTCAAAGTAAATCAATCACGTCCTAAAGTACGCACGTATACATAATCAGTTTGTGTTTAAGTTGTTCATGTATAAGCAGGTAACACGTAATCACAATCATACCAGTCATGTTTAACATTTAACAGCAGTTACATATTCCAGTTAACACTTAACAGAATTAACTTAAGTTCCTGCACAGATCAGCTATTCGGCGAAACACACAGTTGACGAAACACGTTCTGTTTCGTCGTGATCTTAATTGGCGAAACAGGATTCTAATTCGTCGATGACTCTTGGCGAAACACATTCTGTTTCGCCGAGAGTCCTGTTTCGTCGGATGTCTGTTTCGCAGACATCAGTTACAGCAGATGCGTCATAACAGATACAACCTTAACACAGAAACCCTAAACCATCTTAACAGCCGTCATCAATAGCAGAAAATCATATGAAGATCAATGTGCAAATCGAATCATCATAAATCAACCATCCAAGAATCATTGTCTAGCATAAACCCTAGTTTATGTGTATAGCATATCAAATAACATACAACATCATCACATCAATCCCTATCAAGATACTAATGTAATCAGAATCAGGCCATATAAACAACATTCAGAACCGAGCATTCGATTGTATCAAGTTTCGCATATCTTTTATATATCCTACTATATCATATCATACACATCGAAATCTATATCACCGTCATACTAGAATCGCAGCAGTAACACGCATCAATCATTTACACAAACATGAATCGAGATGGTACAGAATCAAGAAACCGATTAACATACACACGACTAACCGAGATATGAGAAAACACAATCGATCGCTAGGGATATCTTCGAGAAGCTCCTACTGCCGTCACAAAGGAGAGGAGGGCACTAGGGTTCGGTTGTTATGATAAATGTGTGAAACTGAGGCTGTTACACGTTTTAAAACCCGAAATAACAAGCTGGGCCCGAACTGGGCTTTTGGCGAAACTGGGCTCGGCGAAACTGACCTGTTTCGTCGAGTGGATGGTTGGTGAAACAATCTGTTTCGTCGAGAGTGGTTATGGCGAAACAGATATTGTGTTTCGTCGAGTTGTTCAGGTCTCAAACAGTTTACAGTTAATCATGCAGTCAAGTACTTACACCTTACCACTCAAAAAATCAAGATTATCATCTTAACTATAATTTAGTGTGCACAATTACCAGGTAAATAATTCGTGTAAGCAATAATCTAGACGGTCAACGTGCAATAAATGCGAATAAAGAATGTCGGAAATTCGAGTTGTCACATTATCCCCAACTTGAAAGAAATTTCGTCCCGAAATCCTGTATTGGTAGCTTCAGCCTCAGTAGTAGTTGCATTGGTTCCGAAAAACTGGGGATACTTGAGTTTCATTTGATCTTCACGCTCCCAGGTGAACTCTGGGCCGCGACGGGAGTTCCAACGAACTCGTACAAGAGGGATTCTCATGTTCTTGAGGACCTTAACATCCTGGTCCGTGATCTCAACTGGTTTCTCGACGAACTGCAACCGCTCGTCGATAGTGAGTTCCTTAAAAGGAACTATGTGGGTCTCATCTGACAGACACTTCTTCAGATTCGACACGTGAAAGACGTTGTGAACTGCACTGAGTTCAGCTGGTAAGTTCAATCGGTAGGCTACCCTGCCTATCTTCTCAATAACTTCGAAAGGTCCGACGTATCGTGGATTAAGTTTGCCGCGTTTGTCAAAACGAACAACACCCTTCCAGGGTGAAACTTTGAGTAGCGCTCGATCCCCAACTTGGAATTCGAGTAGTTTTCTATCTTTATCGGCGTATACTTTCTGACGGTCACGAGCTGCCGCCATGCGTTGTCGTATTTGAGCAATCTTTTCAGTAGTATCAACTACCATTTCTGGACCTGTAATTTGACTATCTCCCACCTCTGCCCAACAGAGAGGTGACCGGCATTTACGTCCGTACAATGCCTCGAATGGAGCAGCTTTAATGCTGGTGTGATAACTGTTGTTGTACTAGAATTCCACAAGTGGCAGATGCTTTTCCCAGTCGTTGCCAAAGTCGATTACACATGCACGAAGCATGTCTTCTAGAGTTTGAATAGTGCGCTCAGATTGCCCATCTGTCTGAGGATGATAAGTTGTGCTCATGTCTAATCGAGAGCCAAAAGATTTGTGCATTGCTTGCCACAGTTCTGAAGTAAAACGTGCGTCACGGTCAGAGATAATAGAAGTTGGCACCCCGTGCCTCGAAACCACTTCCTTGAGAGATATGTCTGCTAGTGTGGAGAACTTATCCGTTTCCTTGATAGCCAAGAAGTGAGCAGACTTTGTGAGTCGATCCACGATCACCCATATAGTATCGTTACCACGTTGTGATCTAGGCAGGCCAGTAACAAAATCCATGGAAATTTGTTCCCATTTCCATTGTGGTATCTCAGGTTGTTGAAGTGGTCCTGACGGTTTCTGATATTCTGCCTTGACTCTCGCACAAGTCAAGCATTTGCTAACGTATGTGGCTATGTGGGCCTTCATGCTAGGCCACCAATATGTAGTTTTGATGTCGTGGTACATTTTATCCGCACCAGGATGTACCGAGTAGCGAGACTTATGAGCTTCATCCATTACTAGCTCACGTAAGTTGCCATAAGGTGGAACCCAAATGCGTCCTGTTACATAGTAGGCTCTGTCTGCCTTTTGTTCTAACCTTTGCCTTGAGCCGCGTAGGGCTTCAGCCCTAACGTTTTCTGGTTTCAATGCTTCTACCTGAGCATCTCGTATCTGTGAAGGAAGACTAGACTGAATAGTGAGTTGCAACGCTCGTACACGCCTAGGTGTAGCATCCTTTCGACTGAGGGCGTCTGCCACCACATTGGCTTTGCCCGGATGATACTTTATAGCACATTCGTAATCGTTCAGTAATTCGACCCCTCGACGTTGTCGCATGTTCAACACTTTCTGCTTGAAAATATGTTCGAGACTCCTGTGATCGGTGTAGATGGTGCACTTGGTGCCATACAGATAATGTCGCCATATCTTGAGCGCAAAAACAACAGCTCCCAGCTCTAAGTCGTGCGTAGTGTAATTCCGTTCGTGAATCTTAAGTTGGCGCGAAGCATAAGCAATAACTTTATCCCGTTGCATCAACACACATCCAAGACCTTGGATAGATGCATCGCAGTAGACTACAAAATCATCCGTGCCTTCAGGCAATGAGAGGATAGGTGCGCTACAAAGTCTATCCTTTAAGTGCTGAAACGCTATTTCCTGTGTAACACTCCAACGGTAAGCAACACCTTTCTGAGTCAGTAATGTAAGCGGCTGTGCAATCTTTGAGAAGTCTTTGATGAACCGTCTGTAATAACCCGCCAAACCCAAGAGTTGGCGTATTTCGGTTGGTGTGCAAGGCGCAGGCCAGTTCTTGATCGAATCTACCTTGGATGGATCGACATGAATCCCATCCTTGTTTACCACGTGGCCTAGGAATTGGACTTCACGAAGCCAGAAGTCGCATTTTGAAAACTTAGCGTATAGCTGTTCCGTTCGTAGGAGTTCCAAGATAAGTCGTAAATGATGCTCGTGTTCCTCCTGACTCTTCGAATAAATCAGAATGTCGTCAATAAAAACAATAACAAACTTGTCAAGATAAGGTTTGCACACTCTGTTCATAAGATCCATGAAAACCGCAGGCGCGTTCGTTAGCCCGAAGGGCATGACTAGAAACTCGTAATGGCCGTAGCGAGTTCTGAATGCTGTTTTGGAGACGTCCTCATACCGGACTCTCAGTTGATGGTAACCTGACCTCAGATCAATCTTTGAGTAATAGCTCGACCCTTGCAACTGGTCGAATAAGTCGTCGATGCGTGGAAGTGGATAACGATTCTTTACGGTCACCTTGTTTAGTTCGCAGTAATCTATACACATACGAAAAGTACCATCTTTCTTCTTCACAAATAATACTGGAGCTCCCCAGGGCGATGAGCTAGGACGTATGAAACCCTTTTCTAAGAGTTCTTGTAGTTGCTTAGACAGTTCTTCCAGTTCAGTTGGAGCTAAGCGATAAGGCGCTCGAGCTATAGGTGCTGCTCCAGGAGCTAGCTCGATCTGAAACTCGACCTGGCGATGAGGCGGTAGCCCAGGTAACTCTTCAGGAAACACTTGAGGAAAGTCGCGTACCACTGGAATATCCTCAATCTTCTTCTCTTTCTTCGATGTATCAGTGACGAGAGCTAAAACAGCTGTGTGACCCTTGCACAAACACTTCTGAGCCTTCAAGAAGGAAATGATGCCACTCACGACACCACTCATGTCGCCTTGAACTTCGAGAGGTTCTTTGCCCAAACGAGGAATACGAATAACCTTTACTTTGCATAAAATCTCCGCTTGTTGTTGAGGTAACCAATCCATACCAATATCGATGTCGAAACCATCACAACGTTGGGGTCATTCCTAGTATCACCCTGACCGATCACGAACACTCGCCCCCTGGCACCATTGCCGTCGTTATTACCCCCATTGTTGTCTCCACTAGTTCTCGTTTCCTTGGTTGTGGTTCTAGTTCTGGTTCAACCGTGGGCAGTGTCTTTTGATGTGACCTTCAGCATCATCTGATAACATCCCTTGTTACCCTGCTGTTGCCGCCGATTCTATAGATCTTGTGATCGTTGTTGTTGGTTCTGGTTTGCAGGACGTGAGTTTCTACCATCTTTGGTTCCATGACCAAGCTTGTTTCATTATTGACAATGATTGCGTTTGCACTACTCGCTGTGGTGCAAGTTACATCGTTTGCGCTTAGGGTGGTTTCCCCTGTATCCACCCTGCCCTTGAATACTAAGTGTTGCTGATCAGGACTTTAGTTGTCATCGACCTTTCACTGCTGTGCCTGGGACGGAATCGTAGTCGAACCCTTGCTAGAGGTTCCATCCCACTTTCATCCATTGTCACTGAGAATAGCAGAGGTAGTAGTAGTAGCACCAATACGTCTAGGCAGCTTGTTCTGTTCCACTGCCTGGTCTGTGAGACGATGAGCAAGATGAGTAACATCTTGAATAGTAGCAAGATTAGCAGCCATCACATGGCTTTGAATTTCTGGTACTAAGCCTTTGAGGTACAGCTCAATGCTCTTGATGGGAGGATCCACCATAGTTGGACACAAAATTGCCAGTTTGTTGGATCGTTTCGAGTACGCTTCTATCTCTGACCCCGTCATCTTCATGTTAAAGGACTCCACTTCCAGCTTGTGGATGGTATCATAACTACTGTATTCACGTTTGATAGGTTCCTTAAAATCATTCCATGGGGTGGCATTAGCAGCCGCCAGCCCCAGCATCGTAACTTGCGCGTTCCACCAAGTTTGCGCAGTACCTTCGAGAACATCAGTGGCATATTTCATCTAACGAGCCTCAGGTCATTCGCACCTTCGAAGGCCAATTCGAGTTCCTCGAACTAATGGAGGAGTCCAACAGCTCCTTCAGTGTCGCTGAAAGTAGTAGGACGACAGTCCATAAAAGTCTTGTATGTGCATACAGGTGACTGAGCGTTTTGACTTGTTGTGTGCGTAAGAGTAATCAAAATTAAGCACAAGGGTTGAGTTACGAGAGTAGGATCTAAAGATCCTAGAGTAAGTGGTGATGGCAGGTTACACCTCCTGCCTCGGCAGCTGCGAGTGCTGCAGTAACTTGTTCAGTGATCGAAGCCGCCAACTGGGCTTGAGTTAGGTTAACGCGTCCACTCATGATCTTGACATCAAGGAGAACATGTGGGTGAGAGGTTCGCGAATAGTGCGAAGAGAGTGAGCACACAGTATTCTCAAGCAATAACTTATAGTAGGTTCTGTAATCTGAGCATACCACGAGCAAAGTTCTATGTAATTCTAGCAAGTAGGTAAAGTAACATGAATAGTAGTACCTATGATGTTGAGCCTTGCACGTGGAGCGAAGCGTCGTTGTGGATCGTTGAGAGCACTATTCTGGTTATAGTCTGGTTTTAACAAAATCGTTTTCCCCTTATTAAAACCGAGTTCTCTATAACCAATGGCTCTGATACCAATCTGTCACACCCCCAAAATCCACACGCGGAGTACCACCGCTTGGAGTCGTGACATGACCAGGATCAAGCCACCAATCATATTGAACATGAGTATAAATATCAAAAGTCATTCAACAATACGATAGGTGTTTCCCAAAACCAAATATAAACAAGTGTGTAGCGGAAGCATTTAAAGTAAAACCCAACATAAGTTTAAGTACAAAATGTCATAATGTTTAACAACACATTTCACGATCCATGTCCACAACAACCGTGCCTCCCGTGCAAGCTCCAAAAGTACCTAAAGTCCTGCAAGGCATGTAACAGAGAATCAACAACTAGTTGAGCGAGTTCACAGTAAGTAAGTTCGTAAAAGCAGGTTCGTTTCGTAACGTGTGGCTCTACTGGGCCTATAGTATGTTCTATTAGTGGGGGCTTCCCATGTTTGCATATACACTAGACTATTTGTAACCATAAGTGTTCTTCACAACCGAGAACAGTAGTACGTACATAGTTTACGTAGGCTTTACGTAAGTGTCCTTCACAACCGAGGACAGTATTGAGTATAAGTTCACGTAGGTTTTACGTGAGTATCCTTCACAACCGAGGATAGTATTGAGTATAAGTTCACGTAGGTTTTACGTGAGTATCCTTCACAACCGAGGATAGTATTGAGTATAAGTTCACGTAGGTTTTACGTGAGTATCCTTCACAACCGAGGATAGTATTGAGTATAAGTTCACGTAGGTTTTACGTGAGTATCCTTCACAACCGAGGATAATATTGAGTATAAGTTCACGTAGGTTTTACGTGAGTATCCTTCACAACCGAGGATAATGGTATGGTAGTCTAGTATCAGTGTATGTACGAATCTATTCAACCTTAATCCTTCCATCCCATTCCCCAAACCCTGGGAATCCCATGCCTTAGTAAGGGTGTGAACTCACCTTGTTTTGCTCGGTATGCTAAGTATGTGCTCAAAGTAAATCAATCACGTCCTAAAGTACGCACGTATACATAATCAGTTTGTGTTTAAGTTGTTCATGTATAAGCAGGTAACACGTAATCACAATCATACCAGTCATGTTTAACATTTAACAGCAGTTACATATTCCAGTTAACACTTAACAGAATTAACTTAAGTTCCTGCACAGATCAGCTATTCGGCGAAACACACAGTTGACGAAACACGTTCTGTTTCGTCGTGATCTTAATTGGCGAAACAGGATTCTAATTCGTCGATGACTCTTGGCGAAACACATTCTGTTTCGCCGAGAGTCCTGTTTCGTCGGATGTCTGTTTCGCAGACATCAGTTACAGCAGATGCGTCATAACAGATACAACCTTAACACAGAAACCCTAAACCATCTTAACAGCCGTCATCAATAGCAGAAAATCATATGAAGATCAATGTGCAAATCGAATCATCATAAATCAACCATCCAAGAATCATTGTCTAGCATAAACCCTAGTTTATGTGTATAGCATATCAAATAACATACAACATCATCACATCAATCCCTATCAAGATACTAATGTAATCAGAATCAGGCCATATAAACAACATTCAGAACCGAGCATTCGATTGTATCAAGTTTCGCATATCTTTTATATATCCTACTATATCATATCATACACATCGAAATCTATATCACCGTCATACTAGAATCGCAGCAGTAACACGCATCAATCATTTACACAAACATGAATCGAGATGGTACAGAATCAAGAAACCGATTAACATACACACGACTAACCGAGATATGAGAAAACACAATCGATCGCTAGGGATATCTTCGAGAAGCTCCTACTGCCGTCACAAAGGAGAGGAGGGCTCTAGGGTTCGGTTGTTATGATAAATGTGTGAAACTGAGGCTGTTACACGTTTTAAAACCCGAAATAACAAGCTGGGCCCGAACTGGGCTTTTGGCGAAACTGGGCTCGGCGAAACTGACCTGTTTCGTCGAGTGGATGGTTGGTGAAACAATCTGTTTCGTCGAGAGTGGTTATGGCGAAACAGATATTGTGTTTCGTCGAGTTGTTCAGGTCTCAAACAGTTTACAGTTAATCATGCAGTCAAGTACTTACACCTTACCACTCAAAAAATCAAGATTATCATCTTAACTATAATTTAGTGTGCACAATTACCAGGTAAATAATTCGTGTAAGCAATAATCTAGACGGTCAACGTGCAATAAATGCGAATAAAGAATGTCGGAAATTCGAGTTGTCACAGAAGTTCAGGCTGTTGTAGCAAACCTGACGGTTTCTGATGTTCTGCTTTGACTTGCGCACACGTCAAGCATTTAGCTACATAGGTAGCTACAGACTTCTTCAAGCCTATCCACCAATAGTTTGCCCTTAGATCCTTGTACATCTTATCAGCTCCAGGATGAACGGAATATTTAGAACTATGGGCTTCCTGGAGGATAACATCTCGCAGCCCTCCATAAATTGGAACCCATATTCTCCCATTTAATCTTAGAATTCTGTCCTTCTGATAAAATGCAACATATAAATTTCATCAAATGAGGCATAAAACTAACCCTTTTTTAGTACTAATGTTGGAAAAAGTGTGCTTTTGTCTTCCTTTTGTATTTTCAGGATTAAATGAGCTCAAATTAACAAAAGAAGCAAAAAGACATCAAAATCTAACATAAATACAAGAAAAGGAACAAGACGTGACATGCCCGACCCCACGACAGCATCTTCCCAAGCAAAACAAGAGATCAGAAGCCTGAACACGCCCCGTGCTCAGCCAGCACGGGGGCGTGCCCAAGTGTCAGCAGAAAAGACAAAGTGGTAGAAGCTTCTATTGCCCACCACGGGGCCGTGCTCAGCGGACACGGGGCCGTGGTCAACTATAAGATTCGCACAATCTAGCAAATCTGCATAGTACAAAGATTCTTCTGCACCACGGGGTCGTGCTCAACGGACACGGGGGCGTGGTCAACTAAAAAGACAAAACTGCATTAAATGAATTCAGAGAAGGATGTGGACACGGGGTCATGCCCGCTGGACACGGGGCCGTGCCCGAGCTTCTGTTAAGCCTATAAATAGGAGATCTTGGCTTGAGCTCAAACCATCCCTTGGCACACCACCTCTCTCACACTTCACCCACCACCACCATAACACCATCATCCACCACCATCATCCATTTTCCATCGTAGAGTGTGTGAGTCGTCTCGAGATCCAAGATTGATCGTAAGAGTTCTTGACAATCAAGGTCATGTTTGCCTAAGTCTCTTACATCACTTGGTGAAGACAAAGTGTCTAGTGTAATACTTTTTATTTCTAATCTTTTACACTTTTTATTTGGTTTTGTATTAATGACTTTAATAACTAGTTGCTTATGTTGAGGGTGATCTTTCCTTATCGTTTGTCCGTGGTGTCTTGGCATTATTTTACTGTCTATATAAAATAAAAGATTTTCACCATTCATATCTCCACGGTCTATATGGAGGTATGTTGGCTACCTGGTCGGGGGTTAAGGGAACGGTTTGGTAAAGGTCTTGCCATTGTTCAGCGTTTAGAGGTCCTGCAATGGACCTGGGTCAAATTTAGTAGGACCTCCTTCAATACTTAACGGTATTGGATGGCGGGGGTCCAAACTCTTTGATCCCCTCATAAGTTAACTACTATTAATACTATAACCTGGCTATTTAGGACTGTATCCCTGCTGACTCAGACTACTTAGTCGAGGGTAACGTCACCTCCAAAAGAGGGGCCTACCATAATTTGCATTAATAACTTAATTAATTATCTTCCAATAATCCACCCTTTTAGGATTGTATCCTTGCTGACTCAAACTACTGGGGTGAGGGTAACGTCACCTTCAAAAGAGGGGCCTACTACAATAACTAAGATAATCTCTTAAATATGTGCAAAAGTGCAGAAATAATCAAAGGTTACACTAGATACGAGTCGGAACCAAGTGATTCATCTTGTCTATCTGTTTTTCTTTTTATTTTATTTTTCAGCATTTTTAGTTAGTTTTTATTTTTCTTAGTTTAAAACATTTTTCTAAACTTTTTATTTTGATTAGACGTTGAGGATAAACCGGTACTAAAAGCTCTTGTGTCCTTGGACGACCTCGGTATCTTGCCAACACTATACTACGCTCACGATGGGTGCACTTGCCCATATGTGTGTTTAGTGTTAGTAAAATATCGTGTTTTTATAAATTTAAAACTTGGCTAAAAATAAGTGTTAAAGGGGCTTAAAATATACACCTAATATATATAACACTTCACACGCATCAAGTTTTTGGCGTCGTTGCCGGGGACACAAGGATTTTAAGAAAGTTAGGAATCAACGGCCTAATCGTTTTTCTTATTTTTCATTTTTTTTAGGATTGTTTTTTAGTTTTTCTGTTTCTGCAGAGCTCAGCACGGGCCGTGCCTGGTCGGACACGGGCCGTGCCCAGCATCATCACTGGCAGTTTTTATTTTCTGAGTTACAGAGAGCTGAACACGGGGCCGTGTCGGTGCAACACGGGGCCGTGTCCAACTCCCAGTGACAGGGATCCAGAAAACAATCACTGTATCTCTGACCACGGGCCGTGTTCACCGAGCACGGGGCCGTGGTCAACATTCTGACCAACGTTCTTTTCTGTTTTTATTGCAGGACTTGGAACCCAGGCGCCACATTTGAACCTCCTACGCAGTGCATGAGCTCCAGTTCTAGTAGAGACATAAAAGAAGCTTTAGAAGAACCCGAACGCTTCCTCAGAAAAAGACTTAAAGCTAAAAATCAAGATAAAGTTTCGGGGGACCCACTTCCAATGGCGGACCAGCGTACCCTCATGGATTACCTACGACCCACCGTAGGCAATCTCGGGGCCGCTATCAATGCACCGAATGTCGAAGCCAACAACTTCGAACTTCGACCGCATTTGATACAAATGCTCCAAAACTCCGCAACCTTCCATGGGCTTGCGGACGAGGATCCCCATCTACATATTACTAATTTCTTGGAAATATGTGATACTTTTCGGATCAATGGAGCATCAAACGATGCCATTCGCCTTAGGATGTTTCAATTTTCACTGAAAGACCGAGCTAAGGCTTGGCTTAACACCCTCCCAGTAGGCTCGGTAAACACCTGGGATGAACTAGCCCAAAAGTTTCTATATAAGTATTTCCCTCCTGCTAAAACGGCTAAATTAATGACTGAAATTAATACATACTCACAAGAGGATGGGGAATCCTTATATGAAACTTGGGAAAGGTTCAAGGAGCTTCTAAGAAAGTGTCCTCATCACGGTTTAGCGGTGTGGCAACAAGTATCCACTTTCTACAATGGGTTGTTGCCACACACAAGACAAACACTTGATTCAAGCTCCGGGGGACTTTTAGGTAATCGTCGCCCAAATGAAATATATAATCAAATTGAGGAAATTGCTCAAACCAATTTTCAATGGCACACTCCCCGAGGTAATTAATCTATTGCCCCGGGCGCCCATAAGGTTGATGAAAGCACCTCTTTACAAGCCCAAATCGAGGCCCTCTCTTCGAAAATCAAAAGGCTAGAAATGACAAAAACGACCTCGGTTATGGCTTGTGAAGGGTGTGGTGGGTCACATGAAAATTGGAGTTGTATGAAAGAATTAGATGAACAAGCAGAAACGGTAAACTACATTGATAATAGACCTAGGCCGTCGGGTCCTCCAACGGGTACCTACAACCAAGGATGGCGTAACCACCCAAACCTTGGTTGGAGAGATCCCGACAATAGTAGTAACCAAGAAAACCAACGAACTAATTTTCAACAACCACAAAATTTCTCTCAACAACAAGGGGGAAGAGAAAAGCTTGAAGATACCATATCTCGCCTCATCTCCGACACCGAAAAGAAAAACTCGGATCGATTTCAACAATTGGAATCGAATTTTAGAAATCAACAAGCTAGCATTCAAAACCTTGAAAAACAATTAAATCAACTAGCTCAAAATTTC
Source organism: Helianthus tuberosus (assembly GCA_030545235.1). Lineage (NCBI taxonomy): Eukaryota > Viridiplantae > Streptophyta > Magnoliopsida > Asterales > Asteraceae > Helianthus > Helianthus tuberosus. The sequence continues at coordinate 100,472,432 of CM060381.1, read as the reverse complement.
TCCGAGAGACCACAAGGCGCGTTACCAAGTAATACCGAAACCAACCCAAAGGCGCAAGTACACCTCATCACATTGAGAAACCGAACCGTGGGTCCCGAGGATGCCCCATTACCACCAGTTGAAGGAAGTCAACGCCAAAGCACGACTTCACACACACCTCAACCAGAAAAGGCTCCTTCACCAAATCAAGAGCCCACCAAGACTCCTCCAATTCCGTACCCCGGTAGGTTAAATCGTCAAAAGACCGATGAGCAATTCGCAAAGTTCAAAAGTTTACTAAAACAATTGCATGTTAATATTCCTTTTATTGAGGTCCTAACCCAAATGCCTAAATATGCAAAATTCATGAGGGATTTCCTCACTCACAAAAGGAAAATTGAATCATTGCAATTAGTTAACTTAGGCGAAGAATGCTCTGCTTTAGTACTCAACAAACTTCCACAAAAGAAAATCGACCCCGGGAGCTTCACAATTCCTTGCTCGATTGGGAAGTCCCCCGTCCGTAATGCATTAGCCGACCTTGGGGCTAGCATTAACCTCATGCCCACGTCAATGTTCAAACGACTCGGCCTAGGAACAACAAGCCCTACAAAGATGAGCATACAACTAGCCGACAGGTCCGTCAAATTTCCACAAGGTGTAGCTGAAAATCTGCTGGTCAAGGTTGACAATTTCGTTTTTCCAACCGACTTTGTCATCCTAGACATGGAAGAAGACACCGATGTCCCTCTCATCCTCGGGAGGCCATTTCTAGCCACCACCCAATCAGTGGTGGATATGAATGACGGAACTTTAACATTGAAGTTTGGGGATGAGGAAGTGAAGTTTGAATGTGGAAAGAAAGTAGAGGAAGAAGACCCGGTCAACTACATGAAGGTCATAGACTCAAGCTTGGATGACGCAACATGTGACGCAATACATCCCACTTGGGTAACATGTGACCAGGCTTTGGGTCTAGCCAAGGACCCTTATAAACGTGGCGCACCACGGAGGCATTCCGCGGAACTATCCTTAGTTTAGTTTAGATTAATTTTCTTGTTTTCTAGTTAGTTTTAATTTTCAGGAATAAAACACACTTGAGATGGCAAAGGATGCAAGGGAAACTTGAACCAGCACTCTATACAGGAAAACAGAACCGTCCGACAAATTTCTTCGATTACAGTAAGTTCGGCACGGGCCGTGTCCACCCAACACGGCCTCGTGCTGCACAGTCTGCAGAAAAAGACCCAGTTCAGGTAACTGGACACGGGCCGTGTTCACCCAACACGCCCCCGTGTCCAGGCTTCTGTTTCTCTTGTTTTAATTTTGTTACTGGCACTTGAACACGGGGCCGTGCCCGGATAACACGGGGCCGTGTTCAGCGCCCAGTAACACAAAAATTTCGCTTTTTACACCTTTTTACACATTCAATCAACCTAAAAACTTATTTTTGGGACACATTGAGGACAATGTGTAATTTAAGTGTGGGGGGGGGGGATGCTAAAACCTTGAATCCTGCAAGTCCTAAATACATGCCTTACACAAAACTCTATTGGAACCACTAATCACCCCAAATTTTTTCAAAAATTTTCATTTTTTTACTTGTCTAGGTTTAGCTCGGGAAATTCAAGTTCTCAAAAAGGTTATATTTTCACAAATTTACAACCGATAGCGTCGTGATAAAAAGAACCAACATAAGAAAATTATGAAAATGCATGACAAGCTTAGTTAAAATTTGATTATATATACTTGATCACATAAAAATCCATTCCCACAAAAGTGAGTTTTGAGCCTTTATTGAGCATACAATTACATATCATTAGAACTAAATGCTCATTTTTCGTTTCTTGTGTGAATAGCTGCTTGGTTCTTACGACTCTAGAACTTGCCATGACGATACATTCCCGGTCCTTACCAACTTAAACCCGAGTTAGTAAATGATGGAGGCATTAGGACTAACCCTTTTTATTTCTACACCATTATTTTTCTTTTTTTTTTTACCACCTACCCAAAATCCCCCTAGTTAGCCCCTTTGAGCCTAAACCTTTTCATTTCATAACCCAAACCAAACACCCTTTTTACCCACCAAAACTTTTTTTTTACCCTTTGTTTTAGTAACAAGTTCGATTTTTCGTATGACTTTTCAAAAAAAAAAATATTTGCGTTGATGATGAAGCAAAAGAAAATAAACAAACAAGTTCATCAAAAATAACTTTGTTTGAATAATAGCTTCATCAAAATAAAAGTTACAAAAATAGAAAGTCTTACGAAAACCGACACTTGTTACGCTTTTCGCCTTTTTCTACTAACCACTAACCACTCACCCAACCACCTACCTTTAACCCAAGCCTAACCCTTCACCCAAAAAGTCCTCTTGATATTTACAAAGGTATATAAGTTAAACAGGAGGAGGATTGATTGCTTGGCAAGCCTATGGTAGGAGAAAGTTTCATGCCGCTCTCGAGTGATCCACAAAAATACATTTTCGGCCGAGTGTTGAGTGATCCCCGTGAGGTATGTGAACTTGTATATAAATAGAATTTTAGAGAGGCATGTTATGCCCTAATAAGTAATTTATCTTATGAAAAGTTTTAAATAAATCATGACGAATATGATTGTAAATAAATAAAAATAAAACTAAATAAAGAATATTGAAAATCCCGACACTCTACGACAAGCCCAAAAACCTTCTTCTCTACCCATTCTATTTGGGAGTGTAATAGCCACATATTAAAGAGTTTTGCTTGAGGACAAGCAAAGATTCAAGTGTGGGGGTATTTGATGTGTTCAAAATGCAACATATAAATTTCATCAAATGAGGCATAAAACTAACCCTTTTTTAGTACTAATGTTGGAAAAAGTGTGCTTTTGTTTTCCTTTTGTATTTTCAGGATTAAATGAGCTCAAATTAACAAAAAAAGCAAAAAGACATCAAAATCTAACATAAATACAAGAAAAGGAACAAGACGTGACATGCCCGACCCCACGACAGCATCTTCCCAAGCAAAACAAGAGATCAGAAGCCTGAACACGCCCCGTGCTCAGCCAGCACGGGGGCGTGCCCAAGTGTCAGCAGAAAAGACAAAGTGGTAGAAGCTTCTATTGCCCACCACGGGGCCGTGCTCAGCGGACACGGGGCCGTGGTCAACTATAAGATTCGCACAATCTAGCAAATCTGCATAGTACAAAGATTCTTCTGCACCACGGGGTCGTGCTCAGCAGACACGGGGGCGTGGTCAACTAAAAAGACAAAACTGCATTAAATGAAGACAGAGAAGGATGTGGACACGGGGCCGTGCCCGCTGGACACGGGGTCGTGCCCGAGCTTCTGTTAAGCCTATAAATAGGAGTGCTTGGCTTGAGCTCAAACCATCCCTTGGCACACCACCTCTCTCACACTTCACCCACCACCCACCACCACCATAACACCATCATCCATTGTCCATCGTAGAGTGTGTGAGTCATCTCGGGATCCAAGATTGATCGTAAGAGTTCTTGACAATCAAGGCCATGTTTTCCTAAGTCTCTTACATCACTTGGTGAAGACAAAGTGTCTAGTGTAATACTTTTTATTTCTAATCTTTTGCACTTTTTATTTGGTTTTGTATTAATGACTTTAATAACTAGTTGCTTATGTTGAAGGTGATCTTTCCTTATCGTTTGTCCGTGGTGTCTTGGCATTATTTTACTGTCTATATAAAATAAAAGATTTTCACCATTCATATCTCCACGGTCTATATGGAGGTATGTTGGCTACCTGGTCGGGGGTTAAGGGAACGGTTTGGTAAAGGTCTTGCCATTGTTCAGCGTTTAGAGGTCCTGCAATGGACCTGGGTCAAATTTAGTAGGACCTCCTTCAATACTTAACGGTATTGGATGGCGGGGGTCCAAACTCTTTGATCCCCTCATAAGTTAACTACTATTAATACTATAACCCGACTATTTAGGACTGTATCCCTGCTGACTCAGACTACTTAGTCGAGGGTAACGTCACCTCCAAAAGAGGGGCCTACCATAATTTGCATTAATAACTTAATTAATTATCTTCCAATAATCCACCCTTTTAGGATTGTATCCTTGTTGACTCAAACTACTGGGGTGAGGGTAACGTCACCTTCAAAAGAGGGGCCTACTACAATAACTAAGATAATCTCTTAAATATGTGCAAAAGTGCGGAAATAATCAAAGGTTACACTAGATACGAGTCGGAACCAAGTGATTCATCTTGTCTATCTGTTTTTCTTTTTATTTTATTTTTCAGCATTTTTAGTTAGTTTTTATTTTTCTAAGTTTAAAACATTTTTCTAAACTTTTTATTTTGATTAGACGTTGAGGATAAACCGGTACTAAAAGCTCTTGTGTCCTTGGACGACCTCGGTATCTTGCCAACACTATACTACGCTCACGATGGGTGCACTTGCCCATATGTGTGTTTAGTGTTAGTAAAATATCGTGTTTTTATAAATTTAAAACTTGGCTAAAAGTAAGTGTTAAAGGGGCTTAAAATATACAGCTAATATATATAACACTTCACACGCATCACCTTCTGATTGAACAGATGTTGAAGGCTCTTGTGATCAGAATAGATCACACATTTGATTCCATATAAGTAGTGCCTCCAAAGTTTTAGTGCGAATACAACAACACCCAACTCCAAGTCATGGGTGGTGTAATTCTTTTCGTGCACCTTTAATTGTCTTGAAGCATAGGCAATAACCTTGCCTTTCTGCATAAGCACACACCCCATTCCGGTGTGTGATGCATCACAATAAACTACAAACTCCTCGATTCCATCAGGCAATGTCAGTACTGGAGCATTGCTCAACTTTTGTTTCAGAATATCGAAGGATTCCTGCTGCTATTTTGAGTTTTTTTTATTTACTCTTTGTTTGTTGTTAACATGATTTTCTTTTTTTACCTGGAATAGTTAAATTATTTTTAGCTTTTACCTACTCTCTTTTTTGTTGTAAACATGATTTTCATGTGTCACGTGTTTTCTTCTTTTTCTAGATCAAACACATTTCTCTATCATCTTTCTCATTAATTCCAGAATATCATTTTATCATAAAAACCCACCACCTGCCCAACTCCTTCTGCTTTTTGCAACGCATGGCTTCCGTAAGCCACTTCCTTCTTCAGAGGTTGTTCTTATTTTCGTAAAGCGTTGTATTTTCTTTTTATTACTAGAGCGTAACTTACTCATAATTTATCTGCAAAAGTTTTAATTTTTTTGAAGCATGGGCCCTTAGAGAAGCTAAAGACAAGCTGGAGAAGCGTGATGAAAAGCTAACATGGAGATTAGATTTTCAAAAAGCATTTGATGGTACATCTTTTATATGTCCGACAGAGATTAACATGCTAATAGTAACAAAAAAGTTAATTTCTAAACGAATTATGTTACTTACATGTCGATCTTGAAGAAGGAAATGGACAAGAAATCATAAAGTTGTGGAATGTTATCCGAGAAATGCAAGGAAGGTTGGAAGAGGCGCACAATCAAATTATTCGTGAGAAAGAAGCAGCAAAGTCGCTACTGAACAAGCCTTGCGTAATCAAAGAATTGTCAGTTATTATTAGCCATGCTGATGAATAGTTTAATGATAAAAAAATATTAATATGTTTTCTACCTAATATAGTTAAATTATTTTGAGCTCTTTTTTAATTACTCTCTCCTTGTTGTTAACGCGGTTTTCTTTTTTTACCCAGTATAGTTAAATTATTTTGAACTTTTTTTAGCTACTTTCTTTTTTGCTGCTAACATGTTTTTCATGCCACGTGTCTTCTTCTTTTTCTAGATCAAACACATTTCTCTATCATCTTTCTTATTAGTTCCAGAATGCCATTTTATCATAAAAAAAATCCACCACCTGGCCAACTCCTTCTGCTTTTTGCAAAACATGGCTTCCGTAAGCAACTTCCTTCTTCAGATGAGGTTCTTATTTCCGTAAAGCATTGTCTTTTCTTTTTATTACTGGAGTGTAATCTACTCATAATTTATGTGTAAAAGTTTTAAATTTTTTGAAGCATGGGCCCTTAGAGAAGCTAAAGACAAGCTCACTACAAAAAAACTGTCATTTAGTGACACACAAAAAGTGCCACAAAAATCCATAAAAGTGCCACCAAAGACCCCTTAAGGAATGAGTGGCACACAAAAAAAGTGTCACTAGAAGCAGTGTCACTAAAAGGCTTTAGTGAAACTTTTTAGTGTGCCACTATAATTCTTTTAGTTATTAGTGGCACAATTTTTATGCCAGTAAAAACTAATCCTAGTAATATATCTATACTACTTTTAGTGACAAATAATTTTTGCCACGAAATAAAATGCCACTATAAACATTTATCATATTAATTTCATTAATTTAGCTGTTATTTATTTACCATATAATATAGAAATAAAAATGAAAACATGTAGCAAAATAATAATGTCATAACTTCAACTAAAAGTTCGATCCAAAACATACTATAAGTGTTAGAAAACAAATTAATGTCTACAAAAGAAGTCAAAACGTTCTTTCGATACGAATCATACTCTAAAAAAACTTAGTGCCAAGCAATCCATTAATCTTGTTATCTCTATTCCTCCAAGGCTTCACATGTTTTCAGCTCTGTCATCAATATCGTCACTTCTTGAAGATGATAATTCGTTACTAGGTAAAGAGTTGATAGGAGCCGAAGAACCGACGCGGGGGACCTAAAAAATTTTAATGAGAATAAATGCTAATACAAAGATATATATGTGTAAAAGACCACATAGTAGTACATGTATGTAAGTACCTGTATGTTCATATTGCTAAGAACTGTAGGCAAGTTTGCATCGGGGATACGTTCTTGGATAATGTTCATCATAACGTTCACAACACTCTGAAGCTGATGAATAGTATGTGAATTAGTCGAAGAATCACCTTTACTTTTTGTGGCTTGCATTCTTCCAACTAATCGAACATACCCTCTTTTCTCCGGGCCTTTAACTTTTGAGTATTCATCATTTGTAAAATCATGCGAATCTATGGGTTTGCTTGCAGAGTCACTTGCAATAGCTTTTAGTGAAGCCTAAATACATAATAATATAGGTAAGCTTATAAAAAAGTGAACACGCACATGATATGTAAAAATATTTTAATGCATAAAAATACTGCTTTATCATCAACAAAACTTCCATCTTTACGAGTGCGAGTTGTTATATACATTTCTCCTCGGGTCGGGTATACACCATCATTCTTCGTTGCCTATAATTTATTCTTAACGATTAGTAACAGAAATGAAAAACGAAATTTTACAATAATATGTCAAAATAACTAGAATAATACCACTTCATGAGCAAGTCTAGCAAACGACTTTGTCCCGGTTACATGAGGCTCCTTCATCTTTGAGCGACTCAATCTTTTTGCAGCGCATGTAGTCTATAGTAAATGGTAATTTAACACATGATAGGATTTCTTTCATCTAGTTTCAAAATTATATATATTGCATAAGAAATCAAATTTACATATCATTGTTACCTGAAATTTCGGAGTGAACCAACGAGTAACAAGTTCTTTAAATTGAGTTGGATTCACTCTATGGTCATTATTAGTTTGTTGCGTCACAATTTCGTCAATAGTAAGGCTTGGATCATATCCACGTGACTTTAATATACCTTTCCACGTTCTCCATTTTTTCCCCATGTTTTGGAATATCCATTCTTTAATCTCACTTGTTTCAACCGGATGAATAGCAAATTTGGACTACAAAAAGTTGCAATATATTAGCGTATACCTCTTACCTTAATGAATGGATGCATATCATGTTTGATAAAAGACATACCTTAACAAGCGAATACATATCCTCTTTATTTTTCATAGGAACTTTTCTCCAGTCAGAATACTCAATTGATACATGATCAGCCATCCTCACAAGTGTCCCAAGATACTGAACAAGTTCTTTGCCTTCTTCCCCCACTGGTTGTCCATGGTCATTAAATGTGACATCTATTCTTTCAGTAGTATTCATTTTCCATATTTCGGCCTTTTGGGTATGACCTCTAACCTTTTTGGGAGCACCTAAACAAGTTTCGATAAAATAAGATATATAAAAAAAACATAGTCTATGTGTATTATCATCTTCACGAAGTCACAATAATAATGGTAATTTAGTTATATATAGATAACGAGTTGCTGAAGTAAAAGGTCAATATTTTTTAAAATTGCAAGATATTGTTGGTGTAGGCAACATAGTGAGCTTTTGTACTAACAATTGGACACCAAGTTCTAAAGCAAGTGAAGATAAACAAGTGAAGATGAGTTTGGGGGATGATGCGTAGAAGTGGAATAATTTTTCTTTATGTTTTTACTAGGACCATCGGTGGAATGCATATACCATTAGATATTCGAAAAAACTTATATATACTATTGAAAGAGAACATAATTTTGTTAGTAAGTTTAATCAGAACCTGTTGCTTTATCTTTTTCAGGGCCATGCAATTGTTCTTGATTGTTGTTTTCATCTTCAGAATAGTTGGGATCTGCCATGACTCCATGCTCATCATCTTCATCAGCACCATCTACTTCCATATCCAGTTTATTACCTTCTTAAAGCATAGAAGAGTAAACCAATATAAAAGGTACTTTTAATTGAATAAACTTTAAGATTAACAAAATAATACCTTGAAATATTTCCTCGTCCTCGTCATCAATCATCCTTCTCTTTGCTCCTTCTTTATTCGGTTTTGTTGCATTTGAAGTAGACGGAACCTTTTGGGAGACATTTGGAGCAAGCACCCGACGTAGTTTCGTTAGATTAGCAGTTCTACTCATGGACATTGGTGGAATATATTGTGAACGGTGTCGCTAAAACAGATTTATTTTCATTAGATGACATTTCTATAAAAAATAAGATAAGTTTGAATAATCATATTACCTTTTTTGGTACTACAATACTTCTACCAACTTGTTGGTTATCTTCCTCACAATCATCACCTGAATCTTCACCTGGATCTGGAATATAATCTACATCCCCCGCATGAGTGTTCCGTTTCACTGTTTTTTTCTTCATTTTGTTACTGTCTACCAAACTTGTCATAGAGTCCACAACGTTTTTAACTCCTAATTCTCGTAGTCTTTTTTGGTTCTCCTGAATCCTCGCTAGTCTAGCTTCCATGTACACATTACCTAGTCAAAGTCAAAAACTAACCAATGAGAAGAAGAAAAAAAATACATCAGAGAATTCGCATAATTTGCATTAGTTCCTTGTGCATCAGAATTTTGCTGGATAATCTTGTATTTTACTGATGTCGGTAGAAGTGATATGTAGTTGTTTGCGCCTACCCATATTGTCTATTCAAAAACATACAATACAATAACAATATTTAGTATATAATATAATAATAACATGCAAGAAACAAAGTGGGTTCGAAGAAGAAACGAGGCGCATATCAGGTATCAACATCAAGGAACTGAATATGCGTCTAATCTCCAACCGGTGGTGGCGTATCAAGGCCTTCGGCTCCCAACTTTGGGCCCTAGTAGTTAAGGCGACGGTAACATTGGCTGCATTAAAAAGATTCCGAGTAGGGGTGCAAACGAGCCGAGCTACTTGAGCTCGGCTTGTAAAAAAGCTCGAACAAGCCAAGCTTTAACGAGCTCGAGCTCGAGCCCGAGTCTAAAAAGAAGCTCGTTTAGTAAACGAGCCCGAGCTTTGCTTATCGAGCTCGAGCCGGCTCGCGAGCCTAAATGAGCTTTCTGTTTATATATTAAACATATATTTATATAATAATAATTACCATTTATATAAATAGAAAAAAATAACTAAATTATATGTATAATAATAATTAATTAATATAAATTAATTAATAAATACTAAACGAGTCTAGCACGAGCCGAGTTCGAGCTTGAAAAATTATCGAGTCGAGCTCGAGTTTAATTAGAAATAAAGCTCGAATCGAGCCGAGCTCGAGCTTTCATATGTTAAACGAGCTCGAGCTCGAGCCTGGTTGAGCTCGGGATCGGCTCGACTCGTTTGCACCCCTAATTCCGAGCAGCAATGACGGGGTTTAGACTATACCACAGCAGTTAACAAGGAGTTTGGGAAAGTTAATTTGGATATCAATAAATACATCAAGTATCCTAAATATAATACATACACATGTATAGTAAGTTTAATCAGAACCTGTTGCTTTATCCTTTTCAGGGCCATGCAATTGTTCTTGATCACTGTTTTCATCTTCAGAAAAGTTATGATCTACCATGTCTCCATGCTCATCATCTTCATCAACAACATCTACTTCCTTATCCACTTTATGACCTTCTTAAAGCATAGAAGAGTAAATCAATATAAAGGTACTTTTAACTGAATAAACTTTAAGATTAACAAAATAATACCTTGGAATATTTCCTCGTCCTCGTCATCATCCTCATCAACAAGAATCATCCTTCTCTTTGCTCCTTCTTTATTCGGTTTTGTTGCATTTGAAGTAGACGGAACCTTTTGGGAGACATTTGGAGCAAGCACCCGACCTAGTTTCGTTAGATTAGCAGCTCTACTCATGGACATTGGTGGAATATATTGTGAATGGTGTCGCTAAAACAAATTTATTTTCATTAGATCACATTTCTATATAAAATAAAATAAACAAAGTTTGAATAATCATATTACCTTTTTGGATACTACAATAGTTCTACCAACTTGTTGGTTATCTTCCTCACAATCATCACCTGGATTTGGATCTGGAATATAATCTACATCCCCCGCACGAGTGTTCCGTTTCACTGTTTTTTTCTTCATTTTGTTACTGTCTACCAAACTTGTCATAGAGTCCACAACGTTTTTTAACTCCTAATTCTCGTTGTCTTTTTTTGTTCTCCTGAATCCTCGCTGGTATAGCTTCCATGTACACATTACCTAGTCAAAGTCAAAAACTAACCAATGAAACGAAGAAAAAAAACAATACATCAAAGTAGACCTGGCAAACGGATCGGTCGGGTCGGGTCATGGGTCAAAACAGGTTCGGGTCGAAACGGGTTCGGGTCAGAACGGGTTTCGGGTTGGTTAAAAAAATGTTTTTTTTAAGTGATTGTACATCAAGGGGCAATTTTGTCGGGTTAAAACGGGTCGGGATTGGTAACCTTCGAATAAGTACCTACTTTGTCCAAAAAAACACAGCCTTAATGCATCACCATCTCTGTTAACCTTAAAGCAAGTCTGCATGTATTAGTGGTAAGTTTCTGTGAGATACAGTCCCGCATAACTCCCTTTCACTCTAAATGATAACCGGCTGCAAACACTTGTATCGATCCTAATCACTAATCTTTTCACCCGTTTATTTCAGATTCAGCCGTGAATTCTTTTTGTTTTCTAATCACAGACGGAAGCTGCAACTATCAAACTAAATCAGTCTTTTTCTATGCTCGAAAACCCGACTACAGAAATCGAGTTCGCTGTCGCAGACGTCATTAACATTGAAAAGTCAATTGCTGATAGATCAGCAGTAAACTCGTAAAATCCAATATAATATGTCGAGTATTGAACCCAAATCAAATCCAGATTAACTTTGTAAATAACAGCAGCAACACGACTCAGATTCAGAACTAAAATACGCCGTGATGTGCGTGTATAACTAGATTTTCTTTGATTTAGTTCCTTCTTTGAACCAAACTCAGATCTTAATCATCAAACTGATTCAGATCTGATTTTGATTCAAAATATTCTTTCAACCGATTTAAACATACATGAAACAGATCTAATATCGATGTTCGGATTTTGTTCTTAAAAAAAAAACTAAAACTAATCGAAACAAACTGAATTCACTATGTGCTCAATTCGGATAATTTGCATTAGTACCTTGTGCATCATGAGAATTTGATGGATAATCTTGCATTTTATTAATGTTATCCATTATCTTCTACATTCCTATATATTTAAAGTGTATGGGGGGGGGGTAGTCGTAGCTGGCTAGGGGGGGGATAGGCCCAAGTGGCTATTGGGTGGAATAGTCGCAACTGGCTATTGGCTACAAAATTTATAACCTGATTTTACAAGCTAAGCTCCATATAAATTTCAAGTTTCATCAAACAATTCAGGTAGAAGTTCAGTGCAACTCGTTTGATTTTGTATGATAATTGGAGTTGGGTTTGTGTATATTGAATGATTTGTGGATGGTTACATTTGAGTATATTGATATTCTGATTTATATGTTGAAAATGATTGCATTGAAGTGCACATAAGTTGGTCCATCATATGCCAAAATGAATTTTTGCTGTTTTTTAATGATCTCTTCCAACTTAGGCAGAGTCGATTCAATTCAGATTGTTCGAACCAAACCGGTTCCATACCCTATCCTACCCGGTTCTTATTGGGTAGGATTTCCTGATCCAAAAACTAGTTATGAACCTGGCCCAGTTCCTCTTCCTTGCGTATGGTGTATTTTGGTACTCAATACACTATGTATGGCATAACAAACGCAAAACAGTTGTTCATGCATTTTCTAACTACTTACAGATCTAAACCAAGTGTCTTTTGTAACTATACAAGCTAGGCCTATTGTATGACATTAAGTCAAGAAAAAACAACAGTTAAACTATAACATGTCCTAAAACTAGTTTATTTTATTTCTAAATGATCAATGACTTAGAAGTATGACATGTACAGGGACCTTCTAAAACTTAAGTCGTACGTTCATAATCGAGCTCATCCCGAAGGATCAATTGCTGAAGGCTATTTAGCTGAGGAAAGTATAACATTTTGCTCTAGATACCTATCCAAAGTAGAAACTGTTTTTACTAGAGCAGTTAGGAATGATGATGAGGGTCACCAAAATCACATTGAAGAATCCAACAATCTTTGCCCTGGTCGTGCCTTAGGTCGTAAATTGGATTTGGGAGTACCTATTCGCAAAAGAAGGAGATCTTCAAATTCAGACATTGATGAGAAGTCTCTCACTCAAGCACATCGTTATGTATTATTCAATGTTGAGTCAGTTACACCTTTTCGAGAGTAAGATAATTTGTGTTTGCTATTAGATACTCTTGCTTTTCATTCATCTATCACAAAAATATATAGTAATATCAATTTTCTTTTAAGGGAACACAAACGGATAGTCAAGGAACAATACGGTTCTCGTCGGATACCAGATTATGAAATGAACAAGATTCATGGCCAACAGTTTGCTGACTGGTTCAAGAAAAGGGTAATTCAAAATAAATACTATGAATACGTTATAATTTATTGTTTGGGATCTTAGTAAAATGACTATTAACAACTCTGTTGTAGGTTGCACGTATGGAAGAGCAAGGTGATGAAGTAACTGAAGATCTAAAATGGCTTGCTCGTGGTCCGCTTAGAAGTGTGAATCGATACTCTGGATACCTTGTTAAGGGTTATCGTTTTCATACAAAAAGTCGAGAGAAGTCTCTAAAAACCCAAAACAGTGGTGTTGTTGTTACTGTAGAAGGTGAAAATTACGCTAGTAGTCGAGATAGAAGGCCTGTTCAAGGCGTGGTTAACTACTATGGTAAATTGAATGACATTATTGAGTTAAACTACTCAGGTCAAATACGAGTAGTTTTATTCAAATGTGAATGGGTTGATATCAATAGGGGCTACAAGATAGATAATGGTGTAACATTGGTAAATTTCTCATACAAGGCACATACAGGGGCTAGTTTAACTGATGATCCATTTGTATTGGCAGCACAAGTTTATAAGGTGTTCTATGTCACAGATCCCAAGCATAAAGACTGGGAGGTTGTCAGATTTGTAAAAGTAAGAGATGTATTTGACATGGGAGTTCTTGATGATTGCACATTTAATGTGCCTAATTTGCATAGGATTGGGGATGATGGTGAAGATGGCATTGACATTACACCTGATATGGAACATGAAGTAGATGTTGAAGAAAACGACGATGAGTCTTTTTTTTAATTAGTTACAAATATTATGTTGTAAACCTTTGATGTAACTTTGTTTTCGGAATTTAGTATTATGTGGTGAGTATGTTGACTTTAGGATGTTAACCTATGAGGTCGACTTTCATATTTAGTTCACTTAGAATGCTGACTTTCTGTTTGAATATGATACTACTAGATATGGTACAATTGACCATAGTTAGATCAGTTGACTTTCTAACCTATCATATACTGACCATAATTATACACTGAACGGGTTTTTAATTCTTAATGCTATTGGTTTTTTTAGGTTAGTGAACTTATAGTTGCAGTTAAGGTAGAAAAGGAGGTACTTGTGCATGGTGGGATGATGAAACCCACAAAAATTCTTGTGGATATATCGGAGTCAGTGGCTGGAGTTGTGTTTGTGGATGGTGAGTTCCTCTGCCCCTATGAGTTTCTTTGAATTGGATTTATGTGTTTAATAGGAAACTTAGGGTGAGTCAAGGTTTTGATTAATGGGTTTGATATGAAACTTAGGGTGAGTCAAGGTTATGATTAACGGGTTTAATATGAAACTTAGTGGGTGAGTCAAGGTTATGATTAACGGGTTTGATATGATCTATTCAGGTATACAGATGCATGCATGCCTGCCTGAACCATTAGTGGTGCTTAATGTCATTTGGGCTCAACCGCAACCTGTTTCAGCACTATAGCACTACATGAAGCGTCCAAAAAAGATGAGAAGCAGGTTGATATACGTTACCTGGCAAACGGGTCGGGTCGGGTTGGGTCGGGTCGAAACGGGTTCGAGTCAAACCGGGTCAATTAAAAAAAGGGTTGTTTTGGTTCGGGTCGAAACGGGTTCGGGTCAAAACGGGTTCGGGTTGGAATGGGTTCGGGTCAAAATGGGTTTCGGGTCGGGTCGGGTCGAGTTGGTAAAAAAATGTTTTTTTTTTTAAAAGTGATTGTACAGGGACAATTTTGTCACTACACTATTAAAATGATTTGATTCTTTGTAGTTCAACGACTAAAATTGTAAACATTGCTTTGCTTCAGAGAAAAATATTTTTTATCTAGTAATACTCGTGTTAGTGGGATGCCCTTGTATTTTATACTTGACATGTATTATTTGAAAATTTATTTTTTAAAGTTGATTTTTAACTTGGATAGTCTAATACGATTCCAGATAGTCTCCCATGCAAACCATTCTACTTGTTACAATCTAATTAAGCATGCAACTATAAACTAAAAACTATTACTAAAGCCTAAATAATCTTAAATATGTGGTTCAAATCAAATTTTGCGAGTATCAAACTCTTATTATTGTGCATCTATAATAAAACGTTGCGAAAGTTTAGTTCAACTTTGGTTCAACCGTGAAAGAATGTTATAGTTCCTATTAATAATATGTTATATATCTGTGTAATTTTATTAATATATTTTCGGGTCGGGTACGGGTCGAAACGGTTCGCCTCGAAACGGTACTGGTCGAAACAGTACGGGTCGAAACGGTTCGCGTCGAAACGTTTCGATTCGAAACGGTACTGGTCGAAACGGTACGCGTCGAAACGGTACGATTTGAAACTGTACTGGTCGAAATGGTACGAATCGAAACGGTACGGATCGAAACGGTTCAATTCAAAACGGTACTGGTCGAAATGGTACGGTTCGAAACGGTACGGGTCGAAACGGTGCGGGTCGAAACAGTTCGCGTCGAAACGGAACGTGTCGAAACGATACGGATCGAAACGATACGAAACTCGTTCCGACCTGAATCTCGTCTCGTGCGGAAACTCGTGTCGGCCCAAAACCCGTTGCAATCCGAAATCCGTCCCATGCAGAAACCCATGTTGGCCCGAAACCCGACCCGACCCCGTTCCAATCCAAAACCTGCGTCGTGCCGAAACCCGTCTCGGCCCGAAACTCAATTTGAACTGAACCCATTCCAATCCGAAACTTGTCCCGTTTCTTTAAGACACTAACCCACATCGACCCATTTATTTAATGTTGTCGACCCACTTTGACCCTAAAATAACAAGATGGAAGTTCAATTGACCCATTGTGACCCATTTAGTTAAAATATCTTACCCAAACCAACCCATATAATTTTAAAAGCAACCGAAATTGACCAATTTGAAAGGCTTTGGGTCAAGATTGCCCCTTCTAACGTTACTGGTGAGATGGTAAATGTTACACCCTAAATCATATTTGACAAAAAGTCGCAGCGGAAACACCAACCATAAAATTTCTTGCATTATAAATACCTCAACTGATTTAAACTTTTAACTTTAACTAAGTTCTTAATCAAAAGTCTGTCATCCTCTTACTTGTTAACTAAAAACATAGCTTACATTAACTACATTTTACATTCAACGTCCCCGTACAATCTCTCTAGTGACTCGGTCTTCGATCTCTAATCCTTGTGCTAATCGCTCATCATCCATACAACCTGCATTCACCACATACATTCATAACATTAGTACACATTTAAGAAACAAAGTTCATTCGCGTACACTTCACACTTCGTCATCTTTTAAGCTTTAAGCATTTCATCTGCATATCCATTTCCTGGTGAAGCTTCAATAATGTACCTGCATTACTTCTCATTCTCAAGGTACACCATTAGTACCATTAACACTCAATGTGTCTAGATCATGCGTACACACGTACTTACATACAAACATACATACACATTTGCATACATCCATACCTTTCCTACAACTTTACATACATGCAAACACTCATACATAGCTCCATACGTACTTACATACACAACTACATACGTACGTACCATTCCTACATCTTTACATGCAGACATAAGCTTGTACATATCCTTATACATACCTACATACACATCCACATACATACCTACCTAACTTACATCATTACATTCATGTATTCAATCGTACATACCCTTAAGCATACATACATTCCTTCATGCGTACTTACATACACAACTACATACGCACATATCATTCCTACATATAAACATACATGCATTCATAACTATACGCTTACATACATTCAATAAATTAATGTAGCTATACATATACATGCTCTCACCCACACGTACATATTCCTACGTAGTTTTTCCTAAATACATTCCTACAAACCCACATATTAGCTCAAACAAGGTTAAAGAGCCTTTCGGGAGCGTTACAAGTTAACCGGGTATGCATGACGCGAAAAACAGAGAAAGCATTCAACACAACCCGTCGGCGACGGGCTCTATACCCGTCGGCGACGGGCTCGGGAAACACCCGTCTCGCACAATAGTCCGTCGGCAGAAACTTAAGGCGTCGGACGAAGAACTCACCAAACGAACCCGTCGGCGACGGGCTATGAACCCGTCGGCGACGCCCTCCCCTTAATCTCTTTTTCTGCAGATACGTTTCGTCGTTCAAACACACTAAAACACGCGTAACTTTTGAACCGTTTACCCGTTTAACCTCCCGTTTCTTCCTACATGCTTGTAAATTCATATTCTACCATATTAACTTAAAATCCCACATCCGGATTAAGGAAATTCTTAACTTGCATGCATTCGGCTTATTATTACATTCTAATTAATTGACCCGTTCATGCTATTATCAACATAATCTGTTTGTTAGACCTCAATCTCATATAAACTTAATAATTTCATTGACGCCTAACATAAAAGATTAATTTCTCGGATGCCTTGCATCCTCTTAACCCACTTTCGCTTAAAGATTCATTTTTGACCCGTTATGAGTATTTGTGCATTAAATGATCTATTACATGACAAGACCATATTCTACGCTTCCATACTTGTTCAAAACATTATACTCAATAATTAACTTGTTCCTAAACCACTTTGTAATATTGTTTGCCCAAAATACCCATCAAGGGCATTTTGGTCAACATCTCTCTATTCCCAACAACAAGGGAAATCCTTTCATAAATAACCTATCATACAACTTAGCTTAATTTCTTAAACACATATTCTTTCCTCGGATCAATTCTAAGATCCGATTAATACTTCATCGACATCGTACCATTCATTCCTACTTAACCTCAATTATCATATTTAATTCAAATGCATATAATTCTACATAAACAACTTGGAAGTGATTACGGAATCACTTACCTCATGTATCCGTGTCCACATCCGTTTCCACGCCTCTTCTTGACCCGTTAGCCTTTCGCGCTTGAGTCCGTCTCCACATGATTCCTATACTTTCATGTCATAGAAATCACGCTATCATTAGCATACTCATTTGTACATGATAACAATCGTATCAATCCCATATTTCACACTTAACTTTCATCAATCATTTCTAACAAACATAACTCATATAATCATGTTCGCATACGTTTAACTCATGTAACTCATCATGTCATTGCATTTAACACGGATTGACATTACATGTACCATACGACTTCTCATTAACCTATATTTACCATCACGAGTCAACTCATGTTGCTTATACTTAGTTGACTTTCAAAAGTCAACTATTAACCATACATATTTATCGACTTATCAACATATTCCCGTAACGTCACAATCGACTATACGGACGACATCATATACATTTATCATTCACTTGATGTACGTACTACCTTTTAAGCATAACGTACAACTTAATCATACAAAATCTCCTAATTTCATACATAGTTCATCAAATGCTTCTACAATCCAACATGGGGTACTTAAATTAAACATCAAACATGTAATCATCAAATTACATTACATCATCAAAAACCCACTTCATAACTACTTGTTAATCACTTACAAGTGATCAAATCTTAAGTTCTTCATAACTCATCATACTTTTGATATATGTACTAACTTGTAAGCATAGTGTACAACTAGTTCATGCATATCATTCTAATCTCATACACAATTCATCAATTTCTTCTTCCTAATCAACATGATTCATACATGCATAACATCAAACATACTAGTATCACATTTCTTTCAATTCTTCTAACAAGAATACATCATACAACTCAAAATACATCAATATTAAGCAAGAACTTAGACATAGATGATTTACCCATGTCATCATCTTCACCATAACAAATGGGTTTCACCCTTAAACATCAAATTAACCTATTTCATGCATAACCCATGTTCCAAATGATGAATCTAACACATACTCATGCTCAATTTCATACAAATTCGTGATTTACAACATAACCCATTTCGTGCATCATCACCAATCTAGAATCTAAGACATACCTTACGATCCCCTTATGAAGGTGATCATTAATCCGTGTTCATTCATGAATTTAGACCTTGATTTACCCTTCAATTTGATGATTCTTCATGTTTAGGGTTTTGAGCTCTCATGAAGCTCCTGCTCTTCTAGAACACACGTACGTGTGTGTGTATTTGTGTGTTTTTCATAAATAATATTCAACTTCCATTTTCCCCTATTTTAGTCCCTCAAGTTTGCCACTAAATAATATTGGCACAACTATCATCCTTTAATTACTTTTTACCATATTCCTAACTAGGTTAAATAACCTAGTCACTTATTTCTAGATGTACCATAACGTAGCATTTTAACGAATATGAATATTCGGGTTTTGGGGTGTTACAGTAAATCTCTCTCTCGTCATTCATTAAATGGCCGTCAAAATATGTGAATCGGGTCGGATTAGGTGTCAGATCATGATCATGCTCTGTTAATGTTTGAATGTAAACGGGTTCAAGTCCGAATGGGTCAATTTAAAAAAGGCATCATTTTGCCATTTGGTCAAATTGGATCTCAGACTTTCACATTCGGTGAGCATGCAGCTATAACTCGTATTTTTAGCCCTGATTGTTTTTTAGGGGAGGGTGGGTTTGGATCAGTGTATAGAGGGCAAATTCAGGGAAGTGGTCAGGTATTTTTAGCCCTGATGGCAGGTTACAATTTCTTTAAAAGTGCTAGTTACACAATTGAAATCCTTTCTACGGCTTCTTTTGCTAACGAAAAGGACAATCTGCGTAGGAAACCTTTAAATTTGAAACTGAAATAGACAGGTTTGGTTTAGACTTTAGAGAATCCTATAGCTATATCTTCTTCTAATTTCCCTCTAAACTTTGTGGATGTATTTCTCAGGCTCTTGCACTTCATCTTCTATTTAACCATTTGACCCATATTGATTATAGATAAACCCTAGGTCAAAATTTCCACCTCTAACTTATATACAAATTCAAGACCAAATAAAAATCTTTAGACATGCTTAATAATTTCAAGATGTCAACATAGTTTGTTGATGATGCATGCAGGACTTGCAGAAAAAGAAGGTGAATAATGCGGCACAGAGTCACCCTTTGGTGGCTCACTTACATCTGAATCAAGCATTTACATTGTGGACACATTAGGTTGCAAAGTCATGCTTTCACTATTTTTTTTCTCCGAGTTAGTTTTGCGATTTATACCGAAATAATATATGTTTTTAATACACGTAGGTGCAGAGGTTATTTTGCCAGGGAAACAACACATCTTCGACAGTGTACTGACTACACTATTGCCTGCTTACATAAGCAGCGCGACGGGTTACCTTTGAAAAACTTGTAACTAATGGTAAACCGTATGCTAATGGCAGGAAGTTGTACGCATAAGCGTCTCAAATTTTGTTTGGTGCACTATAAACAACACCATGATAGATTAATGACAAACTGTTATTAACATGAGGAATGCTTGTAACCGTACCTAATTGAATCTAAATTGTGATGTTGCGCAACGAGTGAAAAGGAATACCCCTAGTTACTTTATATTTGAAAAAGCACGGCTGGAAACAATACCCTTCTTATTTTGGGTCGTCTGATTGTCAATCCACGGTTATAGTTTTAGAGTAGCTTTCTTGTAATATGTATATTGGATGATGGTGAAGGTAAAAGGTTGTAGAGAGAGAGAAAGGAGAGAAGAGAAAACTTCACGCGGTGCCATTAGTTTGTTACCATGACTTGCAAATTATAACTAAACCGAATGTTGAAAAAAAACAAAGTTTAGAAAATGAAAAGTTGAAACAAAATGGAGATTAGGTGTGTAGGTACCGAATTTAACATAGACTAATAGTCTAAAACCATTGTTTTGTGTTCATATAGAAATACGTTGTGGCCAGTGACACATAGAGGAGCACAAACTGGGTAATTTTAATAACCGGTTTCGGTTTCACGTAGGGGTGCAAACGAGCTGAGCGGCTCGCGAGCTACTCGAGATCGGCTCGAGAAAAAGCTCAAAATGAGCCGAGCCTTATTAAGCTCGAGCCGAGCTTGAGCCTAAAATAAAGCTCGTTTGTTTATCGAGCTCGAGCCTCACATGTGAAGTTTGTTAGGCTCGTCGAACCTTACGAGCCATAGTGTAAACGAGCCGAGTCAAGCCGAGCTTATTTAAACTTGTTTACAAGCCGACCTCGAACCTAAAAATAAGCTTATTTAGTAAACGAGCCCGAGCTTCATTTATCGAGCTCGCGAGCCTAAAAAGTCTATTTAAAATATTTTTATTTAATATATTAATTTATAGATAATAAACGAGCCGAGCCCAAGCCGAGCTCGAGCTTAAGAAAATACCAACAAGCTGAGCTCGAGCCCGAGCTCTCATAAGTTAATCTAGCTCGAGCTCGAGTCTGATCGAGCTCGGGCTCGCCTTTGCTCGTTTGCACCCCTATTTGAAACTAATATAATCACTCCTTTTTATTTTTTTTTAATATATCATTTTTAATGTTTATGTGTTTAAATTATGAGTTTAAAAAATGAAAAAAATAGTATTAACTTATTTGCATGGATAAGATTGTCACAAATTGTCATGAATTATGGCTTATCATATCTATTTTTTTTTTTGATATTGATGGATTCATTAGTCAAAATGGTTCTTAACTAACTATGATGAAATTTTGTTTGTTTATTTATATATTCTTTTTGTTAGTATTGTTTTACATTTTAGAATTACAGATCAGATATGGGTTTCAATAAAGGAAATTAGAGTTGCTTGAAATTATCAATGATATACGCAAAGTGTCATTATAAACATAAATTAGTGGTATAAAAGGTAAATGCCAGTAAAAGTATTTGTTAAATAAATGTGGCATGCACAAAGTGCCATTAAAAATCTATATTAGCGGCATAAAAACTATATGCCACCAAAAGTGTGTGTTAATCAATTATGGCATACTCAAAGTGCCACTATAAACCTAAATTAGTGGCACAAAGGCTAAATGTCACTAAAAGTGTGTGCCACTAAATGACATTTTTTTTGTAGTGGCTGGGGAAGCGTGGTGAAGAGCTAACATGGAGATTAGATTTTTAGAAAGCATTTGATGGTACATCTTTTATATGTCCAACAGAGATTAACATGCTAATAGTAACAAAAAAGTTATTTTCTAAACGAATTATGTTACTTACATGTTGATCTTGAAAAAAGAAATGGACAAGAAATCATAAAGTTGTGGAATGTTATCCGAGAAATGCAAGGAAAATTGGAAGAGACGCACAATCAAATTATTCGTGAGAAAGAAGCATCAAAGTCGCTACTGAACAAGCCCCGCGTAATCAAAGAAGTGTCAGTTATTAGTTATTGATAAAATGAAAGTGGAGTAGTTGGAAAATCGTAATCATGAACGGGAGGTGTTGCCTAAATAATGAAGTTCCTATCAATTTGTTTCAGTAGTTTTGGTTTTGTGGCTAAATAATTGATTCCAAAGTATACACATACTATATGTTTATTATGTGCAGATGAAATTGTAAAAATGAAGAAGATTGTTGAGTTGGAAGAATCACATGCTAATACCTCAGGGGGGACTTCACGAGATCATTGAAAGGTAGCTAAAGGGTCTTAAAATATATAAATACACACACACTCATATAATTTTTTAAATTGTTAAAAATCTTGGTTTAAAAAAAACACACTCATGCATCCACACCCCATGCACTCGAGCACACACCTATATGTGCAGGCATGGTATAATAGTCTCAACCAATGATGATTGATGAGTATTCATTCATTTGAATTAAGGTAATAACCGGTATGGGTTGAAATTGGTCAGGTCGGATGGACCTGAGACACTTTGTCCAAAACTCAATGTGTTTTATAAACAGTTAGCGTGTTTCATATTAATAAGAAGTTATATTTTTTTTCACTAATAATATGACTTCTTAAGTAAAAACGATATAAGAGGTTTTTTGCATTAGTAAAACAATTTAGGCAAACATTCATACGTGTTTGACCCGTTTTCTTTTTAACTACCTTTTTCTATTATTTCTTTTATTTTACCAATTCAGCATATTAGCTTGCAGTTTATCAGTTAAAACAAGATTCTACAAAGTCATCAACATTGACAAATACTTAGTTGTTTTACATCCAGGGTTAGTAAGAAAAATACTAAAGTAATGCAATGGATCGTTATTGTAATATTTTAAAAGACTAAACTCGAAATGAGAAAAACTAGTTATATATTATATTAAAGAGAATAAGGATCTAGAGTAGTATACTCCCATTGGTCCACGTGTCACTCTCTAATTAGTCCACGCAACGGTAATTTTTTTCTACTTTTTTTCTTTGCTAGCTCTCTCAGTTTCACTCTCTAATCTATACAACTCGTTTTAACCTCTCAACGCGTTTCAATTACTCAATTTCACATATAAAACCCCTAAGTTTATAATACATGTCGTTTCACCCCCTTTCTTTTATATCCGTATAAAAGTAGCATCCAAAGCAAAACCATCGTCAAAGTTGATGGTATTAAAATTCCCAACATAAAAGAGTACGTATTTTATTTTTTACATTTGAAGTTAGTCTTAGGTGTACATGAGGCCTATATTGTTGTCTTATTTCACATATGAAGCTCCTAAGCAACTATTAGTGACATCAAGTTGCCAAACCAGAAGCATCGCGACGGACTATTGTCGCAACTAAAACAATGGAATGGATGTTGTTGCAATGTTTACGACTCTGAAAATAGAAATGGGGAGAAATTTGTAATATAAAACGTAAACGTATTGCTTAATATTAAAATAAAAGAATCCTTAGA
Organism: Helianthus tuberosus; assembly: GCA_030545235.1. Classification (NCBI taxonomy): domain Eukaryota; kingdom Viridiplantae; phylum Streptophyta; class Magnoliopsida; order Asterales; family Asteraceae; genus Helianthus; species Helianthus tuberosus. Next base: position 100,448,610 of record CM060381.1, on the reverse strand, counting down.
GGTCGATGGATCAATCTTGGAAATAGCCCCAAACAGGATGAATTTACACATGAGATTCTTTGTCGTTAAAAAAATTAAGATGCATCCTTCGATTAATCATATGATAAAAAAATGCCAACAAAAGATATATGCAACATCACGTGCCATTTCAAGATTTAGAAACATACTTCAACAAAAAAGTGACTTTGACCGTTTGTGGTCAAACAGTTCGTTCCAAGATATATAATGTGTACATATAATCTAAGCAATTTTACAGTATGTTAACTTTCAAAGAAATATCATCAGAATATGGACCACAAGTGTCAAGTCCCAACCGATAGTCAAACGAATATAAAATTATGGATGGCTCCCATAATATTATTAGATCTTGAAAACTACACAAAAACTTGATTCTTATAATCCAGAATACCTAATACATGGTATTTATAAGCTAACCTATCACATTAGACTTATACTAGGATTGCTCATATAATTATCCTAAAGACATCCAAACCTGACTCGTTTAGAATGCTAGATAATAATCTAACCAATTAACTAGGACATGATAATTACAACTATTATATCATAATCACATTGTAATTTCGAAACATGATTGCTCTAATGAATAAAGACTTTGAGTCAAGGATTAAGGATTGTAAGTCAAGTTTTGAGATAGTTTCTTGACATAAATAAAATTTTGTATTTTAGATACTAACTCTATGGTTGACGTATAAAGTAAAAAAATGTTAATAGTTGATGCTCTTCCGATATGAATTGTTAAGCATAACTTTTGTATTTTAGATTACACACTGCATTCAGGTGCAGTTTGTTTTTTAAGAGGTAAAATGTCTACAGTCTACGGACTACATCTGTAAAAGAAGAGTTGGACCAAACCTCTGCAGTCTGCAAGAAGAAGTTTGTTTGTTTTTTAACGTATGTAGACTTTTAAAATAAATTGGTGGTGGTGTACGGACAATGGTGGTGGCGGTGGTGGTGGGAGGTGGACGTGGATGATGGGTGGTGGTGGACGGTGGTGGTAGACGGTGGTGGTGGACGGTGGTGATGGTGATGGACGGTGGTGGTGTTTAACCCTCTGCAGACCTTAAAAGATCTTAAAAGTGGCTGGTCCAAGTCTGCACCAAGAAGAGCTCGCACAACGTTTTTTAATAAAACATCTTCGAAAAAACAAACAGTCTGCAGATGACAATGTCTGTGTGTGGTCTGCGCGGAGCAGACATAAGAGCCTGTGCAGATATTTTTTAGAAAAACAAACACCACCTTAAAATAAGATGTCGACAAAAACTAATAATCATTTAAGAACACACTAACATTGAAATACCTGATTAGTGTATAGGAAAATGAAGACTCAACCGAAAATATAACTCAAGACAAATGTTTGACTTTTTTTTTAAACTTTATGATTAAGAAAGAAAATTGTGTCTTTAAGATTTAAAAGTTAGCATTTAGGAGAGATACACAGTGTTTGGACGCGTATGGGATAACAAGAATTCGAGCGTTAATCGTAATAAATATGTTTAGAATACTTATGTATTATTGAAAAAGTATTTTTATAAGTTACAGTAACTTTTGGGTCATTGAAACTCGCGTAATTTTATTAAATTAACGGGTTTACCCGAAACTCGCGTGTAAACCCGATGCCCGACGGGTAAAAACCCGATAGAAACCCGACGGGTTTTGGGACAAACTTATCTAATTGGGTTTGGGATTGGGGACCTAAACACATTCCAAACCCGACCTATTGTCATCCCTAATAATCCTAAATTAATCGTCCTTGCCTATGTTTGAAACGGGGAGCTCTCCTGTAGGAGGTATAGACCCATATTGGCTTATCAAGTGACTTGATCACACAATTGAGAGACCGGTATAGTGAAAAATAATTATTGGAAGGCTGTCAAGAAAGAAAAACTTTAATGAGACTTGCCTGTCCACCAATCTATTAAGTTTTGGCCTTCCACATCTAAAGCAATCTTGTTCTCCCTCCCAACTAAGACTACGGAGAGTGGTTGAGCTTGGGTTGGGGGTTTTGCTCGACACGTGGCGTTAGTGGGGTCCACCGGACCTCCCCAAAAAATGTTGGCTGACTTTAGTTTTTTTTAAATAGTTGAGATTTATAAAATAAAATAAAAAATGAAGGTCCAATCCTGGCTAGCCAGCTCACCCCGCCCTGCCCCACATCAGGCATCATAGCGACGCTGGCTGGACAACGCCAACACTAATGCTGGCACGAAGTGGCTTAGCCAGCGTTGGCTGGCTTCCCCCGCCCAACCAACGACACCACTCCCGGTAGTCTAATAAGTATGTAATCAAAGAGCTGTATCCTAGAGGCGTAAAGAAGTGTAGTAAATGTGTAGACTTTAGGGTCTGTTTGGTTGACATGAATCCATAGGATTTCAAGGGAATTGGAATTTGAATTCAATTCCTTTGTGTGTTTGGTTTGACAAATTAATTGAAGGGAATTGAATTTCAATTCCAACAAAATCCCTTATCTAATGGAATTCAGATTCCTTCTAAATTTCAAAGGAAAGTTTAAAAAACCATGGGAATGTTTCTAAAGTTACAGAAATAACCCCTTGCCTCTTTCATTTTTGTCTAAAAACCAAAAAATAATAAAAAAATCCAAAAAATCCAAAAAATCCAAAAAAATCAAAAAATAATAAAAAAAATCAAAAAATCCAAAATATTCTAAACAAATCTAAAAAAATTATAAAAAATAATAAAAAATCCAAAAAAATTTAAAAAATAAAAAAAAAACTCTAAAAAATCTAAAAAAATCTAAAATATCCAAAAAATTCTAAAAAATCCAAAAAAATCCAACAAATAAAAAAATTCCAAAAAATTCTATAAAATCAAAATAATAATAAAAAATCCAAAAAATTATAAAAAAACACAAAAAATTCTAAAAAATCCAAAAAATTCTAAAAAATCCATAAAACTCTAAAAAATAATAAAAAATCCAAAAAATTCTAAAAAATAAAAAAAATTCTAAAAAATCCAAAAAACTCCAAAATATCAAAAAAATTATAAAAAATCCAAAAAATAAAAAAATAAAAAAATGCAAAAAATTCTAAATAATCAAAAAAATAAAAAAAAAATCCAAAAATTTATAAAAAACAAAAAATTTCTAAAAAATCCAAAGAATAAAAAAAATCCAAAAAACTCTAAAAAATCAAAAAATTAATGAAAAATCTAAAAAACCCAAAAAAATTTCTAAAAATCAATTTTTTTTTTAAAATCTAAAAAATAAAAAAATCCAAAAAATTCTAAAAAATCAAAAAAATTCAAAAATATATTTTTTTTGAATTTTTTCGATTTTTTATTATTTTTTATTATTTTTTAGATTTTTTTAGAATTTTTTGGATTTTTATTGTTTTTTAGATTTTTTTTGAATTTTTCAGATTTTTTGGATTTTTTATTATTTTTTAGATTTTTTAGAAATTTTTAGAATTTTTTGAACTTCTTTTGATTTTTGAGAATTTTTTTTTTATTTTTTAGAAATTTTTGGATTTTTTATTATTTTTTTGATTTTTTAGAGATTTTTTTGATTTTTTATAATTTTTTGAATTTTTTTGGAATTTTTTTGATTTTTTAGAATTTTTTGGATTTTTTATTATTTTTTAGATTTTTTTTGAATTTTTAGAATTTTTAGGATTTTTTATTATTTTTTAGAATTTTTTGGATTTTTTATTATTTTTTAGAATATTTTTGATTTTTTAGAATTTTTTTTTGATTTTTTATAATTTTTTGAACTTTTTATTATTTTTTAGATTTTTATTATTTTTTAATTTTTTTGATACTATTGAATTTTTTGGATTTTTTTAGAATTTTTATGATTTTTAGAATTTTTTTGAATTTTTATAATTTTTTGGATTTTTTAGAATTTTTTAGAATTTTTATCTAAGATAGTTGTTTTTAAAACTTTTGCCAATTGTTTATAATTAGGGGTAATTTTGTCTTTTTAGGTATTTTTAAATTCTAATTCCATTATTACATTTATCAACCAAACACATCGATGGATTTCAAAGAAATCCATCAAATTCCAATTCCCATAGGGATTCCAATTACAATTCCTACATATTCCGCGAACCAAACGCCCCCTTAGTAGTTTTTGAGTGTTCAAGTTCTATGGTGAACTTTAGTGTAGACTTAGTAGGTGTGTGAGTTAACCGGAATTAACAAGTCATGTGTAACCCAGATCCAATATTGCATGTATTCACACCAAACAAGATTTCAATCGAATAAATTAACAAAGAAATCGAAAGAAATATCCATATTTACATCTAAAATCATTCGAACCCAACCAACTGCAATTTTTAACCACAACTATTTTGAATAAATAAATAACAAATAACACAAACTTTGACATCTAACCTCAGCTACATTACTTCTCCTCAAAACCTGCATCCATTTCTCCGCTTTCGACTTCCGCACTATCACCAACCGGCGGTTCCTTATACTTGTAGAGATACGCAACAATGACAAAGACAACAAGATTAGCCGCACTTAACACAGCCAACACCATATAATATCGATCCAAACGGCTCTTATTTAATGTATCTTGAAACCAGTTTGGCTTGTGGTTTCTCTCACTCAACTTTCCCACAGCATACACCGACAAAACACTGGCCATGCTTCCTAGCCCAAACACACCCTGTGTGAAATGAGGCAGATACTTGTGCATAGGTTCAGGTGTTTGGTGCCTAAAGAAGCCAGAGATGCTCATATTAGCAATCCCATCAACGGCTGCAAGAAGCATAAACTGCGGAAGGAGTGCAAATATACTCATTGGGATGCTCGCATCCGGATTGTCTAGTAAACCATCATCTCTAACCCGATGTAGTCTTCGGGTTTCCACTTTTGAAGCAGTAACGCAACATAGTATTGCGAAGATCATACTTGTTGCGATCCCGATTGGTGGACCAAACTTATTTGCAGCAAAGAGTGAATAAAGGTGTGCAAATGTGCTACTTGTGGCCTTAAAGAACATAAGGAAGATTGGAATTGAGACCTTTATATTTCCGAGTTTTCTATCCATGTGATCAGCTTGCTCTAGAAAGTAAGTGTTTCCAATAGAAAGCACGATTCCAATGACAATGAAGGTTAGCCACATTGGGAGCATTCGGATACCAATCTTGGTGTCCTCTACTTCCTGCACGCTGCAAACCTTCCATTTCGTCGGTTCTTGCCCTTGTGGTAACTTGATAGCAGCCTTGTTTAAGAATCTGTTATTAAATGTGTAATTAGAAAAATCCATAACAGTTTTGTGTTTAGATCCATAAATAATAAAATGAGTTAAATGTCATTTTAGTCCCTGTGGTTTGGGCTATTTTGCCAGTTTAGTCCAAAGGTTTCGTTTTTCGCATTTGGGTCCAAAAATGTTTCACTGTTGCCATTTTAGTCCACTGGGTTAAGTTCATCCATTTTTTCTGCTACAGAGAAGGGCAATTCGGTCATTTTATATGTAAATCTGTTAACTAGAAGGCCAATTCAGCCATATAAAATGACCGAACTGCCCTTCTCGTTAACGAAAATAATGGATGAAGTTAACCCAGTGGACTAAAATGGCAACGGTGAAACCTTTTTGGACCCACAGGTGAAAAATGAAACCTTTGGACTAAACTGGCAAAATGGCACAAACCACAGGGACTAAAATGACATTTAACTCTAATAAAATAAAACAAGTTTTGACTTTTACTTAAAGAGCAAAAGAGACGGAGAACAAAAAAAAACCTGAGGCTGTTGGTTGAACGAGCATCTTCTTTTTTGTAGAGTTTTTCGGGGTTATCAGGAATTGGTTGTGAAATCTTACGAGCCGCAGCCACAAAAACTCTCAGGGTGGTTGTTAACGGACTTCCCTCTGGCTTACTAGGTTTGTAGCCTAGAAAACCCGTAAAGAACAAAAGTGTTGTCACCACTGAAAATATAGCTGGAATCCCAAACCGGAGTGACCATGGCTTTATATATGAAAGTCCAACACCTCCAGCCATCATTACAACCATTAGAATTATCAAACCCGGTATTTGTATTAACATTTTAGTTCCCTCTTCGGTCTCCGCTCCTCGTCCATTTTCATTTTCATTTTCACTTTTGGTTTGTAGAACTACAAAGGGTGGTAATGAGACTACATGACCGGCCATCCCGACTGATATCAACGGTAAGGCAATATAAAACAACACTTTTTGTGTGTGACCAATGCATTGCTCGTTGTAGTCGTGACATGGGCCAAAAACAGGTGGTGTTGACATGGACAATAATCCCAATCCCTGCATAAATTGTATACTTAATATTTTCAGGGTTTCTTTTAAACTACATTATATATAACAACTGTACGGTTGTATTACTTACTATACTGTAGGCAATGCTAGAGAATGCAAGCATATAACGGTCGCCCATGAAGGTGTCAACTAAGACGGCGAAAACAATGGCCAAAGCCGGAGTGATTCCGTTCCATATGTTTATGATACCAGCAGCATGTGTAGTGTCTAGGTTCCAGACATTTGTTAAGTAGTTCATCATCACATACATTGCAAATGCAGCTAACACATCCGCCCATGCGAGTGCTGCAATTCCAAATCCATGTGAAAAACTTTATATATTAGGGAAATAAAAGTTTCGACATATAGTTGTTAATGATAAGCTAAAAGTGTCGCATAGTAACAAGTACAAAGTCTGTATTGGTGTAATATAACCGTGAACAAAGTAGACATGATGTAAGATATTCAGCAATTCAATACAAATATATTCAACAATCATTTTTTTTTCTTCAAACCATTAGTATAAAGAAAATTACATAAGAATGGCAAGTAAACAGGTAACAAGCTGCGCCGCAACCCCTTTGAATAGCAAATCCAATTCTTCCGAAAACAAAACCTCATGTGTTCTTTTAAAAATTATTTGCTTTTTTTCTCATAAAAAGTGTAATAAATAAAAAACTTCATAACATGGTTTGATCAAAATTCTTTTATTCACTGAACATATGTTTTGTTTTCTTATCTGCCCCAACTAACATTTTTCTAAAAAACTCCCATGAATTTTGACCACTAGAGGGTATTAGACCCTTTTGGGTTCCGCCATGAACGGTACAAGCTAGGATCAATCGACTATGTAATTCAATTCATACCATATTGAACTTAATTGTAAGTAAGTCAACAACTAATGACTAAAAGGTAAAATTATTTCCAGAGAAATAAACATTAGAGTTTAATGTCATTTTAGTCCCTGTGGTTTGGGCCATTTCGCTAGTTTAGTCCAAAGGTTTTATTTTTCCGCTTGTGAGTCCAAAAGGGTTTCACCGTTGCCATTTTAGTCTACTGGGTTAACTTATCCATTTTTCTATTAACGAGAAGGGTAATCCGGTCATTTTATATGGCCGAATTGCCCTTCTAGTTAACAGATTTATATATAAAATGACTGAATTGCCCTTCTCGTTAACAAAAAAATGGATTAAGTTAACCCAGTGGACTAAAAAGGCAACGGTGAAACCTTTTTGAACCCCAGACGAAAAATGAAACCTTTGGACTAAAATGGCATTTAACTCTAAACATTATTATATCAACATTCACTCTTTTGGGTCTAACTAGCGTAACAAGCAGAGCATCAAATCTTGAGAGATTTTTTTTTTGTGTGTGTGTGTTTAATAACACTAATATGAACATAAAAAAATAAAAAATTGTGCAATTTAAAACAAAGATTTAATAGTAATATTATGAGATGAATGGGTTTGGAGGAATCACCTGAAATCCTAACAAAGGAAGCCATTAATTGCTACTTTAACCTTGAAGCTCGATGAATAAAAGAAAGAAATGTGCAATGCAGCTGCTTTATAGACATCCGAAAAGGAAAAGAGAAAGGAGGAAGGTGGGTATGCTTGTTTGTTTCGTTCTCTTAGTTACATGTAAATTTCTCTAAACCGCGTGTTGAGTAACCGCGTCTTGAGAAACGATACGAAATACATATATATGAAAAGTTTGATTTTCACACCGGAAGTGAAGTGAAGTTGATTGATGATGACTGATAATAATAATAATAATAATAATAATAATAATAATAATAATAATAATAAAATAGAATTCAGTTGCCTCCAAAGAAGAAGGAATGGTGAAACAGAGACGTGTGAGAAGTAATCGACCGTTGGTGAAAGAGCCATAGCGGAAAGGTTTGATTTGCAAGATATTAGAAACGTATGTATGATGGTACATATGACAATCGAAGGTGTTTGTTGTTGATTACAGTGATGCTTGGTGCTCGACGGGAACACAGGATCAACGGATAGGGTTCGGTGGATGGGTTTTTCCATTACTTTTTTTTTTTAAATTGTTACTTTTAGGGTGTGTTTGGGTTAGCTTATTTTGGAGAAAAGGACTTTTTACAAAAAGACTTTTCTTAAAAGGACTTTTGTTAAAAGGAATTTCTAAAAAAGTGTTTGGGTTAGCTTGTAAGCCAATAAGTTAATAAGTAGTTTTTTTAAAAAGTGTTTGGTTTAGCTTATTCATGTAAAATGACCAAAAAGGGCATCCCTTTAAAAATTGTTTGGTTTAGCTTATTTAATTTTTTTTAACGCTCTAGGTTATTGAAAACATTTTACGAAACATGTAACATAAAATTCGTTTACATATTTTATAATTTCCTGATTAGACCATAATAATATTACATTCCGATTCCTAAAAAAACATAAAAATCCACATAAATGACACACTAATATCATACTATGCTCATGTCCGTGATTCCATTATATCTAGCGCAATACAATCTCTTCTCGCTTGCATATACAAACAAACATCATTCGTACGATTTGTAGACGGAACTTCTTCATGAAGTGCATTACTAGTACCACGAGGAATGTAAGATTCTTGTTGGGCCGTGTTAAATGCTTCATCAAACCTACTGGTCTTTCTAATAAAGTTATGGACCGCCATCGATGCTATCACAATACTCACTTGGTGCTCGTATGTGTAATTAACATGCATATCTCTCAATAACGCCCACCTAGCTTTCCACACTCCAAAGGTCCGCTCAATGATATTCCGCAATGACGAGTGGTGATAGTTAAATGTCTCTTTTGGTCCGCGAGGAGCACGCATAGCACTACTCTGTCCACGTCGAAAATCCGGAATATGATAACGAATGCTTTGACCTTTGTATGGAGCAAGATACCCTTTAGTATTTGGGTATCCGGCATCAACAACGTAATATTTGTCTACAAATATAAAAAACAGTTGTTTGTCATTTCAAACAAGTATTAAAAACATAAAAATTGCATTATACTAACCACCCATTGGATGTGGGAAATTAAGCTCCGGCCTCCGTAAGGCTTGATTGAAGATTCGGGTGTCATGTGCACTACCCTCCCATCCAGCCCATACGAATGTAAAGCACATGTTAAAATCACAAACAGCCATTATATTTGATCTAACTTAAATTTTGATCTAACCTTGTTAGGTGGTGTTTCACAACAAACAACATTTGGATGGTTTTCATCCATTTTCTGAATGCGAAAACTGTAAAATAGTCAAATAGCTAACAATACTCTAAATGCGAATCAGAATAACCAAGGATTCATAACTTGTAGATGACAAAAATAAAAATAAACTAATAGTCTGTCATATGCTTCAATCAACTTTAATTCGTAATATAAATAAGAGAACAAGGGTGTGAAACTACGACACAGTTAACAGGAAAGCAAAAACATTAACTTGGGATACATAACTTGCTGGTGGATTCTAGCTACAAAACTGAAATTATACGATCAAAAACCAAATTTACCTTAAAATCGAAAAAATCAGGAATTAAATAATCCATTATGTTAATCAATTTACCTTATAATCACATGTGTGACAATCAGGAATTAAATAATCCATTATGTTAATCAATTTCATATAAACCAAAGTTCAATGCAGAATTCACAAATAAACCAATTAATATTCTCAGACTAGTAACAAACTCAAAAGTCAAAACCATCAATGTTTCACATAGCATTCACTGATAAAACTAGCAATCAACAAAATTCATATAGCAAATTCAAAAACAGAAAGTGATAACTGGAAGCAAAGAAGAACCTGTATTTTCTGAGATGGGGAGTACGTAATTCAGCTTGGTACTTGGTTTTGCAGGTGTCTAAAGGGTACAAGATAGTAGTGCTAGCAAGAGATCCAATGGCCCCTGCTGTTGCATCCACCAACGATATATATCAAAAATAAAGGGGGCAGATGAAGGTAGTTGGAGGTTTAATGAAGCTGGTAGATGGGGGCGATTCTGGTTGATGAGTGACGCTGGTAGATGGGTCGATTAATGGCGAGGATTGATGATGAGTGACGCTGGTAGATAGGTCGATTAATGGCGAGGATTGATGATGAGTGACGCTGGTAGATGGGGCGATTAATGAAGCTGGTAGATGAGCGATGTGGAGATGGCAGTTGGGAGATTAATGGAAGATGGCAGCAGGGGTTGAATGGGAAATTCTCCCCCAAAAGGACTTTTAGGTTTTCAGAAGTAACAATTTGTTACTTCTCAAAATCCCTTTAAACAAGTGCAATGAAAAGTCATTTTAGAAGTCCTTTTGTGTTTGCCAAACACTATGTTTGACAAAAGGACTTTTTTACAAGTAAATAAGTAGAAGTTGATGGGAAATAAGCTAACCCAAACACCCACTTAATACATAGTTATTTATTGGATTTTATCACCTCCAACTATTTGTCATTGACCGCTGTCATCCTCAACTAAAACTGTGACGTCCGACATCCCCAACTTAACATTTAGTGTGTTCTGACACCAGGCTGGTTAACTGAGAACTAACTCAATTAAGTTTTTTTGCCTACGTGTCAACCCCTTTCCTACGTGGCATTTATGATGTGGCACAAGATCCCACCATAACCATAATCGTCTGCACTAGTGGTGGCAAAGTGGACAAATTTGAAGGGTTTGGGTAATGGGTCAGGATGAGTATATGTCAGAATGAGTATTTAAAAACAGGGTCGGATGGATAATAGGTTAAGATGGGTAATGGGGTAGGATGGGTTTAGGTTAATATAGGTTTGAGTAAAGATGAGATGAAAAAATAATTAAAAAAATAAAATATAGAAATACTAAAAAATTCTAAAAAATCTAAAAAAAAATCTTAAAAATTCTGAAAAATATAAAAAATTCTAAAAAATCAAAAAAATTGTAAAAATTTCTAAAAAGTTAAAAAAATTATAAAAATCAATAAATAAAAAAAAAGCAAAAACATAAATTTGTTAAAATTTCAACTAAAAAATCAAAAAAATTGTAAAAATTCAAAAATTTCTAAAAAATAAAAGAGCTAATTACATAGTTAGTCCCTGTGGTTTGCACAAAGTAACATACTTAGGTACTAATAGTTTAAAATCACATTCTAGGGTATTAAGTTTTCATTTTGTAACGTTTGAAGGTATTAACGTTATTTGTAGGTTTAAAATCACATTCTACTAGTACCTAAGTATGTTATTTTGTGCAAACCACAGGGACTAACTATGTTAATACCCTAGAAGTTAATACCTCAAACGTTACAAAATGAAAAGTTAATACCCTAGAAAGTGATTTTAAACTATTAGTACATAAATATGTTATTTTGTGCAAACCACAGGGACTAAGTATGTAATTAACTCAAAATAAAAAAAAAACTAAAAATCAAAATAAAATTGTAAAAATTTAAAAAATATAAAAATAAATACAAATCTATAAAATAAAACCAACTACGATTTTTTAGAAATAGTGGTATGGAACTCTTTTATTTGTTGGAATTTTTTTGAATTTTGTTTTGATTTTTTTAGATTTTTTAATCTTTTTGTTTTTTTTTTAATTTTTTTAGAATTTTTTTCTTTTTATTTTTTTTCTTTTTAGATTTTTTTTAGTTTTTAACAATTTTTATTTTTTTATCTTTTTTTTTTGGTTTTCTTAGAATTTTTTAGAATTTAGATTTTTAAATTTTTAAATATTTTAGTTTTTTTTTATTTTTTTGAATTTTTTGATTTTTTACAATTTTTTGTGTTTTTTGTATTTTTTGATTTTTTTACATTTTTTGATTTTTTTGATTATTTTTAATTTTTAGAATTATTTTTTAATATTTTTAATTTTTTAGAATTTTTTTATATTTTAGAAATTTTTTATTTTTTAGATTTTTTGGTTCTTTAGACTTTTTTTTTTTGAATTTTTAGGAATTTTTAGATTTTTTTTATTTTTTAGATTTTTTTATCTTTTTGTAATTTTTTACATTTTTTTTGATTTTTTACAATTTTTTTTATTTTTTTAATTTTTTATTATTTAAAATTTTTCATTATTTTTAAACGAATAACGACGGGAGAGTACTACGACGGCGATTGGTGAAGTCACAGTTATGAAGAGATATCTACGAGTAGTAATTAGTTTAGTGATTTTAACTTATACTCATCCTAACCCGCTTGAGTTTTATCTCATACTCATCCTGAGCTACTTTTTTTTATCCACCACTTTATAACACATCCTAACCTAGTGACTAATTTTGTTTGGCCCATCTTAAAACCGTCTAAAAATTTAAAATACCCATATTAACCCAAAATGAAATGGATAAGCTTGTTTCGGCAGGTATCTACACCACTTCATCACCACTCTTCTTTCCGTCTTTCTCGTTCTTGGGTGCACCACCCCACCACCACCACCACCACCATAACACCTCCACACCACCACCCATCGCACACACAAACCCTCAACCAAATAACCACAAACAAAATCAAAGTACCGTAAATAACCACACATAAAATCAATATGTTGTCTTCTCAAAGTGCCTGAAACTTCATCGTTGTATTTATACGAAAACCCACAAAGATACGATTTCTAAATAATCCAATGAATCGCCTAACCAAATCCTTTTTCCCTCTTTATTGCTCTCTACAATTCACACACAATACACGATTCAATTCAGTTCATCTTGCTCTGTTTATACTCTTCATTTGAAGAAGCAACTACATGTTAATAATGGTGTTACTAGATACTCCAGATATCGTAGACTTCACCGCCGTATGCGGCGAGATTAGACCAGTTTTTTAAAGGGACCTTGTGCCACGTAGGAAAGGGATTGACACGTAGGCAAAAAACGTAACTGAGTTAGTGCTTAGTTAACAGTGTGGTGCCAGAACACATGGTGTCTGGAGTTAAAGTGTTAGTTGAGGGTGATAGCGGCCAATGACCAATGGTTGGGGGTGATAAAATCGAATAACCCATTAATATATGTTCATTCTTAATTAATAAATAGTTCTATTTAATGTCGATGATGCCATGGAAACACGGTTGAGACACTTTTTTTACCCCTGAATCTCAGTACTCATTGTATTTTAGGTAGGAGGACTCAACTGGCTTATTAGTTTTTGGGATCGTCTGATCTTAGTTGGACCGAGCCTCCAAAGGGGAGGCACAATTAGTAGATATAAATAATTTGAGGTTAAAAAAACTAGTTCTATTTACTGTGGTTAAGTTATTATACAAACGAGTTTTAACATACAAAATACCTTTAACGTGAGAAGTGAAGGAGAGATTTTTTTTTCAACTTTTTTCCCAACTTATTAAGCACGTAATTTAGTCTCAGAATCAAAAACAAATTCGTGATTTTACTCTACAAAATAACATACTCTACAATTTGTATTTAATATTTACACCTATTTACTATTCTCAATTGTGTCACTTTAGCGGATTAACAGGTTAAAATATGAAACCCGAAGCCAAGGTATATTAATATTACTAGCAAAGTGCCCGTGTGATGCGGCTGGGGCGACACTTTGCAATGTGGTACTCGATTGTGCTAGTTTGCTTATTCGTATAATAGTTATTATAGCATTATTGTGGTGGATATATGTATCGTTGTAAAAATCCCGACTAGTCTCCGATTAGTCGCTGATTAATCACTAGTCAGAGGTTCATCGACTAATGACCGATTAATCACTAGGCGATTAATGGCGGTCCTATTCTACCCAAATTTTGGCTAGATCTTGGCAAAATTTCAACCAAACTTTATAAGTTATTGCAAATTACTTAAAAATGAGTCAATTAGGGGTTAAAACTTGTCTACTTTAAAAACTACGTCTAAAAATGTGTGTATATATATATATAGCAAAAAATTACATATAAAAATTTTAATCCGATTAATCGCTAGTCAGTACCCCACCAAACGACTAGCGCCTAACAATTCTTATAACACTGGATATATGTCATAAGCGAAGTCATAGGTTAGTCCATTTCATTGTGGTGTGCAGGGTTCAGTCGATGCAGTTATTATCCTAAACCAAAGTCATCGTTTAATCTATTTTATTATGTCACACCCCAACCGATGGCGGAAACACCGGGGCATGGCACTGAGCGAAACATATTGTCCAGAAGTTTCCATAACAATTATCATTACCATTCAATTTAAATAACATGTCCCATACCATGTCTCAAACAGTAAACAAATTATTACAGACAAAATCTAGTCAAGTAGTTATGTTCCGACAAATCAGATTTATACATAGATAGTTTATTTATTGGTTTCTAGGACCTCTTTTCCTAGCTTCGATTTCATCACAGCACAGAGAGCATCCTAGACCTTTCCTAGCCTCAAGTTCACAGCATGCTAAGCATGTAAAATTCCTAAGCACCTGTCACATACGTTAATATAAAGTCAATACATAAAATGTAAAGGTGAGCATATAAGTTTGATAATAGCATATAAAGTTCGAATTCGTTTACGCTTAACCAGCACGTACACATAGTGAAATGAAGCACGTTAGTTATCGACATAGATCCATCGATAACAATGACTGCGGGTTGACTGCCAAATGCAGTTCGCAATACATGATTACCACCGTAATCCATGCAAGTAATTGTCCTTAACAACCCCCGTGTGAACGGGTGCTGAGTCCAAACTATAGTACTATTGTTGCTAAGGCAGGTAGACAGCATTCCATGTGTAAACATAACAAACAAGCATTCATAAGCCACGTATAACATGCATTAACGGTTAGCGTTCAAATAGTATTGAGTAGTGTGTTTGATGTGATTTGAATAGTTGTAACGTATGTAACACCCAAAAGTGCATAAAGCAAAAAGGGATCGAGTATACTCACAGCGGTTGATGGATTGAAGGGAGCGCTTAGCGAGTAAGGTTAGCCTGAATAGATTGATAGCATAACAATAAGCGACGCGTAAAACGGAAAACAAGTGTTGGAGAGTCGGACAACTGGTCGATCGGATGGTAGTTTGATCGGACGGCTGACCGTTCGGTTGACAGTCCGTTCAGACGGCTGTCCGGTCGGTCGGTAGGCCGATCGGATGGCTGTTCGAGTGGATTGTTTCTTCCTTTGAGAAGGATGTGTTTGTGTATGATGGTTTGGCTTTTGAAGTTTTCGTTGTAGCATTTGAAAACATTAAAGTACCTTTACCCTTCAGGTCGGTCGATCGGACGGCAAACCGATCGGTTAGGTATTTCAAGACAAGTTCTCAGCAGGGTGTCACCTGATCGGACGGATGTTCGATTGGGTGGCACTCCTAGTGCATCGAGCATGTTGAAAAATCGATTAAGTGTTGAAGTATAGTATCTCATGATCCGAAGAGTAATCCGATCGAACAACAGTTCGTTCAATACTAGTCCTCAAAATAATTTGATTAAGTGTGGGATCATGTGTTAACCGATCAGCTGGCCAGTCGATCGGCTGACTGTCCGATCGGCTGGCTGTCCGTTCGGACAGCAGTCTGATCGGTCAGCATCCTGACCTGATCAGCCTATTCGTCTAACACATGGTTGTTCTGATTGTTTGTCATTTTATTGAGGTATTTTGACAACGAGTCGAACCATAGATCTCTTGTTCTTACTTGGTTCCCCTGGTCGGACAGGAATCACCCAGATCCGGTCGGTGAACTGTTTGGAACGGAGTTTAACGTTTAACCCGAAATCAGTTAACCTTGTGGATAGAATCCGGATCTTGAGCCATGCAATCACCGGAGTGATTCATAAGCCGGCACAGGCTCCGTTTCTATCGGTTCGAAGGCATTGAGTGAAAAAGAGTTGAAAGAAAGTTGGAAAATCCATCTTTCAATCCTTTTCACCGTGTATATGTTTAGATCTATGAAAGATCTTTGTTTATTTATGTGGAAATCGGCTAGATCCAAGTTATTCTTGGTGGATTGAGGCCAGAACATGAAGTTCTTCAAGAACCCATGATGACATCATCCTAGAACACTTGAATCTTGATGATTTCATGGTTAAAAGTTAAGATTTGAAAGATAGAAAGGTGTAGGAGTGCGTGTAGATCAAGAAAGTACAAGATTTAGGACGAAATCTTACCGAAATCGAGAGGAATCTGAGAAAGGATGAGCTATGCGTGCTGGTCGAACAGAGGTTTCCAAAAGTGGAAAGGATGACAATGACAGGGGTATTTATAGGATGCCAAATGAGGAAAGTGCTGGCCGATCGACCAGGCAGCTCGATCGGACAGCCTGTCCGATCGGATAGCAGTCCGATCGGCTGGCTGTTCGATCGGCTGGTAGCCTGATCGATCAGGTGCACTCTTCGAGTGTTCGGCGCGACGATTTTTGATATTTTGATTTCGGTTACGAGCGGTTTGATACAATAGGGTTTCCTAGTCAAATTACTTTTAATCCCAACCACTCATATCTCGCGCTGTCCCTTCTCCACTAATTATCATAGTTCGATTGTGATTCGAGTTCGATGTCGATTGAGTTTGATTGCATTTCGAGTTCGATTGCGTTTCGATTTATTATCACATATAACGTAAATGAACATGAACAAGTAACACATAAGGCACACACACACGTATAACAATAACTAATATGCATAGTTCGAGTTGCGATTCGATGTCGATTTGATTAGCATAGTTTGATTATCGTTTAGTTAACTTTATTGTATTGTTACTTCCTATAGTTCACAGTCGTAGGTCGATCGAATAGCGATTAACATTTGTCGATTTATTGCAATTATAGACACTTACTCCACATAATAGCTAAAATAAAAGAAATCTATTATTAGTCAAGTTGCGCGAAAACGGTCGTTGACTTTGACTTCTCGAAGACACAGGGTGTTACATATTAACCAATCGGTTTTTGGTTAATCAATCCGGTTTATTCAGTTAGATTGACGGTTTTTTATTCGTTTCGTTTAGACAGAACCAAACTTGGGTTTAAACTTTTGCTTAGAAATACATGAAATTAAGGTGTAAATACATGAAATGGAGGTATTGTTAGGAAATTTTATTTGTAAGTATTGAAGAAAATCAGATTCAGCTTGATCTCTGAAGAAGATAAAGTCCTAAAGATCAAACAACAAGAAGAAAATCGGATAGGACAACTGAAAAGAACAACATTTACTTCAAAGAAACAGAAGTTGATCAAAGAACTGAAGAAGATTATTAGAAAAGGCTTTTCTGATCAGTTTCTGGCGATTCTGATCATCAGACTTTCTGATGATTTGTTCACCAGAATTTCTTATGAAGTGGTTATCAGAAATTCTGATAAAACCCCACTTGTCTAAAAATCAGTTCTATCCTGCCACCATAACCGAAGCAAGTTGACATTATTGGATATCATGATGACAAAGGCAACTTGATTATTGGATTCAATGAATATGTCAAGAAGCTACTTTTTGCAGGACATATACATGAATAAACAAATGTTTATTCATGTATCCAAGCCGTCTATAAATAGAAGGCTCATCAAGCAGAGTACAATGAGTTAAGCTTAGCATTCAATACATATTACAAACTCCATTGTCCTTTCACCTCAGAATTCAAAAGTATTCATTTGTAATAGATAATAATCTTACAATCACCTTGTAAACCATTTTGTTTCAAAGTGATATAAACTTGAACATTATGTAGGTCTTGTTTCTTAAAAGTCTGATTTCTATTTCCGCACACTATTTTCACATTTGTTGAAATCACTTGCCATATTACGTGAAAAGAAGTTTTTAAGTCCAAACTGGGACCAACAATTGGTATCAGAGCAAATTGAATAAATCATTTTCAAACGATCAATCGCTCATCTTCTTTTCTCTAAACATGGCAAACTTTCAAACATGGAATAATGCTTTTAACATTGGTTCAATGTCTAAACCTCCGACTCTGGTCAGAGAGGAATACCCACAATGGAAAATCAGGATGGTCAACTTCCTTAATGGACATGACCGAGCTCTATTTCAATCCATTGAAAGGGGTCTACATGTACCAATGACTATAATAACAGCTATTCCAGCAACCGAGCTCTGTTTCAATCCATTGAAAGGGGTCTACCTTTGGAGTCAAGAAGACAAGGATCTGGTGGCTGCAGATGTAAGGGCAAAGTCACTTTCAATAATGGCTCTCCCTAATGACATATTTTCTTAAGTTGATGCATGTGCATCAGCCAAGGAAATATGGGATCAGTTGGGAAATCTTTGTGAAGGAGGAGAAAGGATGAAAAGAAACAAAAGAACAAACAATGTTTCCTCATATGAGAGATTCAAAAGCTTACCAAATGAAAAACTATATGAAACATATCACAGATTTACAAAGAATTTTGAATTTTCTAAAGAAATTTGGGATAATAAAATCAAATGATGAAAGAAATATAAAATTTCTGGATGCCTTACCTAGAGAATGGAGAAGTCTAACCATAACTTTGTCCTCCACCTTAGAACTAGGTAATATGAGTTTTCATAACTTATATAGCATTCTGGTCCCCAGAGAAGAAGAAATATTTGAAGAATCAATTCAAAGAGGGGGATCTTTAGCTTTAATCTCAAACTTACAAAGAACACTTACCAATGATCCACAACCTTCAAACAGTCAAAATCTTGAAATTTCTGATACATCATCAGATTTTTCAGCTTTTGCTGAAGCAATTACACTGCTCACTAAAACCTTTGAGCAGAGGTTGAGGGGAGGAGGCCAAAGTTACCAGAAAAGTGACAGAGGGAGGATGGAAGGAAGATATAGGGATGAAGGTAAATCAAAGGATAATGGAAAGGCTAAAGTTGTGTGTTACAAATGCAAATAAAGGGTCACTATGCATCAGAGTGCAAAACCAAGAAACTGAAGGATGTTGCATACTATGAGAAGAAGATAGAAGAAGCAACAACAAGTCAGTTTGATTGTAGGGACAAATACATGGCTGTCAGATGATTATTCTGATGAAGAAGAAGAAGAGATGGCTAATTTCTGCCTTATGACACTTTCTGATGAAATCTCTGAAGCATCAGAACACAAGGTAAACATAGATAATCTTAACCTTGAACACAAATTAAACAAGCTTATGTCAGATTTTCTAAGTCTCCAAGATAAACAGAGATCAGATAGTAAAAAAATCTGATGAGTTGCAAAGAACCATGAATAAAGTTATACTTGAAAACCAGTTACTGATAGAAGAGAACTTAGATCATAGAGCTAAAATTGAATTTTATGAAAAAGAAAGAAAAGATCTTTACAAGAAAGTTCATGATAAGGAAATAAATGTAAAAGGTTTTCAACAAGCTATGGAATTCATTAACTTTATTGAATCTACACCAAAGAACAAAGGAGAGGATTTAGGATATGTGAAAACAAGCGAAATTAAACCCATCATCTTTGTGAAAGCAACACATCAGATTTCTGATAAATTTTCATTAGAATCTGACTCAGAATCATGCAGATCAACAAGTTCTGAGAACTCTTTTGAAATCTCAATACTCAACTTAAAAGCAAAAAGGAGTGAATCCAAACAAAAATCTTTAAATATTCCAGAAGCAGTTCACTCAAAATTTCAAAACTATCCACTCATTCCATCACAAGAAAAGAAATCAGAAAATTCTGATAAAGAATCTTGTATGTGTGTTGACATACTGAAGCTGGTTCAACACCATCTCCAAACAAAAGTTGAAACATATGTTCATGGCTCAGCATGCAACAGATATTCTAATGAAAGACCATCAAAAGAAAACAATCTGATTAAAATCTCATCAGAAAAAGTACCCAAGCAAGTCTGGGTACCAAAAACCCTCTAATTTTTCCATTTCAGGACCATCATGTGCAGCAGATCTGGTACTGTGATTCTGGAAGCTCCAAGCACATGACTGGGGACAAGAGCTTACTCAGTAACTTTGTTTCAAAACTGGGTAAATTTGTTAATTTTGGGAATGAAGTAAAAGGGAGGATTTTGGGATATGGATGCATAAAGTATGGATGTTTGACCATAGAAAAAGTAACCTGTGTAGAAGGCTTAAAGTACAATCTGCTGAGTTGTGGTTAATTCTGTCATAAAGGTTTTCAGGTAACCTTTTTACCAGAAAAATGCTTGATAATTGGTTTTGACGATAATCAAAGAACAAAAATTCTGATAGTCAAAGGATGAAACAACAGTTTTCTGATAAAGGAAATCATCAATCTGATGAAACATCAGAAAATCTGATAAATTATCAGAAAATCTGATAAATATCTGTTGAATCATCAGAAATTCTGATAAAACATCAGAAAGCTTGTTAAAACATCAGTATCATCCTTGATTACCAGAACAAATTCATGCATGTCACCATCTTTATTCATATCTCATATTTGCATAAACATAATTGTATATTTTTTTCTTTATTTTATTCGTCTGTTATTCAAATTGTCTTTTCGAATTCTTATTATTAGTTTATATTGCATTTTTTGTATAGAGCTGATAACGTCATAGACAGAAAATTTTCTGGGAACTCGTTAATGGTAGTTAAACTTTTCTCCTTCAGTCATTATACCTCATCAATATTAAGGAGATATAAGCGACACATAGGCAGGTAATCATGATGAATTATCAGAAAATGGCCGCCTAAACCATTAATGCAAGAGAGTTTATCTCAGTTATTCCTTATGCTATCTGATAGAAAATTAAATAACAAAGATTGTAATGACACAAAATCTATGAGAATGTAGATATCATTTATGGCAAACTTCAAGTTTACTATAAATGATCATCACCTTGAGCTAAGATAGTCACTATCACATAAGGAAACCCTAGAAAATTCAACTTCATCTTCTTCTTCATACTCTCAAACATGATAACCATCAATGCTGATCGATTCCCACTTCCTCATCATCCTTATCACAATCTTAGATTAAGGACCAACCTTGAGAGGCCTCAATGGGAAGGATGCCAAACCATACTGAACCTGATCATGGGAAGTCGTTTGAAATATGCCCTCACAACCCACATCATGGTCTACCCAGACATTCTTCAAATGTTCTAGAAAAATGCAAGATTGTTAAGATATGAGGGTAGAGGACGGACTTCTATCGAAAGTGTGGTGCTTAACCAAAGATTACTGGTAACTGAAGATATCATCAGGACGGTTCTGTAACTCAATGATGATAATGAAGTTGTGATGTTCACAAAAGCACAAATAGGTGAAATCTTGGAGCAGATGGGTTACAATCCTGCAAACCCACTAAGGGCAATCAACAAAAATGGCTTCATCAAGCCATGGAAATATCTGGTCACACAAATGGGAGCATGCTTCTCAAAGAAGATTATTAACCATCAAGAAGTCACCTATAGGTTAATGGACCCTGTACGAGCACTCGTACTAGACACACCTTACAATTTCTCTTATTATATAATGAAAGATATTGCAAACAATCTGTGGTCTGGCAAGCCATTCTTGGTTTATCCTTATTTTTTGATAAGGATAATCACGACATGCCCGACCCCACGACATCATCTTACCAAGCAAAACAAGAGATCAGAAGCCTGAACACGCCCCGTGCTCAGCCAGCACGGGGGCGTGCCCAAGTGTCAGCAGAAAAGACAAAGTGGTAGAAGCTTCTATTGCCCACCACGGGGCCGTGCTCAGCGGACACGGGGCCGTGGTCAACTATAAGATTCGCACAATCTAGCAAATCTGCATAGTACAAAGATTCTTCTGCACCACGGGGTCGTGCTCAGCGGACACGGGGGCGTGGTCAACTAAAAAGACAAAACTGCATTAAATGAATAAATAGAAGGATGTGGACACGGGGCCGTGCCCGAGCTTCTGTTCAGCCTATAAATAGAAGTGCTTGGCTCAAGCTCAAACCATCCCTTGGCACACCACCTCTCTCACACTTCACCCACCACCCACCACCACCATAACACCATCATCCACCACCATCATCCATTGTCCATCGTAGAGTGTGTGAGTCGTCTCGGGATCCAAGATTGATCGTAAGAGTTCTTGACAATCAAGGCCATGTTTGCCTAAGTCTCTTACATCACTTGGTGAAGACAAAGTGTCTAGTGTAATACTTTTTATTTCTAATCTTTTGCACTTTTTACTTGGTTTTGTATTAATGACTTTAATAACTAGTTGCTTATGTTAAAGGTGATCTTTCCTTATCGTTTGTCCGTGGTGTCTTGGCATTATTTTACTGTCTATATAAAATAAAAGTTTTTCACCATTCATATCTCCACGGTCTATATGGAGGTATGTTGACTACCTGGTCGGGGGTTAAGGGAACGGTTTGGTAAAGGTCTTGCCATTGTTCAGCGTTTAGAGGTCCTGCAATGGACCTGGGTCAAATTTAGTAGGACCCCCTTCAATGCTTAACGGTATTGGATGGCGGGGGTCCAAACTCTTTGATCCCCTCATAAGTTAACTACTATTAATACTATAACCCGGCTATTTAGGACTGTATCCCTGCTGACTCAGACTACTTAGTCGAGGGTAACGTCACCTCCAAAAGAGGGGCCTACCATAATTTGCATTAATAACTTAATTAATTATCTTCCAATAATCCACCATTTTAGGATTGTATCCTTGCTGACTCAAACTACTGGTGTGAGGGTAACGTCACCTTCAAAAGAGGGGCCTACTACAATAACTAAGATAATCTCTTAAATATGTGCAAAAGTGCGGAAATAATCAAAGGTTACACTAGATACGAGTCGGAACCAAGTGATTCATCTTGTCTATCTGTTTTTTCTTTTTATTTTATTTTCAGCATTTTAGTTAGTTTTTATTTTTCTTAGTTTAAAACATTTTTCCTAACCTTTTTATTTTGATTAGACGTTGAGGATAAACCAGTATTAAAAGCTCTTGTGTCCTTGGACGACCTCGGTATCTTGCCAACACTATACTACGCTCACGATGGGTGCACTTGCCCATATGTGTGTTTAGTGTTAGTAAAATATCGTGTTTTATAAATTTAAAACTTGGCTAAAAATAAGTGTTAAAGGGGCTTAAAATATACACCTAATATATATAACAATTCACACGCATCAAGTTTTTGGCGCCGTTGCCGGGGACACAAGGATTTTAAGAAAGTTAGGAATCAACGGCCTAATCGTTTTTCTTAAAATTTTCATTTTTTTAGGATTTTTTTTAGTTTTTCAGCTTCTGCAGAACGCAGCACGGGCCGTGCCCGCTGAACACGCCCCGTGCTCAATCATTGGAACTGCCAATCTTGTTTTAAGTCAGACAGTAAGCTGAACACGGGGCCGTGCCCACTCAACACGCCCCCGTGCCCAAGTTTCAGTTACTGAAAACAGAACCGTAAGATCCCGACGGTTGGTAATTTCTGACACAAACATGAGTGATACTGATACTTTTTACTTTCGGCACTCTTATCGTACTATGTGGTGTCAATTATGTGGTGGTAACCATAAAGAATTAGAATGTTTTTTTCTAAATTATAAACCCCACTATATAGACCCATCATTTCCTAGTATCCTTAAGAGGGGCGAAAGTAAAAATAATCCCTATCGCTCCCTCGAATGCGCCCAACCGGATATTCTAGGAGAAATGCTTCTCGATGAATTATTTCAACTAGAAGATCTAATTTTTAACTGGTTAAAAGAACTTAGGGAAGATTTCAATAATCTTTTCCAAGACGATAACCAAGAAGAGAGGTTGGAACCGCATTCAAACAACTTCATTGTTTCTAATGATACTTCTAACTCTAGTGAGGACTTGAGCGATAGTCGTCCCTGTGTCGATTGTGCCGTGAAGGACTCCCCATCAACTTCGTTTGATGCATACATAGACCTGAGCGATTCGACATACACCTTCTTTAACGAGAGCCCGGGAAAGGGTTGGACTTGTCCACCTACATATAGCATAGGAATCACCCTCACCGACAACCTCTTGCGTTCTCGTCTTAATCTAGATCAATTAAGGTATCTTAGGCACTTTGGGGTTGTTCCATCTAGTAAGGAACCACCCGATCCGGGAAAGTTCCTTGAAATTCGAAGAATTCCTTAAAGACAGCTTCTAGACACGGGGCCGTGTCCAGGTCAGCACGCCCCCGTGTCCACCCAAAAGATTCCCTTCTGATTTTGTCAGAATGCGGACAAAAATGTGTCAGGATTCCATCTACACACGGGGCCGTGTCCAGCCGACACGGGGCCGTGCGCAACGTATTGTCGTTTTCTATAAATGCAGCCATGAATCCTGCACATTTGAACCATTCCAGGGACAGAGATTTGAGGAATATTCTCACATACCATCCTAGGTATTCTCTAAAAGAAGTTTCTCAACTATCTTCTTGTCCTTTCCACTTTTATCCACTTTCATCTTCTTCAATTTTCCTCATACTTCCATTAAAGCTTGAACCTTCTATAGTTTCAAGCCTTATTGAGATGTTTGTTAGATTTTTGTTCATGGAATCTTGATAAAAATAAGTTCTATAACAATGTTTTAAGTTGTTTAAGTTCAAAAATGCTTCAAAAATCATAAAAACAATTTGAAACCCCAAGATTCCTTGTCCATAAATCTTGCAGATATCTGAACACGGGGCCGTGTTCACTGAACACGGGGCCGTGTCCGAAGTATTGGACCCATAAAATTGAACTCTTTTCGGCATGTTTTCTCAGAATGGCAAGCAGAACAAGCGGAAACTCTTCGTCGCATTCCAGGAACAACCGGCAGGGGAGAAGATCATCTACGGTTGAGGATTCTCTTGTAAACTATGTTTACGCCTTAAGAGAAGCCCTTGATGAAGTAACAAGTGTGGAAGAGGCATTGGTCGACCGCATTAATCATTTGACGGTGGGACTAGAAGGATGTCTCCGGGAGGTCAACCTTTTGCACAAAAGGTTGAACATTCTCGCCTCTCCTCCTTTGGTACCGATTATCACCCAAAGGCCATGGAATGTGGTGCCGGAAGTCATCATTCCGGTCGAATGGTACGCCCTACATCCGGAACCTCCTCGAGACATACTACAAGGGGTTTCGGTTAGTGTCGCTCCTCCTCCTCAAGATGTCGAGGAACATGAAGCCGCCTCCCTTCTCCCAAGGGAGATAGAAGAATGGCTCTAGCAACATCTAAGGAACACCGTTCGGCTTGGAGCTCTACAAGGCTTTTAGACCGGAAATCTATTTTCGGAATTTTGGTTCTTATTGTAGAAGTAGAACTCCTTAGGAAGATTTTACGGATCACTTGACCTATTTAATATTAGGACTTTTAACTTTTATTTTCTGCTTTATTTATCATTTTTTAGGACTATTATGTAATTCTCTCTATGATTAATGAATGATGGTTTTAGTTAATGTGGTGTTTGAATGGTGTTGAATGGAATAAAACACACTTGAGATGGCAAAGGATGCAAGGGAAACTTGAACCAGCACTCTATACAGGAAAACAGAACCGTCCAACAAATTTCTTCGTTTACAGTAAGTTCGGCACGGGCCGTGTCCACCCAACACGGCCCCGTGCTGCACAGTCTGCAGAAAAAGACCCAGTTCAGGTAACTGGACACGGGCCGTGTTCACCCAACACGCCCCCGTGTCCAGGCTTCTGTTTCTCTTGTTTTAATTTTGTTACTGACACTTGAACACGGGGCTGTGCCCGGATAACACGGGGCCGTGTTCAGCGCCAAGTAACACAAAAATTTCGCTTTTTACACCTTTTTACACATTCAATCAACCTAAAAACTTATTTTTGGGACACATTGAGGACAATGTGTAATTTAAGTGTGGGGGGGGGGGGGGATGCTAAAACATTGAATCTTGCAAGTCCTAAATACAAGCCTTACACAAAACTCTATTGAAACCGCTAATCACCCCAAATTTTTTCAAAAATTTTCATATTTTTTTACTTGTCTAGGTTTAACTCGGGAAATTCAAGTTCTCAAAAAGGTTATATTTTTACAAATTTACATCCGATAGCGTCGTGATAAAAAGAACCAACATGAGAAAATTATGAAAAGGCATGACAAGCTTAGTTAAAATTTAATTATATATACTTGATCACATAAAAACCCATTCCCACAAAAGTGAGTTTTGAGCCTTTATTGAGCATACAATTACATATCATTAGAACTAAATGCTCATTTTTCGTTTCTTGTGTGAATAGCCGCTTGGTTCTTACGACTCTAGAACTTGCCATGACGATACATTCCCGGTCCTTACCAACTTAACCCCAAGTAAGTAAATGATGGAGGCATTAGGACTAACCTTTTTATTTCTACACCATTATTTTTCTTTTTTTTACCACCTACCCAAAATCCCCCTAGTTAGCCCCTTTGAGCCTAAACCTTTTCATTTCATAACCCAAACCAAACACCCCTTTTTACCCACCAAAACCTTTTTCATTTTTTTTTACCCCTTTGTTTTAGTAACAAGTTCGATCTTTCGTATGACTTTTCAAAAAAAAAAAAAATTTGTGTTGATGATGAAGCAAAAGAAAATAAACAAACAAGTTCATCAAAAATAACTTTGTTTGAATAATAGCTTCATCAAAATAAAAGTTACAAAAATAGAAAGTCTTACGAAAACCGAAACTTGTTACGCTTTTCGCCTTTTTCTACTAACCACTAACCACTCACCCAACCACCTACCTTTAACCCAAGCCTAACCCTTCACCCACAAAGTCCTCTTGATATTTACAAAGGTATATAAGTTAAAAAGGAGGAGGATTGATTGCTTGGCAAGCCTATGGTAGGAGTAAGTTCCATGCCGCTCTCGAGTGATCCACAAAAATACATTTTCGGCCGAGTGTTGAGTGATCCCCGTGAGGTATGTGAACTTGTATATAAATAGAATTTTAAAGAGGCATGTTATGCCCTAATAAGTAATTTATCTTATGAAAAGTTTTAAATAAATCTTGACGAATAGGATTGTATATAAATAAAAATAAAACTAAATAAAGAATCTTGGAAATCCCAACACTCTACGACAAGCCCAAAAACCTTCTTTTCTACCCATTCCATTTGGGAGTGTAATAGCCACATATTAAAGAGTTTTGCTTGAGGACAAGCAAAGATTCAAGTGTGGGGGTATTTGATGTGTTCAAAATGTAACATATAAATTTCATCAAATGAGGCATAAAACTAACCCTTTTTTAGTACTAATGTTGGAAAAAGTGTGCTTTTGTCTTCCTTTTGTATTTTCAGGATTAAATGAGCTCAAATTAACAAAAGAAGCAAAAAGACATCAAAATCTAACATAAATACAAGAAAAGGAACAAGACATGACATGCCCGACCCCACGACAGCATCTTCCCAAGCAAAACAAGAGATCAGAAGCCTGAACACGCCCCGTG
Organism: Helianthus tuberosus; assembly: GCA_030545235.1. Classification (NCBI taxonomy): domain Eukaryota; kingdom Viridiplantae; phylum Streptophyta; class Magnoliopsida; order Asterales; family Asteraceae; genus Helianthus; species Helianthus tuberosus. The sequence continues at coordinate 100,421,137 of CM060381.1, read as the reverse complement.
CTCAGCCAGCACGGGGGCGTGCCCAAGTGTCAGCAGAAAAGACAAAGTGGTAGAAGCTTCTATTGCCCACCACGGGGCCATGCTCAGCGGACACGGGGCCGTGGTCAACTATAAGATTCGCACAATCTAGCAAATCTGCATAGTACAAAGATTCTTCTGCACCACGGGGTCGTGCTCAGCGGACACGGGGGCGTGGTCAACTAAAAAGACAAAACTGCATTAAATGAATAAAGAGAAGGATGTGGACACGGGGCCGTGCCCGAGCTTCTGTTCAGCCTATAAATAGAAGTGCTTGGCTCAAGCTCAAACCATCCCTTGGCACACCACCTCTCTCACACTTCACCCACCACCCACCACCACCATAACACCATCATCCACCACCATCATCCATTGTCCATCGTAGAGTGTGTGAGTCGTCTCGGGATCCAAGATTGATCGTAAGAGTTCTTGACAATCAAGGCCATGTTTGCCTAAGTCTCTTACATCACTTGGTGAAGACAAAGTGTCTAGTGTAATACTTTTTATTTCTAATCTTTTGCACTTTTTACTTGGTTTTGTATTAATGACTTTAATAACTAGTTGCTTATGTTGAAGGTGATCTTTCCTTATCGTTTGTCCGTGGTGTCTTGGCATTATTTTACTGTCTATATAAAATAAAATATTTTCACCATTCATATCTCCACGGTCTATATGGAGGTATGTTGACTACCTGGTCGGGGGTTAAGGGAACGATTTGGTAAAGGTCTTGCCATTGTTCAGCGTTTAGAGGTCCTGCAATGGACCTGGGTCAAATTTAGTAGGACCCCCTTCAATGCTTAACGGTATTGGATGGCGGGGGTCCAAACTCTTTGATCCCCTCATAAGTTAACTACTATTAATACTATAACCCGGCTATTTAGGACTGTATCCCTGCTGACTCAGACTACTTAGTCGAGGGTAACGTCACCTCCAAAAGAGGGGCCTACCATAATTTGCATTAATAACTTAATTAATTATCTTCCAATAATCCACCCTTTTAGGATTGTATCCTTGCTGACTCAAACTACTGGGGTGAGGGTAACGTCACCTTCAAAAGAAGGGCCTACTACAATAACTAAGATAATCTCTTAAATATGTGCAAAAGTGCGGAAATAATCAAAGGTTACACTAGATACGAGTCGGACCCAAGTGATTCATCTTGTCTATCTATTTTTTCTTTTTATTTTATTTTCAGCATTTTAGTTAGTTTTTATTTTTCTTAGTTTAAAACATTTTTCCTAACCTTTTTATTTTGATTAGACGTTGAGGATAAACCGGCATTAAAAGCTCTTGTGTCCTTGGACGACCTCGATATCTTGCCAACACTATACTACGCTCACGATGGGTGCACTTGCCCATATGTGTGTTTAGTGTTAGTAAAATATCGTGTTTTATAAATTTAAAACTTGGCTAAAAATAAGTGTTAAAGGGGCTTAAAATATACACCTAATATATATAACACTTCACACGCATCAGGGGAAGCAAAAACAAAAATGGGTAAAGATATATGAGAAGTCAAATATTCACAAAAACAACGTATGGTCATCAGAAAACAAATCATTTGCCACAACACTCTGAGTTTCTGATGACATAAGATTAAAATCTGGTAATATAACTAAAAATTGCTCCCTCTGAATTTTTTCCTGTTAAAGATTCAAAATGATAAAAAGTTTTAAAAAATATCAGAAAAAGTTAAGAGACTTGGATGCCACCAGAAAATCATATGTAAGTCTACTAACCTCATCTCATTCCCTCTCATCTTTAAAAAAATGGATACTAGAATATCTTTTATTCAATCATAAGAGAAACTTCAAAAATCTGTTGAAAAAGCTCACAAGTTTAGGGGGAATTTCAATTGAGAAATTCTGTTGAAAATTGTTGACTTCTGTTAACCACATGTGAAAGGTCAACAAAATTCAAATCAGAAGAAAATATAAATTCCTAGCATAATTTATGTTCAATTTCTGATGACATCATCAGAATGGAATTTTGACTTTGAAAAAGGAGGAATATTCAAAGAAAGCTGATTGGACCATTAACAAAATGGGGTCCACAAGAATGAAAAGGTGTTACGTGACCGGCAGTCTTCTCCAATCAAAATTCAGTTTCAAAAAATTTGGAATGATTGAAGAAACTACAAGTTGAAAAGGCATAACTACGATTACACAATCAACCGTCATTAAATATCTTGATACGCACGATCCAACGGTTACATTCTGAACCACGTTTCACATCACACGATCTAACGGTAATAAAGGTAATTAATGATCTTTTAACTGCTATTACAAGCCACGTTCCATGTCCCCTCAACTCCATAAACCCACAAATCTCTGCTAAAACCCTTAGTATATAACTCAGCATTAGCAGAAATTCACAAATCACTCACCTTCTTCACAAAACTTCAAACCTCGAAATCCCCTGTTTTCACTCAAAATCCAAAATTCCCAAAATCTCAAACCCTAACTCACAAAATCAAGCAATGGCAGAAGTAAACCTCAACATTCCAATCATTCAACATGATGTACATTTTGTTGAAGACACGGAATTCTTGCCAATGAAAGAAAATAACCTGCTGATGAATACAGAGCATTGGGAATATGATGAAAGATGTCAACTTTGGATAGAATATCTCATAAGATGTCCAATCTCAAATGCATTAACAAAGGGAAGAGAAGTACCAGAAAAATTATTACAGCAGTTTGTTCACACCTTCAGTGAAGATGGAGAAAATCAGGTCTCTGCTCATGTGTGGGGAAATGTTTCAGTAACATTAACCCTTGCAAGGGTAAGAGAATGGCTTGAACTTCCAGTTTTTGATAACTACATTGAAGAACCAAAAAGAGAAGATTTGATAAGCTTTATCATTGAGCTTGGTTACAAGAACAAGAAAATAAACAAGATTGGAGCAGTCGGAAGAAATGAAATGCCAGCTTTCTGGCAAGTGATGATGGAAGTACTGAACAAGTGCCTCACATCAAAGATATGAGGAGCTGATCAAGTTAGTCAAGCTATTCTGTCAATCATGTATGGACTCATAATAGGGTTCAAACTTGATTATGGAATAGAAATTTTCAACCTACTCAAAAGATCAATTCTTAACAAAAATGGAAGGGTAACCTCACATCTGCCATATCCAAGGTTCATTTCAATTTTCATTTCTGAAACTTTTGCTGAAGGAAACATAGAGATTTCAATTTTGGAAAATGTCTGGAGTTCAAACACCATGAAAGCCTGGAATGCCAATCATGGATGGGAATCAGACAAAGATGTTCCTGAGTTACCAGAAAGCATGGTGTGCCTCATTGCAACAGACTCTCAATACAGACTACAACATGAAGAACTTCTTGCCAAATCAGATACTCCAACAGAAGAACCGAGCAATGAAGTTTTTAACTGCTCTTCATCACCAGAAGAAGAAGAAGTTGAGAAGTCCTGGACATCAGAAACTGAGCCCACAGGAGGAGAAGGAATTTTGATGATAACTAACTCACCAGAGAATAAGACAGAAACTGAACATGCTGAAAGCCATCAGATTCCTGAAGATGGAACTCATTTTGAGTTTGAAATTCATCAAGAAACAGAACATCTACACTATGAAGAATCTCATGTTGTTGGAGGAACTCATGAAGAGGCTGAAGATCAACATTATGAAGAATCTCACTTTGCTGGTACAACAAATGAAGCTACTGAAGTTGTACATCTTGATGAGTCTCGGGTTGCTCATACATCTCTTTTAAACATAGTTTTAGTTGATACTTCTTTAAAAAGAACAAACTCAGAAGATTCAAATAATGTTTCTTACAAATTAGAATATAGAAACACTGATGTTACTGAGGAGGTTACTAGTTCCATACATCTCAACTCTGAATCAGAAAATGAGGAAGAGGTTGAGATCTCAACAGATAGAGATCAGGAAACTGATCAAGGAAATCTGGTAAAAGGTAATCTGTTTACCTCAACAACTTATAGAGAATCATTCACTGATATGATTCAAGGACATAAGGAAATCCAGAATGAAAATGTGTTTTTCACCTCTGGTGGAGATGATTCTGGTACACTTAAGGTTGCACTAGATTCTGGTAAAGCCAAAAGTGATCCAATAATTTCCAAAACAGCTGCAAATATGTTTACAACTGGAATATTAGAAGGAACATCTGTTGTTCCAAATATCCTTGAAACAACCATGACACAAGAAAATCTGGAAACTGTCCTAGAAAATGTTTTCAAAGCCTGCAAAAAGAGTCCAGTGGAAGAAAAGCTTGATTTATTGCTGTCAGAGATACAAGGTCAAAGGACAGATATGAAGACTTTATCAGAATCAGTGGAGGTCATTATGGCACAAACTGAAAGAAACACTGAAGCACTAAAGTCTCTGCAAAAGCTAAAGGAAAAGGCACCAGAAACCAGCATCTCTGCATCAGAAATTCGGAAGATTTTCACAGAAATGGAGAAGATAAAGACACAAGTTACAAATGCTATGGAGTCAAGACAATCAAGCAGTGCAAACAAGGTCTTGGAGGAAGTCATCATTCTAAGGGCAAGCAACAACATTATCACAGATGCCCTTGAAAAGCTGATAAAAGAATGGGCTACCATGCAGGAGAAAAATCAAACTGAATTTGCAGAAGTTCAGAAAAGCATAGCCAGCAACTCAAATCTGGTAGGAGAAGTGTACCATCTGATGAAGAGAATGCACTTCAACATTGCTAGATTGGCTAAGCTTGATCCCAAAAAAATCATGAAGGCAATTCTTGCTGAACAATCTCACCAAGAAATTCCAAAGTCAACCCCACAACAATCATCTACTACACCAATCACAGAAGCTGGAACCACTGTAATGGGTCCACCTCCAAATATTTCAAAAGATGAAATGCTGAAAAGTTAGCAACTTCCAAACCTCAAGTTATCACAAAATTGAAACTTATAACTTCTCAAACTGTTCCAAAACTAACTTCTTCTGATGACACTGCCATAAGTAAATTGATGAATCTGCAAACAATGAATGAATTGGAACAAGAAGCTGATTTAAGAAAACCACAGATTGTCAAAAGAAAAATCTTTGAAACTCAATTTGTCATGGTTAGAGAGATTGATAGGGATATAATGATATTCCCTGAATATAATCTAGTGAAGTACTATTGGTCAAAGGAAGATGTACCAGAAAAGCCACCAACTCCTTACAGATTGGCTATAAGGGTAGAGAGGTTAGAAAGAGGTCCAAGAAGCATTCACTACACCAATGTGAATCCAGTAATAAGAATTATGAAAGTGGATGAAGTAAAAATTGGAACTGATGGTGTTGGAGGAATTTATCTGCAGAACAGATACACACTTCTCAGAGAAAATGGGGAAGAGGAAAAAGTGACTGATGGAGACATTGCCGATAGATTGCATCCTTTGGACATTCTATTCATGAAGGATCATTATGAAAAGGAAAAGAAAAACACAAAAGAAATCAGAAGAGCATTAAAAGGCATATCAAATGCTGGAATAAAGCTGTTTGAAAGAGTAGCTTTTTCTGACTTTGATTTATGCATCAACTATGATTATGTGCACAACAAAAAGGTCTATCTCAGTGCACCAGACACAAGCATTCCCTCAGAGCTAATAGAAGATGCAAGATCTGGAGACATCATTGAACTACCAATGATAAATGACAGACATAACTACAGTGTAGTCTACAGAGATTTTCAGAAGAACAAAGCTCTGTTCAGAAGTGTTGTGTAAGTGTAGTTCCTGTCGGGTAACTGTCACTTATCAGTTCTGGTCAACCAAAGCAGAAGTCCAAGATTAAAGTCAACGATAATGAAGAATTCAAGACCACATGAAGACCAAGGGGAGTTTGTTAGTGCACTTTGGTTAATAAGTGCATATCTTCCAATTTGTAGGGTCTTTATTGTACATGTCTTGAAAGTTAGTCCAAGGTTTATCCTTGGGACATTTTGTCCAAGTTTTGTGTCTAGGACAAAGGTCAGGGGTTTATGTTAGGGACAAAATTCAAGGTTTTGGTGTAATTGTTTGTCCGAGTATAGTCCTAGTCTATATATATGTGTTGTATAGGATTAGGGCAACATCCATGGATGAGGGATCGATCAAGAAGCTTTGTGCACCTCTCTCACTTCTTGTTCCTCCTGGTGTGCACACCCTAGAGTGAGAGAGACTATGTGTTAGTGAGAGAAAGCTAGGGTTTAGATCTTTGTGATCTAAACCAACTTGTAGATGATGTATGCTCCTTTGGTTTGTGTAATCTGTGATGACTGATTCATCAATAAAGAGATTCATCTTCTACATATTTCTATCTTGTTCATATGATTGTTCTTCATGTCTTGAATCAAGTGCAATGTTTGATGTTCGTCATCGATCCGGTGCTTTAACAGTGGTATCAGAGCATGGTTACCGATTCGGAATGGTCTAACCGCCATCCGAATCACCATTTCTCTTGATTTGATGTTTGTTTCCGCCAAACATCTTGAAGACTTGAAGATTTTGCAGAAAAGTTGAAGAAAATGAAGCTGTTCATGGTTGTTTTGTTCTCCAAGTTGTTGCAGATATGAGGTTTGATCCAAAAATTGCTCTGTCCGAGTTTTTCTTAGTGTTAAACTTGTCTGAGTTTTTAAAACTCTGTGTTTGTGTTTCCGGGGTTTTGGTGAACTAGTGTGAAGTCACACTAGGGAGAAAGTCCGGAGACTTGTTTCTTCTGAACTTCAGCATGTCCGAGTTTCTATACTCTTTTATTGTCCGAGTTTTATGTCTCTCACTGATCCGAGTTTTAAAAGGTTCCCTTACTAATTCAGAGTTTTAAACTGTCTGTTTTAGTGAGTCCGAGGTTTGGCTTTTAAATCAGTTGACTCCGAGTTTTACAATGCTCCGAGTCTTAACCTTTGTTTGATTCCGAGTTTGTACAACCATCTGTTAAAAGTCTTGCAGTATCCGAGTTTTTTTACCAAACAATATCTGAGTTCTTGTTATCTCCGAGTTTTGAAATACAAGTGTCCGAGCTTTACACTGTGCATATGTCCGAGTTTTGAGAGCTTATTCAAGCCTCCGAGTTTCTGAATTCCGATTGTTAAAGCGTCTCTGATTCCGATTTTTGATTACCTCTGTGTCTCCGAGTTTGATTCCGAGTTTTAAACATACAGTTCATCTTGTTATATCCGAGTTTCTTTACGGCATTTTGAGTTTAAACAGTCGCACTCTGGTGACCTATCGGAAATTGGTGGTGAATCGAGATGTCAAGATAGAGGGTGTCGGCCTTGGTGATGACTGGAATTCGTTTCCAATTCGTTGAAGTTATACAGTGGTTCAGGTGGTTGTTCAGAGGCGCCTAGGTATGGGTATTTATCAGTGATTTACGGTTGTGCGGTTCGGTTAAGTTTTATAGCAGATGATGTTGGCGGCTGTAAAGTGTCGGCTAGGGTTTTGGCAGGTTTGTGTTTGCATGGGCTAGGGTTGAGATGCATACATGATTGGGCCGATGGTGCATTGTCCACATAAATTCCACATTCATGTGTACATGATTGTGTAATCATTCTCTTGGGCCCACTTGCTAAATATGGGTGATAGGTGAGAAGATTTCTTATTGGTCCTTGATTACGTTTTCATCTGGTGTCAAGGTATGGGGATTATTTTGTTATCTGTATTGCATTGTTATAAAAAAATATCGAATTTATGGGTTTTTCGGATTTCTTTGCTTGTTCTGAATCTCTTTGCACTCTAAGTACTATTCCGATGATCTGATTCGAGGTTTCAAGAGCTTTCGGGTTTTACGAGTTCCGAATTTTCAAGAATTCCGGGTTACCTGGGGTACCGGATTTATAGCTAAATTTAGAAGTTTGTGTTGTTCGGAAGTTTCGAGTTGTGCATGTTCCGAGTTTTTCTAGTTATTCCGGGTTACCTGGGGTACCGGATAACTAACTAAGAGTCAGAATTATGTGTAGTTTGGAAACTTGAAGTCGGTTTCGGATTATCGAAAAGTTTTATGGTACTTATGTTGTCCGGATCAAGTGAGGAGGTGAAAAGAATAAGACTTGCTTGGATTTTTGTATTGTTTACAAAGAAAAAGGGGGAGTAAAAATTTTGAATTTTGAAATTCCTGTTTTCTTTGTAAACCAAAAGCTCGTGGTGCTACATCGAAACAAGTTCATGTTTACTATCTTTGAGATTAACTTAGTGTTAATCTTACCGGTGGCGAAGTGTTTATAACATGAAGCAAGTAAGAGCTAGTGTATGATTGAGTTTTGTCAAGTTTGTTCGAGGTTTAATCAAGTGTTAACGTGATGAAGCAAATTGTTCGCTTGGCAACTAGTTGAAGGTCATGCCTTTATCGTATGCCGGTTAGAGTAGAGATGATTAGTCTTCTTGATCTCTCTTCCAAGTTGGTGACTGATCGGATTCTCGAAATAGGGGTTCTTACATTGAGGGGGAGATTGGAGACGAAAGTCATAGGGTAATTGGTGGATTCGTGAAGATACGGGATTGGATCTTGAAGATACGGGATTGGATCTTGAAGATTCGAGATGAAATGATTCCAGTGACGTTGGAACGGGCTCGTCGAACCCTAGCTAGGATCTTTTAACCCTAAACCCTAAATCATAACCCCTAAACCCTAAATATATTAGGGTTTGGCTTTTAGGGTTTAGCATTGGGTTTTAGCTTAGGGTTTAGCTTTAGGGTTTAGGGTTTAGGGTTTAGCTTTAGGTTTAGCCTTTAGGATTTAGCTTTTAGGGTTTAGATTTTACGGTTTAGCTTAGGTTTTAGCCTTATTTTTTAGCTTTAGGGTTTAGAGTTTAGGAGATAGGATTTAGGGATTAGGGTTAAAAGATCTTAGTTAGGGTTCGACGAGCCGGTTCCAACGCCGCTGGAATGAATCCAATCGGAGTTCGTTTGAGTCGGTTCCCCGTTGTTCCCCACTTTGGCTAGTTGGAGAGTTTTGAACGATGATTGATTCGTCTAACGATGGATGAAAATAGCAAGAATGTCAAATCATAAGGGTGCAGTTGATAAAAAAAAAAAACTAAAGCAAAAACGCTATTTAATCGACCAAGCAAATATGCACCTAGGGACGATTTTGGCTATCAACTCAAACTAAAATCAAGACTTTCCAATATTTTATAGACTTTTCCAATGTTCATTTATACACTTGACCAATATTTTGTATAGACTTTTCCGGATGGTATACTTTATTAAAACTTTGGATGTTACACACAACTTCCACGGTTGTTTGTCATGTTTGCAGTCACTACCTTGGTTTTAAAAGGCGAGAGGCGCATAAAAGCGACGAGGTCTAAAACCAAGACGCACGTAAAAACGGCGGGCTTTTCGTACCCGAGGCACAAGCTAATTATACATATATTTTTTTATATTTCCAAAAGTTTCTAGTATCATTTACCCAAAATTTAGACACAAGTAACCTTTATATATGCTTTAATATTTAAATAACCCATATGTACAACCTAAAAAGCACAAAATCTTTACTATACACTCAAAGTACACCTAACGGACACGAACAAAAAATGTTCATGAACTTGTTCGGCGGAAAGTTCGTTTATGTTCGTTTATTTAATAAATGAACGAACATGAACACACCTTGTGTTAGTTCATTTATGTTCATGAACATTCTTTTATGTTCGTTCATTTATGTTCGTGAATGTTCGTTTAAATTTTAATAAATACATAAATAGTTATATTTATATAAATATTAGGTTTTCTAACTACTTATATAAATATGAGTAAATTACAAGTTTTGTCCTTTATGTATGTCCCAAATTGCAGGCGCTGTCCTTTGTCTTTAAAATTGATGAGTTTTGTCCTTAATGTTTGCAAATCTTGCATGTTATGTCCTTTAGGGCAAACCCAGTTAATTTTTTTTGTTAAATCTGGTCACCCAGGGGTATTTTAGTCTTTTTACATTGTTTACTTAGTATTATTAAAAAATAAAACAAAATAATTTTAGTTTTATTATTATTATTATTATTATAAGTGTAAATATACCGTATCTTTCTCCACCACCCTTCACCGCCACCTGCCGCCACCACCACCATCCCGCATAACCCACCTCCACCGCTTCAATAGTGCAACCCCACCATTACCACAGCTGTACCTACACCAAAACCACCCACACAACCCACCCACCACCATCGATTCTCTCTCTCTCTCTCCTTCACCCACCACCGTCTCCACCATCTCCACCAGAATAACTTACCAACACATTGTTAAACAAACACAAATCCATGATATATAATAACTATTAAAATTAGTAATTCATCATCTTAAGCTAAGGCCAATACTTTTCCTCACTAACCGATATGTACTAGTTCCATAAGCTAAACTAAAACCCCCCTGAAATAATCAACAACAAACATTGACCAATGGCAATAAACATAATAACTGTTATCAATCGAGTAAGAAAAGCAAGCTCAGCAACAATAAATCAGCCGATTCAAGTTTAAATTCATTATATTACATAGCAAATCGGATGAACTAGAATTAATTATCTAAAAACTCGAAGTTGTGTAAACCTAGATCTGATTGTTTGAAGTAGAATCTGTGCTTGTGGGTTAGGTACAGGGTATCTTTTGCCACCGATTCGTGTATCTGCATCTGTTTGAGATGAACTCGAAGTTGTGTAAACCTAAATCAGCGATTTACCCTGTGCTTGTCGGATGAACTCGAAGTTGTGTAAACCTAAATCAGCGATTTACCCTGTGCACCTAACCCACCACCACCGCCGTGCCTTCACCACCACCGCCGTACCCACCACCGCCGTGCCTTCACCATCTGCATCTGCATCTGTTTGAGACTTGAGAGAGAGAGAAGAGATGAAAGTTTTTTAATAATGTTTTGTTTATATATATATTGTTTTGTTTTTAAGTTGTACAAAATAACCCTTTAATAAAAGTTATTTACAAACTAGTCCCTGGAAAGCTCAAATGACAAGAATGCCTTCATGTGCCATGCACATGATCAGTTTTAACCAACAAAATCTAACTGAGTTTGCCCTAAAGGACATAACGTGCAAGATTTGCAAACATTAAGGACAAAACTCATCAATTTTAAAGACAAAGGACAGCGCCTGCAATTTGGGACATACATAAAGGACAAAACTTGTAATTTACTCTATAAATATTACTAATTAGTATATATATAAACACTTATTTAGATGTGTTTTCGGATAAAATGTAATATATTAGACTTGTTTCTTCAATCATGTTAATTTATGTTTATTCAAACATGTTCAGTTAATTTTTTTTTATGTTCGTTTGTGTTCGTTTATGTTCGCGAACTGTTTGTTTAGGCTTTAAACGAACGAACATAAACGGACACGAACATGCCCGATTTCTTAATGAACGAACACGAACAAAAAAATGTGATCGATTATATGTTCGTGTTCGTTTTCGGTTAAAGTTAAATGAATATGTTCGTGTTCGTTCGGCTCTTTTGCAGGCTATGTACAATCGATAAAACTCCATAAAAAGCAAAGAGAAAAATAAGTTAGAAAAAGTTTTTGGTTAAAATTTTAAATTAGTATAAAATTAACCATGAAAATTGTAATTTTGTGAAATCAAAAGATAAAAAGTAAAAAAGGGTCTAAACCCGAGTAAATTGCCATTTTAGTCCCTGAGTTTTGACCAAAATTGCCACTTTAGTCCAAATAGTTTTTTTCTTGCCATTTTAGTCCAAATAGTTTTGTTTTCTTGCCATTTTAGTCCAAATAGTTTTGTTTTCTGCCATTTTAGTCCCTGGTAGGTGGTGATGGTGGTGGGGTGGGTGGGTGGGTGGTGACGGTGCAGGCAGGTGGTGGCGATGATAGAAGGTTAGTCCCTGCACCGTCACCACCCACCCACCCACCCCACCACCATCACCACCCACCATTTCCACCACCACCGGGCACTTTTACGCCACCCACGTCATTAACCAACATCACCGTCATCATCGTAAAACCAACAACAACCGCCATCATCTTCACTGTAAACTGGCACAACACCATCCCCATACCATCGCACCTGCAAAAAAAGAAAGAAAAATGTGGTTCGACCAAAATTCACCTAAGTTAAATATTTTTTTTTGAATGGAGTTAGTGGGTTGGATGAAAATGGCAACAAATGACAAAACTCAGGGACTAAAATGGCAGAAAACAAAACTATTTGGACTAAAATGGCAAGAAAACAAAACTATTTGGACTAAAATGGCAAGAAAAAAACTATTTGGACTAAAGTGGCAATTTTGGTCAAAACTCAGGGACTAAAATGGCAATTTACTCGTCTAAACCCTAAAAAAGTTGAGTCGTCACTCTCTATTTCATATCTAGCCATCACTCTTACATCTCCTTTCAAAAGCACTTCAAATCGTTTCTGGCAATATTTCATCTCCATTTTTATGAATAGGCAGATGTTCCATCTTCATGCCCTCGCAGGTATGGTTGTTTCTACACAGAACATGTAATTTTCGTATAAGGTCCTTAAAGCGCACGCTTCGGTGCCTCATCGTCTAACAAAAAAAGCGCTCAAGTGCATCGCTTCTTGAGTTTACTCTAGACGCTAAGCAAAAAAGCGAGGGACCCTAAGTCTTGATGTGCATGGGCGGACCTACTTTATGGGGTGGGTGGGCGGCCGCACCCCTTGAAAAAAAAAATTAGTGGTATTTTTCGTGAAAAATCCCGACCGCACCCCTTGGAAATTTTCGTCCGCACCCCTTAGAAAAAAATGTTAGGAATTTATATAAAAAAATTATGAACACAGATTGAAACCCGGTCAAATTATGTAAACAAGTTAGCCCACTAACCCCTTTAATAAAACTTTAATTCAATCCATTAAGCCCAATAACTTAATACCCATTCAAGCCTAATTCCAACTACTAGTTTTGTTAAACAAAATCAGTCCACGTAATAAAAAAAACCCAAATCGTTGGTAGTTTTGTTGATTATATGATTGTTGGTTGGTAAATAACAATACTAGGGCTTGAAATTCAAAATTTTAAATTAAGGAACATGTAGGAACTAGGGTTTGATTGTTTGAAATTGAAATGGATCCGACCCGATCTGATTCGACCCGCTATGAAACTTTGTTTGTTTGTGTTTACTTGTTTTACATGACCCGACCCGCTATGAACCGATTTTTTTATATAGCTAGGGGTCTAAAATCTTTAAAAAATTTCCGCACCCCCAGGAAAAAAATACTGGGTCCGCCACTGTTGATGTGCCTCATGCCTAGGCGCGCTTTTTAAAACCAAGGTCACTACTACCATCACCTCCAACTACGGATGAGCAAATGGTTTCGGGTACCGGTTTGGAACTGGTACCGACATTTAGCGTTTTCGGTACCAGTTTTTACCTTCAAATACTGGTCCATACCATACCGTATCAGGTATTTTCGGTACCAGTACCAGTACCCATTTTTTGGGATTTTCCGTACCGGTTGGTACCGAGCTCATCCCTACCTTCAATTCCAAGGCTACCACCTAACGCTGAAAGGCACAGTCAAGACAAAAGCATCGATTCCCAATTAGTGCACGTGTTTTGTGGCACAGCTTTGTTGTGGTTCCAACAATCAATTGTTGGCCAAAGAAATTAAGAAGGAAGCCAGATAGCAATTTAGAGAGAAACCAGACAATTTACTTCATAATCTTCATTCATATCCTTCATAGCAAACCAATAATACATATATATATAGGAAAAGCAAAGGAAATATCAAATGCCTAAAATAATGCAGGTAGTGGAAACATGGAGACAAAAGCAAAGGGAAACATGTAGAAGTGGAAAACCCCACTCCTATTATTATGCATGTAGTGGAAATAAGCATGTAGTGGAAATAATGCAGCCAGGCACACATCAAGCTTCTTGTAAAAATAACATGATTAGTCTCTATTAACTCCCCATAGATATATAAGAACGTATGGGGTGCTCTGTATCTGCTACACACTCTAGGGCACATATGAGGAACTTAAAGATCTAACTTAAAGCATGTATGAAAACAAACAACAGGTATAGCACTCCCTTAAGTACCCAAACAAATTGGATGAGTTAAAGGTATAGGATTTAAAATTTTTAGTAAACAGAAAAAGCAAGCATTCCAATAGTTTGATGCATTATTGTCAAACTTTAGGTAATAAAGAAAATGTTATTTCCGATTAAGAGGATATTGATATTGAAAATATGAAATGAAACCACCTTATATATACACTGTTTATCATGAACTTGTGCAGCTCTCCTTTACTAATTCAATAACCCTTTGAGATAAACTCTCAGCAAACTTTCCTAACAACGGTTCAAAACCGGGGATATCCACTTTGCCTACACCACACGAACTTGCAAACTTGACAATTTCCTGTACATTTCTGGCTATTGATGGAAGCATTACTGCTGCCTCTGCACAAAACTGGGCTTCAGATGCTTCTGCACTGTTCTCGTGCGTCGATGTCACGTCTCTTAGTCTAGAGCATACCTCAAGGGCAGTCTTGCTTGAGGCGTCCAAACTTCTTAACGCTTCTACACAAGCATCGAATATGTTGTATTTTTCGTTTCTGATCATGTCACAGACTTGTTGGTCCTTGATCTCTGTTGTTTTGGCTTCTGTTGACTTTGACGAGGAAGAACTTGAATTACTTTGGGAGGCAATGCGGTTTGGGCTTAGCGAGTTTGGTGGTAGCGTGTTTGAGCTTGCTGTGCCCTGCCATCAAAAAATATTATATCATTTCAACAATAGAGACACGAGCGTTGGCCAAGTAGGTTGATGGAACACTTTGTCTAAAACTGTTAGAATAAATTATATTGTTAATTAATATAGTATAATACCTCTTGGTTACTACTTCCTCTTTCTGAATCCTCCTGTTTGGTGAGATTGATTTCTTTTGCCGTCTTTGTAGTTTGACAAAGGTCCATGATGGGCGAGTCAACTACCAAGGTTTGACCACGAACAAGATCCCGCCGCACAGTAAACCGTGCAGAATAGCTTTTCCATGCAGATGATTTAGGTGATTCTAACTGAGAAGGCAGAAAGACAATATACGAGTTTATTAAACTATTAACATGCTTGAAACAAAATATTAGTATGTACAGGAACGCATTCAATACAGAACCAAAATTGTAGTAACCTTGGACTTGGAGATTGCTGAATTATTGCCAGAATTCAGGAAGCAGTTATCAGCAGCAACTTCGTTCACAGATGTAGAAAGCTGCAGCTGCTTTGAATTTTCGACGGAAAGTTCTTCCCCTAAAGCATGATGGCTTAAACAACCAGATCCATTCACTTTAATGTCAATGTTTACGCAGGCAGCTTGCTCAACATCACAGTTACTGTTGTAGTTGTCAGAGGTAGGATTCAATTTGGTCACACTAGGTTTCATGGACGAGTGTTCCATGAGCTCGATTTCGGTTTCCTCTAAAGCAGGGCTTTGTGCTGCAAAGATTCATCAAGTAGAGCAAAAAAGTGGTCAATTAGAAAAAATAACTCTAAAAGTAAATTAATAAATAACTAGACACACGAAAGATTGACAGTATGAATTTAGTTTGGACTTACATAAGTCTGAAGATAAGGGCACCATTCGTTCCTTCACATTGTATGCCTCGGGAGAATTTAAAAAATCTAAACATACAGTGTGAATGGTGAACCAGCGCTTGTCCAAAGCAAAGCTCCTGTAGCAGATTTAAGTAATTAGAAGAGTTCAGACCACCAGTATACTATGGGTAGGGTCAACCCAAAACACTTTTTGTCCACCAGTCTCAAATTCTTTCATATATATCTAGTGTGTCATTTATGATTATTATTTCAGTAGTAATTCTTACACATTTATAGATATTTAAAATGTTTTATGCATAAAGAATACCCTTTGGACCAGTTAGATCCATTTCCCTTTGTGTTCCTTTTTTATATTACATGTTTAACACATGACACGTTCAAAAGTAATTGGGCAGAAATTGCACAATGTTAGGACCTTTGTTTTACAAAGCGCGTGACGATCCGATGCGTTTTGATCCCAAAACCGATGTGTGATGCGCAATGCGTGAAGCGCGCATCATGTACGCAAGGTGTTCATTATTAAAAAATACTAAAAAATTATATAAAAATAATATTTTATCTTGTTAACTTTTAAACACTAAATGACTAAAATATAAGATATTTCATCATCTCTAGTCAGATTTGTTCAATTAATGGTCTTATTTGTTCAAACACTCGAACCCATTGGTCAATCAATAGTCAAAGATTTAAAAAACTCAAGACCCACTGCAATCACGGTCCAATTTGTTTAAATACCGGTCCACTGCATAAGACACCACATTAGACCGCATCATGGAATTGCATCGCGCGACGCGATCTCATCAATGCATCATGTGATGCACGCATTTTAAAACCAAGCTTAGGACTGAAGTGTACATGTATGTACTATGTACTAGATAGTCTCCTCAAAAATAGATAATACCTGCAAGTTGCTTGGGTGGTTGAATCTTTGCTGTAACTAGGATCAGATAAATTTCTGGACGATCTTTGATTATGATTGGACGGTGTATGTAAAGAAAGATTCATCAGAGCATTTCCCGCACTTGTTGATTTGGAGGGAGAATGATCTTCTAGTCTAATTTCCTGTTACCAAAAAGCAATGCAATTATTAGAGACCACCGCTATATGTTATATATATATATATATATATATAGAGAGAGAGAGAGAGAGAGAGAGAGAGAAAGGTTAACATACAAAAGCCCTTATCATACTTCACGTACGCGACAATGGTAACCGTCGGATGAGGGCTATAATCACGCATGGAGGTGATAATCACGCATGGGATCAGTTATTTGGTGATAATCACGCATGGGAGGTGATAATCACGCATGGGGAGTATAATCACGCACGTTATGATGGTAAAAAAATTAATTACGCACGTTATGTATTTGGTCGCGTAGGTTAATGTAGGTTAAGCCGTAATGTACATTATACTTTCTCTCTCTCTCTCTCTCTATATATATATATGTATGTATGTATATATATATGTATGTATGTATGTGTGATATATACCTCAGATGGTATAGGGTCCATGGGCATGACGAAAGGACTTGTGACTTTAGATTTAGCCCACTGTGGAAGTCTGGATATACTAAATCTAAACGTTGGTGTCTCTTGAGGACACTTTCCTTCACGAAGCATAGTTGTAGCAGCGGATCGCGATCTGAGATAATTTTCTTCATAATATTTAATTTGATCCGCAGCTGTTCGCTGAGAATTGATGTTTGGGGACAACGGATGAGAGCTTTCCTTGATCCTCAACAACATCCTCGATGTCAAGAGTACAGGCACTTTCCAAACAAATATACAGCCATCACTTCCTACCTGAGAACATCCAATAAATTAAACTGTTACTAAAAAACATAAAAAATTTCAGTGGGGAACTGAGGGGAACCGACTCAAAAGAACTCTGATTGGACTCATTCCAGAGGCATGGAACCGGCTCGTCGAACCCTATAATATATATATTTAGGGTTTAGCTTTTCAGGTTAGGGTTTAGCTTTAGGGTTTAGGTTTAGGGTTTATGATTCAGGGTTTAGAGTTTCTAGTTAGGGTCGACGAGCCGGTTCCAATACCGCTTGAATGAGTCCAATCAGAGTTTGTTTGAGTCGGTTCCCCACTTTTTTAGTGTTCCCCATTAAACTCAACCCAAGAATGAAAAACTACAAATTATTTGAATTTCTAAATCATCTATTTACTCACAGAAACCAGATGTTTGCAGTCAGGTAAAAAGATGATTCCGTTAACTGCTTCACCGTGCCCCGTTGCGCGTGCAACCATCTCGCCATTTGTAATATCGTACATGCAAATGGACTTATCGGAGTATGAGCACACCACATAGCTACAACTGGGGTCCACACAAACCTGAGGACCAAATCTGTTAGCAAATGATATTTAAATTTTAATTACCATGGTGAACATATATAAGGAGTGAACATCACTTACTTTGTTTGGGTCTCCAAAATCTCCACCCTGTTTAAATGATCTAATTACTTGCCCAGCAGCAATGTCCAAAATGTTTATCTTCTTATCCTGTTGTACCCAATAAAATCTATTAATTGTTTTAGGCGTTGTGAACATATTTGATTACGGCTGAAAACGAACCGAACGTTCAGCAAACAGTTCGTGAACCATTCGGCGGGAAGTTCATTTGTGTTTGTTCGTTTAATAAACAAACGAACACGAACAATAATTCCGTTCGTTTAGTTAAATGAACAAACATGGACAAAGGTCGCGTTCGTTTATTTATGTTCGACGTGTTTGTTTATGTTCGATAGTTCATTAGTGTTTTTAATTTTTATATTTTATTTAAATACTTCAAAATTCCGACAAATAGAATATTTAATAAGTATCAGGTACTGTTTGTTTTTTAAGAGGTAAAATGCCTGCAGTTTGCGGGCCACATCTGCAGACATCTGTAGAAGAAGAGGTGGACCAAACCTTTGCGGTCTGCAAGAAGAAGGTTGTTTGTTTTTTAATGTATGTAGAATTCTAAAATAAACTGGTGGTGGTGTACGGACGGTGGTGGTGGGTGCTGGTGCTGGACGGTGGTGGTGGACTGTGATGGTGGTAGACAGTGGTGGTGGGTGGTGGGTGGTGGACGATGGTGGTGGTGATGAACGATGGTGAGTGGTGGTGGGTGGTGGACGGTGGTGGACAGTGGTGGTGGTGATGGACGGTGGTGGGTGGTGGTGGTGGTGATGGACGGTGATGGTGGGTGGTGGTGTTTAACCCTCTGCAGACCTTAGAAGATCATAGAAGTGGCTGGGCCAAGTCTGCACCAAGCCACCAAGAAGAGCTCGCGCAGACATTTTTTAATGAAACGTCTTCGGAAAAACAAACAGTTTGCGTGTGGTCTGTGCGGCGCAGACAGAAGAGCCTGCGCAGAGCTTTTCAGAAAAAACAAACACCTCAGTGTATTAGTTTGTGTTGTTTGTGTTCATGAATGTTCGTTACCTAAAATTAACAAACGAATATGAACACGTTCATTTCCTTAACGAACGAACACGAACATAAAATCTTGTTCGGTAAGTGTTCATGAACACATATACCAAGGTATTGTTTGTGTTTGTTCGGTTCGTTTGCAGCCCTATATTTGATGAATTGGCACAATTTTAAATCCACTTGCCTGTCCCACTGTAACAGCTGTCTCTGTCGTTGGATCGATGGCGATATCATATATAGTTCCATGAGATGCTTTTTGCTGATGTGGATCAGAAATATTATAGTCTTTATCGCTTCCAGCAACTTCATGAAAGATTAGGGACCTACAATAAACAAAATATCAAGTAAATCACTAAAGGATCTATGTAAAAAGATATGGTAAATTACTGCATTATTAGATACTAACCTATCAGAACCACAACTGATGATTTTGCGCCCATTTCCAGTGAGTTTTACCGAAGACACG
The DNA here is from genome assembly GCA_030545235.1 of Helianthus tuberosus. Taxonomy (NCBI): domain Eukaryota; kingdom Viridiplantae; phylum Streptophyta; class Magnoliopsida; order Asterales; family Asteraceae; genus Helianthus; species Helianthus tuberosus. The sequence goes on along the minus strand of CM060381.1, from coordinate 100,401,718 downwards.
GCAGCTGAATGATCATCAATACGGGCAATCGGATGAAAGTTCCTGAATAGGATAACACATATAAAGATTCAAAGACGAACAATGGAACTCCAAAAATGTCTATCGAGGGTAACAGTCAAATAAGTAGAACCTGTTTACATCAAAAAGATGTATCGTTTTATCGTGTCCACTTGATGCTAGAAAGTAGTAGCTTTCTGAATCCTCAACAGAATTGATACTTTTTTTGACTGGCACGCTGAAATTCAAGGAAAGAACTTCTCCTACATGAACATCCTGCAAGCATGTGTTATTAATTGCAGAAAAGACAGAAGAAAACCGAGAATCAAATTTTAGGGATCCACACCTGTATGCATGTATAATCAGATGTGTATAAGTTGAAAATATGCAGGTTTCCATCAGAATCACCAGCAGCAAGGTGCTTTCCATCTGAGCTAACTGCCATAGATCGATACCCTTTAGTGATAACACCTGATACCACCGACTCACGTTCAAAAGTTCCAGCACCTACTGCAGAGAGAAACAATGCATGGATCAACGACTAAACACAATTAGAGGTGGCAACTGGTGATTTACTGATAAAGGTTGGGTTGACCCCAAAACACTTTCTGATTCATTTCTTAAAGAGATTAAAAATGACTTATGTGTTAAATATGGTTACAAAAACATTAGTATTGTTTAGAAGGTTGTATGCAGATATATGTACGTTGATTGACTTTCACCCCGTTTGGTAGGGGTGTTCAGTATTCGATTCGGATTTGAAAAATTCAAAATTTGACTCGATTCGAATTTCGAATTCGGTTTTAAAATATTCGAGTTCAATTTGAGTTCGAGTCAAGTAATCAAATTCGACTCGAATACGAATTTATGATTTTCAATTCGATTCGAAATTCGAATTAAATTATACATATATATCTTTCTATATATGTGGTGGCGTTGATAGCTGAAAGACAAAAGGGTACATGCACTAATCGGTCTTTGTCCCGATTGCTGAGTGTTATGTGCCTTATGTCCAAGGCTTGATGCAAAACTGCTATCGAGCCGGGGGTCTCACGGGAAGCAGCCTCTCTATTCCTACGGGGGTAGAGGTAAGGCTGTCTACATCTTACCCTCCTCAGACCCTACCTTTGCTTTGCTATTGGTGGGATTTACTGAGTATGATGATGATGATGATGATGATGATGATGATGATATATATCTTTCTAAATTTGGGTCTAACTCTAGAAGCCCTTATAATTAGTTTGTAGTAGTTTTAAGAAACCAAAGTAAAACAATTTATTATTTAGGGTGAATTTCGAATTCGAGTTTCTAATACGAATTGAATCGAATTTCGAATCGGGCATAAAATTCAAATACGAATTCGAACCAAATAAATCATATCTTAATCGAATACGAATTCAGGTAAAAAAAATTCGAAAAATTTGATTTGATTCATTCGAAAATTCGTTTAACACCCCTACCGTTTGGCATGTTTCCTTTTTAGCTAACTTTCTTATTTAACATGTCTGCGATAAGAACGCAACGCAACCCAAATTAACCTATTCATAAGCAATCAGGTCGATAGTTCCGCCTCTTACAATATATTCGGGTACTCTCAAGTGAAAAAACAATATAAGAAACATGTTACCTAACCACAAAGCGTCAAGTAGTTCAGTAGTGACATGATGTTGACCTATAGCAAACGTTGACTTCCTTTCTTGTGATGCAGATTGCAAGGCAAGATCCCATAACCTAATAGTACCATCTGCTGAACATGTCGCAAAGGAAACTCCGCCAGTACAACCTCTAGCAACACATGCAAGAGATGGATCATGCATGTTTTCACATGAAAGATTCTTGATATCCCATATGCACCCACTATGTGAAACTAGCACACAACACTTGGTAGCCTAAACGAACACAACTGTTTATTACAATTTACACCAAGTAGTCATAATCATAGATTTACGTAGTTGGGCAATCACCTGGAATTTTCCATGAATGTTCCAAACATAGAGACTCTGGTTTCTGTAAACCACCACTGCAAGATACAATGCTTAATAGTTGGACAAATAATAAACATAAAAAATTAATTTAAAACCTGTATTATAGAATCCAGATATGCTTACCGAGCTTTTCTGAAGTAGAAAAGTGACAAGCTATTGCATCTGGAAAGGTAGCCTTGTTTTCTTTGTCATCACTATAATGCAAGTCTCCAGCATATTCAAGAGAACCGACGGTGTACAATTTCACAATCCCGTTGTTGCATGCACATGCAATGAACTCCTGTGATGTGGATAACGCATAGCCTTTCTCAACCTAATAGTTTTAAGATACACATGAGTCATGACACGGAGATAATGCATGAAGCAATATTGTTTGCAAGAAGATGGAGACTGTAGAATTACCATTAGATTCACTGATTGTGTAATTGTCAACCCATCATGTAGAACACATAGAACACCTGTAAGCAAAAGAGGGATATACTTCAGATATGCAAACACAAACCGAAAGTAACTGCATCCATGAAAGAAACAATGCAAACCATCTACCTGAACTTGTTAGCGCATATACAAGTACGAAATCACCACCATTTACATCAGCTACATTCCCATTAATCTTAACCGAAGATGCAATATCTGTAAATGTACAGCCTTTGTGATGACCAAGATTAACATGTTTACCATGCATTGTTAGTGATACTGCCTCAGTTTTAGCTCGAGATTTTGCAGGCAATCCAACGGTCCATATCTTTATGTGTTTCTTTCCAGCAGTTAAGATGCATTTTCCATCTGCCGAGAAGCTAACCGAGGCGACATCAGAAAAGGGTGAACATGTTTTCAGCTTTTTAATTAGTGTCCCGCTGCGCCAATCCCAAAGACAAAGGTATCCATCTTGAGGGGTTCCTACTGACACCAGATGTTTACCTGGACATTTTATAAGATAAAGTATAACAAAGTACAGTAAATAAATGAACACAATACGTACTGGGATATTGGAAAAGATATTAGAGAGATAACTGACTTGTTTCAACTAACCATCAGGTGAGAAAGCAGTGCAAGCTACACCATATCGATGGCCATTTAGTTCTGAAATGGAAGCCAAAGATGCAGAGCTCCATACTATGACAGCAGATTGCTTCCCTAACTGTTAATGATGTAACATAACACCAAGAAAGTATAAGTGGTAGTGGTAGTTAATAATTTCAGAATAATGGGAATGATCACAGGCAGATATTGCACTTTAACGAGATTACTCACATAGATGAAACAATACATTGAAAGAATATAAAAACAAAGAAGGTAAAAGTATACAGTCCCATAAGGTTTTGATTAAAGAAACGCAAGCAATTTAACACTTGAATAAATTCTGTCAGTAAATCCTTTCGTGAAGACATAAATCCTTTTGTGAAGATTCAAGTGCTTATTTATAAATTCTTACCCATGCAGAAGAATCTTTCATGCATTAGACTTACTTTCTGCATTGTTCGTATAATCATATCAACTAAATTTGAAAATAATCTATAGTTTTCCACTATGTGGTATTATCATTTTTAATAGGAAAAAGTTTATAAGTGGACTCTAATTGTCAAACACAGGTATTTTAACTAAACATGAAAACCTAAATTGACTTCATTGGTCAAAACCACAAGGTAGCCACCAGCCAGCTTGTCAACTTTCCATTTTGACAAATGGTCCACCTAACCACAGAAGTCAAACTACCATATTGTATATTTCAAATGCATAAAGTAATACACAACAAAACTCAAGCAGTGTTAATAATAATAATCAACCTCTCCAGCTGCAATGTAGCTTCCATCATGAGACACAGCAACACAGCCCAAAGGCTTCGGCAACCGATTCGAAACCACAAAGTGCGATTGAGTCCCTAAATCAACATCATACAGCACCGCAACACACCCTGCCGTATAAACAAACTTGGAATCGAAACCACTAGAAGAGAATCCGTTCGCATTCCTCACCGTCAATCCAATGATCTCTTCCAACTCAAACTGCAGATCTCAAAACACAAACAAACATCTTTAAAATATCACAATTTGAATGAATTCAAACCCTAGTTCACAAGTTATGTCAAAAATTGCGTGATTAGTGGATGCATGATGATTAATTTACCTTCGAACAAGAAGATTGTGGCTTCTTGAGCTTGCGAATTGGCTTCATCTTCGATTGAAATTAGGGTTTGAAGAGAGGATGAAGCGGGAAAGAAATACAAATAACGACGTTATATGTGCGTTTTGTTTAAATTTTGATATGTTTTCGGTTAAAAGCTTAAAAGTAGCTTTTTTAATGTGAGCATTTAATGTGTAGTTAATTGAGTCACTATGTTGCTATTTATTCATGTATCACACAAACATACAACTAGTATCATTCTCAGCTTAAATGTTTTGAGGATATTAGATATTTATATACTATTAATTTATATTTATAGGGTTAGAATTTAGAGAAAACGGTAGAAAGTGTGAGAACGGTGGGAACGCTTATTGATCGTCCGATCAAAACAATCTATGGACTAGATTGCGCGGTGGCATTTTAGTAAATAACACCAATTTTATTACGTGCACGCGCTTCATTAAGGGTAAAAAGGTAAAAAAACCATTCCTCACATAAAACGCCATTGAAAAATAAAACGCCAAATAAAGACAAAACGCCAATTTTATCACAGCGTACTTTTTCTGTGTTTTTATTTAAGCTCTCTGGCTACAAAAATGCCAAAAAATATGAAACGGCATTATATATAACGCCAAAGTTTACATCCGGATAAATGTTAATTACATTTTTTGTTATAAAAATAACATCCCGCCAAAAAAATTCTATAAATAGAAACGTCTCATCACCTTCCGTTTATCACACCAAAAAAACACACAGTGGTTGCTAAAAAAATTTACAACTCAATGTAAAATGCCAAAAAATACAATGACAACAAACATCTTTTCTTTGATCCTCGGTAATGTTCTGCATGAAGCTTCATTTAATGATTTGTTACGTGAGTGTAGTAAGATTTTGTTGCCTGAGATGGACAAAATTGAAAAAAGAGGGACTGATGACACCCATATGTCATACTGTCATCTTTGTTCCTGAAGAAGGTTTGGATGATAAAAAGAGACCTATACCAGTGTAAATGCTACTTTGGCCTCAATGATTACAATGAAGACCACATGCATATAGCATCCACCCACACGGGGTCGATCTATGTCTCCAACATCCACAAATACACTTCAACACATGAACAAAGAAAATAAACACCGTCAAACCCAAAACGCCATTTATTTGTCACATTTCTTGTAGTTTCAAAAGAAAAAAGAGACTGATGACACTGAAGATTTAAAATCATAAATTGCTTCTACTTTGTTTTTTTTTTAATTTTCTTTATCTATTGTTTGTTTTGTAATGTCAGTTAATAAACAACAAAAGAATATTAATGCTATAATGAAAAATATAATAAAACGCCAAACTTAGCAAATACGTGTAAAACGCCATAATGCCATAAAAACGCCCCCAAAAAACTACCAAACTATAATAAAATTAATTTGAACAACTAATATTATAAAAAAAACGTGAAACAATGTGCAAAGAATATAAAACAAAAGAAGTCCAATAGTTATCTAACCGCCATTGGAAAACAAAACGTCGTCAAAAGATTTGACGTGTTACACCATTAAAACAGTTGAGTCTGAAAACAAAACACGGTAAACTGCAAAAAAACAGTAAAATGAAACGACGGAAAACATAATTACTTACATTTATTATATTCAATTTATTTATCTTTTTCAAAACGCCATAATTACCTGTCATACGCGGGAAAACTAAAACGCCACATATTCTCCAAAACGCCAAAAAATTTAAAAATGGCTAAGGTTATTGCATGGAGGTTTGAAAGGAAAGAGAAACGATTTATCATAAAGTTCTCTTACAGAAGAAGGGTAAAGGTAAGGACAATAAAAGCCATGCTGGGAATGAATGAAAATGTTCAGAAGGATATCTGGCCCTTGGGGTTCCAATAAAAAGACTGAAGAGAAAGTTTCCAGCAGAAGATGATGAAGATGATGATGATATTGAAGATACTCATATACCAAAACTTAGCAGTTGGGTATTACATGAGGAAGAAGGAACACTTGAAGTGACTTATAAAAACGGGGTGCAATATTCAAGGCCAATGAAAGAAATGTTGAAGACAGGGTTGCTATCTATCATTGAACAACTCTGTGATTTAACACCTTCAAACAATCCAAAATCCAAGTATGCAGTGATATTCAAGAATAGGCTGCAGCAAAGAAGAGACGAGCTAAAGGCGTTATACGCAAAAATGAAATTTCATGATGAAGAATCTGAAGAAAGTGATGAACAAAGCGATGGGTACATCTCTGATGTAATCCCACCTACGGAAGACTATTAGTTTATTTTGATTTTCGTGTTATTGTAGTTTTATAAAATATTAATCCATGGTAATGAATTATTAACAAAAAGATACAAAACGCCAAAAATGACATGGAAAAAGCCATAACACCAAAAAATTAACTATGTGACACAAAAAGAATTAATTCAACGAGAAGAAATCTGAGAAAAAAAATAAAACGCCAAATAATTAATAATTCTACATAACGCCAAAATTATCTTACACGCAAAAAAAAATAAGCATGTCAAACGCGAAAATCGAGAAAGGAGAAGAATACTAAAAAGACAAAAAAAAAAAACCTCGGACCCTGATCATGCCCCGCGCCACGTGTTCGGCCAGGATGCGTTCTCACCGTTCTCACACTTTTGTCGTTTTCTCCTAATCCCGTTTCTATATTTATATACTATTAGTTTGAAACATTTGTATATGGTTGTAAGTTGTGCTTAAGTGATTGTACCTTAATCAAATATTGGTTGTAAGTTGTGCTTAAGTGGTTGTACCACATGTTTATTTGTAAGCTGTGCTTAAGTGGATGTACCACATGTTAAGTTGTAAGTTGTGCTTAAGTGGTTGTACCTTAACCAAATAATAGTTTCATCTCCTTACCAAATTCAATCTGTTTTGTATGCATGTATGGTTGTAAATTGTGCTTAAGTGGTTGTAGCCTAATCAAATAATGGTTTCATTATCTTAACATATTCAATCGGTTTGATCCATTCAAAATTGAGTTTCTTTATTTGTAAATTATTATTATTTATAATAATCTAATTAATTTAGCCAAAATCTTGTATAAATATAATTTGCAACATATTGATGCAATGGTTGTTGTAATGTATGCATTATGGTTTGTATAGTGGTAATGATATATATTTTATATAGATTACGATGAACCTGTCAAACGGGAAAAAATAGACGCGGGTTCATCGTAATGCACGAGTCCTAGATCAACTTAGTTATTTTATTCTATGTTTTACGTTTCGGTTTAATTTCTTCGCATTAACACCGCAACTTCAGTGTCGATGATCGCTGGCAGTAGTGTGGCATTAGTGCTCGCCCCGCCACAACGCGGGGGTCCTTAATACTAGTTTTTAAAAATTTTAAATAACTTATCTTACATTTGCCAACGAGGCAGTGGTGGAGCGATTGGAGAAAAACTTGGTATTCCTTGTGACTCAGGCTCGACTCTCACTCTCCCCATTATTTTCTGCGGCATCCAGGTTAAGGGCGAATACGGGTGGCGCCGATTAGTCTTGGATGGGAGGCGAGGTTTTACCGATTATTCCACTGTCGTGCCTTCGGGAGGGTGGAGGTCGGGTTTCTACGCATCTGGGAGAGCCAAGGGGCTGGCGGCGGTCGAGTAGTCGACCTTGGCCACAGCGCCCGGTGTCACTGTGGTTTGCACGTCGTTCATTGTCGTTAAAAAAAAAACTTATCTTACACTTAAAGATTTGAGGGACAATTTACTAGCTTGAGGATAATATTATTATTATTATTATTTTGAACGACTAATTTCTTTAATCCTCTATCGTCTGTGGAACTTGAATCCAAGACCTTTCCCTTCCCAACCTAGATGTTTTTAAAGGTTTTGCCTTTGCCAATGGATCACCACCCCATTGTTGAGGATATTAGATACTTAGGCATTCCGTAATGGGGTGTGAAGCCCTTGAATTACCCCATGGCGTTTTTGTTATAACCTGTTTAAACATTGGTTTTCTGAAGCAAAAGAAAAAAAATTACACCTCATATTACCTTTGAAGAATTCATTCCAAAATACATATGGCGATGATGGTGAGCCTCGAAGTTAAAGAAGAAATGAGGAAGATGATAATGGTGGGTCTAAGTAGGGGTGTTAAAAAAAACGTAACCAAATAAAAATTAAACCGAACCATAACCGTAACCGAATAAACTGATTTGAACAACGAATTCGGTTTTTGGATCCACATTTTTTCTAATTTGGTTTATTCGGTTTATTTGGATAACAAATGAACCGTTAATTTAATTAATTATTAAATAAAAATAATAATGTTTAATAAACTCTATACAATTTATTAGCCCAAAATACTAAGTCTAATGTTGGTGCATATTCCGTACGTCTGCCACTGTGCGAATAGTTAGATAGAGCGTGTGTTGAATATTGTATAGAATAGAGAAAGTTGGACACGGTTTTGATAATGCAAAGGTCCATCCGGACGGATGACCATCCGGTCGGATGACAATCCGGACGGATGACCATCCGGTCGGATGACAATCTGGACGGATGGACACATAGGTAGTTGTCTATAAATAGAGAGTTGGGGTTCCCATTTGGACAAGCTTTTGGTCCCTGACGGGAAATGTTGTCCAACTTGTCTCATGGTGCTGTAACGTTGAATAATCAATAGAGACCAGACTGTAAGTGACTGCTCGGTGTCATGTCTATCTTCTACTCCTTTCTTAGTTGTAATAATCGCACCGAACACGTCGTTTCGGGACCTAGGCTCCGTCAAACTCGCCGGTTCCTGGATCAGCAGTGGTATCAGAGCTACGGTACCGATTTAATTGATCTAATAGTCGGTTAAATCACCCAAAGCTCATCAATTTTGGGTTAAACGGGAGTTTTGATGTTAAAACAAAGAAAATCATCAAAATAAAGGTCAATTCACGGATGGATTTTGGAATTGAATGTCACACCGTAACTTTTGCGGAAGCGTGATTATGTGTGACTTGCTTAATATCATTGCATTCAACCATAACAAACAACTATATGATAAAACCAAGATGTTCATCCATAAATAAGTTTCAAAGTAATACAACCAACATTGTTTTAAAACAGACTTCAAGTTTGAAATACATAACAACCATAGTTTGTAGTTCCATAACGGACTTGACAAAAGACACTACTAAAAGCTAGGCTTTGAACTCTGTATCTTATCCAGGACAAGATACACAACCCAAACCCTTCGACACAGGATGACATCTTTTTATTAAAGACACGACTTGAAAACTTCAGCGCCCGCCAGATCCATACTTAGTTTCCTGAAATACACGTAGTTTGAAAACATCAACAAAAGTTGAGCGAGTTCATGTGTTTTGTTTGTGTGCACGAATAAACCTTGTAAACTTTGTAAGTATGTATGTATTTGTAAACCGGTATGAAAGCAACAAGGAAAACAGATCAATTAATGGTTTGCAAGGCCATTAATATGTGTGACGTGATGCAGGAAGGCTCAATCCTAGCAGATTTTGTACCGGGCTTCCGGCTGGAAGACATAGTCACCTCATGGGCCAAATCCAGGTCCTCATGGGTGGGGCTCGCAACACTCAAATAGATCTATCACTCATGTCCCTCGGTCCTACTACGAGGATTAATGGTCTTAAGCGTTGTACCACCACTCACATGATCTAACAGTTCATTCCTTAGCTAACCATACCATTTGTAATCATTTGTAAACAATTTGTAACATGTACTTCACCCCTGAAGTTATAAAACTGAAAACAGTTAAAAGAAAAGGGGGACATGAACTCACAGTCTCGCGTCTTGAATCCGATGTAACTCAAAGCTGAGACACGTTCACACGACTACCTACAAACGTACTATGGTTTATTAGACGGATAGGTAGTGCCTTGACTTTTAGTCTTAATTAGTGTTTTGGTCAAAAATTACCGAAGCAATTTAGTGATCAAATTAGTAAAGTGAGGTAGTGTGCTAGAAAGTGTACTTGAAAATGTGCTTGTTGAGTTAATTAGGAAATCAGTATTCAGGATACGGCTCAGGATATCGAGCTGTATCTATGATCAAACAATGAGCAAAAGTAAAGTAAACGACACGAGATGTATGAGGAAAGCCCTTGATCAATCTAGATCGCCGGCATAAAACCTCGGGAGTTGACAATCGCAGCTGCCTTGTTCTTCTATTGCTTCAAATATCGTTCTTCTATTGCTTCAAATATCAGGATACAGTGCAGGATGTGGTACGGATCGACTAAGTGTTACAACGAAATTTGAATACAAGTGTGGTGTTTGCAATGAGCTAGAAAGTGAAAGTATGCGAGAGTGTAAGTGGAGATTGTGTGACTTAAACTAATCCGCCCCCATCTATTTATAGTAAAGATAAAATAACAAACTATCCTAAACTTCCGGGATCCACCGAATATTCCTTCATCGAACGTTGTAGACCTGGTATTTCGGGCTCAACGTCTCTCCTTCAACAAACTCATCCGAGTCTTGAGGAGAAGAAGTCCTCTTGACCGTTAGCAAGTCTCAGCCTTTAACCTGCACGTGGTTAATTCAATAAACCTCAGGATATCGCCCAAGATGTTAGTAATATCCTCTTCCAGCATCCTGGTCACAAATAAACAAATAAAGGCAAGATATTGGTCAGGATACGTATGTTAAGAAAATGACCCATAACAATTGTCCCCAAATATATCGGTTGGGATACCAATCCAACGGATATATTTCAAATGTTTCACCTCATAACTTAAGGTAATTAATACGACTAGACCCTTGAAATGACAGTGGTGCAACTTCCAAAGCATTATTTACTCTTTACCCCCCTATATTCATCCTATATTAACCGAGGGACTCCTTATTACAGTTATCCTTATCTTCAAGCGGACATCAGGTATTTCCCTTTCTATCCTTCTTTCTTGAATCGCTTTTAGTTTCCTCAATACTTTTTATGGCACCACGAACGAAATCCCGACCGGACCGACCAGCCTCAAGCCTCGTAAGCCAGAACTTCATTGTTGATCCAGCAAAGGAGATCTGCTGCTTCAACAATGCCGACATCGCTGTTCTTAAAGATTCCGGTGCCTTCCCCATCGGAACAGTCTTTCGCCCTTTTGATCGGGAAGCCCGATCAGATGCAATATCCGATGAATGGGTTTGTTTCTTCGCCTACCCCTTCTCTCTTGGACTCCGGTACCCGTTTCCACCCTTTATTTCTAGCTTTTTCGACCTCACCGGCCTTAGTTACGCCCAGGTTATGCCAATGGTTTGGCGAGTTTTAATAGTGCTGGATCAAATCAAATCTCGTCATTTTCCTAACCTACTTGTTGAGGACCTTCCTATAGCATACGGGTTGAGATCCCACGGTAATCATCGTTATCTTCTGTTTTCTACCTCCAAGAACCCTCTGGTTCTTAAAGCCACCAAGAATGAGGATCGATGGCGACGAAAATTCTTTTTCGTAAAAAGAGACTCTATTGATAAGGGTTTCGATCTACCGGTTAAATGGTTAACCAAGGGTAGGATTTAGGGTTTTAGGAATATCCCCAATTATATCTTCAAACTGTATCCCAGACTTATATCCTGATGTTTTTATGCAGCGAATTTCAGAGATTTAGTGCCTCCCAGTGCAGAATCCGAATCCAAGATCGAAGAAATCTACCGTCTTCCTGCTAGTGAAAGAACTTTCTCCCTATCTCTTTCCGATTCAAGCCAGAAATCAAGCTTAGAAATGTCTGGTAAGCACATTCTCAACATATATAAATTACTTTTCAAAAGTATGATAAATTTAAGAACATCTTCCCTTGTGTAGTACCAGTCGTCAACCTTGAAGGTTTTGAACTTGATGAGTTTGATTGCTACTCCAGCCTTGAACCCATCAAACAAGAATCCAAGCCAAAGCCGTCTGCTACACCAAAGCCTACCTCCTCGAAGACTGTTTCTGCTCCCAAAGGCCATCCGGCATCAAGGACCCGGGCATCCAGCTCTCAGAAGAGAAAGGAGACGGACTCCCCATCTGTTTCTGAAACATTCTCTCTCGAGAATCATGGGTTCAACGAAGCCACCTCATTCCTCAAACAGGTAGAATTTTCTTTTCGATATCCTGCACAAGTATGTTAGCCCTTATCCCGCTTATTTTTTTTACATCAATACCTGTGTCTTTATTGATAGGGTCTGGATCGTCTTATGCACTTGTATGAAGACGCTTGTGGGCTTAACAAGATGTTGGAGATCAAGCTGGAGAAAGCTGAGGCCACCATAGCTGACCAAGGAACCATTGCAGCTGCTAAATCCCAACATTATGAAGACAAATACAAGGCAATGATCCGGGATCACCAAGCTACTCTCCACAAAGTCAATGAGGATGCTCAAGCCAAACTAGATGCCGCTCTTCTTCAATATCAGCAGAATATCAGCTCATACCGGGATAGCCTAAAAACATCTGTGGTCGTCTCTCTTCTCCAAGCCAGGATAAGGATGGCTTATGAGGCCATGGATTTGGGTTTTGAATGCCCCTCCTGGAATGTAAAGGCTTGGGAGGAGAAACTACAGGGCCTCGGAGGTCATCCCGTTGCTCATCCTGCAAAACATACTGGTGAAGAGCCTTCTAAGGCGGCAGAGGAAGCGGCCAATGCTGGTGATGATGCCGAGAAGAATCCTGAGGCTGATGCTGGTGCAAACGCTGGGAAGGAAGTTGCTGTTCAAGATGGTGCTGCCCCTTAGGCAGCGGAGTGGGCGATGATGGATATACGTGCCAAGGCCGGAGCCCACTTTTTAATTTCATGGTTGTGGTTGCATAAACAATTTACTTTTCCTGTCTTTGAACAATTTACATTTCCTGCACTAGAACAATGTGATGACCAAAGGTGGATGGGTCCTAGGTTTTAGGACGAAGCCCTTGGTCATCAATTAGTATAACTTGTTTTGAATGTGATAACGATTGTAGGTGGACAGGTCATATTTTGAGATATATCCTGCAACCGTTACACAAGTATGGTAAAAACTAATTGTGCTTTTGGCGGATGGGCCTCGGTTTGGGGTGAAACCAAAAGCACAACTTTTGACTTGTTAATAATATAACTATCTTTTGACTTATTCACTGTTGTCTTGCATTACTTAGTGTAACTCTTAGCTTTGTAAAAATTTCATACTGTTATCTTATAAAATATCCTGATCAGTATGCTCAGCGATATACTGTAAAAACCTTTTATTAGATAGAACTTCCAAACGTTCCTTCAACTTTGTAAAAATTTCTTTAGAAAGTGAAAAACAGTCTATCTTTTCAAAACCAAGTTTTGATAATATTTAAATGATCAGAGTTCCAAACTAATACTAGTTTCAAACACCCTAATCAAATATCCTGAAAAGGACTTTGAGAATATGTCAGGATACTTAAAATAATGTTACTAAAAATTTAGACGACGTTTACAAAGGAAAGATCATACCAGAAATAGGGTATAAACCTATTACTAAACTTCAATCCCTTTGCAACTCTCCCAACGATGGTGTCCCCTGTGCAAGGTACTTAGTGCATTAGTTCCGAGCCTCATCCTTTTAGCTTTACATCACCATCTTGGCAGGGATGTCCCCTGTGTACAATGTCTTCAAATACTTTAGAAATCTACTGAATGTCAGTTTCCATTGCCTTGGCAATTTTTTACGTCCCAAGGGTAAAACCCAAGGATGTACTGGAGATAAATCCCTTGTATCCTGGGGAAAATCCCAAATTTTCATGTGCTACAGGCGGGAGTGTATAAACTCCAAGACTTAGAAAGATGAAAACCTTTAAACCTTAGAGAGTATAAAAATACCCTTTCGTGAGAGAGGGTGATCAATCCTCATATACCTTTAGGATTCAGGATATAGGCAACAGTAACGAAATTGTCAGCCACTTTTACATGGACTGGTCCCGCCACCTTGAACTATCCCTGAATAACTTGCGCTCCAGGCGGGGTGTTTAAACCCAATTCGGAAGAAAGGTGAATACCTTTAAACCTGTGAAGGGATCAGTATCCCTTAAACGTGAGAGAGGGGGCCAATCCTCTAATCTTTCGAGTTATCCTGAGTACATATCCTGGAGCTATATCCTGAAACATAACTTGCAAAACAATTGTAAACTAAGGTGGGTGTTAGCTTAGCTAACACCCCTCCGATGCTTAAGTCAGTATTGGGTTACAAAGAACAAATTAAACCAAACATATTTAAAAAAGGTAGAATTCATACCATCCTGAGTTAGAAATTAAATTCTGAACTCACTTGAAATAGAGCTTAAGGTGTATAGCATTCCAAGATCTCGGTAGCATACCCCCCTCCATATTCTTGAGTCTGTATGCTCCTTTCCCTGCTTCTGATTCAACTTCGTATGGTCCTTCCCATTTTGGAGCTAATTTGCCATCGGCAGGATTAGTAGTATTCTGAAAAGCCTTTCTTAACACCCAATCTCCAATCTTAAATCTTCTGGTCCTAATATTCTTGTTATATGCCCTGGATATTCTCTGTTGATATGCTGTCATCCTTAGCCTTGCCGCATCTCTCTTCTCATCTATAGTGTCTAAATCCTGACTCAAGGCTTCAGGATTCAGCTCAGGATCACTTAAGATAGATCTTGCAGTAGGTATTGTCATTTCCGTTGGAATCATTGCTTCTGCTCCAAACACCAAGGAAAATGAGGTTTGGCCTGTTGCATTGTTTACCGTTGTCCTATCAGCCCATAAAACAAAGGGTAGTTCTTCTGCCCATCTTCCTTTTTTGGCTCCAAGCCTTTTCTTTAAGTTATTGACAATTATCTTGTTTGAGGATTCTGCTTATCCATTTGCTTGAGGATGTACCGGAGTAGACATAATCATTTTGATTCCCCAACTCTTGCAAAAGTCAGTAGTCCTCTTACTTATGAACTGAGAACCATTGTCACAAATTATCTCGGCTGGTACTCCGAATCTGGTCAGGATATTTCTCTTGATGAAGGATACTACTTCTTGGTCTCTAACTTGAACAAATGCTTCTGCTTCAACCCACTTAGAGAAATAATCCGTCATTGCTAGCATAAAGACTTTTCCTCCCGGAGCTTTTGGTAGCTTTCCCACTATATCCATACCCCACTTCATAAATGGCCAAGGGGAAACAATAGGATATAATGGTTCAGCCGGCTGATGCAGTATGTTACTATGTCTTTGACATGCGTCACATCTTCGAACATATTCTGCGGCATCTTTTCTCATTGTTGGCCAATAATATCCTATCCTTAACACTTTTGAGAATAACGACCTGCCCCCAGCATGGTTACCACAATCCCCTTCATGTATATCCTGAAGTACTTCTTTGGCTTCAGGATCCTCCAAGCATCTCAAATACGGTCCTGCAAGAGATTTCTTGTATAAAATATTATTTATAATAGTGAATCGTGATACCTTCATCCTAAATGCCTTAGGATTTTCATTTCCAGGGATGTGTCCTTCTTTGAGATATCTCATGATTGGAGCCGTCCAGGATTTAGGATCCTCTTCAGGATTTTCTACTCCAGGATCCTGAATACCAGCTACTTCTTTATCCTGAGGATTCGTTGCAGGATATAAGACATGTAATATTGGTATTTGCGTCCCTTCAGGTATCCTGATCGATGATCCCAAATTTGCTAAGGCATCCGCTTCAGCATTATCCTCCCTTGGTACCTGTTCAAGTATAAAAACATCGAAATATCCTGCTAATTTTTTGAGAATATCGAGATATTCGATTATTTTCTCACCCTTAACTGCATAGGATCCATTAAAATGGTTAGTAATTAACAAAGAGTCAACATATACTTGCAATTTTTTGATACTCATGCTCTTAGCCAATTCTAATCCTGCAATTAAAGCCTCATACTCTGCTTCATTATTAGTAGCAGGAAATTCACACCTAATAGCCTGGGGTAATATGTCCCCCTGTGGCGATTTTAGTAGTATTCCTAATCCTAATCCTCTTACATTAGATGCACCGTCAGTATATAATGTCCAGGATCCTGAGGATTCTCCTAACTGTTGAACTTCTAGGTCTACCTCGTCCTGAATGTCACTACTAAAGTCAGCCACAAAGTCAGCTAAAGCCTGAGATTTTATGGCATTTCTAGGTTCGTATACTAAATCATAAGCACTTAACTTTACTGACCACTTGGCCATCCTGCCTGACATCTCTGGTTTCCTAAGCACATTTTTAACAGGATAATTTGTTTTAACATGTATCCTATGTGTCTCGAAATAATGCCTAAGTTTCGTTGATGCCATGACTAATGCTAGTATCAATTTTTCTAAATGAGAATACCTAGTTTCAGCATCTAGCAAACTTTTACTAACATAATAAATAGGATATTGCTGACCTTCATGATCCTTTATGAGAACGGCACTTACAGCATTCCCTGATACAGCAAGGTACAGGGATAGTGGTTCACCATTTTCAGGCTTCATCAATAGAGGTGCGGTTGATAGATATCGTTTCAATTCCTGCAATGCTGCTTCATGCTTCTCCCCCCATTCGAATCTTTTGTTCTTCTTTAGGATATCATAAAAGTCTTTGCATTTCTCTGAGGATCTCGAGATAAACCTGTTTAAAGCTGCTACTCGGCCTGTCAATCTTTGTACGTCCTTCATATTTGAGGGTGATTTTATATCCAGGATAGCTTTGATCTGCTCTGGGCTTGCTTCTATCCCCCTTTTTGTCACCATATATCCAAGAAACTTTCCTGCCCCCACTCCGAAATGGCATTTAGCAGGATTCAGCTTCATGTTGTATTGATCCAGGATATCAAATTCTCCCTTGATATCCTGGAGGTGATCCTCAGCCTTTTTAGATTTCCCCACCATATCATCGATATATACCTCCATGGTGTCCCCCAGTTTGTCTTTGAACATCATGTTTACCAATCTTTGGTATGTTGCACCTGCATTTTTCAAACCAAAAGGCATAGTTGTATAACAATAAATACCTGTTGGTGTCATGAAGGCAGTATCCTCCTGGTCAGAAGGCTCCATTTGGATCTGTTGAAATCCTGAAGATGCGTCCATGAAGGTCAGCATTTCATGCCCGGCAGTGGCATCTACCATTGCATCAATGTGGGGAAGAGGAAATGGGTCTTTAGGACAGGCTTTGTTCAAGTCTGTGTAGTCTACACAAACTCTCCATTTCCCATTTTTCTTTTGTACTACAACCACGTTTGCTAGCCATCTTGGGAACTTAACCTCTCTGATCATTCTGGACTTTAATAGTCTTTCAACTTCCTCCTGGATAATAGTTGTTTTGGTCAAAAATTACCAAAGTAATTAAGTGATCAAATTAGTTAAGTGAGGTAGTGTGCTAGAAGTGAGTGTCAAAAATATGTTAATCAAGTTAATTGTAAAAACAGTTTCAGGATACGGCTCAGGATATTGAGCTGTATCTATGATCAAACAATGAGCAAAAGTAAAGTAAACGACACGAGATGTACGAGGAAAGCCCTTGATCAATCTAGATCGCCGGTATAAAACCTCGGGAGCTGACAATCGCAGCTGCCTTGTTCTTCTATTGCTTCAAATATCAGGATACAATGCAGGATATGATGCGGATCGACTAGGTGTTACAATGTAATTCGAGTACAAGTGTTTGTGTGTAGTGATTGCTAGAAGCTAGAGAGCAAAGTGTGCGAAAGAGAGTGTGTGGAAAAAGTTGTGTTTGCCTATGATCCGATCGCTCCCATTTATAGTAACAAAAACTAACAAACTATCCTATTATTCCGGGATACTTTGGAATATTCCATTCTGAACGTTGGGGGACTGCTTTTACTTGTTTTCCACGTGCTTATTGACTATAAAACCGGGTCTTCAGCTCATATGACCGTTACAACGTCAATAGCATTGACCAGCTTCCGATATTCTCGCGGAATATGCCTTTATTCTATTCTAACCGTTACAAGACCCATTCTTCCACCATCAACGTCCATTTTTCAACCATCTTGAGCGAATCTTCAGGTAGATCAAGTCCTTTAACGTTGGTACCTTGCAACCAAAGAAAATCGTTAGTAACTGCCAGGATACTGCGTCAGGATGTTACCAATATCCTGGTCTGGTATCCTGATCGATACTGCCTCAGGATGTTACTAATATCCTGGTCCGGTATCCTGATCATAAACAGCTAACATGAAATCAAGATATAGTGTCAGGATATGGGCTCAGAATTTCACCCATAACATTTGTCCCCAAAAATATAACTGTTGGATATCCTGATTCCAACAGATATATTTTTCAGTCATTCCAATACGTCCGGTAAGGATATCTGTTTTGAACATTCCTGCATATGTTTGGTTAATCAACACATAATATGATAAGATTGAAACTACACCCTTTTTCTGTAGACTCTGCTAAGGTCCCTGTTGTCTTCAATCTTGAAGAGCTTGACAGTTACTCCAAACCTGTCCTGGTAAAAGAATCATCTGTTACCACCCGCTCTAAGCTGTCCACTGTTGTTGCCGAAGGTTTCTCTCATGATGACCTTGGCTTCATGGAATCCATCGAGCCCATGACCTCCTTCCTTAATAAGGTAAATATCCAAATCCTGTATCCCGTACAGATATACTGAACCTGTATCCTGGTTAGTTTGTCTTTAACGATACCTGTACTTTGCTTTGTAGGGTCTGAATCATCTGGTCGTCCTGTACTTAGAACAATTTTAATTTCCTGCAAGCTTTAGAACAATCTAACAGTTGGAGGTGAAGGGATCTCGTGTTTTCAGGACGAAGCCTTCAACTGTTTATGTAAATATGCTTTAAAAACTTAATTGTGTTCTTGGTGGATGGGTCTCTTTTTGAGATGAAACCAAGAATACAATTAATAATAAACTAACCTTTTAACCTTACATGTTGTTATTTGTTATGCATTGCTTAGTCTGAATTCCAATGTTCCAAACTTAGTGCAATTATTACTTTTATGAAAATATTTTGATCAGTATACTCGCAAATATCCTATTAAGACTTCCGTCAAATAGGGTTTTTATAACTCAAGCAATTCAGATAAAGTTTTCAGGGAAAGAGGACCGTTCATTTTTATTTTACAAAGTTGGTTTTGAGAACACTTGTTTGACTAGAACACAGTTTCAGTTTTTAATCCAAGTATCGTGAAGTATATCCTGAGAATACATCTTGAGAATATATCCTGAGAACATATCCCGATCAGGTTACTCATAAGTGTTATAATATAGTTTCAGAAATTTAGACAATCTAGATAAGGTTTTTTAAAGAACAAAAATAGGAAAGATCATACCGAAACAGAAGACATCTCAATCCTTTCATTCCAGTCCTTTCGCAACCATTCCACCGAAGGTGTCCCCAATCCAGGATACTTGGCGAATTATGCCCAAACTTGATCCTTTGAGTTCCTCACAATGCCTTAGTGGGATATAGTGTTGGCATAGGTTTCCTTCTTGCTCCAGCATAAATGTCCCCAGTAGGATATAGTATCAGCATACGTCATGTTCCATCACAGATGTCCCCTATCTGTGCAGGACCAGTATGTTGTACCAGGATATGATCCTTTAGCAATTCTTCAACCAGTTGTTTAAACTTAGCAACCTTTTTTCAAAAATTTATGTAGACTTGTAAATGATTATGTTTTTTTAAAATATACTTTGGGATTATCCAAAAACTTTGTATTTTATTGGGACTAAACCCATTTTCCAGGCATTTAAGCTGGAGTATAAGAACCTCAAGACTTGAAAAGGTGAAAACCTTTAAGTCTTTGAGTTTTACTGGGGATTTTACCCACGTTTCGTGCGCTACAGGCGAGGGTGTGGAAACCCCAAAACTTAGAAAGGTGAAAACCTTTAATCCTGGGGAAAATCCCAAATTTTCATGCGCTACAGGCGGGAGTGTATAAACTCCAAGACTTAGAAAGGTGAAAACCTTTAAACCTTAGAGAGTATGAAAATACCCTTTCGCGAGAGAGGGTGATCAATCCTCATATACCTTAAGGATCCAGGGTATAGCCAACAGTAACGAAATTGTCAGCCACTTTTACATGAACTGGTCCCGCCACCTTGAACTATCCCTGGATAACTTGCGCTCCAGGCGGGGTGTTTAAACCCAATTCGTGAGAAAGGTGAATACCTTTAAACCTGTGAAGGGATCAGGATCCCTTAAACGTGAGAGAGGGGGCCAATCCTCTAATCTTTCGAAGTATCCTGAGTGTGTATCCTGGAGCTGTATCCCGAAGCATATACTGCAAAATATTTTCAAACTAAGGTGGGTGTTAGCTTGGCTAACACCCCTCCGATGCTTAAGTCAGTATTGGGTTTCAAAGAATAAATCAAATCAAACATATTTAAAAGAGATAGAATTCATACCATCCTGAGTTAGAAATTAAATTCTAAACTCACTTGAAATAAAACTTAAGGTGTATAGCATTCCAGGATCTTGGTAGTATATCCCCCTCCATATTCTTGAGTCGATATGCTCCTTTTCCTGCTTCCGATTCAATCTCATAGGGTCCTTCCCACTTTGGAGCCAACTTTCCATCAGCAGGATTCGTAGTATTCTGAAAAGCTTTCCTTAACACCCAATCTCCAACTTGGAACCTTCTAGTCCTTATATTCTTGTTATATGCTCTTGATATCCTCTGTTGATATGCTGCCATTCTCAACTTTGCCGCATCCCTTGTCTCATCAATAGTATCCAATTCTTGACATAAGATTTCAGGATTTGATTCAGGATCCCGTAGGCTTGATCTAGCTGTCGGTATCACCATTTCTGTCGGGATCACTGCTTCTGCCCCAAATACCAAAGAAAATGGGGTTTGCCCAGTAGCATTCTTCACAGTTGTTCTATCAGCCCATAGGGCAAATGGTAGTTCCTCTGCCCATTTTCCTTTTTTGGCACCTAGCCTCTTCTTTAAATTGTTGACGATTATCTTGTTCGAGGATTCTGCTTGTCCATTTGCTTGAGGATGCACTGGTGTTGACGTAATCATCTTAATTCCCCAACTCTTGCAAAAGTCAGTAGTTCTTTTGCTGATGAATTGAGAGCCATTGTCACAAACTATCTCAGCCGGTACCCCAAATCTGGTCAAGATATTCCTCTTTATGAAGGACACCACTTCCTGATCCCTGACTTGAACAAAGGCCTCGGCTTCGACCCACTTGGAGAAATAATCTGTCATTGCCAGCATAAAAACTTTTCCTCCTGGAGCCTTTGGAAGTTTTCCCACTATGTCCATTCCCCATTTCATAAACGGCCAAGGGGATACAATAGGATATAATGGTTCTACAGGCTGATGCAGGATGTTGCTGTGTCTTTGACATGCATCGCATTTCTGAGCATACTCCGCGGCATCCTTTCTCATGGTCGGCCAGTAATATCCTGTTCTCAACACCTTCGAGAACAAAGATCTGCCCCCAGTATGGTTGCCACAGTCTCCTTCGTGTATATCCTGAAGTACCTCCTTGGTTTCAGGACCTTCCAAGCACCTTAGGTACGGACCTGCAAGGGATTTCTTATACAAAATATTATTTATAATAGTAAAACGAGATACCTTCATCCTAAAAGCCTTAGGATTTGCATCTTTTGGGATATCTCCTTCTTGAAGATACTTCACAATTGGAGTTATCCAGGATTCAGGATCCTTCTCAGGATATCCATCACCAGGATCCTGGATACATGCTACTTCTTTATCCTGAGATTTGAAATGTTCTATTGCAGGATACAAGATGTGCACTATTGGTATCTGAGTTCCCTCCGGTATCCTGACAGTAGATCCTAAGTTTGCTAGAGCGTCAGCTTCAGCATTCTTTTCTCTTGGTACCTGTTCAAGTGTAAAAATTTCGAAATATCCTGCTAATTTCTTAACAATTTCAAGATATTCAGCTAACTTTTCACCTTTTACTACATAAGACCCATTGAAATGGTTAGTAATCAACAGGGAATCAACATATACTTGTAAACATCTAATATTTATATTTTTAGCTAATTCTAATCCTGCTATCAGAGCTTCATATTCTGCTTCATTATTAGTGGCAGGAAATTCACATTTAATAGCCTGGGGTAATATGTCCCCCTGTGGCGATTTTAGTAGTATCCCCAAACCTACACCTCTTACATTAGATGCACCATCAGTATATAGTGTCCAAGATTCTATATTTTCTCCTAGTTGATGCACTTCTAGGTCTACTTCATTTTGAATGTCACTACTGAAATCAGCCACAAAGTCAGCTAAGGCCTGAGACTTTATGGCATTTCTAGGTTCATATACTAGATCATAAGCACTTAATTTTACTGACCACTTGGCCATCCTACCTGACATCTCGGGTTTCCTAAGCACACTTTTAACAGGATAGTTGGTTTTAACATGAATCCTATGTGTTTCAAAATAATGTCTAAGTTTCGTTGATGCCATAACTAGGGCTAATATCATTTTTTCTAGATGAGAATATCTAGTTTCAGCATCTAATAAACTTTTACTAACGTAATAGACAGGATACTGCTGACCTTCGTGATCCTTGACCAAAACAGCACTTACTGCATTCCCTGATACTGCAAGATACAGGGATAATGGTTCACCATCCTCGGGCTTCATCATCAGAGGTGCGGTTGAAAGATATTGCTTTAATTCCTGTAAGGCTGCTTCCTGCTTTTCTCCCCATTCGAACCTCTTATTCTTCTTCAGGATATCGTAGAATTCTTTGCACTTTTCCGAGGATCTTGAAATAAATCTGTTCAATGCTGCTATTCGGCCTGTTAATCGTTGAACATCCTTCATATTTGAAGGAGATTTGATATCCAAGATAGCTTTAATCTGCTCCGGGCTTGCCTCTATCCCTCTTTTAGTTACCATATATCCTAGAAACTTTCCTGCCCCCACTCCGAAATGGCACTTAGCAGGATTTAGCTTCATGTTATACTGATCCAGGATATCAAACGCTGCCTTAATATCCTGGAGGTGATCCTCAGCCTTTTTAGATTTCACTACCATGTCATCGATGTACACCTCCATGGTGTCCCCCAGTTTGTCTTTAAACATCATGTTCACCAACCTTTGGTACGTTGCACCTGCATTTTTCAAACCAAAAGGCATAGCAGTATAACAATAAATACCTGTTGGTGTCATGAAAGCAGTATCCTCCTGGTCTGAAGGTTCCATCTGGATCTGCTGGAATCCTGAGGATGCATCCATAAAGGTTAACATCTCATGACCGGCAGTTGCATCCACCATTGAGTCTATATGAGGCAAAGGGAATGGGTCTTTAGGACATGCTTTATTCAAGTCTGTGTAATCTACACAAACTCTCCATTTCCCATTCTTCTTTTGAACCACGACCACATTTGCTAGCCACTTGGGAAATTTGACTTCCCGGATCATCTTGGACTTCAATAGTCTTTCAACCTCTTCTTGAATAATTATGTTTCGTTCTGGAGCAAACTTCCTTCTCTTTTGCTGGATAGGCTTGAAAGACCTGTCAATTCCAAGCTTGTGAGTTATAATATCCTTAGAAATACCTGTCATGTCCTCATGCTTCCATGCGAATGTTGACATCCTGCATTTCAAAAAGTTAGTTAACTGATTTTCAATATCCTGAGGGATATTGGCTCCTACGAGCACCGAGATATCTGGATTATCCTAATCCAGGATAATTTTCTTTACATCCTGCTCTGAAGCTTCCACGATATCCTGGGCCCGCATCTTTAATTGCTATGTTGCATTAGGCTTGGTTGAGGATTTCATCGAGGATGAGTAACCTTCCTTCGCCTCTTGTTGATCACTTTCCACCTTGACAACTCCCCAAGGAGTAGGGATCTTGATACACTGATGATAGGTTGATGGCACAGCTTTCATATCATGGATCCATGGCCTACCCAATATGATATTGTAGCAGGATAAGGAGTCCATGACACAGAAGCGTTGTATTGAGTTGACCCCTTCAACATACACAGGCAACTTTATCTCCCCTACGGTATTCTTTGCTTCTCCACTAAACCCTACAAGCATAGTGGACTTTGAGGTAATCTCTATCTCGGGGATGTTCATTCTCTTCAAGGTTTCCAATTGGATGATGTTGACTGAGCTGCCATTATCCACCAGTATCCTGCGTACAAAGTGATTAGCAACATATAAAGTTATTACCAGAGCATCATGATGAGGATCCTGGACAGTATCCCTGTCATCACTATCGAACGTGATCATTTTATCAGTTGTGAGGGTCGATATCCTGGTTGGCTTATTCCCCCTTTCGGCCTTAGCCTCCTTTGCATGTCTTTTGGCTGCAGAATAAGAAGTTCCGCAGATATCGGACCCTCCTGAGATAAAGTTAATTATCTTGGCGTCGGCGGGAGGTGATGCTGCTCGTTCAGGATCCTTCTCAATATCCTGACCCTTATTCTTCTTTCTGCCCAGAAGATCCTTCAGATGTCCTTTGCTTAGTAGGTAGCTTATTTCTTTCCTCAGGGCAATGCAATCTTCAGTAACATGTCCGAAATCCTCATGGAAGGCACACCATTTGGACTTATCCTTCCAATCAGCTTTTTGTTGATTCTTCCGAGGCCACCTGGCTTTATCTCCCAAACCCTGCATAGCATACATTAGTTCATGTATATTAACAGAAAAACAATATTCTGACAACTCAGGATACTCCTCAGGATCCTCGTCTTGGACAACGTTCACTCTTTTGTTTTCATTTTTATCATACGGCCTAGGGCGGTATGGTTTATGTGAAGATTCTGATTTCCTATTTGTTGACTCATATGTTGAGGATGCATTCATCCTCTCTTGCATTTTCTTATCATCTTCCAGCCTGATATATCTCAAGGCCCTGTTTCGAGCTTCGTCCAAGTTCCTGCAAGGATTCATCACAAGATCCTGATAAAACTGGGAATCTTTTTGTAGTCCCATCTTGAATGCTTGGACTGCTGTAGCAACATCAAGGTGTGGGATATCCAAGGATTCCCTGCTGAATTTGTTCACATAATCCCTTAGGGATTCTTGAGGCCCCTGTGTTATCCTGTAGAGGTCACTTGTTAGTTTTTCAAAGCTTCTACTACAAGAAAACTGACTATTAAACAAATTAACCAAATGAGCAAACGATGTAATTGAATAAGGTGGAACATTTAGAAGCCATTTCAAGACTGATCCTGTTAGAGTAGAGCCGAAGCCCTTGCACAAGCATGCTTCCTTGAGTTCTGGCGAGATAGGGTTAATCTCCATCCTCTCCCTATACTGAGCAATATGCTCCTCAGGATCCGTCGTCCCATCATACAGCTTCATGTTAGGAGTCCGGAATCTCTTTGGGATTTCTGCATCACAAATAGAGTGAGCAAAGCGGGATATGTTGTAACTATCCCGGGATACTTCCGGTATAGGCTGCATTATTCCAGGCACACTTGATATCATATCCTTCAACTTTTGAAGCTCTCTGGTTATCGCTGACGTCACGCCTACATCCTGTAATGATCCAAGATTATTAGTAACAGGGATATTGGTGTTAACAGACAAGTTACCAGCTTGTTGATTCTGGCCATATCCTGGAGCACATCCTGGAGCATATCCTGGAGCATATCCTGGATTTCTCACAGTTGACACCCTGACCGAAGAGGGAATCTCAGGAATATGACTCTGGGAATGGCTAGGCACAATATTCCCTCTGTTATCCTCAGTATATACTGCCGAACTGAAGTTCAAAGATCTAGGCTGCAAGGGAGTGACAGTATCCTCAGTGGGCCTTCTTGAGCTAGATTTCAAGAGTTGTATCTCTCTCATCAGCATTTGGTTGGTCTCCTGCTGTTGCCTCATCTGTTCCTGTACACTACCAAACAAAGTTAGAATTTCTTCATTAGAGGCTAAAACAGGAGCGGATCCTTGAATACTCCGCGTAGGTATAATATCCTGAGGCTGCGAGGAGGCTTGCATCCTTAGAGGAGGTGGAGGAAGAACCGAACCAATTGTTGCAGAGGTTGTAGCAGACACGGTGGAAGAGCTCATGTTTGATCTCGAGGCCATTGAAAATAGTGTAGCAAAAAGTTTTGAAAGTAGAAAACCGATTAACGATTTTACAAAAGATTTTAGTATAAATAGCACCACTTGCCCCACGGTGGGCGCCAAATTGTTTTGGTCAAAAATTACCAAAGTAATTAAGTGATCAAATTAGTTAAGTGAGGTAGTGTGCTAGAAGTGAGTGTCAAAAATATGTTAATCAAGTTAATTGTAAAAACAGTTTCAGGATACGGCTCAGGATATTGAGCTGTATCTATGATCAAACAACGAGCAAAAGTAAAGTAAACGACATGAGATGTACGAGGAAAGCCCTTGATCAATCTAGATCGCCGGCATAAAACCTCGGGAGCTGACAATCGCAGCTGCCTTGTTCTTCTATTGCTTCAAATATCAGGATACAGTGCAGGATATGATGCGGATCGACTAGGTGTTACTGTCACACACCCTGGCTTTGCGGAAGCGTGGGTTAATTTGGTGTGACTTCTTAATACCATAGCTTAATCACAACAAAGCTATATGAAAATAAAACATGC
The DNA here is from genome assembly GCA_030545235.1 of Helianthus tuberosus. Taxonomy (NCBI): domain Eukaryota; kingdom Viridiplantae; phylum Streptophyta; class Magnoliopsida; order Asterales; family Asteraceae; genus Helianthus; species Helianthus tuberosus. The sequence continues at coordinate 100,375,113 of CM060381.1, read as the reverse complement.
AGATCATCCATTGATTTAAGTAAAATACCACAACATTGTCTTAATACGTTGACACATGCAACGGAAATTACAACATAAAAACTTTGTTCTTAACACACAACCCCAAAATATAACATAACATTTGTTTAAGACTTGCGACTCGTCCAGGTAAAAGTCGCAATCCCTAAACATGGATGATCCTGTAATTCTAACACAGCGGGAAAACGTAGCATACCGGGCCAGATCCTTAGTTCCCTGAAATACATGTAAGTTGGAAAAATCAACACAATGTTGAGCGAGTTCATGCGTAAGTGAGTATGTAAAATCCTTGTAAGTAGAAAAACCCTGGTATGTAGCAAATAAGGAAAAAGAGATCACCAATGGTTTGCAAGGCCATTGATATGTGTGAAGTGCAAGTAGGAAGACTCAAACCTAGCGGATTTGTGCGTCGGGTACATAGTCACCCCAAGGTCCGTTAACTGTTTGGCCTGGGGCTGGGCTCGCTACACCCAGATAGATCTACCGCATTGTGTCCCTCGGTCCTACCATGAGGATTAATGGCCTTAAGTACCACCTACCCACTCACATGATCTGTATGCAGTAACCCTCCTTATGCTAACCATACCATGTAAAAGTACTCGTAATCATAGTAACATGTATTTCACCCCCGCAGTTTAGAAAACTGAAAACAGTTAAGAGAAAAGGGGGACATGAACTCACAGTAATGCGTCCTCGAATAACAGCAAATCAACTCAGTCTGCAGCACGACAACCTACAACGTGCTAATATCTATTAGACGAGCGGACGTGCCTTAGCTTAGGGTCTTAATGTTCTTGGGGAAATAGTTAGACAACTATTTCGTGTTTAAATTTCTTGGTTAACGTATAAATAGATTCCTTCCCAAGGATGGGGTATTCGTACAGGTATTATGTATTTGGTGACTTAACGTATTAAAAAAAAATACATTTACAAGTCTCCTATCCAACACTTTAAAGTTTTATGTCAAAACTCAAGGCGAGGTTTAATTATGAGATATAAAGTTTCACATACACGATAGAAAAATAATTTTTCTAAGTCTTGGTATTTTTAGAAAAATTCGCCAGAACTTCCCCTAAAAACGGGAGTGTCCGTGCTAATACGCACATCATTTTCTTTTTGAAATCAACTCATAATCATCAACAATCAACCATTACGTTTTAACACGCAAAATACTACCCTTGTCGATTCAGTTTCAATTTGTGAAAACTGGACTGTTTTCGGACGTGTAAATAAATTACTTAACTTATTCCAAAAATTCCCAAATTTTTGTGGAACGTCATAACCGACCCACAAATTATTGTGTAAAAATTTCGGGGTCTAAATCATTACCAAAAATTTATAGAAAATCGTTTACCGAACTGTGATCAGATTTGTTACATTCTGATCACAGTTTACAGAATAATTCGCCAAAAATTCCTCGTAAGTCCGTTTGTCGAAAATCCAGTTCGAGGGTCACAAATACATCTGTGTTCATCTTTGATAAAAGTTTCAGGGGCTGGTTCGGTTCAGGTTTTAAGTTGTGATCGAAAACACACAGCCCAATTTTCTGCAGTAACAAACAGCCTTAGCTGCTGTCACGGAAACAGATTTTTAAAATAGTAACCGACATCAGAAAAATACGATTCCAGCGCCATTTTCTTCGTTTTTTGAAATGACACGATTTAGGCTTTTGAAATTCCGTTTTTCGAGTTTTTAAGGTCCGTTTACAGCCTGTTAAAGGCGGCTGAAACAGTGACTCAGCATGCTGTTTTGTGATTTCGATGTTATTAAATCGCGTTATAAGTGTCCGATTAGCGGGTTAAACAAGAAAACGACTTTTAAATATCAAGTATGTGTTATCCAACCCTTAACCCGACGAGATTCCACTTTATAAATCATACACAAGTAAACCTTTACGTAGATTTTTATGTTCATACTTATGTTTCATATTTTTCTAATATTCTTGCAATCTAGTGATTTAAACAACAATACTACATGTTAAATGCCATAATTTTCGAACAAGATGAGATCAAGTATGAAGAAACTCACTACTAGCCTCTAGCTAGGGAAGAATCTTGTGTAAAAATGATGAGAAAAGATGTAGAACCAAGCAAGAACAATGCTCCCTTGCAATGCCTTCAAGTTGCACCTTCCATGTTTGATCTTCAAAGCTTGAATGGTATGAGTAAATGAAGAAAGTGATGAATGTTGGAGTGTGGTGGTGGATTCGGTTGTAGTAGAACCGAATAGAGAGAGAGAGCTAGGTGAAAATGGGTTGCAAAAATCTTGTGAAGTGATGTACATTTATAAGGGACCTTACTTTTATTTATTCTTCACATATCTTGGATAGATAGACAAGCAAAACACTTAATACTAGATCATTGAATCCAAGCAAGAAGATAGGGAGTATGATGTTATGACATGTGGGGTCCCACTTGGGGAAATAAATTCGTTGGGGGGGGGGGGGGGGGTATTATGTAAATATTGTGACTAAAGTGTATAAGTGTAAGTAATGTGATATGTGTTAGTTGATTTATTTTAGGCGGGTGTTATGGCATACGGGGATCATGACTAGCCATAAATAATAAAATAAAGTATTTGACAAAATTTTAGTGCCCCGGGTAATGTCCGGTTATACGGTTAAGTACCGTTCCGTTAAAATGTTTAATTATACCGCAAAAGGTCCTTTATGTATATATTTTGTAACATAAATTATTCCCGGTACTTAGGAAAATATACGGGACCGTTCTGCAATGTTTTTGCACTGTATTAGAAATTTAAAATGCTGAGTTTTATAATAAAGCGCAGAATTTTGTATTTAAAGTACGTTTTAGGCACACCCGGTCACTATAAATCTCACCTAGTGACGCAGTTCTACAATCCTCACCGCCCTACACTCACTACCAGTGTAGCAATGTATTCCCGGCTCATACTAGCCTTAGAGGCAGTGTCTGCCTGATGCTGGTTATGTCAGCATGTTTACTGGGTATCCCGTATAGTGTGCTCACTGTGCTTTTTGTGCATCAAGGTTGTCACTGGTGTTAGTGTATAAATAATAGTGTGACAGTATAAAATGTGATGCATAAGTATGTATGTATCAGAAATCAGTAAGCAGTTTAAGCACAGTTTCAAGTAAGCACAGTAATTAAGCAGCAATTTAATATTAATTAATTTGTACGGATACCTGGTTTGGTGAGGGTTGTCACATTCTCCCCCCGTTAAAGAAATTTCGTCCCGAAATTTAAGTTCTGCTACGAGATGCAGGATTCTTAGGAAACAAATGGGGGTATTTCTCTTTCATTCGATCCTCACGTTCCCACGTGAATTCAGGTCCATGCCTAGCATTCCAATGAACTTTGACGAGTTTGACACTGCTCCTGCGAGTTTTATTAACTTTCCAATCCGTGACCTCAACAGGTTCTTCAGTAAAGTGGAGCGTATTGTCGATATGAACTTCGTCAGCAGGAATGATCACTGTATATTGTGTTGGACTTTTTCTCAAATTAGATACATGGAATGTATCGTGAACACCATGGAGTTCAGCAGGTAGGTCCAACTTGTAGGCTACAAGCCCAATCCTTTGCAGAATTCTGAAAGGGCCAATGTAACGCGGATTCAACTTCCCACGCTTTCCTAAGCGTGCCACCCCCTTCCAGGGTGAAACTTTCAATAAAACCATATCTCCAACTTGGAATTCCAAATGTTTCCGGTTTGGATCTGCATAGACTTTCTGTCTTTCGCGAGCCGCTTCGATGCGTTTTCGAATCTGCGCAATCTTATCTGTCGTCTCTTGGACGATTTCGGGACCAACAAGCTGTCTATCACCGGCGTCAGCCCAACATAGTGGTGATCGACACTTGCGTCCGTAAAGGGCTTTAAATGGCGCGGCTCCAATACTGGTGTGGTAGCTGTTGTTGTATGAGAATTCGGCCAGTGGTAAATGTTTATCCCAGCTACCACCAAGATCCATTACACATGCTCTCAGCATATCCTCCAATGTTTGAATAGTCCTTTCACTTTGGCCATCAGTTTGCGGATGAAATGCGGTACTTAGGTTCAATTGTGAGCCAAAAGCTTCTTGGAAGGATTGCCAAATCCTTGATACAAATCTCCCATCTCTATCAGAGATGATTGAGAGCGGCACTCCATGACGTGTAACGATTTCTCGCATATATATTTCCGCAAGTTTACTCGTATTGTCTTTCTCTTTGATTGGCAAGAAATGTGCAGACTTTGTTAGGCGGTCAACTATCACCCAAATAGTATCATGACCCCTGGGTGTCTTGGGCAGTTTCGTTATAAAATCCATTGAAATCTGTTCCCATTTCCACTTGGGAATTTCAGGTTGTTGCAGAAGTCCCGAGGGCTTCTGGTATTCAGCTTTCCCCTTGGCGCACGTCAAACATTTGCTAACATAAACAGCAACGTCGCCTTTCATTTTAGGCCACCAATAACAATCTTTAAGGTCCTGGTACATCTTATCCGCACCGGGATGAATAGAGTACCGTGATTTGTGTGCCTCATCAAAAATAACTTTTCTCAACCCACCAAACAGAGGAACCCAAATCCTTCTCACAAAACATAACGTTCCTTCCTTGTTTGGTACTAATTGCTTCTCCATCCCACGGAGATATTCTTCTTCAAGGTTTCTTTTCTTAAGAGCTTCTTTTTGCGCGGTATGAATGCGCAGGGAAAGATTTGTCTGGATAATCATCTCCAAAGCCCTAACCCTTATGGGCTTGATCCTTTCTTTACGACTTAGGGCATCGGCGACCACATTCGCCTTCCCTGGATGATACTTTATCTCGCAGTCGTAATCGTTCAACAATTCGACCCAACGTCTTTGTCTCATGTTCAGCTCTTTCTGGTTGAATATGTGTTGTAAACTCTTGTGGTCTGTGAAGATTGTACACTTCGTACCATATAGGTAGTGTCTCCAGATCTTTAATGCGAATATCACTGCGCCTAGTTCCAAATCGTGAGTGGTATAGTCTTTTCATGTACTTTCAACTGGCGTGACGCGTAAGCTATAACTTTCTGGCGTTGCATCAACACGCAACCCAATCCTTGACGTGAGGCGTCACAGTATACCACGAAATCATCTGTACCTTCCGGTAGTGCTAAGATCGGCGCATTGCAGAGCTTATCCTTCAACAACTGAAATGCTTCTTCCTGTTTGATTCCCCAATCAAACTTCTTATCCTTCTGTGTGAGGAGGGTCAGTGATTGAGCGATTTTTGAAAAATCCTCAATGAACCTTCGATAGTAACCAGCCAAGCCTAAGAATTGTCGAATCTCGGTTGGCGTCTTTGGAGTCTCCCAGTTCTTTATCGCCTTGATCTTTGTGGGATCGACATGGATTCCATTTCCATTAACCACGTGTCCAAGGAATTGGACTTCACGTAGCCAAAACTCGCACTTAGAGAATTTGGCATACAACTGTTCCTTTTTCAACAACTCCAGAATAGTTCTTAAGTGTTGTTCGTGTTCAGCCTTTGTCTTTGAATAAATCAAAATATCGTCGATGAACACAATCACGAACTTATCGAGATACGGCTTACAGACTCGGTTCATTAGGTCCATAAAAACAGCAGGCGCGTTTGTCAACCCAAACGGCATAACTAGGAACTCGTAGTGTCCATAACGAGTTCTGAAGGCTGTCTTCGGGATGCTCTCTTCTTGTATTCTTAGCTGATGGTACCCAGATCAAAGATCGATCTTAGAGTAAAAACTTGAACCTTGAAGCTGATCGAATAAATCATCGATTCTTGGCAGAGGGTATCTATTCTTGATTGTTAGTTTATTCAACTCCCGGTAGTCAATACACATACGGAAACTACCGTCTTTCTTTTTGACAAATAAAACTGGAGCTCCCCAAGGTGAGAAGCTTGGTCGGATGAATCCTTTGTCAAGAAATTCCTGGAGTTGTGTAGACAACTCCTGCATCTCAGACGGTGCAAGTCTATAAGGTGCCCTAGCTACAGGCGCGGCGCCTGGAACTAAGTCAATGTGAAATTCTACTTGCCTTTGGGGTGGCAATCCTGGCAAGTCCTCTGGAAAGACTTCAGGATATTCCCTTACGACAGGGATGTCTTCGATTTTCGGCTCAGCAGCTTTCCTATCCACGATGTGTGCCAGGAAGGCAGCACATCCTTTTTGTAAACACTTACGAGCTTTCAGGCAACTGATAATTCTCAGCGGCGTATCATGCTTCTCTCCGTGCACTATGATCGTTTCTTCATCCGTCAGTGGGATGCGGATGGTCTTCTTATGGCAAACGATCTCGGCTTTGTTACTCGTTAGCCAATCCATTCCCACTACCACATCAAAGCTTCCCAGCTCGACAGGTAGTAAGTCCAACGTAAACTCGTGCCCTCCTAGTTCAATCACACATCCTCGGACAACTTCACTGGTCTCAACTAGTTTCCCCTTTGCTAATTTGATGGAGTACGGCACGTCTAACTTGCTAGGCGTCAATCCAAGTATTTTTCTTAAATTCTAACGATACAAAGCTATAATCGGCACTAGTATCAAACAGAACAGATGCAAAGCGTTAGTTTATCGGGAACGTACCAGTGACAACGTTTGGATCCTGGCGCGCTTCCCTTGCGCCAATGTGGAATGCTCCCCCACGGGCTTGATTCGGCTTCGGGCTTTTCTTCTTGAAGTGCCCAATTTCCCCACACTTAAAACATCCTGGCCCTCGGCCATTCCCATTCCCAGCTTGATTCGCAACATTTCCATGGTTCCCGTTTCCGTTACCTCCTCGATTGTTGTTCCGATTTCCAAGACCTCCTTGGCCTCCCCGGCCAGCACTAGCCCAGCAAGAATCCTTCAAGTGGCCAACCTTTCCACAAGCTTCACATACTTTTGGCCCACACCGACCAAAATGATGATGCTGGCAGGTGTTACACTTGGGCAGAGTGCCCATATAACCCTTTCTTTTGTTCTCATTATCCGTTCGGGTATCTTCGGTGAGCTTTCTTTTGTTCTTTCTGGATGACTTTACCTGAGTCTCCTTCTTCTTGGCAGGGTTTGTAAGTTCTTCTAGTCTAAGTGCCTCCGTAGCGAGTGCCAAACCCATCTTACTTGCAGCATCAGTTGTTGGTGGCGTTGATGTTGTCATCAAGCTCAAGACTTGAGGCGCCAGTTCCCAAATGAATTGTTCCAATTTCTTTAATTCTGGTTTCACCAGGTACGGAACAACCCGTGACAAATCATGAAGTCTTTGCACGTACTCCAACACCTTCGGACCTTCCATCATCAGGCTCCGAAATTCATCTTCCCACTTCTGGGTTTCCGTTTGGGAGCAATACTTCTTATGCATCATTCCTTTCAGTTCACCCCAGGTTAACGCATATGCTGCAGTAGCGCCCTTTATACGGATCTGAAGATTCCACCATAATCGGGCTTCATCTAGAAACAGCTCAGAAACGTATGGGACTTGTTGTTCCGGTGTACAACCGCTCACTTGAAAGATGGAATCCATTCTTTCGATCCACTTCACAAAGGCTATGACACCTCCAGTGCCGTCGAACTTCGGAGGCTCGTAGTTGAGGAAGTGCCAGTAGGAACAACCGTTATTTTCTGAGGTACCTCTACTAGGTTCGGAGCGTAGGGCCTCGTGCTGTGCTATAGCTGCAGCAATTATCTCTTGAAGTTCCGCCTCTGAGGTGGGCATGCGCATTTCGCGTCTTGGCGGCATCTTCTAAAAGGTGTTTCACATAGGTTAGGTCATAGCAAGTAAAGTGTACGTATGTATTCAACAATATCAACACATAACATCTCATGCTATAAATAAATCAACCGCATAACATCTCATGTCATAGAACATAAACAATAGATCAAACATCACAAGTGATGAGAATACTGCGATTGCATTGCCATAAATCGGGACCACAATGTAAAGTTTACAAGTACACAACTGTATCATACAAC